>CM069903.1:112308003-113642013 GCA_036172215.1 Camellia granthamiana
TCAAATGGCCGTCAAAGATGGTGGGGCCACCCGACACGCGAAGAAAGGATAGGCGGTGCGAGTATCACAAAGATCACGGCCACGAAACTGAGAGTTATTATGCATTAAAGGATCACCTGGAAGAACTGGTGCAAGACGGCCGACTGCAACAGTGCGTAAGAAAGGGAAAGCCAATCAAGGCACTAGCCTTGAGGCAGGACTCACCTCCACTTGGCGTGATCCATATAATCTACAGCCTGCCTGCATCCCCAACCGTGCACACAATTCAATCGCATCCAATCCCCCAAAAGCAACGTATTCCGACCGAATGGCCCAGAGAAGCTCCGATAATTACTTTCAATGACTCCGATCTTAGCGGCACAACAGCCTCCCACATCGATCCGTTGGTCATCAAATTATGCGTAAATCGGTTCACCATTGAACGCATTCTCATAGACCCAGGGAGTACTTCAGAGGTTATGTATTACAAAACTTTCATCAAACTCGGCTTCAACGAGTCTGATCTGTCTCCGGCGCCTCACCCATTGTTCGGCTTTAATACGAATCTTGAGTACCCATTAGGAAAGATCATACTACCTGTTCGAGCGGGCTCCAGAACGGTCGAAGTAGAATTCCTGGTCGTAAAGCTCCCTTCGCCATATAATGTCATCATGGGGCGAACCTGGTTACATATTATGAAGGCCGTTCCAAGCACTTATCATCAGCTTGTGCGCTTCCCGATAGCCCATGGCATTGAAGAAATCCATAGCTCCCCGCAATTGGCACAAGCAGAGATTTTATGAAAACCCCATCACTGACCCGACCTGTGGGCTTTGATACTTGTATATATATCACTTCTGCAATGCAAACCATTTTTCTTCGTCGCTCAATTCATTTCTCAAACCCCATCGTAGCGCTCGTCATGTCGACGATTCAAAGCCCCCTTTGGTGCATGACACCTTATGGCCGATTAAGCCTCCGGATTCGAAGCCCCCTTTGGTGCATGACACCTTAGGCCGATTAAGCCTCTGGATTCGGAGCCCCCTTTGGTGCATAACACCGTAGGGCCGATTAAGTCTCCGGATTCGGAGCCCCCTTTGGTGCACGACACCTTAGGGCCGATTAAGCCTCCGGATTTGGAGCCCCCTTTGGTGCAAGACACCTTAGGGCCGATTAAGCCTCCGGATTCGGAGCACCCTTCGTGGATATCACGATTGGCCACATTAAGTCTCCGGATTCGGAGTCCCCTTTGGTGCACGACACCTTAGGGCCGATTAAGCCTCCGGATTCGGAGTGCCCTTCGTGGATATCACGATTGGTCACATTAAGTCTCCGGATTCGGAGCCCCCCTTTGGTGCATGACACCTTAGGGCCGATTAAGCCTCCGGATTCGGAGCCCCCTTTGGTGCACGACACCTTAGGGCCGATTAAGCCTCCGGATTCAGAGCCCCCTTTGGTGCACGACACCTTAGGGCCGATTAAGCCTCCAGATTCGGAGCGCCCTTTGGTGCATGACACCTTAGGGCCGATTAAGCCTCCGAATTTGGAGCCCCCTTTGGTGCATGACACCTTAGGGCCGATTAAGTCTCCGGATTCGTGCATGACACCTTAGGGCTGATTAAGTCTCTGGATTCGGAGCCCCCTTTGGTGCATGACACCGTAGGGCCGATTAAGTCCCCAGATTTGGAGCCCCCTTTGGTGCACGACACCTTAGAGCCGATTAAGCCTCCGGATTCGGAGCCCCCTTAGGTGCACGACACCTTAGGGCCGATTAAGCCTCCAGATTCGCAGTGCCCTTCGTGGATATCACGATTGGCCACATTAAGTCTCCGGATTCGGAGCCCCCTTTGGTGCACGACACCTTAGGGCCGATTAAGCCTCCGGATTCGGAGCCCCCTTTGGTGCATGACACCTTTGGGCCAATTAAGCCTCCGGATTCGGAGCCCCCTTTGGTTCAGGACACCTTAGGGCCGATTCAGCCTCCAGATTCGGAGCCCCCTTTGGTGCACGACACTTTAGGGCCAATTAAGCCTCCGGATTCGGAGCGCCCTTCTTGGATATCACGATTGGCCACATTAAGTCTCCGGATTCGGAGCCCCCTTTGGTGCACGACACCTTAGGGCCGATTAAGCCTCCGGATTCGGAGCTCCCTTTGGGGCATAACACCTTAGGGCCGATTAAGCCTCCGGATTCGGAGCCCCCCTTTGGTGCATGACACCTTAGGGCCGATTAAGCCTCCGGATTCGGAGCCCCCTTTGGTGTATGACACCTTAGGGCCGATTAAGCCTCCAGATTCGGAGCCCCCTTTGGTGCATGACACCTTAGGGCCGATTAAGTCTCCGAATTCGGAGTACCCTTCGGCAAGAACAAAAACAAAACAAAACAAAACACGCCAACATCCGAAATAAGGTGCTTAACTAAGCATATAAAAAATTCAGAATAAGACGCAAATGTTTGAAATAAAACTTTTTATTTGGTCAAACAGTTGTTACATCAACGCAACCCGCATTTGAGCATTACAATACCCATTTTCAATAAGGCGCAAATGTTTGAAATTAAACTTTTTATTTGGTCAAACAGTTGTTACATCAACGCAACCCGCATTTGAGCATTACAATACCCATTTTCAACCTCGAAAGCTAAAAAAGGGAAAAGACGCATTGGTAAAGCAGCAGCGCCGAATCAACTCCCGTCACCCGGAAGTCCTCCACGGTTTGCAATGCCTTGAGCCAACTGTGCCCAAGCCCATGACTTGCGCATCGCCAAACTTCCCCTGATACCATTGACAATGTCAAGGCAAAGATCCAGGACAAGGAAGGATAAACCCAATGGTCGTTGCCTTTCCTTTTGGGGTGATCTGCTTCGACGACTTGAAGACTAATGCCAACTTTTGGACGCCCTACCTCCCATATGAATGGGTCCTCTGCCGTGCTCCATTGCAACACCAAGCTCGACTGAACTCCGAGCCTCTCTAACTAACATCCCCACTTATCTCACCTCACATAATAAGTGATTGTTTATCTGCGCGAAGCGCCCACTCTTTTTATTTTCAATACTGGCAGCGATCTCGAGGCCCCAATCCCAAGGTGATTTCATTAACGCTAAACTCCATGAGACAAACGTCAGTTGACATTCGCCACGGCCTAGTTATCCAAACGACTTTTTGAAGCACATGCACTGGCCAAAAATCTAGGCCCCGAGCTGAGTCAAACTTGCCACAGCCACTCTACTCACTGGTTTTCGGCTTCCCCAAGTTACAATGGCCTCATTCAGGAATAAACGGCTATCACGTATGGGTCGACCCTGCCTATAAACCGGCGTATCACTGGACACTTAACAGATACTCGGACCGATCAACATTTATACATTCATTCAAACATGTATACAATAAAACAAAACACGTACATGCCGAGTATGAACTACGACGAAATATTTATAATAGAACGTTTTTATTCAATCAAACAAACAATAAATTACATAGTTTTGAATGTGATCTGCGTTTCAACCTTACAATAGGTATGCTTATACGGCGTCACCCTCATCCTCACTCTTCTCGACTTCAAAAGCGGAAAACGGAAAATGTTTACTGTCGTAGAGTGGCGATGCCAAATCAATGCCCGACGCTCGAAGAGCTTCCGCGGCTTGAGATGCCTTGATCCAACCGTGCCTAAATCCACGATTTTCACATCGGCAAACTTCTTCGGCAAGTTTCTCCTTGGTCTTTTTTATTCCAACTTTTCGGCCTTCATGAAAACCTTTTTCATAGGCCCTCCCCTTTGCGGTCTCCATTGCGAACATACTCGCCGTCTCACGATCGGCGAGCGTGGTACTGATGAGCCGACTGGTAACCCTTTCTTCCACGATTGGGTTTCCCTGCCCGCCGGTTGTGCCTGAGCCGCCTTGGTCTTCCTTAACTCGCGCTTAGCCGCTTCCGCACGAGCCTCCAAACTTCGAATACGTTCCTCCTTCTTCTCCATTTCTCGGTGGGCAGCGTGCAGCCGCATGCCGATTTCATAGGCAGTGTAAAGCCCCTTCACCGCCCCGTGAATGCCTTCACAAAATACTTCGTAGTCTTGTCGACCTACCATCGATTGCTGAACCTCAGGAGGAAAAATTTGTCGAGCAAACTCGACCGCAACATTTGAGTCTCGAACGATTGAGTCCGCCTCTGTCATGGGTCTATTCCCCACAAATACCGCAAAGCTTAATGGGCACGGATTCGCGTCAAATCCCCTCTCGACTCAAGGTTAAGGAGATTTGCCCTGCGACTGCTTGTCCCGCCTGGGCGACTTGCTTCAACGTCGAGGAGACTGACGCCTCTCTCGATCCCTGGAACTCCTACTCCCTGTGCGCGAAGGGTCACCACCTCGATTCATGTCTCCACTTAGCTCAGCTAGCGTCCTCGCTTCCCCTCTGTTGTTAAAGAAGAGCCTGTTCGACATTCACACGATACCTTCAAAAGCTGGAGTCAGTTGTTTACTGTGCTCATAAATGTTGTACCTTTAATCATTTATCCTTTATAGAGGCAGCACCCTCGAGGCAATCTCATTAATTGTGAAAACCTCAATCGCTCGGCGCCGACTGGATCAACCCACCAGGGGCAAGGGCAGATAGATTTATCAATATATTCGGCTCAAGCGATCCAGCCGGCCCATGAATCGACTTCAAAGCTCCTGAGTTCGTCTCATCTAGCGCCCGAATGATCATGCAGCGCCTGGGGCAAGGGCAGATAGATTTCTCAATATATTCAGCTCAAGTGCTCCAGCCGGCCCATGAATCGACTTCAAAGCTCCTGAGTTCGTCTCATCTGGCGCCCGAATGATCATGACCCGCCTGGGGCAAGGGCAAATAGATTTATCAATATATTCGGCTCAAGCGATCCAGCCGGCCCATGAATCGACTTCAAAGCTCCTGAGTTCGTCTCATCCGGCGTCCGAATGATCATGCACCGCCTGGGGCAAGGGCAGATAGATTTCTCAATATATTCGGCTCAAGTGCTGCAGCTAGCCCATGAATCGACTTCAAAGCTCCTGAGTTCGTCTCATCCGGCGCCCGAATGATCATGCACCGCCTGGGGCAAAGGCAGATCGATTTATCAATATATTCGGCTCAAGCGATCCAGCTGGCCCATGAATCAACTTCAAAGCTCCTGAGTTCGTCTCATCCGGCGCCCGAATGATCATGCACCACCTGGGGCAAGGGCAGATTAATCAATCTATTCGAATTAAGTGCCCCAGCCGGCCCATGAATCGGTTCACCAGCGTAATACCCACGAACTATTCGGCATGCGAATGATAAGTCAATATTGCCAAGATATTCAATCGTAGAAAGCTCAACAGAGTAATCATTTTATCTAAAGTAGTGAAAGGTAAAAATTCTTCACCAACATAACATCACAAACTGTGCATAAGTAGTAGTGAAACGACAAGGTAATTTTCATTAATAAATTGAGTGCAAACAGTAACCAATTTATACATGAAAACTACTCGGAACCAACAAAAGTCCTTAAAACAAAAACATACATCAAAAGGGAAAGCATTTCATAAAATTCGAATGACTCCCAGATCAATCCTCGGGGTCAGACTCAAGTGGCTCAACGTCCACCTGCTCATAAGGAATTGGCAAGGCCAATGTAACCCCAGTGGCATCAAGGGCCTAAAGCCACCCATGTTTGAATCCCTGATTCTCAAACTTGGGGACTTCATCTACGTATTCCTCGAAGGCGGTGCCTTTTTCTGCTTCGAATGCGGCAGAAGCCTCAGATTCTTCCTTTTCCTTGGCCACCTTCAACTCTGCTAACTCAGTCTCCACCTTGTTAAGCGCCTCCTCGGCTAGCCTAAGCGATTCTTTGCTCGCATTCGCCCTATCTTCGGCCTCGGAACGGAGATGATCGGCAGTCCGAGCCCTTTCTACTTTGGCTTCGGCTCGCGCAGTCTCCATTGCGGCTCTCATCATCTCAAACTCGGCCTTGATCTTTTGATCGCCCACTTCTAACTGCAAATGGTCAATCCTCTCAAGGGCATCGTGTAGGCGACGGCCCAAGTCGGCGATCCTGTCGATCGTCTGCAAAACGAGTTGGGATCGTTAGATGCCATAGACAACCAAAATCAAAACAAGTCAAGTTCACCTACCAAAAGGGCCGACTGCGCAGATAGGGCTACGGCCACCAAATTTGGCACGGCATGAAAGGATGCCTTATCAGCTGGTAAGGAGACTGAAGCCACCAAGCTCAAGGCTACCCCTGGGTCGGTAATGATGGATGCGTCAGAGGAAATCGACGTGTCTCTGATCTTTGGCTGAACAATGAAAGGAACAACCACGTCCGACTCTTCTAAGCGAGGCCTTTTGTCAGCAGGACTATCTTCCGAACCGGCCCATCCCTCGGCGCTACGCTTCTTGCCCCGCTCTTTCGGAATCAACCGTTCTTCAATGACCGGTTGTTCAACCTCTTTCGCCGTTTCGACTGCAACAATCTAACCCGGCTCTTCAATAACGGGTTCGAAAGACTCAATCAACGCAGGTCCAAAACGGGCGGCCTCGGCCTTTTTCCGGGCGGCCATTCTCTCGGCATTTTTATTTCGAGCCATCTGCGTGAGGTTTTCCCCAGCCATACCTTCAAAAAAACCGCCAGGTAGGTCTCTCAAACTTCCAAAAATATCTCCAGAAGAAAACTCCGCCTGACCTAAAGTGGATGGCGAGGTAGGCTGACTAAGTCTGGCTGCCTCAAACGCCAAGTTTAGGGCCTCATCAACCTCTTCGGCCTCCTCAGCGAACTCTCTGGCTGGTTTGGCGACTACCTCTACCACCGGCTCCACGTCTTGCCCCGAATCAGAAGCTTCGAGACCAACTTGCCTAAGGCTCCTAAAGCTAGGGAAGAGAAGAGCCGCAAGGTGTTGATCGCCGGATGGAATCGGAATGTTGTCAGTGGCCGAAAAAGTAGTATAAGTAGGCTCGTATCGAAGAAGTATGTGGGCCGCTCTCCCTTGCTTCTGTACGTTTGGACGGTTGAAGTATCCGAGTGCAGTCGCAATCTGTGCAAGGACTGCGTCGTCAGTAGAAACCAGAATCTTCTTCAATTTACTGTCTGCAAAGACAAAGGGTTAGACATGGACAGAAGGCCGAGTGAAAGAAAAGTTCAATAAACGCAAGGAGACACACGGCAACTTGGTTCACCCCTCCGTCTGGGAATAGGGTCTAGGTGACCCTCGCCTTCGCCAAATTCCCAGTTCCCTCAGACATTGACCATTACGTCATCCACACGCTTACCAGAACTGGCAAGCATGGTTACCAAATGATGGTCAGTATCCTTGGCCGTAAGAAAGTACCGCCCAAGCCGACCGGAAGATTTGGCTAAAGCATAGCAGTGCCGAATGTCCAGAATGCCAAGATCGATCCTGAGGTGCCGGTTCAACTCTACGATCCCCATTATGATTCGAAAAAAGTTCACATTGGGCTGAGAAGGAATCAGACCCCAATGGCGGAGGATGGCCCTAAGGAATGGATGTAGGGAAAACGGACCCCACCCTCTGCAATGGATAGGAGAGGAAAGACGATTGAATTTCGATCCTCTCTCTCCATATCCAGAGTATTGTCCCTCACTAAAGATAGATGAACATTGTCGGGGATGGAAAAATGTCGCCGGAATCCGAAAACACGACCCTCAGAAAGGAGGTCTTTCAAGTGTTTAGCCATTTTCGCGGGGAATCAAGGGTTCGCCAAAATTAAAATAACAAACAGAAAGTAGGATTGCAAAGAAAAGAGAAGAAGACTTACGAGGAGCAAGGGGGACGAGGGTAGATAGAGAAGAGTTGCAGAAAATGCGAGTTAGAGAAGGGATACCCGCTGGTGGTCCAAGAGTCTCGAATACTCGACGAAATATGCACTCGAAAGGACTGAAATTTCAAATCGCTATAAATGCGAGACGCACGAATGAGGCGGGAAAGTGTAATGATGACCGAAAAGGTGTGTGCATTCTGACATCTGTATTGGGGTATGCGAAGCCACCTGACCTATTTTGACTTTTCCAATTCAAGACCAAACACGCCGATTAACTACCATCAATGGGGAGTTTGGGGGGCAATTGTGGGAGCCGAATAATGGCAAAATCAGAAGGTGCGTACCTTAGAAGACTGATATTAATCGGTTGTATCCTACGAGAATGGGAAGCCGAATATAATATATGTGCCAAATAAGTGTAGATCCTTAGAGCCGAATAAGAGAAAGGACAAGGATTAAAAAGTAGGCCCTGGCCCCGAGGATCAAAAGGAACAGGTATAAATACAGGAACAATGGATTGAGAAAGGTATGTAAGAATCACTTCACTTAACTTAGTAAACAAGCTATCTTGAGTGTCTGAACTGACTTATCCGTCGGAGTGCTAATTCCGGCACCACCGACCGGAGTGTTTGTATCTTTTTAGGTGACTAGCTGAGGATCACTAGCGTCTCCCAGGATCTGAAGAGTATTTCCAAACCACTTCTCCACAGATGGCATGTTTTGTTATAACTGGGGAAAATAGATATATATGTAAATATTGTCAACACTAAACATTTTGGGTTGGTTTCCTTTTACATTTTGTAATATGAATGGTACATGGAATGCTATGCATGTATGGTATTGGAACATGATCCTGGCATTTAAATAAAGCTCAATGAATGTTTATTCTTCTATTATTTTGCTTTCGTTCAGGCCCCAAAATTGAGTAACATTTAAAATAACTAAGTTAAGGCCTCAAGTCAGGCCGGTCATGTCCAAACTTTTAGGGGCAAGTTTGGGTTGTGACAATTCCGTAATATGATTATGGATATTGTGGGATACTTACGCTCATTCATTTAAACCTTTTTATTGTATTATTACTCATTGAGATTCGTTCACTCTATATTATATATGCACATGTAGGTGATCAGCAGCATGGAGCCCAACATTAGAGTCTGCTTCAAGAGTTATTTTGCGAACCTATTAGGTCAAGCCTCCAAGATAGAGCTTTTTCCTTTGACTCATACCATGCTATGACTTTTGTTTTGATTTTGCTATAATGATCTTGGGATGTATAAACTATATGTATGAAATTTCCTATGGTACATAAGTTTTTGCATAGGCATGTAAATGTGTGAATGTGTTATGATGTAAGCTGTATAATTTTGCTCATATTGGTACAACTCAGTGGACTTCTTCATAAGTGGTATGCTTCCGCTTATGGCCCCATTATTATAATTATTTTGTATGTTTGTATGAGACCAAAGGTAATCAAGTGATTGCTGGCCATTTATGGTCTAAATCTCTAGGGGAAGGTTTGGGTCATGACAACACCATATAGTTATATAAACACATAGAGCACATATGAGTTACTCCCTCAAGATCCCGACTGGTCCCATGGAAATCAAGGACCTCTTAGTGGAAAATGCATTGATAAGGTGCCTTTCCAAAAGAATTTTGATGACTGCAATAGGCAAAAGTCATATCCTAAGAGATTAATTCCATACCTACATAATCACACCAACAAGTAAGACACACAAGGAAAGCTAACGTCCTTTGCTAGCACAATAGCCCTATGCGGTAAAGCTGCTTCCCACGAGCTCCAGGTATTCAACCCGGTTAGGTCTGATACCAATTTGTAATGCCTTGACAAATGAACTTTCCTGTTCCCGTTCTCATCTGGGCATTACCAATATATTATAGACAACACAACAAAACAAAATAGAAATAATACCACATTAACAACATTCCTTCTCTTTTGAACTATTTCCAAAGCTTACAACATTAATTCATTACATTTATAACCAAAAATAAATAGTTCAACAAGGAAAGATTCAACAAATTTTATTTATTTTTTATCCTTGTTACATCAAAATAGCTAACCACACATAGTCATCCAAAAACTGTCCCTGGCACACATAGAATGTGATTCAACACAAGCCCTCACATCCCACAAGTGTTCTTCAACCCAACACTTTCATTTAGAGGGCATTTCATCTTCATTTCCTAAAATTTGGTTAGTTTTGGGGATGAGCAAAAGCTCAGTAGGTAACGCACTTAACAGGTTATAACATTAATTGAAAAACACATGATCATGTAGTGCATCATTCTATAATTATTCTATTATGTATATGTATGAATGCCCTTATGCATGAGTATGCAATATATAAGTTAAATAAACATTTCCTGAATTCAGACGGAGCTGTAAATATACTATGACCTTCCAAGTAAGAGTCGAAATTTCAAAATACATACATAGATATAAATTTGTATACTCAAAATAGTCTCACATTTGCCGACCCTAGAAACAGCAGGGCGATGGGAACCCAAAAACATTTTCCCTTCCGCATTTGCCGACTCCAAAAACGACAGGGACGCAGACACCTAAAACCATGTTTTTCCACATTTGCAGACTTTAGAAACGATAGGCTCGTGGACACCTAAATTTTTTTTTTCACATTCATTCGGCAATATGCGCAAACAGGGCAATTGGGCACCTTGACCCCCCACGCACGTACCAAATGTAATACCAAACTCAAAACCACCCGACTCACTGCCTGGACTTATAGACTATTTACCTCCTTTTTAGTTTTTCACACTTTGCACCATCCATTAAATCACAAAAGAAATTTAGTAATGCATATGATTGTAGACACCCCATTTTTGACCGTCCTCAAGACTTGGACGTCACCGCTTGAACACTCGGTGATCATCCATGTTTGTGTTCGTCTTGAGTTCCCGGAGGTCTCGGCCACGCGCCTTGCCTTAGGATCTCCCGACTCGACTGTTTTGTGTTTGGTTTTGCACCAAACATTTGTGTTTTGCCTTTTAAGGGTAGGGAATGGCTTGTTGGCCATCCCCACACATCACCGGCCATGGCTTGAGGCCACCGGCCACTGGTTTGTTGCCACCGGCCAAATGTTCGGCCGGCCGGCACTCTTTGTGGCCGGCCGACCATACATTTTGGTCAAATTACATTTTTGGCCGGCCAACCACTGTGCATCTGCTTTTGCAGATATTTTTATGCCAGCTGTGCTAGCTGGCATACACTTTTGCTCCCCTCCATACACGTGTATGGAGGGATTTCCCTCTTGACTAGCTTACTTGAGAAGCTTTGCAAGAGGGAGCTCTATAAGAGGGAGCCTTTTCTCCCTCCATTGGGGTTAGACAAAAAAGACAGAGGGAGCTCTGAATTAGGGTTTACATAGTTGTTGCTATTCTGTCTCTATTTCTCCCTCTCTTTTGCTCTAAGTGTGTTTATGTCTCATTATTGCACACAAACACCTATTGTTACACCTTCTCTTGGCTAATGAGGTGCTGAGGAGCTGTTCTTGGTGTTCTTGAGTGGATTCAAGCTAGAAGAACCAGCTGGAGTGCTGTTCTTGAAGAGGGTCATCAAGGGTAAAAACTTCACCCTTTATTCCCCATTTTTGCATAGCTTTTTGACCTATCTTGCAACTATTTTTAGACTTTGTATATAACTAATAAAAGTCTTGTTTTTGAGTGCTTTAAATAGTTGTTTAAGAGTGTTTTGTTATTTGGGGTTGTTTGACCCCTCATAGGCCTTGTTTGGCCCTATTTTTGTGCTATTTTGGTGAGCTCCAGGACCACCTTGTTTGGGCCGCCTCACCACTGAAATTCAGGATGGTGCCTTAAGGTCCTAAGAAGGAGAGGGCCGCCCCCCTCTCCTTGTCCTTGAAAAGGGCCATTTTTGCCTCATGTATGAGCATCTTGTCTAAGTGTATGATGGCCATGCCTTAGCTATTTTTTGTGCTTATTATGTCATAATATAGCTCTGTTTTTACTTGGTTTAGACACACCATGCATGCTTAGCATACTTGTCATGTAATGCCATGAAATTGCCTTAACATATACCTAGCATTTAGACCACTATGCTTGCTTGTTTAGGCTTAGCTTTGTGAAGCTTTTGTGCATGTTTTGATGTGCTTAAGGTCTGTTTTTGGTCATTTGGGTCGTCCATGATTTGCTTTGTATAGCTACCATGTAATCCCCCTTATGAGCCTTGAGTGTTGACCCCTCTAGCATGCTTTACTTGCACTATTTCAGTGGTTTAGAACCATTGGCCATGTCATTTCAGTCCTCATGGTATGCTTGTATGCTTGCATTTGATGCCCCTTTCATGCTTTAAGAGGTGGGTGTTTCATACTCCATGTTTGTGCCATTGTGTATGGCCCCTGGGATTAGATCATTTAGATGCCATCTAAGTGATTTTTGGGGCTTACTTTTGCATGATTTGGGACTGTTTTGGTCCACTTTGGTCATTTGCTTCATGTGTCACATGATCATAGTTTAAGTCCTCGGGCTCGGTTGCATGCATTATTTGCATCGGTAGGTTGATTTGACATCATTTTCTACATGATTCTCAAAGCTTACAATGCATGCCTTTAGTCCCATGTTGGGTCTCTTTTAAGTGTGCTTAAAAGTTGCTTCTATATGCCTAAGTGTTGGACTATGTGTACATACATGCTTGTATGTCATTTTGCCTTCATTTCCATAGCACTTGGCCACTGTTTTAGGCTTGTTTGAGGGCTGCCTAAGTTAGTCTAAGTCCATTCTCGCATGTTGTGGCATGCTCACCTTGTGTGCTGTTGCATACTTGGCCTATCGCATGTGTTGCATGCTTAAATCTTAGTGCATTTGGCATGCATTCTTCTCCTTGCTTTGGTTGCTTAATATGCCACATGTCTTGCACACTTGCATGTTGGCATTGCATCCCACATGCTTGCATGTTTGCATGTTTGCCCCATGATCATACTTGCATGCTTGTCCTCATAGCATGTTAGCTAACATGCCTAGGTTGCATGTCATTGCATACATCTTTCACCTCTTGATCAAGCCATGATAGAGGTTGAAGGCTCCCCTGTATGTTTATGTGCATTGCATTTCATTTAAAATCAAAATGCACAACTTGGTCTCTCGAGCCATCACGCATTGAGATACGCGATTGGTGGCCCGAGAATCAAGGAACATACCTCTTTGAGTCATGAACATAATAAGAGGTGTGTCTGGTGCAAACATTGCTTGCAATGCATTGCCATGCCATGTTTTGCCCTCTGCTGCTGTCAAAACAGGTTTCTGCAGGAAGCTTTGGCCGGTCGACTACACAGAGTGCCGATCGACCAAAAGTCTGGGGCCGATAGCTCAACCAATGGTCGATGACCATCCTTCCACGGCCGGTGACCATTTGTCTTGGCCGGTGGTGTTCCACAGTGTCCAAACAGTGCACCTTGAGAGTTTTGCAATTTTCAGAGAAGCAGAGCAGGGCAAACAAAGGCAGCTTGTGCATGGTAGCAGATTTTCGAGCGGAGCCGAGCATGCATTGCATTGGGCCCTCTTCCCGAGGCTGTTTACTATTATATTAGATTAGTTAATCTGCTTAACTAGTTTAATTGGTCTGTAATATTAGCTTGTAGGCTAGTTAAATCTGTATTATTCTTTTGGTCCCTCCGAGCGAGGGCTAATTTGTAATAAGTGTGGGTGCGTGTGTGCATGTCTTCCAACCCCCACTTCTTTCTCCCTTTTACTTACCTACTTTTGGTGGTTAGTATTAGGTCATGTTTAATTTAGCATCCTTATGCTATGCATACGTGCATCATTCATCAGTATTGCATGCACCGGGCTCGGCGCATCATGCTAACATCATAGTATTCCAAATCTAACTTGAATACGTGCTACTTGTTGCATCCCACATGCCATCATAGGATTAGCCGAGCCTATTCTAGTGACATTCTGTATGCGTTGCATTAGCCACTTAACATGGACTTGGATCATGCATGATTGCTAACATGTTTATTGTTTTGGCTTGGAGTACACTGTAAGTGTTTTATGTTTTAGCATCTCGCATGAGTGTGAATGTTAACATGACAGCATGATTACCATGTGGCTAGATGCTTATTTGATTAACTGCCTGAATGCCTGTGGGTGAAGGTTGGATTGTTTGAGTTGGGACAACTCATTGAAATCCGTGTTTCAGCCTACTTATGAGTAGCAAATTTCGAATTGTCTTTCAAAAGAACGGATATGCAATGCTTTGTTCCAAATTAGGCGATCTAGTCTATACTTTTGTGTTGTGCGCATCACATAGTAATTCTAGCTAATTAATCGGAATAAGCATATGTTTTCAAAAACAAGATATCATGGTTAGTAGAGGCCGATCTTTGGATCGGGCGAGAGAGGGTACTCATAGCTGACCTTCCCCAATCGTACCCAAGTTCCTGAGCCGAGGCAACTTTGGTAATGACGGACACATGGCCTTTGGCAAACGAGTCAGGGTTTCCTAAATTCCCCCATAAAAAAATATTTAGGTGGCAACTCTGTATCTGGCAAAGCAGTCCATGTTTGGCACTTCTTTTCTAAAAATCTGTTTTCTCAAAGTGATTTGTCGGATTTGGACTCTTTGGTTCAGATTAAGAACCGTGACAATTTGAGTCCGAACTGTGGAGTGAGGCCCTCACGCAGGGCGCGTCCACAGTTTCTGGCGACTCTGCTGGGGAGATAGAGAACTTGACTTGAACTCGTGATATCTTGTTTTGACTACACTTATGTGTTTCTTTGCATTGCATGTGCATTGGTGTGCCTAGGACACCGTGTTGGCCATCTGCTATTCTTGAGCGGTTTGCCGGAGGCTTGACTTTGTCAAAGCATGCCATAAGGCTGACCAGTTGCGGGCTCTGCCAGTATGGGAACACAAACCCCGGCTTTACCGGGGCACCCTTTTGACCATTCGACCTAGTGCATATTCGGAATCCATAGTGACCATTCCAAACTAGGACAGGTTACTTACCCGATATAGGTTGTTTGAAACCGCTGTGTGCGTAGTGAAACCCTAGCTCCTGACAAAATAGGACAGGGAAACCAGGGAAATCATACCCCAAGCATAGGGGTGTTTTGGCTCTCTTTTATTTGCTATGTGCTTTTAGAGTGTATCTCTACAGGAACGTACATATCTGCCTGTGAGTTTGAGCATCAGGCCTGCGGGCATCAGTATCAGTGTTTTTGAGAAACAGTTATATCTGCGGGTATCTGATTCAGTGTTTTCGGACAGTGATTTTGGGGAACAGTGATTAGTATTAGAGTACAGCTGTTCAGCTACGCCTGTGTTTGTTCCGTTTGGACTGAAGGGCTGCATGTTTTCTCTTTCAGTTTAGAGATTCGATGCAGAATAGCCAGTGTTTTCCCTCGCTGAGGCAAGATAGATATTTGATCCGTTAGTCACCGTTCAAGAACAGCGGACTATCATGACACAGAATTCAGAGGAAATCGTGGTTATGACAGCCGCATTAGATCAAGGAATCACCCTGCAAAGTGAGACCAATGTTGATGTACCGCATCCGCCCAGGTCGCCTGCCGTGCGCCCGATCTGGGAACCCCAGTTGTATCAGGCTCGTGAGCCCACTACGTTCGAATTGATGGGAATGATTGGTGACCTCCAGAGGTCTGTGGCAGATCTCGCTTACGAAATATCGGCTTCACCACCAGTTGCGCCATATGCCAGGAATTTTATCCTGCAGGAGCCCCCGCTATTGGGACGGATTGTGATCGAGCTTAGCCAACTTGAGGTTGTCCCGAGTTATAGCAATGACATGTCAACATCAACCCAAGCCCTCGATCAGGCTGAGGCCAGAGATAAGAACAAAATGAAGGCAGATGCTGATCCCATTGAACAACTGTTGTGGGCAGTCGAGGCTTTGAAAGCCGGGGGGATGGATAAGCAACAGGTATTCGCAGTCGCGGCCAAGACTGTGGATGATGCCTTCCCCACTCCAGCTGAAGGCAGTTCAAGCCAGGCAGAAAACCGGGATAGGCCCCGTCATGCCAGAACAGTTCCTTCCACTCCCAACTCTGTACCTGGGAAAGATCAGAAAGTCAAGGCAGTGCCTGCCGACCCTTTCGCTAGTGCATCTAGCAAGAATTCTCAGACTTCAAAGTACCTGCCCCGAGGGCACAGGGTCTTTCACGCTCTCTACATGCCTTTGTCAAGGGCGCTCCAGATCCTTGCCGAGAGGGGGCACCTTAAACCCCTCGAGCCTAGGCCTCTCCCAAAGAATCTCCCCCCCACGCATGATGCTGCTTTGTACTGCGCATACCACCAGCAAACCGGTCATGCTACCGATGACTGTTTTCGCCTTCGCCATGAAGTGCAAGATTTGATCGACAATGAGGTTATCCTTCCACCCACCTCAGTGAAGTCTGTCACTGCTGGGTTGTTGGACTTTGAGGATACTGCGAGTATATGATCGGGGAGTGAACCACCTACCGGCGACCCTCAGTGTATTTTGGATGTGGCGTCTGGCACGCATTTTTGAGCATCTGCGAATGCTATATTTCTGGCTTGGGTGTCGAGTCAGTCCTTTGTTTTCTTTTGAGTCTGTCTCATCCTCTTGAGTCAGTTCTTTTTGCTTAAGGGTCTGTCTTGTTGTAGCGAGTCAGTCCCCTTGTATAGAATGTCAGGTGATTCCGGGGTTGTTGCCTCGAACACCGTTTTTGTTTTCTTTTGAGTCTGTCTCTGCTGTGGAGCCAGTTGCAACCAGGAAATCTGAATGAAAGAGCTGCAGCTATCATGTTTCCGTGCTTATTGCTACTTTGAGCTAGTTGTGCCAGAGGATTTGAATGAAATGGCAGAACATCTCACTTACTCTTCTGTGCTCTAAACTCATTGTATTGACCTAAGTTTTTCAAAACTGTTTTTGAACACTGTGGTGGTGAAAACAAAGAGGAAGGAATTCCTCGGGTTTTACAAAACTTTGATCAATTTGAGAGAAAGTGAGGCATGCTAAGCCTTTAATGAATGAAATCATGCTTGTTAGCGTGAGTACTGAGAAGGATCCTGACTTCATCCAGATTGGTTCTACACTATCTTCAGCGCGAGCGATTTGTCGTTTTCGTAAAAACTTTCAAAAACAAAATGTTTTGCACAGTCCTGCGAAGACCTGTATGGAATCGCTCTTGAGATTGTGCAGCCTAGGATTGCTCTCAGCCTCGAGATTCAATCCATTTGTTTGCAAACCTTGAACCCATTCAGAACGTTCAACGATCAATCATAAAGAGAGGCATGTGTGGCCAGATTTGAAGCAGCCCTCGAACAAGAGGCACCGAAGTCAGATCAAGAAGATCAGATCTCGCCGGAAGAAGCTTGTGAAACTAAAACAGAAGCACCCCTTTAACCAGGGGCAAAATGTCCGATGTACCCGAAGAGCCGAAGATGATTCCTTTTGTAAATCAATAACAACAGTCACTCTTCTAGATATGGATGGCTTCAAAACCCTAAAACCATTTGGCATGGACTTGTTATACTTTTACCCTTTGAGAGGCTTGCTGGGCCGAAAACCCGGAAGGGCGACCCAGGCAAAAGTTAGAGCAAGAAAAATATGTACAGAAAAAAAGAATACAAAAAAAAAAGATGATGAAAATGCAAAAAGAAAAGATGAAAAACAAAAAAGAAGAAACAAATTCCAAAAAAAAAAAAAAACTAGAAGGTCACAAGGTCGAAAACCTGCAACGGGCGCCTTGGCAAAAGTTACAGCCTAAAAAGTGAAGGTTAAAATACCCGAGTGTACCTTAATCGGAACTACGTAAGGCTTGATTCCCATGTTTAGGATACGTAGGCAACTTCACCATGAAGTCCAGCCCCAAACGCTTTCATAGCGACTCTGTCCATATAATGGTTTTGATCATCCTTGCCTTTTCTGAATTTGATAGTTCGGTTGTGACACCGGAACTACGTAAGGCTTGATTCCCATGTTTGGGATACGTAGGCAGCTTTATCCTGAAGTCCAACCACCAGCGCTCTCAAAGTGACTGTGTCCATATATTGGTTCTGACCATCTTCGTCGTCTCCATGCCCGAGAGTTCGGTCGTGATCACCACTAACGAGGACTGTTTACAAAATGCTGCGGCGTCATCCAGACAAGGGGCAACTTTCCATTGCCGCGCAGCTCTTTCAAGCAAGGGGCAATTTTTTATTGCCTCCGATCCGAAGATGTGCATCTCGAGAATGAGTTCCGTGCTCGTTGAGCATTGACCGTTTGCAAAAATAGTTTTTGAGCATTTTTACTGAGGTTGACTATTTTCTCGAAAATTATTCCACCTTTTCCAAAACTGGACCATTTTCTTGGACCCAAAAAAAAAAAGAGGAAAATTTTCAATGCTCATAGCCTAACTTGCATGATTTTCAAATCAAAAATCGAACAAGTATGTTAATCTAACTCTCATATTGGTCAAAACTATTTTAGTAGAAAACCAAAACAAAAAATGGTCAAAATGATGAACTAGGGCATGGTTGAGTCAGGCTCCTTGTCTTTCCCCCGATTGTCAATACTTGCCAGAAGGGCACTCTATTCGCCAGAAGAAGACACAACTGAAGCTGTCAGTAAAGGGCTGAAAGCTCTCAACAACCTCCAAGCAACGAGGTATCGAGCCAAGTGCGAAGCACAAATTGGAATGGATCAAGATACTCCATCCGAAACATCGACTAGACGTCCCGGGAGGAAATAGCTACAAGCTAATAGTGTAGGGCGTGAACCCACAACTTTCTATTCATCCACTAACCACCCAGGAGAGGGATATAAAATGAGAGATTAAAGAATAGAGAGGTGTAAGCCGAGAGAAAAGCGAGCAAAAGGGTTTTGTGAGGAAAAACTGAGCCTGAGGACCGAGTGATGTGAGAATCACAAATTAGAAAGGGTGGGAAATAATGCCCGGGGGAACTGGCTCCTCGTGATTTAAGGTTCCTCATTTTTGGTAACCACGTCTGTTTGTCGTGTCTTTTGTTTTGTTTACCTCAACTTTTGTTTTGAGTCTTTTCCGAGCATGTCTCGTTGTGATTAGGTCGTGTACTTTCTGTTTGAGTCTTTTTTACTGTGTTCAGTTGTAGGCACAATACCCCGGTTTGAAAAACCCTTTTTCAATTTCAAAATTTTTAATCATGCTGTGCTCAAAGTGCTGTGCCATTCTCCACATTTATGCAAAGCAAAAGAAGAAAGGGAAAATTTGGGGCATCTGAGTGTGATTCAACTTCAGTCGATTCTGCCTTTGTATTCTGTCTTGTCAGATTGGACTGTTTGTTCAGGGTTTGCCGTGTGCAGAATAAACAAGAATGGCCTGTATGCAGTTTAATTCCCAGCAGAGTATGGGCCGAGTGTTCAGACTAAGCAGTGGGTTGTATAAGTTGTTTTGCCGTTGGCCAGCTCGTTACCTGGTTAGTGCAATACAAATGTTTGACTTTCAGACAGGAGATCAATTCCTTTTCCATTGTTATGTGATGTGATGTAATGTAATGCGAAGCATGAAAATGTACCAGAATGTAACACTTTTTAAGATAAACAACTTTCTTTCATTTCATCATCTTTTTCAAGTACAAAGTTTTGGAGAAAACAAAACCTGCCTGCGGCAGTACAAGGTACTCTAGCTACCAGCAAAAACAAAAAAAGAAAAGCAAAACAAGAAGAAGAAAAACAGCAAAAATCTAGATCAATGTCAAGTGGCCTCGGGTCTAGGGGTCTGTCCTCGTCCTCTTCCTGGACGAAGGTCCAAGAGCATCATCATCAGCGCCGTCATCGGAGTTTGAGTCAGTGCCATCTCCGGTCTCCTCCTCAGATGACTCCGCCTTTGCCTCCTCATCCGCCTCGGACTCATCGTCATCAGGGACTGGTGCCCGTGAGCTACTCCCAATATGAGTACGCCCCGCTTTGGTGCGGGGGTATACTCTGCCATCGCGAGTAGGAGCGGAAGGTCCAGCTGAAGCACCTCCTACAGTAGGAAGCTGGAAGGGAGGCTGAAAAGCATAAATGGCAAACGAATCAGTATCAGTGCAAAATGCAGTGTATAAATACAGTGTGTGAATATTGTGAGCAGTGTATCAGTGCAGAATGCAGTGTATAAATACAGTGTGTGAATACTGTGAGCAGTGTATCAGTGCAGAATGCAGTGTAGGAGTACAGTGTGTGAATACTGTGAGCTGTGTGTCGGTGCAGAATGCAGTGACTGAGTGTACTACATGAATGCCGTAAGTGATGCTGTGAACAGTCTGTGTGCTACAGTGTATCAGATGCTGTGAGGGCTATGTATCGAGTGTTGTGCTAACAAGTGCGATGCATCAGATTATGTGAAACAGTTTATGTATGGTTGGAGATCGTGGTCAGAAGAACATACCGGAATACCGTAAATGGCCAGGTGGTCGAGGCTCTGCTGAAGCATCCCCATCATCGAATCGGTCAACTCCAACGACTGGCGAGTGTACTCGGAGGAAGCCTGCAAAAGTGTTAGAAGTCTCAATATTCCGTGGAATATCAAATGAATTGAAATGAAATGACCGTGCAGAATGCAAAATGCAGTAGTATATACCGGAGGTAAGCCGTAGAACCCGACTAACTCATGATCAGCCGGAGGGGGAGTAATGGGGATCTGGTAAGTCGCCCCACCCCGCCCTCTGTACGTCATCGTCGTGGGCAATGCTGGCCAACTAGCCCCTCGTCCCCTCCGAGCTCCACTCCTGCCACGGACTCGAGTTGTCCTCGATCTCCCCGCCCCTACTCCCGCTCTAGTTACCGACGCCACAGGTCTCTCTCTCTCAGCTCGACGGCCACTGCTCAAGGGCCGCATGATGTAGGTCCGGACGTACTCTGCGTAGTCGCCCTCGCCCCTGAAGCCCTCCGCATCCCAGCCGATCGTGTAATCGGCCATCTCCTCAGGACTGAACATATCTGTCTCCCTCATGTGTATAGGAGGCGGACCCGGGACTATCTGCTCCGGTAAACCTAATGTTTGGTGCAAGAAATGCTCACCCAGGTACCAAGCCCGACAGACCGGGCCTGACAACATGATCCTGAAGCATGCAGTCTCCTCTGCACCGGCAAATCGATCCCGAATCACAGCTGGCAATGGAGCCCAAGGCTGCCAGGTGATCTGTAAATGACATATAGTTTGTTATCTACTGTTATTGAAAATATAGTGTAAAGCGAAGTTTAAATAAACTCTAAAGTTGAACATACCTCCGCGGGGGTGATGGTGTCGAAGTAGCGGCAGAAGAAGATGAACGTCTCCCGTGGTCTCCGCACACACCTCACGTCGAAGCGTTGGGAGAATGGCACGCCGAGAGGGGTCTCCACGTCTGGCATTGGGGCGAGTCTCGGAAAGTAGGCGTAGACCCACAACTGCAGAGCAAATATCAGTATGCTTATCAGATGAAGCAGAATACAGAATAAAGCAGAAATTGCAGAACCGTGTATTGTGTAGTGTATTGTGTAGAGTGTACAGTGTGTGCAGTGTACAGAGTACAGAAAATGTAAAGCGGAAATTTAAAGCAGAAAAGAAGATGTACCTCCCAAGCCCGCCAGTAGCCTCCAAGCAACTGCCCACTGCAACGGGAAGCTAAGCTCATGTATCCGTATAGAGTGGCTAGGGCAACGCCACCCCAGTCGAAGCGTAGAATCCGCGTGACGTCCACTAGCGCACTCAGTAAGTAGAGAGGCACGGTGTTCGCTCGATCGGCGAAGATGGTTGTCCCCAGCAGAAACATCAGGAAGCCACGGGCGTGCTGCTCCACCTCCTCCTGAGCCATCGGTGCCTCCTCGGCCAAGCCTGGCTGAGTCCGGAAGCGGCTCTTGAACCATGAATATTTGACAAATCTCGGGCGTGCAAGAGGCGGCATCTCGCCGAGCAGGTAAATCTAAGCGGCCTCCCACTCATCCATATCGGTGTCGAAGGGGATCGGATCACCCCCTACCCCGATGTCGGTGAGCATCGAGAAATCATAGGGAGTCATCGTCATGTCTCCCGCAACGGAAAGGTGGAAGGGGTCAGTAGTATCCCACCACCTCTCCACCAGAGCGGCGAGAAGAGGCCTGCTCGCAGTAAGCCGGGAGAGTCCTTTACAGAAGGCGCCGAAGCCGGCCTGGTCTACGATGTGGCAGACCGCATCGGGCAACTCCATGTACCAATCTCTGGCAGTGACATTCCCATACCCCCGGAAGGCATGGGAATCTCCCTGTACTCAAAGACAAATAGTTGCGAAGCAATATAAAATGTACAGTTTTGAAGAATAGTCAAAATTGACACAGATGTGGCACGCGTGCGCATTTTTCAAAGTTCAAACAAACATCGGGTGCCGGTGTGCTTACAGTAAACTACAACATATGACGTGTCGGTATGTTCGAGTAATTCAGCACAGATATAACGTGTGTGCACATTTTTCAAGTTCAAACAAACATTGGGTGCCAGTGTGCTTGCAGTGAATTACAGTGTATGATGTGTCAGTGTGTTTGAATGGTTCGGGGCAAATACAGTATGTGTGCATGTGTTCAGATTCAAACAGATATCAAGTGCAAGTGTGTTCACAGTCAACTACAGCATACAGTGTATTCAGGCTAAGCAGTTAAAGAGCAAAATCAACTATGGCAGTTAAGTGTTCTACATTGCGGAAAATGAAACGGGGAAGAATATACCTCGGAAGCGCCGTATGATAAGTGTGACTCCGGCTCACGCAGGAGATGCTTTGGGGCCACCATCCTATCAAAACTCCGGAACTGGCGAAGTCCGTCGGGGGGCAATATGTGAATCGTCGGCCGGTAGGTCGCCGGGTCGAACGGGCGGATGCTCAAGCGCAAGAGCTCGGTCTCGGGATCCATCTCATGCTCTGGGGGAGTCCCGCCCTGTGGAAGACCGTCTGCCATCTTAGAGAGAATGTGAAAATGGCTGGAAATGTGGAAACCGAGCTAGAATGTGAAAAGTCAACGGAAAGTCAACCCCAGGAGGGCGGAAAATGGCCGGAAAAGTCGGAATATGGAAAAGGCACGGAAACCAAGAGAAACTCGAGGGGAACAAACCCTAAAAGGTGGAAATCAAGAAAGAAACACAGAAACGAAGAAATGATCAGTTCAAAACGTTTGAAATGCGAAGGTATTCGCGAATCGAACAACGAAACGGGCGCTAAAACCAAGGAAAACGGAGAAATGAAGGAAGGAAAACACTCTACAGAGAGAAAGAAAGAAATTTCGGCCAAGAACAAGTGAAAAAAATAGGGCTAGAGGCCCTATTTTATAAGACCCAAGGCTAAAAGACCAAACTGCCCCGATTCAGGCAGATTTGGCCGGTCGGCCACATCCTTGGCCGGTCGGCCAAATATTTGGCCGGTGAGATGTTTTTGTGGCCGATTGGCAGCCGATGACCTCCTATCATGGCCGGTAAGCCTCCTACAACCTTGTTTGGGTCAGATATGTGGTTTGGGGCCTCCATTTCTCAAGATAGTGTAAGACAGTGCATTTTCGAAGCTCAACCGGACTCCGTTTTAACCTCGGACCGTGTTTTCTGTGCGAAGCACTCAAGTACGTGCGTGGCGTATCCTTTTTGTATCCTTTTGTCTCCTGAGAGATTCAAAAGTTGCCCTGCATGCATAAGTTACAACGTTTTGTCGTGAAATGCACGTTGGTCATACGCCATCTCACTCGCCTCGTTACGCACACATCTCGCATTGTCATGCACATGCCATACTTGTGTTAGTATGCACATTCTTATGTCGCATTGTCATGCATTCCAATAGTTGCATTGTCATGCATTTCAAAAGCCGCGTGGTGTCGCGCATTCCAAGTTCATTTGCATTGTCATGCATTCCAATAGTTGCATTGTCATGCATTTCAAAAGTCGCGCGGTGTCGCGCATTCCAAGATCATTTGCATGTGTCATGCATCTCAAAAGCCGTGCGTTGTTGCACGTTTCAAGATCATGCATCATTATGCATTTGCACTTCGAAAAAAAAAAAAAAAGAGAAGAAAGAAAACAACAAAAACAACGTGCATCATTTGCATTTCAAAAACAAAAAAAAAACAAAAAATGCATTATCATGCATTTTCCCTTCATCATGCATTGCCATGCATTCAAAAAAAAACAAAACAAAAAAGTAAATAGTGCATATGTCATGCATCATTGTAAATAGTGCATATGTCATGCATTTCATTGTAAATAGTGCATATGTCATGCATCATTGTAAATAGTGCATATGTCATGCATCACTGTAAATATTGCATATGTCATGCATTTTACTGTATATATTCCATTCCAGTGCATATTGTTTATATTGCATTATAGCTTGCATGCATTCACTGCATCACATCCATCTATGGCCTGCGCCTTTCCATGTTGAACTTGGTCTGGTATGTGCCCATACTTTTCACGTTAAAACACAGTTCTGCATGTGTACGCGCCTATTCCACACTGGTATGTTGGTTTGAGGGTTGCGACACCTTTCCTGTGTTAGACGCGGTTCGTTTGTGTACATGCCTTTCCTAGGCAAGATTTGGTTTGGCCCGTGTGCCTTATCCATTGTATCATGTCCATTCCAGTGCATATTGCATATATTGCATTGTAGCTTGCATGCATTCACTGCATCACCTCCATTATGGCTTGCGCCTCTCCATGTTGAGCTTGGTCTGGTATGTGCCCATATCTTTCACGTCAAAACACAGTTCTGCATGTGTACGCGCCTATTCCACACTGGTATGTTGGTTTGAGGGTTGCGGCACCTTTTCTGTGTTAGACGTGGTTTGTATGTGTCCATGCCTTTCCTAGGCAAAATTTGGTTTGGCTGCATGCCATATCCACTGCATATATTACATTATAGTGTAATTTTTGCATCCAGCATTAGGATCATGTTCTTTCGTTAGCGGGTCATTTCCCCACTTATGTCATTCCACCCAATTACTCATTCTTGTGTCCGTCTACATCACTCATAGTTCTGCATGTGTACGCGCCTATTCCACGCTGGTATGTTGGTTTGAGGGTTGCGGCACCTTTTCTATGGTAGACGGACTTTGCATCTCCATCATCCTTTTGACATTTGTGTGGTTTTGAACTGTTCATGATTGGATCATGCTTCAATTGCATTGCATATCATTTGCATTGTTTATACATAGTTTTGTATTGTTTTGCATATTATTCGCATTGTTTTTACATTTGTTTTGTAATTTTGCATATCACTTGCATTACATTAGATTCAATTGCATATCATCGCACTATTTGTGCACCCCTTGGTCTAAGGAGACCTTAAATCCTACATTCGCGTTGTCGCGCAGCTTTCGATTGCATTGTCATGCATGTTGCTAACAATATTGTACCGGTTAAGTTGTCTTTCTTTTTCAGGCACGATATTGTATGTACGGTTCATTTGAAGCTGGTGCAACCGGACGAACCGCACAGGTATTGTATCCTCCGCGTGAGACGTATCGAGAATTGTATAATTCTCTTACATCCTTTCTGCATTGTAGTGTAGTTGGATTTGTGTTTGCTAGCTTAAAAATGTTGCATTGTTGTGCTTCGTTACAACTTTCTTTGCATGATCATGAGTTATGCTCGGCTTCTTGCATTGTCAGTTGCATTTTGCCCCTGCCTTCGGGCGCATATCTTGCTTGACTTGTATGTTTTGTCTAAGTCTTCGGCCTTGTCAAAAATGGGTCATCTCTGGGCTTTGACAATCACTCCCGTCATTGTTATGACTTTCGAGTTCTGTCAAAGAGGGGCAACTGTAGACACCCCATTTTTGACCGTCCTCAAGGCTTGGACGTCATCGCTTGAACACTCGGTGATCATCCATGTTTGTGTTCGTCTTGAGTTCCCGGAGGTCTCGGCCACGCGCCTTGCCTCAGGATCTCCCGACTCGACTGTTTTGTGTTTGGTTTTGCACCAAACATTTGTGTTTTGCCTTTTCAAGGCAGGGAATGGCTTGTTGGCCATCCTCACACATCACCGGCCATGGCTTGAGGCCACCGGCCACTGGTTTGTTGCCACCGGCCAAATGTTTGGCCGGCCGGCACTCTTTGTGGCCGGCCGACCATACATTTTGGTCAAATTGCATTTTTGGCCGGCCGACCACTGTGCATCTGCTTTTGCAGATATTTTTATGCCAGCTGTGCTAGCTGGCATACACCTTTGCTCCCCTCCATACACGTGTATGGAGGGATTTCCCTCTTGACTAGCTTACTTGAGAAGCTTTGCAAGAGGGAGCTCTATAAGAGGGAGCCTCTTCTCCCTCCATTAGGGTTAGACAAAAAAGATAGAGGGAGCTCTGAATTAGGGTTTACATAGTTGTTGCTATTCTATCTCTATTTCTCCCTCTCTTTTGCTCTAAGTGTGTTTGTGTCTCATTATTGCACACAAACACCTAGTGTTACACCTTCTCTTGGCTACTGAGGTGCTGAGGAGCTGTTCTTGGTGTTCTTGAGTGGATTCAAGCTAGAAGAACCAGCTGGAGTGCTGTTCTTGAAGAGGGTCATCAAGGGTAAGAACTTCACCCTTTATTCCCCATTTTTGCATAGCTTTTTGACCTATCTTGCAACTGTTTTTAGACTTTGTATATAACTAATAAAAGTCTTGTTTTTGAGTGCTTTAAATAGTTATTTAAGAGTGTTTTGTTATTTGGGGTTGTTTGATCCCTCATAGGCCTTGTTTGGCCCTATTTTTGTGCTATTTTGGTGAGCTCCAGGACCACCTTGTTTGGGCCTCCTCACCAGTGAAATCTTAAGGGATTTCAGTGGTGAGGATGGTGCCTTAAGGTGCTAAGAAGGAGAGGGCCGCCCCCCTCTCCTTGCTGTCCTTGAAAAGGGCCATTTTTGCCTCATGTATGAGCATCTTGTCTAAGTGTATGATGGTCATGCCTTAGCTGTTTTTTGTGCTTATTATGTCATAATATAGCTCTGTTTTTACTTGGTTTAGACACACCATGCATGCTTAGCATACTTGTCATGTAATGCCATGAAATTGCCTTAACATGTACCTAGCATTTAGACCACTAAGCTTGCTTGTTTTGGCTTAGCTTTGTGAAGCTTTTGTGCATGTTTTGATGTGCTTAAGGTCTGTTTTTGGTCATTTGGGTCATCCATGATTTGCTTTGTATAGCTACCATGTAATCCCCCTTATGAGCCTTGAGTGTTGACCCCTCTAGCATGCTTTACTTGCACTATTTCAGTGGTTTAGAACCATTGGCCATGTCATTTCAGTTCTCATGGTATGCTTGTATGCTTGCATTTGATGCCCCTTTCATGCTTTAAGAGGTGGGTGTTTCATACTCCATGTTTGTGCCATTGTGTATGGCCCCTGGGATTAGATCATTTAGATGCCATCTAAGTGATTTTTGGGGCTTACTTTTGCATGATTTGGGACTGTTTTGGTCCACTTTGGTCATTTGCTTCATGTGTCACATGATCATAGTTTAAGTCCTCGGGCTCGGTTGCATGCATTATTTGCATCGGTAGGTTGATTTGACATCATTTTCTACATGATTCTCAAAGCTTACAATGCATGCCTTTAGTCCCATGTTGGGTCTCTTTTAAGTGTGCTTAAAAGTTGCTTCTATATGCCTAAGTGTTGGACTATGTGTACATACATGCTTGTATGTCATTTTGCCTTCATTTCCATAGCACTTGGCCACTGTTTTAGGCTTGTTTGAGGGCTGCCTAAGTTAGTCTAAGTCCATTCTCGCATGTTGTGGCATGCTCACCTTGTGTGCTGTTGCATACTTGGCCTATCGCATGTGTTGCATGCTTAAATCTTAGTGCATTTGGCATGCATTTGTAGACACCTCATTTTTGACCGACCTTAAGACTCAGATGTCACCGATTGAGCGCTTGGTGATGTTGCATATTGTGCTCGTTCTGAGGTTGCGGAGTCCTGGCTGCGAGCCTTCCCTCCGAACTTCCGGACTCTTTGTGTTTTGCCTCGGTTTGCGAGCCAGACCCTGTTTTCTCTATTTTCTCTTCCCGAAGGGAAGGAGAGGTCTCGTAGATCATCTCTCAGTGGCCGTAGGCTACGTTTCGTGGTCGTAGGCCATTTTTCCCATTTCGGAGCCCGGTTCCCGGTTTTCGGAGCTGTCAGGCCGAGTGCCTCGGTTCAGGACCGCCTAACCACCTCCGTTTGCTCCGGTTTTTGGCATACATCTTATTTACTCCCTTTTGAGGGACACTGTGGTCCGAGAGACCAACTTCGTGGTTGAACACCACTTCCGGTGCCTAACAGTCAGTTTTCGGGGCCCCGGGCTACGCGTTTCGGCCCCCGAACCTTCATTTTGCATCGGTTTGAGTTCATTTTTGGCAGGGACCTTATTTTCATCACTAGGAAGGTCGTAGAAGGGTGGGAGGCCAGTAATTGTTCCGGCAACCAGTTATATTTCCTCATCGCCCTCCGTCGCCCGTTTTTCTCACTTAAAAGCCAATGTTGACCACCCTAAGGCCACTTTTTCCAGCTCTAAACCACATATTTGTGTTGTACACACCTGGGAGGCCACCAATATCATATGGTCGGCTAGTAATTGTGTTTGACCCTTTTGAACCCCTCCTAAAAATGGCCTTCTCTCTCTCCTGGTTCACTTTCTCCAGTTTTTGACTATATAGTTGTGTTGTGCACACATGGGAGGCCACTAATATGGCATGGCCGGCCACTAATCTTCATTGACCTTTTTGACCCTTGGCCGGCCGGCCATGGGGAAGGCCGGCCGGCCGGCCACCTAAGCCCAAGAAAACTGGCTGGCCATCATCCTCAGGGTTGGTACATTACAAATCTGTATTCCTTTTTCCCAGATTTTGTATCCGGGAGGGGGTTGCCATTTTGGGGGGAAAACTTGAATTGTTTTCGCCCCCATTTTCCCCCCTCTTTTTGCCTATATAACCAGCACCCCAGGTCTGGTTTTAGGGGTTAGAAAAATTTCCCTTGAGCTCCTATATTACATCTCTCTCTTTCCCTCACTTCAAGCACCAAAACTCTCCAAGTCCTACACTCATTTCTACACCACCACCTAGCACCACACCACCACTCCATTCCAGCAGCTTGAAGGGCCTTCTCAGAGCTTTGGAGGCACCATTTCTCAAGCCAAGAGTTTGCTAAAGTTTGGTCTTCAAGGGTGAGTGACATTTTCCCTCTTTTGAGGTTATTTTTGCATCCTATCTAAGCCATTCTTTCTTGCATATTTGGGCTCCGACCCTAACTGAAAATAGCATTTTTTTGAGCTCTTCTTCATGTTTTTTTAAGGGTATTTCCCTGTTTGAGGCTTCCCTTAGGCACTTGCTTCATTACCCCTCTTGTATCCCCCTTTCTTGCATAGCATTTTTGGCCCATATGTAAACTGTTTTGAGCTCTGTTGTAAACTGTAATGTAGCTTATTTTGAGCCCTTATTCAACATTGTTGAAGGGCTCATCACTTTTTGGGGCCTCCATTTGCCACTTGCCTTTATACCCCTCTTTTGGCCTCATTTTTGCATGATTTGTTAGCCCCTTGTGTTTGTATTTTTGGGCTCTGGTCCGAACTGTAAATAGCCTTATTTTGACCCCCTCTTCATGTTTCATTAAGGGTCTTTTACTTTTTGGGGCATCCTTTTTGTACTTTGTGTTTAAACCTCTTTTTAGGCCTTATTTTTGCATAATATTTTTAGCATGCTTGTGTACTGTTTTGGATTTGATCATCAACTGTAAAATACCATGTTTTGGGCCCCTCTTCAACTTTGTTGAAGGGCCCTTCTCTGTTTGAGGCCAGCAACCATCACTTGCTTCTTTGTCCCCCCTTTTGGCCCATTTTTGCATGCTAACTTAGGCCTACTTTTGTTCACCTTTTGGCCTTGCTCAAAACTGTAAATATGCTTATTTTTGGACTGCCTTGAATCTGTCTTTAGGTCTCATGTTCGAATAATGCATGCTTTGTATAGCTGTAGGCCATTCCGTGTACCTAGCTTTGCATTTCGGGATTCATTCCATGCATCGGGTGTCATTTTGCCATCTTTCGGGGCTGTTTTGCATCACTTATTGCCTCTGAAATTTGTATGCTAGTATGCCATATTCCATGCTTTGCCATGTCTTGTTAGAGTGGCATTTCGATGCCTTAGGGTCGGTCATCGGTTTGCGTGTATGCGTGCACGCATTTCGAGTGTCTCATTTTCATCATTATGGCCTCCTATGTGAGTGTGGCTGAGGTCCACTTGTGTTGGTGTAAGTCCATTATGCATTGTGTATGCCATCTCATTTCGTAGCATTGTGTATGCTAGGTTGGATGCTAGTGCATTGTGTATGCCATGTTACCTCGTGCATCGTGTATGCCATTCCATAGCATTGTGTATGTTAGGTTATATATTAGTTGCATTCATGCATGTCATGCATATTACATTGTGCTTGGGATAGGAGTTAGCCCGAGCACGGGAAACGAGGTACGTTTCGTACTCCGAGTGACGGAACGTGTCTCAATTCCCCAGTCACCGACACTCCGGATTATCCATGATGGAGCCTCGGTTTTGTTGTGTTTTCATGTGCATTCATTCCATATTGAGTTGTGCAATTCGACTCCTCGGCCATCATGCATCGAGATGCGTGATTGGTGGCACGAGGATCGAGGCATGCATACATTTGTGAAAATACATTGCCATGCCCCTTTCCTGCTCTCTGTTGCAGCAAATCAAGAATCAGCAGCCTTCCGGAGCTTGGCACGCATTTGAAGAACAAGTGCAAAACAGAGGCTAATTGGGGCATCGCCATGGATTTCCGCGCAAAGGCAACCCGGACATGCATCCTTCATCATTTGAAGAGGAGTCAAGGCAGTCCCCTGGCTTGCATGCCAGTTATTTATTTTCTTAGTTAATTCGGTAATTAATTAGGATTTTTGTACATATTTCGGACTGTATTATTTATTGGGACTGTATTATTTATTCATTTAGGACTGTATATTATTCTTTCGGACCCTCTGCGCGAGGGCAATGTTGTAATAAGTGTGCGTGAGTGTGATGTATGTCTTCCAATCCCACGTCTTTCTTCCCTTTTATTTACCAGCTTACGATGGTTAGATTAGGGCATGTTTCAATTAGCATACAGTATGATAGCATGTTTGCATCATTCATCTGTTTTGCATGCACCGGGCTCGGCGCATCATACTAACTGCATCTGTATTTCAATTCCAAATTGAATACTTGTTAACTGTTGCATCTCATATGCCATGTTTAGAATAGCCGAGCCTGCTATAGTTGCATTTTTGCATGTGTTGCATTAGGCATTTCTGTATAATTAGGATCATGCATGGATTTCTAATCAGTTTTTGTTTTGGCTTGGAGTACTCGGTGAGTTTTTATGCTTTAGCATCCTTGCATGTGTGTGAGTGACTGCCATGATAGCATGCTTACCATGAGACTATATGTTTATGTGATATAACGGCTTGAATGCCTGTGGGTGAAGGTTGGGTTATTTGGATTGGAACAATTCATTCACTGTGAGTTTTAAGCCCACTAGATAGTGGCAAAACCATGTTTTTCTAAGCCCACCCGAGGGTGGCAAAGTTCGCATTTTAAGCCTACTTGCGAGTAGCAAACCATCTTTCAAAAACAAACATAAAATGTTTTGTTCCAATTCAGGCGACCCAGTCTATACTTGTATGCTGTGCGCATCACATAGTAATCCTAGGCTAAATAACCGGAATAAGAGCACACAATATTTTCAAAACTCGATATCATGGTTAGTAGAGGCCGATCTTTGATCGGCCGAGCGGGGGTGCTCACGAAGTGACCTTCCTCAATCGTACCCAAGTTCCCGAGCCGAGGCAACTTTGGTGATGACAGACACGTGGCCTTAGGCAATGAGTCAGGGTTTCCTAAATTTCCCAAAATAAAATATTTAGGTGGCGACTCTATATCTGGCAAAGCAGTCCATGTTTGGCACTTCTTTCAAAAAAATCTGTTTTCTCAAAACGATTTGCCGGATTTGGACTCTTTGGTTCAAGATTTAGAACCGTGACACGAAATCGAGTCCGAACTGTAGCGAGGTCCCCTCGCGGGCTTGTTACAATTTCTGGCGACTCTGCTGGGGAATTAGAGAACTTGACTCGAACTCATGATATCTTGTTTTGACTACACTTATGTGTTTCTTTGCGTTGCATTTGCATTGGTGCGCCTAGGACACCGTGTTTGCCATCTGCTGTTCCTGAACGGTTTGCCGGAGGCGTGTCTTGTCAAGGCATGACCATAAGGCTGACCGGTTGTGGGCTCTGCCAGTATGGGAACACAAACCCCGGTTTTACCGGGGCACCCTTTTTGACCATTCGACCTAGTGCATATTCGGAATCCATAGTGACCATTCCAAGCTAGGACAGGTTGCTTACCCGATTTTAGGTTGTTTGAAACCGCTGTGTGCGTAGTGAAACCCTAGCTCCTAACAAAATAGGACAGGGAAACCCTACCCCAACATAGGGGTGTTTTGGCTCTCACTTATCTGCTATGTGCTTTTAGAGTGCGTCTCTACAAGAATGCATGTATCAGTTTACAAGTTTGGGCACCAGGCCTGCGGGCACCAGTTCAGTATTTTGGGTATCAAGCCTGAGGGCATTAGTATTTGGGGAATCAGTTTTACCCGAGGGTATCAGATTTGAGGCAGAATTCTGGGCAGAATTCAGTAGAGAGCACACTCATTCAGCTTTGTTCGTATCTGTTCTGGTGAAATCAGGCTGAGATGCTGCATGTTTTCTCTTTTGCTAGGTAGTCTGGGAACCATAGCTTCAGAGGGCTCCAATATCCCCCGGGTACACCGAACTTGTGCTGATAGACTTTGTCGGGTCAGAGATTCAGTTCAAGGGCAATCAGTGTTCCTTTACCAAAGGCAGGGTGAAGAGGGCCAGTCAGGCACAGATCACCAGTTCAGTAGTTACCAGATCAGTGGCCCTTATCCACTCCACCAGTGAACAGTCAGGCTGAGGTCTCAGTTTTTACTGCAGGGATAGATATACCAGTCAGTCAGATGGATCAGCAGAACACGTCAGGGATGGAAGCAATGATGCGTCAGATGCAAGAAAGTATGAAGCTCATGCAGGAGGACGCTGTCCGCCAAGCAGAATTTTCCAAGCAGCAGGCTGCAATCATGGCTCAGCAAGCCGAGCTCATCACTAGGTTGCAACAGCAAGCCGGAGCATCAGCCTCACATCAAGCTCCTCCTCCACCAAGGGTTTCGATACCCGAGGAGACGCCAAATGTCCAAGCAAATACGGACATTCCGGTAGGGCCGGCTCTGCCCCCAATTCTACCCTAGTTATCTAAAACACCAATCAACTTGCCATATTCACCTTTTGAGTGCGAGGTGGACCCTACAGTGTTGAAGCTGAGCAAGCTTGAAACGCTATTCAAGAAATCCCAGGGAGTCAAGGCTATCCCAGACATTGAGGACGGATACACCAACGCAGCTGTGACATTGCCGGACAGGTTCAAGATGCCTCACATCAACCGTTTTGACGGGTCAGGAGATCCCATGGTCCACCTGAGTTTGTTTTCAGATGTTCTGTGCCCGATGGGCTTGACAAGATTACAGAAGCTCTCCCTTTTTGGCAGGACCCTGTCGGGTATTGCGGCCATCTGGTACGCCAAATTGGAGGATTCAGTGAAACGAAGCTGGGAGGAGATGGCCGAGGCCTTCGTCGCACAATATTCATACAATACCCAGATCGAGATCACAACCCGTGATCTTGAAACGACAAGGCAGGAGCTTAAAGAGAGCTTCTCTGAATTCGTGGCCCGGTGGAGGGCGAAGGCCTCAATGATGACCATTAGGCCAACGGATAAGGATCAAATACGGATGGTTGTGTGCAACCTCCAGCCCAAACTAATGCAGAAAATGATCGTGCTCCCCTTCCATACCTTTTCAGATTTGCATGAGATGGGAGTACAGATCGAAGCTGCCATGAAGCAGGGCCTTATTGACCAGGAGAAGGAGCAGCCTAGGCGGGCGTTTTCCCGCAATTCGAATGCGACCACCAGCAATGATGCAACTGCAAGATCTTCTGAAGTGGGCATGGTCACCACCACCACATCAAAGAAAGCTACCCCATTCACCGGTGCGTCCGGAAGTAGCTCACAGATGGCCAAATATCCTCCCCGAGTCAAGAGGATTTTCACCCCACTTTATATGCCTTTGTCAAAGGCTCTAGAGGTCTTCATCCGGAAAGGACATCTGAAACCATTGGAACAACAGCCTTTACCTGATCCTCTTCCTCCAAAGCATGACCGGACTAAGTACTGTGCCTACCATCAACAAACCGGTCATGACACTGACAGTTGCTTTCGTCTGCGCCATGATGTACAAGATCTGTTTGACAACAGGGTCATCCCCGCACCAGTCCAACAAAGTCTATCGGCACTTGATCAGTGAACTTGTGGGGGATAATGTGATGTGATCGGGGAATGAACCACCTGCGGGCGACGCTCGATTAACTCCAGATATGGTGGATGGCATGCACTGTTTTGAGCATTTGCGAATGCTAGCTTTTGTGCTTTCTGACTTGGGTATTGGGTCAGTCTTGTTGTTTTGGATCTGTTTTGAGTCGGTCTTTTTGTTTCGGGTCTGTCTTGTTACATCGAGTCAGTCCTGTTGTATAGGAGTTAGGTGATTCCGGGGGTGTTACCTCGGGCGTCACCATTTTCTTTTGCGTTTGTCTTTTTGTTTTGTTTTGAATCTGTTTCTGCCAGGGAGCCAGTTGTGCCAACAGATTTTGAATGAAACAGCACTGACTTTCACGCTCTCGCGTTTGCTTCTGCCTTGTGCCAGTTATGCTGGAAGTTCTGAATGAGATGGCAGTATTTGACTAAGAACTCTGTCTTTTCTGTGCCTTGAAGTCATTATAATGACCTGAGTTTTTCAAAACTTTGTGAACACTACGGTGAAAACAAAGAGGGAGGAATTCCTCGGGATTTGCAAAACTTTGATCAAATTGAGAGAAAGAGAGGCGTGCTAAGCCCTTAATGAATGAAATCATGCTTGTTAGCGTGAGTACTGAGAAGGACCCTGGCTTGATCCAGACTGGTTTCACTCTAGCTTCAGCGCAAGCGATTTGTCGCTTTCTTAAAAATTTTCAAAAACAAAATTTTTTGCGCGGTCCTACGAAGACTTGTGTGGAATCGCTCTTGAGATTGTGCAGCTTAGGATCGCTCTCAGCCTCGAGACTTGAGCCCTTGCTTTCAAACCTTGACCTTGGATTCAGAGTGTTCAACGGTTAACCGCGATATGAGGCCTGTGTGGCCAGATTTGAAACAGCCCTCGAACAAGAGGCACCAAAGTCAGATCAAGAAGATCAGACCTCATCAGGAGAAGCTTGCGAAGCTAGAACAAAAACACCCCTCGAACTAGGGGCGAAAATGTCCGATGTGCTCAAAGAGCCGAAGATGGATCCTTCTGCAAATCGATACAACAGCCACTCTCCTGGATTTAGACGGATTCGAGATCTCAGAACCATTTGACATGGACCAAGCTACACTTTTACCCTTTGAGAGGCTCGCTGGGCCGAACACCCGAAAGGGCGACCCAGGCAAAAGTTAGAGCAAGAAAAGATATATACAAAAAGCAAAAAGAAAAAAAGAAGAAAAGAGAAAAAAGAAGAAAAACAAAAAAAGAAAAAAAGAAGAAAAGAGAAAAAAAGAAAAAAAAAAAGAGAAGAAAAGAAATGAAAAAGAAAGAAAAACAAAGCTCGCAAGGTCGAAAACCCGCGACGGGCGCCTTGGCAAAAGTTAGAGCCTGAAAAGGAGAGGTTAATACCCGAGTGTACCTTAACTCCGAACTACATAAGGCTTGATTCCCATCTTTGGGATACGTAGGCAACTTCATCTTGAAGTCCAGCCGTAAAACACTTCAATTTGTTTGTGTCCATGCAATGGTTCTGGTCATCTTTGTCTTCTCTGTATCTGAGGATTTGGTTGTGTTCGTCACTCTGAGGACTGACTACAATGCGCCGCGGTGCTATCCAAACAAGGGGCAACTTTCCGTTGCCATTCAATGTGCTGCGGCGTCATTCAAACAAGGGGCAATTTCCGTTGCCATGCAGCTCTCTTCAAGCAAGGGGCAATTTTCCTCCGGATCTGAGGTTGTGCATCTCGAAAGTGGGTTCTATGCTCATTGAGCAGTGGCCGTTTGCAAAAATAGTTTTTGAGAATTTTTACTGAGGTTGACTAATTCTCTCGAAAATTATCCTATTTTTCTAAAACTGGACCATATCTTGGACCCAAAAAAGGAAAATTTTCAGTGCTCATAGCCTGACTTGCGTGATTTCAAATCAAAAAGTTGAACAAGCATGTTAATCTGACTCTCATTTTGGTCAAATTTTTTTTAGGAGAAAACTAAAACAAAAAAAATGGTCAAAATGATGAAACTAGGGGCACAGTTGAGTCAGGCTTCCTGTCTTTCCCCATTGTCAACATACTTGCCAAGAAGGGCATCATACCTGCCAGAAAAGGGCACCACTGAAGCTAGCCACGAAAGGGCCGAAAAGCTCTCGCACCCTCCGAGCAATGAGGTGTCGAGCCAAGTGCGAAGCACGAACTGGAATGGATCAAGATATTCCACTCCCTCATCTGGATAGGTCTGATCACGTCCAAACTCCCCGGCAGAGCATCATCAACCGATGCCAATTGCAGACCTGCTGCACATCCAGCCGCATCACAACCCCTCTATGGGGGAAGTTCACTGTTGTGAGCAGAAGAAAGAGAATCTAGCAGAATGCTAGGGGCACGGGCGCTCAACTTGCTGTTTATCCATCAACCACCCAGGGGAGGGATTGAAAAATGAAAGATTGAAGAATAGAGAGATGTGCAATGAGAGAAAAAGTGAGAAAAGGGCTTTTTCAGAAAACAAGAGGTTGAGTGCCAGAGTGATGTGAGAATCGTAAATGAGAAAGGGTGGGAAACACTACCCGGTGAAACAGGCTCCCTGTGCACGTTTGAGTGTCGTGTCTTTTTGTTTTATCTCGATTCTTGTTTTGAGTCGTTTCGAGTGTTACTCGATGTGTCTAGGTTGTGTGCCTTTTATTTCCTTGTTGAGTCGTTTTGCTGTGTTCAGTCGTTGGCTCAATACCTGGTCGAAAACTCATCTCTCAATTTCAAAAATAAAATCGTTTTGTGCTCCGAGTGCCGTGCCGTTCTCCAACAGAATTTGTTCTTTCACAAAACCGCAGGGTTCAACCCAAGTCATGAGAGAACAGTAGAACCAGGACCTATCTGAAGCTATAATGGTTCCGGACTGCAAAGCAAAAGCAAAAGAGGAAAATGTCGGGCATCTGAGTTTGTTCCAACTTCAGTAAGTTCTGAGATTGCATCCCGTGTGTGCCTCTTCAGGTCTTGCCAATGCTCCGAAGTATGAGTGTGCCTCTACCTCAAGCTCAAGATCAAGTCTGCCTCAAGCCAGAATGGCGATCAGAAGTGCTCTCCTCGAGTACCGTTTCGTGCCAGGGACATCTTGGCCGTGTTTGCAATGAGTTCCTAGGAGACCAACTGCGACGGTGGAAACTAGAGCTCGAATGGCCGTGACCTAGAACGCAAAGGTTCGAGATTTCCGAGACTAAATTCTGGTTTAAATACCCAGAGGCGTGTCCTCGGCTTGAAATCTGTATGGAAGCCCCATAGGTTGAGATAGCGTGTATGCACCTCAATTCTGGATACTGAACCAACCTAGTCTGTCACCCCGTTGGAGAATAGGGAAAGTTGTGAATATGATCAGGAAGAAAGGCAGCATCCAAAGTATTCTACGTGTAGAACCCTTGTCAGCATTCCAGAGCCTTTGTACTGTGAGTTGAAGGTAAAGTGTTCGAAGAGCACAAGGGGAGATCCCCGTCGGAGAAGAGCGGTTCACCGCCACTCACCTCATGAGGTGCTTTCTAAAGCGCTGCTTTGTCCATTTATTGCTTTCCGTAAGCATCATGCATTGTAATGCATTGTACCTATCAAGTTTCTTTCTCAGTCATGCACGATATTGTATGTACGGTTCATTCAAAGAAGTTCCGTTTAAGATCATTCATTCAGTGTATCAATCACACTTTGTTCATATTGTGTATCAATCACACACACTCGCTTTGTATCTATCACACATTTTGTGTATCAATCACACTCTCTTCACTTTAGTGTATCTATCACACACATTATCCTTTTGTGTATCTATCACGCATATATTCACTTTAGTGTATCAATCACACTTCATTTAGTTAGTGTATCAATCACACTTCATTCATTCAGTGTATCAATCACACTCTGTTCACTTAGTGCATCTATCACACTTTGTGTTCGCTTTTAGTGTATCAATCACACTCTGTTCACATAGTGCATCTATCACACTTTGTGTTCACCTTTAGTATATCAATCATACTTGTTCACTAAGTGCATCTATCACACTTCGTGTTCACATTTAGTGTATCAATCACACTCTGTTCACATAGTGCATCTATCACACTTTGTGTTCACCTTTAGTATATCAATCATACTTGTTCACTAAGTGCATCTATCACACTTCGTGTTCACATTTAGTGTATCAATCACACTCTGTTCACATAGTGCATCTATCACACTTTGTGTTCACCTTTAGTATATCAACCATACTTGTTCACTAAGTGCATCTATCACACTTCGTGTTCACATTATCTATCATACTCTGTTCACTTAGTGCATCTATCACACTTCGTGTTCACTTTTAGTGTATCAATCACACTCTGTTCACTTAGTGCATCTATCACACTTTGTGTTCGCTTTTAGTGTATCAATCACACTCTGTTCACATAGTGCATCTATCACACTTTGTGTTCACCTTTAGTGTATCAATCACACCTCATTCATTCAGTATATCTATCATACTCTGTTCACATAGTGCATCTATCACACTTCGTGTTCACATTTAGTGTATCAATCACACTCTGTTCACATAGTGCATCTATCACACTTTGTGTTCACCTTAAGTATATCAATCATACTTGTTCACTAAGTGCATCTATCACACTTCGTGTTCACATTCAGTATATCTATCATACTCTGTTCACATAGTGCATCTATCACACTTTGTGTTCACTTTTAGTGTATCAATCACACTCTGTTCACTTAGTGCATCTATCACACTTTGTGTTCACTTTTAGTGTATCCATCACACTTGTTCACTTAGTGCATCTATCACACTTTGTGTTCGCTTTTAGTGTATCAATCACACTCTGTTCACTTAGTGCATCTATCACACTTTGTGTTCACTTTTAGTGTATCCATCACACTCGCTTCACTTTGTGTATCTATCACACGTTCGCTTTGTGTATCTATCACACACTTACCTAGTGTATCCATCACACTTTGCTTCATATAGTGTATCCATCACACTCACTTCACTTTGTGTATCTATCACACGTTCGCTTTGTGTATCTATCACACACGCTCGCTTCATGCATCAATCACACACTTTGTTCACCTTTGTGTATCTATCGCACATGTTCGTGAAGATTCCATAATTTTCTTACATCCTTTCTGCATGAGGTATAGTTTGGTTTGAGTTTACTTGCTTGCCTAGCATTCGCTTAAAATGTTGCATTTATTTTGCATAAATTGCTTCATTACAGCTCTCTTTGCATGATCATGAGTGATAACCGGCTTCGCGTAGCGTATAAGTCCAATCTTCAAACCGCTTCACGTAGCGTATAAGTCCAATTTTCAAACCGGCTTCGCGTAGCGTATAAGTCCAATTTTCAAACCGGCTTCACGTAGCGTATAAGTCCAATCTTCAAACCGGCTTCGCGTAGCGTATAAGTCCAATCTTCAAACCGGCTTCGCGTAGCGTATAAGTCCAATCTTCAAACCGGCTTCGCGTAGCGTATAAGTCCAATTTTCAAACTGGCTTCGCGTAGCGTATAAGTCCAATTTTCAATCCGGCTTCGCGTAGCGTATAAGTCCAATTTTCAAACCGGCTTCACGTAGCGTGTAAGTCCAATTATCAAACCGGCTTCACGTAGCGTGTAAGTCCAATTTTCAAACCGGCTTCGCGTAGCGTATAAGTCCAATTATCAAAATCTTCCTACATATCATTTTGCATCCTGCCCCTGAACTACGCTGGTTTGATTCCTTGCAAAGGGATACGTAGGCAGCCTGCGGGCACAACTATTTATTTATCTATATTTTGTTTGTTTGTCCGAGTCTTCGGCCTTGTCAAAAATGGGTTGTCTCTGGGCTTTGACATTCACTCCCGCCATTCTTATGACTTTCGAGTTCTGTCAAAGAGGGGGGGCAACTGTAGACACCCCATTTTTGACCGACCTTAAGACTCAGATGTCACCGATTGAGCGCTTGGTGATGTTGCATATTGTGCTCGTTCTGAGGTTGCGGAGTCCTAGCTGCGAGCCTTGCCTCCGGACTTCCAGACTCTTTGTGCTTTGCCTCGGTTTGCGAGCCAGGCCCTGTTTTCTCTATTTTCTCTTCCTGAAGGGAAGGAGAGGTCTCGTAGATCATCTCTCAGTGGCCGTAGGCTACGTTTCGTGGTCGTAGGCCATTTTTCCCATTTCGGAGCCCGATTCCCGGTTCCCGGTTTTCGGAGCTGTCAGGCCGAGTGCCTCGGTTCGGGACCGCCTAACCACCTCCGTTTGCTCTGATTTTTGGCATACATCTCATTTACTCCCTTTTGAGGGACACTGTGGTCCGAGAGACCAACTTCGTGGTTGAACACCACTTCCGGTGCCTAACAGTCAATTTTCAGGGCCCCGGGCTACACGTTTCGGTCCCCGAACCTTCATTTTGCATCGGTTTGAGTTCATTTTTGGCAGGGACCTTATTTTCATCACTAGGAAGGTCGTAGAAGGGTGGGAGGCCAGTAATTGTTCCGGCAACCAGTTATATTTCCTCATCGCCCTCCGTCGCCCGTTTTTCTTACTTGAAAGCCAATGTTGACCACCCTAAGGCCACTTTTTCCAGCTCTAAACCACATATTTGTGTTGTACACACCTGGGAGGCCACCAATATCATATGGTCGGCTAGTAATTGTGTTTGACCCTTTTGAACCCCTCCTAAAAATGGCCTTTTCTCTCTCCTGGTTCACTTTCTCCAGTTTTTGACCACATAGTTGTGTTGTGCACACATGGGAGGCCACTAATATGGCATGGCCGGCCACTAATCTTCATTGACCTTTTTGACCCTTGGCCGGCCGGCCATGGGGAAGGCCGGCCGGCCACCTAAGCCCAAGAAAACTGGCTGGCCATCATCCTCAGGGTTGGTACATTACAAATCTGTATTCCTTTTCCCCAGATTTTGTATCTGGGAGGGGGTTGCCATTTTGGAGGGAAACTTGAATTGTTTCCCCCCCCCCCATTTTTCCCCCTCTTTTTGCCTATACAACCAACACCCCAGGTCTGGTTTTAGGGGCTAGAAAAATTTCCCTTGAGCTCCTATATTACATCTCCCTCTTTCCCTCACTTCAAGCACCAAAACTCTCCAAGTCCTACACTCATTTCTACACCACCACCTAGCACCACACCACCACTCCATTCCAGCAGCCTGGACGGCCTTCTCAGAGCTTTGGAGGCACCATTTCTCAAGCCAAGAGTTTGCTAAAGTTTGGTCTTCAAGGGTGAGTGACATTTCCCCTCTTTTGAGCTTATTTTTGCATCCTATCTAAGCCATTCTTGCTTGCATATTTGGGCTCCGACCCTAACTGAAAATATCATTTTTTTGAGCTCTTCTTCATGTTTGTTTAAGGGTATTTCCCTGTTTGAGGCTTCCCTTAGGCACTTGCTTCATTACCCCTCTTGTATCCCCCTTTCTTGCATAGCATTTTTGGCCCATATGCAAACTGTTTTGAGCTCTGTTGTAAACTGTAATATAGCTTATTTTGAGCCCTTATTCAACATTGTTGAAGGGCTCATCACTGTTTGGGGCCTCCATTTGCTACTTGCCTTTATACCCCTCTTTTGGCCTCATTTTTGCATGATTTGTTATCCCCTTGTGTTTGTGTTTTTGGGGTCTGGTCCGAACTGTAAATGACCTTATTTTGACCACCTCTTCATGTTTCATTAAGGGTCTTTTACTTTTTGGGGCATCCTTTTTGTACTTTGTGTTTAAACCTCTTTTTAGGCCTTATTTTGCATAATATTTTTAGCATGCTTGTGTACTGTTTTGGGTTTGAACATCAACTGTAAAATACCATTTTTTGGGCCCCTCTTCAACTTTGTTGAAGGGCCCTTCTCTGTTTGAGGCCAGCAACCATCACTTGCTTCTTTGTCCCCCCTTTTGGCCCATTTTTGCATGCTAACTTAGGCCTACTTGTGTTCACCTTTTGGCCTTTCTCAAAACTGTAAATATGCTTATTTTTGGACTTCCTTGAATCTGTCTTTATGTCTCATGTTCGAATAATGCATGCTTTGTATAGCTGTAGGCCATTCCGTGTACCTAGCTTTGCATTTCGGGAATCATTCCATGCATCGGGTGTCATTTTGCCATCTTTCCGGGCTGTTTTGCATCACTTATTGCCTCTGAAATTTGCATGCTAGTATGCCATATTCCATGCTTTGCCATGTCTTGTTAGAGTGTCATTTCGGTGCCTTAGGGTCGGTCCTCGGTTTGCGTGTATGCGTGCACGCATTTCGAGTGTCTCATTTTCATCATTATGGCCTCCTATGTGAGTGTGGCTGAGGTCCACTTGTGTTGGTGTAAGTCCATTATGCATTGTGTATGCCATCTCATTTCGTAGCATTGTGTATGCTAGGTTGTATGCTAGTGCGTTGTGTATGCCATGTTACCTCGTGCATCGTGTATGCCATTCCATAGCATTGTGTATGTTAGGTTATATATTAGTTGCATTCATGCATGTCATGCATATTACATTGTGCTTGGGATAGGAGTTAGCCCGAGCACGGGAAACGAGGTACGTTTCGTACTCCGAGTGACAGAACGTGTCTCAATTCCCCAGTCACCGACACTCCGGATTATCCATGATGGAGCCTCGGTTTTGTTGTGTTTTCATGTGCATTCATTCCATATTGAGTTGTGCAATTCGACTCCTCGGCCATCATGCATCGAGATGCGTGATTGGTGGCACGAGGATCGAGGCATGCATACATTTGTAAAAATACATTGCCATGCCCCTTTCCTGCTCTTTGTTGCAGCAAATCAAGAATCAGCAGCCTTCCGGAGCTTGGCATGCATTTCAAGAACAAGTGCAAAACAGAGGCTAATTGGGGCATCGCCATGGATTTCTGCGCAAAGGCAACCCGGACATGCATCCTTCATCATCTGAAGAGGAGTCAAGGCAGTCCCCTGGCTTGCATGCCAGTTATTTATTTTCTTAGTTAATTCGGTAATTAATTAGGATTTTTGTACATATTTCAGACTGTATTATTTATTGGGACTGTATTATTTATTCATTTGGGACTGTATATTATTCTTTCGGACCCTCTGCGCGAGGGCAATGTTGTAATAAGTGTGCGTGAGTGTGATGTATGTCTTCCAATCCCACGCCTTTCTTCCCTTTTATTTACCAGCTTACGATGGTTAGATTAGGGCATGTTTCAATTAGCATACAGTATGATAGCATGTTTGCATCATTCATCTGTTTTGCATGCACCGGGCTCGGCGCATCATACTAACTGCATCTGTATTTCAATTCCAAATTGAATACTTGTTAACTGTTGCATCTCATATGCCATGTTTAGAATAGCCGAGCCTGCTATAGTTGCATTTTTGCATGTGTTGCATTAGGCATTTCTGTATAATTAGGATCATGCATGGATTTCTAATCAGTTTTTGTTTTGGCTTGGAGTACTCGGTGAGTTTTTATGCTTTAGCATCCTTGCATGTGTGTGAGTGACTGCGATGATAGCATGCTTACCATGAGGCTATATGCTTATGTGATATAACTGCTTGAATGCCTGTGGGTGAAGGTTGGGTTATTTGGATTGGAGCAATTCATTCACTGTGAGTTTTAAGCCCACTAGATAGTGGCAAAACCATGTTTTTCTAAGCCCACCCGAGGGTGGCAAAGTCCGCATTTTAAGCCTACTTGCGAGTAGCAAACCATCTTTCAAAAACAAATATGAAATGTTTTGTTCCAATTCAGGCGACTCAGTCTATACTTGTATGCTGTGCGCATCACATAGTAATCCTAGGCTAAATAACCGGAATAAGAGCACACAATGTTTTCAAAATTCGATATCATGGTTAGTAGAGGCCAATCTTTGATCGGGCGAGCGGGGGTGCTCACGAAGTGACCTTCTCCAATCGTACCCAAGTTCCCGAGCCGAGGCAACTTTGGTGATGACGGACACGTGGCCTTAGGCAACGAGTCAGGATTTCCTAAATTTCCCAAAAGAAAATATTTAGGTGGCGACTCTGTATCTGGCAAAGCAGTCCATGTTTGGCACTTCTTTCAAAAAAATTTGTTTTCTCAAAACGATTTGCCGGATTTGGACTCTTTGGTTCAAGATTTAGAACCGTGACACGAAATCGAGTCCGAACTGTAGCGAGGTCCCCTCGCGGGCTTGTTACAGCATTCTTCTCCTTGCTTTGGTTGCTTAATATCCCACATGTCTTGCACACTTGCATGTTGGCATTGCATCCCACATGCTTGCATGTTTGCATGTTTGCCCCATGATCATACTTGCATGCTTGTCCTCATAGCATGTTATCTAACATGCCTAGGTTGCATATCATTGCATACATCTTTCACCTCTTGATCAAGCCAAGATAGAGGTTGAAGGCTCCCTTGTATGTTTATGTGCATTGCATTTCATTTAAAATCAAAATGCACAACTTGGTCTCTCGAGCCATCACGCATTGAGATACGCGATTGGTGGCCCGAGAATCAAGGAACATAGCTCTTTGAGTCATGAACATGATAAGAGGTGTGTTTGGTGCAAACATTGCTTGAAATGCATTGCCATGCCATGTTTTGCCCTCTGCTGCTATCAAAACAGGTTTCTGCAGGAAGCTTTGGCCGGTCGACTACACAGAGTGCCGATCAACCAAAAGTCTGGGGCCGATAGCTCAACCAATGGTCGATGACCATCCTTCCACGGCCGGTGACCATTTGTCTTGGCCGGTGGTGTTCCACAGTGTCCAAATAGTGCACCTTGAGAGTTTTGCAATTTTCAGAGAAGCAGAGCAGGGCAAACAAAGGCAGCTTGTGCATGGTAGCGGATTTCCGAGCAGAGCCGAGCATGCATTGCATTGGGCCCTCTTCCCGAGACTGTTTACTGTTTTATTAGATTAGTTAATCTGCTTAACTAGTTTAATTGGTCTGTAATATTAGCTTGTAGGCTAGTTAAATCTGTATTATTCTTTCGGTCTCTCCGAGCGAGGGCTAATTTGTAATAAGTGTGGGTGCGTGTGTGCATGTCTTCCAACCCCCACTTCTTTCTCCCTTTTACTTACCTGCTTTTGGTGGTTAGTATTAGGACATGTTTAATTTAGCATCCTTATGCTATGCATGCGTGCATCATTCATCAGTATTGTATGCACCGGGCTCGGCGCATCATGCTAACAGCATAGTATTCCAAATCTAACTTGAATACGTGCTACTTGTTGCATCCCACATGCCATCCTAGGATTAGCCGAGCCTATTCTAGTGGCATTCTGTATGCGTTGCATTAGCCACTTAACATGGACTTGGATCATGCATGATTGCTAACATGTTTATTGTTTTGGCTTGGAGTACACTGTAAGTGTTTTATGTTTTAGGATCTCGCATGAGTGTGAATGTTAACATGATAGCATGATTACCATGTGGCTAGATGCTTATTTGATTAACTGCCAGAATGCCTGTGGGTGAAGGTTGGATTGTTTGAGTTGGGATAACTCATTGAAATCCGTGTTTCAGCCTACTTATGAGTAGCAAATTTTGAATTGTCTTTCAAAAGAACGAATATGCAATGTTTTGTTCCAAATTAGGCGATCTAGTCTATACTTTTGTGTTGTGCGCATCACATAGTAATTCTAGCTAATTAATCGGAATAAGAACACATATGTTTTCAAAAACAAGATATCATGGTTAGTAGAGGCCGATCTTCGGATCGGGCGAGAGGGGGTGCTCATAGCTGACCTTCCCCAATCGTACCCAAGTTCCCGAGCCGAGGCAACTTTGGTGATGACGGAGACGTGGCCTTTGGCAAACGAGTCAGGGTTTCCTAAATTCCCCCATAAAAAATATATTTAGGTGCCGACTCTGTATCTGGCAAAGCAATCCATGTTTGGTACTTCTTTTCTAAAAATCTGTTTTCTCAAAACGATTTGCCGGATTTGGACTCTTTAGTTCAGATTTAGAACCGTGACAATTTGAGTCCGAACTGTGGAGTGAGGCCCTCACGCAGGGCGCGTCCACAATGATGCATGAATTTTGTGAACACCCATTCCCCTAAAATGATTTCCAATGTAGCCAATTCACTATTCACCTTTCAATAATAACCATGATTCATTCACCAATCATCACCAACACACGATGTATGTAGAAAAAACATATCAACCTCAACGTTAAGCGATCACCCTCAATTTCATGTTTTAAGAATCAATTGAACAATACCCCTCTTTTTAAAACAAGTTTCAAAGCTAGGATTTACAGAAAAATGAGGGGTTTCCTCTCTTTCATGAATTAGAGGCTAAATTTCTTCCCCAACAACCATAATCATCAAAGATAAACATAATTCCATCCTTAGTCATGAATCATTACTTATATCCTTCCAAATCATTTGATAACAAACACTATCTATACATATACATACACACACACATATATATAGATATCTACAAAATGTACAGCTAATGAAATTACCACATATGAGTTCCAAATTAAAGGTATAACAAGTTAAGGACACCCCTACCTAAAAAATAGAAGCTAAAGTGGAGAATCCAAGCAAAACCTCAACCAAATCACAAAACAATCAGTGAATAGCTTGAACTTGACCTGCTCTTCAATTATCTTGAAGGATCTTGGGTGAATCTAGAGCAAAATGTTGAGAAATCAAGTGGTTTGGGGGCTAGGGTTCGGGAATGGGTAAGAGAGAGAGAGAGAGAGAGAGAGAGAGAGAGAGAGAGCAATTGGAAAAAGTGAGGAAAGAATGAGTTAGATCGACTTTTAAGTGAGTTGTCTTGAATAGACTGCTCGAGTGAACTTTCCATCGCTCAAGCGAACAACACAATATCGAGGGGATCGCTCGAGTGACCTTTTACTGCTCGAGCGAAAAACAGGAGGTTCCCAAAGTTTTGTAGAGCTATAGTGAAAATATTGAGAGCATGAATTGTACGCTTGAGTGACCACTTCACTACTCGAGTGGCCTTGCCTACAAAATGGCAAATTATTGAGAGCTAAGAATCTTCGCTCGAGCGAGCGGTCCACAAAACTCAACTGTCACAAGGCCCACTAATTTGTAAGGATGTTATGCAGTTTTTGGTTAATATTATAAAATTTTGTGGTAAAATTACGTTAATTTTGTGGTAGGGTGCATATAGTATGCACCCTAAACTGTGCACACCACAGACTTTCCCAACATATACCCTTCCAATTGCCATGGGTTTTGAAGGAAAAGGGATTATTGGTCATCGTCTGTAACTAATAAAGGCAATCATCTCCAATCTCTGCCGACTTCAGACAACATTTTTTTTGACTATTTAAACAATCTCAACTCCTTTGTTTTTCAACAATCTCAACTCCAAAAAGTCAAAACACCAATAATTAAGTTCAATAAACCAATCACTAACTCAAGTTTATGAATACATCATCACAGTTAATCTATAAAATGAAACAAGAAAATGGGTCAGGTCAAACCCAGGTTTTCACTTTGATGTTTTTTTGCTCTTGCCTCTCCTTTATTGATATAATTTCATATGTACTGCATGTGGTTTTCATCAATAAAGTTTCTTTTTTGCTATTCAAAAAAGATATATATATAAAAAAAAAAAACGATATAAGTTTGATTGTGTATTTCTTTAAAGGTTTATTTTTGTCAAGCTAATTTCTATTGGGTTAATTGTTGAGAAGTCCAATTTAAAGATGGTGCAAGATATTAAGTCCACTGGGTTTCTTTTTTCCTTTTTTTTTTTTTTTTTGTGAGAAGTATGCTCTTTGTGAAATATTGTGGTGAGAAGTACATTTTGCTATTTTGGATGACATTTTGTTCTAATTTTTCCCTTTAAATTTTTATTAACACCTATCTGTTGAACTTTTATTCTATTCGTATGAAATTTCTATTTGTTGAAATTCTCTCCGTATGAAATTTCTATCTGTGTGAAATTCTAGGAAAATTATACAATAGTTTCGAAGTATCACGTAGCCATGCTTCCTCTCCAACCACCATTCATCGTGCCCCTTATGTGCCTCAATCACCCAACATAAATAGTTAATACTCCACTTTCTTCACCAATCATACTACCATGGAGCACCACGTGACCATACTCCTGGACTACTGAATAATCACTCGAAATTCTATATGTTGAAATTTTATTTGTGTGAAATTCTATCTATTGAAATTCTTGTCCTAATTTTTATCTATACAAAATTAGTACGTAAACTACTATTATTTGTCTAAAATCATTACATAAACTATTGAATTTGATCTTCAATGGTCAAGCACAACCAAGTTCAATATTATCCACAACAAATTTCAATATTCAAACAAAATATTAAACAAAGGTAATAAGACAACAAATCACATTATATCATATCCATTATTGTAACACATAAAAATGCATAAAAAATTCATTACATACAGATTCAACAAATCATATTGTTGGCGATTTACTAGTATGATAGAGATCACGATTGATGGGGGTGAAAGGTGTGCTGAGATCAATTTCGCCATTAACACATGAAAAATAAGCAAATAAGAAGAGAATGATGAGAAGCGATGGAGAGGAAGAGAGAGAAAAGTCACTTTACCAAATAGGTGTGCTAAAACTTTATCTTAAACAAGCACGTCTGTCAACGAAATACAGGAACAATATGCATAGAAATTAAATGCAAAATGAATAAATCTCCCTACGCGACTTGGATGACGTTCATTTAAAGCTTATCACAAGTATTTAGCACAAGTCCAGGAATAGTATAATTTGTATTAATATTATAATCAACACAAATTACAACATCTATGATCTCATATACTGATTATGCTACTGATAATTGATCAAAAATATTCTGGTAATAATCAATTGCACGTCTATAATGTGCAAATGTATCCCAAATGTGATTGGGTTGAAACCTTTCTGGAGGGTATTCAGATTCTAAGTCTTTTAAACCTTTGTGGTATTTACGCAATTGAGTTAAGACATAAAATCTATCAAGAACAGTTTCATTATCATGATTCATGAACCATAAAAATAGAGAGAGAAATACTCACAATCAAACCTTTTTATTACTTCTTCAAATAGCTACACACTAAGTAGGAGTAAGAAAGAGAGAAAAGGGAAAGAGAAGAATTTAGATATACTTCAACAAGGGTGAAGCCTTCCCTTAAATACACGAAATTAATATCCAAAGATGATAAGGATGAAAATAGGTGGCGTGTCCTAAATGGCTGGCGTTGATTATCCTTATCTTCATCATGAGTGGGAATCTTCTTTATGACTTAGTCTTTTATCATCTTTGGCTGGATGTTGGTAATAGAGACAGCTGGAATCTCATTTTCCTGAATAGAGCAATAATGTTCTCGTACTGGTTTGTCCATTTGTGTCGATAGATTTTTCTGGTTGATCACGTGGGAGATAAAGCTTTTAGTCACCAGCTTCGCCTTTTCTTTTCTTGTCTATTTCTTTTTCAGTTTTTTCTGAAATTAATGTAGTGATTCTTGTGACTCTCCGACTAAGACAAGGAACTCATTGTCATCATCATCCTGACTTCCTGTTACAGACTTCATAGAAGTATCATATCTGGTTTTGAATACTGATTGAAGAAATTGTTCCTTCATGAAGTCTATACTTTTAACAATCAATTATGTTTTATAAAGATCTGGATACTTCTTTCTTAGTTCTATTTGAATTTGTAAAATTGGATTTTGTGTTTATGGTGACACAAGAATAGCTTTGGTGGATGATTCCCAACAGGCTTTACTGTGATCCTTGATGTTTTGGATTAATTCTGATTGTTTAGGGTTTAGACCCTTATTCCACCATTTGACAAAAACAAAAAAACAAAAACAAAAACAAAAACAAAAACAAAAAACACTTTTGAAGCAAGGAATTTTGTTCTAATAGTCACACTGAAAATCCCACATCCAAATCCATAGAATATTGAAATAAATGGTAAAATGAACTACGGATTTGGACATAGAAATGTCACGATTGATTGGTAAATGTATATAAGCAATTTTCCATTCATTAAATGCTTGGCGAATGGGTGCTGGTAAGATCTCGAAAGAAAGACCAAATTTATCCCACCAAACAAGAAACCAACTTAGGAGACTGGACTTGAGAGTTTCTGGACAAATTTTGAAGAACCAAGAATGATTCTTGATAGGATTCTAGTAATAAAAGGCATTTGTAAAAGCATCAACATAATCCCAATAACTGTATTTCTATTCGCGAGATCCAAAATCCAAGGTCCGGGTAGTATGCAAATGTATGCCCATTGGGTGATAGGCATAAGATTTCTGATAATAGCCTTACTAAATCAGATATTGCTGGCAGTTCTATTGCTCTCATGGAGAGTGCAAGTAAACTCAACAGATGCTATTTCTTTGAGTATGGCTTCATAAGCATATCTATGCTGGTCAAAGTGTGGAGTAAACAATTGAGTCGTTAAATAACACCTCTTGATTTCCCATGGATCTGTCATCCATTGTTCATCAGCTTTTTCAATATATAATATTGTTTCTTCAGTAAGGAAATTCTATTGAAAGGGTTCTGGTGGAGCAAAGAGGACATCTTTAGCAATTTGACTAGACGATTTCCCTCATTGGCTGTTCTTAGAGACTGTTAGCCAAGGAAATTATATTAAGTCTGGGTGGATGTTCTGGTAAGAATAGAGGAAGAGCCCCTTCCTCGGCCTCGCCGGTTATGGCCTCAACTAGTCATGAACCCTACAAAAATTCTCGAGTTAGAAAATTTGGTAAAGAATTTGTTTCTCCTTTGATATATTCAATGTCAAAGTCAAATGTTGATAATAGGCTTTTCTATCTGGCAAATATCTATTTGTGGACCAAATTCTCAGCACCTTGTTTAAATATTTGTTTAGCAACACTACAATCAACTCTGATAAGAAACTGCTAGTTTAAATGATCATCCTGGAATTTAAGAACACATTTCATAATAGATAAGCATTCTTTTTTAATTGTTGGGTAATTTAATGCTGCGGCTTTCCAAATTTCTGATGTGAAGCGCAAGAGTTCTTCCTTATGAGTTTTAGCGTTATATTGTTTAAGGATACCTCCATATCCTTTTTTAGAAGCATCAGTTTCAACAATCTTCTTCTAATCTGGATTGGGTAAAGCAAGGCAAGGTAGCTATTTAACTTTAAGTTAAATTTTCTGGATAGCTTATGTATGCCCCTTAGACCACGGTGATAGATTCTTTTGAAGTCTGGTAAAGAGGATGGCTAGATCTTGTGTATGAAATATATAACGTAGCAGATAAACAGATTCAGGCATACCTTATGTGTTAGAATCCGAAATGAACCTTATGGGTAAATCATGTGCTTCACAACCAGAACAAAAACAAATCGCCCAACAATGGAGTGATACTACAGTGTGAGTATCACCCACTCTAGTCATAGTGCAAAGGCTTATTCTCTGATGGGAGAGAGTTAGAGAGAAAGTATGGAAAAACATTATGGGCTTTTTTTTCTAACCACATGACGTATCTGATATATTATATATATCAAATATGTAACCACTCATCCCTATCTCACAATAGGATAGGATATATGGAGATAGTGGGTTATCCTAACAAACTGGATAAACAGGAATTCAAATTACATGGGTTATTTGTATGGGCCATGAGTCATGCCACATGGGTGCCCAAATCAGGGTCCAAAACCTGACCCGATTTCCAACATCTCCCACTTGCACATGAGTTGGCATGGCACTGCCACATCTCTATCCCAATCTGCCCAAATATTGAACAATCTCATACAAGCCAATGAACTGTGCGACTGCTGAGAACACTTGCATGTGGGAACTCTATACTAGAAACTCAAAATGAGCCACCATAGGGACATCGACCCAAAAAGAATAGAAATAGTGGCTCATGTACCCAGACCCATCTAGTTACACCGGTCCAAAACATCTCTAATCCCTCAAAGAGCATGTTTGACCCTCCTAGGTCCCGCATTATATTCACACTCAATTAGCATCCTACAAGGAGCGATGTGAGTTGTCAACAGTGAATATAGAGCAGAGTTGTAGAACTAGATGATCTTCCCTTCACCCTCATATCAATTAACTTGGAATTGACCGATTTCCTAATAATGTCCCTTAAAGTCGAATCATACATGACCGCAGGCAACATACCAAAGTAGCCAAACATCAACTCCTCATCTCATGACATAGTCAAAGGTCATAAAAGGCACAAAGTGAAGTCATTGAGAAAAAAATTACTTTTAGGACTCACATGGTGAGGAAGCATGGATCCATTCTCTCACCTCGCTAACTGGTCGATAAGCACATGCAGTATGAATGCATGCTACAGTGGAGTAACTCTTCCAAAGAGTGATGTTAAACTCATACACTGTACAGATCTTAGTCTAGTTGCTCTTAAGCGCACAAGTCACTTCCTAGCGTCTAACTCAAATTCTTTATTTGCTCACCTCTTAGGTGTCAAATGAGATCTCACATCTGGCTATCCATAATAGGCACATCATGGAAAAGTGGGTACTCACATCCATGGTCAGTCTCTAACAAGACCTCATCTTGGCTCCAACCAAGGTGACATAGATAGTGGATAATTTTAGCCTCTCTCTTGGCTTCAAATACAATAAGCCACTAGTCTCATCCTTGCTCGCTACCTAGAGCTAAGGGCGATTGCTCGTGTGAGTGAGCCAATCTTGCCTGCTAACATGAAATTTATTTGTTTTGTGTGTGCTAATTCACAAATCATGGCAAAAAGTAGTAAACATAAATGTGCAGTAGAAACAAATATGTATACTGATGGCATAAATACCCCCCTCCCAAAAAATAAAATAAAATAAGAGATCAACTAAATACACATATATCACCACCTACGTAGTCCTAAAGCCCTAAAATGAGTAAGATAAACATCTATGGCAATGGGCTTAGTCAAGGGGTCCGCAACCATGCGACTTGTAGGGATAGGCTCTAGGATTACTTCTTTCTACGCCACAATGTCTCTGATAAAGTTAAACCTCACATCAATGTGTTTGGTTCTCCCATGGTACTTAGGATCCTTAGCGTAAACGAGTGCAACTATGCTGTCACAATGGGTAGTCACAGGGTCTGAAGTATGTGTGACAATATCCAAATGCTGAAGGAATCTCCTCAACCAAACGACTTCCTAAATGCCAGATGAACAAGCCACAAACTCAGCCTCCAAGAAATTGCTTCTTATTCCTCCAAGAAATTGCACCATCGCTAAGCACTAAAGCATATCCTAAAGTGGACTTACACTCATCTAAGTCTCCTCCACAGTCAGCATCACAATAGCCAACTAGACGTAGATCTGAACTTTGGTAGCAAAGTGTGTAATCTGCAGTCCCTCTAAGATATCGTAATATCGTCTTGACTGCTTTCCAATGAGCTGGTCCTGGATTGGATTGGTAACGACTCGCCAATCTGACTGCATAACAAATGTCCGGGCGTGTACACATCATAGCATACATCAAGCTTCCAACAGCATTCGAGTAGGGTACACGGGCCATCTTTTCTTTCTCTTCTGGAGTATTAGGACCCATATCAAGGCTTAGGCTCTCGCTTATTACAACAAGAATATCAATGGGTTTGCAGCTCTGTATCTAGAATCGCTCTAGGATAGTCTTAATGTAAGTCTCTTGAGATAAACCGAGAAGTCTCCTAGCACCCATGTCTTTCATCTCAAATGTAGAAAACAACCACTATTTACTGGCGACAATCATCGCCTTGTCATTTCTGGCCAATAATTTGTCATCCACATATAATGACAATATCAGAAAAATGTCCTTGGACCGCTTGACGTACACACAGTGATCTTCATCGATCATCATAAATCCATTAGAAATAATGGCTCGATGAAATCTCAAATTCCACTGTCTGGATGATTGCTTGAAGTCATGAATAGATTGTTGAAGCTTGCAAACTTTCCGCTCCTGACCTACTACCACAAAGCCCTCTAGTTGATCTATATAGATCCCTTCATCCAATTCTCCATTAAGAAATCCAGTCTTAACATCCATCTGATATATCTCTAAGTCCAATTGAGCTACAATGGCTAGAATTAGGTGAATAAAGGCAAACCTCATAATTGGTGAAAAGGTTTCCTCATAGTCCACACCCTCTAATTAGGTGTAGCCTTTCGCCACTAGACGAGCTTTATACCTTTCTATGGAACCATCCACCTTGTGCTTGATTTAGAGAACCCATTTGTTCTCAATAGTCTTGCGCCCTGGCGGCAAATCAACCAAGTCCCAGACATGATTTTTCTTCAGACTCCATTTCTTCATCCATTGCAGTACTCCATTCTTTAGTAGCAGGGGATAAGAGAGCCGCTTTGAGATTCTTAGGCTCCATCTCATCACTCGGAGCAATCATAAATGCTTCCTTTTCAATAGCTCCATGTGTGTTTCTACGCAGTTGAGAGTCCTGAAAATCCTCAATCATTGGATCTGATTCATGAGCAGGAAAATCGGTCCCACTGTCCCTAGGAGCTTGAGTAATTATTTCCTCACTCTCTACTAGGCTACTAGGTGAACCTTCATGTGGATCCTCTATTTCATAGAGCTCTACATCTCTAGTTACCTCACATCTGCTAGGGAAATCCTCCTCTAGGAAATACACATCTCGTGACTCAATTTCAGTTACACTTCCATCCGAATGCCCCCAAGAAACACATAGCCCTTAGAATGCTCACTATAGTGAATGAAGATACACTTCTTTTCTCTAGGGCCCAACTTTCCAAACTTATGAGAAGCGTTGTGTATGTAAGCTGGTGAACCCCAAGGTTGAAAATCGCCCATATCAGGCTTTTCGTCGATCCACATCTCATATGGGGTGGAAGGAATTGATTTGAAGGGCACACGGTCAAGTGTAGACAGCAGTCAACAAAGCATCTTCCTAACAAGAAATTGAAGATTAGCTTGCGCCATCGTAGCTCTAACCATGTCAAGCAATGTGCGATTCCTTCCCTCTGCTACACCATTTTGCTACTTAGTCCCAAGAATTCTTAATTGCCTGATAATTCCTTTTTCCTCACAGAGCACTTTAAATTGCTCAGATAGATACTTATGTCCCTGGTCAGTCCTTGGAGCCTTAATGCTCTTGTCTAATTGATTCTCAACCTCATTAACGTACCTTCTAAAGCAATCAAATGCTTCTAACTTGTGAGAAATCAAATATACATGGCCAAAATGCGTGCAGTCATCTATATATTGTGCTAAAATAATTGGCTCCATGCCTTGCCCTCACATTCATTGGTCCACATATATCAGAATGAATAAGCTGTAATGGGATAGATGCCCTTTTGGCTTTCTCAAATGGTTTCCTTGTTACCTTTCCAGCAAGACAGTGCTCACAAGTAGGCAAAGTGACTCTAGTGAGTAGGCCTAAAAAGCCATCTCTAGCCAATCTAGTCATCCTGTCTTGCCCTACGTGGCCTAATCTAGCTTGCCATCTCATAGAATCATTACCACAAGTAGATGCAATATTAGAAATAGAACAATTGGCATTATTGTTAAAAATAGAGTCATCCATATCCAAAACTAAGAAACCATCCAAAAGATAACCAAAACCATAAAAAATTGTACCCAAATAAATCCTAACACTATTATTCTCAAAACAAAAGCTAAAACTAAGGCTCATCATGCTAATAACTGAAACTAAGTTTCGCCGAACATCCAGAGCATAAAGAACATCATGAAGATACAAGGTGCGCCTTTGTCGTATTCCTAGCTTGTATGTGCCAATGCCAATCACCTCTACACTAGACTCGTTCTCCACATAAACTTTTCTGCTTCCAGCAGGTACTCGGTGATACTCAACGAACCTTACTTTGTTCCTCGCGATGTGGTCGGTTGCTCCTTAGTCTACAACCCACAAATGACGAGAATGAGCAATTAATGCTAGACTAGAAACAAAGTATTGCATACGAGAAATTAAGTAAGGGAGTACCTTCATCTATTCAGGGCAATCTCGAATGAAGTGTCCTTTTTTGTTACAGTTAAAGCATGTCAGTTTAGCCTTTACCTTCTTGCCACTTCTCTTGCCCCTACGTTTAAAATTTCCAGCGCCATTGGGCTTTAGCTCAGTTGTTGCTTGATTCTTAGGAGCACCCTTTGCTTTTCCACGCTTGAACTGAGACGTTCTACGTGAGCTTGACTCAATCACCATAGCAGAACTATTAGACTTAGTTGCCTCTAGCCGCTCAGCCTCTAGCTCCAAATGACGTAATATGTCCTCGAATGTTTTCACACTTTCATTATGCATCATGTTCTGCTTCATATGCTCCCAAGAATATGGCAGAGAGCGAATCATAGCTTGAACTTGTTGCTCTTGAGCCAAATTGTGCCTAGCTGCCACAAGCACATATATCATGGTTGACATGACCCTCAAATGCTGCTTCATAGACTGATGCGCCTTTTTCTGATAAGAGTCAAACTTCATAGTCAGCCCACGTAGCTTTACCAAAGAGGTGATACCAAACTTTTGCTTGAGAGCTTTCCACATCTCAAATGCAATTGGGCAATGCTCAAACTCACTAATCAAGTCATTGTGCATGCTACTCAAAATGGTAAAGCGCGCACATCGATCTTTGTTACGCCAAGTCTGATAGACTTCAAGATCATGACGATGTTGAGTTGTATTGCCCGACGCAGGCTCAACCATCACTTGATCAAGTGTGTTCAAAACTTCTTGTTCATTGAGGAGATACTTGATCTTTCGGTGCCATATGTCATAGTTATCACCATCCAACTTCTCTCCCTTAGTCAAGTCTGCCACAACTGTCTTAGTTGCCATTTCTACATACAGACTAAAAGAAGAACAAATGCGTAGGGGATATTAATATTAGCAACACAAAATTCTTTTGCAGCAAAAGAATTTAAATTAAATACTTATAATATTACACACGTCTCAAGATCAAAAAATTTCTATGCTCGTAATCATCTCTTGCGCCTCTAGTGACAATTATCAAAACTTAATTTAATTCCATGCACAAATTTTTTTTTTTTTTCCGAGGAGATAATTCCTAGAATCTTCTCATCCGAACAACCTCTTATTACTTATGGCATGTCTAAAGCATGATAATTAGTCTAATTCCATACAATAGCATCTTAATGTAAATTTACAATCAACTCATGCTATGTTTCATTTAATAATGGAATTTAAATAAATAAATAACTAATAATGCTATTCTAATCACAACATATTACAAACTCTAGGCAAAAAACAACAATATGCTATGTTTAATGTTCAGATTATGCAATAACATACAGTACATAACTTATGGAATTTTTTGAAATTTTCATGACTTTCAAATAATTAATAAACACACATAAAATCATAAATAAATATTCCAGAATTTGGGATAGTGCAACAATCATACTGGTAAATAGTAAACTAGTGCAGTAATCTACGGTAAAAATTTCAGCTTCAGAAACTTAGTCATGCAACACCAGAAGCATTTTAAAGTAGAAATAATGAATTATTACCTCAGTAAAAATATTTTTATTTTCATAAAATTTTGAAACTTTTACAATAGATAAATTTTTTTAATTCTAAGTCCAACAGTACCAACCACGCTTAAAACAAAGCTATAACAAATTACTCATGACCATGTAAAGCAATTCAGGATTAAAAAAAACAAACAGGGTCTTACCAACCAGCAGCCAAGCTGGCGCGAAAAACGGCACGACGTAGCTCAACGAAACATACATGGCGCGCGCATAGACAACATGTATGGCACGTGCGAGCGGGTGGTGATGCGTGTGAGCGCATGGCGAGCGCAAACGGCGTCATTTGGCGCGTGAAACGCACGCGCCACCTTCCGGATTGATTTCTGGTCTGATTTTGGTACTATCGGACTCGATTTTCCAAAATAAAAATAATGTTGGTCTCGAAATAGACATTTGATAAGTAAAAATTATAGGATGTATTACACTCTCTGTCTAGTGAGAATGGAAGTACAGAAGTTCTTCACTTCATTTTCTTCCTTAAGCCATCAAGAACTCATCAGGAACAATTTAGGGTTTGAGTTTTCTCATCAACTGTAAGTCCAAATCTAACAAATAACATATGGTTTCGAAGGTCTCGAAACAAGGATTCTCAATGTGTAAGATTTGTAAACTGAAATTAAAGCATGTAAAACAATCATGCAAACAAAGTTTCGGGAATATAAAATGGGTCTCCATTTTTCTTAAAATCTAATCGTCTGATTTTCATGAAACTTTGCAGATACGTTCTGCCTGAAATGTACAGAGAAAGTTCGAAAAAACATTATTTTTTATGCATATATCAATAGTTATATACATCTTTTAATGCACAAAAATAAGCATGAAAATACCTTATGATGCTCTGATACTAATGTAGGAAATATAAAATGTAGCGGACAAATAGATTTGGCCATACCTTATGTGTTAGAATCCGAAACAAAGAACCTTGTGGATAAATCACGTGTTTCACAACCACAAACAAAAACAAACCACCCAGCAATGGAGTGATACTACAGTGTGAGTATTAGCCACTCTAGTCACAGTGTAAAAGCTTGATTATTCTCTTATGGGAGAGAGTTAGAGAGAGAGAGAGTATGGAAAAATGTTATGGGGTTTTTTTTCTCACCACACAACCTATCTGATATATTATATATATCAAACATGTAATCACTCATCCCTATCTCCTAATAGGATATGATATATGGAGATAGTGGGTTATCCTAACAAACAAGATAAATAGGAATTCAAATTACATGGGTAATTTGTATGGGTCATGAGTCATGCCACATGGGTGCCCAAATTTGGGCCCAAAAACCAGACTCGGTTTCTAACATCTTATGATAGTTGGTGATAATAGTCTCTAATATAATTAAGACTACCAAGAAATCTCTATAATTGAGGTTTATCTTTAATTTCATTTGAAAATTTAGATGCAAACTCAATACTCCTATCAATTGGAATAATAGTATTGTTATGGATATTATGTCTAAGAAATCTTACAATTGTTTCAAATAATTTCATTTTTGGTGCTGATATTATTAAACCATTTCCGATAATAACATGATTAAAGATATTAAGATGTTTAATATGTTGTTCAATGGAAAATAAGAAAATAAGAACATCTACATAACAAATAGAGAATTCTATATAAGGATTGAATATATCATTCATTATATGCTGAAATTCTAATGGAGTATTTTTCAAACCAAGTGGCATAACATTCCATTCATAACGCCCAAAAAGTATTGTAAAAATAGTTTTGTATCCATCTTGTTCAGCAATGTGGATATGCTAATATCTTGATTTTAAATCAAATTTATAAAATATGACTGCAACCTAGAGACGATCAAGAAGATCTTTTTTCTTCGAAATAGGATATCTGATCCATTTTAATGCATCATTGAGGGGCTTGTAATTGATTACTAATCTTGGCACACCTCTTTATTTCTCTACATTTTTCTTAACATAGAATGTTGTATAGCTCCAAGGAGAATTGCTTTTACTGATTAATTTTTTCTCCAACAACATTGCAATTTCTATTTTGCAGAGTTCTAAGTATTATTTCTTCATTTGGCAAGGACGAGCTTTGGTTGGAATCCTTCGTTCATCAAAATCTTGTTCATAAGGAAGAGAAACTATGTGTTTCTTTCTTTCCCAAAAAGCATTAGGGCTATCACTACAAATTTCTGTTTGAAATTCTTTTTCAATTATCTTGATTTTATTTTGTAAAGAAGGTTATTGTAATTTCTGGTCAATAGTAAGAAATGTAATTTCTTTTTGTAAGAAATTGATTTGTTTTTCTTTGAAATTAATTAGATCTCTGATTTGATATCACTATTTTGTATAAGGTTCTGTTATGAATTCAAATACAATTGGCTGGTTAAGATTAGTATGAATTCGAATGGCATCAATTTCACTAATTGGCATCAAAAGACAAAGGAAATGTGTTCCTAAGATTACTGTTTGGGACGTATTCTTGATTAGAACAAAGGAAGTTGGGAGACAAATTCCTTGGTTACAAATTAATACTCCTGGAAGCTTGTATTTGATAACCATTCTGTTACTACTGGCACTAGTGAGTAACTATGTGATTTTTACAAAATACTGGGTAGGAACAAGTCCTTCTTGGATATAGTTCGTATCAGCGCAACTATCAACAAAAGCAATAACATCTCTTATGATAAAATCTGGTTGAATAATAAACGTAATTATGTTATACAATTTTTGGTAGGTAATTTGGTTAAGTAACATCAAATATTGATAAGATCTTTCTGGAGATTCTTCTTGAATAATTCCTTTATTCTTTTGAGGAATTTGAGATAGTTGATTATGTATGTGGGAAATTTCCAAACTCATTTTTTTATTAGAAAATTTTAATTCTTTTACTTCTGTTTTAAGAAGATTAACTTCCATCTTTATATCATTAAGATCTTGGATTCTCTTATCTTGCATTCGATTAAAAATTTCTTTCATACTTTATGTTTCTACAGGTATAACTGCTTCATTTTTTTGAGAATCATAACAAACTTGTAACAATTTTAGTTTCATTTCAGGATCTTTTACCTGGTCAATTAATTCTAACATTGACTTTTGGTCTGTTGTTAAAACCTTAATGCTTGGGCCTGATGTTGAGACCATTCATCTTGACTATAGCTTTCTAGTAATTGGATTTTGACAAAAGATTAGCTTAACTGGTTGAACTGGGACAATTTGGCTGATTATCCAGGCGAATCCTCAGATGATGAATATAATTATGCTAAGTCATCATCATCAGACAATTGTGATTTAGATTCTAATTCAAGCAATAATTTGTATATTTGCTATTTTAATCCTTCATCAATAGAAAGTTCGTCAATTTTCTGTTGGGTTTTAAACTTCTGTTTAGTTCTACATTTATTTGCATAATGGCCAATTTTCCCACATTTATAGCATCTTTTCTCTGTGGATTTAGAGTAAGCCTTAGGTTTAGACTTCTTGGTATATTGTTGCTTATTAGGCATGGTTTTATGCTGCTTTCTTTTCTTATAAGATTTATGGTATTGTTTGATTTTTCTTTATTTATGCCGAGCAAGATACTAGATTTTTGTATCATATGCAAACTGATCGCAGAATACCCCTAATCCTTTTTTCTGGTTAAATTCTGTTTTTTCATAATGTATTGAAGTGTGAGATCATTGCATAAAGCAAGACCTTCATCAACAATGATTTTGATCAGCTAACCGTAAGTATACTGATCATAAGGAATTAACATCCCATTATGGTGGTCGCGAAGCTTTTTCCTGATTTCCTCAGCAAAAAGATTTGGGAGACCATCAACAAATTTGGCCTTCTAGTGGTTACTAGAGGAGAAAAACATCTTTATACTAGCGAAAATGGGTTAACGATGGACAATGAAGATTCTAGAGAAGCTCTCTACCTCTATCGGTATTAGCTACTTTGGGGCCAACAAAATGTAAAAGAATGGCTTGGGTAAGGGAATAAACAGCATCTTCCTATGACTGGTCAAGGTTGGTGATAGGGTTGACCTCAAGCTTTACAGCATTGAGGATTTCCGAATGCTGAGCCCTAGTGAGACATTATCCCACCATCCTTTAAGAAAACCGGTAAACCCATTGACTATGAAACGGGCAACTTGGCTGTCACTATTATCATTTTGCTGACAGACAATGCCATACATAAGAATTTGATGTTCCATTTCAAAAATTTGATATTTGGATTTACCATCAATGTTCCATTCATAAACAGTTTTTCCATGGTAAGATTTCTGGGAATAGAGAAAATCTTCTTCATACAGAATATCCTGGGGGGGTTGGTCTAGGATAGTAATACGTAGAAGGACCAGTCATGGCAGTTCTGGTGGCTTTATCAGTGTAATAAGATGTGTTTATAGATCCTTGCATGTTATTAAGACTATGCTGGATTTTAAAATTTTTTGAAGGACTAATATTATCAATATCAGTCTTAGTTTCAGATGATGGTTCAAAATTATGCTGCTATTGGGATAAAACATTAATACTGGAAGAACCTAGATTGATGTTCTTCATTTTACTGATAAGAGCGTCAGTAAACTCATCTTGAGGTTTAAAGGGCTTCAATTTGAAGTTACTAATTTCCAAAGGTGGCTTGACGATAGTATTTTGAAGAATATTTGGTCTAGGGAGAGTATATGTTTTAGTAGTTTTATTATTTTCTACCAGTTCATCAATAGATGTTTCAATTCTAGTTAACTGTTTGCCGACAGTTTAGAAATGAAGATTTGTATAATTATTCTATTCAATTATAGGATTGAGATCAGGAATCTTAGTATTAAGATGTTCCTTGCTAGTATCAAGTGGTTTAACAAAAGTTGTTATGGCCAAAGGCGTGGCAAAGTTAGATGCTGGACTAGGTGCTAATTCTAGCGCTATTGTAGGATGTTGTATTGACTTAATACTTTCTCTTTCGGTTGTGGTCCAAGTTTTGTATTTGTTGTTCTGGAATGATTTCCATAATAGTAGCAAATCAAAATACCATGTAGCAAAAGGTATTATTTTCTGGTGCTTATTCAGATGATAGTAAATTTGATTTTTGAAAAACTCAAGTTATTCTGGTTCATAATATTGGAAATACTAATTTCTAAATTGCTGGTATTTAGGCTGTTGAAACTCCTAGCTAATGATTTTTCGATTTTCACTTCCTGGTGTAAAAATCCATTAACTTTCAAAATTCATATCGTTGGGCGTAGGACTGTCACGATCCTGTGCTGGCCTACTGGTATTGTATTAGTATCATAAACTCCATGAGGTATCTGGTTGTCTAATAGTTTGATTCCTCTAAAAACGTAATCTAAAGGTTCTCTAAGGTTTATGGAGGGCAAATTCTGGAGGTTCAGACACAGAATGTCTTGATGAGTTTGGAAAATCTACTCGGTAAGGGGTAGATCTAATACTAGACACACTAGACCTGCTTCTGGTTAACTGTAAAGGTTTTTTTCTAAAATGGAGATAAACATCTCCATCTGCTGTTTGTATAACTTCGTCTGAAGTATGATTTCAAATTGGTCTAGCTGGTACAACATTAGGAATTCACCATATTTCTAGAAAGGTAATTTGACTCCAAGGTATCATTTTAGGTACACCTATTTAGTATCAGAGCCATGTTTAGAAATATATGTTCATTGTTATTATCATCATCATAAATTAGGCATATATGATCACAATACATGAATATGCAAACTGAAATACAATCAACAGACACAATAGTAACTAATATAACTGAATCCACATCTGAATTAGCTGAACTTGTAGCTTACCAGGAAGTAAGAGAGAAGCTAAACAAATGGACGATTCCAAATGCTAAACCAAAAATAATTTACAAAATCGGTACTTTTGATTTTAGCAGTAGGAGGCTTATAAAAACATTTGACAAAGCCATCTCCTTAATCGAAGATGACGCAACACTCTGCATACCCAGGATTTAGTTCCTTTTATTCGTAGCAAGAAGTATATACATATATATTCATATAGGACTTGTCCAGATAACCTTTAAATCATTAACTTTATTACGCCAAAATACCTGTATTCGGTGCACCCTTTTTTTTTGAAACAGCCAACAGAGAATTATATTAATAAAGAACAAGCAAATACAATGAAAGAGCCCCCCAGTTGGTAAGTCACCAGCCCAAGGGAAAGCAAAACACAAACACCAGCCCAAGAAAAAGCCAGCTGCAAATCCAAACAGAGATTATGCAAAACAGGAATAAGCAAAAAAACCAGAAGCAAAAGACACCAACCCACCAAACTTGACCTTCCATCATTGGGAACCCCCACCAATGAATTAAACAAGACCAAAGTAACCAAACAAATAACCAGAACAGAGGGTTATAAGCAAACCAACATTACAAACTCCTCCCTCTAATACAGCATCTTACTTGCCTAAGATTAACTAGAAAATCCTGCATAGAAAAAAGGTGCTTAGAGAACCTTGGTTTCAGCCATAAAGCAATTATCACCTTAATCACTTCACACAGCTCCTCCAAGTTTGGAGCAGATGCATTAAACACTATGGTATTCCTATGCTGCCAAAGAGACCAAAGCACAACCAGAGGCACTCCTCTCCAGATCTTCCTCTGTTGACTCCTAAACCCTTAGGGATGGTAGATGCTTGAATTGGAAGCCGTCACTCATCGGAGGTATAGAAACTAGCTTAGCTCATGAACTCGTATATTTTAATATTTATCTAAACCTGAACCTGTCTATTACAGATCCAAATTTATCTGAAGCTTTGGAACTCAGAGTTAATACTCAGGGTTATGATTATTTACCAGGAACATCACCTATACAGAGTCCATCTTAAAGTTTTATCAACTTTAAATCCCTATGTTAGGATAGAAAATGAAGTTGGCAAAACAGTATTAATAGATACAAATTTCGCCGTTAATGGATGAAAAATAAGCAAATAAGAAAAGAATGATGAGAAGTGATGGAGAGGAAGACAGAAAAGTCATTGTGCCAGTCCATCTGAATCTGTACATAGAAACTGAGAGAAATCAAGAGTTCTTCCTCATTTGAATCTCATTCTTCGCATTGTACCCAAGTACAAATTAGAGTTGCACCCACACACACAGTACAAATTAGAGTTGCACCAACGCACAGAGTGGTCTTGCACCAAAGCACAAGTTGAATTATTTTTTAATATTTCTTTTGTCAAACTAATTTATGTTTTATTTTAAAAAAAATAATGTAAAATAATATTTTAAATTTTAAAAATTATTACCCTCCCAGAAAGATAGAATCATATGAAAATGATGAGTATTTTCATTTATTTTTGCTACCAAATTAGTTTTTAGTTTTTCTAAAAACAATAGAAAACATATTTTTTGTACTATTTTTTGTGCTAAAATATATGTGACTATTTTTTTTTTACTGATTTTTTTTTTAAATGTATTTATTATATATATATATATATGTTTTAGTGACCTATAAAGTTCACCAAATGGGCCATTATTGCCTCGATGAAAATTTGAAAAAGTTACTTAACAATATCTCCAATGCAGCTCGTATAAAATATGAGTTTGGGATCCATTACAGTTCATTTTAATTTTGTTAGGTTTGACCGGTTGTTAAATTTTGACAATAATGTTATCTTTATCTCTCTTATAATGGAGCTCATAAATCTATTTTTATTTATTTATTTTTGTGAAAAATAGAAGAAACAACATTTCCTCAATTGAAGAAACAGTGTCAAATTTTAATATTTTGAATATTATGGTATGCTACAGTTTGAGTTTGGCATATCATTTTAGGGGTTGTTTGGGATGACCTAAATAAGTGTACTTTTTGTCTTTTTACGAAAAGATCTGCAGAAAAGTAGAGAGATGATGTGATGGAAAAAAGATAAAAAGATAAAAAGTATGTACTTGTTTAGGATAGCCAAATTTGACCTTAGTAACTCAACATTAGAGATGTTCTATAACAATCAATTTTCAAACAAAATGAGATTTCAATAATTGTTCTGCCTCTCGAAAATTTTACATTGGCTGTGTGATAATAAGGAGCATAATAATCATATGCCTTTAAAATAAAAATATAATAGAGAAATACTATAATGATACATGACCATATGATCTTTTCAATCCATGTGATAATTTTTGCCAATTTAATATTTATTTTTGTCAATGTTAGCGTGTAGATGACACCATGAAACTCTCTCTCTCTCTCCCACCCCCTCTCCCTCGTAAACAAATCTCGTAGTCTATCGTCCAGTTGTTTCATAGAGTCAAACTATATGTTGATTAGCTGACCGTCATGAATAGTAAACCTGATCGATTTTTATATAATATATTGTCTTGACCACTTTAATATTCATTAATGCTGTATTTGATTGGGGGATTTTGGAAGAGATTTGGAAAGAAAAAAAGAAAAGGTATGTGAAACTATATAAATATAGGTATATTTTATTCATATTTCACCTTATTTTTTTCTTTTTCTTTCCAAATCTTTCCTCAAATCTCTCAACTAAACGCAGCGTGAAAGCAAGTTGTTTTCCACACTGAGATGGACCACACAGTAACAGTGTACGAGATTGATCATGGGACTCTTACTGTAAAATGTTATTTATAATAAAATTATTCCAAGTAATCAGAAAGTGCTTCTTTTATTTCATCATAGTAAGCTCTTCATCTGACCTACAAGGTATTGCCCTGTTGCACATCAGAATACATTTAAAAAAAAAAAAAAAAAAGTGGCAAAAAACGAAATGATAGAACTTCGACATCATTCATCCACCGTGACACGGCCACCTCAGTTACCTGCATAAAAAATTTTAGTCAACTGTTAAAAAAAAAATTTTAGTCAACTGTTAATTTCATGCTGTTAAAAGAAATTTTTCTTTACCGATCAAAAAAAAAAAACTGTTACAAGAGTTTAATAATAACAACAATGATCTAGACCACTAAAAAATATATTATTAATAGCACTAATGTATTAGAGATAGTAAAAAAAAGAAAAAAAAGAACAAGGCATAGAAAGTGGGCAGGGCCCACTGCCACATCATTAGTGCTCCTTCTAGTGATGTGGCAATGTGTCCCACCCACTGCCAAAGTTTGTATTTTTTTTTTTTTTTTTTTGTGCCACCTCATTAGTGATGGGTTTAGAATCATTAAATTGGTGGTCTCTAGCACCACCGTTTTCTTAGGCAAATGGGTAGGAGCTCTAATTAGAGTTACCACTAGTGATGTGGCAGTGGGTCCCACCCACTGCCAAAGTTTCAGCAATGATTCAGACAACTAATTTTAGTGCTCCAATAGAGCACTAATGACATGGTAATGAATAAAAAAAATAAAATAAAAACAAACCAAGATCAAAACATCACATCACTGTGGGTGGAGCCCACTGCCAACTCATTAGAGCTACCTTTAGAGTTTAAAAATTAGAGCTCCAAAGCATTTTTCGCCAAAGTTTGTATTGTGTCTTTTTTTTTTTTTTTTTTTTTTGCCACCTCCTTAGTGGTGGGTTTAGAGCTACTAAATTAGTGGTCTCTAGCACCACTGGGAGCTCTAATTAGAACTACTACTAGTGATGTGGCAGTGGGTCCTACCCACTGCCAGAGTTTGTATTGTGTCTGTTTTTTTTTTTGTTTTTTTGTTTTTTTGTTTTTTGCTTTGCCACCTCATTAGTGGTGGGTTTAGAGCCACTAAATTAGTGGTCTCTAGCACCACCGCTAGAGACCACTAATTTAGTGGCTCTAAACCCACCACTAATGAGATGGCAAAAAAAAAAAAAAAACAAACAAACAAACAAACAAACAGACACAATACAAACTTTGGCAGTGGGTGGGACCCATTGCCACTTCACTAGTGGTAGCTTTAATTCGAGCTCCCACTCATTTTCCTAAGAAAACGGTGGTGTTAGAGATCACTAATTTAGTGGCTCTAAACTCACCACTAATGAGGTGGCAAAGCAAAAGCAAAAATAAATAAATAAATAAATAAATAAAAATACAGACTTTGGTAGTGGGTGGGACCCACTACCACATCACTAGTAGTAGCTCTAATTAGAGCTCTCACTCGTTTTCCTTAGAGCTCCCACTCATTTTCTTAAAAAAACGGTAGTGCTAGAGACCACTAATTTAGTGGCTCTAAACCCACCACTAATGAGGTGGCAAAGCAAAAAAAAAAAAAAAAAAAAAAACAAACAAACAAACAGACACAATACAAACTTTGACAATGAATGAGACCCACTATCACATTACTAGTGATAACTCTAATTAGAACTCCCACTCATCTTTCAGAAGTTTATCACAAAACTTTGCACATTAGAGAGATATGGATGCGGGAAATTTGCATGGAGTGACGAGGGATATGGGCCCATTGCATGTCTCCTGTTCAAATTTTTGTTTGAAAAATAAATTTTATACAAGTGTTTCTGAAAAATGTCTATGACAGTAATGTACACTTTTTTGTTGAAATTAATGGCAACTGGGACAACTTGGCAACTTGGCACGTGTTCTATGCTCCAATCACACCAATAATGTCAATTTCCTAACAAATTAACAAATTATTGGATTATATCATTTAAAAATTTGGAGACATAAAAGTTTCAATACATTTCAACGGCTATGAGTGTTTTGGGACATAAAAACAGAGAATTCCATGCAATTAAGTGTGCCATCAAAGATGGAATTAGGAGAAAATTATAGGTAGCTATGCTTTGTGTGAACAATATTGTTCTTCACAATACTCTAAAAAATATTTTTTTCATTTTATACATAAAATGGTCCTTAACATAAAAAATAGATTCTTTTTCCATCTTGCATTTTCATTTTCTTTTGCACCAAAAAAATAAAATAAAATAATAAAAAACTTCATCATATTAGAGATTATTTTCATGGTGTTTGATTTTTCTCTATATATGTATAATTTATATATATCAAATTATATATACAAATGTGTGTTTGTGTATATAGTGAAAAAAATGTATTAGTCGTTTGGCTCATCTGGTGATGAAAGCCCAGTTTCGTCCCTGTGCCCCATGTTAGAGAGAGAGAGAGAGAGAGAGAGAGAGAGAGAGAGTAAACTAACTAGGGCAAGTGATAGCAGGGAGGTTGCACTGAGAAGGAAGACGAGCAGAAATCCTGAGAGTGCTGCAAAGGCAGTTCTGGTCCACTGCTTGGAGTGCGTTGCAGCAGTCAGCGCTGGGGTTGGCGTTTGATGCACCCGGTAGCACAAACGGTGCACACACGTTAAGGTTGCTGAGCTGGGTCGAGCATGTTTGTGCCTGGATTCGACCCACCTGGGTTTCCACCACCACGACGATCAGCACCAACATCAATGTGGCTCGGGACCTGACAGAAACAAGAGACTTTATGGTTGCCATGACTTTCTACTAGCCTTTTTTTTTTTTCTTCTCTAAAAGCACTCTTTGTTTTCTTGGGTATGTTTTCCATTGCATAGGTTTCTTCTCCGTTTTATAGCTGGTGTGGTGTTCACTGGAATTAGTGGATGATAAGTGGAGAAATATTTCATGACTCAACTAATTCAAGGTTGGAGCTCAGAGACATAGTCATAGCATTTGTGTTGGTTCAAATTAGTTGGTTCATGAAACTCTTTCCGGCCCGGAGGTAACCATTATTCTTTGTGTGCTTTTTAGTCTCTGTATCAACGAAGGAGAAATCTACAACATGCACCTAAAGAGGTAGATTGTAAGAAAAAATTATGACTTTTTGTGATAAAAATTATAAAGGTTTGTGATATGTGTTATAACACTTCTGGTAAAGTTATGAATAGTAAATTTAAAATAAAGATATGTAAATAAAAAATTCATATATAATTTTTATATATAATAATAATCTCTTTTGGGAATTTAACTTTTTTTGATAGTATAATTATTGCACTTAAAAAAATAGATTTTCCAAAATTACTCTCTTATAGTACAAGTAACGGTTGAGCGTAAAAATCGAGTAGCCATTACTTTTGTAGACCTTGTAGACCACTCGAGTGAACTGCCCTGTTTTTGAAAATTTAACTAAGTGTTTCAACTTACATTTTGGCATCCTCATTGCATCTTAGGCATTCGTAAACCTTAATTCAGTTATAATGATAAGGATAAGGATTAGAAATACATCAAGGAAGAAAAATAATATGTTAAACACTAACGAAGCGTATGTTCTATTGTGTATTTGTTACATGTTTGTGTAGGTCACGCGCCATAGTCCATCAGAACTATTTGATCCGTCTATTCTGCGTTTGAAGCTATTTGTGAGTAACAACTCTGTAAAGTTATATTTGATTATAAGTATTCTCTGACTGAAATGATATGATTTGTTTTCTTAAATGCTATTTGATGAATCATGAAAAAATGTCCATTTTCTTGAAACATATTTGTGGCATCCTTAGTTCACGTGCCCCTCGCCCGAAAGTAACAATACCGTAGTCAATATGCACGTGGCCTTTACCTGGAGTAACAATACCGTGGTCTATGTTCATGTGGCCGTTGCCTCGGGGTAATAATACCGAGGCCTATGTTCATGTGACCCTCGCCTAGGGGTGACAATACCATGGCCATTTGTGCACAAAGATGTTGACTTTTATGGTCGTCGGTACCGACTAAGCTTGTGGGTCTTACGACCAATTTGATCTGATAGCTAATGGATGTACGACATATAACTGTTTACGAATTCGGTATAAGAATATGAATCTGTTCCTTATTTGAAATCTGAATATGTATATGAATCTGTTTCTGATATGAACTCTAATTTCTAAATCTATGGTGGACATCATTCATAAACCTTTTACTCTGCTGTTATTCACTGGGTTTTAGCTCACTGTATTATATATATATGTAGGTGATCAGGCGCGAGATCTGACTCAGTGAGGATTGCTTGGAGATCTGTTTTTATCAGCCAACCAATGTGCCCTCTAAAGAGGTCCCGAAATGTCATGTGGCCGAGTTTTGTGGGCATAATGCAAGTTTTAGTTTTAAGTTGTTTTCTTTTGTTTGTTTGGACGAGCTTTTGGTTTCTCTCTATCTAAGATGACGTAAGATTGACATTCTGACATCATATATATATGTAAATACAAGTTTTTAAATTTTTAGTCTCATGTATTTTTGCACAGCTCTATGGCTATTATATGTTTGTATTTGCTTCTGCTAGCCCTTATATTTTGTTTAATTTGTTTAAAGACCTTTGGTAAACCTTGGATTACTGGTTGCTTACTACGCTAAATGTCACGACCCAAACCCGCCCCTAAAAGTTTGGACCATGACCGGCCTGTACATAAGCCTCAAAACAGAATTTTAGAATAATATTTAACCACATACGAGGCCTTAAGCGGTATCAATATCAATAAAAGACAACATCCATTGAGTTTGTGCATATATGATGGCTTAATGTAGACACCCCATTTTTGACCGTCCTCAAGACTTGGACGTCATCGTTTGAACACTCGATGATCATCCATGTTCATGTTCGTTTTGAGTTCCCAGAGGTCTCAGCCACACACCTTACCTCAAGATCTCTCGACTTACCTGTTTTGTGCTTGGTTGTGGACCAAACACCTGTGTTTTTGTTTCTAAGGGAAGATGGTGGCTTTTTGACCATTTTTTCAACCCACCGGCCAGGGCCTGAGGCCATCGGCCCTTTTTTCTTTCCATCGGCTAAGTATGTTAGCCGATCAGCACTTTAGTTGGTTAGTCAGCCACATTTTCTGGCCGAGGCCTTTTCTTTGCCTTTTTCAGGCATTGTGCATACCAGCTGTGCCAGATGGTAAGCACAGACTCTACCCTCCATACACGTGTATGGAGGGATTTGAGCCTTGTTTAGCTTCCCTTAGAAGCTTTGCAATGTTGTTTTTCTATAAAAGGAGGGCCTCCCCTCCCTTTTCAGAGGTTGATCCATCTGATATAGAAGTTAGATATATCTCTCTCTCTATATCTGTGACAACCCTCACCACTGTTTACTGATAAAACCACTGCTTACTGCTAAACTGTGACTGAACTGGATACGTAAATGATTAGACAGAAATTCTGAATTAATTGCATGAATATATTGTGTTATTTGCATTTCTATCTGTTGACTGTTAAATGCATCTGTTCATGTTTCATGCTTTAAACTGCAAATTGAAGGCCTTATCGGCGGCCGAATCTGAAATTGATTAATGTTTTATGCGAATTAGAATTAATGTGATTTTATGGCGTATTTAATTGAAATGCAATTTGGTATGATTAAATTAGATTAAATGAAGCTAAATTATAAGAGTTGGCCTTATTTACCAATTTGCCACATTAGTGGCCCACTACATAGGACATATTGGGATTTGTTTTCATCTCATTCTGTACATTCCATTAGCCACTCTTTGAGCCTTAGCTGACTAGAGAGAGAGAGAGAGAGACTTAGAAGAATTGATTTCATCTTATATTTGCTGGGAGACTTGAAGAATTTGGAAGAGAATTGTAGAGTTGAGCTTGTATACCTTGAATTCAAGACTTAAGGTAAAAGATTCATCCTCTCATTTATGTATTCAAGTTAGTTCTTGCATGGTCCATGGTTAATTAGTGAGCTAAGTCAAGATTTTACTTAAAAGTGTTGAATTGAAGCTTATTTCATGCATGCATGTACATGTTCTAGCATTTTGAAGTTGTTTCATGAAAATTGTTGCAATGCATGTTCACATTTTGGGTTTGCTCCATGAACTCACCATTTTTTGAAGTTAAATCTTGCATTTGGTCTTGTTTTAGAACATTGGAGTTCCAAGGAGCCCATGCATGTGTTGAATTTGCATTGTTCATCATGTTCTTACATTTTTGAGTTGGAATTGTGTTTAATTGAACTACCCTTGGGCTTTGATTTTACAAATTGGTCTTTGAATCATGTTATACTATGAGTTTACTAGAGTTTTCCATAAAATTGGCCCAAGAGGATCCAATTTGGTGCATTAAAACTTGGTTTTGAGCTTGAGGTTCAAATCTGGAAAATCCAGATTTTGGACTCACGCTCGAGCGGGGGATTCCACGCTCGAGCGTACACACTGAGTTCATACAGTCCGCTCGAGCGAGGAAAGTGACGCTCGAGCGGGAAATGCGTGCTCCCAACATTTTGCATTGTTTTACAGTCTGCTCGAGCGGGGAAATGCACGCTCGAGCGGGGACTTGTGTCACACGCTTGAGCGGGTGTCGAGCGCCCAACGAGCGTGATTTTCACACATCCAGTACTTTTGCCATGTTTTGTAGTCCGCTCGAGCGTGGGAAGTGACGCTCGAGCCTGGAACCTTTGTCTGCATGTCCGCTCGAGTGTAGGAAGCCACGCTCGAGCGTGACCCCTGTTTTCTGCAAAATTTTGTAAAGTGTTTAAAAAGTGCATCTTTGCATCATCATTCCATTCTAGGCATCCTTAGGCCTAGATTAAGGCATCTTAATGAGGATATTGATATAGAACCATACCGAGTCAAATTAAGGATTAAGTCTTTGACTCCCGAATATGTAACTTAGTTTGTGTTCATCCTGTAACTGTGTAGGGTTGGCATCTGGAGACGCGTACTAGCTTATCTGTAGCCCAGAACTCTGTGAGTAACAATGTTGTAAAGATATGTTCAATTGAGGTTACTTTCTGAACGAATGACTGAACTGTTTTATGAAATAACACTGTTTACTGAATGAATGCTTGTCCTAATTGCGAATTGTATTCGTGGCATCCATAGCAATTTACTGTTACTGTACTGTACTGCTACTGTCACAGAGATCTCTGTCGGTTCCCACGTTGGAACCACTACTGTTTACTGATATGATGGCCATCAACTGATTGTTCAATCTGTTTAGACCTACTGTACTGTTTTACTATTGGATGTACCACATATAACTGCTATGACTGAATATCTGATATACTGATTCAATTGACTGTTTTCAATACTGAGAGAACATTCATTCTTAACCTCTTTACACATATGTTATTCACTAGGCTTTTGCTCATTGCTCATATATATATGTAGGTGTGCAGGCACCGGACCGTTGCTAGGAGCGTCGGGATAACTCCTTTTTGGTCAAGCCAACCACTGTGCTTCACTGCGAGGTTCCTAGTCCTTCAAGCCAAGGCTGTTTAGGGGTCTTTTAGTTTTCCCCTTTTTGTTTCTGATCTGTATAGACTGAATGTTTTTGTACTGTACTGTCTTAATAGGGATCAGGTCCCTGATCTGGATAATTGTAAATACTGTGCATACTGTTTTGGTACTGACGACTGTATATATATATGAAAAAGTCTTTTTGCATACAGAATGTCACAGGTCATTGGACGTCTTCTATTTACTGTTTTGGCTTCCACCAGCCCCTGTACTCTGTATTACTGTTCTACTGTTCTACTGTTAAGCAGGCCTTCGGTAATCTCAGATTACTGGCCGGTTACGGTGCTAAACCCATAGGGACGGGTTTGGGTTGTGACAGAGTGGTATCAGAGCGATATTAAACCACGAGTTGTATCGCACACACGTGCCCAAATGAGCTATAGGATGTCCTAGAAAAGTGATTAGGGCATTACATAAGCATTGAAAAAAAAAAAAGGGGGGTGTGTGTGACCATGACATGAATATATGTGCTAATGTGTTAAATGTTTAAAGTATGCAACTTCCTATGTTTATTATTGTTGTGTTGCGTATAGTGAAATGGATAATGCAAGGACTACTGATGAAACTGAATCATCTGACGCCAGAATGGCGAGATTAGAAAGAACCGTTGAACTACTGACTGAAGCCTTAAGGCAACAGCAACAACAGAACCAATAGCCCTCACCTCCTCCGGTACAGCCGGAACCGAATGTTAATGATGGGGATATAATAGCTTTGGCACAGAAATTTAGCAAGATGAAACCGCCATCCTTTCAGGAAGGCCTTGACTCCTTAAAGGCTGAAGCATGGGTTCTTGAAACAGAGAAATTGTTTGAAGTGTTTCCGTGTTCGGAGGCACACAAAGTACTGCTAGCTACCTTCACCTTACAAGAAGAGGCCAGAAGGTAGTGGATGCTGGTCCGTGACACCAACACAGTTGTGAATTGGGCTCAGTTTAAAGAGTCCTTCTTTGAGAAATACTTCCCACAGTGTGTCAGGGATCGAAAAGTGACTGAATTTGAACAGTTGAGGCAAGGCTCCATGTCGGTAGCAGAGTATGAATCAAAGTTTACTGAACTCGCCAGATATGCACCGTACATGGTTGATACTAACTACAAGAAGGCCAGGAAGTTTGAAGGCGGTCTTAATGTGGAAATTCTTGACAGGATAAATGTTTTGAAATTACTGAAATACGTGGATGTTCTCGACCGAGCAATAATGGCCGAGTCAAATATCGAAGCATTGAAACAGACTGAAACACCAGTGTCTGAATGGTGTGATAAGAGACGAGGTTTTAAATTTAAGAAAGGCTGGAACAGTTCGTTGAACAAAAAGCAAAATACAGGGTCAACAAACAGTTCTAGTCAAGGAAACCGTTCTATACCGCCCTGCTCTGAATGTGGTAAGAATCATAAAGGGGTTTGTTATAAAATTTCAGGTGCTTGTTATAGGTGTGGCAAGGTGGGCCACATGGTTAAAGATTGCCCTCCTGCTCCTCCGGGCAATAGTAAAGCTGCAGCTAGCGCCGCAGCATCAACTGTTGCACCAAAACCCAACCCTAAAGCCACTGGAAAAGAGCCTATGAGGCAAGGCCGGGTGTTTGCACTCGTACCGGGAGATGTGCAGAATACCGAGACCGTTGTGTCAGGTATACTTTCAATTTGTGCTCAAAATGTATATGTTCTGATTGATTCAGGGTCTACACATTCATATGTATCGCATGCTTTTTCGCGAAAATTGAATAGACCACTAGAACCTATGAACCATCTGTTAGCTTTATCTTCACCTGTTAGAGGATCTATGACTTGTGCTTATATGTATCCTGCATGTGAGATTATTGTTGGGGATGTTCATTTGTATATTGATTTACTGCCTCTGAATATTGATCATTTTGATGTAATATTGGGAATGGACTGGTTAACAAAATATCATACCACCATAGACTGTGTAACCAAACAAGTTGTTTTCCGTCCACCTGGATTGCCTGAATTCGTGTTCAATGGAGTTAGAGTAGTACCTCCCCCATATCTGATTTCATCCACGAAAGCTGTAAAACTGATTAGAAAGGGGTGTAAGAGGTATCTATGTTTTGTATTGACTGTACCAACTGATGCTAACACTGATGTGAACAGTATTCCTATAGTCAGAGAATTTCCAAATGTTTTTCCAGAAGATTTGCCAGGGGATTTGATTGATAGGGACATTGAGTTCACCATTGATGTGATTTCGAGTACGCAGCTTGTATCTAAAGCTCCATATAGAATGGCACCTACCGAATTGAAAGAACTAAAAGTTCAACTGCAGGAACTGTTAGATAAGAAGTTCGTCAGGCCCAGTACTTCACCGTGGGGCGCGCCAGTCTTATTTGTGAAAAAGAAAGACGGCTCATTGAGACTCTGCATTGACTACCGTGAACTGAACAAGGTAACAATGAAAAATAAATATCCATTGCCTCGCATTGACGATTTATTTGATCAGTTACAGGGTGCTCAGGTCTTCTCTAAAATTGACCTTAGATCTAGATACCATCAGTTGAAAGTCAAACCAGGGGACATTGAAAAGACTGTCTTTTGAATGAGGTACGGACACTATGAATTCTTAGTTATGCCTTTCAGAGTTACCAATGCACCTGCTGCATTTATGGACCTTATGAACCGAATTTTTAACCATTCCTCGATGACTTTATTGTTGTATTCATAGATGACATTTTAATTTATTCCAAGAGCACAGAAGAACATGAACATCATTTGAGAACTGCCCTACAGACCCTAAAAGAACAGAAACTGTATGCTAAACTATCTAAATGTGAATTTTGGCTTGATAATGTAATGTTTTTGGGGCATGTAATCAGTAAAGATGGTATTTCAGTTGATCTACAGAAAATTGAAGCAGTAGTAAACTGGCCTAGACTGACAAATGTTACTGAAGTCTGAAGTTTTCTTGGCTTGGCCGGATATTACAGAAGGTTTGTCAAAGACTTCTCCAAAATTACCCTACCACTGACACAGCTGACTTAGAAGGGGACATCATTTGACTGGACCGATCAGAGGGATTCAGCTTTTCAAGAGTTGAAAACTCGACTAGTGACTGCACCGATTCTCACCTTACCCTCAGGTACGGATGGTTATACTGTGTATAGTGATGCTTCTTATAAGGGTTTGGGATGTGTTTTAATGCAGAATGGTAAAGTTATTGCATATGCTTCCCGACAACTGAGACCGCATGAGAAGAACTACCCGACCCATGATTTAGAACTTGCTGCAGTAGTGTTCGCACTAAAAATTTGGCGTCACTGCCTTTATAGGGCAACATGTGAGGTGTATACCGACCACAAGAGTTTGAAATACTTCTTCACACAGAAAGAACTGAACATGAGATAGCGGAGATGGTTAGAACTGATAAAAGACTATGACCTGCAAATTTTGTACCATCCAAGAAAAGCTATCACCGTTGCCGATGTACTAAGTCGGAAATCGATTGGAAATTTAGCCTGTTTACTCACCGAGTAGAAAGAATTGCTATGTGACCTTAAAAGACTTGAAATTGAGATTGTTTTGTGTGAACAAGGTGGAACAATAGCTGCTATTTCTGCTCAACCAGCACTGATTGAAGAGATTAAAGAGAAACAGCAACAGGATGACTTCTTGAAGAAGATCGTCGAAGAACAGGAATCCAAACTGAGGCCGGATTTCAAATTTGAAAATAATGTGTTGAAGTTTCAGGGAAGATTGTGTGTGCCGAATGACTCCGAACTGAAAAGAAGAATTCTGCAAGAGGGCCACAATTCAAAATTTTCTATCCATCTAGGGAATACAAAAAATGTACCAAGACTTGAAACTGAATTTCTGGTGGCCGGGAATGAAGAAAGAAATTGCTGATTTTGTGTCGAAATGTCTTCATTGCCAACAAGTTAAAGCTGAACATCAACGACCCGCAGGTTTACTACAACCCTTACCGATACCGGAGTGGAAATGGGAACATATTACCATGGATTTCATTGTTGGTTTACCTCGCTCCAGTAAAGGTATGGATTCAATTTGGGTTATTGTTGATAGACTGACTAAATCTGCTCATTTCTTACTTGTCAAAACAATTTACAATGCGGACAAATTGGCTGTAATCTATATTGACGAGATTGTTAGATTGCATCGAGTGCATGTGTCCATTGTTTCTGATAGGGACTCGAAGTTTACGTCGAGATTTTGGCAAAGCCTACAGACAGCATTGGGTACTGAACTGAGATTGAGTAGTGCCTTCCATCCTCAGACAGATGGCCAGTCAGAAAGAACCATCCAGACTCTGGAGGATTTACTGAGAATGTGTGTTCTTGATTTCCAAGGAAATTGGGAGAGCCACTTACCTTTAGCTGAGTTTGCTTACAACAACAGCTTTCACTCGAGCATTAGTATGGTGCCTTTCGAGGCTTTGTATGGCAGAAAATGTCGATCTCCGATTTACTGGGCAGAAGTTGGAGATGGGCCTTTGCTCGGGCCCGAAATTGTACATGAAACTACCGAAAGGGTGAAACTGATTCAACAGAGACTGAAAACCGCACAGAGCCGACAGAAAAGCTATGTGGATGTCCGCAGGCGAGACAAAGAATATGAAGTAGGTGATCATGTTTTTATTAAAGTGACACCGATGAAAGGCCAGACTCGTTTTAGAGCCAAGGGTAAGCTAGCGCCGAGATATGTCGGACCGTATGAGATTATTGAGAAAATCAATCCTGTGGCATATCAAGTAACACTTCCTCCAGAAATGGAGCATATGCATAATGTCTTCCATATTTCAATGGTGAGGGACTACCTTCGGGATCCCTTCCATGTGATTGAGCCTACCCGTGTAGTGTTAAGTGATGACTACACTTACGAAGAACGGCCTATTTAGATTGTGAACAGACGGATCAAGAAGTTAAGGAACAAAGAGATTCCATTAGTGAAAGTTGACTGGCAAAACCATGGTGGCGTGTATGCCACTTGGGAAAGGGAAGACGATATGATGAAGAGATATCCTGAATTGTTCCCACTGAATCCTGTTTTCTTCCAGAATGAAGGTAATTCGAGTTTGGAGGACCAAACTCTTTATAAGGAGGGGAGACTGTGACAACCCTCACCACTGTTTACTGACAAGACCACTGCTTACTGCTAAACTGTGACTGAACTGGATAAATAAATGATTAGACTGAAATTCCGAATTAATTGCATGAATATATTGTGTTATTTGCATTTCTATCTGTTGACTGTTAAATGCATCTGTTCATGTTTCATGCTTTAAACTGCAAATTGAAGACCTTATCGGCGACCGAATCTGAAATTGATTAATGTTTTATGCTAATTAGAATTAATGTGATTTTATGGCGTATTTAATTGAAATGTGATTTGGTATGATTAAATTAGATTAAATAAAGCTAAATTATAAGAGTTGGCCTTATTTACCAATTTGCCACATTAGTGGCCCACTACATAAGACATATTGGGATTTGTTTTCATCTCGATTTGTTTTCATCTCAATTTGTTCATTCCATCAGCCACTCTTTGAGCCTTAGCCGACTAGAGAGAGAGAGAGACTTAGAAGAATTGATTTCATCTTATATTTGCTTGGAGCCTTGAAGAATTTGGAAGAGAATTGTAGAGTTGAGCTTGTATACCTTGAATTCAAGACTTAAGGTAGAAGATTCATCCTCTCATTTATGTATTCAAGTTAGTTCTTGCATGGTCCATGGTTAATTAGTGAGCTAAGTCAAGATTTTACTTAAAAGTGTTGAATTGAAACTTATTTCATGTATGCATGTACATGTTCTAGCATTTTGAAGTTGTTTCATGAAAATTGTTGCAATGCATGTTCACATTTTGGGTCTGCTCCATGAACTCACCATGTTTTGAAGTTAAATCTTGCATTTGGTCTTGTTTTAGAACATTGGAGTTCCAAGGAGCCCATGCATGTGTTGAATTTGCATTGTTCATCATGTTCTTGCATTTTTTAGTTGGAATTGTGTTTAATTGAACTATCATTCGGCTTTGATTTTACAAATTGGTCTTTGAATCATGTTATACTATGAGTTTACTAGAGTTTTCCATAAAATTGGCTCAAGAGGATCGAATTTGGTGCATTAAAACTTGGTTTTGAACTTGAGGTTCAAATCTGGAAATTCCAAATTTTGGACTCACGCTCGAGCGGGGGATTCCACGCTCGAGCGTACACACTGAGTTCATGCAGTCTGCTCGAGCGAGGAAAGTGATGCTCGAGCGGGAAATGCGTGCTCCCAGCACTTTGCATTGTTTTACAGTCCGCTTGAGCGGGGAAATGCACGCTCGAGCGGGGACTTGTGTCACACGCTCGAGCGGGTGTCGAGCGCCCATCGAGTGTGATTTTCACACATCCAATACTTTTGCCATGTTTTGCAGTCCGCTCGAGCGTAGGAAGTGACACTCGAGCGTGGAACCTTTGTCTGCGTGTCCGCTCGAGTGTAGGAAGCCACGCTCGAGCGTGACCCCTATTTTCTGCAAAATTTTGTAAAGTGTTTAAAAAGTGCATCTTTGCATCCTCATTCCATTCTAGGCATCCTTAGGCCTAGATTAAGGCATCTTAATGAGGATATTGATATAGAACCACACCGAGTCAAATTAGGGATTAAGTCTTTGACTCCCGAATGTGTAACTTAGTGTGTGTTCATCCTGTAACTGTGTAGGGTTGGCATTCGGAGACACGTACTAGCTTATCTGTAGCCCAGAACTCTGTGAGTAACAATGTTGTAAAGATATGTTCAATTGAGATTACTTTCTGAACGAATGACTGAACTGTTTTATGAAATAACACTGTTTACTGAATGAATGCTTGTCCTAATTGCGAATTGTATTCGTGGCATCCATAGCAATTTACTGTTACTGTACTGTACTGCTACTGTCACAGAGATCTCTGTGAGTTCCCATGTTGGAACCACTACTGTTTACTGATATGATGGCCATCAACTAACTGTTCGGTCTGTTTAGACCTGCTGTACTGTTTTGCTATTGGATGTACCACATATGACTGCTATGACTGAATATCTGATATACTGATTCAATTGACTGTTTTCAATGCTGAGAGGACATTCATTCTTAACCTTTTTACACATATGTTATTCACTGGGCTTTAGCTCATTGCTCATATATATATGTAGATGTGCAGGCACCGGACCGTTGCTATTTTTGGTCAAGCCAACCACTGTGCCTCACTGCGAGGTTCATAGTCCTTCAAGCCAAGGCTGTTTAGGGGTCTTTTAGTTTTCCCCTTTTTGTTTCTGATCTGTATAGACTGAATGTTTTTGTACTGTACTGTCTTAATAGGGATCAGGTCCCTGATCTGGATAATTGTAAATACTGTACATACTGTTTTGGTACTGACGACTGTATATATGTATGAAAAAGTCTTTTTGCATACAGAATGTCACAGCTCATTGGACGTCTTCTATTTACTGTTTTGGCTTCTGCCAGCCCCCGTACTCTGTATTACTGTTCTACTGTTAAGCAGGCCTTCGGTAATCTCAGATTACTGGCCGGTTACGGTGCTAAACCCATAGGGGCGGGTTTGGGTCGTGACAATATCTCCCTCTCTCTAGATTTGTGTGTGTTTGAGTTCAAAAGTGTGTTTTGTTCTTACTATTGCACATAAACACCTAGCATTACACTATCCTTGGTTGCTGAGGCACTAGAAGGTTGATTTCAGAGTTTTTGAGTTGGTTTTGATCCAAGAAAGGTGCTGGAGTTGGTATTCTTGAAGTGTTCTTCAAGAGTGAGTCTACTTACTTTTGTTACCCCATTTTGGCTTAAGCTTTTACACATACTTGCATGTTGTTTTAAGCTTAGTGTCCTACTGAAGAAAGTTCTGTATTTTCGTGCTTGAGATGTTTCATCAAGGTCACTTTTGTGTTGGGGTTTGACTCCCCCCTCTTAGGCCTTGTTTGGCCTCTTTTTGTGCCTTCCTCTTTGGGCTTTGGAGCCCTTTTGTTTTCGTCTTCTCACCTCTGAAATCCAGAGGATTTTCAATGGTGGAGAAGTGGTTTTGAGGTCTTGTATAGGGGAGGGACACCCCCCTCCCTTTGTGTCTCATTTACTTGTGTTGTTGGCTTATAAGAGTAGCATGTTTACTTAGCATGTCTCGGTTCTATTTCAGCACTTTTTAGTGGTTTTTAGGGCCTGCCTTAACTCTATTTCATGTTGTTTTGATGTCATCTTGCATGCTTCACATACTTGTAGAGTAACCTTGCATGTTTGCATAACATACCCCTTGCATTTCGACCATTATGCTTGCATGTTCTAACTTAACTTTGAGAAGTTTTTAGCCTTGTTTCACCATGCTTAAGCTCTGTTTGGGGTTGTCTTGGTCATGCTTGCCATGCTTTGTATAGCCACCATGCATTCTAGCTTGTTAGCTTTGGGTGTGTGAGTCATTAGCATGCTTTACTTGGGCCATTTCAGTGATTTAGTATCACTTGTCATAGTATTTCAGCCCGTGTTTCATGCTTGTATGCTTGCATTTGCCATCATTTCAATGCTTTGAAGAGTTGGTGTCTTATGCTCCATGTTTGGGTCATTGTGTATGTCTCCATGTTTAAGTCTTTGGGATGCCATCTCATTGGGTTTTGGGTTTTGTTTTGGCATATTATAGCTCTGATTTTCCTTGATTGAGCCATGCCATGTTTAGTTGTAATGGGTGTAGTGCAATTCCCCCTTTTTGGCCTTACATGCGCCTTGTTTTGTGCTCACCTTTCTAGCATGATTTGACCACATCCCATGCATGTTCTAGCCTTGTTTTGGCCTGTCTTGGGACTGTTTTGGGTCGCCTTGGCCCTTTGGGGCTTGGTTGATATGTCTGTAGTTCAAGTACCTTGGCTAGCTTTGAGCTTTAAGTCCATTAGCATGCTATGCTTATCCTATGTGCATGATTTGGCATCATTATTGACATGATTTCAGAGCTTATTGCATCGTCATATTCTCTTGTTTATCCCATCTTGCTCATGTTTGAATATTGTGCATTGTGGTCTAACTTATGGACCAATGTATGTGTGTGCAAGCCTCCCCTTTTGGTCCCTTGATTTGGGTGTTTTGGCCATTGTTTAGGACATGGCTGAGGTCTGTCCTTTTGGTTTAAGCCCATGGAGCATGCTTGCTTTCATAGTATTTGCATGTTCGTATTGCGCCAAGTTTGCATATTGAGTATATTGTATGATGTTTAATTAGTTGCATCGCATGACATTACTATATACTTGTTGCATGCTTGGGTTGTTTGCAAGCTTGCTTGCATACTCATATTACATTGGGTTTGTTTGCATGCCATTAGTCTTGTTGTATTGCATAATGTCCCCATGTTGCATTGCATTTGGCATACTCGTTTGCATTACATTGTGTTTGGTTTGGGGTGTCAAACCAAACACGAGGAGCGAGGAACGTTCGTACTAGAAGTGACGAAACGTCCCTCAATCCTTAGTCGCCGACGCCCTTGATCCAAGCATGATAGAGTTCTAGGCATTCATATGTTTGTTGCATTCATTCCATATTAATTTGTACATTTGACACCTTTGGCCATCATGCATTGAAATGCGTGATTGGTGGCCCGAGGGTCGAAAGCCATACTCCTTTGAGTTCATAGCATGATAGGGAGAGTGGTTGTGCACACATTGTCATGTAAATGCCTTGCCATGCACTGTCTGTCCTCTACTGCAGCAAAAGCAGCTTTCTGTAGGAATAGATGGCCGGTCGGCCATCCTCAGAGTCGGCCGGCTATACAATGTTGGCCGATGGCCCCATTTTTGGTCGATGACCATCCTTCCATGGCTGATGGTCCTATATCTTGGCCGGTGACCTCCCACAGTGCTCAGGGAGTGTTTCAGAAGCATCCCAAGGATTTTCACATTTTTTAAAGGTGCAAAATAGTGCAAACAGAGGCAACACGTGGCATGGCAACGGGTTTTCGAGCGAGGCGAATCGAGCATGCATCATCCAATCATTTTGAGGCGGAGCTGCGGCGGCCTCTTTAGTCTCATATTTTAGACTGTTTTGTAATTAATTTGTTAATTAATTAAGGGTTTTGTAATATTTAATTAGCTAGGGTAGTTGATTAATCATTCGGTTTGTATTATTTATTCGGACCCTCCGTCAAGAGGGCAAGTTTTGTAATAAGTGTGCGTGAGTGTGTGAATGTCTTCCAACCCCATGTCTTTCTCCCTTTTACTTACCTGCTTTTAGTGGTTAGTTTTAGGTCATGTTTCAATTAGCATACTTATGCCAGCATGTTGCATACATTCATTCGTATTACATGCACCAGGCTCGGCGCATCATACTAACTGCATTGTATTTCAGTTCCAAGTTGAATACATGTATCAAATTGTGGCATCTCACATGCCATTCTTAGATTAGCCGAGCCTATTCTAGTTGCATTTTGCATGTGTTGCATTAGCCATCTCAACATGAACTAGGATCATGCATGATTTCTAACTAGTTCCTTGTTTTGGCTCGGAGTACACTGTGAGTGTTTATACTTTAGCATCTCGCATGTGTGTGAATGTTAACATGACAGCATACTTGCCATGAGGCTAATTGCTTATGTGATATAACTGCCTGAATGCCTGTGGGTGAAGGTTGGGTTGCTTGAATTGGGATAATTCATTGAAATCCATGATTTAGCCTACTTGCGAGTAGCAAACTTCAAACCGCTTTCCAAACAAACGGATGTGCAATGTTTTGTTCCGAATTAGGCGATCCAGTCTATATTTGTGTGTTGTACGCATCACCTAGTAATTCTAGCTAATTAACCGGAATAAGAACACATGTGTTTTCAAAAACGAGATATCATGTTTAGTAGTGGCCAATCTTTGATCAGGCGAGCGGGGGTGCTCATAGCTGACCTTCCCCAATCGTACCCAAGTTCCCAAGCCGAGGCAACTTTGGTGATGACGGACACGTGGCCTTAGGCAACGAGTCAGGGTTTCCTAAATTTCCCCACAAATAAAATATTTAGGTGGCGACTCTGTATCTAGCAAAGCAGTCCATGTTTGTGTCACGACCCAAACCCGGCCCTATGGGTTTAGCACCGTAACCGGCCAGTAATCCGAGATTACTGAAGGCCTGCTTAACAGTAGTACAGTAAAACAGAGTTCAGGGCCTGGCGGAAGCCAATACAGTAAATAAATAATGTCCATTGAGCTGTAACAGTCTGTATGCCAAAAAGATTTTTCATGCATTCACACATTCAAACAGTACAGTCTATACAAAATTTACAGTCACACAGTAAAGGGACCTAATCCCCTGATAACAGTACAGTTAGTAGCTGACAGTCTATACGGTAATCCAAAACAGTACGGAGACAGACGGGGAAAACAAAACACCCCAAAGCCAAAACATGGCAACTCGGAACCTCGCAGTGAGGCACATAGGCTGGCTTGGCAAAACTGGAGTCTAACCCACGCTCCTAGCTCCGATTTGGTGGCTGAGCACCTACATATATATATAAACAGTGAGCTAAAGCCCAGTGAATAACATAATGCGTAAAGAGGTTAAGAATGAAATGTCCTTACAGTAATGAAAACAGTTCATTAAACAGCATTTCAGTCTTTCAGTCAGAACAGTTATTCAGTCATATGTGGTACATCCATTAGCATAGCAGTAAACAGTAGGTCTTAAAGACCGAACAATAATGATGGCCATCAGTCAGTAAACAGTAATGGTTCCACGAGGGAACCGACAGAGATCTCTGTAACAGTAGCAATAACAGTATACAATAGTTGCTAAGGATGCCACAATACATTTCAGAGTATAGGGCATACATTCAATCAATTAACAATAATTACTTCAGAAAACAGTTCCGTTAAGCAGTCAGAAAACATTCTCAGTTGAACATATCTTTACACAATTGTTACTCACAGAGTTTGGGCTACGGTATGCTAGAGCGCGTTTCCCCAGTCGCCAACCCTACACAGTTCACAGGTTGAACACACACTAAGCTACACAGTTGGGAAATATCATAATTTAATCCCTAATTTGCCTTGGTGTATTCTACGTCTATATCCTCATTAAGATGCCTTAAACTAGGCCTAAGAATGCCTAGAATGGGATGAGGATGCAAAAATACACTTAGAAAACATTTTGCAAAATTTGCTGAAAATAGGATCCTTGCTCAAGCGAGCTTCCAAAATCAAAGGATTCGCTCGAGCGAGAAATCCTTCGCTCGAGCGAGCTGCTGAAATAGTAAAAGTACTGGATGCTCGAATTTTACGCTCGAGCCACCAATCCCACGGTCGAGCGTAGCTTCGAACAAAGGTTGGTCGCTCGAGCGAAGAATCCTTCGCTCGAGCGAAGAAGCCAAATTCTGGAATTTCCAGATTTGTCTCCTAAGCTCAAACCAAGCATTCTTTCACTCAAAACTCGACCTCTTGGGCCCAAATTCTGGAAAACACATCTAGATTCAATATACAACAAGTTTCAAAGCTCAATTTATGAATTCAAGCCCCAAAGGTGAGTCAATTAAAGCCATTTTTCAAACCCATTTTCATGAACAAGGAGAAATGCAAACATGCATGGATTCAAACCAAATTCAACCTTCAAAGCTTGTCCAAATGGACTCATTTCCTCAAGAACATGATGAATTCATGGATTTAAGTCTATTTATGAACATGCATGTACATTTTACCATGGATTCAATTCAAAACTCATCAATTCAAACATGCATGCATGAATTATGCTCTAATTCAACATGTATGAACTAATTCAAGTCTTAATTTTTACAATGAAGCATAAACCATGCAAGACTTAGCTCAATGACAACAATAAGGAGATGAATGATCTACCTTAGGTGTAGGATAAGGAGTGAGGAAGCTTAATTTGTCAACTATGCTCCAATTCTACCAACATCCAAGCCAATTCAACAAAATGAATGCACTCTCTCCTTCTCTCCCTCTCTAAATTCGGTGGAACCAAGGGAATAGAGCTGATGAATTGTTTAGTCTACATGTATAAGGCTCAAAGAATAAGATTAAACAAAGGCCCACTCAATGGCAAAGTTGTAATTAAGGCAAACTCTTTAATTGGCTTAATTCTAACCTAATTTAATCATTCCTAATCACATTTTAAATAAATATACCATAAAATCAGATAAATTCTACTGATCGTGAAGCACTAAACGGTTCTCAGTTCGGCCGCCGATAAGGCCTTCAATTTGCAGTTTAACATAAAAACACAAACAGATAATCAAATAATCGAAAAGATAAAAATGCAATACAATAAACATGCTCAGTCAATTCGGTTTCAATTTTCAATCAGTCCATTCAGTACTTCAGTTGGTTCAATTATCAGTCATAAGCGGTCCAGTTTAGCAGAAATCAGTATGTAATTCCGTAATTTATCGATAAACGGCATGGGGGTTGTTACAGTCTCCCCTCCTTATAAGGAGTTTAGTCCTCTAAACTCGAGTTACCTTCATTCTGGAAGAAAACAGGATTCAGTGGGAACAAATCAGGATATCTCTTAGCCATGTCATCTTCCCTTTCCCAAGTGGCATACACACCACCATGGTTCTGCCAGTCAACCTTCACTAACGGGATCTCTTTGTTTCTCAGTTTCTTGATCCGTCTGTTTACAATCTGTATAGGCCGTTCCTCGTAAGTGTAGTCATCACTCAATACTACCCGAGTAGGCTCAATCACATGGAAGGGATCCCGGAGATAATCTCTCAACATCGAAATGTGGAAAACATTATGCATATGCTCCATTTCAGGAGGGAGCGCAACTTGATACGCCACCGGATTAATTTTCTCAATAATCTCATATGGTCCGACATATCTCGGCGCTAGCTTGCCTTTGACTCCAAAACGAGTCTGGCCCTTCATTGGTGTCACTTTCACAAAAACGTGATCACCCACTTCATACTCTCGGTCTCGTCTTCTAACATCCGCATAACTTTTCTATCTACTCTGTGCAGTTTTCAGTCTTTGCTGTATCAGTTTCACTTTCTCAGTCGTTTCATATACAATCTCGGGCCCAAGCAACGGCCCATCTCCAACTTCTGCCCAGCAGATCGGAGACCTACATTTTCTGCCATACAATGCCTCAAAAGGCGCCATACCAATACTCGAATGGTAGCTGTTGTTGTAGGCGAATTCAGCCAATGGCAAATGACTTTCCCAGTTTCCCTGAAAATCAAGGACGCACATTCTCAATAGATCCTCCAAGGTTTGGATGGTTCTTTCTGACTGGCCATCTGTCTGAGGATGATAGGCACTACTCAGCCTCAATTCAGTACCCAATGCAGTCTGTAGGCTTTGCCAAAACCTCGATGTAAACTTCGAATCCCTGTCAGAAACAATGGACACAGGCACTCCATGCAGCCTCACAATTTCATCAATATAGATAACAGCCAATTTGTCCGCATTATAGATTGTCTTGACAGGTAAGAAGTGAGCAGACTTGGTTAGTCTATCAACAATAACCCAAATTGAATCCATACCTTTTCTGGAGCGAGGTAACCCAACGATAAAATCCATCGTGATACGCTCCCATTTCCACTCTGGTATGGGTAAGGGTTGCAATAATCCAGCAGGTCGTTGATGTTCAGCTTTGACTTGTTGGCAATGAAGACATTTGGACACAAAGTCGGCAATTTCTTTCTTCATTCCCGGCCACCAGAAATTCTGTTTCAGATCTTGGTACATCTTTGTATTCCCCGGGTGGATAGACAATTTTGAATTGTGGCCCTCTTGCAGAATTCTTCTTTTCAGTTCAGTGTCATTCGGCACACACAGTCTTTCTTGGAATTTCAGTACATTGTTCTCAAATTTGAACCCCGGTCTCGGTTTAATTTCCCTTTCTTCGATGATCTTCTTCAAGAAGTCATCCTGTTGCTGTTTCTCTTTAACTTCTTCTATCAAGGCTGGTTGAGCTGAAATAGCAGCTATTGTTCCACCTTGTTCTCTCAAAACAATTTCAATTTCAGATTTTTCAAGATCATGAAGCAATTCTTTCTGCCCGGTGAGCAAACAAGCTAAGTTGGCAATTGACTTTCGGCTCAATGCATCGGCAACAGTGTTGGCTTTTCCCGGATGGTACAGAATCTGTAGGTCATAGTCTTTGATCAGTTCTAGCCATCTGCGCTGTCTCATATTCAGTTCTTTCTGTGTGAAGAAATATTTCAAGCTCTTGTGGTCGGTATAAACTTCACATGTTGCCCCATACAGATAGTGGCGCCAAATTTTCAGTGCAAACACCACTGCAGCATGTTCCAAATCATGGGTCGGGTAGTTCTTTTCATGTGGCCTGAACTGTCGGGAAGCATAAGCAATAACTCTCCCATTTTGCATTAAAACACACCCCAAACCCTTATGAGAAGCATCACTATATACAGTATAACCATCCGTACCTGAAGGTAGAGTAAGGACCGGTGCAGTCACAAGTCGAGTTTTCAACTCTTGAAATGCTGATTCCCTTTGGTCTGTCCAGTCAAATGATGTCCCCTTCTGAGTTAACTGAGTCAATGGCAAGGCAATTTTGGAGAAATCTTTGACAAATCTTCTGTAATATCCAGCCAATCCCAAAAAGTTTCGGACTTCAGTCACATTTGTTGGTCTAGGCCAGTTCACTACAGCTTCAATTTTCTGCGGATCAACAGAAATTCCATCTTTGCTAACAACATGCCCCAAAAACATAACATGATCAAGCCAAAACTCACATTTAGACAGTTTAGCATACAGTTTCTGTTCTCTTAGGGTCTGCAGGGCAAGTCTCAGATGGTGTTCATGTTCTTCTCTACTTTTTGAATAAATCAGTATGTCATCAATAAATACTACAATAAAATCATCAAGGTATGGTTTAAAAATTCTGTTCATAAGGTCCATAAAAGCAGCAGGGGCATTCGTGACTCCGAATGGCATAACCAAAAATTCATAATGGCCATACCTCGTTCTAAAAGCAGTTTTATCAATGTCTTCGGGTTTAACTTTCAGTTGATGATACCCCGATCTGAGATCAATCTTGGAAAACACTTGTGCACCCTGTAACTGATCAAATAAATCATCAATACGTGGCAATGGGTATTTATTTTTCACAGTTACCTTGTTCAATTCACGATAATCAATGCACAGTCTCAGTGAGCCATCTTTCTTCTTCACAAACAAAACAGGTGCACCCCACGGTGAAGTACTGGGCCTGATAAACTTCTTGTCCAACAGTTCTTGCAATTGCACTTTCAACTCCTTCAGTTCAGTTGGGGCCATTCTGTAAGGAGCTTTAGACACTGGCTGTGTTCTCGGAATCACATCAACGGTAAATTCAATCTCCCTGTCAATCAAATCCCCTGGCAGATCATCTGGAAATACATCTGGGAATTCTCTGACTATAGGAATACAATTCACATCAGTTTTAACACTATCATCAGTAGACACAGTCAGCACAGAACACAGATATCCTTTACACCCCTTTCTAATTAATTTAACAGCTTTCACTGAAGAAATCAAATACGGAGGAGGTACTACTCCATTCCCACTAAACACAAATTCAGGCAAACCAGGCGGACGGAAAACTACTTGTTTTGTTACACAGTCTATAGTGGCATGATATTTTTGTAGCCAATCCATCCCCAATATTACATCAAAGTGATCAATGTTCAATGGCAGCAAATCAATAAACAGATGCATATCCCCAACAATAATTTCACAAGCAGGATACATATATGCACATGTCATGGATCCCCCAACAGGTGATGATACAGCTAGCAGATAATTCATGGGTTCTAAGGGTCTATTCAATTTCCGTGAAAAAGCATGCGACACATAAGAATGTGTAGACCCCGAATCAATCAATACATATGCATTTTGTGTACAAATAGAGAGGATACCTGACATAACGGTCTCAGTATTTTGCACGTCTCCCGGTGCTAGGGCAAACACTCGGCCTTGCCTCATAGGCTCTTTCCCGGTAGCTTTGGGGTTAGGCTTTGGTGCTACAGTTGATGCTGCTGCGCTTGGTGCAGCTTTGCTACTGGCTTGCGGAGCAGAGGGACAGTCTCTAACCATGTGGCCCACTTTGCCACATCTGTAACAGGCTCCGGATATTTTGTGACAAACCCCTTTATGCTTGTTGCCACATACAGAGCAGGGTGGAATGAACCCACTCCCTTGGCTGGGGCTAGTTGTTGACCCCGTATTCTGTTTCTTATTGGAAGGGTTGTGCTTGCCTTTCTTGAATTTGAAACCCTGCCTTTTTCCATGCCATTTAGTTGCTGGTGTTTCAGATTGTTTCACTGCTTCGATATTCGACTCGGCCATCAATGCCCGGTCGAGAACACCCACAAAAGTCGGTAGTTTCAAAACATTTATTCGGTCAAGTATTGCAACATTAAGGCCACCCTCAAATTTTCTGGCCTTCTTGTAGTCAATGTCCACCATATGTGGTGCATATCTGGCAAGCTCGGTAAATTTCGTTTCATATTCAGTAACAGACATTGTGCCCTGTCTCAGTTGTTCAAATTCAGTCACCTTTCTATCCCTGACACACTGTGGGAAGTACTTTTCAAAGAAGGACTCCTTGAACTGAGCCCAAGTCATAACAGTATTTGTATCACGGATCAACATCCACCACCTTCTAGCTTCTTCTTGTAGGGTAAAGGTAGCTAACAGTACTTTATTCGCTTCTGAGCACGGAAACACTTCAAATAGTTTTTCTGTTTCAAGCACCCAAGCTTCCGCCTTTAGCGGTTCAAGGCCTCCCTGAAAGGATGGCGGTTTCATCTTGCTGAATTTATGGGTGAGAGCAATTATGTCCCCATCATTCACATTTGCATTTGGTTCCGGCTGTACCGGAGGAGGAGGAGGTGGGGGCTGTTGGTTCTGTTGTTGTTCAAGTCTAGCAGTTATCAATTCCATCATTCTTTCCATTCTTTGCATTCTTGCCTCGGTAGATGAGGATTCAGGTTCATTTGCATTGTCCATTTCACTATAAGCAGTTATAACAGTTATAGCAATTATAACATAAACAGTTGCATGTTTAGACAGTTATCACATTAACATGTATTCAATCATAACATAGCCACACACTTTTCAAGTTCATGAAATACCCTAATCACTTTTCTAGGACACCCTATAGCTCATCTGGATACGTGTGTGAGATATAACTCGTGGTTAAGTATCGCTCTGATACCACTCTGTCACGACCCAAACCCGGCCCTATGGGTTTAGCACCATAACCGGCCAGTAATCCGAGATTACCGAAGGCCTGCTTAACAGTAATACAGTAAAACAGAGTTCAGGGCCTGGCAGAAGCCAATACAGTAAATAAATAATGTCCATTGAGCTGTGACAGTCTGTATGCCAAAAAGATTTTTCATGCATTCACACATTCAAACAGTACAGTCTATACAAAATTTACAGTCACACAGTAAAGGGACCTAATCCCCTGATAACAGTACAGTTAGTAGCTGACAGTCTATACGATAATCCAAAACAGTACGGAGACAGACGGGGAAAACAAAACACCCCAAAGCCAAAACATGGCAACTCGGAACCTCGCAGTGAGGCACATAGGCTGGCTTGGCAAAACTGGAGTCTAACCCACGCTCCTAGCTCCGATTTGGTGGCTGAGCACCTACATATATATATAAACAGTGAGCTAAAGCCCAGTGAATAACATAATGCGTAAAGAGGTTAAGAATGAAATGTCCTTACAGTAATGAAAACAGTTCATTAAACAGCATTTCAGTCTTTCAGTCAGAACAGTTATTCAGTCATATGTGGTACATCCATTAGCATAGCAGTAAACAGTAGGTCTTAAAGACCGAACAATAATGATGGCCATCAGTCAGTAAACAGTAATGGTTCCACGAGGGAACCGACAGAGATCTCTGTAACAGTAGCAATAACAGTATACAATAGTTGCTAAGGATGCCACAATACATTTCAGAGTATAGGGCATACATTCAATCAATTAACAATAATTACTTCAGAAAACAGTTCTGTTAAACAGTCAGAAAACATTCTCAGTTGAACATATCTTTACACAATTGTTACTCACAGAGTTTGGGCTACGGTATGCTAGAGCGCGTTTCCCCAGTCGCCAACCCTACACAGTTCACAGGTTGAACACACACTAAGCTACACAGTTGGGAAATATCATAATTTAATCCCTAATTTGCCTTGGTGTATTCTACGTCTATATCCTCATTAAGATGCCTTAAACTAGGCCTAAGAATGCCTAGAATGGGATGAGGATGCAAAAATACACTTAGAAAACATTTTGCAAAATTTGCTGAAAATAGGATCCTTGCTCAAGCGAGCTTCCAAAATCAAAGGATTCGCTCGAGCGAGAAATCCTTCGCTCGAGCGAGCTGCTGAAATAGTAAAAGTATTGGATGCTCGAATTTTACGCTCGAGCCACCAATCCCACGGTCGAGCGTAGCTTCGAACAAAGGTTGGTCGCTCGAGCGAAGAATCCTTCGCTCGAGCGAAGAAGCCAAATTCTGGAATTTCCAGATTTGTCTCCTAAGCTCAAACCAAGCATTCTTTCACTCAAAACTCGACCTCTTGGGCCCAAATTCTGGAAAACACATCTAGATTCAATATACAACAAGTTTCAAAGCTCAATTTATGAATTCAAGCCCCAAAGGTGAGTCAATTAAAGCCATTTTTCAAACCCATTTTCATGAACAAGGAGAAATGCAAACATGCATGGATTCAAACCAAATTCAACCTTCAAAGCTTGTCCAAATGGACTCATTTCCTCAAGAACATGATGAATTCATGGATTTAAGTCTATTTATGAACATGCATGTACATTTTACCATGGATTCAATTCAAAACTCATCAATTCAAACATGCATGCATGAATTATGCTCTAATTCAACATGTATGAACTAATTCAAGTCTTAATTTTTACAATGAAGCATAAACCATGCAAGACTTAGCTCAATGACAACAATAAGGAGATGAATGATCTACCTTAGGTGTAGGATAAGGAGTGAGGAAGCTTAATTTGTCAACTATGCTCCAATTCTACCAACATCCAAGCCAATTCAACAAAATGAATGCACTCTCTCCTTCTCTCCCTCTCTAAATTCGGTGGAACCAAGGGAATAGAGCTGATGAATTGTTTAGTCTACATGTATAAGGCTCAAAGAATAAGATTAAACAAAGGCCCACTCAATGGCAAAGTTGTAATTAAGGCAAACTCTTTAATTGGCTTAATTCTAACCTAATTTAATCATTCCTAATCACATTTTAAATAAATATACCATAAAATCAGATAAATTCTACTGATCGTGAAGCACTAAACGGTTCTCAGTTCGGCCGCCGATAAGGCCTTCAATTTGCAGTTTAACATAAAAACACAAACAGATAATCAAATAATGGAAAAGATAAAAATGCAATACAATAAACATGCTCAGTCAATTCGGTTTCAATTTTCAATCAGTCCATTCAGTACTTCAGTTGGTTCAATTATCAGTCATAAGCGGTCCAGTTTAGCAGAAATCAGTATGTAATTCCGTAATTTATCGATAAACGGTATGGGGGTTGTTACAGTTTGGCACTTCTTTCTTAAAAATCAGTTTTCCAAAACGATTTGCCAGATTTGGACTCTTTGGTGATTTATCGATCTCGCATTGCACTTTGCAGGATTTGATTCAGAACTGTGACATTTGAGTCCGAACTGTAGTAAGCCTAAATGAACAAAATGGGATTTTCTCCCGGGACGTTCGGGGATGTCTACACTTAATTAAATTTAAGCATTTAAATACATTCCCAGAGTTACATATACAATCACAAAATTTATATAGATCTCACACACACTTACATAAGACTTAGTAATTTATATGACTCCCAACACAAATTAAGGCCTCCACACGGGGACCTACCCCAGGTGACTTGGCAGACAGGCGAACCTCAATACAACTCGAGTGTCAATCCCCGATGGCTCATCTACATAAATATACACAATAACGGGGTGAGCAAGGCTCAGTGAATAATAGCAATGTAAAGAGGTTAATTAATTGAGCATAGTCTTAAAGAGTGTAAATAAGCTCATCAAGTCATACACAAATCTTGTTCATAATTATATCTCAAAACGGCCTCTGGCTCACATGTGATACAGAACGGCCTCGGGTCCACTTTTATTAACAGAGACAGAACGACCTTAGGTCCATAACAGTGCCATTGTTCAATTATGTCCGTTAATTCAATCAGAGCACAATGTCAATAGTATATGTCATTCTCAACAACCATATATAAATCATACGCATCAGAAGTAAGTATAACATATCGTTACACTGCTATTACTCACAGAGATAGGTTTCTGGTAGTAGTGGGACGATGTCCTCGTCTTGACCTACAAACACAATGCACATACCAGATTATGAGAATAAAACCAATCTCTTTCTTATTCTTTAATCAATAGCCATGGTGGTTCTAAACTCATTATTCCTCCATAGGTTATAATCTAGCCTTAGGAAATAGGAGGAATCGATAGGAAAATGGTTCAGATGAAGAAACGGTACAAACCGGTAAACAGAAAGTGAACAGTCGTCACTAATTTGAGAATAACTATTTGTGTATTAAGAATTTGAGAGTAAGGCCACCACCATTGGAAACTAGACTTCCAGGGCTTGATTTTACGCTCAAGAATCACTCAAAACGGAGTCCGGATGTAAAAAATAGGCTTATTCAAAGTTGGTTGAACAAAGTTGTCCCCTGCACGTGCGGGAAACAGGGCCGCACGTGTGGGAATGGGGCCGCACGTGCGGGACTACGTGCCTTTTTAGCAGATTCAAATTTGGTTTTGGGCATGGACTGCCGCACGTGCGGGAAGACCCGCCGCACGTGTGGCTCTGGGCAATTTTTGGTCCGAAAATGGCTTCTTGTTTTAGAAAACTTCTCATTTTCAAGATTAAACCTCAAATTCATGTAAATCAAAGCCCAAAACTCTTTAATACATGATAAATTTCGCATTATTAACTTCCATCAAACATCATAATCTTAAAATACTACTCAATTCCCAAGCACAAAAACAAGGTTAAGAATTAGAACACAAAAGGATAAAATAGCCATGGTTTGGGGTTCAAGCTCACTTCTTCCATAATCAACTTCAAGGTAAACAAATATAAAGAGTTTAACTCTTGAATCAAGCAACTCTTAAGGAATCAAGGTTCAATTCATGAAAAGAGTTCATTTAAACTTATATTTCTCAACCCCAACTCAATTAGGTGTTTACTCTTCATTTTAGATCATGAATTTAAACTAATAATAGATCAATCTCAAGGGGTTAAGTTGATTTCACATACCTTGAGCCAATCTCTTGAAGTCTACTTTAATTCCGTCAATTTCCCCATCTTTCTTCTTCATTCTCAAGCTCTTCGTTCCTTCTTCTCTTTGAGTTCTCTCTAGAACTCTCTCTCCTTCACTCTCTCATGTGGCTTCCCCTTTTCTCTAGATATTTTTGGTTCTAAGAGATGAGTTCAACAACACACAAGCTTAACACCATAGGGAGAGCCAAACGTGGCCTTACGAATCGTAAGAAATCAAATTTCAATTAAACTTTTCAGATCACTCTAAAAATTGTGCTGATCATAAATATGTCCTCTATTCTGGTTTCTGAAGCCTCTAAGGCCTTCAATTTGCAGTACAAAGTTAACCACCCAAACGTGCATGAACGAATCAGACGAATTAGATTTCCAATTAATTTTCTCCATTAGTTCTAAAAATTCCCATTAACATAACCAAGCACTCAATTTTGATTTTTAAATCCATAAAGGTCGGTAATTTCAATTTCAAAGCCATGACTCAACAGATAAATGCATTAACCCATAAGGGCATAAAGGCAATTTCTGATACGAATTTTGGGGTCATTACATTCTCCCCACCTTGAGAAGTTTGGTCCTCCAAACTTGATTCACCCTGACACAAGTCGAGTTTCGTCTTGGGTATACAACACTCCCCAATTATTTAACAAATCACAATCCTATACAGTCAATTTCAATGGAGTTTGCTCCAAGAATCACAAGTAATTCATCTTTACTGACTAATTGGTAACCCAATTAATAAAAATACTCAATGACATCAGAACATCATCTTGCATGCGACTCAGAAGCTATCAAACATAATGCAAATCTTTTAGTTTCACAAACAACCCCATTATCACAATTCCTCAAAGGTTAAGGAAACATTCACTACTCAATCGGGTTTCAAATAGCACAACCCTACTACAACAATTAAGGCCAGAATAAACAAATGAGTTCTACATTAACGACTTTATAACCCTTGCTCACTGATAAATTAAATATTCAGAACAATGGTTTCAGTAATTTGAATTATCCCCAAGCGATTTACTTCCATAACAGATAGGATAAGTGAGGTCTAAATTTCGAATAATCAAATTCAGGCTCAAATCCTCCACTTCAATGAAGGCTCAAATAATCAGAATTAAACTTATCAATTCAAATCAGATTCCTAACAGACTTCAAATAGTAACCCAAATTCCAAAATAAATTATTAGTAAAATCAAATACGGATCAAACCTTAATTGTCACAATTCCCAAATTACAGTAAGGCAATAATCATTTAAAATCCATGTTTGCGTGGAGGATCTTATAGTTAACATCATGACACCGAGCATAAAACACATTAATCATAAAGCTACTACATTCTGGTTCTAATAACTACAAAGTAGGCTGAGCATCGTATCTAATCCATATATTGGTTCTATACTTATTATTCATCGCCAAATATCTCAATCACAATAATTCCAATTCACATAATTCCCGATATTCATAGCTCAACCTCAAATCTCTTTTGTTTCCACGACTTCAGAGAAGATTAAACGTTTACATAACCTTAATATCAAATGCAAACCTTAGTCCACAAAGTTCTTACCCACATTAGTCCAAATAGTAATTCCCACACAACTTATATACCTGATTGGTAATTAATTAGGTCGGTCCGAAAGTCCAATGTCACAAATCACTTATGTAGGTTTGCTACTAATGTTTTCTTACCTTACCAAATTAAATCTGCATAATATTTTACGTCAAAGCACCAAATCAAATCCGCATAACATTTCCAATAAAATAGATTCTTTAAGTAATGTAGAAACTCTTGACACGCTGATCCACTCATTCTATTAGAAATATTCTTACCACCTTATCTAGTTGCCTCAACAAAACTTAACTTTCATTTCATCCCTACTCCTAGAGCCATAAGATGCAAACTGTTAACACATCAAGTATCATTTATTAATTACACCATAACACATAGTTCACATTTTTAGTCATAACACACACAAGTATACAAGGATATGGGTGGGGCAGTTCCTTCATCTCTGCTTCTTATATCAAGCCATTCTCAAGTCCCATACTTATTATTAATCATTGCATTTCTCAATTGCCATAATTCCATACACTTCATTGATCAACCACCACCTTAGTTTCCCCGAAATTTCTTATGGTTAATTCCACATGTAATCCATATAGAAACTAAGTTTAATCTCTATTCACATCACATTTCTACAATCATGCTTACACTTCTCAATTTTAACTAAAAACACCAATAGTCCACATCCTTCATAACTTTAGCCTCAATATCATTAACAAGTATCACCATCATACTTGTTACATAAACATATTCTCATTTCATACGATTATCAAATTCTCCTTAGTCACAAAACTCAGTCCATGAAGCAGCACATATGGATTTCCTTTTATCACTCAAAGTCCATAGGGATTCTTATTCATAATCTCAATACTTATCTTATTGTACGACCTCACATACTTCTTTCAAAACGCACATCATCTCATCTCGTTACTAGGTGCATGCAACTTAAATGCATTCTAGACACTCTTATGCTCAATGGACACGTGTGTGAGATCTTAACTCGTGCTCTGATGCCACCTGTCACGACCCAAACCCGCCCCTAAAAGTTTAGTCCATGACCAGCCTGTACATAGGCCTCAAAACAGAATTTTAGAATAATATTTAACCACATACGGGGCCTTAAGCAATATCAATATCAATAAAAGACAACATCCATTGAGCTTGTGTATATATGATGGCTTAATTAAATTTAAGCATTTAAATACATTCCCAGAGCTACATATACAATCACAGAATTTATATAGATCTCACACACACTTACATAAGACTTAATAATTTATATGACTCCCAACACAAATTAAGGCCTCCACACGGGGACCTACCCCAGGTGACTTGGCAGACAGGTGAACCTCAGTACAACTCGAGTGTCAATCCCCAATGGCTCACCTACATAAATATACACAATAACGGTGTGAGCAAGGCTTAGTGAATAATAGCAATGCAAGGAGGTTAATTAATTGAGCATAGTCTTAAAGAGTGTAAATAAGCTCATCAAGTCATACACAGATCTTGTTCATAATTATATCTCAAAACGGCTTCTAGCCCACATGTGATACAGAACGGCCTCGGGCCCACTTTTATTAACAGAGACAGAACGACCTTAGGTCCATAACAGTGCCATTGTTCAATTATGTCCGTTAATTCAATCAGAGCACAATGTCAATAGTATATGTCATTCTCAACAACCATATATAAATCATAAGCATCAGAAGTAAGTATAACGTATTGTTACACGACTATTACTCACAGTGATAGGTTTCTGGTAGCAGTGGGACGATGTCCTCGTCTTGACCTACAAACACAATGCACATACCAGATTATGAGAATAAAATCAATCTCTTTCTTATTCTTTAATCAATAGCCATGGTGGTTCTAAACTCATTAGTCCTCCATAGGTTATAATCTATGCCTCAGGAAATATGAGGAATTGATAGGAAAATGGTTCAGACGAAGAAACGGTACAAACCGGTAAACAGAAAGTGAACAGTCGTCACTAATTTGGGAATAACTATTTGTGTATTAAGAATTTGAGAGTGAGGCCACCACCATTGGAAACTAGACTTCCGGAGCTTGATTTTAGGTTCAAGAATCACTCAAAACGGAGTCCGGATGTAAAAGATAGGCTTATTCAAAGTTGGCTGAACAGAGCTGTCCCCCGCACGTGTGGGACTACGTGCCTTTTTAGCAGATTCAAATTTGGTTTTGGGCATGGACTGCCGCACATACGGGAAGACCTGCCGCACGTGCGGCTCTGTGCAATTTTCAGTCCGAAAATGGCTTCTTGTTTTGGAACTTCTCATTTTCAAGATTAAACCTCAAATTCATGTAAATCAAAGCCGAAAACTCTTTAATACATGATAAATTTCGCATTATTAACTTCCATCAAACATCATAATCTCAAAATACTACTCAATTCCCAAGCACAAAAACAAGGTTAAGAATTAGAACACAAAAGCATAAAATAGCCATGGTTTGGGGTTCAAGCTCACTTCTTCCATAATCAACTTCAAGATAAACAAATATAAAGAATTTAACTCTTCAATCAAGCAACTCTTAAGGAATCAAGTTTCAATTCATGAAAAGAGTTCATTTAAACTTATGTTTCTCAACCTCAACTCAATTAGGTGTTTACTCTTCATTTTAGATCATGAATTTAAACTAATAATAGATCAATCTCAAGGGGTTAAGTTGATTTCACATACCTTGAGCCAATCTCTTGAAGTCTACTTTAATTCCGTCAATTTCCCTATCTTTCTTCTTCATTCTCAAGCTCTTCCTTCTTTCTTCTCTTTGAGTTCTCTCTAGAACTCTCTCTCCCTCCTTCTCTCACGTGGCTTCCCAATTTCCTCTAGATATTTTTGGTTCTAAGAGATGAGTTCAGCAACTCATAAGGCATCTATTTATATAAATATACACACACACAAGCTTAACACCATAGGGAGAGCCAAACGTGGCCTTACGAATCGTACGAAATCAAATTTCAATTAAACTTTTCAAATGACTCTAAAAATTGTGTTGATCATAAATATGTCCTCTATTCTAGTTTCTGAAGCCTCTAAGGCCTTCAATTTGCAGTACAAAGTTAACCACCTAAACGTGCATGAACGAATTAGACGAATTAGATTTCCAATTAATTTTCTCAATTAGTTCTAAAAATTCCCATTAACATAACCAAGCACTCAATTTTGATTTCTGAACCCATAAAGGTCGGTAATTTCAGTTTTAAAGCCGTGACTCAACAGATAATTCCTCAATTCGAACAGATATCACTAAATTAAAATGCATTAACCCACAAGAGCATAAAGGCAATTTCTAATACGGATTTTGGGGTCGTTACACTAAACCTATATGAGCATGTTTGGGTCGCGACAATCAGCTATATGAGTATTATACAGAGCCCATCTTAAAGTTTTATCAACTTTAAATCCCTATGTTAGGATAAAAAATGAGGTTGGCAAAACAGTATTAGTAGCTACAAATTTCGACATTAACGCATGAAAAATAAGCAAATAAGAAGAGAATGATGAGAAGTGATGGCGAGGAAAAAAGAGAAAAGTCATTGTGCCCGTCTATCTGAATCTGTAGAGAGAAACTTAGCGATCAAGAATTCTTCTTCCTCATTTTAGGAGTGTAAAAATGGCCCACGGCTCGTGGGCGGGCCCAGGATGGGCCCAGCTTGTTTAGTCCCATTTGGGCTCGGGCCTAATCCCAGCCTGAGCCCCTAGGCCTGGGCTTGGGCCATCATTTTGAAGTCTGACCCCAGCCCGTGACCCAGTCCATTAGTCCGCTTAAGGCCCGGCCCAAGGCTCGACCCGCCCGAGGCCTAGTGTCTTTTTTTAGTGAAAAATAATAAAATTTTAATAGAACAAAATTTTAAAAAACAAAAAAATTGGTCAAGCTTGCCCAAGCCCGAGGCCCGACCCACTAACCTGCCTAAAGCTTGAATATCCCTGGGCCTAGGGCTGGACTTGGGCCTAATTTTTTGACCCATGGGCCTGCTCGGCCCAGCCTGAATTTTTGGCATGAGCTCGCAAGGTTGGACATAGGCCAGGCCGGGTCCAAGCTCGGGCTGCCCGAGCCGGGCCAGATTTACATCCCTACCATATTTGAATTTGATTCTTCGCATTGTACTCAAGTACAGATTAGATTTGGACCCACACACAGAGTGGTCTTTTTTTTTTTGGGTAAGTAACTCATAAATAAAAGACAAAGAATTTACAAGATTACAAGGGGCATGCCCCAAGCCCTAACCCAACAAAAACTATATACACAGCTACTGACAAAATAAATTACACAGCTAGAACCTGCACAAAAAAACTGTGTAAACACAGCCACAACATACAGCTAGAACTTGCCTAGAAAAAAAAAACTGTGTAGCTAAGCTATATAATTAAGCTCTGCAAGCCCCTATACCAAAATTAGTATATTCAAACAGGTCATGGAATAAAATGTGTTCATATGCCCTATATGATGCATATTGGGGATATGAACACAACCAAAATATATAGCAGATAATCATCCCAACAAAATAAAACACAAATATATAAAAGACAAAGCTTCCAACACTTATTTGGCATTTCCAGCAGAGTGTACCCAGCTGCCTTTGATACCACTAGCGGCCTCTTGCAGCACAATGTTCCTAGTCCCTTTCATATTCCTTTCCAGTTTTCTGCCTCCAATCAAGTAAAACAATGTATTTTCCATATATAAAAACAACGAATTTTCCAGCATAAATGTTCCATACAACCTGGCGTAGCATGCAGCCCGGTCTGTGAACCTCTTCACCACGTGCGGCCTCAAAAATCTGGACAGCACACAAATTAAGCCCAACTCCACTGCTACCCAAAACAGATCAGAGGAACCTGGAAAAAGCAGCATCACACATATGAAAACACAATAAAATGTTCACATAACACTGTATATATAGAAAAACTCACAATATATTAGGGCTATATCACTCAACCCTCAAAAACCAACCCCTCAAAACAAAACAGTGTACGGAACTCAGCTAGAAACAAAAAAAAAAAGTAGAGAAAGATCTAACAACACATTTGTGGCTCACTTCACTCAACCCTCACCAAAAAACAATCCCTACCCCAGTACCAGCTAGGATCCCAAAACCTGCAAAACAAATTTAGAGCAAACATTAGCACTCGGTATGTGGCTAACATCACTCAACCCACATATAGTGAACTCACAACCCTCTTTAAAGAGCTGCCACAATCCATACTTGCAAAATAAAGAAGCTAATTAACAACACAGATAAGGACTCACTATAGAACCTTGCCAAAACTCAACCCACAGTATAGAGCTCCCAATCACTCAACCCACAGTATAGTGCCCTCAACTTTTGATGGTATTTGGAGGCAATGTCCATTCCTACAGAAACCACCTATCATTTTGGGATTTCTTGATGTTGTTGAGAGCAAGGGCTCTATATCTGACCATGCTTATGATGCTCTTCAAAATGATTTCTTCTGGTTTCCTTTCCTTGGTAAAAATACGATTGGTAAAAATACGATTGTTTCTCTCTAACTAGACATGGTACACAGTGCAACAAAAGGCAAGCCTTTTGACAATTGTAGCAAGAGACTTGCCTTTACAGTCTCTGGCTATCAAGTCCACCAAACCCAACCAAGTAGGGTTGTGCCAATTTATATTGCATTTGGATAGCACAGTAGCACACACCTTAGAAGAGAATTTGCACTGAAAGAACAGGTGATCATGGTCCTTACCAGGTATACCACAAAGGGGGCAAACTGGGTTAGGATTAATACCAAAGATGGCAAGCCTATCACCAGTATTTAACCGGCCCAGAATAGCCATCCAAACAATGAAACCAACCCTAGGAATGGAGTGAGGACTCCACACGAGGTTAGCCCAATTAACAAGAGGCCACTTCAATCTCCAGGAATTCCAAACAGAACCAATATTGAAATTCCCATCATTTTGAGGCAGCCAAATGGCTCTATCATGACCTCCAAATGAGGGAATAAGGTCAGGAGGGGTAAGGGCAATAATCTCCCTCATCTCCCAAGAAGATACATTAGGCCAATTCCAACCACTAGCCCCCACAACAGAGGCCACCTTAGCCTTAGCATGTAATATAGTATCATTCATCAAACTATTGCCATACTTAGACCCAAGGGATCCAAGAGGGTGCCAATTATCATACCATAAAAAAGTGCCTTCCCCATTACCAATCTTGTACTTAATCAAGGGAAACATAGCCTCCCTCAAAGATAAGATTTTCCTTCACACCCAAGAGGGGTCACTAGGGACAGCAACAATCCAGAAACTCTGGCCTTTCAACAAATAAGACTTCACCCATTGACACCATATAGATTGCTCCCCACCTGCCACTATAAACCAAATATGCTTGGATATAACAGCTCTATTGCAAATATCTAAGGACTTAAAACCTAAGCCCCCTTCATTTTTGGGGGCACACATTCTATCCCAAGCAACCTTACCAGCAAATTTTTTAAGCTCACGGCCAGACCAAAAAAAAGACCTACGCAAGGCTTTAATCTCCTTTAAGGACTTTTTTAGGAAGGATAAAAAGGAAAGCCTAGTAGACTTGCATAGAGAACAGAATATACAGAGTGGTCTTGCACCAAAGCACAAGTTGAATTATTTTTTAATATCTCTTTTGTTAGACTAATTTATATTTAAATTTTAAAAAATTATTATCCTTCCAGAAAGATAGAATCATATAAAAATGATGAGTATTTTTATTATTATTATCATTATTATTTATTTTTTTTAGGCAAAAATAGAAAAAATATTTTTTGTACTATTTTTTGTGCTAAAATATATGTGACTATTTTTTTTACTGATTTTTAGTGACTTAATTTTTTTAAAGCTTATTATGTGTGTGTGTGTGTGTGTGTGTGTGACCTATCACTACAAGAAACGACACTTTTGGCGACCAAAATATTGGTCGCCAAAAGCCCAATTTTTGGTCGCCGAAACAATTAGCGACTAAATTTTTTTGTCACCAAAGTGGTCGCCTATAAGCTGTCGGCGATAGTATTGGCGACTAAACTATTTTTGGTCGCTGAAAGTGAACCTTTTGGCTACTAAATTTTTGTTAGTCGGCAAAGGTTATCTTTTGGCGACTAAAATATTAGTAGCCAAAAGTAAACATTTGGCTACCAAACTTTGAGTAGTCGGGAAAGGGTAGCTTTTGGCGACTAAATATTTAGTCGCCAAAAGTCTTCAAATAAAATAAATTTATTTTCAGCGACTAAAACTTTTTGTCGTAGATTTATTTTTAGTCACAACATTACTACATTTAGCGACTAAAGAATTTAGTCGGCAAAAAATTATTTTTCATTTTATTAAACTTTTGGCTACTAACCATTTGGTAGCTGAAAGTCTTCATTATATTTTTAGCTACTAAATTTTTAGTCACCAATAATCTTTGGATTCTTTATGGCTACCAAATATTTAGTCATTAAAAATATTGATTTCCTTTTTGGCTACCAATTGATTAGTCACTAACAAATTCACTTTTTTTTTTTTTTTGCTACTAAACATTTAATTGCCAAAAACTTTATTTAGTGTTTTTTTTTAATAATTAATTTCTTCACAACCTGTATTTATTTCGTACAACCTGCACCCTGTATTTAAACAAAATAATACATATATCTATTTCTATTTCGTTTCAACAATACAAAAATTTGATCAATTAACATCAAATTGTATACAAATCAAATACAATCCAACCCAAAATAATAATTCCATACAAGCACAAAATCATACAAAAAAGATGTCCTCTGTACAAAAAAATCCACATCAAATGTCATTTACAGAATATTTTGAAGGTGTAAATATGATGGGAAAATTAAATTTATTTACTAAAACACTTGCTTAATTTTAACAATGAAGCCATTGATCTAAACGCTTCTCATCCTTCAAGCTTCCTTCATATAGTTTGGTACGTTTCTTTCTGAAGACACCAACTGCAAAATAATGCAAATGTAGTAATGCAATCAGAAAATCGAGAAATGGAATGGAAAGATGAGAAAAAATGGAATGGATCAGCAGGAGAGATGAGAAAAAATGAAACACTAACAAAACATGACAAAATAAAATAAAAAATAAAAGCAATAGAAGATGTTACTTGTTCATCATCAGCTAGACAAAAATAACAAAATCTAAACATGCACTCACATTCTCCCACCAGAGATGGAATTGAGATAAATACAATATTGATGGTGTGGTTCTCCTTGCTTCACTAAATATATGAACCAATGCCTCCTCAGGAGTCTTTGCACTAGGATCAGAAAGAAGAGATGCAAGTCCAATAGAGTGAACAGGAAATTTCTCCAGTTCATGTAAAATTGCTGGCCCCAGATGATCCTGTAAAACTAAACCAGTAAGTATTCTTAGTTTGCCATTCCCTACGTCAACAGCTTGCATATAACATGAGGTTCACATATAATTACCAGCCCAACACCTTCACCACCATATAGCAGAAGTTGAGGCCTATACACGAGGGGAACAGCAGAACCATATGAGAGCATAGAGAGCTTCGCCAATTCTGATGAAACTTCCAGAGCAGGAAAAATATCTGAAATAATGTTCATGGCTTTCTTGAGATGTCTCTGCAGACATGGTGCAACAACTGATGACAATGGCCTAGATTGTACAATCGAACCTCTATGAGCAGCAGGAGTGATTGTTGACATGGCTTCTACAAAATGATACTTCTCCACCTTCACTGAATCAACATCTATCAGAAATTTGTCATCACTAGTGTAAACTTGAGGGTATTTTTCACGAAACGCACGAATAGCAGCTTCAGTGCACAGAGCCTTTAAATCAGCACCACAGTATCCCACACAACTAGCTGCAAGCTCCAATTTTAGCTCCTTTGGAGGTGGCTGCTTCCACTTCCTAGTGTGAATGTCTAATATTTCGGCACGTGCCTCACAACCAGGCAAAGGAAAATTGAATTCACGATCAAATCTACCAGGGCGCCACAATGCTCCATCAATGGCATCAACCCTGTTGGTAGCTCCAATCAAAACAACTTGCCCCCGGGAATCAAGACCATCCATCAAGGCAAGCAAAGTCGAAACGATGGAGTTGTGAATTTGCTCTTGTTTGCTAGACCTTACAGGAGCAAGTCCATCTATTTCATCAAAGAAGATAATGGATGGTTGATTCCTTTGGGCTTCCTCAAATAGCAGCTTCAATTGTCTTTCAGCCTCCCCAACCCATTTGCTAAGCACATCAGCACCCTTTCGCATGTAAAAGCTGACCTTCTGGCCAGCCTTAGAAGCAGCACAAGCTAATGCTCTTGCAATTAGTGTTTTTCCCGTACCAGGGGGACCACATAACAATACCCCTCTTGGAGGGGTAATGTGGTAACTCGCAAAAAAATCTGGGTACAGTAAGGGAAAGAAGACCATTTCTTTCAAAGCATCAATATATTCAGAACCCCCACCTATGTCATCAATATATTGCAAATGTAGTAATGCAATCATAACTCCTTGCTCATGAACTAGCACAGCCAGATCCTTAAAAATCTCATTCACCTCACCAATCTGCTGTTGAATTTCTTCGATCCTTTGTTCTCTTTCTTCAATAAATTTTTAATTGAAAACAATATCATTCTCCAACATTGCCACCTCCTGTCTGCACTAAATTACATTGCTCCAGAGGAGCTTATTATATATAATAATAACAATTCACACATGATACAATGAATCATTTACGAAAAAGATAACCATTATAGTAGTCTCCATATAATTGCTACATAGTCAGGCCTAAAGTTTCTAGCTAAGTTCAGTTGTTCACCTTTTAGATTGCACAAGAAGAGCTAACTGTTCATGACTCTTCGCTGAATCTATCTCCAGCTCATTGCCATTGTTGCTGCACAAAATTTGATCAAGGACATTAGATGAAATATTCCAAGTCAATCAGCGGCAATATGTGTGAGACATCAATGTGCTGTCTGTGGTCTTCCAATACACTATGATTCAAATTACTATCCTGCTAGAGTTATGACTAAATACATCTCCACAATTTGTTATTGGAGCTGTGTCTATACAAGAATGAACTGCCTCCATAGTAGATTACAGGAGACTACAATCATGAACTTGTCATTTATAGCAACATAAATTAATTGGGCAAGCAATAGAAGATGATCCTCTACACATAAAAAACATCTGAATGATTAGACTTGAGTTTTTCTGTGCAAACTTGACAAAAATTGACAAAAATACAGAGATGTCTGTGCAAACTTGACAAAAATTGAAGCATTAACAGAAAGTTTAAGGAGTCAACCTTCAATGTTCTCATGTAATTTCTTAGATCTCTCAAACATGCCTATTCTAGTTTAATATTTTGCTATTTCACATATTTATGTGCATGTCCAGTAGAGATATATAACCTATCATAACTCATAAGATGAAACTCTCATGTCTTCTTCAATATGTATATATATATATCTATTATGCCAAAGAAGAGGATGATATCATATAACTGTCCTGTTGGTTCTCCAATTAACTGAAACTCACAATCACTTCTTCTCACTGTTCTTTCAGCCTGTGATGGCATGTTTATGCCTAATTTGATGGATGCCCACCTGAAAAAAACTCAATTCAATGAGAAAGGTAAAAGAAATTAAGAATAGTTACAGATTAATGTTTCCATAAGAGTTAAACCATCCATAGAGTCAAACAAAACCTAAAACCATAGAGTCAAACACATCCATAGACTTAAAAGGGTAAAAACCAAGCTACATAACAAATGATATAGAACCCAACTCTCAAGCCATATCATTGTAAGTGAATTTTTATGTCTAAAAGTGTGCATCCCTAACTACATAGGAGGGGGGGATTTGGAACTACATAGCAGTCTTGAAATTGAAACTGCCTCTAGGGGATTTGGAACTCATTCTGTGCTCAGATTTTCGCCTCATTTCTTCCAATTTTGTCTACACAGAGGTTAGTTTTTGCAGAAATTGGCCAAGAGGAAATGAATATTTAAGTGTCATCATCCACCATCCTCTCCCTAAGAAACCAGATAAATGTGAATGGGTCAAAGAATTAAAGGCAGCTTCACCAATTTATTTTATCTATTTAGTTTTATAAGTTACCTATTTGTAGATGAAATTGCATTTTTATGATGCAGCAACAACCAAACAACTTGACCTGACATGGTGAAAAGTAATTTAAAAATTAAAAAGGCAGGAAAAAAAGCAACTCTTACCTGATCTTGTAGTAAAGGTTCGGCGGTAAGTGTTGACATATTTCCGGACATCGTCCTCCTTGGAGAGGTTGAACAGCTTCCGAATCAACCAACACATAAGGCTCCTTGTTAAGGGATTCAAGTTATTCATTCATCCATCCTTCCCAATCAACCAACTGGTTGGGTCACCTAAAATGATTCCACAACTAACAAAAAAAACTTGTGTTATTCATTTTCTAATGGAATAGTGTGTAAATGCCTTAGACTTGAATCTTTGAGGCTCCAGAAAGGAGTGAACATAAAATTATGGGGTAATTAACAAGTAAGGATTAGAATAAAATAAGACAGCACAAAAATTTAGCCCTCTCCCCATCAAAGCACATATCATCCAGTATGCTTTCCATGGATAATCTCAGTTTCGGATGATCATAGCATCCATCCTCCCATGTTAAAAGCCTGAAAGAACAGGTAAATGGTTAAGGCTTAAAAGTGAAATGACATGGCCACCCTAAATTTTCTCATCTGTTATCTAAAAAGAAAAGAGGAAATGACCCTAAATTTTTTCAGTATTGCCCTTCACATTCAGTAACTGCCATATCTAAAAACTACAACATATATCATCAATAAATGCATACAAACAAACACAATGGTGAGATTATATCCCAATTTTTGATGACCATGTTCCATGGGGCTTGGCTAATTATGCAGTGGTTTGATTTGCTATTAATGTCTATCTCTCTAATGATCTTCATTAATGTCTATCTCTCAATAAAATCGCAATACTCTGTAACAGAGTTACAATGGTGTACATATATTGGTGACCATGTTCAATTGTGAAAGCAGATTGAAACAGATTCAAACACTCCATGTTCCAATTGTTTCTGATAAATTTGTCACTTGAGCATAGAATCAAACACTTGGTGGGCAAAAAATTTAACAATCCACATATCAAACAAACAATCACCTAAACCAATTATCCAAATTCAGAGTTTATGATCTAAATTTTCTAAATAATAATAGACCATAGATAATGAACCCAACAAAATACTAAAACCCAGATGAATTAAGCAAATGGCATTACTAATCCGTAAAAAAATAAATGAAAACCTGGAAGAGTGGGCATGGTGCAAGAAGCCACGGGCTTGGTCTAACATGAACTAGTTTCATAATACATAAAACTGATTGACAATGACAAAAGATTGAATAATCTATCATCTAGTTTTTATACTAGTTTCATAATACATAAAACAAAAATTTAAACTAGTTTCATACTAGTTTTTATTCTTCCCACCTCCAAGTTTCCCTGCATATATATATATATATATATATAAGACAAATGCGGCCCAACATTGATATATGTATTATAGATGTATACATTTCAATCTTCTTCTAGTATATATTAGGGTATCTATATATATATGTGTGTGTGTGTGTGTGTGTGTGTGAGAGAGAGAGAGAAATTAATTTAATCAAACCATCAAAAACTATATGAAACCCCATCTTGTAAAACTAGGGTCTAGGGTTTGTTTTCTTTGGTCATTCATTCTTTATTGCTCCCCCAATCCCACCATACCCCAATTTGATTTTAATAAACCCAAAGCATGATATAACCCAATTTTATATAAACATGAAGTATGATTTCAATAAACACAAAGTATGATTGCGTAATTTGTGGAGCCATTGAACTATATATAAATCCCATCAATTTAACTTGAGGAGCCATTGAACTATATATAAATCATTGTCAGAGGTAGAATACCAAGTATCTGTCATTTTCATAAATAAATAAACAAATAACTGGGAAAGAGAAAACAAACCATCATCATTTAACGACCCATCACCACTTGAAGCCTCATAAAGTGCAACGCAATTCTTGCCCAAGTCCTCCTTTGCATTCTTTAAATCCCTAAATTTTCAAATCAAAAGAGCAGAGGTCTGAAAGACACAACAGTGTCCTTTCTCCCTTCCAATAGACACACGAGATTAGAGGGTTTTACCTGAAAAACACAACAGGGCCAACCTCCTCGCAGATTTGTATTAGCTGCTCTTCAGTGGCATCATAGGGTATATTGCCAACTACCACAAAATTGAACCAAACAAACATCAGGAAATAAGTTAGGGTTTAATTGGCGGTGGCAAGAATAAAAAGGATGCTTTTTTTCTTACGATTTCTCACTAACCAAACAGGAGATTCACTGATTAATCTATGAATGAATCAGAAATAAAGAGAAATAGGAGGTGAGTTTGGGGAGAACGAACCAAAAACGCAGCGATGCTGAGAAGTGGCCATGAATTAATCAGAAGAAGGTGAAGCTCAGAGTCAGCTTCATCTTCTTCCTCCTCTGCATCGTTCTCTTCTTTACTTGTTCTTTATAGGGGAAGGGAGAAACCCTAGATAAAGTGTGAGAAATGGGGAAATAGGGGAAGGGAGAAAGAGAGAGAGAGAAACAGAGAGAGAGAGACCCAGATCTGAAAGAGAGAGAGACCAGAGATCAAATTAGAGCTGAGAGAGAGAGGACTTACACGGTCTCTTGAAGGACCCCTTGGTAAATACAACCCGACCAAATGCCGGCGACGCAAAAGGCGAGCACCAGAACATGCCGTAGTCCGGCGCCGTGAGACTCCATTTGCAAAGTCCGCCGGAATCACCAGATTGGGATTGAGAGATTCAGACCGCGAGAGAGAGAGAACATCTGTAAAGGCTAGGGCAAATATAAGGAAAAGGAGAAAAATTAATGAAAAATTAATTTTTTATTAAAACATTTGCCGACTAAAGGATTGGTAGCCAAATGTATACCTACAGCGACTAAAAGAATTTTTGTCGCTGAAAATCCAGCTTTGCCGACTAAATGTTTAGTCGCCAAAGACAAAAATTAATTTTTTATTAAAACATTTGCCGACTAAAGGATTTGGTAGCCAAATGTATACATACGGCGACTAAAAGAATTTTGTCGCTGAAAACAAACTTTTGGCTACCAAAATTTTGGTAGCCAAAAGTAAAAAATAATTTTTTTATTTTTCGAAAAATTATAATTTTTTTCTAAAATTTCAAAAAAAAAATTCAATAAAGATAAAAATTAACAAAAAAATAAAATATTTGTTGCTTATTTTGAATTTTGAATTTCTTAGATTCGCTCGATAAAATGAATTGAAAAAATAAATTATCTTAAAATAGGTGTTTTTTTAGATGTTGCCCAATGGTTCATGTGATACAAAAATAAAATTTTAAATATTAATTTATTATCTTAAAAGAAAATAGAAGTAAATGTTACAAAGTTTCTATACAGATTCAAACCAAGTTTATCTTAAATATTTGTCCTAATATGTTTTTTTACTGAAAAATATAATAATATATTTTAAAATATTATATTCTTATATTTTATATTCTTATATTTTCTTATATTCTTGTATTTTTAAATTTTATGACAGATAATAATATATTCTTATATATTTTAATATTTTATAAGAATATATTTTAAAATATTATATTCTTATATTTGCTTATATTCTTATATTTTAAAATTTTTCTTATATTCTTATATTGTAAAATATAGTTATTTTTTTTTTGGGACTCCTGCATGACTAATTAGTGAATTTCAAATTAGAGAGGGAATTTCAAATTAAGATAAAATTTTGTGAAAATATTTGCTGCTAATTTTGTGAAAAATAGATCAGGCTTGTTAAATTAATTTTATTTAATTTTATTGATTGTTTATACTTTTTACTTTATTGGAGTTTTATGACTCAGTTTGTGAAAAAAAATTATTTTGAAATTTAGAAATATTTAGAAAGTAAGTTAAAAATAAATTTAAAAATAACAATAGTGTTTGATTATTGTTAACCGTGTATAACGTAAAAATAATTTAAAAAGTTGAAAAAATTAATTATTAAAAAATGAAGAAAAATTTTAAAATCTGAAATAATATACATAAGTCTTACAAATCAGATCTATTTACTCATAAGTCATGAGTGGAATTTTTTTATACACTTAGCCCTCGTTTTGATAATGAAATTTTTTAAAGACTTTTTAAATATATGTTTTGTGTCTGTGAAATGATTATTTATTTAAATGATTACATTTTAAATTATTACATTTTAAAAATTTCCCTGAATCAACACCCACATCAGCCCAACCACTGTACCCGACGCCGTCGGAGACAAAGGCGAGAGAGAGCGAGCTGGAGGAGGGCAGAGGCGTGAGAGAGTGAGAAAGAGAGAGAGAGAGAGAGAGTCAGAGAGTGAGAGATAGAAAAACGAAATATGAAATCTAAAGCCAATGAAGCACAATTTCCCTCCGAAGTTTCCCTCCGAAGTCTGAAGCACAATTTTTAAATTTTGTAATTATAATCGCCTTTAAAATTTAGTCGGTAAAAAATAAAATAAAAAAATATATTAAAAGTAACAAAAAAATATAAATTATTTTAAAAAAATTTAAATAAAAGTAATGGTAGTAGTAATGGTGGTGGTGATGGTAATGGCGAAAGAGATTAGTGGTGAAGTTGTGGTAGTGGTAGTGTAAATGGAGTGGCAGGGGTGAAAGAGAGGTAATGGTAGTAGTAGTAGCAATAGTAGTAGTGGTGGTAGTAGAGTGGTAGCGATAGTAGTAGTAATGGTAGTCGTAGAGGTGAAGTAGCGACAGTAGAAGTAATAGTGGTGGTGGAATGGTGTTTGCAGTAGTGGTGAAGGTGGTAGAGGAGATGGGTGGTGAGAGAGAGTGATAGACAGAAAAGAAACATAGAGAGAAGAGAGCTGGACGAGAGAGACAGAGAGAGATAGCGAGAAGAGAAATGAGCAAGAGAGACATAAAGAGAAAGAGAGATGAACGAGAGAGATAAAGAGAAGAGAGATGAGTGAGAGACACAGAGAGACACACAGATGAGGGAGAGAGTGAGCAATGTGAACACAATGGGGGAGAGAGATAAACAGACAGATAGACACATAGAAAGAAAGAGAGAGAGAGAAGAGTGAGAGACAGACAAACAGACACAGAGAGAGAAAGAAAGAGAGAAGAGTGATAAGTGAGAGAGAGATAAAGAGAGAAAGAGATATAGAGAGAGAGACAGACAGAGAGACAGAGAGAGAAAGAGATGTGAAAAATAGATCAGGCTTGTTAAATTAATATTTTTTAATTTTATTTATTGTTTATACTTTTTACTTTATTGGAGTTTTATGACTCAGTTTATGAAAAAAAAATTACAAAATTTAGAAATAGAGAGACAGAGATAAAGACAAAGACATAGTAGAAAAGAGAAAGAGATAGAGACAGAGACAGAGAGAAACAAGATATGAGTAAGAGATAGACAAAGAGAGAGAAAGAGAGCGAAAAGAGATGATCGAGAGAAAGACATAGAAAGAGATAGAGAGAGAGAAAGAAAAAGAGAGAGAGAGAGAGAGAGAGAGAGAAAGAGATAGAGAGTGAGAGACAGAAAAAGAGACAGAGAGCGAAAAGAGATGATCGAGAGAAAGACATAGAAAAAGAGAGAAGAGAGAGAGAGAGCGAGAGAAAAGAGATGAGCAAGAGAGATAGATACAAGAGAGATGAACGAAAGAGACAGAAAGAGATAGAGAAATGAGAGAATAGATAGATGTGTGAGAGACACAGAGAGAGAGACAGACAGACAGATAGACAAACAGATAGACAGATAGATGAGTGAAGGCCTTGAATGCCCAGCCCCCTGCTTTGCTCGCCACTCCCATCTCCAGTCTCTCTGTCTCTCTCTCTTAATATACAAAATCAAGAAAATACAACCCTAGAGAGTGAGAGACAGAAAAACTAAAATCTGAAATCTGAAGCCAATGAAAATAATGTTTCCCTCCCAAGTTTCCCTCCGAAGTCTGAAGCATAATTTTTAAATTTTGTAATTATAATCGGCGACTAAAATTTAGTCGGTAAAAAATATATTAAAAAAATATATTAAAAGTAACAAAAAAAATTCATTATTTAAAAAAAAATTTAAATAAAAGTAACAAATATATTAAAATGATATTTAAATAAAAATATAAGTAATAAAATTATAAATTAAAAATATTAAATTATCTTAAATATTTATCCTAATATTTTTTTTACTGAAAAATATAATCACAAATTGAGCTTTTAATTTTATATTCTTATATTTTATATATAAGAATATATATATAATAAGAAAGAAAAGAAAAAAGAAAATTAAAAAAAAAGAAGGAAAAATTTTTTAAATAAAATTCTGAGCCAGTTGAACCCGTGTTTTAAATTTTTTTGATGTTTTATTTTATTTAATTATTAATATTTTTTAAAATAAATTTATTTAAAATTTTAATTAAAAAATAGCATATATTTTTATTGATATTTTATTTATTTAATTAAAAAAATAGATTTATTTAATTGCGTAAAAAATCAAATAAAATAAAAGAAAAGCAACTTTTGGCGACTAAATGTTTAGTCGCCAAAGACAAAAATTAATTTTTTATTAAAACATTTTCCGACTAAAGGATTTAGTAGCCGAATGTGAACCTACGGCGACTAAAAGAATTTTTGTCGCTGAAAATCAACTTTTGGCGACTAAATGTTTAGTCGCCAAAGACAAAAATTAATTTTTTGTTAAAACATTTGCCGACTAAAGGATTTGGTAGCCAAATGTATACCTACGGCGACTAAAAGATTTTTTGTCGTTGAAACTTGACATTTGGCGACCAAAAGTTTGGTCGGGAAAGATTAAAAATTAATTTTTTTATTTTCATTCGGCTACCAAACAATTTAGTAGCTAAAGGTACCTCTATGGCTACCAAATTTTTATTTAGTCGCCAATTGCGATATGTTTAGCTACTAAAAATTGTTTTAGTCGCCAATTGTAATATCTTTAGCTACTAAATTTTTTTTAGTAGCCAATAATCAACATTCCCCTACTAAAAAATATTAGTAGCTAAAAAGTTGACTTTTGGCGACCAAAATTATTTTTGGTAGCCAATTCTGTGACTTTTGGCGACTAAATTGGTTTTAGTAGCTAAAAGTGGTCGGCAAAAATGCTTTTTCTTGTAGTGTATAAAGTTCACCAAATGGGCCATTGTTGCCTCGATGAAAATTTGAAAAAGTTGCTTCAGAATATCTCTGATGCAGATCGTATAAAATATGAGTTTGGGCTCCATTACAGTTCATGTTAAGCTCCGTTTGGAAAGTGTGCTAGTTTTTTTGCTTTATAATTTTTTTGACTATTTTAACATGGGATTAAAAAGTCTGATTTGAAAAGAACTTTTAACTTTTTTGGCTTTTTAATTTTTTTGTGAGAGAAAGAATGTAATGATTATGAGTTGGATGCAATGTTTTGTCTTATTAGGTTAAAAAGCCTATTTTATTTTTTGTGACTATTTTAGCCAAAAAAGCCCACAAACAAACTTCCCAAAATTGTTAGGTTTGACCGGTTGTCAAATTTTGACAATAATGTTATCTTTATCTCTCTTTTAATGGAGCTCATAAATCCATTTTTATTTATTTATTTTTGTGAAAAAATAGAAGAAACAACATTTCCTCAATTGAAGAAACAGTATCAAATTTTAATATTTTGAATATTATGGTATGCTACAGTGTGAGTTTGGCATATCATTTTAGTAACTCAACATTAAAGATGTTCTATAACAATTAATTTTCATACAAAATGAGATTTCAATAATTATTCTGTGTCTCGAAAATTTTACATTGACTGTGTGATAATAGGGAGCTTAATAATCATATGACTTTAAAATAAAAAAATAATAGAGAAATAATACAATCTCATTAAATAAACACATAATCACATGATCTTTTCAATCCGTGTGATAATTTTTGCCAATTTAATATTTATTTTTGTCAATGTTGGCATGTATAGATGACATGGATTGTTTAGTTGTTTAATAGAGTCAAACTATATGTTGATTAGGTGACCGTCATGAATAGTATACTTGATCGATTTTTATATAATATATGTGTGGTCTTGATCACTTTAATATTCATAATACTGTATTTGGTTGGAGAATTTTGAAATGGACTTGAAAAAGTAAAGGTAAAATATGTGTGAAGTTAAGTGAAATGTAATTTTATTCACATTTCACATTCTTTTTTCAATTTCCTTTTTAAATTCTTTTTCAAATCTCTCAACTAAACACTGAGATGGACCACGCCGTAACAGTATACGAGATTGATCATGGGACTTTTACTGTAAAATGTCATTTATTAAATTATTCCAAGTAATCAGAAAGTGCTTCTTTTATTTCATCATATTAAGCTCTTCATCTGACCTACATGGTATTGCCCTGTTGCAGATCAGAATACATTTTAAAAACCAAAAAAAGAAAAGAAAAAAAGGGTGCAAATTTAAAATAAAATAAAAAAGTAGCGAAAAACGAAATGATAGAACTTGGACATTATTCATCCACCGTGACACGGCCACCTCAGTTACCTGCATAAAAAAATTTAGTCAACTGTTACAAGAATTTAATGATAATATGTGAGGGAAATTGGAATTGTACTTGCACAGAAGTTTATCACAAGACTTTGCACATTAGAGAGATATGGACGCGGGAAACTTGCATGGAGTGACAAGGGATATGGCCCATTACATGTCTCTCTTCTGTTCAAGTTTTTGTTTGAAAATATAAATTTTGTGCAAGTGTTTTTGGAAAATGTCTACGCAAGTAATGTACACTTTTTTGTTGAAATTAATGGCAACTAGGGCGCTTGGCACATGTGTTCTATACACCAATCAAACAAATAATGTCAATTTCCTAACAAATTAACAAATTATTGGATTATATTATTTAAAAATTTGGAGATATAAAATGTTCAATACATTTTAATGGCTGAGTGTTTTGAAACGTGAGAACGGAGGATTTCATGTGACTAGGTATGCCATCAAGGATGGAATTACGAGAAGATTATAGATGGCTATGCTTGTGTGAACAATACTATTCGTCGCAATACTTTAAAAATTATATTTCTCATTTTATACATAAAATGTTCCCTAACATAAAAATTAAAAAAATATATATATTATTTTTCCATTGCATTTTCATTTTCTTTTTCACAAAACAACAAAAAAATAAAAAATAAAATAAAAAGCTTCATCATATAAGAGATTATTTTCATGGTGTTTGATTTCTGTGTATATATGTATAATTTATATATATCAAATTATATATACAAATGTGTGTTTGTGTATATAGTGAAAAAAATGTATTAGTCTTTTGGCTCATCTGATGATGAAAGCCTAGTTTCGTTCATGTGCCCCATGTTAGAGAGAGAGAGAGAGAGAGAGAGAGAGAGAGTAAACTAACTAGGGCAAGTGATAGCAGGGAGGTTGCACTGAGAAGGAAGACGAGCAGAAATCCTGAGAGTGCTGCAAAGGCAGTTCTGGTCCACTGCTTGGAGTGCGTTGCAGCAGTCAGCGCTGGGGTTGGCGTTTGGCGCACCCGGTAGCACAAACGGTGCACACACGTTAAGGTTGCTGAGCTGGGTCGAGCATGTTTGTGCCTGGATTCGACCCACCTGGGTTTCCACCACCACGACGATCAGCACCAACATCAATGTGGCTCGGGACCTGACAGAAACAAGAGACTTTATGGTTGCCATGACTTTCTACTAGTTTTTTTTTCTTCTCTCTAAAAGCACTCTTTGTTTTTTTGGGTATGTTTTCCATTGCATAGGTTTCTTCTCCGTTTTATAGCTGGTGTGGTGGTGACTGGAATTAGTGGATGATAAGTGGAGAAATATTTCATGACTCAACTAATTCAAGGTTGGAGCTCAGAAACATAGTCATTGCATTTGTGTTGGTTCAAATTAGTTGGTTCATGAAACTCTTTCCGGCCCGGAGGTAACCATTATTCTTTGTGTGCTTTCTAGTCTCTGTATCAATGAAGGAGAAATCTACAACATGAGCGCCTCCAACAGTATTAGGCATTTTACCTATCTAAACATTACTATAAAGTATACATTTTACTTTGTCTATCAACTGTTTCATGTTTCTACTCCAACCATGCTCTGTATTTTAGCTATTTATCATAAAACTAATAACTTTATAGAATGCCACATCAGTAATAAAGATGGAGGGAAATAATCCTAATGATTAAATACATTTTGCCTAGTTTTGAATGCTAGCTACATGTAGCTAATGAATATGAGTTGAGCTAAAATGCCTAATCATATGCCAAGAGCATTGGAATTGAAAAAGTGAGCCATGTTAGGTATTTTGACTAACAAGTATTATATATCTAGGGGGTTGGAGATGCTCTAAAGAGGTAGATTGTAAGAAAGAATTATAATTTTTGTGATAAAAATTATAAGAGCAATACTAGGTATTATGAAAAAACTTTCATGAAAATGATCATGAAATATTTATGACCCTTGGATTACACTTAAAATAAAGCACTACACACTGATCAAGGTAATCCAAAAGTCATAAATCTTTCATGATTATTTTCATGAAATTTTTTTTCATGATTCCTACCTTTTCTCAAATTATAAAGGTTTGTGATATGTGTTATAACACTTATAGTAAAGTTATGAATAGTAAATTTAAAATAAAGATATGCGAACAAAAAAATTCATATATAATTTTTATATATAATACTGGAACTCAAGGTAAACCGCTCACTCCAAATCATAACAGCTACGAAGATTACATTTATTTACCAAAAAAGCATTTTTTTTTTTTAATGACTTTTACATATGAATAGCCTGTTTCGTGAAATTATGGTGCAATATATTATGATTTTTTGTAATTTTTGTTATTATATTTTATGGTAAAAAAAAAGTTATAATTTTTATTGTGAAAAAAGTTACGATATTTTGTAATTTGTCTTATAAAATTATGTAAAAAGAAAATTATAAAATTCGTACCATATACACCCTTATAACGATGCACATTTTTTTTTTTTTTTGGATCTGCAAAAGAAACTTCATTGATGGAAAACATACAAAGTATGAAAATACATCAATAAAGGGGAAGGGAGTGCAATGAGCGACCCGAACGGATGCTAGTACAAACCTTAACCGTTGGTGGGAAACCAACAGAAGAAAACCACAAAAACAGAGACCAAGTCTAAAAACAAAGGACTAAAGTAGTAACTACTGCCAAAACTAGAGCCAAATGAGACATCAAACATGCAACATGATCTGGTGGAGGTTGGACACAAGATCATGAATTGAATAATTAACCTTCAAGAACCATTTGGCCCACAAAGCAATCTGCACCTTCAACCTCTCGCATAATTCTTCAAAATCTGGAATAGCCTCCTTGAACAAATAGTCATTTCTCAATTTCCAGATAGATCAAAGCACAACTGAAGAAATTACCTGCGACAATCTGAAGACTCAAGACTTCAATTTTCTATCTAACCACCACAGTAGCAGACCCTCAATAGAGCCAGGAATAACCCAGGACTGATCCCATCAATTGACCATGTGTGACCAGCGCTTCCAAACCAGAGGGCAAAACAAAAGTACATGCTTCAAAGACTCCACCTCAATGTAGCAAAAAACACACTAAATATCAGCATTGGTTGCTAAAACCCCAATCCTATGAAGGAAGGATGAGGTCTTGACTCTACCTCCCCAAGCCAGCCAACAAAAGGATTATACTTTTGGGGGAGCCAAACTAACCCACCCCAGCTGGAACCTTCTAACCAGGCCCTTTAGTTGCAGTCCACCACCTCCACACACAGGACACAGAGAACTGCCCTGAATTGGATGCAAGCCAAGAGCAAGAATCTTCAAGATCCAACCTGATTGCAGGGGATGACACCAACAACCCAAACAGCCTCTGCAATTCCTCTTCCTCCAAAGCCAAGAGATTTCTTATGAATTGGAGCTGCCACACCCCTTGACTGCTCTTCTTGGCACTGATCTGCTGTACGGACTCCTCTTTCTCAGCAGACAAACTGTACAATTTGGGAAAATCCTCCTTCAGACCTCTGTTAGTGAGCCAAGCATTAGACCAAAATTGTGTCCTCCTCCCGTTACCCACTGATATCTTGAAATGGCCACCATAGAACTCACCCAAAGGCTGGTTGACTGAAGTGAGCTGCACAATTTCCTTCCATACTGAGGACACCCCTTCTGAGACATTCAGAGATCCAACCTTACCAACTCTACCATATCTTGAGCATACCACAGATTTCCACAGGGCTTTATCATCAGAACTATATCTCCACCACCACTTTAACAACATGCAGTCATTCATCTCACCTAAGTCTCTTACTCCCAAACCTCCTTGATTTTTACTTTTGGTAACCTCCCCTCAATGAACCAGGTGCACTTTCTTCTTAATTTCAAATCCACCCCACAGGAAAGAAGATTGAAGTTTAACAAAAGCCTTAACAACCCCCTTGGGCATTCTAAAGATTGAAAGAAAATAGATTGACAAATTAGAGAGTATAGATTTAATCAAGGTCGGTCGCCTAGCAAAAGACAACAACTTTCTCTTCCAAGAAGACAGCTTCTTTCTCACTTTATCCACTACTGGATTCCATGTGCACCTCCTCCTAGGATTGGCCCCTAGTGGCAATCCTAAAAAATTAAATGGTAATTTTTTGGACAAACAGTTCAAACTCTGAGCAAATACCTTAGTTTGGTCCTCATGGAAACCGACTCCACATACAACACTCTTGTGATAATTGATCTTTAAGCCAGACATCACTTCAAAGGACCTCAACACCCTTTTAATGTTCAGAACTTCCTCTATATCATCTTCACAAAATACAATAATGTCATCTGCAAATTGGAGATGTGAGATACACAATTCATTAGATCAAAAGTGAAAACATGAAATTGAAAGGGTAATGCCTATTTGACTCCAAATAATATTAGAGACCTTAAAAATTTATTCAAACTTTCTACTAAAGGTCTTACATGCGTGTGAGACCGATTTCATACCCATATGAGATATTTAGTAAAAATTTTAATAAATCTTTTGGAGTTTAACATTTTTCTTTGATGTCCAAAGATGAAAACTTTGAATGGTCAAAATCCATTTTACTTCTCTGTGGTATGACTCGATAGCAACTTACCTCTCTGTCATATACCCTCATGTAATTTTGGACTAAAATGCAATCTTAACATTGTTAATGTTAACAATAAAAAGGGAATTATATTGTTTGTCTTCTGCTTCTATTTTTGGCAATCTTTCTAAATAAATAAATAAATTTACCTCTATGAGTAAGTACAAAAATTAAAAAGATAACACAAAATTAATTTAAGAAGCTACAGTTTTCTAAATATTTTTTTAATAAATTTAAATTTAATTTTTAATTTTAATTAATTTATGATTTAATTTGTTAAATATATAAATACATGTTTAATTTAAAATGTTATTAAATAATAAAGTGAGTTAAAAATTAAAAATCAGATTAAGGTAATTTTATGATTTAATTTGTTATATATGTCTGTGTATGTGTGTATTATGTAAATGTTTAATTTAAAATGTTGTTAAATAAAAAATTGGGCTAAAAATTAAAAATTAGATTAAAGTAGTTTGATGATTAGTTTTTATAATAATCAAATTAAGGTATTTAATTATATAATATATATATATATGTTTGATTTAAAATATTATTAAATAAGAAATTTAGATTTAAAAAAAAAAGTAAAATAAAGCTAATTTTGACTTCTTACATTAAAATTTAACTTTAATTAATTTTTTCTTTCCTTCCTTTCAAAATAAAGTGTAGCATTTTAGCTCGAAATCACATAGGAGGTATCAATGAGAGAAAATGCTATTAGGTCATATCACATGGGTTAAAATGGATTTGCCATAACAACGTTCTCATTTTCTTTTTTGATTCCATAAACTTACCACTTATAAATTTTTTAATCACCTAGAATTGGAAACCAAACGTCAAGATTAAATTTACGAGGTAAATGTGAAATTATGAGTCAAATTTTGATTAAATTAAGAATTAGATTAAAGTAGTTTGATGATTAGTTTTTATAATAATCAAATTAAGGTATTTAATTATATATATAATATATATATGTTTAATTTAAAATGTTATTAAATAAGAAATTTAGATTTAAAAAAAAAGGGGGCAAAATAAAGCTAATTTTGACTGCTTACATTAAAATTTAACTTTAATTAATTTTTTTCTTTCCTTACTTTGAAAATAAAGTGTAGCATTTTATGTGACTATTTTTAAAAGACAATGAGATAAAATGCTATTAGGTCATATCACTAGGGGTAAAATGGATTTTGCCATAAAAACATTCTCATTTTCTTTCCTGATTATATAGACTTAGGATAAAGCTTGGGAGCTCGAATGAGCTCCCCCCGGAATCTCTCGAAAATGGAGAAATAGAGGGAAACAGAGGGAGAGGGAGAGGGAGAGGGAGAGGGAGAAAGAGAGAGGAGAGGAGAGAGGGAAATAGAGAGAGAGAGAGAGAGGGAGAGAAGCTCGGCCGTCGCAGCAGCTCGGCCGATCGTCACAGCAGCTCAGCCTCCGCCTCGCCTCCGCCTCGCCTCCGCCCCTGGTTTATGCCCCCTCCTGTCTAGTTCTCCCTTCTTCCTTCCGTTCTTCCTTCCCTTCTTCCTCTTCTTCTTCTTCTTCTCCCTTCTCTTCTCTTCTTCTTCTTCTTCTTCTCCCTTCTTCTTCTTCGTTTCTGATTCAACCAAAAAAAAAAGAAAAAAAGAAAAGAAAAGGGAAAACGACGTCGTTTTTCCAATTAGGGGGATTCGGGGGGGCAGATTTCGAGCGACGTAGCATTACTCATAGACTTATTGTTATAAATTTTTAAATTAGGAAAAATTATAAAGAAACTCCAAAGTTTGACTATTGTAAAAATTAAATCTTAAATTTTTAATTTTATCAATTTAAACTCTAATATATTGATTTGTTTTCAATCTAAATTATGTGCCTATTTTTGTTAATTAAAATCGATAAAAAATAATATTTTAGTTATTAAACTTAATATATACATAAAATGTCTAAAATATCCATTTTCATTGAGTTTAATGACTAAAATATTTTTTTTTATCAATTTTATTTAATAAAAATAGGCAAATGGTTTAGATTGAAAACAAATCAAAAGTTTAGCTTTAAATGGAAAAAATTTAAAATAAAAAATTTATTTTGTTATAAGGATCAAATTCTGAGTTTTTTTATTTTATTTTATTTTATTTGTTTATTATTGTTGTAAATTCTCCTCATTTTTATTAAAAAGTCCCAACGTTCCCGATTTAATTAAGTTTGTATTTCTTTGTTTAACCCAAATCAACCAATATCTTTAATTTTCAGAATAAAAACAACTTTATTAATCAATAAATCAAATCATGTTAAATTTGATATTTTGTGGAAAACAAAAACAAGATATACTAAAAAAAATAAAAATAAATTTAATTGTTAAATTTTGATAACTAGTTGAAGAAGGATGATTCCTTTTTGTAGTCACGATGAGAAATTCATTGCAAAGGAAGAAGGAGAGTGTCACAATGAAATTAATTATTTGGGAAAATTATATCAGTAGTCCTTACATTTTATTTCTTATGTCATTTTAATCCTTATACTTTTAATCGACTCGATTTTAACCATTAATTTTGAATTTTGAGGCATTCTAATCCAATTGATAATGTTTGTTACGATTTTTGACAAAAAATTTTGAGTAACTCTTCTTTTTACTAATAAAAAAGAAGTTTATAATTTTTCTTTTAAAAGTATGACGCGTACCTCCATGCCTTTAAAAGAAGTTTACAATATTGGATCAAAGTCTACTACTCCATGCCGGCCTATCCCCAAAAACAATGAACATGCATCAAATAAGACTGCTTTGAATGGGATAAAAAAGCAAAAGACTGTTTTGAATGGGATAAAAAAGCAATTGAAGAGCGCTAAAAGAAGATGGGCCGAAGAATTTCTAATAGTACTCTATGCTTATAGAACCACCCCAAGGCATGCAACATGTGTGATCCCATTCTCTCTCACATTTGGAATGGATGTTGTAATTCCACTTTTTGATCAGCAAAGAAAAGGAAACTTTATTGATGAGATGAGCAAAAAATGCAACAAAATACATCAATAAAGGAGGGGAGTGCAAAAAGCATCATAGCTAACACTCCACAATCCTAACTAGGTTGGCACCAAGGAGAAAGCACAATCATCTGCTAGCACAAAACCCACAGATTGGCGAGAAACCAATCCAAAACAAAGAAACAAAAACAAAAAACAGAAGAGACCACCCAATCACACAGCCTTCCAAATCTGCCAATTTGAATCCCAAAACTGCATCAATTTGTAGCCCAAAACTGTTGTACTATCCTAGCAACACTAAAGAAATAAACACCCATGATAGCCAGCAGACAGACACCAGCAGCAGACACACCAGCACCAAACCAAAACCAAGACATCTATATAGCTTTGTAGCCCAAAACTGTTGCACTCTCCTAGTAACACTAAGAAATTAACATCCATGGTAGCCAGAACAGAACCATAGGACAGCAGAACAGAACAGCAGCACTTCTCACTCCTGCATTCTCTTCAAAAAGCACCCTTTGGAGACCATACATCCACAAAACCCCACTGCTGGAGCATTATTCCACAGCTTAAAACAGAACAGAACATAGAGCTACTAGGTGAACAGGTCATAAAGCATAAAGCATTATTCCACAGAACAAAAACACAACAGATCAAAAATCACCCTTTGAACAGATCATAAAGCTACCATGAGGATGTCCCAGCCTCTTGCAGCTGCAAAGGGTTGGATAAACTTGACAAAACCTAGCAGTTGACACTGAAAGTTAACAAGACATCAGCAGGCAACAGACATCAGTTCAGGTCCCATTCATCCAGCCATGAGATAGCATGACAGGTCATCCAGCAGAACAGGTCCTGATGCAGAACCATCTAACCAAATTCAGATTCAGCTTCTACCCCTCATAACTACTGATTTGTGGCTTAGCTCTGCAGCAGCAAGGCACATTCCATTTAATTGGCTAACCTTACCAAACAACAAGGCACATTCCATCCTTTTATTTTTCTCCACCATATCAATATACTCCCACAATCTGCTACCTACCAAACAGGTTAGTGCCAGAGTAACAGCTTTGGTGACAGATTAGTGCCAGAGCAGCAGAACAAAACAGATTCCACCATCTGTGCAAACTTGAGGCAAAACAGCAGACCAAAATTGACAGCAGCCACAGCAGCATACAGTTTTAACCTTAAAACTGACTAAGCCACAAGCATACTTCCAAAATTTATTTTGGGGCACCAGCAGAACTTCCAGCAGCAGTAGACTTCTCTTTCCTGCAGGACAGACCAGTAGGACAGACTCTGAACCTGAACCACAAGGCAGTCCCAAAGACATATTATCTGCACTATCAAGGCAGTCCCACAACACAATCCACCATTGAGCCTCACAGTCCAGTAGGACAGACTCTGAAGCTGAACCTCAGATGCACACTCCAGCAGGAACTGAACCTGATATACACTCCAGTAGAAGCACACTCCAGGGTCAATACTCAACTCCTATGGCGAATACAAAATTGGACCTGCTGCAAGTTAAGGACTATATCATTGACAGAGAATTCCATTTTGACTGGGGAAGATTTAACCCACACAGCTATTCTTACTTTAACCAGCTCACAGAGATCTTCAACATTTGGCTGCAACCCATTAAACACACAGTCGTTTCTATGCTTCCATATAGACCAAAGGACAGCCAAAGGTACAACCTTCCATAGTTGCTTCTCAATCTTTTTCATCTTACAAAATGACCACCATTCCAACAATCTTTCCACTGAGTTTGGCATAACCCACTGTACACCCCACCATTTCATAATATGGGACCACAGCAGCCAAACAAAAGGACAAAATAGCAAGATATGATAGACTGTTTCCACCTCATCATGACAGAAGACACAACCCACATTAGCATTCACATCTAAGATCCCTATTCTTTGCAGGAAACTTGATGTTTTCACCTTACCTTGCCATGCCAACCACCCAAAGAATTTAACTTTAGGTGGAGCACAGTTATGCCAAACTGCCACTGCCATATTCCTACCAGGCCCCAAGAACAGTTCACATCTTTTGTACACTGATGCAACAAAGAACAACTCAGTTGGATCAGCCTTCCATTTCCAAATATCTAGAAAAATGACCACCATTCCAACAATCTTTCCACTGAGTTTGGCATAACCCACTGTACACCCCACCATTTCATAATATGGGACCACAGCAGCCAAACAAAAGGACAAAATAGCAAGATATGATAGACTGTTTCCACCTCATCATGACAGAAGACACAACCCACATTAGCATTCACATCTAAGATCCCTATTCTTTGCAGGAAACTTGATGTTTTCACCTTACCTTGCCATGCCAACCACCCAAAGAATTTAACTTTAGGTGGAGCACAGTTATGCCAAACTGCCACTGCCATTTTCCTACCAGGCCCCAAGAACAGTTCACATCTTTTGTACACTGATGCAACAAAGAACAACCCAGTTGGATCAGCCTTTCATTTCCAAATATCTAGACTTGAGACCCGAATAGCTGGTACAGAACTGATTAAAATATATAACCTACGAACCTCCTCCTCCTCCCAGGCCAACAAAGGCCTCCTAAAATCCAGATTCCAATCCTGCAGCCCTCCTCTTCTGGAATAAAATTCAGAAACTGATCCATACTTATCGGTGGACAGAGAGAATAGTCTGGGAAACTCAGTCTTAAGGCATAATTCCCCGGACCATTTATCTAACCAAAATGAGCTCTCCTACCATTTCCCAGCTAAATGACTGCATTATCAAGACAGAAATTTAAAAATTCAGGCTGAGGTCTAACTGCATTAATTATATCAGACCAAATTTTTGAAGCACTGATATTTCCTTCCATATGTGGCACAATTCCACTTGATGTTGAATTCCCTACGGGAAGAGACAATCTGGTTCAAAACAGGATGAATGAAAGCCTAATCTTGAAGGACTTGGATTTGTCCGAAGAAAAATGAGAACAAACTTTTTTAAGTTTGATGTGGAATCATCAAGAGATAGCTCGGGCGTATAATAAGAGAGTGCAACATTGATGATATGTGATCGGCGATCTGGTCCTAAAAAAGATTTTGCCAAGCGACTGTAGGACGGCCAACGGAAAATGGGGATGGACCATACCAACTTACGGATTTGGCTAGAGAAGGGGCTTATGAAATTGCCAACCTTCAAGGAAATGTGCTTCCTAGATCTTGGAATGCTATGCACTTAAGGAAGTATTGTCATTAACCTTGTAATTATGATGTAATAATGCTTAGCTTAAAAGCATAATGAATAAATACAAGGTTCAAGAATTTTACACAAATAAGTGTTTTCATTTCATTAAAGCTTTACAAAAGAGTATGATTGAGAGTCCATAAAAACAAGACTCCGCTATTCCAGCATGCTTTAGGGCAACCCTCCACCCTTCTTTGAAGAAAAAATTCTCCAGTTTATTGAACTGGTCGAGGTAGAGATCGTTTGCTTCATTGCAGGTGGATTCACTATTTTCTTTTATATTAGCCACCCACCGAGCTCTCACTTCTTTCAAAGTGGCCTTGAGCTCATTATGCTCTGCTCTAAACCGATCAAGCTATTGGTTGGCATCTTCAAAGTTTTGTCGCACCGCTATTTGACCAGACTCCGTTGCAGTAACCTATCGGCCTAAACAAGATCCTCTTTGATTTGCTTCCTTTCCGCTTCCATCTATTTCCTCTCCTCCGCCATCAACTTCCTTCCTTCTTCAATCTTACATCTCTCCTCATCATGATGATCCCTATTCCTAATCAATTTGATTCCCACTTCCATGAACTAGTTTACTACCTATATGAATACACATTTAAGCTTCAACCAAAAAAAAAAAGAAAAAGAAAAAAAGAAAAGCTGTGTTATGGCGTACACGTCACTTCGGCATGTCAACAACATTACTATCACCAAATTCTGGATGTTCTGTCCTAGTATCTGTTGGTCGGGCTGTCCTTCCAAATAATGGATGTCCTCGGGGATGCGCATGCCTTGAGCCATCGCAAGAGCAACACATACATCCGAAAAGACATAATCCCTCGTATTCAGCGAGTGATCCCCTTATCATCGGTTGAAAAATATATCCAATTGGCCCTTCAGTTGCGATGACGACTTGACTGATCAATCAGCTGGAAAGAATAAGAAGAAATCAGTTACTTAGCATAGTCTGAGAAACAAAACAAAAGTTTTTTTTACAAGAATTAATCACTTGCACCCAGCGTTCGGGGTACGGTAGCAACACCTCTTGCAAAGAGAAAGGACACAAAATCCCAGCTCCCTGAAACCATAACAACATCTTCTTCCTCTATTGAAGAAGACCTAGGAAATGCCCAAACAAGACATCAATCCCGATCTCGATTCTTGGACACTAAGAGTGTGTTTGTTTGGACGGACTGGATAAGGGGAATTGAAATTCACCGGACTGTTAGTTTTGGAATATATTATTCCTGGACTATTTGGTTGGACTGAATTTATATTTTATATTTGTTTTCTCATGGGATTAGATTCCTGGAAAGAATTATTTTATTAAATGCAGTGTTTGATTATGGATTGGATAAGGATAAATGTTCACAAGATTATTTTACCCTTGTAATTTAAAATTTAAAATTTAAAATTTATATTTTTTATTTAATATGTCATTTTAAATTTGTAATCCATAATTTTTAATTTATAATTTAACAATACTAAAAAATTTTAATTTATAGGGCCATAATTTTTAATTTATTATTGTTAATTAAATTAAATGTATAGTTTATAATTTATATATATATTTTTAATATATAATTTTAAGTTTTTAATTTATAATTTATGAATGTTCAAAAGGCTAGGAAAAAATGTAATAAAAACACCAAAAAAAACTTTAATTAATAAATATTTTTAATTTTTAATTTTTTATCATTTCATTTAACAGTAATAAAAAAAAATTTTAATTTTTAAGGCTATAATTTATAATTTATAAATGTTCAAAAGACTATTTTATCATTTTCCAATTGATTCAAGTCCAAACAGTGTTTAGTCCCTCCAAATCCCTTGAATCAAACACCCCCTAAGAAAAAGGCCCCAATTTGGGATTGATAAAGGCTATAGTAATACTAGAGGTCTTTTAAACCTAAGTCGATGTTCAATAGATTGTTCAAAGAAAGCACTCCATTTACAATCTTGTAAAAAATTGTATTAAGAAGAAAGGGTAGGACTCCATAATGAAAGAGAATCTCACCCAGAAGAGGGTGAAGGGAAAATCTAACTCTACCCTTTACAATGGTCGAAACTAGCCATAGAACCCTATCGTCTGAAGGAAATAAAAAGTTGTTATTAGGACGAGGGGCTTCTATAATTACATTGGTTGGGATGTCACTAATGGTGCGAAGGTGGGCTAAACCCTCAAGGCTACTAAGTAAATAAGCATATTTTGCTATTTTTGTGAGGCTAAAAATCAAAAGAAATGGAGAGTAAGAGCACTTACAGTAAGCAAGAAGAAAGAACGCCTAGGGAGTTTTTCAATGCTAAAATAGAAATAGGTGTCAAAGCCTATGAATGTTTTAGTGGGAAATGTTGTCAAGAAGATATCGCAGATATTGAAGCAATGATTTGAACCTGTATCTGTGTAGAAGGAAAAATGATGCATTATTTAGATGCACACGTCGCTTCATTTGAATAACGTGCCCTCGCATTTAATGCGAAATACTGATGAGCGTTTGGAATGATTGACACATGCCTACCTGACATAAGCGCATTAAAACTAGAGGCCCCAAAAACAAACTCTAAAACCTATCTAAGGGATAGTACATCAGTGGGGATGTTGTCGATCTCTTACTTAGAGTATGGAATAAGCCTATAAATGTCTTTTTTTTTTTTTTAAGAAAAAACAAAAAACCTATCTAAGGGACAGTATATTGGCAGGGATGCTGCTGATCTCTTGCTTGGAGTAAAGAACAAACCTATGAATGGTTTTCTAGGAAACCTGTCTAAGAGACAGTATATCGCCAATGATGCTGTTTATCTCTTGCTTGGAGCAAGGAACAAGCCTACGAATGCTTTTCTACGAAAAACCTATCTAAGGGATAGTACATCGACATGGATGCTACTAATCTCTTGCTTAGAGTAAGGAACAAGCCTAAGAATGGTTTTCTACGAAAAACCTATATAAAGGACAGTTGATCGGCAGAGATCCTCCTGATTTGTTGCTTAGAGTAAGGAACAAGTCTACGAATGGTTTTCTATGAAAAACATGTCTAAGAGACTGTACATCAATAGGAATGTTGCTGATATCTTGCTTAGAGCAACAAATAAACCTATGATAATTTTTCCTTTTATAAAAAGTCTATACGTGCATTAGAAGAAATAGATAGAAAACATAATAAAGAATGATAAATGAATCCATATTATAAATAAAAATCTTTAAAAACAACATTAAAAAAATATCCTTAAATTACATTAAAAAAAAAGAATAAAACATATAAAAGTTTTTTTTCTTCGTCAGCTTGCAGCGAGAGGGTTCTCTTTATCAACTTCACCAGCAACCTTCTCATTTCCAAAGACTCAGGGCAGAAGTAGGGGAAATTCCTCATCAGGTCGAACCCCTCTGGGACCATAGTTGCACGAAGAGTCATCGTCCATCCATCTTTGAAGAGAATGTTCTCCAACTTGATGAACTGCTCCTCATAGTTGGTTGTGGCTTCATTGCATCCCTCCTCCTTTACAGCTTTAACAACAACTTCGTGAGCTATCTTGGACGCATCTAGGGCGACGGAGAAATGCTGCTTCTCTTCCTTCAAGGCAACAACCTCTTAGGTTGAAGACTTCAACGCGGTGTCTATTGTTTGAAGCTTCTGCTCCATCTCCACCACCTTAACCTCATAAGCAGCCATCCAAAGTTCTAGCTTGTTTACCTTCTGACCTTGCTTGTCCTTGGTGAGCTTTAGTTTATCAGCGGCCTTGATCAGTCTCTCATGACAGCGCATAGCCTCAAAAGAAGAAAAAAGGCCCTATAAAACGAACTTGATTAGTCTCTTATGATCGGCAGGGATGCTGCCGATCTCTTGCTTATAGCAAGGAACAAGCCTACGGAGGATTTTCTATGAAAAACTTGTCTAAGGGATAGTACATTGGCAAAGGATGCCACCAATATCTTGCTTACAAGGAATAAACCTATGATAATTTTTTCTTTTATAAAAACTCCATACACGCATTTGAAGATAGACAAAACACAGAATATAGAATGATAAATGAATCCATATTATAAAAAAATCTTAAAAAACAACATTAAAAAAAATCCTTAAATTACATTTAAAAAAAGAAAAGAATAGAACATAATAAAAGTATAATAAAAGTTTTTTTTTCTTTTTTTTTTTTCCTTTTTCAGCTTGCAACAGCAGCTCCACTAGCAGCCTCCTCATTAGGTTTCTCTAGAGCCTCAAGGCGGGGGTAGGGGATATTCATCATTAGGTCGAAACCCTCTGGAGCCTTAGTTGTACAAAGAGCGGTCGTCCATCTATCTTCGAAGAGAATGTTCTCTAACTTGATGAACTACTTGTCATAGTTGGTTGTGGCCTTTGTAACACCCTGACATAATTATAAAAACCAACCATAACAATAATAAATAACAACATAAATCAGAGTATAAGATCCTTCTATTATATAAGATTCAAATGTACAAAATGGTGACACATATGGATATACATTCATAAGTCCTAATCCTGAATTTATAGCATGTGTCAACAATAACAACTATGTGAAATAAAAGTTAAACAGATAATTGAAATGTCTTGAAGGCTACAACTTTCCAAGACTATACTTGGTTACATCAAAATGGTTTTAAATCCAATACATATAAAGCCCTAGGCTTGTACAAAATAATAACGAGTAAACAAAAATGAAGCTTTTATTCCAATCCTCCCAAGCTACTGCATCTCACTAGCACCTAAAAATGGTTTCCCATATAGGGTGAGCCAAAGCCCAGTAGAAATAATCCAACAGAATATATGAATCTTAACATAGATATAAGGGCGAAATGCATATGCAATGCTCGGTTTATCTCTCAATTATCAAATCATGCCCTTTAAAATAAAAAAACAGGGGGAATTCTCAACTAGTACAACCTTTCATGGATATTTCGTCTACAGGTGTAGACGTTCCCGAACGTCCCGGGAGGGAATCCCTCGTTTTGTTCATTTGGGCTCACTACAGTTCAGGACTCAAAGTCACGGTCCTGCATCTAATCTCACAGAGTGCAGTGCAAGACCGATGAATCATCAAAGAGTCCAAATCTGGCAAATCGTTTTTTAAAACAGATTTTTTTGAAAGAAGTGCCAAACATGGACTGCTTTGCCAGATACAGAGTCGCCACCTAAATATTTTATTTTGAAAAATTTAGGAAACCCTGACTCGTGCCTAAGGCCACGTGTTCGTCATCACCAAAGTTGCCTCGGCTCGGGAATTTGGGTACGATTGGGGAAGGTCACTTCGTGAGCACCCTCGCTCGCCCGATCAAAGATCGGCCTCTATTAACCATGATATCGAGTTTTGAAAACATTATGTGCTCTTATTCCGGTTATTAGCCTAGATTTACTACGTGATGTGTACAGCATACAAATATAGATCGGATCGCCCGAATTGAAACAAAACATCTCATGTTTGTTTTTGAAAGCGGTTTGCTACTCGTAAGTAGGCTAAAACACGAGTTTCGATGAATTATTCCAATTCAAACAATCCAACCTTCACCCACAGGCATTCAGGCAGTTATATCACATAAGCACATAGCCTCATGGTAAGCATGCTATCATGGCAGTCACTCATACGCATGCAAGGATGCTAAAGCATAAATGCTCACCGAGTACTCCAAGCCAAAGAAAGAAGCCAATTAGAAATCATGCATGAATCCTAACTATGCTAAAATGCCTAATGCAACACATGCAAAAATGCAACTAAGATAGGCTCGGCTATTCTAAGATGGCATATGATGATGCTACAGCTAACACGTATTCAACTTGAAATTGAAATACAATGAAGTTAGTATGATGCGCCGAGCCCGGTACATGCAAGACAGATGAATGGATGCAAACATACGAGCATAAGTATGCTAATTGAAACATGCCCTAAACTAACCATCATAAGCTGGCAAATAAAAGGGAGAAAGACGTGGGGTTGGAAGACATACATCACACGCACGCACGCTTATTACAATTGTGCCCTTGCTCGGAGGGTCCGAATAAATAATACAGTTCGAATAAATAATTACAGTCCGAATAAATAATTAAATATTACAAAACCCTAATTAATTAACAAATTAACTAGGAAAGCGGATAAATTAGCATGCAAGCTATCAAATGGACTGCCTCAGCTCTTGTTCCGAATGTTGAAAAATGCATGCTCGAATCGCCTCGTCGAAAAATTCCTCACGATGTCCCGATTTGCCTCTGTTTGCAATTAATCCCAAAATGCTGTGCAAAGCTCTAGAAGGCTGCTGATTTCTGGTTTGCTGCAACAGAGAGCAAGAAAGGGGCATGGCAAAGTATTTTCACATATGTATGCACACCTCGATCCTCGTGCCACCAATCACGCATCTCGATGCATGATGGCCGAGGAGTCGAATTGCACAACTCGATGTGAAATAATGCACATGACAACACAATAAGGCCTAGACTCCATCATGGGTAATCCAGAGTGTCGGCGACTGGGAATTGAGACACTTTTCGTCACTTGGAGTACGAAACGTTCCTCGTTTCCCATGTTTGGACTAACCCTACTCCAAACACAATGCAATGAGATGGCATACACAATGCGACTAACATGCAACCTAGCATACGCAATGCTATGGACTAAAATGGCATACACAATGCACCTGACACAACATGGCATGCACAATGCACTAACATGCAACCTAGCATACGCAATGCTATGGACTAAAATGGCATACATAATGCAAGATGGACTTGCACCAATATGAGTGGACCTCAGCCACACTCACATCAGTGGCCATGTGATGAAAATGAGACAACCGAAATATATGCAAACACGCACGAACGCAATGGACCAATCCTAAGGCACCACTAAGCATGGCAAAAGATGAAATATGGCGTAGGATGGCACATGATACAGCTCTGAAATGGCATAAAAGATGGTCCCGAAACATGCAAGTATGTCACGTAATGTAAGCTAGATGGCTCGAATACCGAAACTAGTGAAGTGGGTTACACTAGAGGTACACAAAGCAATGCACCAGTGGCAAAACCAACCCCAAACAGACCCTAGGTAGGTCTGAAACAGTGGGGAAATGGCCTAAAATGATGGCTCGGAATGTAAAGAAATGGAGCTCATTCAATGGTCGGTAAATGAGGCATACAAGCCCGACTCTCAAACGCATTTAAAGAGTATAAAACATGGGAATATGGCATTCACATAAGCTCTGAAATATGATGTATAATGGCTCCAAAACATGGAAACACCTCAGTATATGCATGCAATGGACCTCAAATCTCAAAGCTAGGCAAGTGTATTGAACTACAAGCATGCAAAACAAGCATCATTCGACCATGAGACCCAAAAATGGAGCTAGGGTAGTCCAAAATATGCACAAAATCAGTTCAAGGCATAGTCAAAATGTGCTAGAATCAAGGGTCAACAAAGCATGCAAAGAAAGCTAGTGAACCATGAGTTGTATTACAACTATATGAAGCATATGAGAGCTCACCAAACCAGCCAAAAACAAAAGTATGCCATGCCAAAATATGCCTAAAAACCCACTGAAACTCAGTCAATGCATGCAAGAATGATAGGCTTCTTTGGAGGGCCATGCAAAGGGTTGTTCTACATATATAAGATAGACATACAAAATGGCAAAACCACCTCTGGAAAGAGGTTATGAGGTCCCTAAAACTCATCAAAAATGGCCTGAAATTAGTCTAGGAAGCATGCAAGTGAAAGCCCTTTTGAAAGGCCTTGAATAGGATTGCTCTACACATGCATAATAGACATTCAAAATGGCCAAAAAGGGCTCTGGACAGAGCTTATGCAGGTCATAAAACTCACAAATAATGGCCTGAAACATGCTCAAGAAGTGTGCAAATATGGGCTCCTTTGTAAGGCCAATAAAGCTAGCAAACAAAACAAGGGGTGAGAGGGTCACCCCTCTCTAATTTTGAGGCTCAAAAATACATGTTAGCCACTGAAAATCCACTGGATTTTAGTGGCTAAAATGCCAAACCAAGGCCAACACTAAAGCTCTAATGCATAGCTCAAAACATGAGGAAATGAAGCATGCAAGGGGGTAGATGACCCCCAACAGAAAAATGACCTTAATCAAACTTGAAGAGGAGCTCAAAATAAGACTTTTTTCAGTTTATGATGAAGTGCAAAAATGCTTGCAAATAAGGCTAAACTATGAAGCAAAACAAGGCTACATAGAGGGAAATAGAGACTTACCCTTGTAGCACAGCAATGTAGCATGCTCTGGACCAAGAAAGTGAGCTCTCAAACCTTTGAAAAATAGCTCCAAGGTACTTGGGATGGTAGTGGAGGTGTTGTGCTTGGAGGTGTAGTGTAAAAGGCCAAGAATAATGGAGTTTTGAAGCTTGGAATAGAGAGATATGGAGGGAAGTGTATGTATGCTCTAGAGTAATTTTCCAACCCTAGCAATGGAAGAGGAGGCCTCCCTTTATAGAGAAGAGAGGCCAAAGCTTCTCTTGGAAGCTTTAAACATCCTCCATACACGTGTATGGAAGATGCATCAAATGGCTCCCAACTGGCACAGCTGGAACACATTCAATGAGACCAAAAAGCAGGAAGCAGGCTGACCAGTTAGGGTGGTCGGCCGGCCACTCCCCCTGGTCGGCCGACCAGGGGTCAAAAAGTTCAAGCAAGAAAGGTGGTCGGCCTACACATGTTGGTGGCCTCCCAGATGAATGCAACACAATGGTGGTATGAGAGACCCAAAATTGTGGCTCAAAAGTGAGGGAGACCAAGGGGTCAAAAGGGTCAAGAAGAAAAGGTGGTCGGCCTACCCATATTGGTGGCCTCCCAGATGAATGCAACACAATGGTGGTATGGGAGACCCGAAATTGTGGCCCAAAAGTGAGGGAGACCACCTACCTGACAAGAAAACTGGGCGGGGAAGAGAAAGGTTGTCTCCAAGAAGAATTGCTGGTCTCCCACCCCCGCACCACCTTCCTAACAATGAAACTAGGGTCCACACCAAAAATGAATCAAGACGGATGCAAAACGAGGGTTCGGGGGCCAAAACACGCAGCCGGGGGCCCCAAAAACTGACTATTAAGCACCGGAGGTGGCGAATGACCACAAAAGTGGTCTCCCGGGCCACAATGTCCCTCTAGGGAGAGGGAACAAAGTGTGTGTGAAAAACCGGAGCAAACAGAGGTAGTTAAGCGGTCCCGAACCAAGGCACACGGTCGACGGCTCCGAAAATCAGAAACTGGTCTCCAAACGGGAAAAATGGCCTACGACCACGAAACGTAGCCTACGGCCACTAAAAGGTGGTCTTCGAGACCTCTCCCTCCTTTCGGGAAGAGAAAACAGAGAAAACAGGACCTGGTTCGCAAACCGAGGCAAAGCACAAAAGAGTCCCGAAGTCCGGAGGCAAGGCTCTCAGCCGAGACTCTGTGACCTCAGAACGAGCACAATATGCAACATCACCGAGCGCTCAGTTGGTGACGTCTGAGTCTTAAGGTCGGTCAAAAATGGGGTGTCTACAGTTGCCCCTCTTTGACAGAACTCGAAAGTCATAAGTGACGGGAGTGAATGTCAAAGCCCAGAGATGACCCATTTTTGACAAGGCCGAAGACTTAGACAAACAGGCAAGATAAAAAGAGATGCGCCCGCATGCATGCCCACAGGCGGGGCCAAAATGCAAAACGATATGCACCAAGTCGAATGTAACTCATGATCATGCAAAGCAGTAAGCTGTAATGAGGCAAATATTCACAATAAATGCAACAGTTTTAAGCAAGAATGCAAAGCAACAACTACATTTCATGCAATAAGAATGCGGAGAATTATTCAATTCTCGCCACGTCTCACACGGAGAAGATACGATACCTGTGCGATTCGTCTAGTCACACCTGCTTCAAATGAACCGTACATGCAATATCGTGCCTGCAAAAGAGAGAAACTTAACAAGCACAACATGGTTAGCAACATATATTCAACACTACATCGAATGCAGACAAACATGGTGCCAATGGAAAAGTGCAACGCAATGCAAGAGAAACGCGTGTGACAACGTAAGTTAAGCATAGAGGTATGACAATACCGGTGAAAGGTGCACCACAATGTAAGCGATGTTCATAACAATGCGAGTGGCATGCATAACAACGCAAGATAAGTGCGACTTTACGAGCATGTTTAAAACAAAACATCGAGCAAAGAAACGCAAGCTTTGACAAGGGCAACTCAATCGCGACCTCCGGTTTACGTCCCAGAAGGGTCACAACGTATTCGAAAAGGATACACCTCGCTCTCGGCGAGTGACGATGAAACACACATCGAAAGTTGGAGTTGAAGTTCTCACGGAGGGATTTCGCGCCGAAAAGTGCACTTTCCTTGTACTTTCTCGAGTGCCGGGGACTCTGATCACCACCAAAATTTGCAGGGAGCTCAAAGAAGGATTGGAGAGCAACCAGGAGGGCCACCGACCAGGTTTGAGGCAAGGGGGTGGTTGGCCTACCAGAAAAGGTGGTCGGCCGACCACCTTGCCAAAAACAGGGGCAGTTTTGACTTTTTACCCTTGTTTCTTTAAATACACATGGCCAAACACTTTTTGCTCACAACCTCAGGTCCGAAATTAGCTCCTCCTCCTTCCTAGACCATTTTCTCCCTCAGATCTACGCTCTATACGCGTTTTCCAACGCCCCACGCAAAGTTGTTTCGCGAAATCCTTCAGTTTTCTTCACTTTGGACCGATTAAAATTTGATTTCGGAGCTTCTTTCCCCATTTTCACCACTTGAGGTAAGTGTGTCTCAATATTTGGAACATTTTCTTGGGAGTTGACTTTTGTTGACTTTTTCATTTCCCGAGAGTTGACTTTTGTTGACTTTTTTCAATTTTGGCTCATTTTGCTCCTTTTTGCTCCTTTTTGTAGATTTCTTGAGATGACAGGTCATTTTCCTCATGGCGGAGGTCCTCCAGGTGCCGGAGGTGAGCCAGACATTATGTCTTTGCCTCCGAGGATTCGGTCATTTATTCCCGAGAGGTATGACCCTCCGGCACACATCCTTCCTCGGGCCATTTTCTACCACTTTACCGACTTTGATGAGCGAGCACCTGTAGATCTATTACTGCGGGAGCTAGAGTCCCATCTCTCTTATCAGGCATGAGAGGTATGTACTTCACTTTTACATTTTCTGCAATGTATTCTGCGTTTTCCGTGCATTTCATGCTTTTGCTAAGCATGCTTCTCTGCTCGTTCCGAACACACTTGCACACCATACTTCTACTCATTCTAGCACACAGCTTGTTCTGAATACTTAGTCTATAACACAGTATTCTATTTGCATCTTGAACACACAGCTCAATCACTTGAATTTCTGAACCCGCAGCCCATATTTGATTGTGAACACGCAGCACATACTTGTTGAGAGTTGAACACACAGCCCAAACTTTGAATTTCTGAATACGCAGTCCATATTTTGATTGTGAACACGTGGCACACACTATTTCTGAAATTTGAACACACGGCCCAAACTTGTTGATTATGAACACGCAGCCCACTGCTTTTGCAGTCTGAACACACAGCTCAAACACTTGATGTTGAACACACAGTTCGAACTTTGAGATGAACGCACAACCCATTATTTTGAAATTTGAACACGCAGCCTAAACTTTGATGTTGAACACACAGCTCACACTTTGATGATGAACACATAGCCCACTATTTTTGAAGCCTGAACACAGCTCAAACACTTGACTTTTTGAACACGCAACCCAAATTTCGAGGTGAACACGCAGCACACATTGGTTGAGAGTTGAACATGCAGCCCAAACTGTTGTATTTCTGAACACGCAGCCCAAATTTTGAGGTCAACACACAACACACACTGGTTGAGAGTTGAACACGCAGCCCAAACTGTCTTTGAAGTCTGAACACGCAGCCCATATTTTGAGGTGAACACACAGCACACATTGGTTGAGAGTTGAACACGTAGCCCATACACTTTAATTCCGAACACACAGCTCATATACTTTATGTTGAACACGCAGCTCACACACTTCAATTCTGAACACGCAGCTCACATACTCTATGTTGAACACGCAGCTCACACACTTCAATTCTGAACACATAGCTCATATACTTTATGTTGAACACACAGCTCACACACTTCAATTCTGAACACACAGCTCATATACTTTATGTTGAACACGCAGCTCACAGCATTGTATCTGATTTAATTTGTACACAGCTCATATACTTTATTTTCAAATTGAATACATGTGTTCATTCTGAATGCAGGTATCTTCTCGTACTACATGAGGATATGGATTGATCATCGCCAGGGAGTGGTATGCGGAGCTCCCGGAGGCTGTTCGCGATCTGGTTGACCAGGTGGGGTTCGGACTCTTCTGCACGGGGATATCGCGTTATCCAGCGAGCAGGACCCTGATGAGTGCCCTTGTAGAGAGATGGTGGGACACCACCAACTCCTTCCATTTCTCAGCTACCGGGGACATGACTATGACCCCATTCGATTTTGTCGTGCTGACGGGCCTTGACACGGAAGGCTGGCGGATCCCCTATGACGAGGACATGGGCGAGTGGGAGGCTGCCTGGATTTATCTGTTGGGAGCTCGCCCACCGGTTGACAGATCTTCGGGCCGAGTCTGGTACACTTGGTTTTCCACACATTTCAGAGGGAGGGTGCTCGAGACTCCCGAGGAGATAGCGCAGTACACTCGAGGGTTTTTGATGTTCCTCTTCGGGACCACTTTGTTCTCCGATAGGGGGAACACCGTTGGACTTTATTTGCTGAGTGCTCTGGTAGACCTATCACAGGTTAGCCAGTATGACTGGGGTGGCGCCGGCTTGGCTAGGCTACCCTCTACTGCTACATGAGTGCGACCTCCCGCGGACGGGGGAACATAGTCGGCGGCTATTGGAGAGCCTGGGAGGTACTTTCTGCCCTCTTGGTTTACATTTCTGCTTTTCATTATCTGTACATTGCACACACGGCACACCTTACATTCTGTACTTTGCATTCCGCTCTCAGCATTCTGCATTCTCTGTGCATTCTGTATTTACATTCTGCACTCAGCATTTTGTATTCTGATGGCTTTTGCCCTGTTTTCGACAGCTATGGGTTTTCACGTACTTTCTGACGCTAGCCTCGGAGCTTGAGGTGGAGGTGCCTCTCATGATTCCCTACTCGCTCGTTTTTGAGGGCCAGTACCGGCCAAGAGCTCGGGAGACTCTGCCCTACCTGCGGCAGTTTTTCGATACAGTGCGACCGACCGAGGTAATTCAGAACTCTCAGTTCTTCATGTTTTCATCTTTGATTCATCTTGCACATTTACGGTTTCTGATCGGCTTATGCATTGGTTATCCGCAGATCACATGGCAGCCCTGGGCGCCCTTGGGTGGAGACACCCGATTTCAGTTTGCTGGAGGATGGGCCGCATCTCGGTACAGGATCCTGTTTGAGGGGCCAGCTGGTAGGGCCTGGTTTCTGGGAGACCGCTTCATGCACCAGACTATGGGCTTCCCCGAGCAGAGTGTCTCTGCAACACCTCCGGATGATATGCGATCCACTGAGGGGCTCACTCCCTAGGATGTCGACAGTGCCATGTTAGGTACCGACGTATTTCTACATTTGGAGGAGGGGGAGTATGCGACTTACCGTCACACATACTTGATGCCTCCATTGACAGGTGTCCGTACTCCCACGAGGAGGTCTGCTGGCATGCCATCATCGAGTCGAGCTCGGGCTGCAGATATTCCTTCGACTAGCAGGGCCGGCACATCGAGAGGTGGGGCTGGACTGGTCCCCCCGATTCCCCCGACTTATCATCACCCTGGATGGCCAGATATTCCAACTGAGTTGACAGGATGGTGATACGGGACTTCCTACCCGATTCCGATAGAGCCCCCTATGCCTGGTCACCCATACGTTAGAGACCTTGACTCGCCACCGGTATGCTTTACAACTTTGATTTATCACTCAGATACTTGGACATTCATTCATTTATTGATGACTTGCACTTGTATCTGCAGCCTACCACGGAGTATACCGAGGGGTTGCTCGGGTTGGTGGCCTTACTCGAGGGTATGGTCTTGCGGAGAGAGACGCAGTTGTCCATCGTCGGTGTCCCGATACTCTTCAGTTTTCTTGCATTTATCATACTTTAGATGACATACTGATCTTGAACATTTCACTGCATTGATTGACTGTATGTGTAGAGCACATCTGACACACACCACATTAATGTACTGTATCTGCATACACCCATTCTATGTAGTTTTCTTGCGTCTGCATCTGATATACATACTTTGGCTGATGTATTCAAATTGTGCTCTTTCTTTTTCAGATGCCTCCGCTACATACTAGACCACAGGTCAGGCCATCTAGGCCTTCTCGGGGAGCTGGGAGAGGGGACTCGTCTCGCAGACGAGGCAGGCGCAGAGCACATGTCATAGAGGAGGAGTCCAGCGAGGAGGAGGAGTCTGCGCATCCTCAGTCAGAGACATCTGCAGGCAGAGAGGATGACTCTGAGTCCGGTTTTGAGGGCGGAGGTGATACCGAGGAGGGTTCCGAGGACAGCAGCTCCGATTCAGATGCTGGTGCCGGTGGAGATGGTGCAGGGACTTCTCAGCTGAAGAGGACGAAGAGGGCCTCTTATTCTTGCACTTGAGAGTACTGATGCAGATGCTCCTGCTTTATTTGCCTTTGTTACTAGTAGTTGTAGCACATTGTACATTATTAGGCAGTTTTATTTTCTGTAAAACTTGTACCCTTGTTGTAAAACGTTGTAACAAAGGAAGCATGATGGAATGAAACAGCTTTTGTTCAAAAAGTGTTGTATTTTATCTTCTTAGCATCGCATCGCATCATGTTGCACAAAAATGAGATTGAATGAAAATTGAGCATCGAAAATTTGCCAAGTCAGGTAGTGAAACGACACAACAAACAAAACAACTTATCTTACTAAGAAACAACGAGACCTTAGCAAGCTTACAACTCGATAAGCAAATCCCGGAAATGTTGATAAACAAAGAACAACAATTTCAACGGACAAAACTCGACAACTCGATAAAACTTAACAACTCGATAAACTTAACAACTCGACTTGATAAGCAAAACTCAACAACAACTCGATAAACAAAACTCAACAACAACTCGATAATCAAAGCTTAACAACAACTTAATAAACAAAACTAAACAACAACTCGATAAACAAACGTATCTCGGACGATCGGAGTGACGGAACGCATCCGAAACAGAGGAAAACTCGCACCTTCAACACTCCCAATGCATGGCAATGCTAGGAACTTTCTTCTAGAAGCTAGGATAAGACCAGAGCCCTGTTTCTCTCCATGGCCGACCACCTAAGGGAGCTGGCCGACCAGCTTTTTTTCATTGGAGACCAAGGGGTGGTCGGCCGACCACCTGGTTTGGCAACCACCAATTTTTCAACACGTGTCCCCCGAACAGTGCCTTGTCGTCTTTAAAAGTTCCAGCCTCGTGGTTCATTCATTTCATCTTAGTTTTGCATCAAAATGGAGGCGTTCCTCATCCAAAATCTCACAGCTTGGATTGCTTCTCTGGATGGCTCGGAAAAGTTGAACTTCCGGGGCTTCGGCTTGAATGCACTATTCACGCTGGGCCGTACTCCGCTGCATCTTCCCTTCCTTCATTCCACGGCAAGGTTTTGGAATCTAGTAACACACGTTTTTAGCTTTAGCGGGCAAGAGATGTGTCCTACTTTCGAGGATTTCCAAGTTTTGATGGAGTCCGAGCGCAACGAGGAAATCTAGCCTCAACTCCGGTTTGGCCACGTCCAAGCCTTAGGACAAATTTGCGGCCTCACTTTGCATGATGCTCGATCATTGGTTCACGACGGGGAGCTGGACATCCCAAGCTTGGTTTGTCGGTTTTCTGATGCTGGTAACCACGGCGACCATCATTGACAGGGCTATCGGCAACACGCGCTTTGCCTATGCTTGCTATCTCATTTCTTGCTTGCCTCAGGTTCCGGAGGATTCAGTGTCCGGTTGATCGAGGTCGCCCAAGGTTTGAAAGAGGGCAAGAGCTGCATTGCCATAACATTGGCTGAGACATTGATGGGCTTGGATACTTTCCATCGCCGGGAGACGGCTAGGCTTGCGGGGAGCCCACTACTATTGCAGGTAATGTTTCCCACCCAATCTCACATATGTATTGCTCACATCACTCGGCCCTAAAGCTCGGTTTTTCTCACAAAACCCTTTTCTTACTTTTCTATCATCGTACATCTCTCTATTCTTCATTCTCTCATTTTTTTATCCCTCCCCAGGTGTGGTTGATGGATAAGTTACAGATCGTGGAGTCTTGCCCAGCATACTCAGCTCGCGGCTACTTTTTCCGACAACGCCTGGTCGATGCCCTGGATGAGGGGTGGTGGTACAACTGGATGTGCAGTTTGTCTGCAAACCGCATCGCTTGGCGCTACCCTTGGCTCAATCTGCCGGCAATGAGTTACAACATGACCCGTCAACCTGGGATTCAATTGATTGGCATGACACACTGTGTCTTCTATTTTCCGTTCCGGTTCCGGCGCCAGTTCGGACATGATCAGACTTGCCTGCTAGAGGGGATAGAGTACCCTGCTGCATTCCCAGCTCGAGGCGCACAGCTTGCCCGGTATGCCACAACATGGAGGACTAGAGAGCTCCTGGCCCCCGCTCCCACTTTCAGTTGCACATTGTCTGATGAGTGCATAGATTGGCTCGATGAAGAGGTACAGGAAGGGCCCACTTTGGCATCAGAGGCTTCGACTAGCTCTGGGAGGGGGCGCAGGAACACCTGACTTATCTATGCCCCGGATTTATTGCTTTATTAGTACTTTCAAGTTTTCTTTATGATTGTAGCCAAAAGCAACTTCAATTTGTATGCAAGAGCAGGAGAGCTCTGCATTGAAATCAATGAAATTGAAGGTTATGGGTATTGAAAATTTTCCACTTTGGTCCAAAAATGGTCAAAGTTGTAAAAAGATTAATTTTGATCAAAGTCAACTTTTATTAAAACTTTTCAAAACCATTTTCGATATGGATCAGAACTGGACACGCCTGAAATCTGTCACTGAGATGCACAACCTCGGATCCTAGCAACTGGAAAGTTGCCCCTAGTCTGAATAGTTCCGCGGCACTGCACAGCAACGGAAAGTTGCCCCTAGTCTGAAAAGCACTGCACCGGAGATCATAACCGAACTCTTGAATGTTGAATAGACAAAGATGGCCGAGATGATCAAATGGACAAAGTTGATCGGGGAAAGGTTTATGGCTGAACTTCAGGATGAAGTTGCCTACGTATCCCAAAGATGGGAATCAAGCCTTACGTAGTTCAAGCTTGGGTTCACTCGAGTATTTTCACTCTCCTTTTACGCTCTAACTTTTGCCAAGGCTGCCCTTTGTGGGTTTTCAACCTTGCGAGCTCAGTTTTTATCATTTCAAATTTTTTTGTGCTCTAACTTTTGCCTAGGTCGCCCTTTCGGGTTTTCGGCCTAGCAGGCCTCTCAGGGGTAATATTTCTTCAACTTGTCCATATTGATCGGTTGGGAGAACTCTAGGCCATCTAGGTCCATCAGAACCACAGCTCCACCTGACCAGATAGACTTAATGATGTAGGGACCAGTCCAATTGGGTCTGAACTTGCCCCTTGGGTCGTGGATGGGAGCTCGGTTGTCCTTGAGCACTAAATCTGCCTCTTTTAGATTCCTGGACTTAACTTTCTTGTTAAAAGCCTTGGCAATTCTGCGCTGATAACCTTGAACATGGTATAGTGCTTTCAGTCTTCTCTCATCGAAGAGCATGAGTTCTTCAAATCTGCTCTGCTGCCAATTTGCTTCGGCTATCTGACACTCAGCCAGCACTCTCAAAGATGGAACTTCAATCTCGATAGGTAGAACGGCCTCCATCCCATAAACTAATGAATACAGAGTCGCCCCAGTAGACGTTCTAATTGAAGTCCGGTAGCCCCACAGAGCAAATGGCAACTTATTTGGCCAGTCCCGGTAGGTTTCCACCATCTTCTGCAGTATGTGTTTGATATTCTTGTTGGCGGCCTCGACCGCTCCATTGGTCTGCGGCCGATAGGTGGATGACTTATGAAAAGCCACATTGTATTTTTCCAACAAATCAATCACTTCCTTCTTGAAGTGGGAACCATTGTCTGATATGACCTCGTTTGGGACCCCATAACGACAGATGATGTTGTTCCTGATAAACTTCGCAACATGTGAAGCCTTCAACACTGCATAGGATTGGGCCTCAACCCACTTTGTGAAATAGTCTATCGCGACCAGAATGAACTTGTGCCCATTAGACCCCTTCGGAGTGACGACACCGATCACATCGATTCCTCAAACTGAAAATGGCCATGGCGAAGTCATATTGTACAGCTTCGACGGCGGGATGTTCATGCAGTTTGCATGGATCTGACACTTGTGGCATCACCGAACAAAACCGATACAATCCTCCTCCATGGTGGACCAATAATAACCTTGTCTGAGGATCTTCCGTGCTAGCATTACCCCATTCATATGTGCATTGCATTCCCCTCCATGGATGGCCTCCATTAGGCGCTTCGATTCTTCGGCATCGACACACAGCTTATGCATTCCCAGATGACCTCTCTTATACAATTTACCCCCGCAGATGATGAACTGAACGGCCATTCTTCTGACTGCCCTTTTATCCTTGGCATTTACCCCTGGTGGATATGCTTCCTTCTCCAAGAAATTCCAAATATCGTAATACCAGGGGTTCTCATCTTGAACCTCATCTATAGCGGCAATCGACTCGTAAGCCGGCACAAATTTCTGGTCGATAATTACTGGACACATCCGGACTCCAAACGGGATGTCTATCATGGAAGATAGAGTTGCTAGTGAATCTGCGAACCTGTTATTCTCTCTTAACAGATGAGCAAAGTTTAACTTCTCAAACCGAGGAATTAACAAGTCCAAGGCCTGGTGATACATAATCATCTTTTCTTCTTTGACTTTCCAATCTCTTTTCGCTTGAGATACAACAAGGTTCGAGTCCCCGATGACGTCCAACCGTTTTGCCCTTAATTCCAAGGCTGCTTCTAGACCGGCAATGCATGCCTCATATTCTGCTTCGTTGTTCGAGACTTTGAACTGGAGTTTGAATGCTAGAGGGATACAGGAGTTGTTGGGTGCTATCAACAACACTCCTATCCCATACCCGTACTGGTTTGACGCTCCGTCAAAGTACATCGTCCAAAACTCGTCGTCGATATGAAGAATGGCCTCATCTGGGAATAAGTACTCAACTGCTTCACCTCCTTCCACTAGATGATTGGCTAAGAATTTTGCTACTGCTCTTCCCTTGACTGACTTGCGCGTCACATATTTCAGATCGAATTCGGAAAGCAACAGCAACCAACGAGCTAGCCTACCCGTAAGTGCCGGTTTCTCGAAAAGATATTTGATGGGATCCAGTCGTGAAACCAATATTACAGAGTGAGCTAACAGGTAGTGCCGCAGCTTCCTGGTAGCCCATACCAAGGCTAAGCAAGCCTTTTCCAACGGTGTGTAGCGAGTCTCATACACCAGCATCTTCTTGCTCAGGTAGTAGATGGCTCTCTCCACTTTGTCTTCAGATTCTTGCGCGAGCATGCAGCCCATTGTAGTTTCAGTCACTGAAAGGTACAATATCAATGGCTTCCCCGGCTCTTGCGGTGACAACACGGGTGGGTTCTGTAAGTATTCCTTGATTTGTTCAAAAGCAGCTTGGCATCGGCCATCCCACTGGAATTTCTTTCCTTTCTTCAGAAGGCCAAAAAGTGGTTCACAAGTCAAGGTTAATTTTGAGATAAACCGTCTTATGAATTGCACTTTACCCAGAAAGCCTCGCACCTCCTTTTCAGTCCTTGGTGGTGGCATTTCTAAGATGGCCTTGATTTTGGAAGGGTCGACTTCGATATCTCTCTATGTAATCGAGAACCCCAGCATTTTCTTTGCTGTAACACCGAACGTACACTTCTGAGGATTCAGCCACAACCGAAATTCTCTGATCCTTTGGAAAATTTTTTGCAAGGCGGTGTAGTGGCCCTCTCTTTCCTTGGACTTGACAATCATGTCGTCCACGTACACCTCAACCTCTTTGTGGATCATGTCATGCAATATCGTGGTCGCGGCCCGTTGATATGTAGCTCCAGCATTCTTCAATCCAAACAGCATCACTCTGTAGCAGTAGGTCCCCCACGGGGTGGTGAAATCAGTCTTCTCCCAGTCCTCGGGTGCCATTACAATCTGATTATAGCCTGAGAAACCATCCATGAACGAAAGCAAAGCATGCCTCGCTGTGAAGTCCACTAACTCATTGATATGCGGCAAGGGGAAGTCGTCCTTCGGACTAGCTCTATTCAAGTCCCTGAAATCCACGCATACCCGGATCCTACCATCCTTCTTCGGCACCGGAACGATGTTGGCCAACCAAGTTGGGTATTTGGATACCAGCAGGAAACCTGCGTCAATTTGCTTAGTGAACTCTTTCTTGATCTTGAGAGCCCAGTCCGGGCGGATCCTTCTGAGTTTCTGTTTAACGGGTCGGGCCTCGGGGTCAAGAGGGATCCGGTGCTGTACAATCTCAGGATCGATCCCAGGCATGTCTTCGTAGGACCACGCGAAAACATCTTTGAAATTTTTTAATAAAGCGACTAAGCGCTCGCGTTCCTCCGAAGACAACGTGGACCCGATCTGGACCAGCTGCCGGTCCTCCTCAGTACAAATATTCACAGTAGTGATTTCATCCATTAAGGGTTTAACAAATCTTTCCTGCTCTTGTTCAATTAAGCGTTGCAAAACCGGAGGAATTTCTTCCTCGTCGTTTTCATCAAAATTCTGAAAGTCTGAGTTAATGCAATACATCAAGGGCAAAGAAAAGTACTCAGAAACCACAGCCACATCATTCTCATTAAGCACATCCAAATCGTCCGATTCTTCGGTTACAACAGACTCAAAAGAGAAAGAAAAAGACGACCTGGACAGGACTGTGGTATCCGGGTTATCACCCCCTGGAATACCGAACTCAGACTCAGTCGAGCTGGAACCTGCTTCCGACTCAACAGATTCGGAGGAATCAGATTCCGGCTCACTACCTGACCCGGTGCTGCTTGATAAGAATCCCTCTTCATACTGCCAAATGAGAGAGGGTGCGATAGATGCATCCAAAATGTTTACTGGTAGGTCCGCAGCCGTTTCATTCCCAGTCATGCATACCGAGAAGTTATCCCCCAAGCACTTCTGTTCGATCGGAGGATCTAAAAGTAAACACGCCAGCGCTACCCCCATTTCACTTTCGGTATCCTCAGACTTCACTTTCTTGCTCTGCTTAGCCTCAATTAATGGGTCCGTCTGCTCTTCGGCAACGTCATCCCTGGATAACTGTAGGTCAAAGAAAATCTCAAATCCTGGCACACGGCGCTTCTCTCCGTTTATCCACAGCTCTGGGAAGCCACAAAATGGAAAGTCCTCCCCCTCCCGGACAAAGCGTCCTTTTAGGGTACCCTGGATGGGTCGGTGCATCAGCTCAAAAGGCTTCCCCACCTGCTTCGCTCTGGCTCTCCCAGCCATCTCCTTACCTTTCCTTACCCAATCCTCTTTGGTGGGTAGATAACCCAAGCCAAAGGTGTGTGGGTTATGTGGCACTTCGGCCAATGCTGTAACGCCCTTCCGGCCGCTCTTTCCCAATCCCATCCCGGGGATGTGTTGAAGCTTGTTCATGAGGTATACTGATTGTGCGCTAACATACACCCCTTCATTAACAGCTAAGATGTTCCGCACGACCCGGGCCTCAGCCAGGGTAAAACTGGACATGAACACATCCTCCATATCGTGCTCAATTTCCAAAACTGGCGTAGATACTTCTGGTGGTGGATGGATCAACGAATTTCCAAAAATGATGGCTACTCCCTTCCCATGGGGGTATTTCACCATCTGATGCAAGGTGGACGAAACTGCCTTTACTTGGTGTAACCACGGCCGCCCTAAAAGTAGATTGAAGGTCGCAAGAACTTCTAAGACGTGAAAGTCTACCTCATGCTGTCCCGGCCCAACCTTGGTCTGAATTTTTACTATCCCCATTACTTCTCTGCTTGTGTTATCATATGCCCGAATCAACTGGGCAGTCGGCACAAAGTCCATGGTCATTAAGCCGATTGCATATGCAGTCCTTGTCGGGCACACATTGATGGCGGACCCTGTGTCGACAAGCACCACGGGTATCCATTTATTTCTGCACTCCACAGAGATGTAGAGTGGCTTGTTATGGTTCGTACCCTCAGGTGGCAATTCTTTGTCGGAGAAAGTCAACATCGGGGTAGCCCCTCCCAGAAAAACTAAGCCCACCAGCTGTTCGGGCGTGGTGTGTATTGAGAGCTTGGCCTTGTCCATGGCCGATAAGACAGCTTGTCGATGCACTCGCGATGCCATAAGCAGTCCCCAGATGGAGATGTCTGCCTGTATCCTTTTTAACTACTTCAGTCCAGCCTCTTCTTCGAGTTGCTTCTCTTTCTGTTTCTCTGCCTCCTTATCTTTCCCAGACGCCTCTGGCTGATCTAGATGTGGGGGCTTGAAATACCGTCCGCTTCTGGTCATATGATCGACTTCGCCGATGTACCAGGTATCGTTTGGCTGGTTGCTCCCCCAATCCTCATCTGTGTGGGCAAGACATAGATCATCGTCTTCCCACCACATTCCGTCGGCAGCCAACAGACACCTGTCCGGCTCCGGTACAACTGTACTCGTAGTACTTTCTGTCCACATGCTCGCGACATTCTCTATCCTCGTGCGCATTGCACTTTCAGTCCCCTCAGGGGCCTTAGCTTTCCTGATTCTCTCAGAATCCCTGAACCTTTCTTGTTCCAACTGCATCAGTACAGCTGGCTGTTCAACACTTCCCGCATTCATAATGCCCAAGTTATGAGCGAAATTCTTAGCACCGGCGCTCTCCGGCGATGCATTCTGACTTCCGGCCCTTCCGGCCACAACTGATGTTCTTGCCCCTGTCGGGCCCCGTTCAAACTGAGTTTCGTCGACAACATCTGGTAGGTCATCAAGCCACCCGGTGGCCTCTGCTGACTCCTCAAAATCTGACCAGTTGACTACCATGCTCTCTGGATCTTGTTCATTGAAAAATTGGAGGTTAGCAAAGTCCCCTTTCACAGCTGCCAAGTCATCTATCCTCTGACCAGATTCATCCCCCTGTATCACACAAAGCTCTGCTCCTGCCGGCAATTCCATATTTGGCCCAACCTGGCCTACTGATAGAATGTAGTCACTCGGACTATATACCTCCTCAGCGAAACTCCCAGATTTCTTAGATTCTGACTCAACAATCCCATTCTCCCCTGAAATCTCCCATGTTCTGTCTTCAACAGTCACCACCATTGGTTCGGGTTGGGTTCTGGAGATGTCCAACATGCACAAGTCAGTGCAGTCAGGAAGGAGCACCTCCGGCTTGGGTAGGTGGGATGGGGTGATATATATGCTAGGATCGTAAGACACGACCCCAGTCTGGATGAAGTTGATACGTTTGGGGGGTGGAGCTTGATTGTGCGGTGGGAGAGGGTTTGTTATGACATTGGGTTTTTCTGGAGGCACAATCACCTGCTTGTCAACGAGATCTTGAATCTCATGATGCAATCTAAAACATTGGTCAGTGTCGTGACCATATTATTGGTGATATGCGCAGTATTTTGCTGGGTTATGAGAGGGAGGAAGTGGATTTGGTAATGGCCTCGGCTCCAGGGGCTTTAAGTGCCCTTTCCTGATTAATACCCCCAGAGCCTTGGACAGGGGCATATATAATGGAGTGAAGGTTCTTTGGCCTCGAGGTTGGTATTTGGTGGTTTGTGTGTTGCTTCCGGACGCGCCGGAGAAAGGTGTAGCTGCCATGGGTCTTGGAGGGGGAATGGTGGTGACCATGCTTACTTCTGAAGCTCTAGCATTTGCGGCATTGCTGGTGCCTGTGTTGTTGTTATGGTTGAAGGTTCTTCTGGGTTGCTCTCTGTCTTGGTCAATCAGACCTTGTTTCATAGCATCCTCAATTTGTACCCCCATATTGTACAAATCTGAAAAGGTAGGGAAGGGGAGCACGATCATTTTTTGCATCAGTTTGGGTTGGAGATTGCGCACAATCATCCGAATTTGATCTTTATCAGTGGGCTTTAGGGTCATCATTGAGGCCTTGGCCCTTCACCGGATTACAAAATCCAAAAAGCTCTCGTTAGGCTCCTTCCTTGTTGTCTCAAGATCACGGGTTGTAATCTCGATTTGAGTGTTATAGGAGTACTGTGCAATGAAAGCCTCGGCCATCTCATCCCAGTTCCGCTTAACATCATCTTCTAATTTTGCGTACCAGATAGCTACCACACCCGACAGGGTCCGGCCGAATAATGAAAGCTTCTGCGGTCTGGTGAGGCCTATTAGCCGTAGTATATCTGAGAACAACCGAAGATGGACCATGGGATCGCCGGATCCGTCAAAGCGGTCAATTTGTGGCATTTTGAACCTATTTGGCACCGTTACAGCCACGTCGGTATGTCCGTCCTCAATGTCTGGGATGGACTTTACCCCCTGAGATTTCTTGAACAACTTCTCAAGCTTGCTCAATTTTAACGCTGTATGGTCCACCTCGAACTCAAAGAGAGAGTCCGGTTGATTGACAGGCATAGGTGCCTTGGATAGTTGAGGTAGAATTGGGGGCGGAGCCGGCCCTGTCGGGATATCCGTATCTCCCTGGACATTTGGTGCCTCCCTGGGTGCTGGAATTCCAGGTGGGGGAGGAGCTTGGTGCGAAGCAAATGCCCCAGTTTGTTGTTGTAGCCTGGCAATTAACTCTGCCTGCTGGGCCATGATCTCGGCTTGTTGTTTGGCAAACTCATCTCGACGAACAACGTCCTGCTGCATGGCTCTCATGGTCTCCTGCATCTGACGCATCATTTCCTCAACTTCTGTCGTTCCTGCCATACTGCCCTGATCTATCTGAACTATTGGTAAGTCTATCTCTATAGCAACAATTGAGACCTCAGCCTGACTGTCCACTGATGGGGTAAACCACTGCTCTGGCAACCTCTGCTCGGATACACTGCGTCTTCTCGACCTCCGTCTGACAACCGGGGGTAGAGAATGGAACACTGGTTGTCCGTCAACCAGATCCTTAGATCGATTGAGTCAGCGACCTCTTGTCCAGAGCGCTTGGGGAATATCTGCTTGGTCTGAAGCAATTGTGCTAAACTACCTAGCAAAAAGATAAATAAAGCAATAATAAGGAAATAAACAACCAGACAAACGGACAACATAACGACTTAAAATAAACACACAACACACAGTTAGGCATCACAACACACAGTTGATAAGCTGAAGTACACTGTTCTCAAACACTGATCATTATTCCCAAATCACTATCCCCGAAGCTGAATCTGATACCCGTAGATAACTGATTCCCAAAACACTGAACTGGTGCCCGCAGGCCTGATACCCAAACTTGTAAACTGATACATGCAATCCTGTAGAGACGCACTCTAACAGCACATAGCAAACAAGTGAGAGCCAAAACACCCCTATGTTGGGGTAGGGTTTCCCTGTCCTATTTTGTCAGGAACTAGGGTTTCACTACGCATGCAGCGGTTTCAAACAACCTATAATCGGGTAGCAACCTGTCCTAGCTTGGAATGGTCACTATGGATTCCAAACATGCACTAGGTCGAATGGTCAAAAGGGTGCACCGGTGACAACCGGGGTTTGTGTTCCCGTCGTGGCAGAGCCCGCAACCGGTCAGCCTTATGGCACGCTTCTCGAAGCGAGCCTCCGACAAATTGTTCAGGAATAGCATACAGCAAACACGGCGTCCTAGGCGCACCAATGCAAATGCAATGCAAAGAAACACAAAAGTGTAGTCAAAACCAGATATCATGAGTTCGAGTCAAGTTCTCTAACTCCCCAGCAGAGTCGCCAGAAACTGTAGACGTCCCCAAACGTCCCGGGAGGGAATCCTCGTTTTGTTCATTTGGGCTCACTACAGTTCAGGACTCAAAGTCACGGTCCTGTATCTAATCTCACAGAGTGCAGTGCAAGACCGATGAATCATCAAAGAGTCCAAATCCGGCAAATCGTTTTTTAAAACAGATTTTTTTGAAAGAAGTGCCAAACATGGACTGCTTTGCCAGATACAGAGTCGCCACCTAAATATTTTAGTTTGGGAAATTTAGGAAACCTTGACTCGTGCCTAAGGCCACGTGTCCGTCATCACCAAAGTTGTCTCGGCTCGGGAACTTGGGTACGATTGGGGAAGGTCACTTCGTGAGCACCCCCGCTCGCCCGATCAAAGATCGACCTCTACTAACCATGATATCGAGTTTTGAAAACATTATGTGCTCTTATTCCGGTTATTAGCCTAGATTTACTACGTGATGCGCACAACATACAAATATAGACCGAATCGCCCTAATTGGAACAAAGCATCTCATGTTTGTTTTTGAAAGCGGTTTGCTACTCGCAAGTAGGCTAAAATACGGGTTTCAACGAATTATTCCAATTCAAACAACCCAACCTTCACCCACAGGCATTCAGGCTGTTATATCACATAAGCACATAGCCTCATGGTAAGCATGCTATCATGGCAGTCACTCACACGCATGCAATGATGTTAAAGCATAAACGCTCACCGAGTACTCCAAGCCAAAGAAAGAAGCCAATTAGAAATCAGGCATGAATCCTAACTATGCTGAAATGCCTAATGCAACACATGCAAAAATGCAACTAAGATAGGCTCGGCTATTCTAAGATGGCATATGATGATGCTACAGCTAACACGTATTCAACTTGAAATTGAAATACAATGCAGTTAGTATGATGCACCGAGCCCAGTGCATGCAAGACAGATGAATGGATGCAAACATGAAGGCATAAGTATGCTAATTGAAACATGCCCTAAACTAACCATCATAAGCTGGCAAAATAAAAGGGAGAAAGACGTGGGGTTGGAAGACATACATCACACGCACGCACACTTATTACAATTGTCCCCTCGCTCGGAGGGTCCGAATAAATAATACAGTCCGAATAAATAATTACAGTCCGAATAAATAATTAAATATTACAAAACCCTAATTAATTAACAAATTAACTTGAAAAGCGGATAAATTAGCATGTAAGCTATCAAATGGACTGCCTCAGCTCTTGTTCTGAATGATTAAAAATGCATGCTCGAATCGTCTCGTCGGAAAATTCCTCGCGAATCCCCGATTTGCCTCTGTTTGCAATTAATCCCGGAATGCTGTGCAAAGCTCTAGAAGGCTGCTGATTTATGATTTGCCGCAACAGAGAGTAAGAAAGGGGCATGGCAAAGTATTTTCACATATGCATGCACACCTCGATCCTCATGCCACCAATCACGCATCTCGATGCATGATGGTTGAGGAGTCGAATTGCACAACTCGATGTGAAATGAATGCACATGACAACACAATAAGGCCTAGACTCCATCATGGGTAATCTGGAGTGTCGGGGACTGGGAATTGAGACACGTTTCGTCACTTGGAGTACGAAACGTCCCTCATTTCCCGTGTTTGGACTAACCCTACTCCAAACACAATGCAATGAGATGGCATACACAATGCGACTAACATGCAACCTAGCATACGCAATGCTATGGACTAAAATGGCATACACAATGCACCGGACACAACATGGCATGCACAATGCACTAACATGCAACCTAGCATTCGCAATGCTATGGACTAAAATGGCATACATAATGCAAGATGGACTTACACCAATATGAATGGACCTCAGCCACACTCACATCAGTGGCCATGTGATGAAAATGAAACAACCGAAATATATGCAAACACGCACGAACGCAATGGACAGATCCTAAGGCACCACTAAGCATGGCAAAAGATGAAATATGGCATAGGATGGCACATGATACAGCTCTGAAATGGCATAAAAGATGGTCTCGAAACATGCAAGTATGTCATACAATGCAAGCTAGATGGCTCGAATACCGAAAGTAGTGAAGCGGGTTACACTAGAGGTACACAAAACAATGCACCAGTGGCAAAACCAACCCCAAACAGACCCTAGGCAGGTCTGAAACAGTGGGGAAATGGCCTAAAATGATGGCTCAGAATGCAAACAACGGAGCTCATTCAATGGTCGGTAAATGAGGCATACAAGCCCGACTCTCAAACACATTTAAAGAGTATAAAACATGGGAATATGGCATTCACATAAGCTCTGAAATATGATGTATAATGGCCCCAAAACATGGAAACACCTCAGTATATGCATGCAATGGACCTCAAATCTCAAAGCTAGGCAAGTGTATTGAACTACAAGCATGCAAAAAAGGCATCATTCGACCATGAGACCCAAAAATAGAGCTAGGGCAGTCCAAAATATGCACAAAATCAGTTCAAGGCATAGTCAAAATGTGCTAGAATCAAGGGTCAACAAAGCATGCAAAGAAAGCTAGTGAACCATGAGTTGTACTACAACTATATGAAGCATATGAGAGCTCACCAAACCAGCCAAAAACAAAAGTATACCATGCCAAAATATGCCCAAAAACCCACTGAAACTCAGTCAATGCATGCAAGAATGATAGGCTCCTTTGGAGGGCCATGCAAGGGATTGTTCTACACATATAAGATAGACATACAAAATGGCAAAACCACCTCTGGAAAGAGGTTATGAGGTCCCTAAAACTCATCAAAAATGGCCTGAAATTAGTCTAGGAAGCATGCAAGTGAAAGCCTTTTTGAAAGGCCTTGAATAGGATTGCTCTACACATGCATAATAGACATTCAAAATGGCCAAAAGGGCTCTGGGCAGAGCTTATGCAGGTCATAAAACTCACAAATAATGGCCTGAAACATGCTCAAGAAGTGTGCAAATATGGGCTCCTTTGTAAGGCCAATAAAGCTAGCAAACAAAACAAGGGGTGAGAGGGTCACCCCTCTCTGATTTTGAGGCTCAAAAACACATGTTAGTCACTAAAAATCCACTGGATTTCAGTGGCTAAAAGGCCAAACCAAGGCCAACACTAAAGCTTTAATGCATAGCTCAAAACATGAGGAAATGAAGCATGCAAGGGGGTAGATGACCCCCAACAGAAAAATGACCTTAATCAAACTTGAAGACGAGCTCAAAATAAGACTTTTTTCAGTTTATGATGATGTCCAAAAATGCTTGCAAATAAGGCTAAACTATGAAGCAAAACAAGGCTACAAAGAGGGAAATAGAGACTTACCCTTGTAGCACAGCAATGCAGCAAGCTCTGGACCAAGAAAGTGAGCTCTCAAACCTTTGAAAAACAGCTCCAAGGTACTTGGAATGGTAGTGGAGGTGTTGTGCTTGGAGGTGTAGTGTAAAAGGCCAAGAATAATGGAGTTTTGAAGCTTGGAATAGAGAGATATGGAGGGAAGTGTATGTATGCTCTAGAGTAATTTTCGAACCCTAGCAATGGAAGAGAAGGCCTCCCTTTATAGAGAAGAAAGGCCAAAGCTTCTCTTGGAAGCTTTAAACATCCTCCATACACGTGTATGGAGGATGTATCAAATGGCTCCCAGATGGCACAGCTGGAACACATTCAATGAGACCAAAAAACAGGAAGCAGGCCGACCAGTTAAGGTGGTCGGCCGGCCACTCCCCCTGGTCGGCCGACCAGGGGTCAAAAAGTTCAAGCAAGAAAGGTGGTCGGCCTACCCATATTGGTGGCCTCCCAGATGAATGCAACACAATGGTGGTATGGGAGACCCAAAATTGTGGCTCAAAAGTGAGGGAGACCAAGGGGTCAAAAGGGTCAAGAAGAAAAGGTGGTCGGCTTACCCATATTGGTGGCCTCCCAGATGAATGCAACACAATGGTGGTATAGGAGACCCGAAATTGTGGCCCAAAAGTGAGGGAGACCACCTACCTGACAAGAAAATCAGGCGGCAAAGAGAAAGGTGGTCTCCAAGAAGAATTGCTGGTCTCCCACCCCCGCACCACCTTCCTAATAATGAAACTAGGGTCCACACCAAAAATGAACCAAGACGGATGCAAAACGAGGGTTCGGGGGCCAAAACGCGCGGCCGGGGGCCCCCGAAAACTGACTATTAAGCACCGGAGGTGGCGTATGACCACAAAGGTGGTCTCCCGGGCCACAATGTCCCTCTAGGGAGAGGGAACAAGGTGTGTGCCAAAAACCGGAGCAAACGGAGGTAGTTAAGCGGTCCCGAACTGAGGCACACGGTCGACGGCTCCGAAAACCGAAAACTGGTCTCCAAACGGGAAAAATGGCCTATGACCATGAAACATAGCCTACGGCCACTGAGAGATGGTCTTCGAGACCTCTCCCTCCTTTCGGGAAGAGAAAATAGAGAAAACAGGACCTGTTTCGCAAACCGAGGCAAAGCACAAAAGAGTCCCAAAGTCCGGAGCAAGGCTCTCAGCCAAGACTCTGTGACCTCAGAACGAGCACAATATGCAACATCACTGAGCGCTCAGTTGGTGACGTCTGAGTCTTAAGGTCGGTCAAAAATGGGGTGTCTACAGCGGGAAACCATCAAACGGTACCTATGTAAATGTAGCTTATACAAGTGCTACTATTGCTATTTTATGTATATTTCGTCCGCGGGAACCGACACCCATGTATACGCGCGTTTTTTGAGATTTTCACCTTGGACACACAGGCCAACTTAATTTGATGATATATGCCTCTTTCCAACATTCACCAATTTTTCTCAAAATCATATATATTTACAATGTATTAAATGAGCAACAAATGTTCAATACACGTGGATAAGAAATTAGTTTCAATTCACCTAATCTTCATGCAATTTCTACAACAATCATAGCTATCTTCTACCGATAGCCCAAAATAGATATTTCTAATAGATACAAAATCTCCAATATAGATAAACTTTCAAAAATTCAAGATGTGAGAGATAATACATATCCAACTTCGCCATCCATAGTAATATCTATCCAATTTCATATTTCTATCATCAATTCCATTTATTTATACAAAATAAATATTTGAGACATTTAGGGCAAAACCACTTTTCTTCCAAAATCCATCCCAATAGTCAAAATCAATAATTTGTTCACAACTTAACCTCATTTCCACTCCCACGACCATTTTCTATTCAACCATTTGAAAACCTCTCTTTTGAGTTTAAACCAAAACACTAGGTTTGTTCAAAATCCTCCAAAACCACAAGATTGTTTTATAAAAACAAATAGCTAAGTTTAAAATCATAAAAGAGTGTAGAGAATCTCTACCTCGAAGCTAGAAGATGAGAGAGAAAGAGACGACGCGTCAACAACGCCGAAACATAACTTTATTCAGATGAAAACGAAGCTCTAGGTGAGCTTTACCTTACCAAATGGAGTAGGGTGGAGAAATGGGTAGATCTTTGTGTATTTTTAGAGAGAGAGAGTAAGTTTTAGAGAGAGAGAGAGAGTCTCAACTTAGGGTTTTAGAAAGTTTAGAAAAATATAGATATGAAAAAGTGATGTAAAATGACCTTTTTATGAACTAATATACCCATAGCTTGCTCGAGCGCAAGAGTTGTCGCTCGAGCGGTCAGACATAATAAGTTGTTTCGCTCCAACGTAGAATACACACTCCTAGAAGTGTTATAGATAGAAGACCATCACTCGAGCGCAAGAAGTCTCGCTCGAGCGAAGAACACTACCTCTCCAGTATCTCTGTAGGCCTGCAAAAGTACTAGGAGCTCACAAAGCCCGCTCTAGTACAAGAAGCTTCACTCGAGCGAAGAGGCCAAATTCTAGACAACAATAGTTTGAACCAACTAGCAAACAACCTATTTCAAACACAACCAAGCCACTCCAATACTCAAACTCAATGAGAAATAAGGAGGAACACGGGATCAATATCTAAATGAGACAAATGAAACCCGGATTCAAAACATCAACGGGTTGGGTCTAAACTAAGAACACTATAACCTTCCCTCTTAAGGAATTTCGTCCCCGAAATTTTAAATCAAAGATTAAAATCATGTTTAAACCAATTACAACAATGATAATCAATCAATTCCAACATCATGACCCATCCACCGGCCATTCATTCTCGTCAACATGAATAACATGTTTTCAATACTGAATATACAATTCAAATTTTCAAAACATATACAATGTTTCTATTACATCAGCATCATAGAAGTTTCAATACATGGTTAAACACTAACAAATAGGTCCAAATACTTCTCAAGGACTTCTAACTCACGTTCCCAAGTTGCTTCCTTAACTCTGAGATGTTGCCACAATACTTTTACCAAAGGAATTGTCTTGTCTCGCAAGACTTGTTCTCAAGTATCCAATACTCTCACCGGTCTCTGCTCGTACGAGGCATCCTCATCTACCTATAAGTTGGTCCAATCCAACACATGTGATGGATCTGGCTCATACTTCCGAAGCATACCAATATGAAACACATCATGGACCTCAAAAAGCTGTGGCGGTAAAGCCAAGCGATAAGCCACCTCTCCAATCTGCTCAAGGATCTCAAAAGGCCCAATAAATCTAGGAGACAACTTCCCATTCTTCCTATATCTCATCAAATCCTGCCTAGTGATATCTTCAAGAAGACATGATCTCCTACCTCGAAAGATAAAGGTCTCGCTCTACAGCCGGCATAACTTTTCTGGCGACTTTGGGCAGTAACCAACCTCTTATGGATACGTGCAACCTTCTCTGTCGTTTACCGGACTAACTCTGGACCTGACAAAGGTGCATCACCCACCTCAGCCCAACACACAGGGGATCTACGTGGTCGGTTATACAAGGCCTCAAATAGTGCCATGCCAATACTCGACTGGAAGCTATTATTATAGGCAAACTCCACTAAGGGCAAGTGCCTCTCCCACGAGCCCTTAAAGTCAAGAACATAACCCTAAAGCATATCCTCTAGAATTTAAAGGGTGTGCTTTGTTTACCCGTCAGTTTGAGGACGATACGAGGTGCTAAAAGTCAATCTCGTGCCCAGGGCATCTTGTAGGCTTTACCACATACGAGTCGCAAAACGCGGATCGCTATCCGAAACAATCATTACAGGGACCCCGTGTAACCTCACTGTGTCCCTAATGTAAAGGTTGGCAAGATAATCTACCAAGTCACTCACGCTTATAGGTATAAAGTGCGCCGACTTGGTTAACCGGTCAACTACCACCCAAATCGCATCATTACCCCGTTGAGTTGTAGAAAGACCCACAACAAAATCCACCGTGACATGCTCCCACTTTTACTTAGCTATAGGTATGGGTTGCAACAAACCCACTAGCCTCTAACGCTCGACCTTTACTTGTTGACAAGTAGGGCACCTCGATACAAACACGGCCATATCCTTCTTCATTCCCCTTCACCAAAACTGGCGACTAAGGTTATGATACATCTTTGTGCCTCTCGGATGCACCGCAAGGCATGAATGGTGAAATTCTTGGAGTATTTCCTCTTGACAAGACTCCGGCACGAAAAGACGGTCATGGTATCTAATACTCGAATTGAGATACACATTCAGGCCTTTCTCCACCTTCCCGCTGGAGATCTTCCCTCAGAGGGATTCCACTTCAAGGTCACCCCTTTGTGCTTCTATCACTCGGTTCATAAGTGTAGGTTGTGCAACTACCGAAAAGAAGGTTGAAGACTCCACGGACTCGCCTAGATGTAATCTAAACTCACCAATAGCACTCAACATCTCCCATTCCCGAAGGGCAATACTAGGCACACTACCAATAGATTTCCTACTTAAAGCATCGGCCACAGCATTGGCCTTCCCCGGATGATAGTGCATCTCTATGGAGAAGTGGTTTGGAAATACTCTTCAGATCCTGGGAGACGCTAGTGATCCTCAGCTAGTCACCTGAAAAGATACAAATACTTCGGTCGGGGGTGCCGGAATTAGCACTCCGACGGACAAGTCAGTTCAGACACTCAAGATAGCTTGTTTACTAAGTTAAGTTAAGTGAAGTGATTCTTACATACCTTTCTCAACCCATTGTTCCTGTATTTATACCTGTTCCTTTTGATCCTCGGGGCCAGGGCCTACTTTTTAATCATTGTCCTTTCTATTATTCGGCCCTAAGGATTTACACTTATTCGGCACATATATTATATTCGGCTTCCCACTCTCGTAGGATACAGCCGATTAATATCAGTCTTGCAATGGTACGCACCTTCTGATTTGTCCATATATTCGGCCCCCACAATTGCCTCCCGAACTCCCCATTGACGGTAGTTAATCGGCGTGTTTGGTCTTGAATTAGAAAAGTTAAAATAGGTCAGGCGGCTTCGCATACCCCAATATAGATGTCAGAATGCACACACCTTTTCGGTCATCATTACACTTTCCCGCCTCATTCGTGCGTCTCGCATTTATTGTGATTTGAAATTTTAGTCCTTTCGAATGCACAGTTCGTCGAGTATTCAAGACTCTTGGACCGCCAGCGGATATCCCTTCTCTGACTCGCATTTTCTGCAGCTCTTCTCCGTTTACCCCCTCGGCCCCCTTGCTCCTCGTAAGTCTTCTTCTCTTTTCTTTGCAATCCTACTTCCTGTTTGTTATTTTAATTTTGGCGAACCCTTTATTCCCCGTGAAAATGGCTAAACACTTGAAAGACCTCCTTTCTGAGGGTCGTGTCTTCGGATTTCGGCGACACTTTTCCATCCCCGACGATGTTCATCTATCTCTAGTGACGGACAATACTCTGGATATGGAGAGAGAGGATCAAAATTCAATCGTCTTTCCTCTCTTATCCATTGCAGAGGGCGGGGTCTGTTTTCCCCTACATCCATTCCTTAGGGCCGTCCTCCGCTATTGGGGTCTGATTCATTCTCAGCCCAACGTGAACTTTTTTTGAATCGTAATGGGGATCGTAGAGTTGAACCGGCGCCTCAGGATCGATCTTGGCATTCCGGCCATTCGGCACTACTATGCTTTAGCCAAATCTTCCGGTCAGCTTGGGCGGTACTTTCTTAGGGCCAAGGATACTGACCATCATTTGGAAACCGTGCTTGCCAGTTCCGGTAAGCGTGTGGATGACGTAATGGTCAATGTCCGAGGGAACTGGGAATTTGGCGAAGGCGAGGGTCGCCTAGACCCTATACCCAGACGGAGGGGTGAACCAGGTTGTCGTGTATCTCCTTGCGTTCATTGAACTTTTCTTTTACTCGGCCTTCTCTCCGTGTCTAACCCTTTGTCTTTGCATGCAGTAAATTGAAGAAGATTCTGGTTTCTACTGACGACGCAGTCCTCGCGCAGATTGCGACTGCACTCAGATACTTCGGCCGTCCAAACTTACAGAAGCAAGGGAGAGCGGCCCACATACTTCTTCGATACGAGCCTACTTATACTACTTTTTCAGCCACTGACAACATTCCGATTCCATCCGGCAATCAACAACTTGCGGCTCTTATCTTCCCTAGCTTCAAGAGCCTTAGGCAAGTTGGTCTCGAAGCTTCTGATTCGAGGTAAGACGTCGAGCAGGTGGTAGAGGTAGTCGCCGAACCAGGTAGAGAGTTCGCTGAGGAGGCCGAAGAGGTTGACGAGGCCCTAAACTTGGTGTTTGAGGCAACCAGACGTAGTCAGCCTACCTCGCCGTCCACTTCGGGTCGGGCAAAGTTTTCTTCTGGAGATATTTTTGGAAGTTTGGAAGACCTACCCGGCTATTTTTTTGAAGGTATGGCTGGGGAAAACCTCACGCAGATGGCTCGAAAGAAAAATGCCGAGCGCATGGCCGCCCAGAAAAAGGCCGAGGCCGCCCGTTTTGGACCTGCCTTGATTAAGTCTTTCGAACCCGTTATTGAAGAGCCGGCTCAGATTGTTGCGGCCGAAACGGCGAAAGAGGTTGAACAACCGGTCATTGAAGAACGGTTGATTCCGGAAGAGCGGGGCAAGAAGCGTAGCGCCGAGGGAGAGGCCGGTTTAGAAGATAGTCTTGCCAACAAAAGGCCTCGCTTAGAAATCGGACGTGGTTGTTCCTTTCATTGTTCAGCCAAAGATCAGAGACATGCCGATTCCCTCTGACGCATCCATCATTACCAACCCAGCGGTAGCCTTGAGCCTGGCAGCTTCAGTCTCCCTACCAGCTGATAAGGCATCCTTTCATGCCGTGCTGGATTTGGTGGCCGTAGCCCTATCTGCGCAGTCGGCCCTTTTGGTAGGTGAACTTTGACTTGTTTTGATTTTGGTTGCCTATGGCATCTAACGATCCCAACTCGTTTTGCAGACGGTCGGCAAGATCGCCGACTTGGGCCGCCGCCTACACGATGCCCTTGAGAGGATTGACCGTTTGCAGTCAGAAGTGGGCGATCAAAAGAGCAGGGCCGAGTTTGAGATGATGAGAGCCGCGATGGAGACTGCGCGAGCCGAAGCCGAAGTAAAAAGGGCTCGGACTGCCGATCATCTCTGTTCTGATGCCGGAGATAGGGCGAACGCGAGCAAAGAATCGCTTAGGGTAGCCGAGGAGGCGCTTAACAAGATGGAGACTGAGTTAGCAGAGTTCAAGGTGGCCAAGAAAAAGGCAGAATCTGAGGCTTCTACCGCATTCGAAGTAGGAAAAGGCGCCGCCTTCGAGGAATACGTAGATAAAGTCCCCAAGTTTGAGAATTGGGGGTTCAAACATGGGTGGCTCAAGGCCCTTGATGCCGCTGGGGTTACATTGGCCTTGCCAATTCCTTATGAGTAGGTGGACGTTGAGCCACTTGAGTCTGACCCCGAGGATTGATCTGGGAGTCATTCGAATTTTATGAAATGCTTTCCCTTTTAATGTATGTTTTTGTTTTAAGGACTTTTGTTGGTTCCGAGTAGTTTTCATGTATAAATTGGTTACTGTCTGCGCTCAATTTATTAATGAAAATTATCTTGTTGTTTCACTACTACTTATGCGCAGTTTGTGATGTTATGTTGGTGAAGAATTTTTGCCTTTCACTGCTTTAGATAGAATGATTACTCTATTGAGCTTTGTACGATTGAATATTTTGGCAATCTTATCATTCGTATGCTGAATAGTTCATGGGTATTATGCTGAAACGATTCATGGGCCGGTTGGGGCACTTAATCCAAATAGATTGATTAATCTGCCCTTGCCCTAGGCGGTGCATGATCATTCGGGCGCCGGATGAGACGAACTTAGGAGTTTTGAAGTCGATTCATGGGCACTACTTTAGATAGAATGATTACTCTGTTGAGCCTTCCACGATTGAATATCCTGGCAATATTGACTTATCATTCGTATGCCGAATAGTTCGTCGGTATTATGCTGAAACGATTCATAGGCCGGCTGGGGCACTTAATCCGAATAGATTGATTAATCTGCCCTTGCCCCAGGCGGTGAATGATCATTCGGGCGCCGGATGAGACGAACTTAGAAGTTTTGAAGTCGATTCATGGGCCGGCTGGGGCGATTAAGCCGAATATATTGATAAATCTATCATGCCCTTGCCCCAGGCGGTGCATGATCATTTGGGCGCTGGATGAGACGAACTTAGGAGTTTTGAAGTCAATTCATGGGCTGGCTGGGGCACTTAAGCCTAATATATTGATAGATCTATCTGCCCTTGCCCCAAGCGGTGCATGATCATTCGGGCGCCGGATGAGACGAACTTAGGAGTTTTGAAGTCGATTCATGGGCCGGCTGGGGCACTTAAGCCGAATATATTGATAGATTTATCTACCCTTGCCCCAAGCTGGTCGATCCAGTCGGCGTCAGGCGATTGAGGTTTTCACAATTAATGAGATTGCCTCGACGGTGCTACCTCTGTAAAGGATAAATGATTAAAGCTACAACTTTTATGAGCACAGTAAACAACTGACTCCAGCTTTTGAAGGTATCGTGTGAATGTCGAACAGACTCTTCTTTAACAGCAGAGGGGAAGTGAGGACGCTAGCTGAGCTGGGTGGAGACATGAATCGAGGTGGTGACCCTTCGCGCATAGGGAGTAGGAGTTCTAGGGATCAAGAGAGGCGTCAGTCTCCTCGACGTCGAAGCAGGTCGCCCAGGCGAGACAAGCAGTCGCAGGGCAGATCTTCTCAACCTCGAGTCGAGAGGGGATCTGACGCGAATCCGTGCCCATTAAGCTTTGCGGTATTTATGGGGAATAGACCCATGACAGAGGTAGACTCGATCGTTCAAGACCCAAATGTAGCGGTCGAGTTTGCTCGACAAATTTTTCCTCCTGAGGTTCAGCAATCAATGGTAGGTCGTCAGGACTACGAAGTATTTCGCGAAGGCATTCATGGGCGGTGAAGGGGCTTTACACTGCCTATGAAATCGGCATGCGGTTGCGCGCTGCCCGCCGAGAAATGGAGAAGAAGGAGGAACGTATTTGAAGTTTGGAGGCCCGCACGGAGGCGGCTGAGCGCGAGTTAAGGAAGACCAAGGCGGCTCAGGCACAACCCGCCGGGCAAGGAAACCCAATTGTGGAAGAAAGGGTTACCAGTCGACTCATTAGTACCGCGCTTGCCGATCGTGAGACAGTGAGTATGTTCGCAATGGAGACCGCGAAGGGGAGGGCCTATGAGAAAGGTTTTCATGAAGGCCGAAAAGTTGGAATCGAAAAGACCAAGGAAAAACTTGCCGAAGAAGTTTGCTGATGTGAAAATCGTGGATTTAGGCACAATTGGATCAAGGCATCTCAAGCCGCGGAAGCTCTTCGAGCGTCAGGCATTGATTCGGCATCGCCACTCTACCACAGTAAACATTTTCCGTTTTCTGCTTTTGAAGTCAAGAATAGTGAGGATGAGGGTGACGCCGTATAAGTATACTTATTGTAAGGTTGAAACGCAGATCACGTTCAAAACTATGTAATTTATTGTTTATTTTATTGAATAAAAAAAAATATTCTATTATAAATATTTTGTTGCAGTTCGTATTCGGCATGTATGTGTTTCGTTTTATTGTATGTTTGAATGAATGTATAAACGTTGATTGGCAGGGTCGACACATACGTGGTACGCCGGTTTATAGGCAGGGTCGACCCATACGTGACAGTCATTTATTCCTGAATGAGGCCATTGTAACCTGAGGAAGCCGAAAGCCAGTGGGTAGAGTGGCTACGGCAAATTCAACTCGGCTCGGGGCCTAGATTTTTGGCCAGTGCATGTGCTTCAAAAAGTCGTTTGGATAACTACGCCGTGGCAAATGTCAACCGACGTTTGTCTCATGGAGTTTAGCGTTAATGAAATCGCCTCGGGATTGGGGCCTCGAGATCGCTGCCAGTATTGAAAATAAAAGGAGTGGACACTTCGTGCAAATAAACAATCACTTATTATGTGAGGTGGGATAAGTGGGGATGTTAGTTAGAGAGGCTCGGAGTTCAGCCAAACTTGGTGTTGCAATGGAGCGCGGCAGAGGACCCATCCGTATGGGTTGTAGGACGTCCAAAAGTTGGCATGAATCTTCCAGTCGTCGAAGCAGATCACCCCGAAAGGAAAGGCAATGACCGTTGGGTTTATCTTTCCTTGTCTTAGATCTTTGCCTTGACATTGTCAATGGTATCAGGGGAAGTTTGGCAATGCGCAAGTCATGGGCTTGGGCACAGTTGGCTCAAGGCTTTGTAAACCGTGGAGGACTTCTGGGTGACAGGAGTTGATTTGGCGCTGCCACTTTACCAATGCGTCTTTTCCCCTTTTTAGATTTTGAGGTTGAAAATGGGTATTGTAATGCTCAAATACGGGTTGCGTTTATGTAACAAATGTTTGATCAAATAAAAAGTTTTATTTCAAACATTTGCATCTTATTCTGAATTTTTTATATGCTTAGTTAAGCACCCCATTTCGGATATTGGCGTGTTTTGTTTTGTTTTTGTTCGTGCCGAAGGGTAGTCCGAATCCGGAGACTTAATGCGGCCAATCGTGATATCCATGAAGGGCGCTCCGAATCCGGAGAATTAATCGGCCCTAAGGTATCATGCACCAAAGGGCGCTCCGAATCCGGAAACGTAGTGTGGCCAATCGTGATATCCACGAAGGGCGCTCTGAATCCAGAGAATTAATCGGCCCTAACGTGTCATGCACCAAATGGCGCTGCGAATCCGGAGGCTTAATCGGCCCTAAGGGGTCATGCACCAAAGGGGGCTCCGAATCCGAAGGCTTACTGTGGCCAATCGTGATATCCACGAAGGTGTCATGCACCAAAGGGCGCTCCGAATCCGGAGGCTTAATCGACCCTAAGGTGTCATGCACCAAAGGGCGCTCCGAATCCGGAGACTTAATCGGCCCTAAGCTGTCATGCACCAAAGGGCGCTCCGAATCCGGAGGCTTAATCGACCCTAAGGTGTCATGCACCAAAGGGGGCTCCGAATCCGGAGACTTAGTGTGGCCAATCGTGATATCCACGAAGGGCGCTCCGAATTCGGAGAATTAATCGGCCTTAAGGTGTCAAGCACCAAAGGCCGCTCCGAATCCGGAGGCTTAATCAGCCCTAAGGTGTCATGCACCAAAGGGCGCTCCGAATCCGGAGGCTTAATCGGCCCTAAGGTGTCATGGACCAAAGGGGGCTCCGAATCCGGAGAATTAGTGTAGCCAATCGTGATATCCACGAAGGGCGCCCCGAATCCGGAGAATTAATCGGCCCTAAGGTGTCATGCACCAAAGGGGGCACCGAATCTGGAGGCTTAATCGGCCCTAAGGTGTCATGCACCAAAGGGGGCTCCGAATTCGGAGACTTAGTGTGGCCAATCATGATATCCATGAAGGACGCTCCGAATCCGAAGAATTAATCGGCCCTAAGGTGTCATGCACCAAAGGGCGCTCCGAATCCGGAGGCTTAATCGGCCCTAAGGAGTCATGCACCAAAAGGGGGCTCCGAATCCAAAGGCTTACTGTGGCCAATCGTGATATCCACGAAGGGCGCTCCGAATTTGGAGACTTAATCGGCCCTAAGGTGTCATGCACCAAAGGGCACTCCGAATCCGGAGGCTTAATCGGCTCTAAGGTGTCATGCACCAAAGGGGGCTCCGAATCCGGAGACTTAATGCGGCAAATCGTGATATCCACGAAGGGCGCTCCAAATCCGGAGGCTTAATCGGCCAAAAGGTGTCATGCACCAAAGGGGCTCCTAATCCGGAGACTTAGTGTGGCCAATCATGATATCCACGAAGGGTGCTCCGAATCCGGAGAATTAATCGGCCCTAAGGTGTCATGCACCAAAGAGGGCTCCGAATCCGGAAGCTTAATCGGCCCTAAGGTGTCATGGACCAAAAGATGCTCCAAATCCGGAGACTTATTGTGGCCAATTGTGATATCCACGAAGGGCGCTCCGAATTCGGAGGATTAATCGGCCCTAAGGTGTCATGCACCAAAGGGGGATTCGAATTTGGAGACTTAATGCGGCCAATCGTGATATCCACGAAGGGCGCTCTGAATCCGGAGACTTAATCGGCCCTAAGTTGTCATGCACCAAATGGCGCTCCGAATTCGGAGGCTTAATCGGCCCTAAGGTGTCATGCACCAAAGGGGGCTTCGAATCCGGAGACTTAATGCGGCAAATCGTGATACCCACAAGGGACGCTCCGAATCCGGAGACTTAATGCGGCCAATCATGATATCCACGAAGGGCACTCCGAATCGGGACACTTAATCGGCCCTAAGTTGTCATGCACCAAAGGAGGCTCCGAATCCGGAGACTTAGTGTGGCCAATCATGATATCCACGAGGGGCGTTCAGAATCCTGAGAATTAATCGGCCCTAAGGTGTCATGCACCAAAGGGGGCTCCGAATCCGAAGGCTTAATCGGTCCTAAGATGTCATGCACCAAAGGGGGCTCTGAATTCGGAGACTTAGTGTGGCCAATCGTGATATCCACGAAGGGCGCTCCAAATCCGGAGAATTAATCGGCCCTAAGGTGTCACGCACCAAAGGGCGCTCCGAATCCGGAGGGTTAATCGGCCCTAAGGTGTCATGCACCAAAGGGGGCTCCGAATACGGAGGCTTACTGTGGCCAATTGTGATATCCACGAAGGGCGCTCCGAATCCGGAGACATAATCGGCCCTAAGGTGTCATGCACCAAAGGGCGCTCCGAATCCGGAGGCTTCATCAGCCCTATGGTGTCATGCACCAAAGGGGGCTTCGAATTCGGAGACTTAATGCGGCCAATCGTGATATCCACGAAGGGCGCTCCGAATCTAGAGACTTAATCTGCCCAAAGTTGTCATGCACCAAACGGTGCTCCAAATTCGGAGGCTTAATCGGCCCTAAGGTGTCATGCACCAAAGGGGGCTCCGAATCCGGACACTTAATGCAGCAAATCGTGATATCCACAAGGGGCGCTCCGAATCCGGAGAATTAATCAGCCCTAAGGTGTGATGCACCAAAGGGCGCTCCGAATCCGGAGGCTTAATCGGCCCTAAGGTGTCATGGACCAAAGGGGGCTCTGAATCCGGAGACTTTATGCGGCCAATCATGATATCCACGAAGGGCGCTCCGAATCCGGACACTTAATCGGCCCTAAGGTGTCATGCACCAAAGGGGGCTCCAAATCTGGAGACTTAGTGTGGCCAATCGTGATATCCACGAAGGGCGTTCCGAATCCTGAGAATTAATCGGCCGTAAGGTGTCAAGCACCAAAGGGGGCTCCGAATCCGAAGGCTTAATCGGGCCCAAGATGTCATGCAGCAAAGGAGGCTCCGAATCCAGAGACTTAGTGTGCCCAATCGTGATATCCACGTCCGAATCCGGAGAATTAATCGGCCCTAAGGTGTCATGCACCAAAGGCGCTCTGAATCTGGAGGCTTAATCGGCCCTAAGGTGTCATGCACCAAAGGGGGCTCCGAATACGGAGGCTTACTGTGGCGAAACGTGATATCCACGAAGGGTGCTCTGAATCCGGAGACATAATCGGCCGTAAGGTCTCATGCACCAAAGGGCGCTCCGAATCCGAAGGCTTAATCGGCCCCAAGGTGTCATACACCAAAGGGGGCTCCGAATGCGGTGACTTAATGTGGCCAAGCGTGATATTCACGAAGGGCGCTCCGAATCCGGAGGCTTAATCGGCCCTAAGGTGTCATGCACCAAAGGGGGCTCCAAATCCGAAGACTTAATGTGGCCAATCGTGATATCCACGAAGGGCGCTCCGAATCCGGAGACTTAATCGGCCCTAAGGTGTCATGCACCAAAGGCGCTCCGAATCTGGAGGCTTAATCGGCCCTAAGGTGTCATGCACCAAAGGGGGCTCCGAATACGGAGGCTTACTGTGGCGAAACGTGATATCCACGAAGGGTGCTCCGAATCTGGAGACATAATCGGCCGTAAGGTCTCATGCACCAAAGGGCACTCCGAATCCGAAGGCTTAATCAGCCCCAAGGTGTCATACACCAAAGGGGGCTCCGAATGCGGTGACTTAATGTGGCCAAGCGTGATATTCACGAAGGGCGCTCCGAATCCGGAGGCTTAATCGGCCCTAAGGTGTCATGCACCAAAGGGGGCTCCAAATCCGAAGACTTAATGTGGCCAATCGTGATATCCACGAAGGGCGCTCCGAATTCGGAGACTTAATCGGCCCTAAGGTGTCATGCAGCAAAGGGCGCTCCAAATCCGGAGGCTTAATCAACCCTAAGGTGTCATGCACCAAGGGGGGCTCCGATTCCGGAGACTTAATGCGGCCAATCGTGATATCCACGAGAGGCGCTCCGAATCCGGAGACTTAATCGGCCCTAAGCTGTTATGCACCAAACAGCGCTCCAAATCCGGAGGCTTAATCGGCCCTAAGGTGTCATGCACCAAAGGGGGCTCCGAATCCGGAGACTTAATGTGGCCAATCGTGATATCCACGAAGGGCGCTCCGAATCCGGAGACTTAATCGGCCCTAAGGTGTCATGCACCAAAGGGCGCTCCGAATCCGGAGGCTTAATCGGCCCTAAGGTGTCATGCACCAAAGGGGGCTCCGAATTCGGAGGCTTACTATGGCCAATCGTGATATCCACGAAGGGCGCTCCGAAACAGGAGACATAATCGGCCCTAAGGTGTCATGCACCAACGGGCGCTCCGAATATGGAGGCTTAATCGGCCCTAAGGTGTCATGTGCCAAAGGGGGCTCCGAATTCGGAGACTTAATGTAGCCAATCATGATATCTACGAAGGGCGCTCTGAATCCGGACACTTAGTCGGCCGTAAAGTGTCATGCGCCAAAGGGGGCTCTGAATCCGGAGACTTGGTGTGGCCAATCGTGATATCCACGATGGGCGTTCCGAATCCTGAGAATTAATCGGCCCTAAGGTGTCATGCACCAAAGGGGGCTCCGAATTCGAAGGCTTAATCGGCCCGAAGATGTCATGCACCAAGGGGGCTCCGAATCCGGAAACTTAGTGTGGCCAATCGTGATATCCACGAAGGGCGCTCTGAGTTCGGAGAATTAATCGGCCATAAGGTGTCATGCACCAAAGGGCGCTCCGAATCCGGAGGCTTAATCGGCCCTAAGGTGTCATGCACCAAAGGGGGCTCTGAATACGGAGGCTTACTATGGCCAATCGTGATATCCACGAAGGTCGCTCCGAAACAGGAGACATAATCGGCCCTAAGGTGTCATGCACCAACGGGCGCTCCGAATATGGAGGCTTAATCGGCCCTAAGGTGTTATGCACCAAAGGGGGCTCCGAATTCGGAGACTTAATGCGGCCAATCGTGATATCCACGAAGGGCGCTCTGAATCCGGAGACTTAATCAGCCCTAAGTTGACATGCACCAAATGGCGCTCCGAATTCGGAGGCTTAATCGGCCCTAAGGTGTCAATGCACCAAAGGGGGCTCCGAATCTGGAGACTTAATGCGGGAAATCGTGATATCCACAAGGGGCGCTCCGAATCCGGAGACTTAATCAGCCCTAAGGTGTTATGCACCAAACGGCGTTCCGAATCCGGAGGCTTAATCGGCCCTAAGGTGTCATGTACCAAAGGGGGCTCCGAATCTGGAGACTTAATGCGGCCAATCATGATATCCACGAAGGGCGCTACGAATCCGGACACTTAATCGGCCCTTAGGTGTCATGCACCAAAGGGAGCTCTGAATCCGGAGACTTAGTGTGGCCAATCGTGATATCCACGAAGGGCGTTCCGAATCCTGAGAATTAATCGGCCCTAAGGTGCCATGCACCAAAGGGGGCTCCGAATCCGAAGGCTTAATCGGCCCTAAGATGTCATGCACCAAAGGTGTCTCCGAATCTAGAGACTTCGTGTGGCGAATCAAGATATCCACGAAGGGCGCTCCGAATCCGGAGAATTAATCGGCCCCAAGGTGTCATGCACCAAAGGGCGCTCTGAATCCGGAGGCTTAGTCGGCCCTAAGGTGTCATGCACCAAAGGGGGCTCCGAATACGGAGGCATACTGTGGCCAATCGTCATATCCACGAAGGGCGCTCTGAAGCCAGAGACATAATCGGCCCTAAGGTGTCATGCAACAAAGGGCGCTCCGAATCTGGAGGCTTAATCGGCCCTAAGGTGTCATGCACCAAAGGGGGCTCCGAATGCGGAGACTTAATGCGGCCAATCGTGATATTGACGAAGGGCGCTATGAATCCGGAGGCTTAGTCGACCCTAAGGTGTCATGCACCAAAGGGGGCTCCGAATCCGGAGACTTAATCCGGCCAATCGTGATATCTACGAAGGGTGCTCCGAATCCGGAGACTTAATCGGCCCTAAGGTGTCATGCACCAAAGGGCGCTCCGAATTTGGAGGCTTAATCAGCCCTAAGGCGTCATGCACCAAAGGGGGCTTCGAATCCGGAGACTTAATGCAGCCAATCGTGATATCCACGAGGAGCGCTCCAAATCCGGAGACTTTATCGGCCCTAAGGTGTCATGCACCAAAATGCGCTCCAAATCCGGAAGCTTAATCGGCCCTAAGGTGTCATGCACCAAAGGGAACTCCAAATCCGGAGACTTAATATGGCCAATCGTGATATCCACGAAGGGCGCCCCGAATCCGGAGACTTAATCGGCCCTAAGGTGTCATGCACCAATGGGCGCTCCAAATCCGGAGGCTTAATCGGCCCTTAGGTGTCATGCACCAAAGGGGGCTCCGAATCCGGAGGCTTACTGTGGCCAATGGTGATATCCACGAAGGGCGCTTCGAATCTGGAGACTTAATCGGCCCTATGGTGTCATGCACCAAAGTGCGCTCCGAATCTAGAGGCTTAATCGGCCCTAAGGTGTCAATCACCAATGCGGGCTCCGAATCCGGAGACTTAATGCAGCCAATCGTGATATCCACGAAGGGCGCTCTGAATCCAGAGGCTTAATTGGCCCCAAGGTGTCATGCACCAAGGGGGGCTCCGAATCCGGAGACTTAGTGTGGCCAGTCGTGATATCCACGAAGGGCGCTCCGAATCCGGAGAGTTAATCGGCCCTAAGGTGTCATGCACCAAAGGGGGCTCCGATTCCGGAGGCTTAGTCGGCCCTAAGGTGTCATGCACCATAGGGGGCTCTGTATGCAGAGACTTAGTGGGGCCAATTGTGATATCCACGAAGGGCGCTCCGAATCCAGAGGATTAATCGGCCCTAAGGTGTCATGCAGCAAAGGGTGCTCCGAATCTGGAGGCTTAATCGGCCCTAAGGTGTCATGCACCAAAGGGGGCTACAAATCCGGAGACTTAATGCGGCCAATCGTGATATCCACGGAGGGCGCTCTGAATCCGGAGACTTAATCGGCCCTAAGGTGTCATGCACCAAAGGGCGATCCGAATCCGGAGGCTTAGTGTGGCCAATCGTGATATCCACGAAGGCCGCTCCGAATCCAGAGGATTAATCGGCCATAAGGTGTCATGCACCAAAGGGCGCTCTGAATACGGAGGCTTAATCGGCCCTAAGGTGTCATGCACCAAAGGGGGATCTGAATCCGGAGGCTTAATGCGGCCAATCGTGATATCCACGCGGGGCGCTCCGAATCCGGAGACTTAATCGGCCCTAAGGTGTCATGCACCGAAGGGCGCTCCGAATCCGGAGGCTTAATCGGCCCTAAGGTGTCATGCACCAAAAAGGGCTCCGAATCCGGAGAATTAATCGGCCCTAAGGTGTCATGCACCAAAGGGCGCTCCGAATCCGGAGGCTTAATCGTCCCTAAGATGTCATGCACCAAAGGGGGCTCCCAATCCGGAGACTTAATGCGGCAAATCATGATATCCACAAGGGGCGCTCCGAATCCGGAGACTTAATCAGCCCTAAGGTGTCATGCACCAAAGGGTGCTCCGAATCCGGAGGCTTAATCGGCCCTAAGGTGTCATGTACCAAAGGGGGCTCCGAACCCGGAGACTTAATGGGGCCAATCATGATATCCACGAAGGGCGCACCGAATCCGGACACATAATCGGCCCTAAGGTGTCATGCACCAAAGGGAGCTCCGAATTCGGAGACTTAGTGTGGCCAATCGTGATATCCACGAAGGGCGTTCCGAAATCAGAGAATTAATCGGCCCTAAGGTGTCATGCACCAAAGGGGGTTCCGAATCAGAAGGCTTAATCGGCCCTAAGATGTCATGCACCAAAGGGGGCTCCGGATCCGGAGACTTAATGTGGCCAATCGCGATATCCACGAAGGGCGCTTCGAATCCGGAGAGTTAATCGGCCCAAAGGTGTCATGCACCAAAGGGCGCTCCGAATCCGGAGGCTTAATCGGCCTTAAGGTGTCATGCACCAAAGGGGCTCCGATTCTGGAGGCTTAATCGGCCCTAAGGTGTCATGCACCATAGGGGGCTCTGTATCCGGAGACTTAGTGGGGCCAATCGTGATATCCACGAAGGGCGCTCCGAATCCAGAGGATTAATCGGCCCTAAGGTGTCATGCAGCAAAGGGTGCTCTGAATCTGGAGGCTTAATCGGCCCTAAGGTGTCATGCACCAAAGGGGGCTACAAATCCGGAGACATAATGCGGCCAATCGTGATATCCACGGAGGGCGCTCCGAATCTGGAGACTTTGTCGGCTCTAAGGTGTCATGCACCAAAGGGCGCTCCGAATCCGGAGGCTTAGTGTGGCCAATCGTAATATCCACGAAGGGCGCTCCGAATCCAAAGGATTAATCGGCCCTAAGGTGTCATGCACCAAAGGGGGCTCTGAATCCGGAGACTTAAGGCGGCCAATCGTGATATCCACGCGGGGCGCTCCGAATCTGGAGAATTAATCGGCCCTAAGGTGTTATGCACCGAAGGGCGCTCCGAGTCCGGAGGCTTAATCGGCCCTAAGGTGTCATGCACCAAAGAGGGCTCCGAATCCGGAGACTTAATCGGACCTAAGGTGTCATGCACAGAAGGGCACTCCGAATCCGGAGGCTTAATCGTCCCTAAGGTGTCATGCACCAAAGGGGGCTCCGAATCTGGAGACTTAATGCGGCAAATCGTGATATCCAAGAGGGGCGCTCCGAATCCGGAGGCTTAATCAGCCCTAAGGTGTCATGCACCAAAGGGTGCTCCGAATCCGGAGGCTTAATCGGCCGAAGGTGTGATGCACCAAAGGGGGCTCCGAATCCGGAGACTTAATGCAGCCAATCATGATATCCACGAAGGGCGCACCGAATCCAGACACACCTAAGGTGTCATGCACCAAAGCGAGCTCCGAATCCGGAGACTTAGAGTGGCCAATCGTGATATCCACGAAGGGCGTTCCGAATTCAGAGAATTAATCGGCCCTAAGGTGTCATGCACGAAAGGGGGCTCTGAATCAGAAGACTTAATCGGCCCTAAGATGTCATGCACCAAAGGGGGCTCCGAATCCGGAGACTTAATGTGGCCAATCGTGATATCCACGAAGGGCGCTCCGAATCCAGAGAATTAATCAGCCCAAAGGTGTCATGCACCAAAGTGCGCTCCGAATCCGGAGGCTTAATCGGCCCTATGGTGTCATGCACCAAAGGGGGCTCCGAATACGAAGGCTTACTGTGGCCAATCGTGATATCCACGAAGGGCGCTCCAAATCCGGAGACATAATTAGCCGTAAGGTATCATGCACAAAAGGGCGCTCCGAATCCGGAGGCTTAATCAGCCCTAAGGTGTCATGCACCAAAGGGGGCTCCGAATGCGGAGACTTAATGCGACCAATCGTGATATTCATGAAGGGCGCTCCGAATCCGGAGGCTTAATCAGCCCTAAGGTGTCATGCACCAAAGGGGGCTCCGAATCCGGAGACTTAACGCGGCCAATCGTGATATCCACGAAGGGCGCTCCGAATCCGGAGACTTAATCGGCCCTAAGGTGTCATGCACCAAAGGACGCTCCGAATCCGGAGGCTTAATCAGCCCTAAGGTGTGATGCACCAAAGGGGGCTCCGAATCCGGAGACTTAATGCTGCCAATCGTGATATCCACGAGGGGCGCGCCAAATCCGGAGACTTAATCGGCCCTAAGGTGTCATGCACCAAACGGCGCTCCAAATCCGGAGGCTTAATCGGCCCTAAGGTGTCATGCACCAAAGGGGGCTCCGAATCTAGAGACTTAATGTGGCCAATCGTGATATCCACGAAGGGCGCTCCGAATCCGGAGACTTAATCGGCCCTAAGGTGTCATGCACCAAAGGGCGCTCGAAATCCGGAGGCTTAATCGGCCCTCAGGTGTCATGCACCAAAGGGGGCTCCGAATCCGAAGGCTTACTGTGGCCAATCGTGATATCCACAAAGGGCGCTTCGAATCCAGAGACTTAATCGGCCCTAAGGTGTCATGCAGCAAAGGGCGCTCCGAATCTAGAGGCTTAATCGGCCCTAAGGTGTCATGCACCAATGGGGGCTCCGAATCCGGAGACTTAATGCAGCCAATCGTGATATCCACGAAGGGCGCTCTGAATCTGGAGGCTTAATCGGCCCTAAGGTGTCTTGCACCAAAGGGGGCTCCAAATCCGGAGACTTAGTGTGGCCAGCCGTGATATCCACGAAGGGCGCTCCGAATCCGGAGAGTTAATCGGCCCTAAGGTGTCATGCACCAAAGGGGGCTCCGATTCCGGAGGCTTAATTGGCCCTAAGGTGTCATGCACCATAGGGGGCTCCGTATCCGAAGACTTAGTGGGGCCAATCTGGATATCCACGAAGAGCGCTCCGAATCCAGAGGATTAATCGGCCCTAAGGTGTCATGCCGCAGAGGGTGCTCCGAATCTGGAGGCTTAATCGGCCCTAAGGTGTCATGCACCAAAGGGGGCTCCGAATCCGGAGACTTAATGCGGCCAATCGTGATATCCACGAAGGGCGCTCCGAATCCGGAAACTTAATCGGCCCTAAGGTGTCATACACCAAAGGGCGCTCCGAATCCGGAGGCTTGGTGTGGCCAATCGTGATATCCACGAAGGGCGCTCCGAATCCAGAGGATTAATCGGCCCTAAGGTATCATGCACCAAAGGGCGCTCTGAATCCGGAGGCTTAATCGGCCCTAAGGTGTCATGCACCAAAGGGGGCTCTGAATTCGGAGACTTAATGCAGCCAATCGTGATATCCACGCGGGGCGCTCCGAATTCGGAGACTTAATCGGCCCTAAGGTGTCATGCACCAAAGGGCGCTCCGAATCCGGAGGCTTAATCGGCCCTAAGGTGTCATGCACCAAAGGGGGCTCCGAATCCGGAGACTTAATCAGCCCTAAGGTGTCATGCACCAAAGGGCGCTCCGAATCTGGAGGCTTAATCGTCCCTAAGGTGTCATGCACCAATGGGGGCTCCGAATCCGAAGACTTAATGTGGCCAATCGTGATATCCACGAAGGGCGCTCCGAATCCGGAGACTTAATCGGCCCTAAGGTGTCGTGCACCGAAGGGCGCCCCTAATCCGGAGGCTTAATCGGCCCTAAGGTGTCTTGCACCAAAGGGGGGCTTTGAATCGTCGACATGACGAGCGCTACAATGGGGTTTGAGAAATGAATTGAGCGATGAAGAAAAATGGTTTACATTGCAGAAGTGATATATATACAAGTATCAAAGCCCACAGGTGAGGTCAGTGACAGGGTTTTCATAAAATCTCTGCTTGTGCCGATTGCGGGGAGCCACGGATTTCTTCAATGCCATGTGCCGTCGGGAAGCGCACAAGCTGATGATAAGTGCTTGGAACGGCCTTCATAATATGTAACCAGGTTCACCCCATGATGACATTATACGGCGAAGAGAGATTTACGACCAGGAATTCTACTTCGACCGTTCTGGAGCCCGCTCGAACAGGTAGTATGATCTTCCCTAATGGGTACTCAGGATTTGTGTTAAAGCCGAACAGTGGGTCAGGCGCCGGGGACAGATCTGACCTGTTGAAGCCGAGTTTGATGAAAGTTTGGTAATACATAACCTCTGAAGTACTCCCTGGGTCTATGAGAATGCGTTCAATGGTGAACCGATTTACGCGTAACTTGACGACCAACGGATCGATGTGGGAAGCTGTTGTGCCGCTAAGATCGGAGTCATTGAAAGTGATTGTCGTAGCTTCTCCGGGCCATTCGGTCGGAATACGTTGCTTTTGGGGGATTGGATGCGATTGAATTGTGTGCACGGTTGGGGATGCAGTCGGCCATCTTGCACCAGTTCTTCCAGGTGATCCTTTAATGCGTAACAACTCTCCGTTTCGTGGCCGTGATCTTTGTGATACTCGCACCACCTATCCTTTCTTCGCGTGTCGGGTGGCCCCACCATCTTTGACGGCCATTTGAAGAATGGAAGGTGTTGGACTTTGGTCATTATTGCAGCGATTGGTTCTGACAACTCTGTGTACTTCTTGTCGGCATGCCTCGAACGCCTGCTGTCGACTTGCAGTTGTTCATTCGTCTGGTGGGAGCATTAATCGCTTGATCGGCGAGTGTCCCGCCTTTTGTCTCATTTAGCGCGTTGTCGTGGCTCAGGGCTCGAAGGTGGCATGGAACTTATTGGTTGAGCAATTTCATGGGGGGCCGTTTTGTTGGACATTTGGCCGGCTTTTATTCTCAAGGCATCATTTTCCACTTTGCAATACTCTTCAACTTTCTTCATCAATGCCCACACTGTTTTGGGGGGTCTTCTGGTCAGGGAACTGCGAAGAGCACTGTCAGGATGTAGTCCCATTTTGAAGGCGGTGATGGCCATGGAGTCGTTGCAAGCGTCGTCGACGAGGTTGAAGCACTCCTAATAGCGCGCCGAATACGCTCTGAGCGTTTCTTCTGACTGGATCTGCATAGCCCAGAAAGAGTCGGCCTGTTTTGGCTATACCTCGTTGGTGATGAACCTGGCCTTGAAGGATTTCTGTAATTGATGGAAGCTTTTGATCGAAGCCGGCTCCAGCTTGTAATACCACCTGACAGCTAATGGGCCCAGGCTGCTGGGGAATATTCGGCACATGAGGGCTTCGTTGTCTGCATGCAATGTCATGGCTTGCTTGTAGTGACGGATATGATCAGTGGGGTCTGATTTTCCATCGTAAAGAGTGAATGACGGAGCTTTGAACTTCTTGGGCAGGGCCGCCCTTGCAATTCGTCGGACAAAAGGATCATGCTGGTTCTCTTCGTCTGAACTGCTCCTCCTGCACTTGTTCCTTGTATGTAGACTCTTTTTGGAGGAGCTGGAAGTTTCGGATCGTCCCTTCTTGTTGAGCTCCGTGGGTAATGAGTTGGAGTCGCTATCAGTATCCTTTGGTCGGGCTCGAGGTCGTTGTCCACCGGCCCTCGGAGGTCGTTCGGGATCTTGGCGCATGGCTTTTCTCGATTTTGCTACTTCCAGGGCCAAATCTTGACGGAGACGTTCATTTTCAGCGATCATGTTCTCTAGCCTTTGTTCATTCTGCTTTCCTTGTTCCATGATCGCCTGCATTGTCTCTTGCACTGAAGTCGTTGGTGAGTCGAAGTTCAAGGCGCGTCTTGCAGTGATGGTTTCCTTTCCGAGCATATTTACTGGAGTGAGGTCATCTCTCTGTGCGGTCTCGTCAGTGGCTATTGGAGGATCTTCAGTCACGCTTGCCATGGATGTATTTGAGTATTCCCACAGACGGCGCCAATTGTGGAGAAGTGGTTTGGAAATACTCTTCAGATCCTGGGAGATGCTAGTGATCCTCAGCTAGTCACCTGAAAAGATACAAACACTTCGGTCAGGGGTGTCGGAATTAGCACTCCGACGGACAAGTCAGTTCAGACACTCAAGATAGCTTGTTTACAAAGTTAAGTGAAGTGATTCTTACATACCTTTCTCAACCCATAGTTCCTGTATTTATACCTTTCCTTTTGATCCTCGGGGCCAGGGCCTACTTTTTAATCATTGTCCTTTCTATTATTCGGCCCTAAGGATTTACATTTATTCGGTACATATATTATATTCGACTTCCCACTCTCGTAAGATATAGCCGATTAATATCAGCCTTCTAATGGTACGCACCTTTTGATTTTTCCATATATTCGGCCCTCACAATCTCAAAGTCATAATCTTCTATAAACTTTATCCACCTCTTCTACCTCAGATTCAAGTCTTGCTGTGTAAACAAATATTTCAGACTCTTGTGATCAAAAAACACTTCAAACTTCTCGCCATAGAAATAATGCCTCTAGACCTTTAAGGCAAATGTCACCGCCGCTAACTCTAGGTCATGAGTAGGGTAGTTCCTCTCATGTGTTTTTAACTGCTGCGAGACATAAGCTACTACCTTCCTCTCTTGCATCAATACACAACCCAAACTTTCCTTTGAAGCATCACAATACACTGAATAGCACAAACCCTTCTCCGAAATAATCAATACTGGAGCAGTGATGAGTCTCACCTTAAGCTCTTGAAATGACTTCTCACAAGTCTCACTCCACACAAACTTGATTTCTTTCCTCGTCAGTCTAGTCAATGGTGAGGCTAATCTAGAAAAATCTTTCACAAATCAACAGTAACACCCAGCCAACTCTAACAAACTACGGATCTCAAAGGAATTCTTGGGTTGTTCCCAATCTTGTATGGCTTATATCTTAGATGAATCCATAGTCACTCCTTCTGTGGATACCACGTGGCCTAAGAACTTCACTTCTTTCAACCAGAACCCACACTTCCTGAACTTAGCATATAGTTTGTGGGCTCTAAGCAACTCAAATACTACTCGCAAGTGTTCCTTGTGCTCCTTCTCAGAGAATGAGTAAATCAAGATGTTGTCCAGAAAGACAACCATAAAACGGTCTAGGAACTCACGGAATATTCAGTTCATCAGATCCATAAACATGGCTAGTGCATTGGTTAGCCCAAAAGGCATCACTAGAAACTCATAATGGCCATACCACGTACAAAATGCCGTCTTCTGGATATCCTCTTCCCCTACCCTCAACTAGTGATAACCCGATCCTAGGCCTATCTTGGAAAAACAACAAGTCCCTTTCAACTGATAAACAGATCATCTATACGAGGCATTGGGTACTTGTTCTTAACAGTTACTCGGTTCAACTTTCCATAAAAAATCTCTCAAAAACTCTTCTTCTAAGTTGGAGGGGAAATGCTCTTTTTATACTTGTAGAGAAGGGGTCTTAGCCATGAAGACTATCATAAAACCTAGCATCATTGGCCATCGACTCTAGCCATTAGGGCTAAAGTTACAAAAGTGCAAAACTCCCATGTGCATAATATGATTATTAACTCTATCATCAAAAGATGAGAGTTACAAAAGTTGAATAAATAAATTATATATATATATAATGCTATTTAAATAATCCAACTAGATGGGTCGCGAAATGGATACAGGTGTTGGGTCACAACCCGATCGAAACCCAGTCTAAAACATATGCCCAAGACTAAGTCCAACATATGCACATACACAAGCTTAGATCAGTCCAGACCAAGACTAAAACTAAATCCAAGTCCAAGCCTAGGCCTAAGCCTAAGCCTAACTTCTATTGATGCCTACTTTATGAGACAATTCTCATTCACAAATGGCTTCATCCCATCATTTTTATATTATAATCTTCTCACTTGAGAGAATACAAAACCACTCAGACCTACCTCAATCAACGGTTGGGTCCCACTTCAATTTCGAATTCAAGTTGCCGAATAACCATTATTTTCCAACAATCCCCCATATGAATAAAATTGGCCGAATAAAGAAAAATGGACAATGCTTAACAACAAAGGCTCGGAGAGATAGCACACAGAATAACCCTACATTAGAAAAGGTAGTTGATGGCCTTGAACCTTTCATAGTGAAGACTATCAGATTTACTGGTTGACCAGTGAACGTGATGTCTTGAACTGTTATGCCGTTTGTGTAAACCAAGATAATAGACTTCACACATGAGTCATTCTAACCATTGTTCTTGTCCTCATTGGTGTGTCCGGTTTGGCCCTGGAACACTAGCTTGGTTTAGTGAGTGTTTTTAAAGAATTTGGCCTCGTCAATTCTTAAAGAAGCGGCCCTACTCACACTCATATAGGTGACCTATACAAGGTATCTCATTATACCATAGTTGACTATTCTCAATACTTAGGTCATTAAAAACACCAGCTTAACCTTCCACCCCACACGATATCACTGTATAAAGGAATAGGCAAGAGGATTTATCTCTTCAATGACTCACCTGTTACACGCAATTAGGTTGTCCATTTGAACCTAGATCTTGGGATCTCCAGTCAACTAGGTTGGGTTTTCTGTTCCAATAACATTTGTTAAAGGCCTTAACCCCATTCCTCTTAACGAGTTCTTACTAACTCTCAATTTAACACTTTGGTTAGCAGATCCGCAATATGGTCCTTAGACTTTACATAGTCTATAGTGACAACACAAGAGAGTAGTTGTCGTATGGAATTATGTCTTTGACGAAAATGTCTAGACCTTCCATTATACGTATTACTCTATGCCCTACCAATACTTGATTGGTTGTTGCAAAGTATACAAAATTGCTAGCACAAGTTTCGATCAACATGGAATATCCTCAAGAAAACGGCAAAGCCATTCAGCTACTTTGATAGCTTTATTTAAATCATTGAACTGCGATTCCATCATTGATCTCGTGATACACATCTTCTTGGAAGATTTCCAAGACACAGCTACACCTCTAATAGTGAAAACAAATCCACTAATCGATTTGTAGTCTTTATATCAATATCTAGGTGATGTCACTGTACCCTTCTAGTACAACTGGATATCTGGGATATTGCAACCCATAATCCTGACTTCATTGTAAGTACCTTAGTACCTGCACGAACATCTACTAAAGATAGGCATTGGGATTACTTGTGTATCTATTTAGCCTGTCTACTGAGTAGGCTATACATGACCTTGTACACATCATCAGATACCTTAAACTTCCAATGACCCGAGAATATTCTAGTTGAAATACACTCTCACCATTATTCTCGGCCAAATGTAGACTCAAGTCTACTGGTGTCCTCGACACACTTGTATCTGATTTACTAAATTTCTCAAGTATCTTATCAACATAATGAGACTGAGAAAGAACAATACTACCAGATGTTCTAATAATCATATCTGTAAGGCCCATGTCAAACTTAGAATTTAACAACTTCCTGGTAATTCTGAACATCTTCTCATAATTACCAATCGTACAGATACAAACTGACATATTTGTTTGTCAGTGTCTTTGACATACACATATTTGTTAATCCTTGTTTACTTAAAACTCTCTTGACAACATTGTGTTGTCAAATTTCTCATGCCAATGTTATGGTGCTTGTTTCAAATCATATAAAGATTTCCCAAGCTTATAGACTTTCCTTATCTTGGAACCGACAAACCCTTCAGGTTATTCCATAAAGATTTATTCAACTAAATCTTTATATAGGAAAGCTATCTGACTATCCATCTTGAAGTATCTCTAGACTTCGCACAATTGCAATCACACTCACCACAACTGATGATCATGCATCAAAGTAATCTAGGTATCCTTTGATAACAAGACTATCTCATCGGCTTTTATTCACTTGCATTCTACGACTTACTACCTATGCAAGACAAAGTTAAATTAATAACTTCTTTCTAGAGAAATTACAACTTCAAAAAAGCTTTTAGCCTCGCTAGCCACCATATAGGTTTAAGAAGATTGGACAGAGGAACTTTAAAGTCCTAGTCTTTTGACATCTTTTAGGCTCATCTTTTTTCTCATGAAAATCGTTTCTTCAATTCCATGATGGCATTCTTGTGTAAATTTGAACATTAGATTTGTCCACAAGAACACCAATATCCACTACTATATTGTGCATAACCATTGAACACAAAGTCAACAGATTTTTAAGGCTATCCTACCCACTTGGTTTAGGTATCCTTTTACATGACACCCCTACATTTGTAGAATTTATACAAAGGCTTTCAGCCTTTCCAAAAATTCATGCAGGGTCTTTAAACAATTTCTTACGTCACAATGATTATGAAACTCTCATAATCATATCACAAAAACCACATTTCCAAACCGTCATCAATCGAATTAGGGTTTTTTTGAATTCAAGGCACCAAACAAATTTGGTCCAACCTGTCACTCTGAAGCCAATAGCCTTACTATTGGGAAACACAGATCTAGTGTTCAATAATCTACTATTCGGAACTTCATAACATGGTTAGTAGTCTTATCACTAGGAATCACCAATTTCTTAGCATGTGGCCAGTAGACTTTCAACTACTAGGAATCACAATGTTTTGACATGTGATCAATAATCACTCTACTACTAGGATTCACAACGTTTTGACATAGGATCAGTAGACCATTTCATTACTAGGAATCATCATATCTTGACATATGATTAGTAGACTCTTTTACTACTAGGAACCATCATGTCTTAATATATGATTAGTAATCTATTTACTACTAGAAACCATAATCTTATAATTGTGTAGCCAGTGGTCTAATACCTCCTAGGAACCACCAGTTTTCTATCTCTGTGATTAGTGATGTTGCACTCACTACGAGCCACCAATTCAAGAATATATTCAAAATTATAAAAATTCAAAAAATACATTCACCCACCCTAACGGATTGTCTCATCTTTGCTCTTAAGAAAAGCGACACAGCAATCATACGTGCTATAATTGACAAAAGGATAACATGCTAATTGCCTCTAATAAATTCAGAGATATCATCATGCAATCTTATGATTTCCTCTAATCACACTTGATCTCTCTAGATCTTCCTTTAAGAACCTCGCAATGTTTAAGGTTGTCAGATGGAACACATTTCTTGTTGTCACCTCTTGAAGCCATTTCTAAAAAATCACAGCAGAATTTCACTATTCTGTTTTTCCAGAAACTAAATTTAACACTAGAAAATCCCAAAGTCTAAAATTTAATTCAAAATTGATCTCACCACTTACCTTAGAATCGAACATGGTCAGGAAAGTTTTTAGGAAGACTGGAGGGGTCACATCGGTCCCACTTAAGAACCAGTTAACCTTAGACAAAACTTCCATGAGAAAGAAATTTCGAATTAAATTTTTCAAGGGATAAACTAGGTTAAAAGAAACCAAGTTTACAAAATTAATAAGCAATTAAAAATTGCTATCAGAATTACACCACTCATAAAAGTTAACTTGTAATCCCAGAACTGAGCCCATTATTTCTGAATAAAAATCAGAAATATTTTAGCTAATGCTAACATTTTTTTTCCCCAAAACAAAACACTTTGGAAATAATCAAATTATAACCAAAGACTTTCTCAAAACTTGGTTTCCTACCACTTTAGGAATAAAAAGATTAATCCCAAAGACTTCCTCTAATCACAAATGTTTGAAACCAAATCCATCTTAGTTTTCATTTTTGAACAAATCAAAAATACTCTTTAGCCAAGGCTAAACTTTGGTTTCTATTACAGAAAACCAACACACTTTGGAAATAATAAAATTAATCCCAAAGACTTCTCTAAACCCGAAGGTGTATAATTTCTTTCTTTCCCCCTTTCCTTTCACTACAGTGAAACTATTATAAATTAGAAATAAAAAACCACTACAAATGGAAATAGAAATGCAACTGTTACAATTACAAATTGTCTAAATCTGCAAAACAGGGTTCATAGTTGCATCCGAAATCATCTGTTTAGCTGAAACCACACTTCTCCACTTGTAATGCTTTTCTTTGTATAAAACACATTATAAAACTCTATCCTCCTTGCCACTAAATCTCCATGCTTACTTTTCATATACATACTTGGATACAAGATGAGTTAATGAACCAATAAAGTGAATATTACACAACTAATTTTAGTTATAACTCACAATGTATAATTCAAAGGCTATAGATACATTGCAGTTACAAGAATGTCATGAGTTTCATGGTTATGAAATAACTACATATATAAGACTATTATGGTCACAACATTGGCATTCCAACCATCTAACTATGAGCAAATAATCTTATAAACAATTGAGTTAAACTCTAACAATACACAATAATGTTTGGAATAACTCACTTGATTATACACATCAAGACATGGAAAAACTCACAACCGAAACAACAATTAATTAATAGAATTATAATGCAAAATTATTCCACCATGTACTAATTCTCTCTTAGGATCCATCCACCTTATAATACAACATAATGTAGACACCCCATTTTTGACCGCCCTTAAGACTTAGGCACCACCGTTTGATTACCCAATGATGAATGTACACGCTTGTCCAAATGCTCGAATTCCTCAGCAGGAAACCTTAGTTTCGAGCCTAAAAAATGTACAAACCTTGTGCCTTGTTTTTGGACCAAAACAATAGTTTTTCAAGCCTAACCATCCTAGTGGCCTACTGCTCACTATTAGTGGCCAGCCACCCACTTGTGTAAAATTTCAAATCTTTTTGCCAGCTGTGCCAACTATCTATACCGATGCATACACTGCACTAGCTATGTCTGTATAGATATTTCCGAGATGGTCTGATATATTTCTATATATAGATGACTCCCTCTCATATTTTGAGGGTTAGAAAAATTTGAGGAGCAAAAGTTTTGGAAAATATTTCTCTCTCTACATTTCTCTCTATCTCTTGCAACTTCTTTACCTTTTTCCTAGACACTCCAAACCAAACCTTGAGGGTTCTTTGCTGAGGTGTTTAAGCTTCCATTTTAAGTCCTTAAGTGTGTGGAATTAGTGGTTTGTGATTAAAAGGGTCATTCATCTTCAAGAGATATAACTCCAAGCTTCTTTCCCCTATTCATTAACCATCATTTATTGATGTTTTTGTACTATTTTTTAGCTGTATTTATGGGCTAAAACTTGTGATTTAAGGCCAATAAGGGTAGAGGAGTGGACCACCCCTCTTTGACCCTTGCTTTTTAGGCCTTTGCCCTTGTGTTTCCCATCTTGTCATCAACTTTTTTGAGCTTTTTACCACTGATTTTTAGAGGTTTTTAGAGGCTAAAAAAGTGGTTTTGAAATCCCAAAAATGGAGGGGCTAGCCACCCCTCCTTATGGTTATTTACTAGCTTAATTTCTCCATTGTTGTAGCTAACTTTTTCACGCCTTTCCATATGAATTTCAGAACTATTTTTGATTGTTTTGGGACTATTTTAGGCTGTTAATTTCATTTGAACTTTGTTTAGTATGCTTGTAGTGTAGTGGTCCTCATAGGTTTGGTGTTTTAGGCACTAGACACCAACATATTTGAGTTGATAGCATTTATTTCAAGCTTTCTATGCTTATGTTCATCTCTAATCATCTCTGCACCTCTCTCATTTCATTGGCTTTTTCCTTTTCTTTGAGAGTCGTTTCAAACCGATTGTTTGTTTAAGCTTGAGATTGAGATTGTTGTACTTAACAGTTTAATTTCTTCGGAGATTTATTACCAACGGCATGACATCTCTCTCATGCCCAAAACAACCCTTTGTTTGACACTTCCCTCTTTTAGTGGACTTAATGCTCATTTTGGACTAAAAGGACTAATGAATGGAAAGGTAATTACAAGGGGTAATCAATGGAGTGAAACAGAGCAAGATAATAAAATGGTTTGAGTTCAATCGGACGTTAATTGAACCCGTTGAGTCTTGAAGCATTTCATACTTGTTGGTGATGAAAATGGTTCAAGTTTCAACGTTAACCGCTTTCCTTGATCAATATCATGATATGGAGGAGGTTCATGAGCCTTTCATTGTGCATTAATTCAAATTGTATCCCTTGGTTCATAAGTCATCATGTAATGAATTTGCACCGATTGGTGGCTTGTGAATTGAGCCTACCACTCCTTTGAGCTGTTTGTTGATAAAGAAAGGTAGGGTGGACAAACATTCCCTGAGGATACTTTGTTTGTGCTCTGTTTGTTGTCTGTTGCAGTAGGAGAAACCCAACATTAGTGGCCGGCAGGCCACCTTTACTGGGCGGCAAGCCACTATTAGTGGGCGGTCGGCCACCACTTCTGGCCTGCCGGCCACTTTTGTTTTTCAGTTAGGTAGTTCCCTTTTTCTGCAGAATAGAGCGGAGACAGAGGTAAAAAAATAGTGCAATTCCCTAACTACAAAACTTAAGCATTTTGCCAGCCAAACGGAGGCATTTTCAGGTGGAAATCCGCGTTCATGCATGAGCCATCCCTCACATCTCGGCTCGGGACCCGTTACATTTGTTCTTAGTAGTATATTGTACTTAAAGTGGTGAACTTGTAATTAATCACTTATTTAATTCAATTCCCAATTTGTAAATATTAGCTAGTGTAGTTAATTTATTTCGTTTGGTTTGTAATAGTTAGTTAATTCGTAGTAATTCGCTAGTTCATTTATTCAGACCCTCCTGCACGAGGGCAAATATGTAATACTACATGTATGTCTTCAAACCCCATGTCTTTCTCCCTTTTATTTACTTGCTTATAATGGGTAGTCTAGAACATCATATTTCTTTTAGCATTTCCCATGTTTGCATCCATTTGTCTTACATGAATCGAGGCTCGGTTCATCATTCTAACAAACATAGTCGTTTATTACTTCGTTGAATATGCGTTTAAAACCGCATGCTATCAAATTGATTCACATGTCATAATTAGTGGCCAGACCTATTAATTGCATTTTTGCATATGTTGCATTAGGCATCTTTCATTTGTTAGGATCATGCATTTTCCTAACTAGTTTCACTTTTGGCTCACCTCGGGAATTGGGGTAAGCTTTTATTTGCTTTAGCATATCGCATGAGTGTGATTGTTGCCTTGACAAAGCATGATACCATGAGGCTAAGTGCTTAATTGTTATACTTGCTTGAATGCCTGTGGATGAAGGCTAATTGCTTGAATTGTGATAATTTGATCAAATGTACATATGAGTTCACTTTTTCAAGTGGTATATATTCAAACACTTTTCAAAACAAACATGAAATCAAAGTGTTCCAATTTTTGCAAATCAGTCTATACTTGTGTACAACACATGGTAATGTTAGCCTAATAATCGGAACAAGAGAATATAATGTAAATAAGAATCACATCATGCTTAGTAGAGGCCGATCTTTGATCGGGCGAGTAGGGTGCTCAATTCATGACCTTCCCCTCTCGTACTTAGGTTCCTGAGCTGAGACACTTTGGTGATGATGAATAAGTGGCCTTTGGCACGAGTCTCGAGTTTCCTAAATTTTCTAAAAATATTTACGTGGCGACTCTATAATCTGGCAAAGCAGTCCATTTTTGACATTTTGATTCAAAATCGATTTTTCAAAAGATTTGTCGGATTTGGACTCTTTTGTGTTTATCTATTTCACATCGCACTTGTGAGATTAGATTCAGAATTACGAGAGTCCAAACTGTAGGGCTATCGTATCCGAAAGGAACACGAAAAGCAAGCTACACATAATCATAAGCAAACTAAGAAATAAGACCATTATATAGAAAAAACCGAAACTGTTTTACTAAATTTTCTCCTAAAACAAACATGTTTAGAGATTATACCATCGGAAACCTCTCGACTAACCAAATCTCTTAACATTCTCAAAATCCAGCACTTTTTTTTTTTTTCCAGAATTTAATTAATCAAATTAAATCGAAATTGTTACCAAACTTTCAAAACAACAAACAGAATAAACCCAAAATAAAACTAAGCTATAAAGTAAATAATTAAATTCACTAAAATTCTGAAGGTCCTATATTATTCCTTATTCTACGCAAAGGTAATCCTATTCAAATAAAAAATTAGTAGTCCAATTTACTAATTCCAATTTATTATATTTGTTCGTATTATATATCATACTTTCGTGTTTAGGTAAACCTGTAGAGAAAGTTAACTACAATATAAAATAAATAACAAACAAATCAAATAAATTAGTAAGAATCTTAAGAAATAAAATTCTTATTTTAGTTTTATAAACTCCTAGCAACTTAAGCACTAACCATCAAATAACTCATGCAATAACAACTAATTAACATAAACTAAATTGCATGAATAAATAACTTGAAACAAACAACTCAAATTCCAATAACTTTAGGCAATTAAATTAATTTTAATTCCAAGAGTCACTAGAATAAAATTATAATAAAAACTAAATTGTTTTTTTTTTTAATCAAAACCTATTTATAAATATGTGTTTTAAGATTATTGGTATTTTGTCATAATAATACAAGAAAAATATATAAAATAAATTAAATAGAAATAACAAAACATTTTTTTTTTTAAATTTAAAGAATGAAATACAAAATAAACTACACCACTAAAATTACAGAAATGAATTAGATTACATTACTAATTAAACAAATTATTAACATGGATAACTAAATATTAGAACTCATCTTTGTAAACTAAGTGTTGAAAAATTTAAGAACAAATGATAAGAAAAGAAACAAACCGAAGCCTGCACTAGATAGTTTCCTTAAAACAGATTCACCACCTCCCGATGAATGCTGGAGGTACGCCGGCGTCTGTCTCCCAGGATAGGACGGTCGAAACCAGCTAATGCGGAAGCGCCTTTTGAATAGTTTCGGCGAACTTGACAATGGATGCACTCTCTCTAACAAGAACCAAATAAGGGGCTAACAAAAGAAGATAGGAAAATTTTCTTTGGTGTAAAAATCATCTCTATCTTTTTTCTTTTTTTTTTATCTCAAAACACGATCTCTATTTTCCATAAAAAATCTCTCAAAAACTCTTCTTCTAAGTTGGAGAGGAAAGACCCTTTTTATACTTGTAGGGAATGGGTCTTAGCCATGAAGGCTGCCATAAAACCTAGTATCAATGGCCATCAACTCTAGCTATTAGGGCTAAAGTTACAAAAGTGCAAAACTCCCATGTGCATAATGTGATCATCAACTTTATCATCAAAAGATGAGAGTTACAAAGGTTGAATAAATAAATATATATATACATAATGCTATCTAAATAATCCAACTAGATGGGTCGCAAAATGGATACGAGTGTTGGATCACAACCTAATCCGAACCTCGTCTAAAACATATGCATAAGACAAGCCCAGTCTAGCATAGCACAATCTAGCCCATGCCCAATACTAAGTCTAACACATGCACATACACGAGCCTAGGCCAGTCCAGACCAAGACTAAAACCAAGCCTAGGCCCAAGCCCAACTTCTATTGATGCCCACTTTATGAGACAATTCTCATTCACAACTCAATAGTTTCGGCCCATCATTTTTATATTATAATCTTCTCACTTGAGAGAATACAAAACCATTCAGACTTACCTTAACCGGCGGTTGAGTTCCACTTTAATTTCGAATTAAAGTTACCAAATAACCATTATTTTCCAACAATGCCTACATAAAGACGCCATCTTCAGCCACCTTCAGATATAAACAGCTGAGTAAGGGAAAAAGAAAGAGGAGAAAAGAAAAGAAAAAGAGGGAGAGAGGAGAGGGTGCTTGGTGGTCACCATTTTGAAGCTAAATCTTGAGGATAGTTTATAAAAACTCGTGAGGTAGAAATACTCTACCTCTAACCTTCCTTAGATATTCTTAACTGATTATAAAATATATATATATACAAGAACATGCATTATTAATACATACATAACAAGTGTGACTAGAATAGCTCAATGCATTTTAACATTTTGATAGGATGATAATTTCATGACTATATGATTTCTATTCCTTCTTTGCATGCATAGATCAGATGATTTAGCTACTAATTTTATCTTCTTATGTGTTCAAATATTCTCCATTGTTTTGAAATTGCATAAGGGTGAAATGAGATAATGTTAGTTCACTTTTACTTGAAACTTATATTTTCTTTGTTGTTTCAGATTTTATTGGTTAAAAAATGCTCTAATAAATTGAAAATAACTTTTGTTTAAAATCTTCTTGTACTGGGACCGTATAGGTGTTCTATACACGTGTAAATTTTTTATAAAATCACTGGACACCATTTTCTTACCGAAATAAATATTTGTCCTAAGTGTTGCTTACAACATTGTAGAAACGGTAAATTCAAACAAGTCCCATTTTCTCCGCAAAGGGTATTTTTCTGCATGACCACTTGGGATAGTTAGATATATGAGTTATCTTTCATTTTCCGCTAATTTCACAGAAAATAGATAAGTATAAGAGGAGAAATTGCAGTTTTATAAAAATGTGACAGAATCTGTCCAATTTTCTTAGCAAAATGTATATGACTATCTTCCATTGGTTTTCAGTCTTCAAGCTCTTTTGTAAATGTGTTCTCAACTCAAATATCTAGCAAAAAAATTCTAATCTTACCTATTTTTGACATCGTTTGAGGCCCCTTTTTATTTTTCAAACACATATTACCTGTGCTGGAAGTTGCTGTAGTTCATTGTCCCAGAAATCAGTTTTCTTCCAAATTTTATTTCTCCATCTTAAAATCATTTTTAGCCTTGGAATTCTTCGCTAAATACTTTTCTAACTCAATGAACAATCACCAGTTAAAATATTGGAATAATTGAACTTCGTTTGGTATGGGTTTCATTATTTTTAGTCCAATAATTTTGTGATGACTCCTAAGACATTTTTGTAATATTCATTTTGGTTGCCATACGTGGTTGTCTCGTGCTATATAAGGCTTATTTCACTGTGGTTTTCAAATTAAAACTCGCACGTGTATCAAAATGTGAATTTGACGAAGTAAAGAAACACAAACTTGAACCGATGCAGTAAAAGTTAAAAGCGATGGGATGAGCCTGGTTTAGAGTCTTGCACGAGTGAGTTGTGAACCCTAACATGGCATGGGAATGTATTTTGGCTGTTATCGGTATAGGCGATATAAGGTTGGTGGTGCTGGCATCACAACATAGATTGTTCCCTTGGGACAGACCATGATGTCATGACTCGGGGTACATAATCCTGGTGCGTGGGCATCATTGGTAGTTACAGCAAGTAACATTTGAATATTTGACTAAGAGGGAGTCAGAATTCCCCATGGCCATTACTTAGTGGTTGAGTGGAAATGGTGCTCCGCGGGGAGTTACCTAGACTTACCTGCTAAACTAAACCTATGAGAATTCAAAAGAAAAGTTTGGTATTTTCCTTATGATGAATTACTGCTTCCGCTTGCCATTGTTCTTATTATTTATTGTTATTATTTCAACTCCTAGCATTCCTGTTATGCTTATTTTATTAAATGTTGCTTATTGCTCTATTACTACACAGTATTCATTATTTGTGAGTATTATTATCGGGGTGGGTATTTTCAGGTGGTAGTATCTTATTGAGCTCATTGCTCATTGGCATTCTCGTTGCCCTAGCGTTTTATGCCAGGTATTGAAGGAAACATTGAGGTCTTTGAAGACAACGTTCAACCTTGGTTAGCTTGAAATGTGCCCAAGTCCTATGAACCCCTTTCCTGAGTTATCTAGTTATTGTTGTTGTTGTTGTTGTGTTTTTTTTTTTTTTTTTTCATGTATGTACTAAGACCAAGCTTTAAGTTTTTGGAATTGTAATTTAAGAACTTTTAATTTCTATTTTGTTAATTAATGGATGATGGAAAACTTGGTGGCAACAATGATTAGAAGTTCTTAATTAAGAAAAAATGATTTTTAGTTTTAAACATGATTATGATGTCCTCAAATTTTAGGGCGTCACATCATGGTATCAAAAGCTCTAGGTTAGAATACTGAGGGATGGTGGGAAGAGGTTTAACCTCAATTGAGTAGTGTCATGTGTTACTATTTATGCGAGCTTTATGCTAATCACAGTAACTATCCTTGTTTGATCTTAACTTTACCTCTAGCTTGATGCCAAATTTGTCGAATGTAAAATCATCACTTCTCTATTTCGATTGAACCTTTCCAATTCAGCAAAGTATTGCCTTAGGATGACCAATTGGCAATTTGTGAGCCTTAATTATTAAATCTTGTATGTTGTTCTCTTAAAAACCAGTTGCACTCTTTTAATCTTTACAAGGTGAAGAATCATAGGTATTTGGTTTGAAATGTGTATGGCCAAACGCAATTTCAATTCAAATATCTAGTTTGGTCACCAACTCCACAATCATAACCCTATTAAAAGTCCAAAACCATCATGTCATCTGACTATACCATATGTTCAAATTCCATTTGAATTCTTTTGTTAATTATACTATTGTTGTAGCTGCTTCATACTCTTTCTTCTCTACTACAATTGGGTGAATCTTGGGATTGGAGTTAGGTCAATTAGAAATGTTCATGAGTGTAGAACCACATTTAGGTAGTTCAATCCAAGTAGATCCCATGTGTAAGTCCTATAACTTAGAAGTCTCTAAGCCACGATGTAAACCAAAGAATAAACTGATTAGCGGCCAATCGAACGACATTAGATTGCTGCTGTAGGTTAGTGATGACTTTTTTCTTGACGATATAATTTTTCAATTTAAGAGGGATAGGTAGGATTCTCTGTCTCCTATGTATCGCAAATCATAATGGCACGACCTGCTAGCTGAGCAGTTGATAAGCTTGATGATTGAAAGTGAAGAGTTGAAGGATATAGGACTTCCTCATGTAGTGTGCAAATACACCAACATTTTCTTTGACTAACTACCAAGATTACCTTCAAACGGGAGCTAGACTTCACTACTAAGTTGAAACTCAAAATGTCGTCAATATCTATAACACCGCATCGCATGACATAGTTAAACTTAAAGAAATGAAAACACAACTACAATAGTTGTTGGACAAAGAATTTATTCAACCGAGTACATCTCCACAAAAAGCACTAGTGTTGTTCGCCAACAAGAAAGATAGAAAAATTAGGTCATATGTATCGAACATTGACAACTCAATTGAGTCACTATAAAAAAAAAATTAATAATCCATTACCTATGATTGGTGTTCTACTCAACCGATTGGGAGGATTAAATAGTTTCTCTAGAATCGATCTTAGGTCCAGCTATCATGACTAGTTACGTGTGCATGATAAAGACATATAGAAGACTGTATTTTGAAATTTCTACAATCACTGTGAGTTCATAGTGATGCCATTTGGCCTAACCAATGCACCAGGCTTGTTCATGAGCTTAATGAACAAAATATTCAGGCCTTACTCAGATCAATTTGTGGTAGTTTTCATTAATGATATTTTGGTGTATTCCAAGTCTGAAGGAGACCATGAACAACACTTGAGAATAGTACTTCAAACCTTAAGAGAGAACCAAGTGTATGCTAAGGCTAATAAATGTGAGTTTTGGATGGAGGAAGTAAAATTTTTGGGTCATGTGTTTGAAAAGGGAATATCAGTGGACTCAACCAAAGTAGAAGCAGAGAGCAACCTAAGAACACATTCGAGATTCTTAGTTTCTTAGGATTGGCTGGTTACTATCAAAGATTCATTCAAGACTTCTCAAAATTGGCCAAACCAATGACACATTTGACTCAAAAAGGAGTTAAGTTTGAATATAACGAATCTTGTGAAAATTCATTCCAAGAACTTAAGAAAAGATTGACGATTGCCCCTATTCTCATAGTACCAAAACGTGACGTTGGGTACAATGTCTATTGTGATGCTTCCAAAGAAGGTCTGGGGTGCGTATTGATGCAAAATGGCAAGGTGGTGGCATATGGATCAAAGCAATTAAAGAACCATGAGAAGAATTATCCCATGCATGACTTGGAGTTAGCAACCATAGTTCACGCACTCAAAATTTGGAGATACTACCTGTATGGTGAAAAGTTTAAGATATTCACCGATCACAAAAGCTTGAAGTATTTGTTCACCCAAAAAGACCTGAACATTCATCAGAGACACTGGATGGAGTATCTCAAGGATTACTAATTTATTCTTTTTCTATCATCCCGACAAGGCTAACGTGGTGGCAGATACACTAAGTCGCAAGAATAGAGGAATTGTTACTAGTTTAGCACTTAGAGAATGGAATATTGTTCAAACGCTCAATGAATTTGGGGTATAGATGGAGGTTCAAAATGAAAAGGCTTACCTTGGTGCTTAGATTGCTACGCCTAAAACTTTGAGTGAGATATTAGAATCACAAAAGGACAATCAGGAGGTAACATTTATCAAGGCACGAATGGAATCTAGTGAAACCATGCCTGGTTGGGAAATTCACTCAGATGGGAGTTTGAAATATCAAGGTCAAATGTTCGTGCCAAGCGATGACTCACTAAGAGAAAAGGTACTTAAGGAATTCCACCATTCAGTATTCGCAGAACATCCAGGAGGTACTAAGATGTACCAAGACTTGAAACGCCAATATTGGTGGGGCAGAATGAAAAGGGATGTAGCCAAATTTGTGTCTTAGTACCTGACATGTCAAAAGTAAAGGCTAAACACCAAAGGCTGACAAGAACACTTCAATCCTTACTAATCCCAGAGTGCAAATGGGAACACATAACCATGGATTTCGTGATGGGTTTGCCTCGATCACCATAGGGACATAACGGTGTGTGAGTAGTGGTAGATTGACTAACTAAGACAACCCAATCCTTACATGTCGGGCCATCGGATAAGTTAGATTCACTTAGCAGATTGTTCATCAAAGAACTGATCAGATTACATGGAATACCGGTTGGCATCGTGTTTGATTGTGATCCTCGATTCACTTCCCAATTTTGGCAGAGCTTGTAGAAGGCAATGGGAATGAACCTATGCTTTAGCATGATATTTCACCTAAAAATAGATGGGTAATCTGAAATGACGATACAAACCTTAGAGGATATGCTTTAAGATTACGTTATAGATTTTAAGGGAAGTTGGGAGAAACACCTACCTCTCGTTGAGTTTGCTTACAACAGTAGTTTTTAGCCCAATATTGGAATGACACCGTATAAAGCACTTTATGAACGACCTTGTTGATCATCAGTGTGTTGGACTGAAGTAGAGGAAGCAACCTTGTTCAGACCAGACTTGGCTCAGGAGACCACTGAGAAGATAACACTGATCAGACAACGACTAATCACAGCCCAAAGTTGATAAAAGAGCTATGCGGATCAAAGGAGACGACCCTTAATGTTTGAGATAGGGGATCATGTTTTTCTCAAAGTTCAACCTCGTCGAGGTACTACACGATTCGGGAAGAAACGAAAACTTGCACCTCATTAGGTGGGACCCTTTAAAATTCTAGGCGAGGTAGGAGAAGTGGCATACCGTTTAGCACTATCACCACAGCTCGCAACAGTGCACAACATTTTCACATCTCAATGTTATGGAAGTATGAGCCACACCCTTCCCATGTTATCAACTGGGGAGATTTTGATCTTAATGAAGATGTAAGCTTTGAGGAAAGGCCTATAAAGATTATGGATCAACAAGAAAAGAACCTAAGAGGAAAAGCCATCCACTTGGTGCGAGTGTTATGGCAGTATCGAGGAGTAGAGGAGTCTACTTGGGAAAGCGAGGATGCAATACGAGCCAACTATCCTCAATTGTTTGAAGATAAAGGTACGCATTAAAATTTCGGTGATGAAATTATTTTAAGGAGGATAGGTTGTGAGAACTCGTATTTTTGTATATTAAATTATTTTAGTAATTATATTTAGCTACTTAAATTTTGTAATCAACATCCATAATCCAATTCTATAACAACATTTTTGTGACGAAATTTTGTGATTAACTTTTAATTATTCAATTAGTGCAATTTTTATCTTCATATTATTATTATTGTTGTTGTTGTTGTTGTTGTTGTCGTCGTCATCGTCGTCATTTTTATAACTACAAAAATCTAATTCTTAATATATATTGTTCTGTATAATTGTTCTTTATAAAGTTTTGCATTAATAATTTGTACACAAGAAAATTAACCCATGGAGATTAATTGGTTCAATCTCAAATCTTTTAGTTACGTATAGTAATATTATAATATTAAAATGACTCAAAATCATATATATACCATAAAAAAAATGAGGAAATTGAAAGAATGGCTGCTTACCTCTTCCCAAAGTCTTTTCTTGGGCTTTGTTGTGCATGTATATGTAAGGGCATGCTTCTCCAACAACACACACAACCTTATCAAAGGAGGACAAGCATGCCTATAGGAGAGAGGAGAGGATGCTTGATGGTCACCATTTTGAAGCTAAATCTTGAGGATAGTTTGTAAAAACTCTTGAGGTAGGAATACTCTACCTCTAACCTTCCTTAGATATTCTTAACTGATTATATATATTGTTACAACCCAAACACGCCCCTATAGATTTAGTCTCATAACCGGCCAGTAATTTGAAGATTACCTACGGCCTCAAAGAGAAAATCCAAAATATTTAAATACAATTGGGGCCTGAAGCAGAAGGAAAACAAAAGTAATAATGTCCATTGAACGGTGCGTACATGGTCAACTGTAGTAATTAAAACATTTTTAACTCACTTTTGTATATACATGTACGAAGACATATCTTATAACATATTTCACACACTACATGAAGCACTTTTAACAAAATACAAAAATTAACTCAAGCCTGACAAAATAAAATAAAGCCTCTACACAGAAGTACTTCTTGGGTGGCTTGACAAAGCGGCAGACTCCGGGGCAAACTCTAATGTTGATCCTCCAATTGCTCACCTCTATATATATATATATAAAGAGTGAGCTAACGCCCAGTGAATAATACTAAAGTAAAGAAGCTGTATGGATGAGATTCTTAATTAATAAGTAAATCTCATTAATACATATTACATGTAAATCAAAATTAGAATGACCTCAGGTCTATCATTTCCATATTCATATCTATGCGCATATTCATAACGATATTCAAACGGCCTTTGGCCCATCATAATATTTAAATGGCCTTTGGCCCATCATAATATTCAAACGGCCTCTAGCCCATTACATTTGTATTCAAACAACTTTTGGCCCATTACATTTGTATTCAAATGGCCTTTAGCCCATCACGATATTCAAACGGCCTTTGGCCCATCATAATATTCAAACAGCCTTTGGCCCATCATAATGTTTAAATGGCCTCTAGCCCATTACATTCGTATTCAAACGGCCTTGGGCCCAAATCATATTCATCACAGAGCCTTATACAAAAATTAGGCATATAGAATACTAACTCATAATTCAAATCAACAAATCCATGAAACTTATACAGAAGTAGCATTTGGAAAATAACATACTTGAAAATATCTTTACTAAGATATTACTTATAGTATTCCGGTGTTTGATTCGTCCTTGTACTTGACCCTACATAATTCATAACACATTGGGTAATAGTACAATTCAATCCGTTCTTTAGCTTACTTAATTTTCTTAGGCTTCTTTCGTGTCATTTAATTCATTTAGGATGCTCAGAAATGAAAGACAAGGGAAATTGAAACATAAATCAACTTTTCAAAAGTTCCTAAAATAGGGCACTCCGCTCAAGTGGTCTGCAAAACTCTGCAAAAGTACTGGTTGCTTGAATTCTACGCTCGAGCGACAACTTCTTCGCTCGAGCGATGATGATTTTCCAGAATGTTATTTAAATTTCAAAACACATTACCAAGGCTCCAAATTCATGCATGACTCACTCAAATATGCAGAAACATTTCCAATTACATATATTTGAAGTTAGTTCCACTTATACTTCAAAATTCCATGATTTTAATTAGAATTACCTTGGATTAAAATCGTCTTTCGATTCTTTCTTTGTTTTATGAAACATAAAAATTGAAGCTACAAACCCCTTTTCAAAAATATTTGCATAGATGAAGTTTAAATTAAAATCAAACTAATTGTTTGATTCTCAACATAAATTATAATTTATGTCTAAATTCGTCCAAATTTAAATTTAATTCATTTTCTTCATATCAAGTCCAATTTCAAACCCACAAATTCTAAATCATGAATTGAACTTCCAAAGCCCTTGAAAATTCATGATGCATGTACAATTGAAACTCAATTTCATGTTAAATACAACTAAATTCAAACCCAAAGTCATTAATTTCTAAATTAATTTTCATAAATTTGAACCTAACTCTTTTGCATGGATCAAATCTTCAATAAATCCTTATTGCATGTAATTTATAAAACTCAATTCAAGAATGTTTCTATAAATTGAACTCAAATTTAACAAATTTAAAGAATCATAACTCATGTTTTTCAACCTAACTTGATTGAACATGCAAAACCCAATTTCTATGAATTTATATAATTAATCCTCAAACCTCTATTTTAATGTTCTCAAATCCACCTTCAATCAATTTTTGTCTAGATTAATTAAACAACACTAGAAAGAGGATGAAATTCTTACCTTAAGATAAATTTTTCATAATATTTAGCGTGAATTTTGGTATCCCACAAGCTCACTTCTTCTTTTGTTCTTCCTGTCTTCCTTTTCTTCTTCTTTTGTTCTTCCTGTCTTCCTTTTCTTCTTCTTTCTCGGTTTCTCTCTCCTTTGGCTACTTCCAACGGCCTTCTATTTCTCCTTTTTGATCTCATTCATTCTTCAATTCTCTCTCTCTCTCTCTCTCTCTCTCTCTCTCTCTCTCTCTCTCTCTCTCTCTCTCTCTTCCTCTTTCGGCCTCTCTCTTTCTTTCAGTCTCTCGGTTCTCTCTCTCTCTCTCTCTCTCTCTCTCTCTCTCTCTCTCTCTCTCTCTCTCTCTCTTTTTTCCTCTATGTTTTTGAACCCAAGCTCCAGCACATATATCACACATACACAACTTCTCTTGATGCATCCACACTACACACGTGCATGTTGATCCAAGCTACTAGCACAACACCTATACACATATATCTGATTTCTCCGCATACCCACTAGATTCCCGGTATACCCACACCCAAATTTTACAACTAAACACATAGGCTGGATTAATTCAACTCTCAATTACACAATTAGCTTAATTAAATCACAATTAAGCATACTTAATCTTTATTGATAAATTGCCTTATAACTTAATTAGTCTAATTGACTTCAATGGAGACCCAATTTAATCATAATTAAATTGATCAGTCTAAATTAGATTTTTAATCAAACTTCCAAAAAGCTCCAAATGTGAAATTGAACTTATTACCATCCTCAATTTTAGTTTCTCACATCATTAAGGCCTTCAATTTCAGATCAAACCCAAAATCTCCATAAAAAAATTGCATATTCAATTGAACACCTCATAAATAAATTTAATTTAATTCATAATAATCTTAATTCCCAATCTTCATAACTTAATCAACTCCAATTCGGACCCAATTAATAAAATATCAGTTTTACTAAACTGAATCAAATATTTAATTAAACTCCCATATGGTCTGATACTTGAAATTAAAATAATTCAATTCACTAATTATTCTTTCTTGAGTCATTTAAGCATTCAATTTTTAATTCCAAAATAAATCTTCAACCAACTCATATACAAATTAGACTGAATAATTCTCATAAAGCCCAAACTAAATTAGAATAATGGGTAATTAAAATTCAAATCTCCTTAATTAATTAAATGCCACATGTAATACGTAGTGGGGTTGTCATACTCTTTCCCCCTTAAAAAGTTTGGTCCTCCAAGCGTAAGACGCGCGTACCAGAATTCAACCACAAAGCTTTTTCTTATTTTAATTTTTCTTCCCGAGTAACATCTTTTCCATTCAATTCTCATCACAGGAGTTCAACTCATTTCATTTATTTGTTGGTCAATAACCCCAATTGGTAATTTCATGATAGTTTATATTGCCATCAAAAGCTATTTGGTACTGACCAATAACACTAACGGATCTCAAAATTGACCTCTCTGTAAGATTTCTGAATGAAATTTTATACTCAATTGTGAGAATAATATTAGTACAGTTAAAGATTTTAATGAATGATGTCCATAATATATTCAGAAAACAGATTTCAGATCAAAAATATATTCATATTCACGTTCAGAATTCACGGATAGTCATACGTAGTACATCTATTAGCACTAACAGAACAGATATAGAGCAGGTAGTGGTTATAATAACCAGTTCTATAATAGAACCTCCGGTACTGGGTAGCAGATAACAGATACAGGGTAGATAAGTTCCTTGACAGGACCTTCGGTATGGGGTAACAGATAACATATATCATATGATGCTAAAGATGCTACGAATACATTTCAAAAACTTGGACAATTATTCATTCATACAGAGTATAACATTTCATAAAACAAATCATATTATATCATTTAGAAAATACTTATAACTGAAAATAGTTTTACGGAGTTATTACTCACAGATAGTGATTCATAATTCATATACTCCAACTAACAAAAGGTTAATCCCAATGATGTTCATAATCTGACTCTTTTCTTTCAAATAAATCACAACATTCTTTTGCGGATAGTCACTTAAAGTCCTCAAATTGATTATGTATTTGATAACTAATCCGAATTCTTGGTCCACAAATTCTTTGGCCACAATAATTTGGATATTTGTCCCCATACAATTCATAAGCCACCAAGTCAAATAGGTGGGGGATTTACTCCATTGGTTCCACAAGAAAAGTCATTTATCTTCAGAAGTTAAAGACAACTCACTTAGGCATATGATCAACATTCACTTATCTTACTCAACCTTATACTCAACATTTGTAAAGCTCCGAAAATTGGACAGGGTATATCTATTTATGCTACAAAACCCACCTGATAGACAAACACACACACACACATATATATATATATATATAGCTAACTATTCTATACATCCATTTCCATTAAATCCCAAATGCCAAATACATGCTATTCACGACACCGACTAATGCTACAGGCTGTGTCATGAGATTCAAGATCTTATTGACAACAAGGTGATAGCACCACCCCAAAAGCCAAATGCAACCACCAACCCTCTCCCAGCCCACAACCAAGTTCCTCCACCACGGAACCTAAACCTAGTACACTGGCCATTCACTATGACCCCGTCATATATATCACCTCTTGCCACCTACCCAAACCGGCCGTGTTCATTCCTGAAAGCACGAACTTGTGCATGATCGACACGTCCATACTTTAACCTGAACCCGTGGTGGTGACAGTGGTAGAAAGAGGGAAGTTGGCCTTGGAGGGAAATGTCAGTCCATTGCCTGAGTGCTTTGAGGATTTGACTGAGGGGGAATATGATCCGTACCAATACATTGTGCCAATTGATTGAGCCAAGCCTGAAGTGGTATTGTCGGCAGCAGCGGAGGTCAATATGGTTAGAGAGGATAGCCCAAGCTAAGGTCTGGATGATCTAGCGGAGTAAGCAAAAGACTTAGACAGAGAGGATGGCCCAAGCCAAGGTCTGGATGATCTAGTGGAGTAAGCGGAAGACTTAGACAATCTGCAGTTCTACGACGAATAAGATCAAGGGGACATGCAGATTGACTGGTTTGATTTGAATGGGTCAACAGACAACTCTGGGTGGCTTAGTGATGAACCTGACCGAGAGGAAGGAACTGAACCAAAACCTAAAGAAAAGGGAGCAAGAATAGTTGCAGTGCCCAGAATGGCCGAGGACAAGGGAAAATTGCCGGAGAGCACCGGTATCAAGAATTTAGCTCAAGAACTGGGCGCCATGAGTACCGCGGATACAGAACATGAAACCGTGTTGAAGCGGTTTGTGCAAGAAAAGGATCAAGACAAACAGGAAGCTGGAAAAGCCCAACACCCTGCGGGGGATACTTCTGATAAGGGAATGATCAGAACGGAGCTGGACAACTGTTTGTCAGCTGCCGGAAGTGCATGGTAGGAGGATGATAATCTGCTTTTGGCTCACACCGACGAGGATTGGGATGAGTCCCTGCAGACAATACTTGGTACTCTGAAGAGGTGGACCACATGACGAGGAGTGGGCAGTATTTCAAACCCCCACATTTGGACCAAGCTGAAGCCTTTAGGAAAGATGATGAGGTTGAAAAATAGAAAGAAAAGCAGTTGGAAGAAGAAGCAGTGCTAAAGCAATTGAAGAAGATCCAAGCCGATATTTCAATCAAGGGTCTGCTCATGGCTTGTCGAGGGCATCAACGAGCTATACTATTAATGATGGACGGGGCCAAATTGTTCATTGACACGACTCCTGAACAGCTTGTGGGGTTGGTCTTCCCTGGAGGCGCTGCGCCAACTTTAACATTCTCAGACAAAGAACTGCTGCCAGAAGGCTCAGCACATAACAAACCTCTGTACATATTAGTGGAGTGCAGAAAAAAATAGGTGCCAGTGGTGTTGGTCGACACCAAATCAGCAATCAACGTTTGTCCATCTCGTACAGCATATTCCATTGGTTTGAAACCAACAGATTTCGTGCCTACAGCCCAGGTGATTCGGCTGTATGACAACACCAGTAGGGAGGTGATGGGCACAGTACAGATCAGAGTTCAAGTGGGCCCAGCTCAACAGGATATTGAGTTCCATGTCCTAGATGTTCTTAATTTTGCAAACTAATTTGTCAAAAATAAACACAAAAGAAAATGTTCTTAATTTTTTAACTATTATTTTTTCCTAAAAAAATAGTTTTTATTTTTTATTTTTTTTGAAAACTCAATCAAACCGAAAGATAGGTAAAGTCATAGCTAGAATCGTAGGTAAGATTACAATTAGGATCTTCCGGTTGGTGATCCATACATATTTATATAAGCATTTTCCTTTTTTCTTTGTATTCAAGCTGAACATGTTGGTGGTGGTGATATTAGAGTCGCAAAAGTGAATGCTAATCTGGCTGGGGACATTGGGGGTGGAATACATATATATACCTTCTTGTAATCCATATGCATATGTGAAGGGTGGAGGCACTATTGTTGTTGTGCTCAATGTTGGACAAATTTACAACGATGCGAGAACAAGTGTGAAGACATCTATAAAAAATGATGATGTATATGCACAATGCAATATTAATGAATTAAAAATAAAAATTAGTAGTTATATTGGTTAAAACTTTTGTTGTTTTTTTTTTATAGCCATTGCTGTTGTGCTTTAGACAAATTTATAACAACGCGAGAACAAGTATGGAGACATCCCCCTCTTTTCTTAGGAGGGGCGCAGTGGTAGTTTATGTTAGTTATGTATTTGTTTTTTATTTGTTGTTGGGCGTGCCTGGGGTATGCCCCTTGTAAACTTGTAAATTTCATTGTCTTTATTTTATGACTTACTCACAAAAAAAAAAAAAAAAAAAAAGTATGGAGACATCTGTCAAAAATAATGACGTATATGCACAATGCAATATTAATGAATTGACAATAAAAACTAGTAATTATATTGGTTAAAACTTTTGTTGTTTTTTTTTTTTGGTTTGTTTGTTTTTTTTTTTTTTTTAAGCCAAAGATAGTCAGACCAATAATATTATTATGCATCATTTTTCATGATATTAAAATTTTAAAAAATGAAGAGAAATAAATGTGTAGTCTCAAATGGATTTGGGGTGGGTGTTTGCTGTCACACCTGAGAGGTTTGTTCTAATCATATTTTGCTTATCCGAATCGTTCATATTATAAGATTCTTTAAGCATATCATCTATATAAAAAATAAGTTTAATCGGACAAGTATAACCTCATGATCAAGCCCTAATTGTTTTTAAAAAAATTATCAAAATTATGTTAACCGTTGATTTTTCTTAAACATAAATGCGGTGTTATTGTGAGTTACATATGTGTAATTAACTTTAATTTTTTTATAAATGATATACTCGATGAACTCTACACTATGAATGATTTAGATCGTTAAAATAAATTCATAACATGCTCTCACGCACTCACCACACGATGTTGTACCTTATGGGCATAGCACCAACCCCAAGTTGGTCTCGAATGTCTAAACAATGTATTGCAATTTATACTGAATAAAGCTATATGTACCAATTGGTATGTCAATTAGTGTATTAACAAATGATATGATATATTTCTATTGGACTTGAGTATTTGTAGTTTGTATAATAAGTTGGTCCATAATTTTGAAATTACATTGTTATAACATGTGTTCATACATTAATTGGTATAGTAATTAGTGTGTGTAGTACCATTGATTTATATTAGTATAGATTTCATAATTTCATATTAAAATTTGAAGTAGAGAAAGTAAAAAAGGAAATAGTTAATAAAATTTAAATGGTAATTAATGAAATTTTCCTTTGAAGGACAGACTTAAAAGGAAAAGAAAATTTAAATAGTAATTAATGAAATTTTCCTGTAAGATTTTAATGATATAAAAAATTCAAAAAACTAAGAAAAATATATGAATGAGAAGTTTATGTCTCAAAGTCCTAACAATGGCCCGTTTGGGAATAAAGTCCTAAAAAATTGATTTGTGGAACAATCAATCTCCTAGCCTTCTTAACTGAAACGCCACCTAGTGACTTCTCACTTCCATTATATGGTGATGAACAAGACGATCCCACTGATGATGTCGTGCATATGTTCTCCTCCGTTGGGGCCCATCCACTGAGCCTTATCTATTTAATTTTTTTTAAACATAATTGTTTGTTAATTATAAACTATAAATATTTATATTATATTTTGATATAAGTTTTATTTTTTAAAAAGTTAATTGTATCTTTGTTATTTATTGTGAATATTAATATTGTATTTTAATATGTGTTTTGTTTTTTTAAAAGTTAGTTATATATTAGTAGTCATATTAGTACAAACAACAATATGTTATTTTTTGGTCATAAATATAGTGTATACATAGAGATGTGAATGTTCACATTAATTTTGTAATACAAATAGGTAGTCGCATCCATTTAATTGTATCTTTTATGCAATTTTCAATTTGACCACTAAACTTCGATTTATATCAATTTTATGCCAAAACTTTTGAAATTTTAATCAATTTGGCTTCTGCCGTTACATTCCGTCTACAATTAGATGGAATGTGTTGACGTGACATCAAAATTCATTTGGAATTTCATTTTACCCCTCAAATTATAGCTTACAAATCAATTTTCCCCCAAATATAAAAAAATTAAATTTAAATATTTAATAAATGATTTTTTATCTCAATGATGAAAAATTAAATTTTAAATAATATATACTTTGCAAAAAATATCATATAAAAATATAAAAATTCTTATTTAGAATTGTCTTGAGACTATGAATATGGGTACTTTGACAAACATGCTGTAACCGTACTAGGTACTCACCGAATTTTAAAAAAATTTTCTCACTCAATTTTGAAAGGGTAAATTACATTGACACCCTCTGAGGTTTCTATTTTATACAGTTCTTCCTTCATATTTGAAAAATTATACTTACCCTCTATTAGATTAAAATAACATATTTGCCCTTAGCCTTTATACATATAAAATAATAAAATAATATAGATATTTTGTTTATGTCATTTTAAAAGAAATAACAATCATCTTTCACTACGCCAAAACAGGGCATTAACGGCGGTTTTTTAAACGGCGGTTTCGTTACCGTCGTTTAAAGATACTATTAACGGCGGTAACGAAACCGCCGTTAATGTATCTTTAATGGCGATTTTCGTTACCGCCGTTAACAAAACTGCCGATAATGACCTTTTAACGGCGGTAATGAAACCGTCGTTAAAAAACCGCCGCTAAAGCCATTTTTAAACGGCGATAATGAAACCGCCGCTAAAGCCCTCTCATTACCACCATTAATGACGGTGGTCTTTGTCAGCCGAGCTCCGGTGAGTGGTGACCACGCGCGGCTAGAGTTGAACATGACCATCTACAATAAAGTAAAAGTAATGTTTAAATATTTATTTAGGAAATATATTTCATGAAGAGTGGCTGTGGTGGAGTGGTTGGTGTGGGTGGATGAGAGATTGAGGGTTCAAGACTTGTGGAGTGCAAGAAGAAAGAATTATATTTTTGAAAAATTTGAACCTATTTACGGCGGTAAAGAACCGCCGTTTTTGGTCTTATATTACCGCCGTTTTTGGTCGACTTTTAACGACGGTAATTTACATTTTTATGGCGGTTGTACTTTTTCCGACACGTGCATAAACGGCGGTAACAAAACCGCCGTTAATACCGCCGTTAAAGGCTTTAACGGCGGTTTTACAGCCTTTAACGGCGGTAAAAAACCGCCGCTAAAGCCCAATTTTGGCGTAGTGTTTTTTGGTTGAACTCACACAAAAAATTGAGTTTTTTTTTTTCTACTATTTTATTTTTTATTTTTCACTAAATTTTATTAGTATCTTAAGTATTTTTTTTTTTAAAATTTTTTAGATACACCTAATCTAGATATACTTAAGAAGTATAATATTTTGTGATTTTTTTTTAAATTCACCAAATTCAAATATATATATACAAAAATTCAAATTTTTAAAAAATTTTGAACAAATTTTATGCATTTTAAATATATCGAGATTGAATTGATCTAATCTAGATATAATGGTGAAAATAAAAATGAAAAATTACATTCTTATATAAAAATTTATACAAAAAATATCATAAAAATGGTAAGATGGTCATTTAGAAAATTTTAAGGTATAACATTAGCAATCTAGGGGTAATTTGTAATGAGATTACAAATCTTTGGGAGGTAAATGCAATTTTTCAAATGTAATGTGGAGATCTGTATTAAACAAAAATCTCAGGAGGTGTCAGTGTAATTTACCCATTTTGAAATTACTATTAGTCAATCAATTCTATTTAAATTTGGGTAATAAATTAGTTACAATTGCGCTCGCACACACATAGAATAGCCAAGAAATTTTCAGTTCAATAAGTTTTTCCATGATCAACTCGAGATAATTTGAGACTTATGAAGCACATGTATGGGTATGAATACTGGTATTAGTAGAATAATGGTACGTCGACACGGTAAAATTCAAAAAAAAAAGTATAGTATGGATATATACAACTTAATATGTTTATAAAAAAATATTTGTTTTTAATTTAGAATAATATAAAAATTGATTAAATAGTTTAATTTTTTAAATTCAACATGCAATTGACATTTATTGCCAAAAGTACATGTATAAGATAAATAAAAGTTAAATATCATTATATCAAGCAATTTACAAACCATAACTTAATTTTAAAATCATACTAAGTACAAAACTAAAAATAAAAAAGAAATTTAGTAAAATGAATTTTATCTTTGTAGTAAAAGAAAATATTATTTCAACTGAGGTATGGCATGACTTGGGTATATACTAGATATGTCTGGGTACGTCAAAAATTAAGAAAGAAAAATTTGAGTATGTGTTTTGTGTATCCGGTACATATGCAGAAATACCATACATCAGTAAGTACTCGGTATGGGTATGACATATTTGTCGAATTATCCATGCTTCATAATCTCTAGATAATTCTAAATGGGAATTTATATATATATTGCAAAGTATATATTATTTACAATTTAAAATTTTCATTATTAAGATAAAAAAAATTATTTGTTAGATATTTAAATTTAATTTTTTTATATTTAGGGGGGCAAATTGATTTTTAAGGTATAGTTTGGAGGGTAAAATGAAATTTCAAATAAATTTTAGTGCCATTTCAACACATTCCGTCTAATTGTAGACGAAATATGATGGCAGGAGTCAAATTGATCAAAATTTCAAAAGTTTTAGTGTAAAATTATTATTAATAGAAATCTAGGTCAAATTGAAAAACGTGTAAAAGTTTAAGAGGCAAAATGATTTTTTATTTTTTTTTTCTTAATGTTCACACGCTCATATAACATTTGTAATGTAAAAGTTCACATCAACATTTATAATAAGAGATTTTCAGAAAACAAACAGTTTAAGATTTTGATAATGTGAGATTTTTTCTGTGGAACAAGAGAGATATTTTTTTTCTTCTAGAATAAGGGAGAGATTTTTTCTATGGAATAAGGAATTGTTATTTTTTATTGTGTATTAATTTCAAAATAAAAACAAGTGCATAAAGTTTTTTTTTTTTAGATATGGACAAATGCCTAGAATTAGAAGGGTGATTTGGTCATATTATGCCAAATAGGACCTGATGGAATACTCAAAAAAAATATAAATTAAGTATAACATAAGTTTTAAGAATGGAATTTACTAAAAAAAACTCCATAAATTTATTGCCCTAGAAATAACTTGACATCTTAAATTAAATTGAATTTAGTTTGCATATTTAGAAAAACCAATAAAAATATTCTTCATTAATTACCATTAATTTTTTTTCTAAATCTTTCTTGTTTGTGTCCTCTCCTTCAAATTTTAATTCAAAATTCAGATGATTGGAAGGCTATAAAATTCAAAATCCTGGCATAGTCTTCTTTGGCATACCTTCATGGCAACTGCAAAATTCATCACAACCCATTTGACTCTATACTCATTTTTTTGGCTTCTCATGAATGTAAGTTGCAATGCTAATTTCTCGATTTCCTTCTTTCTTTTTTTCATTGAGAATTTTCCCCCCCAACTGAGTTTTGTTGTAATTTGGTAAATTCGAATGTCGCAACCATGCCCAACACATAATTTACGTTAGAGTTAACCTTGATGAGTCTGTTTTCTAGATTCACTTTGTGAAATTTAGCTTGATTTATTTTTTGTGCTCTTCCCCCTTCCTTGTCAGAAAGGATTTGAGTTAAGAAAAATGTTAAGAGAAGATACCATGTAAATTATTTCTATTTGTTGCAATTATCAATTATGGTTATCAAAATCATGATCTGGATTGTAAGATCCAAATCATTGCATAATTGGTATTATAGTATGATCACAAGTAAGATCTTCTAACATTGTAGTCACATTATTTGGTTGAGTTTTAAAATTTTATTTAAAAAAAAAATTAAAACTAGTTTGATAAACAAATACCAAAAAAATATTTCAATTTTTTAAAAGTAATTTTTGCTGCAAAAAAGAGAATTATATGAAAATAATAAATTTTTAGATTTTTTTCTTTTTAACCAAATTAGTTTTTAATTTCAGATTTTGAAAGCTAAACTAAACTAAACTAAACTAGGAAAATATGTAGGATCACAACTAGAATCCTCAGCAACATCACAACTAGGATGTTTGAGTTGGTGATTTTTCATCTTAATTTTAGGGAGTCAAATTCTCTCTAATTGGCAAAGTTTACTCAACTATACCATTAGGTCGCGATTGATCTACCATGGGGCTCAATTTGATAATCCAAATCGTTCATCTTATAAGGCTCTCTGAGTATATTATTTTTGTAAAAAATTAAATTAATCGAACAACCACAATCACATGGTCATATCATATTTGTATTCAAAATAATTACTTGTGGTCCAAATTTTTTTTATGATAAATGTAATATGATTATATGGATTGATCAATAGGATATTTTGCTATAGATGATATACTTAGAGACTCTTATAAAATGAATAGTTTAAATTATCAAAATAGATTTCCTGTTGACTTATCGGTGCCAATTGAAGAGAATCCAACTCTTATTTTTAATATATATTACCTTTAGTGTCAATTTCTCCTTATGTATTTATTTATTTATATAAAATTAAGAAACTTACTCTCACCATGGAATCTCATTTGTAACAACCGTATTACTAACCTAACGTTGTATCAAGCTCATTCCTACTCATCTTAATTTTAGTTAGTTTGCACCTAGCACAGGAATTTTGATAATTAACTTTTAATTGGAGATTGTCTCATTATATTTATTTAGGATCCAAATTTTCTCTAGTCTACAACCGTGTTGTTTGGGTCTATGAGATCCACCATGGATTTCATCTTAATAATTCGAACCATTCATTTTGTAAATCATAAAGTGTAGATCATTCAAAAATAAATGGTCTATTTAAAAAATATATTTGTCGTTCATTTTTTTAAAGACAAAATGCAATAAAATGAAAAAGTTATAATTATTGGATTAAATTAATTTTTTTTTAATGTATATTATACATCGAGAGCTCTACAAAATGAATAATTCGAATTATTGAAACATGACTTTTGGTGGGCCCTATACGTCTCTTAAGTTCTTTCATATTGAGATCTAAACATGAAAGAAGCCCAATCCAATATGGATACATATGTATGCAAGTATATATATATATATTTTTCCTTTGTATTCAGGCTGGGCTGGTAACAATGTCAATGATAGAGAACATGATGTTGATGTTGGTGTTGCAAAACTGAATGCTACTCTGGCTGGGGGGCATTGGGGGTGGTATTCACATACCGTCTTGTGATCCATGATTCTGTGAAGGGAGAAACAACCTTTGTTGTTGTTCCCTATGTTGGACAGATATAAAACAATGCGAGGACAACTGTGGAGCTATCTGCCAAAAGTAATGTTGTAACCTATCATATCTTAAAGCTTGAGGATGAATGTGCAATGCAATAGAATTATTGAATCGGCAATAAAACTAATAAGTGTGTGAAACTTTTGTTGTTGGTATATACGCTTATAGCTTTTGATTTGTGTTTCTTGCATAAAACTGATAGAATATGCGAAAGTAATATTCATTTGACTAAAAGAATTAAAATTAGGCAATAAGAAATTTTTTTTTTTAATGGCAAATTACAAATACACTTTTGAAATTTGCATAAAGTACGAATTACTCTTTATAATTTAAAAAATTACAAATATGCTCTTATCAGAATTTTTTGTTTAACTAAAAAATAAAATTCTTAATTGTTTTCCTATATAATAATGAAATTATTTAAATTATTAATTAAAATACATTTCTGATATTATTAAAAATTATTAATTGAATTAATAATTTATTAATAAAAAGAATTATTTGATATGAAATTAAATACTTCAAAAAGTATAATGCAATTTTTATTGAAACAAGGATTTGTAATACTTCAAAAAGTACAATGCAATTTTTATTGAAACAAGGATTTACCGTTTTTTCAATAGTTTTGTTGTCATGCGCGTCTCCATATGGTGTGGAGATTTGGAGCAGAAGCAGACGGTGCCATGCCACCGTGCCACTCTTGTGGCTGGCTGAGATGAAGTTTCCTCCGTGCGTGAGAGAAAGTTTAGTGTGCGACGCGTTTAAAAGCGGTTTTATTTTTATTTTTATTTTTATTTTTATTTTATTAGTAAAATGATATCATATACTTATAAAATTGAAAACATTTATGGTGTGCATAATAAATATAATGATTATATTAGGACTATATGACAACACTAATACTAGGTATCATAAAAAATCTTTCATGAAAATGGTCATGAAAGATTTATGACATTTGGATTACACTTACAATAAAGCACCACACACTAATCAAGGTAATTTAAGAGTCACAAATTTTTCATGATCATTTTCATGAAAAATTTTTCATGATTCCTAACATTTCTCATATGATAATGGGAGTGTTTGTCCCAGCTTTTCAAAGCTAACTTATGGCTTTTAGCTTTGAAAAAGTTATTTTGGATTGTTTGGTTAAACTTATTTCAAACAGCTTCTGATTTTAACAGTTTATTTTAACTCAAAAAAAGTTGATTCTGAGAAGCTGCTCGCCCTTTGCTTCTGATTATCAACTTCTGCTGTGAACATGTTAATTTATGGTAATAATCTTAGATTTTTTTATTTTTTTATCTTTTTAAAAATAGAAAAAGATCCAAATGGACTATAGATTATTATTATTATTTTTTTATGAGAAATGTAGACAAATAAAAAATAAAAATTAATTGAAAAAGCTATTTCACAACTTATTTAACAAATACTACTCAGGAACTTAAATCTATAATCAAACAGTTATACTAAACAGATTAACAACTTCTGATTAAAGTCATAATCTATAATCCGTTAAGCTATAATCTATAAGTTGTTTTAACAGCTACACCAAAGGGGGCCAATGATATGAATAATTTGTGATAAAAAATATTACAAATTATTTTGGTAACATAACCACTTAACAAGGGCACTAAAGAGACATTATTAATATCATTTATATCATATCAATATTGGTAAGGTTGATTATTCAGTATTCCCGGAATATAAACACGTGGTACTCTATAAAATTTTGATTGGTAGAGAGGGATAGAGACACACGATTTATGTTGGGGATGGGGGAACAACATGTGGCTAAGTAATTGATTACTGACTTGGAATATGACCACATAATATTCTGAAATTATTGAATAATTTCTCCACACGTAATTGCGTAACGTTTTTTTATCACAAATTATTGTCATCATTTATATCATATCAATCATAACACAATCACTTAGCAAGGGCGCTAAGGAGGCATCAAATCCTTCCAATAAATTCTACCATCATAAAAAATTGAAAATGCTATAAATGTATCAAACTATTATTTTCTTCCACTCCCTCTATATTATAGAACTAGTGTATGCTCGGACCTCAAGGTATGGTATAATTAATAATGAGATCAAAATATAATTGAGTATAAAATTATTAAGTTAAAATGCAACTTATCAAATTTGTTACAAAAAATTTGATGTGAAAATACAAATACAGGTTCGATTAGTTATCCCGAAATTAAAAATATTTTATCTTTGTCATTGAGGTGGGTTTTTTTAATTTTTAAACAAATCACACCATCCCCGTTATCTCTCTTATCTCTTCTTGTTAAAAGATTACATTTTAATAGTAAAACTAAACCAAATTTTTTTTTTTTTTTTTGTTAACAGAATCCAATTTAATCCCAATTTAAATTTTGAATTCATATTTGTTCACCAAAGAAAAAAAACATTTTCCAAAAAAACATCATCCAATTATATTTTGATCTTGTGATTAAACATAAATATTTTTAATGATGTTTCATCTCTTAATAACCAAACAACTTCAATTTATTTATTTATTTAAATTTTGCATTCAACTTTGTAAACTAAAAAACATTTCCACAAATATTTTTTCACATGACTATAATCAAACTTAGCAACACCAGCCAGCACACAATGCAAATGCAAATGCAAGAAAAACAAACAAACAAACAAACAAGGACCAATTTCACATGCCCTTTGCCTTCAAATCCCTCTTCCCTACTTTTTTATTTTTATTTTTATTTTTTTACTAACTACAAAAATCTATAAATCTAGGGCATGCTTTTCACTTCTAAGAGCATAAAATACATAGACTCATAAATGTAGGTGTAGACACCCAATTTTTGACCGTCCTCAAGACTTGGTTGTGCTTGTAGGTACACCCAACAACTAGTTTGATTGCTCGCCCAGCATTCGACTGTTGCGGCGGAACGGCACCGGTTCGAGCTTCTCGGACCCTATATCCTTTCTGCCTCATTTTTGGACCTTGACTAGGTCCTGTCAGAGTGGACCCTGTGGTGCACTGCCGGCCATGGCATGGCACTGCCGGCCATGGACTTGACCCTGCCGGCCCTTGGTGATGCCCTGCCGGCCAATGGTGTGGCACTGCTGGCCATTACTGATGGCCGGCACCCCCCCTATCTCAGCTGGTTTCCAGGCAGATCTTTTAAGCCAGCTGGATTTTTGTTATCTCCCCTCCATACACGTGTATGGAGGGATGCAGCTCTTGCAAAGCTTCTTGAAGAAGCTTTGCATTGCCTTCTTCTATATAAGCAAGAGGGCTCCCTTTGTATCAGGGCTGAGTTTTTTTTAAGAGCAAAAACTCTCTTTCTCTCTATATTGCTTGAGTTTTGTGCTTTGAAGTTGGATTTCTTTGCACTTTTACACTACAACACATAGATATACACCACCACCATTGGATCAAGCTTCTTGGGAGGGATTCTTGAGCTCTGAAAACAAGCTTCCACCCCCTGAAATTGCTGGTTTCGAAGAGGGTCTTCAAGGGTGAGCATTTCCCCTATTTTTGCATTTTCTTGCACCTTGCTTTAGCCCTCTCTGCATATTGTTTTAGGCTTTGCTTATAACTGAAAAAAGTCTTGTTTTTAAGTGCTTTTTAAGTTTGGTTAAGGTCATTTTGCTGTTTGGGGTGTGTAGCCCCCTTCCATGCTTTGTTTGGCTTTGTTTTAAGCCATATTTGGAGGCATCCGAGCTAGCCTTGGTTTGGCCTTCCTACCACTAAAATCCAGTGGATTTTTAGTGGTAGAGGTGTGGTTTTGAGGTCCTTAATCAGAGGGGGTAGTCCCCTCTCTTTGTATTCCTCTTTGCTTGCATTTTTTGCCTTCCAAAGGACCAACCCTCTATGCATTTTTGAGGCTTGGTTCAGGCCCTTTTTTGTGACTTCTAGGACCTTCTTTGGCCCTGTCCAAGGCTGGTTTGGTCATGCCTTTCTTGCATCTAGCATGTGTAATGTAACTCTATTCATAGCTCATCAAAGTAGCATGTGTGCATAGTCTTTGTTGAGTCCATTTCAGTCCATTTTTGGTGATGTTTTACCATGCCATGAATCTGTTTTGGGTTGGTTTTGTTACTCCATGCTTGCATGATGCACTTGTAGTGTAAATCCCCTAAACTAGCTTCATATGCTCCATGCGTTGCCATGTCATTTTAGCTTGTTTGGTTTACATTTTAGCATGTATTTGGTCATCATTTGGCATGATATGACCCTATCCATAGTTGGTTTGATCATCCTTTGCATGCTCCAGATAGGTGTAGAACAAATCTTGTTTCCTAGCTCTTTGTGCATGATGTTTTGACTCATCACACTAGCATATTTTGGCTTGGCTTAAACATGATTTTATGCTTATTTTGAAGTGTTCTAGGATTGTTTTGGGTTGCCATGACCATATCACTCATGCTTTGTATAGCTATAGTGTAAATGCTTAGGCTAGTCTTGGGTTTTGAGACCCCTACCATGCCATACATGTGATGTTTGCATGTCTTGCCCTCATTCCACATGCTATTTTAGTCCGTGAGATGTTGTCATTCACTTGCATTTGATATGCCTTGAATGTTTTATATAGCTTGTGCTTTATGCCTCAAGAGTGGACTTTTGTGCATCCCACTTAGCCTAAGCCTTTGGCTCATCATTTCAGTGCATTTTGGGTCCTAATATACCATGATGCAACTCTATTTTTGGTTGTCCAAGTCATGCCATGATTGGTTCTCATAAGTGTAGTGCATTGCCTCTTTAAAGCCTTGCATGCTCCATGCTTTGAGCCTTGTGTTCTAGCCTTTGTTGGCTAGCTTTGAGCTTGGTTTTGGTCTTGCTTAGACCTGCCCTAGGACTGTTTTAGGTCCCCTTGGCCGTTTGGGGCTTGCCTTGTATGGCCATGGCTTAAGTCCCTTTGCTTACTTTGAGCTTTGAGTATCCTAACATGCCTTGCTTGCATTGTTGAGTTGATTTGGCATCACTTTACATGATATTTCAGAGCTTATCCCATTGCCATGTATCCATGTTTTTTGCTCCTTAAGTGTGCTTAAGAGTTGTCCTCTTCGTGCCTTAATACTTGAGCCATTTGGCATGCATGTTTGCCTTGCTTTTCATGCTTTTCATGCCATCAATTCATCACTATTGGCTACTGATTTGGACCTAGTTGAGAGCTGTCCATCTTTGGTGTAAGCCCATTTTACCATGTTGTCGCATGCTTGTTACATGTAGTATGTTGTTGCATACTTATTTAGCTTTACATGCCTTACATGTTCACATGTTCATGTTGCATTTCGTCATGTTGTCCAAGGTTGTCACCTCACATCATGCTTATGTGTTTGTTGCATGTCATTAGCCTTGTTAGGTTGTTCGCATTGCATGTTTGCCATGCTTATGTGTTGTATTGCTTGGATTAAGTGTTAATCCGAGCACGAGGAACGATGGGCGTTTCATACTTCAAGTAATGGAACGTGTCTCAATTCTCGGTCGCCGAAGCTCTTGATGATTCATGATAGAGTTCTAGGCTTTACTTGCTTTATTTGTGCATTCATTTTCATATTGATTTGCACAAGTTAGATCTTTGGCCATCATGCATCGGGACGCGTGATTGATGGTCGTGGATCTGATTTGGCCTCTCCCTTGATGTTTTGAGGTGATTTGGAGTGCCATGGTGCGTACATGCCCTTAGGAGGCCCTCCATTTTCTCTATTTTGTGCTTCGTTGCAGTTTGGTGTCCCAGCACACCAGTGGCCGGCAGCCTGCCATTGATGGCCGGCAGTGTGTCATCCTTGGCCGGCAATGAGCCATCTTTGGCCGGCAGTACTCCTCTTATGGCCGGCAGGCCACTGGTAGCTTCCCCCTGCAGTGTTTCGGTAAGTTGCAGCAACAAGCACTGGAAGACACCCTGCAAACAGAGCCTCTAAAGAGCAACTGGAAGGCCTTCCAAAGCGAGGAACCGAAGCGAGCATGCATGCCTCCCTTCTTCAAACAGAGCTGGAATAGCATCATTTACCGCTTTCCCTATTTGCTTGTTGTCATTCATTAATTAGTTAATTGATTTGTTAATTAATTAAGTTGTGTAATAATTAGTTGTAGCTAGTTATTTATTTGGTTTTGTAATATTTAATTAGCTCGTGAGTTAGTTAATTAGGTGGCTTGTATTATTTATTCGGACCCTCCGAGTGAGGGCCAATGTTGTAATAAGTGTGCGTGGGTGTGTGTATGTCTTCCAACCTCACGTCTTTCTTCCCTTTTATTTAACCGCTTACAATGGTTAGATTTAGGGCATATCTCAATTAGCATTCTTATGCTTCGCATGTTTGCATTCATTCATTTGTATTGCATGCACCGGGCTCGGCGCATCATGCTAACTGCATTGTATTTCAAATTCAATTTGAATACGTGTATCAATTGTCACATTCCACATGCCATCCTAGGATTAGCCGAGCCTATTCTAGATTGCATTTTGTATGTGATGCATTAGCCACTTAACATGGACTAGGGTCATGCATGTTTTGCTAACTAGCTTCATTGTTTTGGCACGGAGTACGATGTAAGTATTTATGCTTTAGCATCTCGTATGAGTGTGAATGTTAACATGACAGCATGCTTACCATGTGGCTAAATGCTTAGTTGATATAACTGCCTGAATGCCTGTGGGTGAAGGTTGGATTATTTGAGTTGGAACAACTCGTTGAAATCCGTGTTTTAGCCTACTTGCGAGTAGCAAATCTTAAAACATTTCCAAACAAACGGATATGCAATGCTTTGTTCCAAATTAGGCGATCTAGTCTATACTTGTTTTGCTGTGCGCATCACATAGTAATTCTAGCTAATTAATCGGAATAAGAACGCATGTGTTTTCAAAAACGAGATATCATGGTTAGTAGAGGACGATCTTCGGATTGGGCGAGAGGGGGTGCTAATAGCTGACCTTCCCCAATCGTACCCAAGTTCCCGAGCCGAGGCAACTTTGGTGATGACGGACACGTGGCCTTTGGCACCGAGTCAGGGTTTCCTAAATTTATCCATTATAAAATATTTAGGTGGCGACTCTGTATCTGGCAAAGCAGTCCATGTTTGGCACTTCTTTCAAAAAATCTGTTTTTCTCAAAACGATTTGCCGGATTTGGACTCTTTGGTTCAAGGTTAAGAACTGTGACAAATCGAGTCCGAACTGTAACACGATTCAGGTCCCTCGCGGGCTTGTTACAGTAGGGCATGCCCAAGATATAGAATAAATAAATAAATAAATAAAATAAAAATAATGTTTGGGTAGTCTCTCTCATGGACAACAATCTAATATTCAAAAACTGTCACTGTCGATCAGAATCCGAAATCACCCTCTCCATACAGTTATACCACCCTCACCGATAACAACCCTCTCCGAAACCACCCCCACTGCCACCCCAAAACGCCTCTTCCACACCGCCTCCAACATGACGTAGTACGGCCAAAACCTTATCCGCGACTATCTACAGCAACACTACCACCGGCCGTGACTTCAGCAGGTATCATACAGCGACAATTCGTTTGGATCCAGTGCTCCCTGTGCCGAAAATGTTGCACTCAGACAGACCAAATCTTCAATCTGACCAAATTGACTCGCCGAGCTGCAACAATTGTCAGATGTGTCTCCACTAGGTATTGTATAGCGACAATTCATTCATGGTGGGCGATTTCTCAACCGAAATGTTGACGTTTCGGAGGACCAGATTCCCCAATGTTGCTCTCGGATGCGGTCACGACAACAAAGGCTTGTTCTTCGACACCATCAGGTTATTGGGTTTGGGCCGGGGGAAGTGAGGCTGAAAGACAAAAGAGAGAGTGCTTAGTGAGGCTGGAAATTAGGGAGTGAGGCTAAGAGCCTTAAGAGAGATACGATAGTTTAGAGAGAGGGTGAGAAGAGCCTGGGGGAAGAGAGGGAGTGAATGTGTGTTTTGAAATTTAAAATATGGAAAGTGAGGCTGAAAGAAAGAGAGTGTATAGAAAGAATGAGATGAGACGTAAGAGAGAAAGAGGAAGGGTGGGTGCATGCAAAGTTTTAGACGGTGATGTTAGATGTTGTCACGCCTAAAAAATTTCCTCCATAAATATTCACCAACTCCCATTATTAGACATAAACAAGAGGAAGTGCTCAAAGTTAACGTTATCTACAAATCTCCATCATTTGTATTCATTAATCAATAAGAGATTTACAAAAGATACTCCACATGCAAATATACATTCAACATCCATAGTATATGAATCTATAGCATGTGGCATGGTAGTTCAAAAACAATTAAATGCCCTCAAGGGCTATAGTTTCCAAGGCTTATGCCCGGTTACACAAAAGTGGTTTTTCGAACCCATACACATATAGCCCTTGCCTTGGCAAAATAATTACAACAAAATAAAGGGCCTTGTGCTCTCATAATATACCCCACACCTTTAATTCAGCGGAATCACTATATCTGTTCCTGCACAAAATCTCATAGGGTGAGCACAAAGCCCAGTAGGAAAAATCTTAACAAAGTATATACATTTTATACAATCTCATAAGATGAGTGCACATGTCATGTTCAAAAACACATATCTTTATCCTTTGAAAACATTTTTGCACCATGAAATCTTAAAAATTCAACAACTCAATAGTTTCAATAAAGTTTAAAGGCGTGGCAAATATGACTCAAGTAATCCCTAGGTTGGTGTCTATAAGTAGGTAGAACTAGCACTACTAAATCCCCACTTTATCAGTAGCTAACCGGAAGGCACGTGGTACCTCCTCTGCACGTGTTTTCGGTCTTTCACCCTGGACACTCAAGCCAACTTAAACAATACCAATCTACACCCCCTATCTGGACTTACCAAACGTATTTAACCCAACAACAATTCAATATTATCTTGTTTCATAAATAATTTATTTCTCAATGCAATAGCTTTCAAATCTCAATTTGAAATTCATAATAATCAAATGAAAAAGAATGCCAATGCAACATGCATCAATGCATTACAAAATGTTTCCATATTTAATTCCACCACACAATCTTCTATTGTGATCAAGTTTCCACCTCTTTTCTCAACGTAATTTCACAATATATATGTACACATATATATGTCTATTGAGGAATAAATCATATTTCAACATTACATGCATTCTCCACATGTTAATCAACATTTTCAACTCGATCATTTCAAGACCAATCAATAGTATGCTATACAACAAGCTTTAAAACCAACCGTTTCTCATATTCCATGGGATTTCTCATTATATGCAAAAATAATAACAATCCTCAATCATTTATCACCATAATACCTTATCAAAACAAAATCTCAAGAGAACGCAACCTTTTCCCCAAAATCTCCAATTTCTAGGTTTTCATCAAAATTAGACATTTCCCCTATTTTTGAAAGGTTTTTTTTCCAAAACAACCCTTCGTAACAATATAGTTCAATCCCTTAAGAGTTTTAAGAAAACAAAGGGTAAACCCATTTTTTTTTCAAATCATCAAACACTCATGGACCAAAATCAAGTTCAATACTACAAGAGGGAGTTCCAAAATCAACATATTCTTGCAAAAAAAAAAATATATAACTCCAAGAAAATCCCTACCTCAAGTTCTTGAAGGAAAGAGAGAAGAAACCCCCAAAATTAACGGTGTTGAAACCCGATCTCTACCGCACACAACGTAGCCCTTGAAGAGTTCTCCAACTTTGATGAAGGAACTAGGGTCAAAACTTTAATGGATTTGGAGAAATCAAGGATTTAATGTAGTTTGGTGAGGGAAAAGTAGAGAAAAGAAGGAGAAATGTGTTTCAGAGAGAGAGAGCTAAGAGAAAAGTGAGATACACTTAACCAAAGGAGGAGAAAAAGAAAAGAAAATTCGGACTCAGCATTTTCCACACGTGCGCGCCTTCTTCCGCACATATGACACGTTCTTCACCGCACGTGCGGCCCACTTCCCATACCTGCCCCTACTCATGCAATTAAAGCAGTACTACACCATCACAACCTTGTAGACACCCCATTTTTGACCATCCTCAAGACTTAAATGTTTTGAGTGTTTGTGTCCGTTTTGTGTGTTTGTGTAGACACTCGATGATTGTGTGTTTGTGTCCGTTTTGAGCGCCCGAAGTCCTCCGTGGAATGCCCTGTCGTTGAGCCTTCAATCCTTGTTCTTTCTGTGCCTTGTTTTGGACCAAAACTTGGTGTCTGGACCTCTTAGTGACCTATTGGCCACCACCCAAGGCTGTCGGACATGGGATGTTTTTGTCGGCCATGGGTGTGGCCGGTCGGCCACCAGTGGTGGTCGGTTGGCTATCAGTGATGGCTGACAGCCACTAGTGCCTTTTTCCAGATATTTATTGACAGTTGTGCCAGCTGTTGCACACTAAGCTGCATCTCCATACACATGTATGGTGAGATGTTTCTATGCTTAAGGGGTGGTTTTTCTATAAATAGGGGGGTTCCTCCCCCATTTTTGAGGGTTAGAAAATTTAGAGCAAAAATATATCTCTCTCTAGAATTCTCTCTCTCTCTCTCTCTCTCTCTCTCTCTCTCTCTCTCTGTGTGGATATTTTGTATATATTTGCTCACAAGTCCTTAGCTTTTGCATACCAACCCTTAACCAAATACTTTCACCTTTAGGCTGAGATTACTTGGAGTTTTGTTTGAGCTTTAGAAGGTGGTTTGAGCTTGGATTATTGGCTATTTCATGCTTGGCTTCAAAGGTATAGTACTTACCTTATTTATACTTGTTTTGTATCTTTGTTTTGCCATCTATATCAATTGTTTTTTGGCTGATTTTGAACTACCAAAAACTCTATTTTTATGGTTTAAAAGTGTTGGTTTGAGGCTATTTTGAGTTAGGGGGTGGTCCACCCTTCTTGTTCCTTTGCTTGTTAAGCTTTTGTACCATTTTTCATCACCTTTAAACCAATTTTTTTGGGCCTTTTAACCACTGAATTTCAGAGGTTTTTCAGTGGTAAAACTCAACTTTTGAAGTCCAAATTTGGAGGGGTTAGCCTCCCCTCATTGTGTCTTGTTTGCATGCCTAGTTAGCCTCATGTATTAGCTTATTGTTTTAGCTTTTTGTGGCTTAAGTCCAGCATATTTTAGATAATATTTAGGGTTGTTTTGCCTCTATTTTTGGTTGTTTGTGTCATTTGAGTCTTGTATTGCATGGTTATAGTGTAATTTCCTTCACTAGCTTGGTGTGTTAATGCTTTAATCACCATTGTTTTGAGTTAATAGCATGTTTTAGTGTTGTTTTGCACTTAATTTCAGTACTTTAATCTTTGTAATCTCCCTCAATTCTTCATTCTTTTGTTTGCTTTGAAAGTGGTTTTAAACCTCTTTGTTTGCCTAAGTGTGAAATGGAGGTGTTGCACCTAATGGTTTAATCCCTTAGGGGGTTCATTACCAACAGTGTAATGCCTCTTTCATACCTAAAGCACCTTGTGGTTTGAGTCATCTTTCCATTAGAGGACACTCACTAATGGACAAATCAATTAAAGAATGTCTTTGGTAATTAAAATGAGTAAAGAAAATTAATAAGTAAAAGCATGCAAGATAAGCATTATTTGTGTTGCGATGCATGTGTTCAAACCGGACGTTAGTTTGAACATGAGGAAATTGGAACATTTCATACTCAAAAGTGATGAAATGTGCCATTTTCCTAGGTCTCCATTGCCCTTGATCATGCATGATAGGGTGGTGGTCATTTTGGTCTCATTGTGCATTAATTGAACTTGCACAATTGGTTTCACAAGCCATCATGCAATGAAAATGCTTGATTGATGGTTTGTGAAACCAAATGTTGCCCCTCCTTTGATTTCTCCATGAAAAGGAGAGGCAAAGTGTGCAAATAATCTGTGAGAATACACTATTTTGTTCTGTCTACTCTCTGTTACAACAAAAAGAGGAGTTCATGTCATCAGTGGCCGATCGACCACCACTAGCAACCGACCGGCCACCATTGGTAGCCGACAAGCCCTTTGTTGGCCACTAATGAAATTTGCACAATGTGTTCCTGAGGTGGAGCAAAGGTGTTCTGGAAGTGGACAGCTTTGTTGGTGATCAAATGTGCAAACAGAGGCTCGCAGCAGCAAAAACAGTGGCTTTTCAGGTGGAAACCGAGTATGCATGAGCAATCGTCGCATACCGAGCCTTTTTACTTTGCTAAATGTTATGATTAATGTTGCAATTAGTTTGCTAGAGTAGTTAATTAAATAGGTTTGTAATAATTAGTTAACTAGCATAGTTCATTAATTAGTTGATTTGTGTTGTAATAAGTAGTTAAGTAGTTTAGCTATTTATTTCAAGTGTTGTAATAGTTAGCTTAATTAGTGTGGCTAGTTAGTTAGCTTATTCATTCGGACCCTCTTTGGCGAGGGCGTAATGTTATAATAAGTGTGCGTGCGTGTGTATGTCTTCGAACCCTACGTCCTTCTCCCTTTTATGTAATCGCTTTTGATGGTTAGATTAGGGACATATTTCAAATTAGCATACCTTGTGCTTGCATCCATTCATTCGTATTGCATGCACCGAGGCTCGGCGCATCATTCAAACTACATTGCCATTTCAATACCTTCCTTGAATACGTGTTTAATCACATGTTATCAAATTGATTTGTATGCCATATTAATAGCCGAGCCTATTAATTGCATTATTGCATGTGTTGCATTAGACATTTTGTATAGTTAGGAATCATGCATTATTTTCTAACTCATATCTTCCAAGCTTGGAGTACTAGGTGAGTTTTTACGCTTTAGCATACTTGCGTAAATGTGAATGTCGCCATGATAAGCATGCTTGCCATGAGGCTATGTGCTTAAATGATTAACTGCATGCATGCCTGTGGATGAAGGCTTGTTGTTTGAATTGAAATGATTCAACAAATGTGCGTTTTAAGCCCACTTTGTTGAGTGGCACATGTTTTAAGCCCACTATGTTTGGTGGCAAATCTGCAAACTTTAAGCCCACTTGAGGTGGCAAACTCAAACCATTTTCGCAAACTACATGACTTGAAATGTTCCAATTCTTGCGATGTAGTCTATACTTGCTTGTGCACATCACATAGTAAAGTTAGTCTAAAAACCGGAATAAGAACGCATAGTGTTTATAAAAAATCATATCATGATTAGTAGAGGTCGATCTTTGATCGGCCGAGCGGGGGTGCTCAATTCATGACCTTCCCCCCTCGTACCCAAGTTCCTGAGCTGAGGCAACTTTGGTGATGACGGATACGTGGCCTTCTGCACGAGTCAAGATTTCCTAAATTTTTCCAAAAATAAAATATTTAGGTGGCTACTCTGTAATCTGGCAAAGCAGTCCAATTTTGGCACTTTTTGATTTAAAATTGATTTTCCAAAATGATTTGCTGGATTTGGACTCTTTGGTGTTTATCAGTTTCACATTGCACTTGTGAGACTAGATTCAGAACTGCGGGAGTCCGAACTGTGAGACTTTTCTTTTCAAACCTTTTCGAAAGGCGGGGCACGAGAAAAAGGCGAGCCCACAGTTTCTGGCGACTCTGCTGGGGACTTAGAGAATTTGACTCGAACTCATGATATGTTATTTTTTCTACACTTTTGTGTTTCTTTGCATTTACATTTTCATCGGTGCGCCTAAGTCACAGTGTTTGCCATCTGCTATTCTTGAGCGGTTTGCCGGAGGCTTGCTTGAAAAAGCTTGCCAAAAGGCTGACCAGTTGCGGGCTCTGCCACGATGGGAACACAACCCTTGGATTTGGACTACTACTGTACCGTTTGACCCTCCTTTCACTTCTCGGTGTTAGGTGCGAGAGGTATATTAGGTAGTCTTGTTAAGGTACCCTTTTTGACTAATCGACCTAGTTGCATATCGGAAGCCGTAGAGACTGATCCAAACTAGGACAGGTTGCTCACCCGAATGCAGGAATTATATGAAACTGCTTGTTTTGCATAGTGAACCCCTAGCTCCTGACGAAATTAGGACAGGGTAACCTTACCCCATCATAAGGGTGTTTTGGCTCTTACTTGCTTGATACATGCTTTTAGAGTGAAACTCTATGGGAATGTATGTATCAGTTGCAAGTTTGGGTATCAGTTTTGGGGCAAAAATCAGTGTTAAGTACAGTTCTCCAGCTTATGATAGCAACTGCGTGTTGTTTGTGTCTGGGCAAAGGTGCTGTGCGGTTTCTGATTTTTTTTTTCTTGTTGCTTTATTTCATTTTTGCAAGGTAGTTTTACACCATTTCTTCAGACAAGTCTGTTAACCCCCAAGCACTCTGGACCCGAGTAAGGCGACTTTACCAATCCAGGGATCTTGTAAGATCACAGCCAGTGTTTGCTTCACTCCCACCGGTTACCAGATGGAGGTGGGTTAGGCATAACTTACCGGTTCAGTAGTCACCAATTCAGCAGTCACTGTTTACTTCGCCTATGCTCAGTCAGGCCTAGTCATTTGCTTCTACTTCGGAAAGAGAGTACACACCAGTTCTGATAGCTCAGCATTCTACAGTCAGCATGGAAAATATGCTTCACCAGCTCCAGCAAACTATCGAGACTATGCAGCTAGATGTTGCCCGACAAGATGAGGTCTCAGCCCGTCAAGCTGAAATCGCAGCTCGCCAAGCAGAAGTGATAGAAAGGCTTCAGGACCAGCAGCCACAACCTGCAGTAGTCACAGCATCCTATGCACCCTTAGTGGGTATTTCGGCGCACGGGGTCACCATTAATGTCCAGGAAAATGCGGACATTCCGACAGAGCCATTCCCACCTCAGACCTCCAAAGCACCAGTTTATCAAATGGAGACGCCGTTTGAATTTGAGGTTGACCCTGCTGTACTGAAAGTGAGCAAGCTGGAAAAACTCTTTAAACAGGCATAGGATGTGAATTCAATCCGTGACATAGAGGTTGGCTATACAGATTCCGCAGTGACTCTGCCGAACAGATTTAAGATGCTGCACATAGACCAGTTTGACAGCTCTGGGGATCCCATGGTCCATCTCCAGCTATTCTTAGACATTCTGCGGTCGATGGGCCTATCTAGACTGCAGAAGTTATCCCTCTTCGGTTGAACCCTGTTAGGTATAGCGGCCATTTGGTATGCCAAACTTGAAGACTCTATGAAGAGAAACTTAGAGGAAATGGCTGAGGCCTTCATAGCGCAGTACTCCTAGAACACTCAGATCAAGGTTACTACTTGTGATCTCGAAGCAACTTGCTAGGAGCCAAAGGAGGGCTTCTCGGATTTTGTGACCCGATAGAGAGCTAAGGCCTCCATGATGATTGACCGACTGGCTGAAAAGGACCAGATCATAATGGTGGTCCGCAATCTGCAAGGAAGATTGTTACAGAAGATGATAGTCTTTCCTTTGTCCACATTTGCTGAATTCCACGAAGTAGGGGTTCAAATTGAGGATGCAATGAAGTGGGGGTTGAATGACAACGAGAAAGAGCAGCCTAAGAGGGCTTTTACACGCAGTTCCAATGTGACTACTAGCGGTAGTGCAGCTGCAAGGCCTTCAGACATGAATACTGTCACCACTACACCCAAGACCGCCAATCCTTTTGCCGGTACATCCAACCCAACGTCACAAACCTCAAGTCATCAGGCCCGAGGCTAGAGGGTCTTCACTTTGCTGTACATGTCCTCATCCAAAGCCATGGGCGTGTTCATTATAAAGGGGCATCTTAAGCCCCTAGAGCCTCGGCCTCTACCCGATTCTCTCCCACCGAAACACAACCCGGCCAAATACTGCGCCTTTCACCAACAACATGGTCATGATACTTATCAATGCTTCAGATTACGTCACGAGATTCAAGATCTCATTGACAACAAAGTGATGGCGCCTCCCCAGAAACCCAATGTCCTACAAATCCTCTCCTACCACATAACCAAGCCACTCCACTCCATCAAATAAATCTTATCCATACACTGGCCGTCCCTTACAGCCCCAATATATATATCACCCTTGTCCACCTACCTAAGCCGGCGTTGTTCATCCCAGAAAGCACAGATTTGTGCATGATGAACGCATTCACATCCCAACCCAAACCCATGGTGGTGGCCGTGATCGATAAAGGTGGCGTAGCCTTGGCGGAGAATGGGAGCGTTAGTTCAGTGCCTGAGGGCTCTGTGGACTTATTTGAGGAAGAGAACAACCCATGCCGTTACATTGTGCTAATCAATCAGGCCAAACCAGAGGTGGAGCTGCCAACAAGAATAGAGGTCAGTGTGGTCTAGGAGGATGGACCAAGCCAGGGATTAGATGACTTAGCCGACCTAGAGGAAGATATGGACAATTTGCAGTTCTTTGATGAACATGATCAAGGGGATGTGCATATTAATTGGTTCGATCTGAACGGGTCAACCGATAATTCAGGGTGGCTAAGTGACGAGCCCGATATAGATGAGGGAGCTGAACCGAAGTTGGAAGAACAGAAAGTGGAAACCACATCAATCGCCGGAACGACTGATAGAAAGGATAAATTGCAGGAGAGCACCGGTATTAAGAATTTAGCTTAGGAATCAAGCATTGTTAGTATTACTGATACGGAATAAGAAACCGCACTGAAGTGGTTTGAACAGGAAAATGATGAGAATAGTCAGAAAGCTGGAAAAGCCAAACACCCTGTGGGGGATGATTGTGATGTAAGAGTAATTATAACGGAACTGGACAATTGCCTGTCAATTGTCGGAGGAGTATGGTGGGAAGATGATGATCTACATCTTGCCCACACCGATGAGGATTGGGGCCAAGACCTGCCGGACGATACTTGTTATTCTAAGGAGGTGGATCGTATGACTAGAAGCTGGTGGTACTTCAAGCCCCCACATTTAGACCAACCCGAAGCATCCGGAAAGGACAAGGAAGCTGAAAAACAGAAGGACAAGCAGTTGGAGAAAGAAGTTGTACTGAAGCAGCTAAAGAAGATCCAAGCATACATATCTATCTGGGGGTTGCTTATGTTTTCGCGGGTACACAGGCAAGTTGTATTGTCGGTAATGGATAAAGCCAAACTATCTATCAACACAACTCCAGAGCAACTAGTGGGACTTGTCTTCCCAGGAGGTGCTTCACCTACTTTGACCTTCTCGGATAAGGAATTGCTGCCTGAAGGCTCTACACATAACAAACCGTTATACAACTCAATTGAGTGTAGAGAGAAGTAGATGCCGGTTATATTGGTTGACACTGGGTCTGCAATCAATGTTTGTCTATCTCGCACAGCCTATGCTATTGGCTTGAAGCCAGCGAATTTTGTACCTATGGCCTAGGTGATCCAGGCCTATGACAACACAAGCAGATAAGTGATGGGAACAGTACAAGTTAGAGTATAAGTTGGCCCAGCTCAACAGGATTTTGAGTTTCACATCCTGGATATTCCGGCTACTTTCAACTTGTTGCTTGGGCGACCGTGGCTGTATCAAGTAAAAGTTGTTTCTTCCACTTTGCATCAAATGCTGAAGTACCCCCATAGGAAGGGGGTGGCCATAGTGTTCGAGAATTCATCTATACATCCTCCGCCAGAGGTCACTACACCAGTGCTAGAGATTATGCACGGCAAAGAAGATGTTTTCCTTTCTGAGTTTACCTTGGCTGAGGCCCAAGTAATGCAGAACATCTTGGCTGTTGGTGAGGGCTTATATGTCAGTGCCCAGTCTGTATACCTCATGAACAAGCTACAACATATGCCCGGGATGGGATTAGGTAGAAGTGGCTAGAAAGGCGTTGCTGCACTGGCCGATGTGCCGCATAACCCACATACCTTTGGGCTTGGCTACTTGCCTACCAAAGAGGATTGGGTTCAGAAAAGGAAAGAAATGGCAGGAACAGCCAAAGCTAAACAAACTGGAAAGTGCTATGAGCTTGTACATAGGCCAATTCAAGGAACTCTGAACGGCCGCTTTGTCTGAGAGGGGGAAGACTTCTCATTTTGCAGCTTTCCTGAGCCATGGTTGAACTCGGAGAAGCGGCGTGTTCCCGGCTTTGAGATTTTCTTCGACTTACAACTGCAAGAGAGTGAAGCCACAGAGGAAAGGGCTCTACTAACTACTGAGGCTGCAAAGAGCACAAAAAGTGAGTCCAATAGCAATGAACTTGAGGTAGGAGCAGCACTGGCATGTCTCCTTTCGGATCCTTCAATCAACTCAGAGAGCTTGGGGGATGACCTAACCGTTTCCATGATCGGGGACTGATCGGGTTTGAACCCTTCCAGCAGTATTCTGGATGCTTCTGACGCACCTTCCCTCATTTGGCAGTTCAAGGAAGGCTTCCTGTCCAGTAGCTCTGAGCCAGGTAGTGAACCAGAATTTGATTCCACAGAGTCTGTGGAGTCGCAATTAGATTCCGGTTCTTCTGAGTCTGGGTCCGGTATTCCCGGGGTTGACAACTCGGATGCCGTGGTTTTGCCCAGGCTGTCTTTTTCCTTTTCTTTTAAGTCAGTTGTAACCAAGGAATTCGATGAGCTGGACTTTGTGAATGAGAACACCACTGCAGTTTCTGAGTACTTCTCTGTGCCACTTGTGTATTGCATTGATCATGATTTTCAAAATTTTGATAAAAACGACGAGGAAGGAATTCCTCTAGTTTTGAAACATTTGATTGATCGAGAGGAGGAGAGTTTTGTAAAACCCTTAGTTGATGAAATCATTCCAATTAATGGGGTACTGAGAAGGATCTGCGTCTGGCCCAGATCGGGTCCACGTTGTCTTTGGAGGAGCGTGAACGCTTAGTCACTTTGTTAAAAGATTTCAAAGATGTTTTCGCGTGGTCCTACGAAGACACGCCTGGAATCGATCCTGAGATTGTACAGCATTGGATCCCTCTTAACCTCGAGGCCTAACTCATCAAACAGAGGCTGCGGAGAATATGCCCGGATTGGGCTTTGAAAATTAAGGAAGAGGTCACCAAACAGAAAGATGTAGGGTTCTTGCTAGTATCTGAGTACCCAACTTGGTTGGCCAACATTGTTCCGATGCCGAAGAAAGATGGCAGAATTCGGGTGTGTGTGGATTTCAGAGATCTGAACAGAGCCAGTCCGAAGGATAACTTTCCTTTACCGCACATCGACGAATTAGTGGACTTCACCGCTGGCCATGCGTTGCTCTCCTTCATGGATGGATTCTCCAGGTATAACCAGATTCTGATGGCACCTGAGGATAGAGAGAAGACTGCTTTTATTACGCCATGGGGAACCTACTGCTACAGGGTGATGCCGTTTGGGCTGAAGAATGCTGGGGCTACCTATCAACGGGCTGCAACCACAATTCTGCATGATATGATCCACAAAGAGGTTGAGGTGCACGTGGACGACATGATTGTCAAGTCCAAGGAAAGAGAGGGCCATTACACCGCCTTAGAAAAATTCTTTCAACGGATCAGAGAATACAGATTGAGGTTGAATCCACAGAAGTGTACCTTTGGGGTAACAACGAGGAAAATGCTAGGATTCTTGATTACACAAAGGGGCATCGAGGTTGATCCTTCCAACATCAAGGCCATTTTAGAAATGCCACCACCAAGGACTGAAAAGGAGGTGCAAGGCTTTCTGGGTAAAGTGCAATTCATAAGACGGTTTATTGCAAAATTAACCTTGACTTGTGAACCACTATTTGGTCTCCTGAAGAAAGGAAGAAATTCCAATGAGATGGCCGATGTCAGTTTGCTTTCAAGCAGATTAAGCAGTATCTTCAGAACCCGCCTGTGTTGTCGCTGCCAGAGCTAGGGAAACCGTTGATTCTGGATCTGTCAGTAATGGACACAATGATGGGATGCATGCTTGCCCAGGAATCTGAGGATAGGGTGGAGAAAGCCATCTACTATTTGAGCAAGAAAATGTTAGACTATGAGACCTGTTACACCCCGCTGGAGAAGGCTTGCTTAGCCTTGGTATGGGCTACCAGGAAGTTGAGGCACTACTTGTTAGCTCACTCCGTAATTCTAGTTTCGAGATTAGATCCCACCAAATATCTCTTTGAGAAACCAGCGCTTACGGGTAGGCTAGTCTGTTGGTTGCTTCTTCTCTCCAAATTTGATTTCAAGTATGTCACTCGCAAGTCTATCAAGGGGAGAGCGGTAGCTGAGTTCCTGGTAGATCACCCAGTGGAAGGGGATGAAGTAGTAGAATACCTGTCCCAGATGAAGCTATTCTGCAAGTCGAGGAAGAAATTTGGACAATGTACTTTGACGGAGCGTTTAATTAATACGGGTATGGGATAGGGGTGTTACTGATAGCACTCGACAATTCCCATATACCCTTAGCCTTCAAACTCCGGTTCAAGGTATCTAACAACGAAGCAGAATACGAGGCGTGTATCGCTGGTTTGGAAGTCGCCCTGGAACTAGGGGCAAAAAGGTTAGACATCATTGGGGACTCGAACTTGGTTGTGTCTCAAGCAAAAGGAGACTGGAAGGTCAAAGAAGAAAAGATGAAGATCTATCACCAGACCCTGGATGTTCTAATTCCTAGGTTTGAGAAACCAATCTTCATGCATCAACTAAGAGAGAACAACAAGTTAACTGACGCTTTATCAACTCTATCTTCTATGATAGACATCCTGTTTGGAGTCCGGATGTGTCTGATCATCATTGAACAGAGATATGCACCGACCTATGAGTTTATCGCTGCAATAGATGAAGTGCAATATCAAAACCCCTGGTATTATGATGTCCAGAACTTCTTGGAAAAGGAGGTTTATCCACCAGGGGAGAATGCCAAAGACAAAACAACAATACAGTGGATGGTAGTTCAATTTATCATCTGCGGGGGTAAGTTGTATAAGAGGGGTCATCTGGGAATGCACAAGTTGTGTGTCGACACAGAAGAGTCGAAGTGCCTAATGGAGGCCATCCATGGGGGAGAGTGTGGAACAGACATGAGCGAAGTAATGCTAGCCCGGAAGATTCTTAGGCAGGGCTATTACTGGTCTACCATGGAGGAGGATTGTATCGGTTTTGTTCGGCGATGACACAAATGCCAAATCCATGCAAATCGCATGAACATTTCACCGTCAAAGCTGCATGCTTTGTATACTTGTCTTGTAATCCCATGATTTGCCTTAACATGCACCATGCTGTAACATGCCATTTTAGCATGATTTTGGCTTAACTTCATGAAGCTTCTAGTCTTGTTTTACCATGCTAGAGCTCTGATTTGAGTTGTTTCAACCATGCTTGCATTGTTTTGTATAGCTACCATGCAATCTAGCTTGTTAGCTTTGAGTGCTCAAGCCATTAGCATGTTCTATTTCAGTCATTTCAGTGGTTTGGCATCACTTATAATATTATTTCAGTCCTTATTCCATGCTCATATGCTTGCACTTATGACTCCTTTAATGATTTAAAGGGTTAGTGTCTTATGCTCCATAAATATGTCATTGTGTATGCCATCATGTTTAGGCCTCTAGGATGCCATTTCAATGTGTTTTTGGCCTTGTTCTAACATGCCATAACTCTAATTTTGGTTGCTTAAATCATACCATGTTTGGTTTTGATAGGTGTTGTGTAACACCTCTTTTGTAGCCTTGCATGCCTCTTGTCTTTGGCATTGTGTTCTAGCATGTTTTGGCCTCATTCCTTGCCTGTTTTAGACTCACTTTGACCTGCCTTGGGACTATTTTGAGTGCCCTTAGCCCTTTGGGGCTTGCTTCTTGTAGCCTTGGTTTGAGTCTCGTGGCTAGTTTCAAGTTTTAGGCTTTATTGCATGCCTTAATTGTATGGTTTGGTTGATTTGGCATCATTCCTCACAAGTTTTCAGAGCTTACAATGTATGTTGCATGCCCATGTTTGTCCTTTTTAAAGTGTTCTTAAAAGTTGCCCTTTGATGCTTAAGTGTTAGGCCAATTACCATGGATGTTTGTATGTGATTTTGTCCCTTATCCCTTAGCATATTGGCCACTAATTTGGACCTATTTGAGAGCTATCCATTTCGGTTTAAGACCATCCCCGCATGATGTTGCATGCTTGCCTTGTATGTTGTCACATACTTGTTGCATATTTAGTAAATTGCATGTTGTAGCATGCTAGTTCAATAGTGCCTTGTTGTGTACTTGGTCCATAACATGTTACTACATGTTTGCCTCACATGTTGTTATATGCTTGAATGTTGTTACATACCTTGCATATTCGCATACTTAAGTCGCATTTTGCATGCTTGTTAGCTTGCATTTCGCTTCGTGCTTGATATGTTGTCACATATTCTTGCATGTTTGAGTGCATGTTAGGTAACATTGCATTAGCTTGCTTGCATGCCTAAGTTACATAGCATTAAGTGTGCATTCCCTTGCCTCTTGATAAACCATGATAGAGGTTGGGGTCCTTTATGTGTTTTGTGTGCATTTCATTTGACATTAAAATGCACACTTGGCTCCTTGGGCCATCATGCATTGAAATGTGTGATTGATGGCCCGAAGATCGAGAACCATGCTCCTTTGAGGCTTAAATATGATAAGGAGGGTGGTGGTGCAAACATTGCCTTGAAAATGCATTGCCATGCTCTATCTATCCTCTGCTGCAGCAAAAAAGGATTCTGCAAGAAGAGATGGCCGGTCGGCCATCTTCAATGCCAGCCGGCTATGCATTGTTGGCCGAGGTCCCCACAAATGGTCGATGACCAGTTCCTCTTCGCCGGTGGCCTTGAATTTCAGCCGGTGACATCCCGCAGTGCTCAGGAGGTGATTCAGAAGCATCCTTGAGACCTGCAAAGTTTTCAAAGGTGCAAAGCAGTGTAAATAGAGGCAACATGACATGGCGATGCATTTCCAAGCGAAACCGAGCATGCATGCATTCGTCCCTCTTCCCGAGGCTGCTTTACTACTTTCAGTAGCTTAATTAATTTTTTTAATTAGTTAAGTATTATGTAATAATTAGTTAGCTCGTTGGTTAGTTAATTATTTGATTTGTATTATTCTTTCGGTCCCGCCGTCGAGAGGGCACAATTGTGTAATAAGCGTGCGTGTGTGTGATGCATATCTTCCAACCTCCACTTCTTTCTCCCTTTTACTTAACTGCTTACGATGGTTAGTTCTAGGGCATGTTTCAATTAGCATCCTTATGCTATGCATGTTTGCATCATTCATCTGTATTGCATGCACCGGACTCGGCACATCATACTAACTGCATTGTATTTCAATTCCAAGTTGAATACATGTATCGAATTGTCGCGTCTCATATGCCACTTTAGATTAGCCTAGCCTATTCTAGTTGCATTTTGCCTGCGATGCATTAGCCATCTTAACATGGACTTGGATCATACATTTGATTACTAACATGTTCCTTGTTTTGGCTTGGAGTACACTGTGAGTGTTTATGCTTTAGCATCTTGCATGTGTGTAAGTGTTAACATGACAGCATGCTTACCATGAGGCTAATTGCTTATGTGATATAACTGCCTGAATGCCTGTGGGTGAAGGTTAGATTGCTTGAATTGGAATAATTCATCGAAATTCGTGTTTTAGCCTACTTGGGAGTAGGAAAATTCAAAACCATTTCCAAACAAATGGATATGCGATGCTTTGTTCCAAGTTAGGCGATCTAGTCTATACTTGTGTGTTGTGCGCATCACATAGTAATTCTAGCTAATAACCAAAATAAGAACGCATGTGTTTTCAAAAACTCGATATCATGCTTAGTACAGGCCGATCTTCGGATTGGGTGAGCAGGGGTGCTCATAGATGACCTTCCCCAATCGTACCCAAGTTCCCGAGCCGAGGCAACTTTGGCGATGACGGACACGTGGCCTTAGGCATCGAGTCAAGGTTTTCTAAATTCCCCCAAAATAAATATTTAGGTGGCGGCTCTGTATTTGGCAAAGCAGTCCATGTTTGCCACTTCTTTACAAAAATCAGTTTTCCAAAACGATTTGCCGGATTTGGACTCTTTGGTGATTTATCAATCTCACATCGCACATTGTGAAATCAGATGAAGAACCGTGACATTTGAGTCCGAACTGTGGCATGAGGCCCTTGGGGCGCATCTACAGTTTCTGGTGACTCTGCTGGAGAGTTGGCGAACTTGACTCGAACTCATGATATCTTGTTTTGATTACACCTATGCGTTTCTTTGCATTGCATGTGCATTGGTGCGCCTAGGACACTGTGTTTGCCGTATGCTATTCCTGAACGGTTTACCGGACGCTCGCTTCGAGAAGCATGTCATAAGGCTGACCGGTTGCTGGCTCTGCCACGACAGGAACACAAACCTCGGTTTTTACCGAGGCACCCTTTTTGACCATTTGACCTAGTGCATATTCGGAATCCATAGTGACCATTCCAAACTAGGACATGTTGCTTTTGAAACCGCTGTGTGTGTAGTGAAACCCTAGCTCCTGACAATAGGACAGGGAAACCCTACCCCAACATAGGGGTGTTTTGGCTCTTACTTGTCTGTTATGTGCTTTTTGAGTTGACCTCTACAGGGGTATGCACGTATCAGTTTGCAAGTTTGGGTATTAGGCCCGCGAGCATCAGTATTAGTGTTTTGAGAACCAGTTATATCTGTGGATATCAGATTCAGATTTGGGGCAGTGATTTTGGGGAACAGTGATCAGTAGTAGAGTACAGTTATTCAGCTATGCTTATGTCTATTCTGGTGAAATTGGGCTGAGATGCTGCCTGTTTTCTCTTTCAAGGGGGGAGTTTCATAGATTTAGTTTAGAACAACCAGTGTTCTCCTTCATCGAAGCAAGGCAGACATCTGATCCGTCAGTCACCGGTCACATCACCTCCATTTAGTTCAGCGGATTTATGATGGCACAAAATTTAGAGGAAATTGTAGTTATGGCAGCCGCATTAAACCAAGAAATCATCCTACAGGGTGAGACCGATGTTGAGGTACCACACCCGCCCAGGTCACCTGCCGCGCACCCGATCTGGGAACCCCAGTTGCTTCAAGCTTGTGAACCCACCACATTTGAGTTAATGGGAATCATTGGTGACCTCCAAAGATCTGTGGCTGATCTAGTCTATGGAATGTCGGCCCTGCCACCAACTGCATCGTATGCCGAGAACTTCATGCCGCAAGAGCCCCCGCTACTGGGGCGAATTGTAATCGAGCTCAGCCAACCTGAAGCTGTCTCAAGCTCCAGCAATGATATGTCAGCGACAACGGGGCTTCGTACTGAAGCAGCAACCCAAACCGTCCACCAAGCTGAGACTAGTGGAAAGAACAAGATGAAGGTGGACACAGATCCCTATGAACAACTCTAGCAAGTTGTTGAGGCTCTAAAAGCCAGCGGGTTGAGTAAGCAACAAGTACTCGCAGTTGTGGCTAAGATTGCGGATGACATTTTCCCTGCTCAAACCGAGAGCAGTTCAAGCCAAAGGGAAAATCGGGATAGGGACCGTCGTACTAGAATAGTTCCTTCCAATCCTAACCCTGTACCTAGAAAATATCAGAGAGCCAAGGCAGCACCTGCTGATCCTTTTGCTAGTGCGTCCAGCTAAGGCCCACAGACTTTGAAGTATCTGCCCTGAGGGCGCAGGGTCTTTCATGCCCTCTACATGCCTTTGTCCAAGGCTCTTCGAATCCTCATTGAGAAGGGTCATCTCAAACCTCTTGAGCCTCGGCTTCTCCCGAGTAATCTCCTTCTCTCACATGATGCCACCCAGTACTGTGCGTACCATCAACAAGCTGGTCACACCACCGACAATTGCTTTCGTCTTCGCCACGAAGTACAAGACTTGATTGATGATGAGGTCATCCTCCCACCTAGCTCAGCAAAGTCTATCACCACTGAGCTCGTGGACTTCGAAGATAATATAAGTATGTGATCTGGGATTGGTCCACCTGCGGGCGACGCTCGGTTTATTTCAGATGTGGCATTTGGCACGCACTATTTTGAGAATTTGCGAATGCTAATTTTGTACTTTCTGACTCGGGTGTTGAGTCAATTCTGTCGTTTTTTTTTTTTTTTGAGCATGCTCATTGTTTTGAGTCAATCTTTTTTATTAAGGTCTGTCTTGTTGTATCGAGTCAGTGTTGTTGTATCAGAGTCGAGTGATTCCGGGGATGTTACCTCGGATGTCACCATTTTGTTTTGTGCTTGTCTTTTTGCTTTCTTTTGGGTCTATTCCTGCCACGGAGCCAGTTACACCAGAAGATCTAAATGAAACATGTTGTGGTTTTCATGTTTTTGTGCTTATTGCTACTTTGAGCCTGCTGTGCCAGCAAGTTTAGAATGAAACGGCAGTGCATTTCACCTACTCTTTTGTGTCTTGAAATCATTGCGTTGACCTAAGTTTTTCAAAACTTTTCGAATAACGTGTTGAAAACGAAGAGGAAGGAATTCCTCGAGTTTTGCGAAATTTGATCAATTGAGAGAAAGAAAGGCATGCTAAGCCCTTAATGATTGAGATCATGTTTGTTAATGTGAGAACTAAGAAGGATCCTGGCTTGATCCAGATTGGTTCTACACTGTCTTCAGCGCGAGCGATTTGTCGCTTTCTTAAAAAATTTCAAAAAATGTTTTGCGCCGCCTTGCGAAGACCTGTGTGGAATCACTCTTGAGATTATGCAGCTTAGGATCGCTCTCAGCCTCGAGACTTGACCCCCTTACTTTCAAACAATTGAACTTGGATTTAGAATGTTCAATGGTCAACCACAATGTGAGGCTTGTATGGCCAGATCAGAAACACCCCTCGTACTAGGGGCAAAAATGTCAGATGCGCTCGAAGAGTCAAAGATGAGTCTTTTCTGCAAACCAGGGAAGACTGGCAAGAATGCCAAATCCCAGAAGGGAAGAAAGAAGAAAGTTTTGTTGAAAAACAACCGAGTTCCTATCCACAACACTAGGGGCAAATTCAGCCCCCATTGGATGGACTTCTACATCATCAACGAACAACAGCCACTCTCCTGGATTAGGATGGCTTCGAGACCCTAAAACCATTTGGCATGGACAAAGCTACACTTTTACCCTTGAGAGGCTCGCTAGGCCGAAGACCCGGAAGGGCGACCCAGGCAAAAGTTAGAGCAAGAAAAAAAAAGGAAAAGAAGAAAAATGAAGAAAATGAGAAAAGAAAGAAGAAAAGAAATGAAAAGAATTGAAAAGAAAATAAGAACAAAGCTCGTAAGGTTGAAAACCCAGAAGGGCGGCCCTGGCAAAAGTTAGAGCGTAAAAAGAAGAGGTTAAATACCCGAGTGTACCTTAACCCGAACTACGTAAGGCTTGATTCCCATGTTTGGGATACGTAGGCAACTTCATTCTGAAGTCCAGCCATAAACACTTCCAAATCGACTATGTCCATGTAATGGTTCCGATCAACTTTGTCATTTATGTATCCGAGAGTTCGGTTGTGATCATCGCTGTGAGAACTGGTTACAATGTGCTGCGGCGTTATCCAAACAAGGGGCAACTTTCCGTTACCATACAGTGTGCTGCGGTGCTATTCAAACAAGGGGCAACTTTCCGTTGCCGTGCAGTGCTGTTCAAGCAAGGGGCAATTTTCCATTCTTATGGATCCGAGGTTGGGCATCTCAAGAGTAAGTTCTGTGTTGGTCGAGCAGTGACCATTTGCAAAAATAGTTTTTGAGAATTTTTACTGAGGTTGACTAATTTGCTCGAAAATTATTCTATTTTTCCAAAACTGGACCATTTTTTGGACCCAAAAAGGAAAATTTTCAGTGCTCATAGCCTGACTTGCATGATTTCAAAACAGAAAATCGAACAAGCATGTTAATCTAACTCTCATATTGGTCAAAGTTGTTTTAGTAGAAAACCAAAACAAAAAATGGTCAAAATGATGAACTAGGGACACAGTTGAATCAGGTGTTCTGTCTTTTCCCCATTGTCAACATACTTGCCAGAAAGGGCACTCTACTTGCCAGAAAAGGGCACAACTGAAGTTAAACAACAAAGGGCTGAAAGCTCTCTCACCCTCCAAGTAGCAAGGTATTAAGCCAAGTGCGAAGCACGAATTGGGATGGATCAAGATACTCCACTCCCTTATCCGTGGCACCGACTAGACGTCACCAGAAGAAATAGCCACGAGCTGATAATGTTGGGCATGAGCCCGCAACTTGCTGTTCATCCATCAACCACCCAGGGGAGGGATGAAAAATGAGAGATTGAAGAATAGAGAGATGTGCGATGAAAGAAAAAGTAAGAAAAGGGCTTTTCAGAAAAACAGAGCCTGAGGGCCGAGTGATGTGAGGATCACAAATAAGAAAGGGTGGGAAACAATACCCGAAGAAACTGGCTCCTCGTGCACCAGGAGGTCTCTCGCCTTTGTAACACGTCTGTGTGTCGTGTCTTTTGTTGTTTTGTTCATCTTTTGTTTTGAGTCGTTTCGAGTGTTTCTCAATGTGTTTAGGTTATTTGCCTTTTTGTTTTCCGTTGTCGAGTCTTTTCCGCTGTGGTCAGCTGTAGGCTCAATACCCGGTTAACAACTAATTTCAAAATGATTTGTTTTGTGCTCAGAGTGCTGTGCCATTCTTCACATTTGTGCAAAACAAGATTTGTTCTTTCATAAAACTACAAGGTTTAACCCAAGTCATGTGAGAACAATAGAACAAGGACCTATCTAAAGCTATAGGTTCCAGACTGTGATGCAAAATAAAAGAGCAAGAATTCAGAGCATCTGAGTTTGTTTCGACGTCTGCAAATTCCGTCTTTGCATCCCGTGTGTTCAAACTAAACAGAACGCTGTGTTATGGGTTGTGTGTTCAGAATCAGCAGTGTCCTGCATGAGCTGTGTGCCGAATGAATAGAATGCTGTGTTATGGGCGGTGAGTTCAGAATGAGCAGTGTTCAGAATGGGCTGTGTGTTCAGAATCAACAGTGTCCTGCATAAGTCAAGTGTTCAAAATAAACAGAGTACTGTGTTACGAGCTGTGTGTTCAGAATGAGCAGTCTATGTGTTGAACATGTTGGGAACTTGTGATTGGTTCCACTTCCAGTGTCTTCCAGTGTTGATTTTGCAAAGTCACACCTGTGTTATTTCAATTTTCTTATCGAGTTGTTACTCATTTGTTTATCAAGTTGTCGTAATTTTGTTTATCGAGTTGTTGCTCTTTGCTTATCGAGTTGTTGTACATTTGTTTATCGAGTTTTATTTCACACTCTGTAAGTTCTTTCTTTTGCTTATCGAGTTGTAGTTACATTCAGTTAGCCTGTCCAGTTCTTTGTTTTATTTATTGAGTTGTTTTGTTGGTATTTGGTTCACTACCTGATTAGTTGCAATTTGAGTGTTTGGTTTTCAAAACAAAGTTTGATCTCACTTACATTGTTATGTAATATGATACGATGCATAAAATGTACAAATGCAACACTTTTTCAGCAAAAAGTTTGTTTCATTCCATCATCTTTTCAAATACATAGTTTTGGAGAAAGTAAAATCTGCCTGAAGCAATACAGTGTGCCCAAACTACCAGTAAAAAGAAAAGTAAAGCAAAAGAAGAGAAAAGCAACAAAATGTCTGAACAAAGCAAAAAGATAAAAAGCAGCAGAAAGTCTGGATCAATATCAGTCATCTCAAGTGCGGGAGTCAGTCCTGGTCCTCTTCCTGGACGAGGGTCCAGGGTCACCACCTCCATCTCCGTAATCAGAGTCTGAGCTGTCTCCGGCCTCACCATGGGACGACGCCATCTCCTCATCTGACTCATCGTCATCTGGAGTGGGCTCTTGTGAACTGCTCTCAGCATGGGTGCGCCTATGTCTGCCCCGGCTATGGATGGTCATCCTCCGCCTGACTCCCCCTCCTCCCCGAGCAAGAACAGATGGTCCAGCTGGAGTACCTCCTGCAACCGGAATCTGGAATGGGGTCTGAAAAGGACAAATGGCAAATGCATCAATTACAGATAAAGCAGAACATGAATACCAAATACAGTGTATGAGTATAGTGTATGAATGCCGTGAGCAACGCTGTGAGCAGTATATGGATTGCAGTGTATGAGTGTCGTGAGTGCTATGTGTCAAGTGCCGTGTTGATGGTATGATGCATCAGATTATGTATGAAACAAATTAGGCGGAGTTTGAAACTGCAGTTGAAAGAACTTAACGGGATATTGTAGATGGTCAACAAGTCGATGCACTGCTGCAGCATCCCTACCGCTAAGGCTGTCAACTCCAGGGACTGACGAGTGTACTCGACGGAAGCCTGCAAAAGTGTTGAAGTCATTAGTATTCTACGGGATATCAAATGAATTGAAATGATTGTACAGAATGTAAAGTTTAGTGGTGCATATCGGGGTCGAGCCATAGACTCCGACAAGCTCATGGTCAGCCGGAGGAGGAGCAAAGGGAATCTGGTAAGTCTCCCCACCCTGTCCTCGACATGTGATCGTCGTAGGCAGCTCTGGCCACCCGGCTCCCTGTCCCTCCGGGACCCACTCTTGCCTCGGGCCGGAGGTGCCCTCGGTGCCCTCGCTCCTGCTGCTGGTGCTGCTGGCCTCTCTCGCTTAGCTCGACGAGCACCATTCAGAGGCCGCATGATATATGCCTGAATGTACTCGGCATAGTCACTCTTGTCCCTGAAAGGCTCGGAGTCCCAGCCGATCGTATAGTCTATCATCTCCTCCAGGGTGTACCTCTCAATGTGCCTCGTATGGGTAGTAGGAGGTGCTGGAACCGGCTGCTCAGGCATGCCTAAGGTCTGCCGCAAGAAGCGCTTCCCAAAGTACCAAGCGCGGCAAACTGGACCATCCAATTGAACCCTGAACAGGGCAGTCTCCCGAGCACCAGCATACCGCTTCCGAACTGCGTCAGGCAACGGGGCCCAAGGCTGCCAAGTGATCTGCAAATAAAACACAGTTTGTTATCTACTGATATTAAGAGTACAATGTGAAGCGAAGCTTAAATGAATTGTAATGTTTGACATACCTCGGCTATGGTGATGGTGTCAAAGTAGTGGCGGAAGAACATGAAGGACTCCCGTGGCCTCCGCTCGCATCTCACATCTAAGCGATAAGAGAATGGAACACCGAGAGGGACCTCCTCGTCTGGCACTGGGGCAAGCCTGGGGAAGTAGGCATACACCCACAACTGTATAATGTAGCAGAACAAATACGAGTATGCTTATCAGATAAAGCGAATATACAGATAAAGCAGAGTACAGTATGTGCAGGGTATTGTGCAGTGTGGGTACAACCAGTGTAAAGCAGATTGCATATGTACAATGTGTGTGGCATACAGATAATGTACAGCGGAAATGTAAAACAAAAAAGAAGGTGTACCTCCCAAGCCTGCCAGTAGCGTCCAAGCAACTGTCCGCTGCAGCGAGAGGATGAGCTCATGTACTCGTAAAGTGTGGCCAAGCCCGCGCCACCCCAGTCGTAGCGGCGGATTTGTGTCACGTCCACTAATGCGCTCAACAGGTAGAGGGTGACAGTGTTTGCCCGGTCAGCGAAGAGCGTGGTCCCCAGCAGGAACATAATGAAGCAATGAGCGTACTGCTCCTCCTCCTCCCGAGTGGTAGGCGCTTGGATCCGGAAGTGATCCTTGAACCATGAATACCTCACAAATCCTGCCTGAGCGAGAGGTGGCTGAATGCCGAGCAAGTATCGCTGAGTGGTGTCCCACTCGTCCATGTCTGTATCAAAGAGGATCGGATCACCCCCCACTCCGATGCCTGTGAGCATGAAGAAGTCAAAGGGAGTCATCGTCATCTCCCCGGTGGTAGAAAGGTGGAAGGAGTCAGTGGTATCCCACCACCTCTCCACCAGAGCAGCAAGAAGGGGCCTGCTCGCAGTGAGGCATGAGAGTCCCATGCAGAAGGTCCCAAAGCCGGCTCGGTCGACAATATGACGGACCGCGTTGGGTAGCTCCATGTACCAACCTCGGGCGGCAGTGTTCCCATACCCCTGGAAGGCATGGGAATCTCCCTGTGATCAAAACAAATAGTAGCGATGCAGTGTTACAAATACAGTGTTGAAAGCGCTCAAAATTGATGAAAATGCAGCGTGTGTGCACGTGCTCAGATTCAAACAGATATTGGGTGCTGGTGTGCTCGCAGTGAACTACAACATTTGATGAATCAGTGTGTTCGAATGGTTCAGTTGAGAATGCAGCGTGTGTGCACGTGCTCAGATTCAAACAAATATTGGGTGCGGGTGTGCTCGCAGTGAACTACAGCATTTGATGAATCAGTGTGTTCGAATGGTTCAGTTGAGAATGCAGCGTGTGTGCACGTGTTCAGATTCAAACAGATATCGAGTGTGGGTGTGCTCTCAGTGAACTACAGTATGTGATGTAGCAGTGTGTCTGAGCTAAGCAGTTAAAGAATAGAATCGACTGTTGCAGTTATGTGTTCTACATTGCAGAAAATGAAACAGGGGAAGAGTGTACCTCAGAAGCGGCATAGGACAGATGTGACACTGGCTCGCGCATGCTAGTTCAATAGTGCCTTGTTGTGTACTTGGTCCATAACATGTTACTACATGTTTACCTCACATGTTGTTATATGCTTGAATGTTGTTACATACCTTGCATATTCGCATACTTGAGTCGCATTTTGCATGCATGCTTGTTAGCTTGTATTTCGCCTCGTGCTTGATATGTTGTCACATATTCTTGTGTGTTTGAGTGCATGTTAGGTAACATTGCATTAGCTTGCTTGCATGCCTAAGTTACATAGCATTAAGTGTGCATTCCCTTGCCTCTTGATAAACCATGATAGAGGTTGGGGTCCTTTATGTGTTTTGTGTGCATTTCATTTGACATTAAAATGCACACTTGGCTCCTTGGGCCATCATGCATTGAAATGCGTGATTGATGGCCCGAGGGTCAAGAACCATGCTCCTTTGAGTCTTAAATATGATGAGGGTGGTGGTGCAAACATTACCTTGAAAATGCATTGACATGCTCTGTCTGTCCTCTACTGCAGCAAAACAGGATTCTGCAAGAAGAGATGGCCGGTCGGCCATCTTCAATGCCGGCCGGCTATGCATTGTTGGCCGAGGTCCCCACAAATGGTCGATGACCAGTTCCTCTTCGCCGGTGGCCTTGAATTTCAGCTGGTGACGTCCCGCAGTGCTCAGGAGGTGATTCAGAAGCATCCTTGAGACCTGCAAAGTTTTCAAAGGTGCAAAGCAGTGTAAACAGAGGCAACATGACATGGCGATGCATTTCCAAGCGTAACCGAGCATGCATGCATTTGTCCCTCTTCCCGAGGCTGCTTTACTGCTTTCAGTAGCTTAATTAATTTTTTTAATTAGTTAAGTATTATGTAATAATTAGTTAGCTCGTTAGCTAGTTAATTATTTGATTTGTATTATTCTTTCGGTCCCTCCGTCGAGAGGGCGCAATTGTGCAATAAGCGTGCGTGTATGTGATGCATGTCTTCCAACCTCCACTTCTTTCTCCCTTTTACTTAACCGCTTACGATGGTTAGTTCTAGGGCATGTTTCAATTAGCATCCTTATGCTATGCATGTTTGCATCATTCATCTGTATTGCATGCACCGGGCTCGGCACATCATACTAACTGCATTGTATTTAAATTCCAAGTTGAATACATGTATCGAATTGTCGCGTCTCATATGCCACTTTAGATTAGCCGAGCCTATTCTAGTTGCATTTTGCCTGCAATGCATTAGACATCTTAACATGGACTTGGATCATACATGTGATTACTAACATGTTCCTTGTTTTTGCTCGGAGCACACTGTGAGTGTTTATGCTTTAGCATCTTGCATGTGTGTAAGTGTTAAAATGACAGCATGCTTACCATGAGGCTAATTGCTTATGTGATATAACTGCCTGAATGCCTGTGGGTGAAGGTTGGATTGCTTGAATTGGAATAATTCATCGAAATCCGTGTTTTAGCCTACTTACAAGTAGGAAAATTCAAAACCATTTCCAAACAAATGGATATGCAATGCTTTGTTCCAAGTTAGGCGATCTAGTCTATACTTGTGTGTTGTGCGCATCACATAGTAATTCTAGCTAATAACCGGAATAAGAACGCATGTGTTTTCAAAAACTCAATATCATGCTTAGTACAGGCCTATCTTCGGATCGGGCGAGCTGGGGTGCTCATAGATGACCTTCCCTAATCGTACCCAAGTTCCTGAGCCGAGGCAACTTTGGTGATGACAGACATATGGCCTTAGGCAACGAGTCAGGGTTTCCTAAATTCTCCCAAAATAAATATTTAGGTGGCGACTCTGTATCTGCCAAAGCAGTGCATGTTTGGCACTTCTTTACAAAAATCAGTTTTCCAAAACGATTTGCCGGATTTGGACTCTTTGGTGATTTATCAATCTCACATCGCACATTGTGAGATCAGATTAAGAACCGTGACATTTAAGTCCGAACTGTAGCATGAGGCCCTCGGGGCACGTCTACAGCAAGGTTATCGGCGACATGCGCTTTGCTTGTGTATGTTGTCTCATTTCTTGCTTGCCCCAGGCTCCGGTGGGTTTAGCACTCGTTTGATTGAAGTCACCGAGGGCTTAAAAGAGGGAAAAAACTACATCGCCATGACACTAGCCAAGACATTGATGGGCTTGGACGCTTTTTCATCGCCGGGAGATGACTAGATTCGCAGGGAGTCCACTACTATTGCAGGTAATGTTTCCCACCCTATCTCACATATATTTCCTCACATCACTCGGCCCTCAGGCTCGGTTTTTCTCTCAAAACCTTTTTCTCACTTTTGCTCTCAACGTACATCTCTCCATTCTTTAATCTCTCATTTTTCATCCCTCCCCAGGTATGGTTGATGGATAAATTGAAGGTTATGGACTCATGCCTAGCATATTCCGCTCGCAGCTATTTCTTCCAGCGACGTCTAGTCGATGCCCCGGATGAGGGATGGTGGTGCAACTAGATGTGCAGTTTGTCTGCTGTAGACATTGCTTGGCGCTGCCCCTGGCTCAATTTACCGACGGTGAGCTATAGTATGACCCGCCAGCCCGGGATTCAATTGATTGGCCTGGCATACTGTGTCTTTTACTTCCCGTTTCGATTCCGGCGCCAGTTCGGACATGATCAGATTTGCCCGGAAGAAGGGACAAAATACCCTGCTACATTTCCGGTCCAAGGCGCACAGCTAGCTCGATATGCCGCAGCATGGAGGACGAGAGAGCTTCTGGCCCCCGCTCCCATTTTCAGTTGCACCCTCTCTGAAGAGTGTATAGCTTGGCTTGATGAGGAGGCACAGATCGGGCCCACTTTGGCATCAAAGGCTTCCACAAGCTCTGGGAGGGGACACAGGAACACCTGACTATGCCCCAAATTTATTTAATCAGTACTTTCAAGTTTTCTTTATGAATATAATAAAAAGCAACTTCAATTTGTATTCAAGAGTAGGAGAACCCTGTATTGAAATCAATGAAATTGAAGTTTGTGGGTATTGAAAATTTTCCGTTTGGTCCAGAAATGGTCTAAGTTGTAAAAAGATTAATTTGAGCAAAATCAACTTTTATTAAAACTTTTCAAAACCATTTTCGATATGGATCACAACTGAACATGCCCGAGATCTATCACTGAGATGTACAACCCCGGATCCCAGCAACTGGAAATTTGCCCCTAGTCTGAATAGCACTGCACTGGAGATCACAACCGAGCTCTTGAATGCAGAATAGACAAAGATGACCAAACATGATCACATGGACAAAGTTGATCGGGGAAGTGTTTATGGCTGGACTTCAGAATCAAGTTGCCTACGTATCCCAAAGATGGGAATCAAGCCTTACGTAGTTCGGCTTGGGTTCACTCGTGTATTAACTCTCTCCTTTTGCGCTCTAACTTTTGCCAAGGTCGCCCTTTCTGGGTTTTCAACCTTGCGAGCTCAATTTTTATTATTTCAAATTTTTCATGCTCTAACTTTTTCCTAGGTCGCCCTTTCGGGTTTTCAGCCTAGCGAGCCACTTAGGGAAAATATTTCTTCAACTTGTCCATATTGATCGGTTGGGAGAACTCTAGCCATCTAGGTCCATCAAAACGACAGCTCCACCCAACCATATTGACTTGATGATGTAAGGGCCAGTCCAATTGGGTCTGAACTTGTCCCTAGGGTCGTGGATGGGAGCCCAGTTGTCTTTGAGCACCAAATCTCCTTCTTTCAAATTCCTAGACTTAACCTTCTTGTTAAAAGCCCTGACAATTCTCCGTTGATAACCTTGAACATGGTACAGTGCTTTCAGCCTTCTTTCATCAAAGAACATGAGTTCTTCGAACCTGCTTTGCTGCCAATCTGCCTCAGCTATCTAACACTCAGCCAGTACTCGTAATGACGGAACCTCAATTTCGATAGGTAGAACGGCCTCTATCCCATAGACCAAGGAATACAGAGTCGCCCCAGTAGAAGTTCAAATTGAAGTCCGTTAGCCCCACAGAGCAAATGGCAGCTTATCTGGCCAGTCCCGGTAGGTTTCCACCATCTTCTGTAGAATGTGCTTGATGTTCTTGTTGGTGGCCTCAACTGCTCTGTTGGTTTGCAGCTGATATGTAGATGACTTATGGAAAGCCACGTTGTATTTCTCCAGCAAGTCGATCACTTTTTCTTGAAGTGGGAACCATTATCTGAAATAATCTCGTTCGGGACCCCGTAGCGACAGATGATGTTGTTCCTGATAAACTTGGCAACATGCGATGCCTTCAACAGTGCATAAGATTGGGCCTTAACCCACTTCGTAAAGTAGTCTATCGCTACTAGAGTGAACTCATGCCCATTGGACCCCTTCGGAGTGACAGCCCCGATCACATCAATCCCCCAAACTGAAAATGGCCATGGCAAAGTCATGTTGTACAGCTTCGACGGCGGAATGTTCATGCGGTTTGCATGGATCTAACATTTGTGGCATCGCCAAACAAAGCCTATACAATCCTCCTCTATGGTGGACCAATAGTTACCCTGTCTAAGGATCTTCCGGGCTAGCATCACCCCGTTCATGTGCGCTCCGCATTCTCCTCCATAGATGGCCTCAATCAGGCGCTTGGACTCTTCAGCATCAACACACAGCTTATGCATCATGAGATGACCTCTCTTATACAGTTTTCCCCTGCAGACGATAAACTGAGCAGCCATTCTTCGAATTGCCCTCTTATCTTTGGCATTTGGCCCTGGTGGATACGCCTCTTTTTCCAAGAAGTTCCAGACATCGTAATACCAGGGGTTCTCATCTTGTACCTCATCTATGGCAACAATCAGCTCGTAGGCCGGCGCAAATTTTTGTTCGATGATGATCGGACGCATCCAGACTCCAAAAGGGATGTCTATCATAGAAGGTAGAGTTGCTAATGAATCTGCGAACCTGTTGTTCTCTCTTAACAAATGAGAAAAATTCAGTTTCTCAAACCGAGGAATCAGCATGTCCAAGGTCTGGTGGTAGATTCTCATCTTTTCTTCTTTGACTTTCCAATCTCCTTTGGCTTGAGATACAACAAGGTTCGAGTCCCCGATGACGTCCAACCGTTTTGCCCCAAGTTCTAGAGCTGCTTCTAGTCTAGCAATACACGCCTCATACTCTGCCTCATTGTTCGAGACTTTGAATCGGAGTTTGAATGCTAAAGGTATATGGGAATTGTCGGGCGCTATCAGCAACACCCCTATCCTATACCCGTATTGGTTTGACGCTCCGTCAAAGTACATCGTCCAAAACTCTTCTTCGACATGCAGAATGGCCTCATCTGGGAACAAGTACTCAACTGCGTCATCCCCTTCAACTGGGTGATCGGCTAGGAACTCCGCTACCACTCTCCCTTTCATTGACTTGCACGTCATATACTTCAAATCAAATTCGAAAAGCAGAAGCAACCAACGGGCTAGCCTACCTGTAAGTGCCGATTTCTCGAAGAGATATTTGATGGGATCTAATCTCAAAACTAGTATTACAGAGTGAGCTAATAGGTAGTGTCGCAGCTTCCTGGTAGCCCATACCAAGGCCAAACAAGCCTTCTCTAGCGGAGTGTAGAGGGTCTCGTAATCCAACATTTTCTTGCTCAGGTAGTAGATAGCTCTCTGCACTTTGTCCTCAGACTCCTGTGCAAGCATGCAGCCCATTGTAGCTTCAGTCACTGAAAGGTATAGAATCAACGGCTTCCCCGGCTCAGGCGGTGACAACACAGGTGGGTTCTGTAAATATTGCTTGATCTGTTCAAAAGCAGTTTGGCATCGGCCGTCCCATTGGAATTTCTTTCCTTTCTTCAAGAGACCAAAGAGTGGTTCACAAGTCAAGGTTAATTTTGCAATAAACCATCTTATGAATTGCACTTTACCCAGAAAGCCTCACACCTCCTTTTCAGTCCTCGGTAGTGGCATTTCTAAGATGGCCTTGATTTTTGAAGGGTCGACCTCGATACCTCTCTATGTGATCAAGAACCCCAGCATTTTCCTTGCTGTAACACCAAACGTACAGTTCTGAGGATTCAGCCACAACCGATACTCTCTGATCCGTTGAAAGAATTTCTATAAGGCGGTGTAGTGGCCCTCCCTTTCCTTGGACTTGACAATCATGTCATCCATGTACACCTCAACCTCTTTATGGAACATATCATGCAAAATCGTGGTCGCAGCCCGTTGATATGTAGCTCTAGCATTCTTCAGCCCAAACGGCATAACCCTATAACAATAGGTCCCCCACGAGGTGGTGAAAGCAGTCTTCTCCCGGTCTTCGGGTGCCATCAGAATCTGATTGTAGCCTGAAAAGCCATCCATGAATGAGAGCAATGCATGTCCCGCAGTGAAGTCCACCAATTCGTTGATATCCGGTAGAGGAAAGTCCTCCTTCGGACTGGCTTTGTTCAAATCTCTGAAGTCCACACATACCCGAATTCTGCTGTCCTTCGGCACTGGAATGATATTGGCCAACCAAGTTGGGTACTCAGATACCAGCAGGAACCCTGCGTCAATTTGCTTGGTGACCTCTTCTTTGAACTTGATAGCCCAGTTTGGGCGGATCCTTCTAAGCTTCTGCTTAACAGGTCGGGCCTCTAGGTCAAGAGGGATCCGGTGCTGTACAATCTCAAGATCGATTTCAGGCATGTCTTTGTAGGACCACGCAAAAACATCTTTGAAATCTTTTAATAAAGCGACTAAGCGCTCGCGCTCCTCCGAAGACAACGTGGACCCGATCTGGACCAGCTGCGGGTCCTTCTCAGTACTAACATTAATTTGAGTGATTTCATCAACCAGCGGTTTTACAAACCTCTCCTGCTCTTAATCAAGCAAATATTTCAAAACCGGAGGAATTTCTTCCTCGTCATTTTCGTCGAAATTTTGAAAGTCTGAATTAATGCAATAAATCAAGGGCACAGAAAAATACTCAAAGGCCACAACCATTCCATTCTCATTAATCACTTCTAAGTTGCCTAATTCCTCTGTTACAACAGACTCAAAGGAAAAAGAAGAAGACGACCTAGACAGGACTGTGGCATCCGGGTTGTCACCCCCAGGAATACCGAACTTAGACTCAGGCGAGCTGGAACCTGATTTCGACTCCACAGACTCGGTGGAATCAGATTCCGACTCACTACCAGACCCGGTGCTACTCAATAAGAATCCCTCCTCATACTGCCAGACGAGGGAGGGTGCGATGGACACATCCAGAATGTTTGAAGATGGGCCCGCAGCCGTTTCATTCCCAATCATGGACACCGAGAAGTTATCCCCCAAGCACTCATGTACGATTCGAGGATCTGAAAGTAGACAAGCCAATGCTAACCCCATTTCAATCTCAGTGCTCTCGGAATCCTCTTCTTTACACTGCTCAGCCTCAGCTGGTGGGTCTGTCTGCTCTTCAGCAACATCATCCCCGAACAACTATAAGTCAAAGAATATCTCGAACCCTGGCAGGCGCCGCCTCTCTGCGTTTAACCATGGCTCTGGGAAGCCGCAGAATGGAAAGTCTTCTCCCTCCCGGACGAAGCGTCCGTTCAGGGTGCCCTGGATAGACCGGTGTATCAACTCAAAATGCTTCCCGGTCTGCTTGGCTCTGGCTCTTCCGGCCATCTCTTTGCCTTTATTTACCCAGTCCTCTTTGGTAGGCAGATAACCTAAACCAAAGGTATGTGGCTTATACGGCACTTTGGCCGATGCTGTAATGCCCTTCTGGCCACCTTTTCCTAATCCCATCCCGGGGATGTGCTGGAGCTTGTTCATGAGGTACACAGACTGTGCGCTGATATATAACCCCTCATCAATAGCCAAAATGTTCTGTACGACCCGGGCCTCAGCTAGGGTAAATCCTGACAGGAACACATCCTCCGTGCCATGCTCGATTTCCAGAACCGGTGTAGATACCTCTGGCGGCAGATGGATTGAAGAATTCCCAAAAACTATAACCACCCCCTTCCCGTAGGGGTGTTTCAACATTTGATGCAGGGTGGAAGAGACCGCCTTTACCTGGTGCAGCCACGGCCGCCCTAGGAGTAGATTAAAGGTTGCGGGAATGTCCAAGAGATAAAAGTCAATATCGTGTTGTCCTGGACCAACCTGAGTCCGAATATTCACGGTCCTCATCACCTCTCTACTTGTATTGTCGTAGGCCCTTATCACTTGGGCAGTTGGCACAAAGTTCGAGGGCTTCAACCCGATTGCATATGCCGTCCTCGACGAGCACACATTAATGGCCGATCCCATGTCGACAAGAACCACCGGTACCTATTTGTCTCTACACTCGACAGAGATGTAGAGAGGTTTGTTATGGTTTGCGCCCTCAGGCGGCAGTTCCTTGTCAGTGAAGGTCAACATCAGGGAAGCTCCTCCCGGAAAGACCAGTCCTACAAGCTACTCAGGCGTGGTCTCAATTGAAAGTTTGGCTTTGTCCATTGTGAAAAGGACAGCCTGTCTATGAACTCTTGAGGCCATAAGCAGCCCCCAGATGGAGATGTCTGCTTGTATCTTCTTGAGCTGTTTCAGTACAACCTCCTCTTCAAGTAGTTTTTCTTTCTGCTTGTCTGCCTCTTTGTCCTTTCCGGATGCCTCTAGTTGATCTAAGTGCGGGGGTTTGAAATACCACCCGCTCCTAGTCATGTGGTCAACTTCGCCAATATACCAGGTATCATCCGGTTGGCTTTGTCCCCAATCTTCATCAGTGTGGGCAAGACATAGGTCGGCCATCTTCCCACCACATGCCATCGGCAGCCAACAGACACCTGTCTGGTTCCGTTACAACAATTCCTATGCCTACAGCACCTTCCGTTCCTATGCTCGCGGCACGTTCCGTTCTTGTGCATGCAGCACGTTCCGTTCTTATGCACACAGCACGTTCTGTCCCCGCAAGGGCTTTGGCTTTTCTGGCCCTCTCAGAATCCTCGATCCTTTCCCGCTCAAACTACTTCAGTGCAGCTTGCTGTTCAGTTTCTTCCGTACTCAAACTGCCCGTATTCTGAGCAAAATTCTTAACACCAGTGCTCTCCGGTGGTGCACTCTGTTCTTCAGCCCTTCCGGCCATAGTTGATGTCCGCGTCCCTAACGGACCCTATTCTGACTGAGGTTGCTCAACAACATCTGGCTCGTCGCTGAGCCACCCAGTAGCTTCTGCTGACCCTTCCAGATTAAACCAGTTGACAGTCACGTCCGCCGGATCCTGTTCGTTGAAAAACTGAAGGTTTGCAATGTCTTCTCCCAGATTTGCTAGATCATCTAGCCCCTGATTAGGTCCATTTTCCCGGACTACGCAAATCTCTGCCCCCACTGGCAATTCCACTCTCGGCCTAGCCTGGCCTGCTGATGTAATGTAACCGCTCGGGTTGTACATGAAGCTTGTAGACCCCTTAGGCTCTGAATTCACATTCTCATCTGCCCCCACAGTCGACCCAATTCTATCTTCGATAGCCACCACATCATTTCCGGCTAGGTTTGGGAGATGTCCAACATGCACAAGTCAGTGCTGTCAGGAATGAACACCTCCGACTTGGGTAGGTGGGAAGGGGTGATATATGTGCTAGGGTCGTATGACACAACCCCAGTTTGGATCAAATTGATGTGTTGGGAGGTGGAGCTCGGTTATGTGGTGGGAGAGGGTTGGTTGTGACATTCGGTTTCTCCGGAGGCACGATCACCCTGTTATCAACGAGATCCCGAATCTCGTGACACAATCTATAGCACGGGTCGGTGTCATGACCATGCTGTTGGTGAAAGACGCAGTACTTCACCGGGTTATGGGAGGGGGGAAGTTATTCTGGCAATGGCTACGGCTCTAGGGGCTTCAAGTGCCCTTTCCTGATCAAAACCCCCAAAGCCTTGGACAAAGACATGTATAGTGGGGTGAAGCTTCTCTGGCCTCGGGGTGAGAACTTGGTTGTTTGCGAGCTACTCCCAGACGCACTGGTGAATGGTGTAGCTGTAAGGGTTTTTGGGGTGGTGGTGGTGGTGACCATACCCACATCTGAAGATATGGCAGTTGTAGCACTGCTTGTGCCTGCATTCGCACTGCGGTTGAATGCCCTCTTGGGCTACTCTCTCTCATGATCAATAAGGTCCTGTTTCATAGCGTCCTCGATTTGCGCCCCTATCTTATGTAGATCTACAAAGGTGGAGAGGGGGAGGATGATCATCTTTTGCATGAGCTTGGGCTGGAGGTTACGCACAACCATCCGAATTTGGCCTTTGTCAACCGACCTGATGGTCATCATCGAGGCTTTAGCCCTCCAGCAGGTCACAAAATCGGAGAAGCTCTCCTTCGGCTCTTGCCTAGTTGTCTCGAGATCACGAGTTGTGATATCGATCTGTGTATTGTAGGAGTATTAAGCTACAAAGGCCTCAGCCATCTCCTCCCAATTCCTCTTGACGGAGTCCTCTAGTTTTGCATACCAAATAGCCGCTACACCCGACAGGGTCCGGCCGAACAGAGAAAGCTTCTGCAATCTGGAGAGGCCCATTGGCCTTAGTATATCCGAGAATAGCCGCAAATGCACCATAGGATCTCCAGACCTGTCAAAACGGTCTATGTGCGGCATTTTAAACCAGTCTAGTAGAGTCACGGCCGAGTCGGTATACCTATCCTCAATATCCGGAATGGATTTCACGCCCTGAGACTTCTTGAACAGCTTTTCAAGCTTGCTCACTTTTAGTGCCGTCAGATCCACCTCGAACTCAAACGGCGTATCCCCTAGGTTGGTCTGTGCTTTGGATAGCTAGGGTAGGATCGGGGGCGGAGCTGGCCCTGTTGGAACATCCATATTGTTCTGGACGTGTATTGTCTCCCCAAGTATTGGAATTCTTGGTGGGGAAGGAGGTGGGTGCGAAGCAGATGCTCCAGCTTGCTGTGGTGGTTGTTGTTGCTTAAGTCTAGCAATCAACTCTGCTTGTTGGGCCATAACCTCGGCTTGGTGTACGGTAAATTCTGCTTGATGGGCAGCATCCTGCTGCATGGCTTTCATACTCTCCTGGAGCTGACGCATCATCTCCTCCATTCCTGCCATATTATGCTAATTTATCTAAACAACCGGTATATCTGTCCCTGCAATAGAAACTGTGACCTCAGCCTGACTGTTCCCCGGCGGGGTGGATAACTGATCTGGCGATCGCTGTACCGATACACTACGTCTTTTTGACCTCCGTCTAGCAACCGGGGGTAAAGAAAGAAACACTGCTTGTCCGTCTATCAGATCCCTAGATCGATTAAGTCTATGACCTCTAACCCAGAGTACTCAGGGAATATCTACCTGGTCGGATGCAATGGTGCTAAACTACCTTGCAAAAAGATAAATAAAGCATAATAAGGAAACAATGAACAGAAAAACAGACAACATAACAGCTTAAATAAAGACAACACACAGTTGGCAAACACAAGTTGAAAGAACTGTTCTCAACCACTGATCACTGTTCCCAAATCAGTGCCCCAAATCTGAATCTGATACTCACAGGTAAAACTAATTCTCCAAATACTGATACCCGCAGGCCTGATACCCAGACTTGAAAACTGATACATGCATTCCTGTAGAGGCCAACTCTAAAAGCACATAACAAGCAAGTGAGAGCCAAAAAACACCCCTATGGAGGGATAGGGTTTCCCTGTCCTATTGTCAGGAGCTAGGGTTTCACTACGCATGCAGCGGTTTCAAACAACCTATAATCGGGTAAGCAACCTGTCCTAGTTTGGAATAGTCACTATGGATTCCGATATGCACTAGGTCGAATGGTCAAAAAGGGTGCCCCGGTAAAAACCGAGGTTTGTGTTCCCGTCGTGGCAGAGCCCGCAACTGGTCAGCCTTATGGCGCGCTTCACAAAGCAAACCTTCGGCAAACCGTTCAGGAATAACATACGGTAAACATGATGTCCTGGGTGCACCAATGCAAATGCAATGCAAAGAGACGCATAAGTGTAATCAAAACAAGATATCATGAGTTCGAGTCAAGTTCTCTAATTCCCCAGCTGAGTCGCCAGAAACTGTAGACGGGCCCAAACGTCCCGGCTCCGCGCGCGAAATGGGCCGGAAATCCGTTTTGTTCATTAGCATACTACAGTTTGGACTCATTGTCATGGTTCTGAATCTAATCTTGCAAAGTGCAATGCAAGACCAATAAATCACCAAAGAGTCCAAATCCGGCAAATCGTTTTGGAAAATTGATTTTTATAAAGAAGTACCAAACATGGATTGCTTTGCCAGATACAGAGTCGCCACCTAAATATTTTATTTTGGGGAATTTAGGAAACCCTGACTCGTGCCTAAGGCCATATGTCTGTCATCACCAAAGTTGCCTCGGCTCGGGAACTTGGGTGTGAGAGGGGAAGGTCATGCAATGAGCACCCCCGCTCGCCCGATCAAAGGATCGGCCTTTACTAAGCATGATATTTTGTTTTTGAAAACACATGTGTTCTTATTCTGGTTCATTAGCTAGAATTACTATGTGATGCGCACAGCATACAAGTATAGACTAGATCGCCTAAGTTGGAACAAAACATCTCATGTTTGTTTGAAAATGGTTTGAAGGTGCTACTCGCAAGTAGGCTAAGACGTAGATTTGCCACCCTCAAGTGGGCTTAAAACACACATTTCAATGAATTGTTCCAATTCAAGTAATCCAACCTTCACCCATAAGCATTCAGGCAGTTATATCACTTAAGCAAATAGCCACATGGCAACACGTACACTCATGCAAGATGCTAAAGCATAAAAGCTTACCTAGTACTCCGAGCCAAAACAATAGCTAATTAGTAATCAATGCATGATCTTAGCTACATTAAGATCGCTAATGCAACACATGCAAAATGCAACTAGAAATAGGCTCGGCTATTCTAAGGTGTCATGTGAAATGCAACACTTGGTAATATGTATTCAAATCGGTATTGAAATACAATGCAGTTAGTATGATGCGCCGAGCCCGGTGCATGCAATACGAATGAATGTATGCAAACATGCTAGCATAAGGATGCAAATCAAAATATGACCTAGAACTAACCATTGTAAGCGGTTAAGTAAAAGGGAGAAAGACGTGGGGTTGGAAGACATTCACACATTCACGCACACTTATTACAAAATTTGCCCTCTCGACGGAGGGTCCGAATGAACAATACAAACCAACTAATTAATTAACTATTCTAGCTAATTAATTATTACAAAACTCTTAACTAATTAAACAGATTAATTAAGTTACAAAATCAATCAAAGTAAGGAAGGAAAGAAGCTGAATTGAGCTGCCAAAGCTCAGCCTCGGAATGACGAATGATGCATGCTCGGTCGCGTCCTCCCGGAAATCCGTTGCCATGCCTCATGTTGCCTCTGTTTGCACTATTCTGCACCTCTGAAAACTGTACAAATCTCTATGATGCTTCTGAACCACCTCATGGACATGCTGAGAGGTCATCGGCCAAATGGTATGGCCATCGGCCAAGGGATAAGGGTCATCGACCACTTTTGAGTCCATCGGCCAAAAATTGTTAGCCGATCGGCACTCCAGATAGCCGATCATCCATCTCTTCCTGCAGATTGCTCATTTTGCTACAACAAAGTACAAACAGAGGCATGGCAATACATTTGCAAGAAAATGTTGTGCAACTACACCCCTTATCATGTTTGAGACTCAAAGGAGTGTAGTGCTCAGCTCGAGAGCCATCAATCACGCATTTCAATGCATGATGGCCAAAGAGGCCGAGTCACACAATTCAATGTGAATGAAATGCACAAAAACACACAAATGCCTTAAACTCTATCATGTTTGATCAAGAGTGTCGGCGACCGAGAATTGAGGCACGTTTCATCACTCCAAGTGTGAAATGTCCCTCGTTCTTCGTGTTTGGCTTAACACCCCAAACCAAACACAATGCAATGCATGCGACATGGAGATGCGATACAATGCAATATAAGCATGCCAAATGCAATATGACTCAAGCATGCACACAAGGCTAAGGTAACGAGCATGCCAAATGCAATGTAACCTAAACATGCAAACGTGCAATGTAATAAGCATGCAACAACAATGCCAACAACAAGCATGCGACAACATGCAATCTAACAAATATGCAACAACATGCAAGATGGACAAGCATGCAACAACACGCAAAGATGGACTTAAACCAAAATGGGCAGACCTCAGCCATGCCCAAATCAGTGGCCAACAGTGATGAATTGATGACATGAAATGCAAGACAAGCATGCATGCCAATTGGCCCAAGAATTAAGGCATGAAGACACCAACTCTTAAGAGCACTTAAAGGGTGAAAAGCATGCAAGTGTGATAACACCATAAACTCTAAAATCATGCATGGAATGATGCCAAATCAACCAAAACAATGCAAGTATGGCATGCAAGAAAGCTCAAAGCTTGAGCCTAGCAAAGGGGTTTAAACCATGGCCATGCGAAGCAAGCCCCAAAGGGCCAAGGGCAACCAAAACAATCCCAAGGCAGGTCAAGATAAGACCAAAAACATGCTTGAACCTAGCCAACACAAGCTAGAACCAAAGTCCAAAAAGCATGAGGCATGCAAGGCTAACAAGGGGTATTACATTACACCTATTACAACCAAACATGGCATGACTTAACCAATAAAAATCAGAGTTATGGTATGTCAAAATAAGCCCCAAAACCCACTTAGATGGCATCCCAAAGGCCTAAGCATGGTGGCATACACAATGATCCACTCTTAAGACATAAAACACCAACTCTTCAAAGCATTGAAAGCATGACAAAGGCAAGTGTATGACCATGAAACATGCACTGAAATATCCTATGAAATGATACCAAATCATGAAAATGGTCCAAGCAATGCATGCTAGTGACTTGGACACTCAAAGCTAACAAGCTAGAATGCACTATGACTATACAAAACATGGCATACATGACCAAAGCAACATGAATCAGAGCTTAAGCATGGTAAAACAAGGCTAAAAGCTTCTTTGAGTTGAGCCAAAACATGCAAAAATGATGGTCCAAACACATGATGCATGTTAAGGCAATAGAGAGGATTAGCAGACAAGTGCATGGTGCATGCAAGAGGCTATTAAACCAACCTTAGACCGAGGTATAACGTGACAAAATAACACCAAATACTTGCTGAAATGGGGCCAAAACATGCTAAGCAAACATGCTACTATTGTGAGCCATTTATACTAGCATACAAGACAACAAGGAGAGGGGATGACCCTCTCCCATTTAGAACTCCAAAACCACCTTTTCACCACTGAAAATCCTCTAGATTTCAGTGGTAGAAAGGTCATGCAAAGGCTAGAACAAGAGCCAAAAGGGATGGCTCAAAACAAGGCCAAACAAGGCCTAAGAGGGGGTAGACTACCCCCAACACAAAAGTGACCTTAAACAAACATCACAAGTATGAAAAATCATAACTTTTTGTAGTTTATAGTTAAGCTTAAAACAATATGCAAGTAGGTCTAAAAGCTTAAGCCAAAATAGGGGATTAAAAGCTAGAATCTTACCCTTGAAGAACACCTTCAAGAACACAACTCCACCACCTTTCTGAGCTTAAACCACTCCAAAAACTCTAAAACCAACTCCTAAAGACCTCATCAACATAAGGATGGTGGTCTAGTAGGTGTTTGTGTACAATAGTGTGAAGGATTTACACTTTTGGGCACAAACAGGAACAAATGAAGAGAGAGAGATAAAATATAGAGAGAGAGAGAGAGAGAGATATAGAACTTGTATCTCAGATTTTCAGAACTTCTGGAAAGGGAGAGGGGCCTCCCTTCTTATAGAATTTCAATTCTCAAGCTTATTGAACAAGCTTGAGTCTTGAAAGCAATCACTTCATACACGTGTATGGAGGATGAGAATTGTGCCTACCAACTGTCATAGCTGGCAAAAAAATATCTGCAAAAGCAGGTGGAAAGGTCTCGACCAGAAAATATGGCCAATCGACCAAAATAAGTGCTGATCAACCAAAAAGAGTGCCGATCGGCCAACACTTATGGCCGATGGCAAGAAAACAAGGCCGATGGCACAAGGCCTTAGCCGATGGGTTGAGGGGATGACCAACAAACCACCCTCTTCCCTCAGAAGCAAAAACACAAGTCCTTGGTCCACAACCAAGCACAAAACAGACAAGGCGCGCAGTTGAGACCTTCGGGAACTCGAAACGAACACGAGCATGGATGATCATCGAGTGTTCAAACGATGACGTCCAAGTCTTGAGGACGGTCAAAAATTGGGTGTCTACAGTAGTCGAACATGTTGCACATGAGAGGAAGGAGAGTAAAAGGATATGATTTGAAGGGCACGAATGATTTTACTTGAAACTCCTCTGAATTGACTGTACATATAATATCATTTGTCTGTGCTAACTCCGCTGAATGAAATGTACATTACAATATCGTGCTTGTGTACAAAAGCGTGCTATAATGACAGTGCATTTTCTATGCATGAAACAAGAATGAAAGCATATTCTATGCAACAACAGAGAAGTGCATATTCCATGAAATAATGGAGAAGCGCATATTCTATGCATGTGTAAAGAATAGGAACCGCATATTGTATGCAAGATAGCAACTGAGATATAATGGCATGTTCTATGCGAACAAACAATGAGAGCATATTCTATGCATGATTGGTAACGGGAGCATATTCTATGCACGATTCAAAGGCAATTGCATATATTCCATGCATGATTCAAGAGAGAAAGCAATAAGCATGTTCTATGCATAATGCAAGAGAGGAAGCCTATTCTATGCAGCTAGAATAAGAGCCTATTCTATTCCAGTCCTCTCTTAGGAGCACTGGTGGAGAGGTGCTGGGACACCACCAACTCCTTCCACTTTCCCACCACAGGGGAGATGATGATGACTCCTTACGACTTTGCCATGATCACCGGCTTAGACGTAAGGGGTGATCCGATCCCTCTTGACCCAGATATGGGGGAGTAGGAGGCAGCCTGGCTCGAGCTGCTTGGAGCACATCCACCGATATACAAGACGGGCATGGTGCGATACACCTGGTTCGAGGAGCAATTCAGGGGGACCGAGCCCGAGACGATAGAGAAGATAGAGCAATATGCTAGGGGCTTCCAAATGTTCATCTTCGGTACCACCTTGTTTGGAACACCGTGGGCCTGTATTTGCTGAGTGCCTTGGTGACCCTTCCTCGAGTTCAGTTTTATGATTGGGGCGGAGCCAGCCTCACCACATTATACGGATATATGAGCTCTTCCTCCCGTCTGCGAGGGAACTTGGTTGGAGGCTACTGGTGAGCCTGGGAGGTACACTTCTCAGTTCCCTCTTTACACTTTACATTTTCTACTCAGCATTTCTTGCTTTACATCGGTTCAATACATGTGCTTTTTGCTTTGCACTTTCTGCATCTATTCATACTGTAAGCTTTTTGCTTTGCACTATCTGCACCTGTTCATACTGTAAGCTTTCTGCTTTGCATTTTCTGCATCTGTTCATACTGTGTTCATTACATACCTCTGCATTCTCCCTATAGCTATGGGCATATGCATACTTCCCGACTCTTGCCCCAAAGCCTGTAGATGAGATTCCATTGACGGTCCCCTTTTCTCTGGTATAAGACGGCCAACTTCGCCGTAGGACTTGTGAGCCCTTCATATTTTTCCGCCAGTACTTCGACACGGTAGTGGCGTACGAGGTAACTCGAAACACAGTCATTTTTGCTTTACGAATGTTTTGATTCATACATTAGCAACTGACAGGGACTAATAACCTGTTCACTTTTCATTTCAGATCACATGGCAGCCCTGGGCCACAATATCGACAGGGCTTCGAGCCCAGTACCATGTGGCTTGGGGCATTTCCCGCTACCATATTCTACTGGAGGGCCCGATTTGCTGAGCCTGGTTTCTAGGCGAGCGCTTCGTGCGCCAAACCATGGGCCTGCCTACTTTTTTTCTTGATGGCACCGCCAGTGTCCATAAGAGCGACACACAAGCTATCTGCCGAAGAGGTGATCCAGTTCATGGTAGGCTTGGAGGTAGAGTATTTTTGTGTAGAGGGTGACTACGCGGCCTTTATCCAGACACAATTAATGCCGCCACTGACCGGTGTTCACGGGGGTGAGGGAGTGAGAGCTCCTGCCGCGAGAGTGAGATGCAGAGCGACCCGGGCGAGCAGAGCCCGTGGCAGAGGGGCTTCCCAGGTGAGGCGGGGGACCTGGTGGCCAGAGTTGCCTACTGCATTCACATGTTGGCAGTATACTGGGGAGGCCTATTAGATCTAGATTGAGCCCGCAGCAACTGGGCATAGATACACCAGAGCCCAGGATGCACCTCCGGTATGTACCACATTTTTAGTCTTCTCATCTCTTTACAATATTTGTTTGTTCTGGACATTAATCATTCCCAATTCATTTACAGGCACCTCCAGGATATACCGAGGATCTGCTTAAGCTATTAGCCTCATTTAAGGGCATGATATTGAGGAGGGAGGCACTGCTCGGCTTCCATGGCATTCAAGTAATTTATTCAGTTTTCTTAAATTCCAATCATCAAATTTCCACTAACATACTAAAATTCACATGAGAACTTTCCCACACTGCACTGATACATTGCATCTGAAATACTGCACTTCCATTCTGTATTCATACTCTGTACTTGACTTCAGCATATACTCATTTTGCCCTATACTTGCATCTGATATGCATACTGTGGCTGACATATGACAACTGTCTTTTCAGGTCCCACCCATACCGGATGCGCCAGCAGGAGCATCAGCAAGACCAGCAGTGCCTTCTCCGGCGGCAGGGACAGAGAGACAAGCTCCAGCACGTAGCCGAGGCCGAGCTAGGGGCACCCGAGCTGAGAGTGGCCCTTTAGAGCCTATTCTGAGTGATGATGATGCTAAGACTAGCGAGGCCAAGGAGGCAACGAGTCAGCATGCTGAGTCATCCGAGAGTGGAGACGATGACGTTAGCTAGGGTTCTAAGAGTGGGGATGTGGATGCTAAGGAGGGCCCCGAGGCAGAGAGTGGAGACGGCTCCAGTTCAGACTTTGATCCAGATTCAGACAGTGACGCCGATGGAGACAGTGCTGCAGAGTCCTCTCCTCTGAAGAATAGGACGAAGAGGGCTTCTCGAGCCTGAGGTGACCAGTGCTGATTTTCTCTAGTTTTTTTTTTTTTTTTCTTAGCTTCTTTTTGTTAGTAGCGTTAGCACATTGTACAGCTTCGGACATGTTTTATTTTCTTTAAAAAAAACTTATACTGCACCTTTTGTAAAAACAACCATGATCGGAATGCAAACCAAGTTTTTTTTTTTTTCTTTTTTGAAAGAGTGTTGTATTTTGCATCATGAGCACCACATTGCATGAAAAATGAGATTGCATTTGATAACGAAAACTGAATACTTGTATTGTCACAACAGTCTGAATCGGGTAATGAACCGACTAACAATTAACATACAAACAAAGCACTATACAACTCGATAAGCAAAACAACTCGATAAACTTGTTAAAAAAAAAAGAAACAAAAAGGACTCAACACAAGACCTCAAGACACACAAACAGTAGAGCAAAACACATGCACCAACATTATTCTTCACAAAGGAGGACAGCAGGTATGAAAGGAAGGCTGTCGGCCATAAGTGGTGAATACCAGCCACATGCCAGCCATGAGGGGTAGCCTACCGGCCATCAATGATGCCTTGCCGACCATCAATGTGCAGGACCTCCACATTGTTGACACCTGGCTTCTACTCACTGCCTTATCCTCCACAAAAGGCTGAGCTTCATGATTTCTTCATTTCAACTGCAAATTCTTCACAAATGGAGCCATTTTTTGCCGAAAATCTCTTTGATTGGATTGCAACTTGGGATGGCTCGGAAAAGGTGAATTTCTGGGGTTTCGATATAAATGCACTGTTCCCGCTGAGCCGTTCTCCACTTTGTTTTCTGTTCATGCCGCAGCTAGATGTTGGAACCTGATCACGCACGTCTTTAGCTTCGGGGGACAAAAGATATGCCCGACAGTCGAAGAATTTCAAGCGCTAATGGAATTCTGACGTGATGAGGAAATTCTGCCTCAGCCCCATTTTGGTCACATCCAAGCTTTGGGAAGGATGTGTGGGCTCACTTTACACGATGCCCGATCCTTGGTTCACAACAGAGAGCTGGACATGCCCAGCTTGATTCATCGATTTTCTGACGTTGGTAACCGCGGTGACCTTTTCTGGCGGGGTTTTCGACAACACGCCCTTTGTTTGTGTATGTTGGCGCATTTTCTCCTTGCCCCTAGTTTCGGAGGGTCTAGCATTCAGCTAGTTGAAGTGGCGCAAGGCTTGAAAGAGGGCAAGAGCTGCATGGGCTTGGTATTGGCCCAGACTTTGATGGGTTTAGATGCCTTTCATCGGCGGGAGACCACCAAATTCGCAGGGAGTCCACTACTTCTTCAGGTAATCTTTCCCATCCTTCTCATATGTGTTTTTCACATCACTCAGCACTCATGCCCTGTTTTCCTCTCAAAGCCTTTTTCTCACTTTTTTCTCAACACACACCTCTCCGTTCTTTAATCTATCTTTTCTTTCATCCCTCCCCAGATATGGCTCATGGACAAGTTAAAGGTAGTGGATTTTTGCCCTGTATATTCAGCCCGAGGCTATTTCTTTCACCAACGGCTAGTGGATTTCTCAAACGAGGGATGGTGGTGCCATTGGATGTGCAATAGGTCTGCTGTTGACATTGCTTGGCTTTGCCCCTGGTTTGATCTGCCTGAGATGAGCTACCGTATGACTCGATAACCTAGCATTCAGTTGATTGGCTTGACACACTGTGTATTCTACTTTCTATTCCGGTTCAGACATCAGTTCGAACATGACCTGACTTGCCCAGAAGAGAGGTTAGAGTACCCGGCTTTATTCCCAATCCGAGGTTCACAATTGGCTCGATATCCCACTACGTGGAGGACGAGAGAGCTTCTGGCTCCTGCCCCTAGTTTCAACTGCACACTTTCTGGCGAGTGCCTAACTTGGCTCGAAAATGAGGCACAAACCGGGCCTACTTTAGCATCAGAAGCTTCCACAAGCACAGGGAGGGGACACAGGAACACCTGACTTATCTATTCCCCAAGTTTATTGCTTTGATCTTACTTTTCAAGTTTTCTTTTTGAATGTAATAAAAGCAACTTTAATTTGTATCGAGAGTTGGAGAACTTTGTATTGAAATCAATGAAATTGAAGTTGTGGGCACTAAAAATTTTCCTTTTGGTCCAAAAATGGTCTAAGTTGTAAAAAGATTAATTTGAACAAAAATCAACTTTCATTGAAACTTTTCAAAACCATTTTCGAGAAGGATCACAACTTGACACAGATGGAATCTATCCTCGAGATGTACAAACCCCGAATCCAGAAATGGAAAATTGCCCCTTGGCTGAATAGCACTGCTCAACACTGTAGTCAACTCTTCTCTCAGAGTAAGGATCACAACCGAACTTTCAAATAACGAACAAACAAGAATGCCTTGATCAAACACATGGACATAGTTGATTTGGAGGTGTTTACGGCCAATCTTCAGAATGAAGTTGCCTACGCATCCCAAAGATGGGAATCAGGCCTTACGTAGGTCGGTTCGGGTTCACTCAAGTATTAACTCTCTCCTTTTACACTCTAACTTTTGCCAAGGCCGCCCTTTCTGGGTTTTCAACCTTGCAAGCTTAGTTTTTCTTTTTTACAATTTTGTGTGCTCTAACTTTTGCCTAGGTTGCCCTTCCGGGTTTTCAGCTTAGCAAGCCTCTCAGGGTTAATATTTCTTCAACTTGTTCATGCTGATCGGTTGGGAAAATTCTAGGCTATCCAGGTCCATGAGAATAACAGCTCCACCCAACCAAATAGTTTTGATAATGTAAGGACCAGTCCAATTGGGTCTAAACTTGCCCCTAGGGTCATGGATAGGAGCTCGGTTATCTTTCAATACCAAATCCCTTTCCTTAAGATTCCGAGACTTAAGTTTCTTGTTAAAATCCCAGCAATCCTGCGTTGATATCCTTGAACATGGTACAGTGCTTTCAGCCTTCTCTCATCAAACAATATCAGTTCTTCGAACCTGCTTTACTGCCAGTCCGCTTCTGCTATTTGGCACTCAGCCATAACTTGCAGCAACGGAACCTCTATTTCAATTGGCAAAACAGCTTTCATCCCATAAACAAGAGAGTGCAGAGTTGCCCCAGTAGATGTCCGAATTGAAGTTCTGTAGCCCTAGAGAGCAAATGGCAATTTGTCTAGCCAGTCCCTGTAGGTCTCAACTATTTTCTGCAAAATGTGCTTGATGTTCTTGTTGGCGGCCTCAACAGCTCTGTTGGTTTGCGGCCGATATGTAGATAACTTATGAAAAGCCACGTTGTATTTCTCCAACAAGTCGATCACTTCTTTCTTGAAATGGGAGCCATTTTCTGAAATGATCTCATTTGGGACACCATAACGGCAAATGATGTTGTTTCGGATGAACTTAGCCACATGCACTGCTTTGAACACTGCATAAGACTGAGCTTCTACCCACTTCGTGAAAGAATCAATTGCCACCAGAATGTATTCGTGCCCATTTGACCCTTTTGGTGTAACTACCCCAATGACGTCAATTCCCCAAACTGAGAAAGGCCATGATGAAGTCATGTTCTACAGCTTCGACGGGCAGGATATTCATGCGATTTGCATGGATTTTGTGATGACCCGGTGTCTTACCCGTCTTGCTTCTTTGGTTTAACCTTTGTTTTACCTCGTTTGTGTGTCGGGTCCTGCTTAGAGCTTTGTTAATCCCTTAGGCTTGTAGTGTTCGTAAGCTCTACCTCGAATTTCTATTCTCATTTGTTCCGATGTTGGATTTCATTTTGTTCCGAAGGGTGTGAGGTCAAGCCCGAAGTGCCTAGAATAGAAACTAGAGCAGCACGTGTAGGGCCTTGGGCCGCACGTGCAGGAGAGGGGCCGCACGTGCAGATTTCAGGGGAAGTGTGAGGCAGCACACTGTAAAATATGCAGGTACAGGGCTAGGTGCGTGCCAAGAAGGCCGCACGTGCGGGAGGGAGGCTCCACACGTGCGGGACGGGTCTAGTCCGAAAACCCTATTTTTTTTATATTTTAGGGCCGAATGTGTCTCATTGTTTCCACATCTCCCTCTCTCTAAAAACATTTTTTTTGCTCTTCCTTCTTTCTAAAAACCCTCACCTAGCTCTCCAAATCCTTGATTCCTTGTGATTCCTTGGGCCTAGGATCATCATCTTCCTCTAATCTTAAAGATCAAGCTAGGGCTCCTCTTGGTGTAATGGAAGTTGAAGGATCTTCCATCAAAGCAAAGGTTTCACCTCTATTTCTTCATCAAACCTTGAGGTAGGGATTTCTTGAGTTATATATACATGTTTTACTATAATGGAGTTGATTTAAAAAAGTTTTCTTGAAATCTTTGTTCATGTTTATTTTGAGACAAAAAATGTAGAGAATTTTAAGAGTGGGTTTTAAATCTCAACCCTTTGTTAATCCTAGTGTGATAACCCCGTTCCATATTACTCTAATTGGTCCTTATTATGAATGTAATTATGTGTTTGATATGACTGTGTGTGCTATCTATGTGAAAATATGTGGTTTTGAATTTATATCTGTTCACCATCGGAAAATCTGTTTGACTTTCTGCTTTGGAAATTAAAGTGAAGGCCTTATCGGCCACAAAATCCGAAATTGACCACGCCATTGTGATTGGCATAATTTTTAGAGCCTACGGTGAAATTTGATTAAAAATTGATTCGGATCAAATTAATTAGATTAAATTAACGGTGTAGTGCTCAAATTGTTTAATATTGATGATTAGGATTAGTGGGACTTATACATAGGGGCACTATGCACTCAACTTCTCTCTTTATTTCATTTTGGCTGAAATCACTCTAAGGAGAGAGAGAGAGAGGCCGACTTAGAGAGAGGGAGAGCTCAAATTGAGGTTTTGGATCTTGAAGCTTGAATAAATTGAAGACCAATTCAAGATTTGACTATAATTTGGGAAGATTGAGCCTCTAGGTAAGTAAATTCATGAGTTTGAATTGTGATTTTGTGAATTGAAGATTAAATGGTGGGTTATATCATGAATTGAGTTGGTTTTGTTGAATTGGAAGTCATGGAACACATGCATGTAGGAAATTGCTAGGAATTTCCATGTTTGAGCATAAAGTGTGTAATCCATGTTGAATTGTGAATGAAGTTCATGTAATTGATCATCTCTTCACCAACTAAATTGAGAATATTGAGCATATCTCACATGCATGTACAATTTATGAGAATATGAGCTTGAATGTATGAGTTTGTTATGTTGGAGATGAGTTTGATGTAAATTGGGACATGCATGTGATTAATTTGTGAAATTGAGCTTCATAATGTTGTAATTTGGTGCTCGTACCATGTTGATACATGTATATGTGGAGTTTGAGCCAAAATCGTGTGTTTAGAGCCTTTGAATATCGAGTTGAAGCTCAAGAACAAGTTCTGGAAAATCCAGAAATTTCGATGTCCGCTCGAGCAGGGAAACCGCTGCCTGTAGACACCCCATTTTTGACCGTCCTCAAGACTTGGACGTCACCCCTTGAACACTCGGTGATCATCCTTATTTGTGTTCGCCTTGAGTTCCCGGAGGTCTTGGCGACGCGCCTTGCCTCAGGATCTCTTGGCTCGACTGTTTTGTGTCTGGTTTTGCACCAAACACTTGTTCTTTGCCTTTGAGGGGCAGGGAATGGCTTGTTGACCATCCCCACACATCATCGGCCATGGCTTGAGGCCACCGGCCACTGGTTTGTTGCCACTAGCCAAATGTTTGGCCGACCGGCACTCTTTGTAGTCGACCGGCCATCTATTTTGGTCAAATTGCATTTTTGGCCGGCCGACCACTGTGCATCTGCTTTTGCAGATATTTTTATGCCAGCTATGCTAGCTGGCATACGCCTTTGCTCCCCTCCATACACGTGTATGGAGGGATTTCCCTCTTGACTAGCTTACTTTGGAAGCTTTGCAAGAGGGATTGTCTATAAGAGGAGGCCTCTTCTCCCTCCCTTAGGGTTACAAAGATTTTTAGAGGAGCTCTAATATTAGGGTTGGAGTTTGTATCTATTCCATCTCTATATCTCTCTCTTTTTGCTTTGTGTGTGTGTTTAGTCTTACTATTGCACACAAACACCTAGTCCTACACCTTCTCTTGGTTGCTGAGGGACCACAAGGCTGTTCTTGGTGTTTTTGCGTGGTTTTGACGAAGCTGCTGGAGCATCATTCTTGAAGAGGGTCAACAAAGGTAAGAACTTACTCCTTTTGTTCACCATTCTTGCTTAGCTTTTTTGCCTACCTTGCACCTGTTTTCGAGCTTAGTATATAACATATAAAAGTCTTGTTTTTACTTGCTTAAAATAGTTGTTTAAGGTTCCTTTGAGCTTTGGGGTTGTTTGACCCCTCATAGGCCTTGTTAGGCCCTATTTTTGTGCTATTTTGGTGAGCTCCGGGACCACCTTGTTTGGGCCTCCTCACCACTAAAATCTTGAGGGATTTCAGTGGTGAGGATGGTGCCTTAAGGTCCTAAGAAGGAGAGGGCCACCCCCTCTCCTTGTTGTCTTCAATAATGGCCATTTAAGCCTCATTAGTGAGCAACTTGTTTAAGTGTATGTTGGCCATGCCTTAACTATTTTTTATGCTTATCTTGCCATGATATAGCATTGTTGTGAGTTGGTTTAGACACACCTTGCATGCCTTGCATACTTGTCTTGTAATGCCATGTTTTAGCCTTAACATGCTTTGTGCTTTGAGCCTTGTTCTAGCATGTTTTTGTCCAAGCTTTGTGAAGCTTTTATGCTTGTTTTGATGTGCTAGAGGTCTGTTTTGGGTCATTTGGGTCGTCCATGCTTTGCTTTGTATAGCTACCATGCAACCTCTCTTGTATGCCTTAAGCATTGACCCCTCTAGCATGCCATCCTTGCATCATTTCAGTGGTTTGGAACCACTTGTCATGTTATTTCAGTCCTCATGTGTGCTCGTATGCTTTCATTTGATGCCCCTTTCATGCTTTAAAAGGTTGGTGTTTCTTGCTCCATGTTTGTGCCATTGTGTATGCTTCTAGGATTAGATCATTTAGATGCCATCTAAGTGGTTTTTGGGGCTTACTTTTGCATGATTTAGGACTGCTTTAGTTCATTTTGGTCATTTGCTTCATATGTCATATGGCCATGGTTTAAGTCCTTGGGCTTGGTGGCATGCCTAGCTTGCATTGTAGATTGGTTTGGCACCTTCTCTAACATGATTTTCAGAGCTTATAATGCATGCCATTTGTCTATGTTTGCATCCTCTTAAGTGTGCTTGAGAGTTGCCTAAGTGTTGGTCCTTGTGTGCATGCATGTTTGCATGTCATTTTGCCTTCATTCTTGAGCATGTTGGCCACTGTTTTGGGCTTAGTATAGAGCTACCCAAATTAGTTTAAGTCCATAGTTCGCATGTTGTTGCATGCTCACCTTGTGTGTTGTTGCATACTTGTGTGTTGTCACATGTTTAGGTTGTTTAACATGTTTGCTCCATGTGTTGTGGCATGATTGAATGAAGTCACATGCTTGCTTGCATGCTTGAACATCCCCATTGTATTTGGCATACTTATTGGTTAGCATGATTGTCACATGCCTCGCATGCTTACTTGTTTGCATTGCTCATGTCGCATACTAGCTCATATGTCTAGGCTGCATTGCATTGACATGCATGCTTAGCCTCTTGAATTGAGTATGATGGAGGTTGAGCTCCTTGTTTGTTTATATGCATTTCATTTGAAATCAAAGTGCATAACTTGGTTTCTTGGGCCATCACGCATCGAAATGCGCGATTGGTGGTCCGAGAACCGAGAACTATGTCCCTTTGAGTCATAAACATGATAAGGGATGTGTTGGTGCACACATTTGCTTGAAATGCATTGCTATGCCTTGTTTTGCCCTCTGCTGCTGTCAAAACAGGATTCTGCAGGAAGATTTGGCCGACCGGCCATCTTTAGTGCCGACTGACCAACAATTGGTGGCCGATAGCTTAACCAGTGGCCGGTGATCATTTCCTTTGGCCGATGATTATTTCCCTTGGCCGGTGGTATCCCACAGGGTTCATAGAGTGCACCTTGGGAATTTTGCAATGATCAGAAAAGGAAAACAGTGTGGACAGTGGCAACTTGTGCATGGCAGTGGACTTCCGAGCGGAGCCGAGCACGCATTGCATTGGGCCCTCTTGCTGAGGCTGTTTACTATTTTATTAGATTAGTTAATTTGCTTAACTAGTTTAATTGGTCTGTAATATTTAATTAGCTTGTAGGTTAGTTAAATCTGTATTATTCTTTCGGTCCCTCCGAGCGAGGGCAAATTTGTAATAAGTGTGGGTGCGTGTGTGCATGTCTTCCAACCCCCACTTCTTTCTCCCTTTTACTTACCTGCTTTTGGTGGTTAGTATTAGGACATGTTTAATTTAGCATCCTTATGCTATGCATGCGTGCATCATTCATCAGTATTGCATGCACCGGGCTCGGCGCATCATGCTAACAGCATAGTATTTCAAATCTAACTTGAATACATGCTATCTGTGCATTTCACATGTCATCCTTAGATTAGCCAAGCCTATTCTAGTGACACTCTATATGCGACGCATTAGCCATTTTAACATGAACAAGGATCACGCATGATTACTAACTAGTTTATTGTTTTGGCTTGGAGTACACTGTAAGTGTTTTATGTTTTAGCATCTCGCATGAGTGTGAATCTTAACATGACAGCATGCTTACCATGTGGCTAGATACTTATGTGATATAAACTGCTTGAATGCCTGTGGGTGAAGGTTGGATTGTTTGAGTTGGAACGACTCGTTGAAATCCGTGTTTTAGCCTACTTGCGAGTAGCAAATTTCAAACCATTTCCTAAACGAAATGGCTATGCAATGTTTTGTTCCAAACTAGGCGATCTAGTCTATACTTGTTTTGCTGTGCGCATCACATAGTAATTCTAGCTAATTAATTGGGATAAGAACGCATGTGTTTTCAAAAACGAGATATCATGGTTAGTAGAGGCCGATCTTCGGATCGGGCGAGAGGGGGTGCTCATAGCTGACCTTCCCCAATCGTACCCAAGTTCCCGAGCCGAGGCAACTTTGGTGATGACGGACACGTGGCCTTAGGCAAACAAGTCAGGGTTTCCTAAATTCCCCCATTAAAAAATATTTAGGTGGCGACTCTGTATCTGGCAAAGTAGTCCATGTTTGTCACTTCTTTACAAAAATCTGTTTTCTCAAAACGATTTGCCGAATTTGGACACTTTGGTTCAGATTAAGAACCGTGACAAATTTGAGTCCGAACTGTAGGGTGAGGCCCCCACCGGGGCGCGTCTGCACCGCTCGAGTGTAAAATTCGAGCTCCCAGTATTTTCTGCAGACACGATTTTTGCTCGAGCAGGGAAGTTCACGCTCAAACGGGGAGCTATGTAGACTGAACTTCAGCTCAAGCATCCGACTTCACGCTCGAGCGTTAATTTGATGCAACCAGTACTTTTGCAGACCTCATGGATCTGCTCTTGTAGGGAAGTCCACACTCGAGCGGGGACCCCTGTTTCTGAAATTTTGAATATGCGTTCTGTGTTTCGTTTTCTGTTCCCTTTCACTTCTAAGTACTCTTAGGCATGCATTGAGCATTGTAAATGAGTTAAAAGGATAAGAATGAAGCCTAAAGAGAAAAATGTGAATTAAGAATGGATTGAATTGTTTGTGACCCATTGTGTTCATGGAATGTGTAGGGTCGAGCTCCAGGGCAAATCATCCAGCCGATCACTGTGAGTAATATCTGAACAAGATATCTGAAATATGTTGTTTGTCCAATTGCTTACTTCTATGTAAGTCTTATAAGTTCGATAATTTGAATAGTGGACAATGTTTGCTATGCCAAATGAATGGGCCAGAGGCCAATTTGGCATGAATGAAAATATAAATGGGCCATAGGCCATTTGACATGAAAGTCTGAATAGGCCAGAGGCCAGTTTGACATGAAAGTGTGAATGGGCCAAAGGCCAGCTTGACATGAAAGTTTGAATGGGCCAGAGGCTAGTTTGACATGAAAGTATGAATGGGCCATAGGCCAGTTCGACATGAAAGTTTGAATGGGCCAAAGGCCAGTTTGACACGAAAGTATGAATGGGCCACAGGCCAGTTTGATATGAAAGTTTGAATGGGCCAAAGGCCAGTCCGACATGAAAGATAGAATGAATGGGCAGAAGGCCAGTTTGATCTGAATGAAAGAATGGATGGGCCAAAGGCCAGTTTGATCTAAATAAAAGACAAATGGGCCAAAGGCCAGTATGACACAAATGAATTGGGCCCGAGGCCGTATGTTGTGCTCGGAACCGCAGTCACTTGACCTAAATTTGTGTATATATATGCTAATAGAAATACGAATTGGGCCCAAGGCCGATTGAAGCATGTTGTTCTACATACCGTCTGTATAACTTCTTTATTTGATATTATTCACTGGGCTTTTCGCTCACGCTCATTCATGTGTTTGTAGGTGAGCCAAGAGAGGTCCAAACCCAGCCTCAGTGAAGTTTGTGTGGAACAACCAAGGTTTTGAAGAGTCAGCCCTTACATCTCACGCACGAGACCCGTCTTCGCCCTTTTGCGATCTTGTTTTATTTTGTCCTGTCGGCGAGGACTTTGAATATGTTTGTATATAGTTTTGATTGGCTGACTTAGACTTGAATGATCCTGTATGTATAGAACTTTATTATAGTACATATTTTGATGTGAGTTATTAACATGTATATTTATGGTTGTTATGACGTGCCATGTAAGCACAGCTCTATGGACAAAGTTTTAAATTTTGCTTCCGTTTGGCCCCTTTACTCTGACGAGTTATGTCCGGTTTGATTTGAGGCCGTAAGTAATCTTAGGATTACTGGCCGGTTACGTCCTTAACCCATAGGGGCGGGTTCGGGTCGTGACAAAGTGGTATCAGAGCACGAGTTAATAACTGACACACTTGTCCAAAAGAGCGATAAGCGTCTAGAAAAGATCTAGGATGCATTCATGTGATAAGTATGAATTGGGAAGCATCGAGAATATGCTTAAATGTTTTGATATGAACAATTATGTGCCATAAGTTGCGATTGGCTTGCATTGCAAATTATTTGAATATGTATGCTCTCTAGTGTATGCATACTTGTGAATCTTTAGTAGGAAGTATAATGTAAGTTTAATCAGATGGTGAGAACAAGAGGTGATAAGATAGAGGAGTCTTCTACTGCCAGAATAGATAGAATGGAAAGGTTGATTCAAGAAATGGCAGAGACATTGAGACAACAACAAGAGTGGCAACAACAGTGGCAGCAGCCACATCCTCCACCTCCACCTCCGGCACCACCTGTGCCAGATAATCAGAATGATGATCGGATAATAGCTCTCACCAAAGAATTTAAGAAAATGAAACCACCACAGTTCCACGGGGATTAGACCCGTTGAAGGCCGAAGCATGGGTCCTCGGCATTGAAAAATTGTTTGAAGTGTTCCCTTGTTCGGAGACACAGAAAGTGCTTCTAGCCACTTTTATGCTAGATGACGAAGCAAGAAGATGGTGGATGTTAATGCGTGAAAATCATAAGAATGTTGACTGGGCGAAATTCCTAGAAGTTTTCTATGATAAGTACTTCCCGCAATGTGTTCAGGACAGGAAAGTATCAGAGTTCATGGAACTTAGGCAAGACAGTATGACTGTAGCTAAATATGAGGCTAAATTCACTGAATTGGCCAGGTTTGCACCACATGTGATCGATGCTGATTATAAGTATCAGAGTTCATGGAACGTGGGCTTCGAAGCGACATTTTAGAAAGGGTGAATGACTTGAAGCTGGAAACCTACATTGGGGTGCTAGACCGGGCCATAATATCAGAAGCCAACATAGCTAGACAAACTAAGCCCATGACTGACTGGAAAGGCAACAAAAGGCAAGGCTTCTTCTCAAAGAAGAAATTTTTGAAAAAGCAAAACACGGGCTCCTCAAGTACTTCGAATTCTTCCCAAGACATATCTCCCATGTGCAATATTTGTAGCAAAAGGCATCGCGGGGTTTGTTATCGTGTGTCAGGAGCCTGTTTCAAATGTGGTAAACAAGGGCACATGGCCCGAGATTGTAATCAGAACAGTGGGAAGCTAGCAGCTAGCTCAATTGCATCAATCCCGAAGCCGGGAAACACTATGAGATCTGTTACCACCGGGGATACCGTGAGGCAAGGGAGAGTTTTTGCGCTTGTTCCGGGCGATACCCGGAATGCCAACTCAGTTGTCTCAGGTACTATTTCTATATGTAATCAGGATGCCTTTGTCTTAATTGACTCCGTATCAACACACTCTTTTGTGACATTGCATTTGCATCTAGACTGAGTAGACCTCTAGAATTATTGCCATATCTGCTATGTGTGTCTGCTCCATCCGGGGAATCTGTGTTATGTGAATCTGTATATCATTTTTGTGACTTGCGTGTTGGGAATGCCATCCTATATGTGGATTTGTTGCCCTTAAACTTTAGGCACTTTGATATAATTTTGGGCACGGATTGGTTAACTAAATATTGTGCTACCATTGATTGTGTGACGAAACGGGTTGTGTTTAGACCACCAGAACAGGAAGAAATTGTGTTTGTGGGTAACGGGGTAGTACCTCCACCTTATTTGATATCTGCAATGAAAGCATGTAAACTAATCAGGAAAGGGTGCTAGGGTTATTTGTGTTATGTGTTGTCTAAACAACCTGTAAATGCTGAATTGAATAATATCCCTATTGTTAGAGAATTTCCAGATGTGTTTCCAAATGAACTACCAGGGGAATTGGTGGACAGGGAGATAGAGTTTACGATTGAGACTATTCTAGGCACCCAACCTATTTGTAAAACTCCCTATAGAATGGCTACTACCGAAATGAAAGAATTGAAAGAACAGTTGTAGGACCTGCTTAACAAAGGGTTTATCCGACCTAGCACTTTGCCATGGGATGCACCTATATTGTTTGTCAAAAAGAAAGATAGAACCCTACGTCTGTGTATTGACTATTGAGAACTGAACAAGGTAACAATAAAGAATAAATATCCCTTACCCTGTACTGATGACCTGTTTGACCAGTTGCAGGGATCACAAGTGTTTTACAAGATTGATTTGAGATCCGGGTATCATCAGCTGAAAGTAAAGGTAGAAGATGTTGAGAAAACCGCGTTCAGAACGAGGTATGGTCATTTTGAATTTCTTCTCATGCCATTTGGAGTGACTAATGCTCCGGCAACATTTATGGACTTAATGAACCGAATTTTTAAAACCTACCTTGATGAATTTGTTGTGGTTTTTATTGATGACATTTTGATATACTCCAAGAATAGACTTGAACATGAACATCACTTGAGAACTGTCCTGCAAATACTTAGGGAAAGGAAATTATTTGCTAAACTAAAGAAATGTGAGTTTTGGTTGGATGAAGTTGTTTTCTTAGGGCATGTTATCAACAAGGAAGGGATTTCAGTGGACCCGCAGAAAATAGAGACAATTGTGAATTAGCCTACACCGACGAATGTAATAGAGGTCCGCAGTTTCATGGGCTTGGCTGGGTATTACAGGAGGTTTGTGAAAAACTTTTCAAAGATAGCTGTACCTCTTACCCAACTGACACGCAAGGGGCAATCATTTGAATGGAATGACGAAAGAGAATCTGCCTTTCATGAACTGAAAATGAGGCTGACCACTGCACCAGTGTTGACATTGCCCACAGGTACAGAAAATTTTGTAATTTTCAGTGATGCGTCTTATAAAGGTTTCGGCTGTGTATTAATGCAGAACGGAAAGGTTATTGCTTACGCCACCCGACAGTTGAGACCACACGAGAAGAACTACCCAACACACGATTTGGAATTGGCTGCAGTTGGGTTTGCTTTGAAAATCTAGCGGCATTATTTGTATGGGGCAAAGTGTGAAGTCTACACGGATCACAAAAGTCTGAAATACTTCTTTACGCAGAAGTAATTGAATATGCGACAGAGGAGATGGCTGGAACTAATAAAAGACTATGATCTTGAGATTCAATATCACCCCGGGAAAGCTAATACAGCTGATGATGCCTTCAGCAGAAAGTCGATTGGGAGTATGGCTTGTTTGCTTACTGAACAAGAAGAGATCTTGCAAGATTTTGAGAAGTCTGAAATTGAAGTGGTATTGTGTGAACAGGGCGGATTGATAGCTGCTATTTCAGCCGAACCAGCAATCATTGATGAAATTAAACAGAAACAGAAAGATGATGAATTCCTCAAGAAAGTGATTGATGAATTTGAGACAAGTCCGAAAGTAGAGTTCAGCATTGAAGGTGAAGTGTTGAGATTTTGAAACCGAATGTGTATCCCAGATATTTCGAAACTAAAGAAAAGGGTTTTAGATGAAGCCCATAAATCAGTATTTGCTATGCATCCGGGTAACAATAAAATGTATCGGGACTTGAAACAAAGCTGTTGGTGGCCTAAAATGAAGAAAGAAATTGCAGAATATGTGTCCAAATGTCTTCAGTGTCAGCAAATTAAAGCTGAACATCAGAAACCAGGCGGTCTACTTCAACCTCTCCCTATTCCTGAATGGAAGTGGGAGCATGTGACTATGGATTTTGTTGTTGGCCTACCTCGGACCCCTCAAGGTATGGATTCTATTCGGGTTGTAGTTGATAGACTGACTAAATCTGCACATTTTTTACCAATTAGAACTACATTTAATGCTTATGGATTGGCTACAATATATGTTGATGAGATTGTCCGTTTACACGGAGTTCCGGTATCTATTGTGTCGGATAAAGATCCAAAATTTATATCTAGATTATGGAAGAGTTTGCAGGAAGCCATGGGAACAGAACTGAGATTTAGTACTGCATTCCACCCACAGACAGATGGGCAATCAGAACGAACTATACAGACTTTGGATGATATGCTTCGGATGTGTGCTTTAGATTTTCAGGGGAGTTGGGAAGACTATTTGTCACTTGTAGAATTTGCATACAATAATAGCTTCCACTCCAGCATCGGTATGGCACCATATGAGGCTTTGTATGGTAGAAGGTGTAGATCACCGATTTGTTGGACAGAAGTTGGGGATAGAGCTTTACTTGGGCCTGAAATTGTGCATGACATTTCTGAGAAGATCAAAACTGTTCAACAGAGGCTCGAAACAGCTCAGGACCGACAAAAGAATTATGCAGATGTTCGGAGAAGACCTCTTAAGTATGAGGTTGGTGACCATGTGTTCATCTGTGTGTCTCCGATGAAGGGCCAAGTCAGGTTTGGAAAGAAGGGCAAGCTGTCGCCCCATTACATTGGGCCGTTTCAAATTCTGGAAAGGCTTGGTCCAGTTGCTTATTGAGTTGCTTTGCCGCCGATATTTGAGCAAATCAATAATGTGTTTCATGTGTCGATGTTAAGGGGTTATCTTCGAGACCCATTTCATGTGATTGATTATCACCGGGTAGCTCTTGATGAAAATATGGAGTACGCCAAATGGCCGGAACGAATTGTTGACCGGCAAGTGAAACAATTGAGAAGCAAGTCCATCCCGATGGTGAAATTGGAATGGAAATAACACTATGGGACGGATGCTACATGGGAAAAAGAGGAGGAAATGCGACTACGCTATACACATTTGTTTCCCAACGAAGGTAAAATAAGTTTGGAGGACCAAACTTCCTAAATGGGGGAAGACTGTGATAAACATGTTCCGTATTATGCTAATTGGTCCTTATTATGAATGTAATTATATGTTCGATATGACTGTGTGTGCTATCTATGTGAAAATATGTGGTTTTGAATTTCTATCTGTTCACCGTAGGAAAATCTGTTTGACTTTCTGCTTTGGAAATTAAATTGAAGGCCTCATCGGCCACAAAACCCGAAATTGACCACGCCATTGTGATTGGCATAATTTTTAGAGCCTATGGTGAAATTTGATTAAAAATTGATTCAGATCAAATTAATTAGATTAAATTAACGGTGTAGTGCTCAAATTGTTTAATATTGATGATTAGGGTTAGTGGGACTTATACATAGGGGCATTATGCACTCAACTTCTCTCTTTATTTCATTTTGGCTGAAATCACCTAAGGAGAGAGACAGAGAGAGAGAGAGAGAGAGAGAGAGAGGCCGGCTTAGTGAGAAGGAGAGCTCAAATTGAGGTTTTGGATCTTGAAGCTTGAATAAATTGAAGACCAATTCAAGATTTGACTATAATTTAGGAAGATTGAGCCTCTAGGTAAGTAAATTCATGAGTTTGAATTGTGATTTTGTGAATTGAAGATTAAATGGTGAGTTAGATCATGAATTAAGTTGGTTTTGTTGAATTGGAAGCCATGGAACACATGCATGTAGGAAATTGCTAGGAATTTCCATGTTTGAGCATAAAGTGTGTAATCCATGTTGAATTATGAATGAAGTTCATGTAATTGATCATCTCTTCACCAACTAAATTGAGAATATTGAGCATATCTCACATGCATGTACAATTTATGAGAATATGAGTTTGAATGTATGAGTTTGTTATGTTGGAGATGAGTTTGATGTAAATTGGGACATGCATGTCATTAATTTGTGAAATTGAGCTTCATAATGTTGTAATTTGGTGTTCGTACCATGTTGATACATGTATATGTGGAGTTTGAGCCAAAATCGTGTGTTTAGAGCCTTTGAATATCGAGTTGAAGCTCAAGAACAAGTTCTTGAAAATCCAGAAATTTCGATGTCCGCTCGAGCGGGAAAACCGCCGCTCGAGCATAAAATTCGAGCTCCCAATATTTTCTGCACACACGATGTCCGCTCGAGCGGGGAAGTTCATGCTCAAGCGGGGAGCTATGTAGACTGAACTTCAGCTCGAGCATCCGACTTCACGCTCGAGCATAAATTTGATCCAACTAGTACTTTTGCAGACCTCATGGGTCCGCTCGAGCGAGGAAGTCCACGCTCAAGCGGGGACCCCTGTTTCTGAAATTTTGAATATGCGTTCTGTGTTTCGTTTTCCGTTCCTTTTCACTTCTAAGTACTCTTAGGCATGCATTGAGCATTGTAAATGAGTTAAAAGGATAAGAATGAAGCCTAAAGAGAAAAATGTGAATTAAGAACGGATTGAATTGTTTGTGACCCATTGTGTTCATGGAATGTGTAGGGTCGAGCTCTAGGGCAAATCATACAGCCGATCACTGTGAGTAATATCTGAACAAGATATCTGAAATATGTTGTTTGTCCAATTGCTTACTTCTATGTAAGTCTTATAAGTTCGATAATTTGAATAATGGACAATGTTTTGTTATGCTAAATGAATGGGCCAGAGGCCAGTCTGGCATGAATGAAAATATGAATGGGCCATAGGCCAGTTTGACATGAAAGTCTGAATGGGCCAGAGGCCAGTTTGACATGAAAGTCTGAATGGGCCAGAGGCTAGTTTGACATGAAAGTATGAATGGGCCATAGGCCAGTTCGACATGAAAGTTTGAATGGGTCAAAGACCAGTTTGACACGAAAGTATGAATGGGCCACAGACCAGTTTGATATGAAAGTCTGAATGGGCCAAAGGCCAGTCCGACATGAAAGATAGAATGAATGGGCCAAAGACTAGTTTGATCTGAATGAAAGAATGGATGGGCCAAATGCTAGTTTGATCTAAATAAAAGACAAATGGGCCAAAGGCAGTATGACACGAACAAATTGGGCCCGAGGCTGTATGATGTGTTCGGAACCACAGTCACTTGACCTAAATTTGTGTATATATATGCTAATAGAAATACGAATTGGGCCCAAGGCCGTTTGAAGCATGTTGTTCTACATACCGTCTGTATAACTTCTTTATTTGATATTATTCATTGGGCTTTTCGCTCACGCTCATTCATGTGTTTGTAGGTGAGCCAAGAGAGGTCCAAACCTAACCTCAGTGAAGTTTGTGTGGAACAACCAAGGTTTTGAAGAGTCAGCCATTACGTCTCATGCACGAGACCCGTCTTCGCCCTTTTGCGATCTTGTTTTATTTTGTCCTGTCGACGAGGACTTTGAATATGTTTGTATATAGTTTTGATTGGCTGACTTAGACTTGAATGATCCTGTATGTACAGAACTTTATGATAGTACATATTTTGATGTGAGTTATTAACATGTATATGTATGGTTGTTATGACGTGCCAGGTAATTACAGCTCTATGGACAGAGTTTTAAATTTTGCTTACGTTTGGCCCTTTACTCTGACGAGTTATGTCCGATTTGATTTGAGGCCATAAGTAATCTCAGGATTACTGGCTGGTTACGTCCTTAACCCATAGGGATGGGTTCGGGTCGTGACACCTAGGGTTATTTTCCCTTTTATTAACTCAAGAAAATGGTTTTGGTAGGGTTCCACCATGGAAATGGAAATTTTGGCTTATGATGAAAAAGAAAACCCTAGAAATTTGGGGATTTTGGAAAGTAGGGAAATGTTTAGAGTGATTTTATTCTTCTTGTGATAAAAGAATGGATATGTGTGGACTTCATGATGTGGTTTTACAAAATGACAATCAAATTGGTATATCAAAATGACGAATTTGTTTTAGAAACTATTGTTAAAAAAATATGATGATATATGGATGTGAGATGACAAATTGTTGTGCACTTTGGAATTGTGAGAATTATAAACATTGGAGATTAATGTTTGAAAACACTACATGTAGTCTTGAAGAGACTAAATTGTCAAGACTTGTGAAATAAGAAATTGTAGCTATGTGTTGATGACATATGATTATCTTGTGAAAGAGTATTGAAGAGAGGAAATGGGAAATGTGATTGTTGATATTATTGTAGACATATTCGAAAATTGAGAAATGTTATGAGGTGTGGAAAACCATTGCATTGCATACTCATTCAATTTATTATTATGCATTGTGAATCTAGATTGAAGATATTTATTTCATGAAAGAAAATGGTATTGTAATAAAAACTATGAAAATGTGTTATGGGGTAAATACGTTGGTAAGTCCGGATAGGGGGTGTAGATGAGTTTGATAAGTTGGCCTGAGTGTCCGGGGTGAAAGACTGAAAACACGCGCGGAGGAAGAACCACTTCCTTTCCGGTTAGCAACCGGTAAAGTGGGGTTATTGGTAGTGCTTATTGAGCCTACTTGCAGACACCAACCTAGGGATTACCTGTGTCGTATTTACCGCCCCTATTGATTAAAATTAGAAGTTTTTTTTTTTTGCAAATTGTTGATATTGCAAACTTTATTGAAACATGAGAATTATCAAGAAGAAACATGACATGAAATTTTCTTTATAATGGCATCGCATGGCATTGACGTTTGCATTTTACATTGAGAATTTGCATAACTGTATATACTTTGTAAGAATTCTGTACTAGGCTATATGCTCACCCCTATGGGATTTTGGTGCGGGAAAGAACATGGTGATCCCGCCAAGTTGAGGGCGTGGATAATTTGTGCAGAGTATATAGCTCTATTTTTGTTGTGAATTAATTGCTAGCCAAGGGCTATTTTTGTATGGGTCCCAGAGGCCACTTTTGTGTAACCGGGATTAAGCCTTGGAAGTTGTAGCCCATAAGGGCATTTTATTTACTTTGAGACTACATGCTTCACATGCTATAGATTCATGTGTTATCTTACCAATGAATGTATAATTCGCATGTGAAACTTTTATATTAACTCTTTGATTAACCATGTAAAGATGGAAGGATTATTGTCTTTATTTCGTGGATGTTGGTTGATGTAGTTGAAATCATATTGGTTTATTTTCGGGGCGTTACAGCTTTGGCATTTGTGGCATCGCCAAACAAAATCAATACAATCCTCCTCTACGGTAGACCGATAGTAACCTTGCCTGAGAATCTTTCGGGCTAACATTACTTCGCTCATGTGTGCTCCAGACACTCTCCCCCATGGATGGCCTCCATTAGGCGCTTCGATTCCTCTGTGTCGACGCAAAACTTGTGCATTCCCATATGACCCTTCTTATACAACTTACCCCCGCAGATGATAAATTGAACGGCCATCCGCCGTATTGCCCTTTTATCTTTGGCATTTGCCCCTAGTGTATAAACCTCCTTTTCCAAGAAGTTCCAGATATCATAATACCAGGGGTTTTGATCTTGCACTTCATCTATTGCGGCGATAGTCTCGTAGGCTAGCGTATATCTCTATTCAATGATGATTGGACACATCCAGACTCCAAATGGGATGTCTATCATAGAAGATAGAGTTGATAAAGTATCAACGAACCTGTTGTTCTCTCTTAGTAGATGCATGAAGGTCAGTTTCTCAAACCTAGGAATCAAAACGTCCAGGGTCTGGTGATAGATCTTCATCTTTTCTTCTTTGACCTTCCAGTCTCCTTTTGCTTGAGACACAACTAGGTTCGAGTCCCCGATGACGTCCAATCTTTTTTCCCCCAATTCCAGGGCGGCTTCCAAACCAGTGATACATGCCTCATATTCTGCTTCGTTGTTAGATACCTTGAATCGGAGTTTGAAGGCTAAGGGTATGTGGGAATTGTCGAGTGCTATCAGCAACACCCCTATCTCATACCCGTATTGATTAAACGCTCCGTCAAAGTACATTGTCCAAATTTCTTCCTCGACTTGCAGAATAGCTTCATCTGGGACATGTATTCTACCGCTTCATCCCCTTCCACTGGGTGATCTGCCAGGAACTCAGCTACTGCTCTCCCCTTGATAGACTTGCGAGTGACATACTTCAAATCAAATTCGGAGAGAAGAAGCAGCCAACATGCTAGCCTACCTGTAAGCGCTGGTTTCTGAAAGAGATATTTTGTGGGATCTAATCTCGAAACTAGAATTACGGAGTGAGCTAACAAGTAGTGCCTCAACTTCCTGGTAGCCCATACCAAGGCTAAGCAAGCCTTCTCCAACGGGGTGTAACGGGTCTCATAGTCCAGCATTTTCTTGCTCAAATAGTATATGGCTTTCTCCACCCTATCCTCAGATTCTTGAGCAAGCATGCATCCCGTTGTTGTGTCCGTTACTGATAGATACAGAATCAAGGGCTTTTCTAGCTCTGGCAGCGACAACATAGGTGGGTTTAGAAGGTATTGCTTGATTTGCTCGAAAGCGAACTGACATCGGTCATCCCATTGGAATTTCTTTCCTTTCTTTAGGAGACCAAAAAGTGGTTCACAAGTCAAGGTTAGTTTTGAAATAAATCGTCTTATGAATTGCACTTTACCCAGAAAGCCTCGCATCTCCTTTTCAATCCTTGGTGGTAGCATTTCTAGGATGGCCTTGATTTTGGAAGGATCTACCTCGATGCCTCTCTGTGTGATCAAGAATCCCAGCATTTTCCCTGCTGTTACACCGAAAGTACATTTCTGTGGATTCAACCTCAATCTGTAATCTCTGATGCGTTGGAAGAATTTCTTCAAGGCGGTGTAGTGGGCCTCTCTTTCCTTGGATTTGACAATCATGTCGTCCACGTACACCTCGACCTCTTTATGGATCATGTCATGCGGAATTGTGGTTGCAGCCCTTTGATAGGTAGCCCAAGCATTCTTCAACCCAAACGGCATCACCCTGTAGTAGTAGGTTCCCCATGGCATGGTGAAAGCGGTTTTCTCTCTGTATTCGGGTGCCATCAGAATTTGGTTGTACACGGAAAATCCATCCATTAAGGAGAGCAACGCATGGCCTACGGTGAAATCCACTAATTCATTGATGTGCGGCAAGAGAAAGTTGTCCTTCGGACTGGCTCTGTTCAGATCTTTGAAATCCACACACACTCAAATTATGCCGTCTTTCTTTGGCACCAGAACAATGTTGGCCAACCAAGTTGGATACTCAGATACTAGCAAGAACCCTGCGTCTATCTACTTGGTGACCTCTTCCTTAATTTTCAAAGCCCAATACGGGCTTCTTCTTCGCAGCTTCTGCTTGACGGGTCGAGCCTCAGGGTCAAAAGGGATCCGATGCTGTACAATCTTAGGATCGATTCCAAGCTGTAGACACCCCATTTTTGACCGACCGTAAGACTCAGACGTCATCGATTGAGTGCTCAGGGATTGCGCATGTTGTGCTCGTTTCGAGGTTTCGGAGTTTTCGACTGAGTGCCTTGCCTCCGGGCCTCTGAACTCTTTGTGTTTCGGCTCGGTTTGCGGACCAAGCCTTGTTTCCCTTCCCTGGAGGGAGCGGGTGGTCTGTGGACCATCCTTTTGTGGTCGTAGACCACTTTTCCTACTTGGAGACTAGTTTTCGATTTTCGGAGCCTTCGGCCGTGCGCCTTGTCTCGAGACCGCTTAACGTTGTCCGTTTGGCGTGGTTTCTGAACCATACCTTGTTGCCTCTGCCTAGAGGGACATTGTGGTCTGGGAGAGCACTTTGGTGGTCGTGGACCACTTTTGGTGCTCGTAGACTAGTTTTCGAGGCTCCCGACTGTGCGCCTTGCCTCCCGGACTTTCGTCTTGCATCCTTTTTGGTTTGTTTTTGGTGCAAAGCTTATTTTCCTTGTTTGGAAGGTGGTACAAGGGTGGGAGACCAGTTCTTTCCCTTGGAGACCACTTTCCTTCCTGCCAGCCAATTTTCTGGTTGGGAAACTGGTTTTCTTGGTGTTTGGGCCACCTTTTCTGGTCGGCCACCACACCACCACCTTGGTTTCATGTTGTGTAGACAACCTCTCCCCTGTGGCCGACCACTTTTTGCCCTGGCCGACCAGTAGAAGTAGCTAGCCGACCACTTCAAGTGGTCGGCAGCTTTCCAACTCATTGCTAGAGATATTTTCTATCCAGCTATCACAGCTGGAAGGCACTAAAACCATCCTCCATGTATGAAGGGATGGCCTTAGACCCTAAGCTTGTCCAACAAGCTTACACTTTTGTTCTCTATAAGAGAGAACCTCCCCCCTTCTCCTCCACGTTCAGAATTTTGTGGCTGGAGTGATAGATACACACTTGTCTCTGTATTTCCTTGTTTGCTCTTATTTTGTGCCTAAAAGTGTAATTTTTCCATACTATTGCACACAAACACACACTCAAACACCATCCTTTTGTTGCTGAGGCTCTTAGAAGCTGGTTTTGGTGTTTTTGGTTTGGTTTGAGCTCAAAAAAGTTGCTGGAGTTGCAGCTTCAAGGTGGTTCTACAAGGGTGAGCCTTTAACCCCTTAAACCTTGGTTTTTCCTTAAGCTTTTGGACCTATTTGCATGCTTATTTAGGCTTGACTTCCTCCTATAAAAAGTTCTGATTTTGCATGCTTGTGATGTTTGTTTAAGGTCACTTTTGTGTTGGGGGTAGTCTACCCCCTCTTAGGCCTTGTTTGGCCTTGTTCTTGTGCCTTCCTTTTAACCTATTGGGACCACCTTGTTTTGGCCTTCTCACCACTGAAACTCAGAGGAATTTTAGTGGTGGAAATGGTGTTTTGAGGTCCCAAATAGGAGAGGGTCATCCCCTCTCCTTATGTCCTGTATGCTTGCCTTATTAGCCTCATGTTTGAGCATGTTTGTTAAACTTATGTTGGCCATATCTTAGCATGTATTTGGGATTATTCTGACATGGCATGCCACTGTTTTGACTTGGTTTTGTCATCCCTTGCATGCCTTATACACTTGTAGTGTAAACCTTACAAACTAGCTTTGTGTGCTTCATGAAGTAGCATGTCTTTCTAGCTTGTTCTGAGTCCATCTTAGCTTGTTCTTGGTGTTGTTTTGCCATGATATACCTCTGTTAAGGTTTGGTTTGATATCCCTTTGCATGCTCCATGCACTTGTAGTGCAATTCCATGAATTAGCCTAATGTGTATCATGTTTTAGACCATCATTCTAACATGATTTTGGCTTAACTCTAAGAAGCTTTTGTCCATGTTTTAGCATGTTCTAGCTCTGATTTGTGTTGTCTTGGTCATGCATGCCATGCTTTGTATAGCTATAGTGCATTTTAGCTTATTAGCTTTGTGTATCAAGTCCACTAACATGCATTACTTGGCCTATTTGAATGATTTGGCATCATTTGTTATGAGATTTCAGTGCATGTTTCATGGTCATACACTTGCATTTGTCACTCTTTCAATGCGTTGGAGGGTTTACCCTTTATGCCTTAACATGAGTCATTGTGTATGCCTTCATGCCTAAGCTTGCGAGCTATCATTTCAGTGTCTTTTTGGGGTTATTTTGCCATGATATAACTCTGATTTTTTTTGGTGAAGCCATCTCATGCTTGGTCTTGGTAGGTGTAGTGTAATCCTCCCTTTTGGCCTTGCATATCTCATGCTTCGTGCTTACCATGCTAGCTTATTTTGGCTTCCTTCTATGCATGTTTTAGACTCATTTTGACATGTTCTAGGACTGTTTTGGGTTTCCTTGACCATATGCTTCATGTTTTGTATAGTTATAGTACAAATGCCTTGCTAGTTTCCAAGCTTTGGGTACTATGGCATGCTTCATTTGTGTTGTGTACATGATTTGGCATCATTTACCATGACATTTCAGAGCATGTAGTATTGCCATGTTCCCACTTCATTCACTCTTTAAGTGCCTTTGAGTGTTATGCATTGTTGCCTTGTTTATGGCCTAGTGTGTATGCATGCATGCCTAGGCCTTTGAGCCCTCATCTCAGCATATTTTGGTCTTTGTTTTGACCTACTTGAGCTTTGTTTGTGGCTGGTTCTTACATTTGTGCCATGTATTGCATGCCCCCTTTGTAGTCCTCTTTGCTAGCCTTATGCCTTAAGGACCCTAGCATGCCATGCTTGTGTTGTTTGAATGATTTGGCATTATTTCTTGCTTAATTTCAGAGCTTATAGTGTTGTTACACTTCCGCATTTGTCACTCTTTGAGTACTCTTAAGGGTTGTGCTCTTATGCCTAGTTGATGGGCCATTGCATTAAGCATGCTTGTCTTGATCTTCATGCCTTAGTTTCATCATTATGGCCACGGATTTGGGCATGACTGAGGTCTGCCTATTTTGGTTTAAGTCCATCGAGCATGATATGTGAATGTTGTTACATTGCATCATGTTGTTGCATGCTTATGTTGCCTTGCATTGTGTATGCATGCATTAGTATTGTTTGCATGTCATTAGCTTTGTTAAGTTGATCATGTCACATTGCATTGAGTATGCCATGTTGTTCTTTACATTGTGTATGCCATGTAGTTGCATTGTGTTTTGCATGCCTTGCATTACATGTCTGCATGCTTAAGTTGCATTGCATGTTTGCATGCTTGAGTCGCATTGCATTTGTTTGGATTAGGTGTTAGTTCAAACACAAGGAACGAGGGACGTTTCATACTTGAAGTGATGAAACGTGTCTCAATTCTCGGTCGTCGACGCTCTTGATCATGCATGATAGAGTTCTAGGCTTTATGTGTTTATGTGTGCATTCATTTTACATTGAATTGTGCAATTTGGCTTCTCGGCCATCATGCATCGAGATGCACGATTGGTGGCCCGAGGGTCGAGAACCACACTCCCTTGAGCTTATAAAATGACAGGAAGGGTGGTTGTGCACACAGATCTTGCAAATACATTACCATGCCCTTTCTTGCTCTCTGTTGCAGCAAAGTGGAGATATGCAGCAAAACTGGTCGGCTGACCAAAAGAACTAGCTGGCCGACCACTTTTTCTGGTCTGCAACAATGGAAAGTGGTCGGCCAGTGGCTGGCAACACCCCTAGGTGGTCAGCAACCCTCCCACAGGTCCCCAAGGTGAGTTAGAAGCTTTCTAGAGCTTGGTACAAGGTTCTGAGAACAATTGCAAACAGAGGCAAGTTGGGGCATCGCAACGGATTTCAGAACGAGGCGACTGAGCGTGCATGCATTCTTCTCCCTCTGAGGACATTGCTTTACTGCTTCACTTAGCTTCTTTCCTTAGCTAGTTTATGCTTTGGTTCTGTACCTAATTAGTTAAATGCGTTTAGCTATTCAATTTGGGTTGTAATAACTAGTTAGTTAACTTGTTAGTTAATTAGCTTTGTTTTGTACTTAATTAGTTGGCTTGTTAGTTGGCTAGTTTTGTGATGTAATAATTAGTTTAATTAGCTTAGATTAGCTAGTTAGCTTCTTATTCGGACCCACCGTCGAGAGGGCCAACTATTGTAATAAGCATGCATGTGCGTGATGCATGTCTTCCAACCCCCATTTCTTTCTCCCTTTTACTTAACTGCTTACGATGGTTAGTTTTAGGGCATATTTCGATTAGCATACTTTATGCTTGCATACATGCATCATTCATCTGTTTTACATGCACCGGGCTCAGCATATCATACTAACTGCATTGTATTTCAATTCCAAGTTGAATACATGTATCGAATTGTCGCATTCACATGACATCTTAGAATAGCCGAGCCTATCTTAGTTGCATTTTGGATGTGTTGCATTAGCCATTTTAACATGAACTAGGATTATGCATGATTTCTAACTAGTTCTCTGTTTTGGCTCGGAGTACACTGTGAGTGTTTACGCTTTAGCATCCTTGCATGTAAGTGTTGCCATGTTTAGCATGCTTGCCATGAGGCTAACTGCTTAAGTGTTTAACTGCCTGAATGCCTGTGGGTAAAGGTTGGATTGCTTGAATTGGAACAATTCATCAAAATATGCGTCTTAGCCTACTTGTGAGTAGCACTTCTAAACCGTTTTCAAACAAACGAACATGCAATGTTTTGTTCCAACTTAGGCGATCTAGTCTATACTTGTATGCTGTGCGCATCACATAGTAATTCTAGGTTAATAATCGGAATAAGAACACATGTGTTTTGAAAAACAAAATATCATGCTTAGTACAGGCCGATCTTTGATCGGGCGAGCGGGGGTGCTCATTGCATGACCTTCCCCTCTTGTACCCAAGTTCCCAAGCCGAGACAACTTTGGTGATGACGGACACGTGGACTTAGGCACGAGTCAGGGTTTCCCAAATTTCTCCCAAAATAAAATATTTAGGTGGCGACTCTGTATCTGGCAAAGCAGTCCATGTTTGGTACTTCTTTATAAAATCAGTTTTCCAAAACGATTTGCCGGATTTTGGACTCTTTGGTGATTTATCGGTTTCACATTGCACTTTGTGAGATTAGATTCAGAACCGTGACATTGAGTCTGAACTGTAGTAGCTAAAGAACAAACGAATTCGCGCCTTCGCGCGCGAAGGCGGGAGTTCTCGGGGCGGTCTACCCAGGCATGTCTTCGTAGGACCACGCGAAAACATCTTTGAAATCTTTTACTAAAGCGACTAAGCGCTCGCGCTCCTCCGAAGACAACGTGGACCCGATCTGCACGAGACACGGATCCTTGTCAACACCGACATTAATTGCAATGATTTCATCAACGAGGGGTTTTACAAACCTCTCCTCCTCTCGATCAATCAAATGTTTCAAAACCAAAGGAATTCCTTCCTCATCGTTTTCATCAAAATTTTGAAAATCATGATCAATGCAATATACAAAAGGCACAGAGAATTACTCAGAATCTGTAGTGGCATTCTCATTCACAAGGTCAAGCTCACCCAATTCCTCTGTTACAACCGACTCAAAAGAAAAGGAAAAAGATGACCTGGACAAAACTTTGGCATCCGGGTTATCACCCCCAGGAATACGAGACTCCGACTCAAAACAACTGGAATCTAATTCTGACTCCACAGACTCTGTGGAATCAGATTCCGGCTCACTAGCTGACTCAGAACTACTGGACAGGAAGCCCTCCTCCAGCTGCCAAATGAGGGATGGTGTGTCAGATGCATCCAAGATACCACTAGAAGCGTTCGCACCCGGTTGGTCTCCGATCATAGAAACGGTGAGGTTATCCCCCAAGCTCTCTAAGTTGATTTGAGGATCCGAAATGAGACATGCCAATGTTGTTCCTACTTCAAGTTCACTGCTATTCGAATCACTTTATGTGCTCTTTGAAGCCTCAGCAGTTAGTTTAGTCTGTTTCTCTATGTCACTCTCTTGCAGCTGTAAGTTGAAGAAAATCTCAAAGCTGGGAACTTGCTGCTTCACAGAGTTGAACCAGATTTCAAGGAAACCACAAAATGGGAAGTCTTCACCCTCCTGAACAAAATAGCCATTCAGGGTTTCCTGGATAGGTCGATGCACAAGTTCATGGCACTTCCCGCTTTGCTTTGCTCTGGCTCTCCCGGCCATCTCTTTCCCTTTCCTCGCCCAGTCCTCTTTGGTGGGCGTATAGCCAAGTGTAGACACCCCATTTTTGACCGTCCTCGAGACTTGGACGTCACCGTTTGAACACTCAGTGATCATCCATGTTTGTGTTCATTTTGAGTTCCCGAAGGTCTCGGCTACTCGCCTTGCCTCGGGATCTCTCAACTCGACTGTCTTGTGCTTGGTTGGACCAAACACTTGTTTGTTTCTTGCACCTGAGGGTAGAGAATAGCTTGTTAGCTATCCCTGGTACCCACCGGCCTTGGCTTAGGGCCACCGGCCTTGTTTTCTTTCCACCGGCCATTGGTGATGGCCGGTCGGCTCTTTGTGTGGTCGGCCGACCATATGTTTGGCCGATGGACTCCTTTTCTGGCCGACTCCTCCTTTTGCCTTTTTCAGACATGGTGCATGCCAGCTGTGCCAGCTGGAATGCACAGACTTGTCCTCCATACACGTGTATGGAGGAATTTGCACCCTTTGCACCCTTTTGGCCTAGCTTCTTGAGGAAGCCTGGACCTTTGTCTTAGCTTCCTCAAGAAGCTTGCACCCCTGTCCCAGCTTCCTCAGGAAGCCTTGGCCCCTTTGCCTTAGCTTCCCTTAGAAGCCTTGACCCTTTTGTTAGCTTCTCTAAGAAGCTTAACACTTTGCCTTGTCTATATAAGGAGACCTTCCTTCTCCTTTGAAGAGGTTCAGCAAAACCAGACCTAATTACATATATCTCTGATATATATCACCCTCTCTCTCTATATCTCCCTCTCTCTCTTCATTTGTGTGTGTTAGAGGGCCTAAAAGGGTGATTTGTTCTTAGTTTTGCACTAGAACACATAGTATCACACCATACTTCGGTTCTTGAGGTGTTGAGAGGTTGTTCTTGGAGGTTTTGGACTGGTTTTGATCAGAAAAGGGGGCTGCACTTACTGTTCTTGAAGTGTTCTTCAAGGGTAACACTTTTGCTTTATTTTCCCCAATCTTGCACTAGTCTTTAACCTATCTTGCATACTGATTTAAGCTTTGTGTATAACTGAAAAAAGTCTTGCATTTACATGCTTAAGATACTTCATTAAGGTCATCGTGGTCTTGGGGGTCGACCTCTCCCTCTTAGGCCTTGTTTGGCCCTTTTTGTGCTCTCCTTGTTAAGCTTTGAATACCTTTGTGCATTGGCCTTCTTACCACTGAAATCCAAAGGATTTTCAGTGGTGAAGAAGGGGTTTTGAGGTCTCGCATAGGGGAGGGACACCCCTCTCCCTTCGTCTCTCTTTTGTTTGCATTTTTGGCTCATAAGGGTAGCGTGTGTGTGTAGCTGCTTGTGGCTTCATTTCAGAGGTTTTTGGCTGTTATTTGGTCATGTTATACCTCTATTTTTGGTCAGATTAATGGCCCCTTGCATGCTTAATATATTTGCTTTGTATTCCCTTGTTTTGCCTAGAAGTGCATCATGCATATAGCCTACCATGCTCTCATGTTTTTGCCCAGCTTTGTGAAGCTTTTGGTCATGTTTCATCATGCTTGAGGTCTATTAGGTGTTGATTTGGTCATGCCTCCCATGCTTTGTATAGTCCCTTTGCATTCTAGCATGTTGGCATCGGGTGTGTGAGTCATTAGCATGCATTACCTTGGCTATTTCAGTGATTTGGAATCACTTATTACATCATTTCAGTCCATGTTTTGTGCTTACATGCTTGCATTTGTTATCCTTTCAATGCCTTGAAGAAATGTGATCTTATGCTCCATGTTTGAGTCATAGTGCATGCCTTTTGTTTAAGTCATTTGGGCGGCCATATCAGAGGCTTTTTGGGTGTATTTTGATGCATTAAAACTCTGTTTTGGGTTGCATAATCCATGCCATGAGGGGTTGGGGTAGGTGTAGAGTAATACTCCATTTTGTGGCTTTGAATCCCCTTTGTTCTGGGCCCTTTTCTTGGCATGTTTTGACCATAGTCCATGCATGATTTAGTCTTGTTTTGGAATGTTTTAGGACTGTTCTAGGTCATTTTGATCCTTTGGGGTTTGGTTGACATAGCCATGGTTTGGACCCTCTTGTTGGCTTCGAGTTTTAGTCATTGTTGCATGCCTTGCTTGCATAACATAATGGATTTGGCATTGACTTTTACATATTTTCAGAGCTCGTTATGCTGGTGATTTGTCCATGTTTGTCCCTTCTTAATGCGCTTGAGAGTTGACTTCTTGCATGCCTAAGTGTTAGACTTCCATATGTGCACATTTGAAGGTGTTTAGTCCATCACTTCCATGCACTTCGGCCACTGTTTTGGGGTGGGCTGAGGCCTTCTCATTTCAGTATAAGTCCATCTTTGCATACTTTGCATGTTTGACATGTTACATTGAGTTGGTTGCATGCTTACATTGTATCATGTTCGCATGTTTGCATGTTGTTTGGCTAGTTGCATTACATGGTCTTGTTGTATGCTTGACATGTTCATATTGCATTGGTTTAGCTTGTATGATTAGGTAATGTCATGTTGCATTAGCTTAGCGTGCTCATATTGCATTGCATGAGTTGCATCACTTTACGTTGTATATGGCATACACGCATTGCATCTTGTTTGGTTTGGGGTGTCAAACCAAGCATGAGGGTTGAGGAGTGTTCGTACTCAAAGTGACGAAACACGTCTCAACCCTCGGTTGCCGATGCCCTTGATCTCAACATGATAGGGCGTTAGCACTCATTTGTTTTGTTGCATGCATTTACATTGAATGGCAAACTTGGCCTCTTAGGCCATCATGCATCGCAATGCGCAATTGATGGCCTGAGGGTCGAGGGCCATACTCCCTTGAGTCCATAACATGATTGGGAGAGTGGCCATGCACACATTTGCTTGAAAATTCCATGCCACACTGCTTGCCCTCTGCTGCTGTCAACTGCAGGATTCTGCAGGAATAAATGGCCGACCGGCCATCTTTAGTGCCGACCGGCCATCAGTGTCCAGCCGATGACACAATCTTTGGCCGATAATCCCATTCCCATGGCCAGTGGCCTTTTGTTCTGGCCGGTGGCACTCCACAACACTCAGGATGAAGTTCAAAGCAGTTCTGGGAACTTTCATAATTTTCAGAGGAGCAAGGCAGTGTAAACAAAGGCAACAGTGGCATGGTACGGGTTTCCGAGCAAGGCGAGTCAAGCATGCATCATTCACGCATTCCGAGGCGGGGCTGCGGCCACCTTTCTTTCTGTAATTAATTTGTTAATTAATTGGAAGCTTTTGTAATATTTAATTAGATAGACTAGTCAGTTATTTATTTGTTTTGTAATATTTATTCGGACCCTCCGAGCGAGGGCAATTGTGTAATAAGCGTGTGTGCGTGTGATGTATGTCCTCCAACCCCACGTCTTTCTCCCTTTTATTTACCAGCTTATGATGGTTAGTTTAGGGCATGTTTCAATTAGCATACTTATGCTCGCATGTTTGCATCCATTCATCTGTCTTGCACGCACCGGCCTCGGCCCATCATACTAACTGCATTGTATTTCAATATCAAGTTGAATACGTGTTAGCTGTAGCATCATCGTATGCCATCTTAGAATAGCCGAGCCTATCTTAGTTGCATTCTTGTATGTGTTGCATTAGCCATCTCAACATGAACTAGGATCATGCATTGATTACTAACTAGTTTCTGTTTTGGCTCAGAGTACTCGGTAAGTGTTTATGCTTTAGCATCCTTGCATGTGGGTGAGTGACTGCCATGATAGTGTGCTTACCATGAAGCTAAGTGCTTATGTGATATAACTGCATGAATGCCTGTGGGTGGAGGTTGGATTACCTGAATTGGAACAATTTATTGATTGCGAGTTTTAAGCCCACTAGAGAGTGGCAAATCACCATGTTTTCTAAGCCCACTTGAGGGTGGCAAAATCCGCATTTTAGCCTACTTGCGAATAGTAAACCGCTTTCAAAAACAAACATGAAATGTTTTGTTCCAACTCAGGCGATCCAGTCTATACTTGTATGCTGCGCACATCACATAGTAATTCTAGGCTAATAACCGGGATAAGAGCACATAATATTTTCAAAACTCGATATCATGGTTAGTAGAGGCCGATCTTTGATCGGGCGAGCAAGGTTGCTCACAAAGTGACCTTCCCCAATCGTACCCAAGTTCCCGAGCCGAGGTAACTTTGGTGATGACGGACACGTGGCCTTAGGCAACGAGTCAGGGTTTCCTAAATTCCCCCCAAAATAAAATATTTAGGTGGCGACTCTGTATCTGGCAAAGCAGTCCATGTTTGGCACTTCTTTCAAAAAAATCTGTTTTCAAAAACGATTTGCCGGATTTGGACTCTTCGATGATTCATCGGTCTTGCATTGCACTCTGCGAGATTAGATACAGGACCGTAACATTGAGTCCTGAACTGTAGTAAGCCCCAATGAACAAAACGGGATTTCCCTCCCGGGACGTTCGGGGACGTCTACACCAAGACCAAAGGCATGCAGGTTATGTGGCACGTCGGCCAATGCAATAATGCCCTCCCAGCCACTTCTTCCTAATCCCATTCCGGGCATGTGTTGTAGCTTATTCATGAGATATACATATTGGGCACTGACATAAATGCTCTCATCAACAGCTAAGATATTCGACACTACCCGGGCCTCAGCCAAGGTAAACCCCGAAATGAAAACATCCTCTTCACCATGCATAATTTCCAACACAGATGTAGTGACCTCTGCAAAGGATGTATATATGAATTCCCGAACACTATGGCCACCCCTTTCCCATGGGGGTACTTCAACATTTGGTGGAGGGTCGAAGAAACGGCTTTTACTTGATGCAGCTAGGGTCACCCAAGAAATAGATTGAAAGTGGTAGGCACATCTAATACATGAAATTCAATGTCTTATTGAGCTAGACTGACTTGAACTCTGATCTGTACTGTTCCCATCACCACTCTACTCGTGTTGTCATACGCCTGGATCACCTGGGCTGTAGGTACAAAATTTCTTGGCTTCAAACTAATAGCATAAGCTCTGCAACAAAGACAGACATTGATTGCCGACCGAGTGTTGACCAATACCACTGGTACCCACTTTTCTCAGGACTCCATTGATATGTAGAGAGGCTTGTTGTGTGCAGAGCCTTCTGGCAGTAATTCCTTGTCTGAAAAGGTCAAAGTCAGCGCAGCACCTCCTGTGAAGACTAGTCCAACTAGCTATTCAGGTGTAGTTTCAATGGACAATTTGGCTTTATCCATTGCCGACAGTATAGCTTGTCTGTGCACTCGCGAAGCCATAAGCAGACCCCAGATGGATATATCAGCTTGAATCTCCTTTAACTATTTTAGTACAGCCTCCTCTTCCAACTGTTTTTCCTTTTGTTTCTCAGCTTCTTTATCCTTCCCAGATGCCTCGAGTTGGTCTAAATGCGGTGGTTTGAAATATCGACCACTTCTTGTCATGTGGTCGACCTTTTCCACATACTAGGTGTTGTTAGGAAGGTCCTCACCCCAATCCTCATCAGTATGGGCCAAGTGCAGGTCGTCGTCATCGCACCAGATTCCTTTGGCAGCCAATAAGTAGTTGTCCGGCTCCGTTTGGGTCATCTTCTCATCACAGATTTCCCCTACAAGGTCTTGGGCCTTTCCAGCCTTCTGTTTGTTTTGATCCACTTCTTGCTCAAGGCACCTCAATACAGCTTCTTGCTCTATATGTTCAGTACTAACTATGCCCAGCTCCTGAGCCACTTGTTCTGCATCGATATTTTCGACAGTTTACCCTTTCTATCGGCCGTTCTGGCCATTACAGCGGTTCCCACTTTCTGTTCTTCCAGCTTCAGTTCAGTTCCCTGATCTATATCGGGTTCATCACTTAGCCACCCTGAATTGTCAGTCAACCAATTTAGATCATACCAATTAATATGCACGTCGCCTTGATCATGTTCATCAAAGAACTACAAATTGTCTATATCCTCCTCTAGGTCGGCTAGATCATCTAATACATGGCTTGGTCCATCTTCTCAGACTACACTGACCTCCATCCCAAGCGACAACACCACTTCTGGCTTATCTTGGTTGATTGGCACAATATAGCAGCTCGGGTTGTACACCTCATCAGATAAGTCCTCAGAGCCCTCGAGCAACAGGCTGACATTCTCCACCAAGGCTGACCTCCCTTCATCTACCACTGTCACCACCACGGGTTCAGTTTGGATTGTTGACGTGTTCATCATGCACAAGTCTGTGCTCTTAGGGATGAACAATGTCGATTTAGGTAGGTGGGAAGGGGTGATATATATACTAGAGTCATAAGGGACGACTAGTGTATGGATGAGGTTTATATGCCGGGGTGGAGGGGCTTGATTATGTGGTGGGAGAGGATTTGTAGGGACATTGGGTTTTTGAGGAGGTACCATCACTTTATTGTCAATGAGATCTTGAATCTCATGATGTAGTCTGTAGCACTAATCAGTATCATGACCATACTGTTGGTGAAAAGCATAGTATTTGGCCGGGTTGTGTTTAGGTGGGAAAGGATCGGGCAGTGGGCATTGTTCTAACGGCTTAAGATGCCCTTTTCTGATCAGGACCCCTAGGGCTTTGAACAAAGTCATGTAGAGCAGGATGAAGACCCTTTGGCCTCAGGCCTGATGGCTTGAGGTTTGTGAAGTTGAATTGGATGTACCGACAAAAGGGTTAGCGGTCTTGGGTGTAGTGATGACCATACTCACATCTGAAGGTCGTGCAGCTGTGCTACCACTAGTAGTTGCATTGGAACTGCGTGTGAAAGCCCTCTTGGGCTACTCCTTCTCATCATTTATCAACTCTTGTCTCATTGCGTCCTCAATGTGAACTCCTATCTCATGGGGATCAGCAAATGTGAACAAGGGTAAGACAATCATCTTCTGCAGCAATCTCCCTTGCAGGTTGCGGACAATCATTCTGATCTGATCTCTTTCGGATGGCCGAATAGTCATCATAGAAGCCTTAGACCTCCATCGAGTCACAAAGTCCGAGAAACCCTCATTCGGTTCTTGGCGGGTTGCCTCAAGATCATAGGTAATGACCTAGATCTAGGTATTGTAGGCGTACTGCGCTACAAAGGCCTCGGCCATTTCATTCAGCTCCGTTTCACCGAGTCTTCCAATTTTACGTACCGAATGGCCACTATACCCAACAGGGTCCGGCCAAAAAGCGACAGCTTCTGCAGTCTAGTGAGACTCATTGGTCATAGGATATCTGAAAATAACCGGAGATGGACCATAGGATCCCCGGAGCCGTCAAATTGGTCTATGTACGGCATCTTGAATCTGTCGGGCAAAGTCACTGCCGAATCAGTATAGCCATTCTCAATATCAGAGATTGAATTTGCGCCCTATGCCCGTTTGAAGAGTTTTTCTACCTTGCTGACCTTCAATGCAGTAGGGTCAACCTCGAATTCAAACGGTACCTCCGTCTGGTAAATTGGTGCCTTGGAGGTCTAAGGTGGGAAAGGATCTTCATGAATGCCCGCATTTTCCTGGACAATAATTGTGACCCTGGGTGCCGAAATTCCCGCTGGGAGTGCATGAGATGCAGAGGCTACTGCCGGTTGGGGTTGCTATTGCTGAAGCCTATCTATTAATTCCGCTTGGTGGGCTGCAATCTCAGTTTGGCTGGCTGTGACCTCAGCTTGGTGGGTAGTATCTAGCTGCATAGTCTCAATAGTCTGCTGGAGCTGACGAAGCATATCTTTCATGCTGACTGCAAAATGCTGAGCTATCAGAACTGGTGAATACTCCCTTTCTAGAGTAGAAGTAGACAACTGGGCCTAAAAAGGTGACTACTAGACTTGTGAGTTATGCCTGATCCTCCTCCGTCTGGTAACTGGTGGGAGCGAAGCAAACACTGGCTGTCTCCTGACAAGATCCCCAGATCTATAAAGTCTCCTTAAACGAGTCCAGAGTGCTTGGGGGGTAACAGAATCGTCTGAAGCAATGGTGAAAAATTACCTTGCAAAAAGAAAATAAAGTAAAAAGAAACAAAAAACAGAAACCGCACAGCACCTCAGCTCAGACGTAAACAACACGTAGTTGCAATCATAAGCTGGAGAACTATACTCAACACTGATTTCTGCCCCAAAACTGATACCCAGACTTGCAACTGATACATACAATCCTGCAGAGTTTCACTCTAAAAGCACATATCAAGCAAGTGAGAGCCAAAACACCCCTATGATGGGGTACGGTTACCCTGTGCTAATTTCGTCAGGAGCTACTACGCAAAACAAGCGGTTTCACACAATTCCTTCATTCGGGTAAGCAACCTGTCCTAGTTCGGAACAATCTCTATGGTTTCCAATATGCAACTAGGTCAATTGGTCAAAAAGGGTACCTCGGCAAGACTACCTAATACACCTCTCACACCTAACACCGAGAAGCAAAAGAAGGATCAAATGGTACAGCGGTAGCCCAGATCCAAGGGTTGTGTTCCCATCGTGGCAAAATCCGCAAGCTTTTCCAAGCAAGCCACCAGGAAACCGCTCAGGAATAGCAGATGGCAAACACAGTGACTTAGGCGTACCGATGCAAATGAAAATGCAAAGAAACACATAAGTGTAGATAAAACAACATATCATGAGTTCGAGTCAAGTTCTCTAACTCTCCAGCGGAGTCGCCAGAAATTATGGACTCGCCTTTTACCGCGCCCCCTTTTAGAAGGTTTGAAAAGAAGGGCTCACAGTTCGGACTCCCACGGTTCTGAATCTAGTCTCACAAGTGCAATGTGAAACTAATAAACACCAAAGAGTCCAAATTTGGCAAATCTTTTTGGAAAATCGATTTTAAATCAAATAATGCTAAAATTGGACTGTTTTTCCAGATACAGAATTGCCACCTAAATATTTTTTATTTTGGAGAAATTTAGGAAATCCTGACTCATGCCAAAGGCCACGTGTCCGTCATCACCAAAGTTGCCTCGGCTCGGGAACTTGGGTACAAGGGGCGCAGGTCATGAATTGAGCACCCCCACTCGCCCGATCGAAGATCGGCCTCTACTAATCATGATATGGTTTTTAAATATTATGTGCCCTTATTCCGGTTATTAGACTAGCTTTACTCTATGATGCGCGCATACAAGTATAGACTAGTTTGCTCAAATTGAAAGAATTCAACTCATGTTTGTTTGTGAATATGGTTTGAATTTTCCACCTCAAGTGGGCTTAAAGATGCGGTTTTGCCGCCAAACATAGTGGGCTTAAAACATGATTTGCCACTCAACAAAGTAGGCTTAAAACTCACATTCGTTGAATTCTTCTAATTCAAACAACAAGCCTTCATCTACAAGCGAAGAAAATATGGGTTAGAAAACTATGCATGATTCCTAACTATGTAAGATGCCTAATGCAACACATGCGAAGAATGTAATTAATAGGTTTGGCTACTAATATGGCATATGGATCGATTTGAACAACATGCGATTTAAACACGTATTCAACAAGGTATTGAAATGACAATGCAGTTTGAATGATGCGCCGAGCCTTGGTGCATGCAATACAAATAAATGGATGCAAACATGCGACATGCTAATTGAAATATGATCCCTAATCTAACCATTGAAAGCGATTAAATAAAAGGGAGAAAGACGTGGGGTTGAAAAATATACACACACGCACGCATGCACACTTATTACAACATTACGCCCTCGCGAAGGAGGGTCCGAATAAATAAGAGCTAAGCTAATCTAAGCTAAGCTAATTAAGCTAAATATTACAAACCAAATGAATAACTAGCTAAGCTGATTACTAATTATTACAGCACTTTAACTAACTAGTAAACTAATTAATTAATTACAACATAATGTACATGAACTAAGCATTTAAGATATTAAACTATGCTGCCACTACTCTGCCTCGGGAAGTGGAAGATGCACATGCTCGGTTTTTGCCCTAAAAAGACCGCTATTTTGCTCTCGAAAGTCTCTGTTTGCAGGGTTAAGCATTTCTAGAACCTTTCTGCTCCACCTTACCAAATCTTTGCTGAGGCTTACATTAGTGGCCTGCAGGCCGTGGATGGATGCTGCCGGCCATCTGTCGGCCAGGGAGGTGTCTTGCCGGCCATAAATGATACACTGCCGGCCATAAATGGTGGCCAACCGGCCACTAATGCACTGGGTCATCATACTACAATAGAATACAAACAAAGCAAAAAGACGATTTCTCCAAGGATTTCTTTGTACTGTATCCCTCCTTATCATCTTAATATCTCAAAGGAATGACACATTTGGATCCAAAAACCACCAATCAAGCAAGTTCATTGCATGATGGCCAAAGATCCAAGTTGTACAATTTCGATAAATGCACAAATATGACCAGTAAGACCACCACCCTCTCATGCATGATCAAGGGCAATGGAGACCTAGGAAAGTGGCACATTTCATCACTTTTGAGTATGAAATGTCCCGTTTTCCTTCTGTTCAAATTAACGTCCGATTTTAACACATGTAATGCAACACAAAAACATGCTTATCTTGTCACTTTTACTTGTCAATTTTGTTTACACATTTTAATTACCGAATCATTCTTTAATCAATTTGTCCATTGGTGAGTGTCATCTAAAGTGAAGGAAGTGTCAACCAAGGGATAGTGTAAGGCGAGAGAGAGATCATGCCTTCGATAATGAACCATCAAAGAGGATTAAACCATTGAGCATGACCTTAATCTCAAGCTTAAAGGATCCCAAGCTTGAAACAACCCTCAAAAGCAAATGAAAGGGTGAAGCAAAGAGGGAGGTTGCAGAGATTTAGGTGCTGAAATTGAGTGATAAAAGCACTAAAAACATGCAGCCAAGTCACACCAATGATGTTTAAAGCCTTAAAATAACAAGCTAGTGCAAGGGTTTACACTACAACTACACAAAACAAAGTTCAAATGAACCAAACAGCCCATAATAGAGCTAAAGCAGGCTATTTCATAGGCTAAAACATGTTGGACTTAAGCTAAGTTAAGCTAGAAAAACATGCTAACATGTAAGGCTAACTAAGCATGCAAACAAGACACAAGGAGGGGAGGCTAACCCCTCCAATTTTGGACTTCAAAATGAGATTTTTGCCACTAAAAAACCTCTGAAATTCAGTGGTTAAAAGGCCAAAAAGGTTGGTTTGAAAGTGATGGATAAAGGCACAAAAGCTTTATAAACTAAGAAGCAATAAGGGTGAACCACCCCCTAACTAAAAAAGGCTCAAACCATAATTTTTAAGCCACAAAAACAGAGCTTTTTATAGTTCAAAACCAGCCCCAAAAACAATTGAAAAATATGGAAAAACAAGTATTGAAAACAAGATAACAAGACTAGTATTCTACCTCTTGAAGCAAAGAACACTTTAGGCACAAGTACAAGCCAAAACCACCTTCAAGAGCTCCAAGAAGGCCCCAAGGAACCTCAGTTCAAAGGTGAGAGGATTTGGTTTAGGAGATGTAGACAAAAGTGTAGAGAAACTAGGCAAACACACATAATTTTGCAAGAGAGAGAGAGAGAGAGAGAGAGAGAGAGAGAATTTTTATGTCTCAAATTTTTCTAACCCCCACACATGAGAGAGAGGGGTCCTATATATAGAAAACACAAATTTCCCTCACAAATATCCAGCCACACACGTGTAGAAAGATGCATAAACTTGTGCAAATAGCTGGCACAAAATATCACAAAATATCTACAGCACACAATGGTGGTTAGCCGGCCATCAGTGGTGGCCAGCAAGGCTTCATTGATGGTAGGCAATGCACATCAATGGCTGGCAAAGGAGAAGTGGTGGCCGGCAGCCTCCAAGGATGGCCAATAGGCCATCAGATACTTCATGCTAAAAAGACCCAGGCATGGTCCAAAGATCAGACAAAAATGGATGCAAGGTTTGAAATGCTCAAAGCTGTGGCATTCTGCTAGAGACTTCGCATGTTTGGCAATCAAGCAGACTCATCATCGGATGTACCTGCAAGAACATCCAAGTCTTAAAGGGCCGTAAAAAATGAGGTGTCTACAAATAGCTTTGACTGTGATAGAAATTGGATGTGGATTAGGTGAATTACAACTAATCTTCTGATGATTGTCATTGAATATGATCGTGTTTATATACATCATATATGTATGTTTGTTTTGGAAGTGGAAAGGGGATGCACTTCATGTTTGATTATATGTTTAAATGCATTGTATATATATGGATGTTTGTTTGGGAGGAGAAAGGGGATGGACTCCATTATAATTAAGTTGGCCGGAGTGTCCTGGGTGAAAGTCCCGAAATTATACATGGATGCCTAGCCAGTGGACAAAATATCTATAAAGTGGCAATTTTAGTGCTTGTATAGCCTACATTTACATGGGTCCCGTTTTACGACTACCCGCGGACGAAATTTTCGTGAAATGGAAGTTTGAAGTGTTTATGCATATGTGTTGTATGATTTGAAAACTATTGAGTTGTAGCCTTAGTTCAGCTGTTGAGAAATAATGAAATTAACTCATTAATGGAGATGAATAAGTGAACGGAATATGAATTGAAAGGAAATGGAGTAAGACTCGAAATTGATATCTCATGAATATATATATAGTTGTGAAATGTTTTATCATATTGCATTGTTTATGCATTTGTACTTATACCTTTGCTAAGTTTCATATATTGTGTTAGATGATTTCTATTGGGTTGTGGCTCACCCTATTTGGGAATAACATTTTCAGGTAACGATGGCATGCCTCATCCAAGGCAATAGCATGGGAGGGATCTTTTGGAAGCAAGAGCTTCATGTTTTGCCTTTACCTCTATATAGCTTAGGGCTAAATATGTAATGAGCGAAGCTAACTTTTGTTGTAACCAAGTTAAGGCTTGGAAAGGCGTAAGCCAATAGGGCATTTATTTATATTAAACTCTTTTTTATCTTTAGCTTTATGTAATAAAAGGACTGCTTACTCTAATGTATGCGATTGTTAATGTATGTTTTGGGTTGTATCTATTGTGTGTTTTGGGGGTGTTACAACTTGATATCAGAGCATACCGAGTTTGAATACTTTGGGTACGTGGGAAGTGGTTAGTACCACAATGGGTTTGTTTCGCTTACTAGAGACTTAAGTATAGACAGTATGTGCTTATATGACAACATGCTTATGTGATTATTTGGGTATGGGATTGAATTTCTTGGATGTTGGTTGGGTCTACGTGTTTCTAAGAGTCCTGTTAGAAAGGCACTTGATCACTGCTATTTCTAATTGGAACTCTAGCAACACCGCGGGACGGTCATTATCCGGAGATGAAATTCGTATGTGATTATGTGCTTATGTGAAGTGAATTACTGTTGTCCAATGTATTAGGATGCGAGTGGGTTAACTTCGACACATTTGTAAATGTGCTAATCTCTTTGTTACCTTCATTAGGATGTCAGGACATGGTCGTGACGGTAGGCGTGGTAGGCCTACGAGGCATGAGGTGCCTATACCGGATGATATTCTGGTGTAGGAAGAGAGAGTTGGTTAGGCCAACGTGGCCAAGCCAGTAGGTCAGCAAGCCATGGGCGTCTTAGCCCGCGAAATGGCCGGAGCACTGAGGGAATCCATGGACATTCTCAGGGCTGAGAATCAAGTCCAGGCCCAAGCAGCTAAGGCAGGGCCTTCGTTTCTGAAGAGGGAGTTTTTTTCGGTCTAATCCGGATGAGTTTTTGTGTGACCCAAAGGAGCCACTGAAGGAAGATGAGTGGCTTGAGTAGATAGTGAAGACATTCGAGATGCTTGGTATCGAGGATGACCTGTTGAGGGTGACCTTGGCGTCTTTCCAGTTGAAGGGGGACGCGGGTCAGTGGTGAAAGTATGCGCGTGGGCGCATTGGGGTGACTTGGGAGGCTTTTGTCAGTGCCTTCCAGGACAAGTTTTTGCCTCTCACTGTTAGGGAGAAGTTGAGAGACTAGTTCTCTAAGCTGGTGCAGTTGAGCACACCTGTGGCAGAGTTCGAAACCACCTTTACTAGCTTGTCTTGGTTCGCACCCGAGCTTGTGGAGACAGAGGAGTGCCGGTGTTTAGAATTTGAGAAAAGGTTGACGACCGAACTCATGTTCCAAGTAGCCGGGTCCATGATTAGAAATATGGGCTCCTTGTGGAGGCAACAGCCCATCTCGAGACTATTATGCAGGCTGAGGAGGAAAAGATGAGAGGCTTCAGGAGGAGTCAGGATAGTCAGGGGAATGGTAAGAGGCAAAGGGGTATTAACTCTCAGTAGTCCTAGGGAGTGCAGTCAACGTCTACCTTTCCAGTGCCGAGTTCGGATTCTGGGAGAGGTGATCAGGGAAATGTGACTTGTTTCGAGTGTGGTTAGTTGGGCCACAAGTCTCCAACATGCCCGCAGAGAGGAGGAGGGCAGCGAGTAGCTTTATCTTCGGCTCGTTCTCAGGGCTAGAGTCAGGGTAGAGGACAGCCGCCCACTTGTTATCAGTGTGGTCAGGCGGGACAATTGAAGAGATCTTGCCCATAGTTGGGTGGCACATCTGGTGTGTCTGGTTCAAGACAAACACAGAGTCACCAGCCAACACAGTCAGCACAGGCCTCAAGGGCCAATCAGGGAGCCTCTTCGGCTCAATCCGTGCAACAGGTAGATCAGAGGCTAACAGGGCATGTGTACGCTGTCACAACGCTAGACCTTGTACTTGCTCCTTCAGTAGTAAGAGGTACCTTCTTGTTTTGCAATTCAGTTGCTAATGTATTGATTCATACGAGTGCATTCCATTCTTTTATCTCGTCTGCATTTGCATCGGTTTTAGGTTTGGAGTTGGCATAATTAGCATCTCCTATTTGTGTAGAGTCACCTATTGGTGGTGAGGTTATCTTGAGATAGGGGTGTCAGGGTTGTGACATAGAGGTCGCTGGTCGTCGACCTCCATTTGCATTTGTTTTGCTTGACATGACTAGTTATGATGTTATTTTGGGTATGGACTGGTTATCGTCATATCGGGCTATTATAGATTGCTACCGTCAGAGGGTTACTGTATGTACCTTGAGCGGGGATTGCTTTTATTTCTTGGGGGACCAGGTGGATAGAGTCTTATCACTGGTATATGATCCGCGTGGGCGGAGTGAACTTAGCTGTCTGCATGCTAGCCTTCAGAATAGTGAGTGTGATGAAATCCGGGTTAAGTTGCCAAGGGTAGTTTGTGAATACCCCGATGTCTTTTCCGAAGATCTTACTAGCTTACCACCTCACTGAGAGATTGAGTTCTCTATTGACTTAGTGCCTGGCACAGCACCAATTTCTATGGCACCATATTGGTTTGCACCTGCTGAGTTGAGTGAGTTGAAGGTTCAACTCTAGGAATTGTTAGATAAGGGTTTCATCCGCCCTAATACTTCGCCTTGGAGAGCACCGGCTCTCTTTGCTAAAAAGAAAGATGGAGCCTTGCGACTTTGTATCGATTATCGAAAATAAAACCGGGTCACTGTTAAGAAAAAGTACCCACACGACTACAAAAATAGTTAAAGATCACACTTTGACAAAAAAAATATCTCACTTTTATTGGAAGTGTGATAAAAAAAATTAAATTGATATTTTAATCACACTTAATTTGATTGAATGTGATAATATTTATTTTTTATGTCACTTTTCAATTAAGTGTGATTATATATGCATTTTTTAATCGCACATTCTAATTAAAGTGTGATTATATATACACTACTACTTTTTAATCACACTTTTTAAATAAGTGTGATTATATATATATTTTAATCACACATTCTAATTAAAGTGTGATTATTTATATATTTTTTAATCACACCTTCTAATTAAAGTGTGATTATATATACACTACTACTTCTTAATCACACTTTTTAAATAAATGTGATTATTTATATATTTTTTAGTCACACCTTCTAATTAAAGTGTGATTATATATACATTACTACTTTTTAATCACACTTTTTAAATAAGTGTGATTATTTATATATTTTTTAGTCACACCTTCTATCTAAAGTGTGATTATATATACATTACTACTTTTTAATCGCACTTTTTAAATAAGTGTAATTATATGTATATATATATATATTTTTTTTTATCACACTCCCAAATAGGTGTGATTGTATAAAATATTCCAATTTGATTTTTATATAAAATATACAATTCCCAAATTTGTGCCTTTTTTCTGCCGATGAATGACAGAGGACGACTCTTTACATTCCCAACAAGATTGAATTTCACAAGCACACGGTCTCTTCTCCTTGCCTTATGTTTCTGAAACGAAGCCCTATTTCGTTTTCTTCATCACAGCTCCGAACCACCATTGAAGTTACTCAAATTTGTCTTTTGAAACAAAAACCTCTTGAAATTTCTGGTGAGTTCTCTATTTTTTATGCCCCTTTTGTGTGTATATATTTATGATTATGCTTATTATTGGTGGAATTTATAAATATCGGTTTTCATTGTGAATAAAGGTCTTCGGGTGGTAATGATACGTGTCTGTAAATCAAAGTTGAAATTGGTAAGGTTTTTGTTGATGGTTGGTGGGCTTTACAGGTGGTGGGTCTATGTTAGTTTCTTTGTAGAATATGCAACTCTATTACACTAGTGACTATACATATATAAGCATATAGTGGGCAATATCAATTATTTTATCTGTGAAAAGAGGACCCATATACATTCATCTATACATATATAAGCATATGGTGGAGAATTTGAGAGAGAGAACCACAAAGGTTTTATATGTAAAGTGGGTTTTTGAATTGGGTTGTTTTGTATTATCAAAGAAGTTGAAAACACTACAACGAAACTAGATTTTTACGACTTTATATCAATGACATACAGTAAATGCAAGCCGTGGTTTCTTACTTTTACGGCTTTCTTTTTTTGCATGTTATAAATAATTTCTCAACCACGACATGTCTATTACGTAGGTCGTAAATGCTAACAACGATGATTTTTTTACGACTTGCAATGTTAACTGTAAATAATAAAACTTTTTATGACATACATATGACATGCCGTTAATACATTAACTATACACGACACGCATACACGAGCCGTCAAAATTATTACACTTTCAACTGTGCACAAAAAATCAGTCGTTAAAAATATTACATTTTACAAAGCATACAATGACAGTCGTGAATGTTATGATCAAAAAAAAAAGTAGGCTTCAAAATGAAAAATTCTAGTGCCAAACACCAATATATATATATATATTTCAAAAAAAAAAATCAAAATACTCCATTTCAACCCTTTGATTGTCAAAAGGAACATAGAAAGGGTTAGGCACAGAGAAGAGAAGGTTCGAAGGAGCAAAATCGTCGGAGAAAGGAAAGGTCTGAATCGTCTCATCGGAGAGAGATGAAGAGTTGAAGGAAGGAGCAAAGCGAAGAAGGTACTACTTTCTCTCTCTATCTCAACCCTTTCTCTGTCTGTCTCTCTCTCTCTCTCTCTCTCTCTCTCACACACACGCGCACGCGCGCACACACACACACACACACATATATATGTATGTATGTATATCTACCTTCTTGCAATCATAATTAGTTTATGATTTGAACTTTGCTTTTGCTGTACATTACGATCAGATTTGGAATTGTGTAGATTTCATAGAAATTTTGCTACCTTTGAGCAGATTCTCTCTCTCTCTCTCTCTCTCTCTCTCTCTCTCTCTCTCTTCTTCTTCTTCTTGTTATTTTTTCTGTTGACAAATTCGCAGGCATGGGTGCTGCTCTCTCTTTGCCCTATAAATTGCAATTTATGTGCCCTAATTGATTTTTTTTTCTTGTTAATTGCCTTATTTTTTTCTTGTTAGAAGAAGATTCCCAATTTTGTGCTCTATTTTGTGAAATGTATGTCTATTTCTTGAGAGACATATATGAAAATTGGAATGAGAGACTAATTAGTTGCATGTCTTAATTTCATTGATTTGGGTTTTGGATTTTTTGCACTGTTAGCTGTGTTTTTATAGTGTGGATTCTTTATGTTTGATGTTTTGCATGTTTGAGAATATTTGTTGATGGAATTTATCTTAATATGTACTTGGGTTTTTTAATTAGTGTTTTGAATATGGATCACCCTTGTAAATCTTGATTTGGGCATAATTCTAATTTAATTTGGAGTTGGTAATCAAATTTTGGTTTGGCATGCAATTGCCCTTGTATATGTTTTTCAATTTTTGTTTATAGATCAGCAACTTTGATCATGAAATTTATGTTCACGTGGATCAGAGTTGTGGTTATGATTTTAATTATAGTTCAATCTACAGTTAATATCTTCATATGTGGCTACGTTTCAGATTTAGAAGCCCTTTTTTTTCTTTTCTTTTCTTTCTTTTTCCCTTTATTTCTCTAGATTTTTTTTTTTTTTTTTATTTTATATAATGATTCCCAAACACAAATTAATTTTTATAATCGTGATAATCCCTTGTTTATTCCAAATCAATGTTGTTAATATTCCTAAAATGTTTGTCAAACCCATAGGTTTAATGACGGATCTAGTAATTTAATGAGCACACTTTTTTTTACTACTTTGCAAATAAGGGATGAAGTCAGGACTTGAACAGTTTCTAAATCTTGCACTCATTTAGTGGAAGCTAAATTTATGTCAAATTTTACTAATTCATAGTGTGAATATGTTTGTTAACCGGCCACATGAGTATCAACTGTAAATAACTGACAATGAGAGACTAATTAGGAAAGGAAAGTATGAAAATTGAAATCTCCAAAGCAGAAACAAATAAAGCAGCATCTTGAACATATGAGGGGGTATCTGGTCTGAAATTGTAATATGGTGGGGTGTAAAGTGGGTTATTCCAGGTTCTTTCATTGTTTTAATGAATTAGTGGTTTGGGTCAAAATTGAGATTGTTACATGTTTTTTTCCCACGGAAATTGTCAAACTCTTGTTTGATAGGTGTAGACGTGCCCCGAGGTCTTTGCTGGCTACAGTTTGGACTCAAATGTCACGGTTCTTAATCTAATCCCGCAAAGTGCAATGCGAGACTAATAAATCACCAAAGAGTCCAAATCCGGCAAACCGTTTTGGAAAACTGATTTTTAAGAAAGAAGTGCCAAACATGGACTGCTTTGTCAGATACAGAGTCGCCACCTAAATATTTTATTTTGGGAGAATTTAGGAAACCTTGACTCGTGCCTAAGGCCACGTGTCTGTCATCACCAAAGTTGTCTCGGCTCGAGAACTTGGGTACAATTGGGGAAGGTCATCTATGAGCACCCCCGCTCGCCCGATCAAAGATCGGCCTGTACTAAGCATGATATCTTGTTTTTGAAAACAAATGCGTTCTTATTAAGGTTAATTAGCTAGAATTACTATGTGATGCGCACAACACACAAGTATAGACTAGATCGCCTAATTTGGAACAAAGCATCACATATCCATTTATTTGGAAATGGTTTGAAGTTTGCTACTTGCAAGTAGGCTAAAACATGGATTTCAATGAATCATTCCAATTCAAGCAATCCAACCTTCACCCACAGGCATTCAGACAGTTATAACACATAAGCAAATAGCCTCATTGCAAACATGCTATCATGGCAACACTTACACTCATGCAAGGATGTTAAAGCATAAAAGCTTACCTAGTACTCCGAGCCAAAACAAAAGCTAGTTAGTAATCGATGCATGATCTTAGCTCATGTTAAGATGGCTAATGCAACACATGCAAAATGCAACTAGAGATAGGCTCGGCTATTCTAAAATGGCATGTGGATTGCGACAACTCGATACATGTATTCAAGTTGAAATTGAAATATTGTGCAGTTAGCATGATGCGCCGAACCCGGTGCATGCAATACAGATGAATGGATGCAAACATGCGAGCATAAGGATGCTAATTGAAACATGACCTAGAACTAACCATTGCAAGCGGGTAAGTAAAAGGGAGAAAGATGTGGGGTTGGAAGACATGCATCACACACACGCACGCTTATTACATAATTGTGCCCTCTCGACGGAGGGACCGAAAGAATAATACAAATTAATTAATTAACTAACTAACAAGCTAATTAATTAATTACACAACACTTAACTAATTAAACAAATTAATTAAGCTGCAAAAGCAGTAAAGAGGCCTCGGGAAGAGGGACAAATGCATGCTCGGACGGCTTCGCTCGAAAATCCATCGCCATGCTTCATGTTGCCTCTGTTTGCACTGCTCTACACCTCTGAAAACTGTGCCAACTTCTGTGACACTTCTGAACTACCTTGGGGACATTCTGAGAGTCCATCGGCCAAGAGATATGGCAATCGGCCATGGGATGAAGGTCATCGACCAGAAATGAGGCTCATGGCCAAATATAGTTAGCCGGCCGGCACTGAAGATGGCCGACCGGCCATCCTTTCCTGCTGACTACTTCTTTTGCTTTGAAGAACACCTTCAAGAACACAACACCAGCACTTTTCTTTGATCAAAACCACTCCAAGAACCCTAACAACAACTCCTTAGAACCTCAGCAACCAAGGATGGTGTAATGCTAGGTGTTTGTGTGCAATAGTGTGAACAAAAATCACTTTAGGTCACAAATACACACAAATGATAGAGATAGGGAGATATAGAGATAGAGAGATACAACTTTTTCTAACCCTAATTTCAAAACCTCTGAGAAGGAAGGAGGGCCTCCCCTCTTATAGAAATCCAATTTGCAAAGCTTCTTGGAGAAGCTAAGCAAAGGGCAAATCCCTCCATACACGCGTATGGAGGGGGTTAATTGTGGATGCCAGTTGTGCCAGCTGGCACAAAATATCTACATAAAGCAAATGAACAGGGTTCGGCCACCAAAAATGGCCGATCGACCAACATAAGTGCTGGCCGGACCAAATATAGTGTCGATCGGCCAATACTTTTGGCCGATGGCTTCAAGCCTTGGCCGGTGGGTTGAGGGTATGGCAAACAAGCCACCCACTTTCCTTAGAAGCAAAAACACAAGTGTTTGGTCCACAACCAAGCACAAAATAGACAAGTTGAGAGATCTTGAGGCAAGGCGCGTAGCCGAGACCTCCGAGAACTCAAAACGAACATGAGCATGGATAATCATCGAGTGTTTAAACGATGACGTCCAAGTCTTGAGGACGGTTAAAAATGGGCTGTCTACAGTTGTCCCTCTTTGACAGAACTCGAAAGTCATAAGATGACGGGAGTGAATGTCAAAGCCCAGAGACAACCCATTTTTGACAAGGCCAAAGACTTAGACAAGCATGCAAGATAGCAAGATATGTGCCCGAAGGCAAGGGCAAGATGCAAATGACATGCAGGGTGCTGAACATAACTTATGATCATGCAAAGAAAGCTATAACGAAGCAAAACATGCAACAGTTTGAAGCAGGCGAACACAAATCTAACTACATTACATGCAGAAAGGATGTAAGAGAATTATACAATTCTCGCTACCTCTCACACGAAGTACGTGATACCTCTCTGGTTCGTCTGGTCGCGCCAGCTTCAAATGAACCGTACATACAATATCGTGCCTGTCTGGTTCGTCTGGTCGCGCCAGCTTCAAATGAACCGCACATACAATATCGTGCCTGCAAAAGAAAGAAACTTAATAGGTACAATATTATTAGAAACATGCATAGCAATGCAAGTGAAAAGTGCGTGACAACGCAAGTGGAGGGGTGCAAGACAATGCAACCTAAGGGTGCGAAACAACGCGGGTGGAAGGGATGCAAGTCAATGCAACCTAAGTGTTCATGACAATGTAATGCACTAACAAGTGCAGGTAAGGTGCGCAAAATAGCACGAACAATGTAATGCACAAAACAGTGCGATGCACAAGATAGCGCGATGCACAAAATAGCGCGAATGAAATGCAATGCACTAACAAGTGCAGATGAGGTGCGCAAGATAGCGCGATGCGCAAATAGCGCGAATGAAATGCAATGCACAAAATAGTGCGATGCACAAAACAGTGCGATGCACAAGATAGCGCGATGCGCAAAATAGCGCGAATGAAATGCAATGCACTAACAAGTGCAGATGAGGGTGCGCAAAATAGCACGATGCGTAAAATAGCACGAATGAAATGTAATGCACAAAACAGTGCGATGCGCAAGATAGCGCGAATGAAATGCAATGCACAAAACAGTGCAATACGCAAGATAGCGCGACACGCAAAATAGCGCGAATGAAATGCAATACACTAACAAGTGCAGGTAGGGTGCGTAAAATAGTGCGAATGAAATGCAATGCACAAAATAGTGCGATGCGCAAAATAGCGCGAATGAAATGCAATGCACAAAACAGTGCGATGCGCAAGATAGCGCGAATGAAATGCAATGCACAAAACAGTGCGATGCGCAAAATAGCGCAAATGAAATGGAATGCACTAACAAGTGCAAGTAGGGTGCACAAAATAGCGTGATGTGCAAAATAGCGTGAATGAAATGTATTGCACTAACAGGTGCATATGAAATGCAATGCCCAAAACAGCGTGATATGAAATGCATGCCTAATGCAAGTAAGGTGCATAAAATAGTGCGATGAAATGATAGAGTAGATGCTAAGGGTGACAAACTCCAACCATGCTTGAATCATGAGAGGAGGAAAAACAAATCCCAAACACGCCGAAAACGTGTGAGGAATGGGGACACTCAAACCACGCTGAAATCGTGAGAGGAGGTCCGAAAACAACCCGCCCAAGCGTGTTCAAAACACAATTTGAAATAAAACCCGCCCAAGCCTGCGCATCACGCGTCCTGAAATAAATTCCAAACACGCTGAAATTGTGTAAGGAACAGGACACTCAAACCACACTAAAATCGTGAGAAGAGGGAAAGAGGGAGAAACATAGGGACATATTCCCGTGTCTCAGAATGGTATGAGCATTGGAACGTATTCCAAATGCTTTAAACCAAAGGGGGAGAAACATAGGGACGTATCCCTGTGTTTCAGAAAGGAGGAGAGACAAAGGGACGTATCCCGGTGTTTCAGAATGGTATGAGCATTGGAACGTATTCCAAATACTCTAAACCAAAAAAGGAGAAACACAAGGACATATCCCCATGTTTCAGAATGGTATGAGCATTAGAACGTATTCCAAATGCTCTAAACCAGAAAAGGAGAAACACAAGGACATATCCCCGTGTTTCAGAATGGTATGAGCATTGAAACACATTCCAAATGCTCTAAACCGAAAAAAGAGAAACACAGGGACATATCCCCATGTTTCAGAATGGTATGAGCATTTAATCGTATTCCAAATGCTCTAAACCAGAAAAGGAGAAACACAGGGACATATCCCCATGTTTCAGAATGGTATGAGCATTGGAACGTATTCTAAATGCTCTAAACCAGAAAAGGAGAAACACAGGGACATATCCCCGTGTTTTACAATGGTATGAGCATTGAAATGTATTCCAAATGCTCTAAACTGAAAAAGGAGAAACACAGGGACATATCCCCATGTTTCAGAATGGTACGAGCATTGGAACGTATTCCAAATGCTCTAAACTAGAAAAGGAGAAACATAGAGACATATCCCCGTGTTTCAGAATGATATGAGCATTGAAACGTATTCCAAATGCTCTAAACCGAAAAAGGAGAAACACAAGGACATATCCTCGTGTTTCAGAACAAGGAGGAAAACCTCTCGGCGTATCAAACGCGAGAGAGGAAAGGGAAAATCTCTCAACGTATCAAACATGAGAGAGGAAACGCGTGTCAAACGCGAGAGGAGAAGGGTAGATCCAAACGCATGCCCAAATGCGAGAAGAGAAAGGCATCAGTTAAACTGAACTGGAACGTCTCAGAATGAACAGTACATACAATACTGTGCATAAATGAGGAAGAAACTTGAAAGGTAGAATGCAACACAATGCATGATGTTTAATGAAAGCAATAAGCAAACAAAGCAGCGCTTTAGAAAGCACCTCACAGGGTGAGTGGCGGTAAACCGCTCTACTCCGATTGGGATCTCCCCTCGTGTTCCTCGAACACTTACCTTCAACTCGCAGTACAAAGGCCCTGAAATGCTGACAAGGAGCAACGTTTGCTGGGGAAACCACAGATGCTGCTTTTCTTCCTAATCATGCTCACAACTTTCCCTATTCTTCAACGGGGTGACAGACTAGGTTGGATCAGTATCCAAAATCGAGGCGCATACCCGCTACCTCAATCTATAGGGCTTCCATACAGATTTCAAGCCGGGGATACACCCCTGGGTATTCAAACCAGACTTTAGTCTCGGAAATTCCAAAGCTTTGTGTTCTAGGCAACAATCATTCGAACTCTAGTTTTCACTATCGCAATTGATCTCCTAGGAACTCATCACAAACACAGCCAAGGTAACCCCGGCGGGGAGTGGTGCTCAGGGGGAGCACTTCTGATCGCCATTCTGGCATAGAAACAGCTGACACAATATTTCGTTCATTTTGAACACACAGCCCTTACAGCACACTTGCTCATTCTGAACACACAGCCCATAACACAGTACCCAGTTTATTCTGCACATGGCGTATTCTGAACACTACTCATACTGAACTCATGGCTCATAACACAGTACTCGGTTTATTCTGCACACAGCTCATACTGAACCTACGAGATGTACAGAAGTTGAAACATACTCAGATGCCCCGAATTTTCCCTCTTTTCTTTTGTTTCGCAATCCAGAACCCATATAGCTTCAAATAGGTCCTGGTTTTACTGTTCTGACATGACCTGGGTTGAATCCTGCGGTTTTATGAAAGAACAAATCCTGTTTTGCACAAATGTAGAGAATGGCACAGCACTCTGAGTACAAAACGATTCATTTTTGAAATTGAGAGATGAGTTCTTGACCGGGGTATTGAGCCTACAGCTGACCATGGTCAAAACGACTCAACAAAGACAAACAAAAGGTAAACAACATAAACACATCGAGAAACACTCGAAACGACTCAAAACAAGAATCGAGACAAAACAAAAGACACGACACTCAGACGTGCACAGGGAGCCTGTTTCTTCAGGTATTATTTCCCACCCTTTCTTATTTGTGATTCTCACATCACTCGGCCATCAGGCTCTGTTTTTTTTTTTTTTTTCTGAAAAAGCCCTTTTCCTTACTTTTTCTCTCAACACACATCTCTCTATTCTTCAATCTCTCTTTTTTTTTAATCCCTCCCCTGGGTGGTTGATAGATAAACAAGAAATTGCGGGCTCTTGCCCCTAGCATTCAATTAGATGCTTCTTCTGCTCACAATAGTGAACTTTCCTATAGAGGGGTTGCGCTACAATTGGGTGTATAGCAAATCTGCAGCTGACATCGGTTGATGATGCTCTGCTAGGGAGTTTGGATGTGATCAAATGCATCCAGATGAGGGAGTGGAATATCCTGATCCATTCCAATTTCATGCTTCGCACTTGGCTTGATACCTCGTTGCTTGGAGGATGAGATAGCTTTCGGCATTTTGCTGTTAGCTTCAGTTGTGCCCTTTTCTGGCAAGTGCAGTGCCTTTTCTGGCAAGTAGAATGCCCTTTCTGGTAAGTATGTTGACAAAGGGGAAAAGACAGAACACCTGACTCAACTGTGCCCCGTGTTCATCATTTTGACCATTTTTTGTTTTGGCTTTCTACTAAAACAATTTTGACCAATATGAGAGTTAGATTAACATACTTGTTCAACTTTTTGATTTGAAATCATGCTAGTTAGGCTATGAGCACTGAAAATTTTCTTTTTTTGGGTCCAAGAAATGGTCCAGTTTTGGAAAAGATGGAATAATTTTCGAGAGAATATTAGTCAACCTCATTAAAAATTCTCAAAAGCTATTTTTGCAAACGGCCACTGCTTAACAAGCATGGAACCCACTCTTGAGATGTACAACCTTAGATCCATAATAATGGAAAATTGCCTATTGTCTGAACGGCACTGTACGGCAATGGAAAATTGCCCCTTATTTGAATGGCACCACAGCGCACTGTATGGCAACAGAAAGTTGCCCCTTGTTTGAAATGCACCGCAGCACACTGTAACCAGTTCTCACAGCGATGATCACAACCGAACTCTCAGATACAAAAATGACAAAGATGATCGGAACCATTATATGGACACAATCAATTTGGAAGTGTTTATGGCTGGACTTCAGAATGAAGTTGCCTACGTATCCCAAACATGGGAATCAAGCCTTACGTAGTTCGGGTGAAGGTACACTCGAGTATTAACCTCTCCTTTTACGCTACTTTTGCCAAGGCCGCCCTTCTAGGTTTTCAACCTTGCGAGCTTTGTTTTTCTTTTCTATTCATTTCTTTTCTTCTTTTCTTTGTTCAGAATTTTTCATTTTCTTCATTTTTTCTTTTTTTCTTTTTTCATTCTTTTTTGTTCTTTGCATTTTTCTCCTCTTTTTTTTGTTCTTTTTGCTTTTTCTTGCTCTAACTTTTGCCTGGGTCGCTCTTCCGGGTTTTCGGCCCAGCGAGCCTCTCAAGGGTAAAAGTGTAGCTTTGTCCATGTCAAATGGTTTTTGGATCTCGAAGCCATCTGAATCCAGAAGAATGGCTGATGTTTGCTGATGATGTAAAAGTCCATCCAATGGGGGCTAAATTTGCCCCTAGTGTTGTGGATAGGAACTCGGTTGTTCTTCAACAAAACTTTCTTCTTTCTTCCCTTCTGGGATTTGGCATTCTTGCCGATCTTCATTGATTTGCAGAATGATCCATTTTTGGCTCTTGGAGCATAATCTAACATTTGTTGCCCCTAGTTCGAGGGGTGTTCCTAATCTAGCTTCGCAGGCTTCCTTTGACGACGTTTGACCTTCTTGATCTGACTTTCTTTGCCCTAATTCGAGGGCTACTTCTGATTCAGGCACACAGGCCTTACATCGTGTTTGACCGTTGAACATTCTGAATCTAAGTTCAAGGTTTGAAAGCAAAAGGGGTTGAGTCTCGAGGCTGAGAGCGATCTTAAGCTGCACAATCCCAAGAGCGATTCCACACAGGTCTTCGCAGGACCGCACAAAACATTTTTTGAAATCTTTTAAGAAAGCAACTAATCGCTCACGCTGAAGACAAAGTAGAACCAATCCAGATCAAACCAGGATCCTTCTCAATACTCACATTAACAAGCATGATTAGATTCATTAAGGGCGTAGCACGCCTCTTTTTCTCTCAATTGATCAAATTTTTGCAAATCTCGAGGAATTCCTTCCTCTTTGTTTTCACCACAATGTTTAAAAAAAGTTTTGAAAAAAACTTAGGTCAATGCAATGATTTAAAGGCGCAGAAAAGCAGGTGAAAAGCGCTGCCGTTTCGTTCGAACTTCTGGCACAACCGATGCAAGGCAGGAGCAAACACGAGTGTGAAAATTACTGCTGTTCCATTCAAAATATGTTGGCACAACTGGCTCCAAGGCAGAAACAGACTCAAAAGAAAGCAAAAAGACAAACACAAAACAAAATAGTGATGTCCGAGGGAACACCCCCAAAATCACCCGACTCCTATGCAACAGGACTGACCCTATACAACAAGACAGACCCAACTGACATAGTACAAAAAGGCTGACTATATACAAGATAACAAAACTGACTGAATACCCAAGTCAAAAAGCACAAAAAATCGGGATTCGCAAATGCTCAAAACAGTGCGTGCCATACGCCACATCTGAAGTAAACTGAGTGTCACCCGTAGGTGGTTCATTCCCTAATCACATCACATTATCCTCCAGATTCACTGATCCAGTGACAATAGACTTCGCTGAACTTGGAGGGAGGACAACTCCGTTGTCAAACAAATCCTGTACTTCGTGGCGAAGACGGAAGCAGTTGTTAGTGGTATGATCGGTCTGTTGATGGTACGCACAGTACTAGGTAGCATCATGGCTAGTTAGAAGATGACTAGGGAGAGGTCGAGGCTCGAGGGGTTTAAGATGCCCCTTTTTAGCAAGGATTTGAAGCGCCTTAGACAAAGGCATGTAGAGGGCATGGAAGACCCTATGACCTCGAGGTAAATACTTCGAGGTTTGCGGATTTTTGCTGGACGCACTAGCAAAAGGGTCGGCAGATGCTGACTTGGTTTTCTGATCTTTTCTGGGTGCAGGGTTAGGGTTGGAAGGAATGGTTCTGGTACGACGGTCCTTATCCCGATTTTCTCCTTGGCTTGAACTGCTCTCACTCTAAGTGGGGAAAGTGTCATCCACAGTTTTTACAGCAACAGCGAGCACCTACTGTCTATTCAGTCCTTCGGCTTTCAAAGCCTCAACAGCCCACAGGAGTTGTTCATAGGGATCGGTGTTCAACTTCACCTTGTCCTTACCACTCGCCTCAGCTTGGTAGAAGGTTTGGGTTGCTACATCAGAGCGGAGCCTCGTTGTTGTCGACATGCCATTGTCGGAACTTGGGGTGGCTTCAGGTTGGCTGAGCTCAATCACGATTCGCCCCAATAGCGGGGGCTCTTCCGGCATGAAATTCCCGGCATACGATGCAGTCGGTGGCGGAGCCGACATTTCGTAGGCTAAATCAGCCACAGATCTCTGGAGATCGCCAATCATTCCCATCAACTCAAAAGTGGTGGGCTCACGGGTTTGAAATAACTGGGGTTCCCAGATTGGACGTGCGGCCGGTGACCTAGGCGGTTACTACATTTCAACATCAGTTTCATCCTGCATGGTGGTTCCCTGGTTTAGTGCCGCTGCCATGACCATAATTTTTTCCGAATTTTGTGTCATCATGAGTCTGTTGAACAGAACAGAGGTGATATAACTGGTGGCTGACGGATCTGACGAACCGGTGAGCCTGGACTGGCCCCTTTCTGCCTTGCCTCGGCGAAGGAGAACACTTGTTGCTCTGAACCGAATCTCTAAACTGAAAGAGAAAACAGGCAGCATCTCTGCCCAATTTTACCAGAACAGACATAAGCATAGCTGAATAACTGTATTCGACCTACTGATCACTGTTCCCAAATTCACTACCCTGAAACTGAATCTGACACCCGCAGATATAACTGATTCTCAAAACACTGATGCCCGCAGGCCTGATACTCAGACTTGCAAACTGATACGTGCATTCCCTATAGAGGCACACTCTAAAAGCACATAATCAAGCAAATGAGAGCCAAAACACTCCTATGTTGGGGTAGGGTTTCCCTGTCCTATTTTCTCAGGAGCTAGGATTTCACTATGCACACAGTGGTTTCAAACAATATATAATCGGGTAAGCACCCTGTCCTAACTTGGAATAGTCACTATGGGTTCCGAATATGCACTAGGTCGAATGGTCAAAAAGGGTGCCCCGGTGAAAACCGTGGTTTGCGTTCCCATCGTGGCAGAGTCCGTAACCGGTCAGCCTTATAGCACGCTTCTCAAAGCGGGCCTCCGGCAAACCGTTCAGGAATAGCATACGGCAAACACGGTATCCTAAGTGCACCAATGCAAATGCAATGCAAAGAAGCACATAAGTGTAATCAAAACAAGATATCATGAGTTCGAGTCAAGTTCTCTAAATCCCCAGCAGAGTCGCCAGAAACTGTAGACGCGCCCCGAGGGCTTTGCTAGCTACAGTTCGGACTTAAATGTCACCGTTCTGAATCTAATCCCGTAAAGTGCAATGCGAGACCAATAAATCACCAAAGAGTCCAAATCCGGCAAATCGTTTTGGAAAACTGATTTTTAAAAAAGAAGTGCCAAACATAGACTGCTTTGCCAGATACAGAGTTGCCACCTAAATATTTTATTTTGGGAGAATTTAGGAAACCCTGACTCATGCCTAAGGCCACGTGTCCGTCATCACCAAAGTTGTCTCGGCTCGGGAACTTGGGTACGATTGGGGAAGGTCATCTATGAGCACCCTCGCTCGCCCGATCAAAGATCGGCCTGTACTAAGCATGATATCTTGTTTTTGAAAACACATGCGTTCTTATTCCGGTTAATTAGCTAGAATTACTATGTGATGCGCACACCACACAAGTATAGACTAGATCACCTAATTTGGAACAAAGCATCACATATCCGTTTGTTTGGAAATGGTTTGCAGTTTGCTACTCGCAAATAGGCTAAAACACGGATTTCAATTAATCGTTCCAATTCAAGCAATCCAACCTTCACCCACAGGCATTCAGGCAGTTATAACACATAAGCAAATAGCCTCATGGCAAGCATGCTATCATGGAAACACTTACACTCATGCAAGGATACTAAAGCATAAAAGCTTACCTAGTACTCCGAGCCAAAACAAAAGCTAGTTAGTAATCGATGCATGATCCTAGCTCATGTTAAGATTGCTAATGCAACACATGCAAAATGCAACTAGAGATAAGCTCGGCTATTCTAAAATGGCATGTGGAATGCGACAACTCGATACATGTATTCAAGTTGAAATTGAAATACTGTGCAGTTAGCATGATGCGCCGAGCCCGGTGCATGCAATACAGATGAATGGATGCAAACATGCGAGCATAAGGATGCTAATTGAAACATGACCTAGAACTAACCATTGAAAGCGGGTAAGTAAAAGGGAGGAAGATGTGGGGTTGGAAGACATGCATCACACACACGCACGCTTATTACATAACTGTGCCCTCTCGACGGAGGGACCGAACGAATAATACAAATTAACTAATTAACTAACTAACAAGCTAATTAATTAATTACACAACACTTAACTAATTAAACAAATTAATTAAGCTACAAAAGCAGTAAAGAGGCCTCGGGAAGAGGAACAAATGCATGCTCGGATGGCTTCGCTCGGAAATCCATCGCCATGCTTCATGTTAGCTCTGTTTGCACTGCTCTGCACCTCTGAAAACTGTGCCAACTTCTGTGACACTTCTGAACTACCTTGGGGACATTCTGAGAGTCCATCGGCCAAGAGATATGGCAATCAGCCATGGGATGAAGGTCATCGACCAGAAATGAGGCTCTCGGCCAAATATAGTTAGCTGGCCGACACTGAATATGGCCGACCGGCCATCCTTTCCTGCTGACTGCTTCTTTTGCTTTGAAGAACACCTTCAAGAACACAACACCAGTACCTTTCTCTGATCAAAACCACTCCAAGAACCCTAACAACAACTCCTTAGAACCTCAGCAACCAAGGATGGTGTAATGCTAGGTGTTTGTGTGCAATAGTGTGAACAAAAATCACTTTAGGTCACAAATACACACAAATGATAGAGATAGGGAGATATAGAGATAGAGAGATACAACTTTTTCTAACCCTAATTTCAGAACCTCTGAGAAGGGAGGAAGGCCTTCCCTCTTATAGAAATCCAATTTGCAAAGCTTCTTGGAGAAGCTAAGCAAAGAGCAAATCCCTCTATACACGTGTATGGAGGGGGTTAATTGTGGATGCCAGCTATGCCAGCTGGCACAAAATATCTGCATAAAGCAGATGAACAAGGTTCGGCCACCAAAAATGGCCGATTGACCAACATAAGTGTCGGCCGACCAAATATAGTGTCGATCGGCCAATACTTTTGGCCGATGGAAAGAAAACAGGGCCGATGGCTTCAAGCCTTGGCCGGTGGGTTGAGGGTATGGCAAACAAGCCACCCTCTTCCCTTAGAAGCAAAAACATAAGTTTTTGGTCCACAACCAAGCACAAACAGACAAGTTGAGAGATCTTGAGGCAAGGCGCATAGCCGAGACCTCCGAGAACTCAAAATGAACACGAGCATGGATGATCATCGAGTGTTCAAATGATGACGTCCAAGTCTTGAGGACGGTCAAAAATGGGATGTCTATAATAGGAAAATGTGATGCTGTGTTTATGACTTCTGATTGAAAATTATGTAGATTTAATATTTCTTTTCTCGAGGCAAGTATCTCTTGAATTATATTTTGGCACAATAATACAATGAACTCCATCTAAGCATTAAAATGGAAAGATAGAACTCTAGCTTTTAGAGGAAAAGAGAGAGAAAAGTTTTAGAGAGAATAATAAATGGGCTGCCCTGAAGCAAGGCAGAGTAGAGGATCCGAAATATGGCGAATATGTTGTGTATGTGGATCTCGTCTATTTTTTTTCTATTTTTTTTTTTTTTTAGGTCATTGGAAACAATGGGATACATATCTTGATCTTCTCTACTGGGTTACATTGAGGGGTGAGTATAATTTTTTAGTATCTTCATCTCTTTCGGTGTTCTGAATGTAAAATATATATATATATTTTTTCTTGATGTGCTGTAAGGGCTTCCAGTTGCGGGAGCTTTACTATTCTTTTAATTCTTTGTTCTCAATGAATTGAATGTAAAGTACGTTATTCTACCTAGCTTTGCTAATTTTGAAGTGCACCCTCATTGTGATTTCTTGTATTAAATATCTAAATGTCTCAAGGGTGAAAACCAAGTAAAGAGCATTGTTGAGAGATAAAATAGATAATCACTACAGCTAGCTATGTAATTACGTTTTTCATAATTTAATTTTCAAATCACTAAAAGCACTTAACTTAATATATTTGTTGAAACAAATTACTGCTGCTGTGTTGCTCTTGAGTTGGCTGTCGCTTGTGTTGAGTCTTCTCCTTGGGTTTGACCTTGCGGTTTGCTGCCTTGCTTCACCTTGATTGTTGAAAGTTGAACTGGTTTGGTCCCAATCATTTGTGGGTGATGGTTTGTTCCCAAGATTTTCATTTGTTAATAAAAATAATTAAAATGTGGCCTGTTCCTAATACAGATTTGCATCTATGCATCCAACCAATTCAACTTGCTTTGTTTTGTACCTAAGAAACAAAATCTAGGACAAAAAAACACAACCATAAATGATTAATATTATATATATAAGATTAAAATCTGATGATAGTTGCAGCTGTTGCTATTGTTGCTGCTGTTGCTTGTGTTAAGTCTTCTCCTTGGGTTTGACCTTGCAGTTTGCTGCCTTGCTTCACCTTGATTGTTGAAAGTTGAACTGGTTTGGTCCCAATCATCTGTGAGACCTTTCTATACCAGCACACACCTGCTGGGCTTATAATGTAATCCAATGAGCCTAGGAGGCTGCTTTAACCTTGTTTTTTTGGTGGCTGTCCTAGCCTGATTTGCACACAATGTTCAGTCTAGGTTCTAAGCCCTGTAAAGTGTAGATTTATTCCTATAGTGTAGCTGCTTGTGGGAATCACTAAACTTCTTCTTTGTCGAGAAAAAACAATTTTTTCATTTCAATTCTATGATAGTGTCTTTATATGGAGAAGCTTTGCGTTCCTATTGCAGGCCATGTGGGAGGATAACAAAACTAGATCAAAGTGGGTTATCGTCAATCAATGCCACTTCCCTGATGACTTGCCAGAGGTAGTTGGCCGACTGTGTTCCCCTGAATGCAATGAGGTAATTGTTATGTCCATTATTTAATTTAATTTTGTTGTCTGCGTGCATGTCAACAAGCTTAAATTTAGAAGGTATTAGCCCCCATCCTGATTGGTGCTGTGAATGTCAACGAGTTAGGGTGATAATGTAAAAAAGTGACAATGGGTTTTTCGTAATGTTGTCATTCCAATTGCTGGTTTCTAGACCCAGGTCTTGGCCAAATTGGTTACACATTTAGGTTCTGTTGAAATAGTAACTTTACTCAAAATGTTATCCTACAATTTATTGCTCACTGATGATGCCATGAACAAGTATTTTCAATCCTTTCTGATTTGGGGTTTAAGCAAAAAAATCCATGTTTAACAACAATGTAGGGCTCGTATGAACTCCTTGTTGGTCCATTATAGGTTTATGAGTCTAATCATGGTAGCACCATAATGGCTGCCTTGATTTGAGGTCCATGTGAAGTTCTTCCGCCAGGGAAGTTTATTGAAGAAAATGAGAGGAGATCACGTTTGGGGACTGGGGCAAATGATCAGCCACTTTTCCTGTGCAAGTGTGTCTCCTTGTTTCTCAAATCTGTTCCTTGTATTTCTGTTACTGCCTACAAATTCATTTTCTATTAAATTTGCATGATTTAGGGAAGCCTCTTGTGCATGTTTATGGTTGTGTTTTTACATTGCACTTGTGTTTGGTCTTCTTATGGTTCAAGAGTGTGTTTATCATTTATTTTTTCTCATCTTCAGTCAGGTGGAGATGAATTGTCTTATTATGGATTTTATTTATTGGGGAACGAAATTGTTTTGCAGATGGTTTTATGATGAATCAAAAGGTGTATTCACAGATGTTAGTTGCAGTCAGAAATATATTTTTAGGTGTCATTGTCATATATGTGCTTTCATTGCTGGAAGACGATGGATCCCCTTTGATCAGGTAGAATTTATATGCCAAGTTACCCTTTATATTAAGGCTCTGTTTCTCGTAGCAAGAATATCGAGTCAATTATGTCTCTCTAATTACACTTATATTTTGGGCTGTATGGCTAAAATAATGGTTGATGATATTTGTTTGTCTTTTTAATTTACGTATATTCTTTTAGCAACACTATAGTCGTCCTTGGTTCGCACAGTTTTACTAATCCCCTTAAGTTCAATCATCTTATATTTCGCATGAGTCCAGATCGTCAGTCGCCTAATCCTGTCGCCCTTTCCTGCCGCCCCCCCAAAACGACGTCGTTTTGGGGGCGAATTTTCAAAAAAAAAAACGCAGAGCAGAGGGAGGAAGGAGAGGAAGAGGGAGGAAGGAGGGAGGAGGAGGAGGAGGAGGAAGAAGGGAAGGGTCGGACTGGAGGGGGCCATAAATACAGGGGGAGGCGGAGGCGGGGGCCGGAGGCGGAGGCGACGGCGGTCGCAGGTGCTGCGACGAGGTGGAGCTGCGACGATCGACGGCCGGCGGCGAGGGACGAGCTGCGACGGCGAGCTCGCAGCCTCCTCCTCCCTCCTCCCTCCCTCCTCCCTCTTCCTCTCCTTCCTCCCTCTGCTCTGCGTTTTTTTTTTTTTGAAAATTCGCCCCCAAAACGACGTCGTTTTGGGGGCGACAGGAAAGAGCGACAGGGTAGGGCGACAGACGATCCGGATACATTTCGCATAGTGCACAATGAAAGGGGCCATTTGTTCTTTATTTCTTGTGAGGTTGACATCGTAAAAATTATTTTTAAAGAATAGCTATATTCAGATGCGTGTTATATAATATTTGCAATTAGTCTTTGTTTTGAAAATTTCCCAATTAATTTTTTAGCATGAGAACATGAGTTCAAGTTTCAAGCAACCATGTGGATGTGGTATACAAATAATGCTAAAGGAATAGTGGCTTTTTAGTGGGTTTATTGACTGGTTATTGGGATCTGATCAACATTGGATAGTACCTTTTTCTTTTACTTTCCTTATTTGGATTCAAACAACAATTATATTTTATTTTATTTGTTTTTACCCATAAAATATAAAAAGAATAAATTCTTAAACATAAGTTTCCAAAACACAAGAAAATTACTGGGTGCTTTAATAGTGCGTTTCCTATATGAGGTGAGGGGAAAATAATATATTGTAGTTTATCAGTCAAGTGAAAAAAAATAAAAAATTTATTTGTCATGCCTTAGATAGTTATGCATCTTGGTGTGTGTGAACGTATGATGGTTTTGCTTTTTCTTGAGAAATTTGTGAGAGAATGAATTCTTGTTGAAGCATCTTTAATATGCACATTATTATTGTTTTGTGGAGCAGGAAATTGCCAAGGATCCCATTCTATCAAGGTGCAAAATTATTGCAGAACCTTGGGACTATGAAGGCCTTTATTTTGTTACAAGATTTCCCAATTGGGATCGGTAACTCTTGTTTAATAGTTTCCCTTTTTTTAGAGTACATTTGACATGAATCATGTAGTAGTGCAGAGAATATTGTTATGTCGTATCGTGATTGTGTGTTGTAAATAAGTTTTCATGTTCATAAATGTATTGCTTTTGTTTATAATCTTCAAGGACTCAATAATTTTATTCTTGAAATAAAGGACAATTTTAAAGTGTGCAATAGTAGTGGTACATGGTAACCAAATTGAAAAGGCAGCCTTTTTTAGAGTAAAAATTCTCATGGTCTTCTCATATGTAACAATAATATTCATGCACCTTGTATTCATGCTCTGTTCCCCATATATGTCTTAGCTACTGGATGTACTTGATTGAAAACGGAGTCAGATCTTTCACCCAAAGACCTTAAAATATACTTTATATATTGAGAGGGAGACAAACATTACCATAATTTAGACAAATTCTACTTAGTAGGTGATTTCCTTTTCTTAATATATGGAGCCTAGGTAACCAAGGCATGGACCAAATTGGTCTTCCACACCCCACCCCCACCCCCCCCCCCCCCCCCCCCCCCCCCCCCCCGGTTTAAATGTTTTAAAGTAGTTGAGCATTCAATTGTACATTGATATTTTATGTATCTTAACACGTAATAGGCACTGGAAACACTTACCACTTGTTACAAGCATGTTTATGTGTGGCACCTATGATATGTGTGGCTCAAAAGCCTTTTGACACAACTTCTCTCAAAACATACGCCAAACTCCAATGGTGGTCTTAGCATGCACTATCAGTCCTGTAAAGGAGTGCCCTAACTCCTAGTTTTAAGTCAAAAACTCATATTGTACTACTCATCTATCCACCACAAAGGCACCTCCCAATGCATATGTTGTAACACTAGACCTCTATGGGTTAGGACCAAGATCTAGGGAGCTTCTCAAGCTCTGCATGTTGTTTCTATATGACCTCAAGTGTTGCATTTTGCAATCCTTCTAAGGTTCTCGGTGCCTAGAATTAAGGGTTTTCTGATGTCTGATTGTCATGATCTTGGGGTCACAACTCTTTTCGTCAATCTTATAAAGAGAGGAACCCATGTGTTCTCCGAGCCACATGTCACATCATCCTCCAAGATGTGTCAACCTCTTCATGTACTTTGTCATGTGAACTCGATCTTCCTGATGTTGTCTCTTGTTCTAAGTAGGCAAGTTCCAGCTTGCCTTTTGGAACTTATAAATGGCTATTTTGATTTTTTGAACTATTTCAGCAACAAGTGCATTGGAATCTGTGCCTTAGTGCCTGTATGGAAAAGTCACTCCTTATTTTGTTACTGCTGACATCTCTCTCTCTCTCTAGTTCTCACTAAAGTTTGAGCTCCTCAGATCCCATACTACCCTACTGTTATACCGTACGTCTAAACCATGGTTTTTAAAAATGGGCCACAATGTAACTATTACGTAACTATATGGGTGGTTACCACCATCCGTTATGGCCGCTATAGTGGTGTGATTGAGACACATATATGTTGTGTAATCTGGAGTTGCCCACTGAAAACCCCACCAATTTAGTGCTTTTGCTGCTGCTGCACTTAGTTGCTGCTGCTGCAAACTTGTTTTTGCAGCTACTGCAAGTTGCCCACTGAAAAGCCCACCAATTTAGTACCTCAGACCATATCTTCCACACTTTAGAGCACTGTAACAGAACATGGTTGCTAGATTCAGCTTCACTTTTACAAAAAAGGGCAGACATTACTAGAGCACCCATTTTTTTGCAAATAGGCAGCTGTTTTCACCCTCCATTACCAAGCGAACTAGCCAAAAAACTGGGTTTTGTGAGGGGCAACATTAAACCATCATAGCTTAGGCACAAGCAAATTGGATCCATGTTGGTCTTAAGCCCACCTTCAGCCACAGAACTTTGAGTTGAGAACATGGAAGCAAGATCAAAGAGTTGAAGAAGAAATATGTCACAAGAAGTGTGATCAATATAAGAAGAAATGCTCATAATTTTCAGGTTTTCATTCTCTCTCTCTAGCCAATCTCTTTATCTAGACAACGTATTTTAGTGCTTGATATGAAGCATATTTCAAGTTTTAGCTATATATAGATCTCATGGTGGAAAAAATACATTGGAGACTTTAAATTTTTTAAGTTTGTGTTTCTACAAGTCAGGATTGCAGCCATGGACTATTGAGTTAAATAATAACTAAAAGCCCCATTATTAGTTTATGAGTTGCACTATAGAGTTTTATGTGTACTTCGCATCACAATTTCCATAACCATTTAAACACTCGGCAGCAAAACAGAGCTAGCAGCAGCAAGGCAGAATCAACAGCAGCAAGGCAAAGACACACTCACACACAGCACCCGAGCAGCTATTCATAGCAGCTAAACTAAAGAAAACACAACAGAAACTAAAATTTAAGTGACTCTTCCTCTATTTTGCAGAAAATGCAATAACACATGGTTAAGTGACTCTTCCTCTATTTTGCAGAAAATGCATAGGGCTGAAACATTGGCAGAAGTTGAATCATTAGATGTGGTTGATGATTCTATGTCATCTTACATGCGAGGAGATTGTGAGGGAACTTGGCTCGATAATCCATGGTTAAGTGACTCTTCGTGTGTTGTTTTATATCTGAGCTTACACCATTTTGAAATTGTTCTTATCTGGGGCTTTACATACTATTTGATATTTTAACTTGAGTTTATATGCAGGTATTGTTGTTTTTCATCTGGGGTTTTGGTTGTTCCAAGGTTAGTTATAATTTTTTTTTCTTCATTTCTTATTAGAACTTTGGTCTTACAATTTATGAGGCTTTTGGTTTTGCTTCTATTGTTATTGTTATTGTTATTGTTGTTATTATTATTATTATTATTATTATTATTATTATTATTCTGTGATTGGCCCCATATTCATAAGTTTCAGATTAGATGGATTCTGTAATGAGAATGAGTGTGGACTTGTAGGATCTATTTCTATACGAGGCATTTTTGTATTATAATCCTCTTCTTCTTGTGGTTAGTGAATTGTATCTAATTTATTTATATTTTTGTTGAATTAGTTTTTGTTTTTTTTTTCTTTCCTTGTATCAACACATTTTCTTTTTGCTATGGTGATGCAGACTATGATGGTTTGTAACTGAATTTGGTGTATTATGTGCTTATGTATTGGTTTATGGCATTTTAGTTTGTTTTAGGATTGGTGATGAGGGCATAGAGTTTTGATGAAATACAACATAGTGAGCTTCTGGGTCTAGGCTATTAGTTGAGGTTATATATCAAATTTCCATTATCTTCATTGTTCCTGCAAAATTTGAATAGTATGATCTGCTAGTTATTTCATTGAGAGTGCATCATCAATTTTATGTATATATGAAGAGGGTACTTGTAGTTTGTCAGATTGAAGAAGTTACAACTGCTAAGCACAAATGAGGTTGTCAATACTGTTTCTGAGATCTACATTTCCAAAAGAGTAAATAAAGGACATACTTATGAGTTATATGTGTGTGAGAGAGATTGTTTGCCAAGAAGTAATTCTAGTTTATGAAGAGTTCTAGTAAACATTTCTGTTAAATGAGAAGTTGGAGAGCTATAATCTTTATTAGTTATTGGAAGAGGATCACAACCTGTTGATATCTTGTTTTGGGCTGACATAAATGTAATTACATGAAGCCTTTGTTTTGAGTGATTTTCAGGTTTTTCCTTGGCAAATTCTTGGAACCAGATTTGCTGTATCTACGAAATTGTGGCTTCTTCTATCTTAGAACTATGTATCTGTTAAGCTTTGTGTTGTCATATTTTTCTTTATCTTTTTATTTTTTTATTTTTTATTTTTTTGTTTTTTTGCTTTTGGTGTGGTAGGAGTTAGTTGGTGGAAAGGAATATGATTCCCAGTTAAGGAAGCATTTTCCTTTTAAAAGGTGAAATCCTTCTAAATAATAGTTACATATGTTTTTCTTATATTTTGGGTATGCATTTTGATGCTTTGCGCTCATTTAGGACTGTGTTTGTTAAGTTTTGTGTCGTCATTTTATTTATTTATTTATTTATTATTATTTTTAAATCAAGTAAAAAAGTGCCTAAACAATTTTTTTCTTGGGGGAGACAGTATGAGGTGGGGTGGGCATTGCATGAGCAGTTATATAATTGTCAAGATGCCCTAAAACATTAGGAGCATAGAAAATCCAAATAGAAAAAAAGATAGCAAAGCTTTTCTCCATGTATGTGTGTGTGTGTGTGTGTGTCTTGGCATCATAACGTTGGTGGAAAGGAATATAATTCCCAGATAAGGAAAGCATTCTCCTCTCAAAAGGTGAAATCCTTAAAAATTTATTAAGTATCGTATTTTTCTTGTGTTTTGGATCTTGATTTTGGTGCGTCGTGCAAATTTGTCAAGTATCATGTTTTTCTTGTATTTTGAATCTTGATTTTGGTGTTTCGTGCTCATTTAGGTATCATAGATTCATAGGTGTAGAGGAATAGGGAAGTGAATGATAGATATATCTATAAGTTTTTTAATAAACTTGTATATTCAACTTGGATCGTACCTGAATTTGAAAAGGATCTTAGGAATAAGGGTCATGCGCATCATATGGGAACCCACTTTGGTTTCTTCCTGGCATATCTGCCTATGTGCATTTCTCTCATAATGTTTTCTTTTTAGCAGCTTAATTTTATTTTTGATAAGTTGGTAGTTGGTGTTTCTAGGTGAAACAGCTTCTTTCTTTCTGTGTGGAGATGGGCTTTTCTTCAGTTATACCTATTGGTCACAATGATGGAGGCCTGCTTGCCTTAAAAGCTGCACAGAGCCCATGCTTCACCAAATTCTGTCAATGTGAGTACTACTTACTTGGTTTTATGTGCCAATTATACATCTTTGAATTACTGAATAATGAAATTATTATCTTGCCTCAAATCATTTCCTACATTTTTTTAAGATTTATGCATCACAAGAATATTAATCTTATTTTGTGATTAGGTGGGACATGATTCAAACCTACAGTCCGCTCATGGGAAAGGACCCTCTTTTATTTTTATTTTTAGTCCTTTACTGAAAAAGAAATTTCTTGAAAATCAGTTAAAAGTTGCACAGAGTCCTGTTGAACTCATGTTAAAATTGTGAATTTAATAAACACCATTTTTCGACACTGAAAACAAATAAACATAATACAATGAACTAATAAAATATGTCTTTAATTTTACAAAGTGTAGGCTCATTCTTGGATACAATATTTTTTTGTGTGTGTGGCTAGGTAGTAGAACTCTTTGAAGAAAGGTGTGAGGTGTTCCCAGTTTGTAAATTATTTTCTTAAATAATTAAGTCCAAATTTTACTTAGTTTTTGTTGAACTTGCAATTTTTGTGGGTAAAGTGACATTTTGTTTTTATGTGCTTCATGTCATGCTAGAGGTATTTAATGTTAATACATTTGAAGGGATGTGATTAGTCAGACTTTGTCTTTTGTAAGACAAGAACAGTCTCTACAAAAATAGTAAGTTTATTCATATGCTTCTAGCCGTTTCTGAATTAATTTGTGTTTTTATTTTTCAGGTCAGAAATTTCTTGCAGAGGTGCAAAATATGGTCAAAGAATTTAAGAACTTAGTTTTTTTCAAGTTTTTTCATTTTTTAATATATGTAAGCACAATTTAAAACTTTTTATTTAATTCATTTGTATATACTTTCAAACATATTTAACTTTCATTTAAGAAATATATGACGTTATTCCATTCAATATATGGTTGTGATTCAAAATATAGTATATAGTGTGTATTGCATTCTTTAAATGCGCATACAAAAATAATATTGATTATTCTTCAAATATGTGGAACTCTTTTTTTATCCCACGCATTAACTGTGATGAGAAATGCATATAACGTGTGATCTTATTTGATTATTAATCACATGTTTTATTAGATATTAATTACTTAAAATCTGTGATCTAAATTTTATTATCACAGGTTTTATTAATTATTAATCACACTTAAAAGATGTGATCTAAATATTATTAATCACATTTAAAAAGTGTGATCTAAATGTTATTAATCACACTTAAAAGGTGTGATTTAAAATGACCGCTTTTAATCACACTCCCAAAGATCACACTTTAATAAAACTTAAAAGGTGTGATTAAATAACATACATCACACAAAAAAAGTGTGATTGTTATCTGTTTTTGTAGTAATGCCAATGCCTCATATAGATGACATGTTCGATTAGTTGAAAGGATCTTGTTGTTTCTCTAAGATAGACCTGAGATCTGGTTACCATCAGTTGAGGGTAAGGGAGGAGGATATCCCGAAGACGGCATTTCGTACGCGGTATAGCCATTACGAGTTCCTAGTAATGCCTTTTGGGCTAACCAATGCCCCAACTGTGTTTATGGATTTGATGAACCGAATCTTTCGAGAGTTCTTAGACCATTTTGTGGTCGTCTTCATAGACGACATTCTGATTTATTCACCCTCCGAGGAGGAACACGAGGAACACTTGTGAGTAGTGTTTGAATTGCTTAGAGCCCATAAGTTGTATGCTAAATTCGGGAAGTGTGAATTCTAGCTGAGGGAAGTTAAGTTCTTAGGCCATGTGGTATCCGGGAAAAGGGTGACGGTAGATTCATCCAAGATAGAGGTAGTGCAAGATTGGGCACAGCCTAAGAATGCCTTTGAGATCCATAGTTTTCTAGGGTTGGCCAGGTATTATCGGAGGTTTGTGAAGGATTTCTCTAGGCTAGCTTCGCCTTTGACTAAGCTGACAAGTGTCACGCCCCAAGAATTCTGTGACACAAGGAGCAGCATTTGAGGGATGCTGGAAGGTTCCGGAAGGCTTGAGAACGGGCTAGAGTATGCTGGAAGACTCTAGAACGTGGTGGAAGGGTCCCGAGTGGCCTAGAAGATTCTGGAACGTGGAAGAACCTTGAAGTGTCCAGAGCAGTCTGGATGGGTCTGGAACATCCTAGAATATCCTGGAGAAGCCTACCATGTACTACACTAGTCTAAGAGAGTTCTAGAATGTAGTAGATACGGTAGTTGTCCTAGATAATTCTATGGAGTGTTCTAGATGTGAGTTTGTAACCCTTTGATCAAAATGATCCTAGCCGTCCATTAGGGAGGAGGATGGCTATATAAGGGGGAAGGGTCTCATTTGTAGGATCACCAAAGAGTGGAGATCCAAGAGAGCACTTGTAAGTGTGAGTGTGAGAGCCTTGTAAAGCTTTGTACACAACTATACTTGTAAAGCTATCTTGTATAGTGAAGGCATTCTTCCACCTAAATCTTGTGTGTCTTAGTGTGGTTGAGTGGGTAAGGCTGACTTAGGTGCAACCAAGAGAGTTGGAGACATCTAAGGCCGCACGGTAGGCTTGCGAAGTCTAAGTCCGTGACACAAGGAAGGAAGTTAAATTTATGTGGGATGAGACTTGTGAGAAGTCGTTCTAGGAACTTAAGGTTAGATACCACTGCTCCAGTTTTGATTATTCCGGAGAGGGGTTTGGGTTATTTAGTATATTGTGATGCCTCATGGGGAAGGTTTGGGTTGTGTTTTGATGCAAGAGAAGAAGATGGCAGCCTATGGTTCGCGGCAGTTGAAAACCCATGAGAGGAACTACCCTAATTATGACCTAGAGTTAGCAGCGGTAATATTTGCCTTGAAGATTTGGAGGCATTACCTGTATGGTGAGAAATTTGAAGTGTTCTCCGATCACAAGAGTCTGAAGTACTTGTTTACTCAGAAAGGCTTGAATTTGAGGCAAAGAATGTGGATGGAGTTCATAGAGGACTATGACTTTGAGTTGCATTATCATCCCGGGAAGGCCAATGTAGTGGCCGTCGCCTTGAGTAGAAAATCAATTAGCAATGTGGCTTGTATCGCCATTCGGGAATGGAAGATGTTGGGTACACTTGGTGAGCTCGACTTGAATCTTGGCGAATCTGTTGAGTTTGCATCCTTGTTTACGATAGTTTCCCAACCCACGCTTGTGAACCGAGTGTTAGAGGCGCAAAAGGATGACCTTCAGGTGGAAATCTCTTGGGAGAAAATCTCCAGTGGGAAAATAGAACGGGGCTTGAGTGTGTATCTGGACTCGAGTGTTAGATACCGGGACTGTTTGTTTGTACCGGTGTCTTGCTGAGAGGAAGTACTCCGAGAGTTTCACCATTCTCGCCTTGGGGTGCATACGGAAGGCACAAAGATGTATCATGATCTGAGTCGCCAGTTTTGGTGGAGGGGTATGAAGAAGGATGTAGCTATGTTCGTATCGAAGTGCCTTACTTGCCAGCAAATGAACGCCGAGCATCAGAGGCCAGCTGGTTTGTTGCAACCCTTGCCTATAGCTGAGTGAAAATGGGAACATGTCACGATGGATTTTGTAGTGGGCATTCTGAGGACTCAATGCGGAAGTGATGCCATTTGGGTGGTAGTTGACCGGTTGACCAAGTTCGCACACTTTTTACCTATACGCGTGAGTGATTCGATAGACCATCTTGCCGACTTTTATATCAGGAGATAGAATGAGATGGCACGGGGTCCCTATAATGATCGTTTCGGATAGAGATCCGCATTTCACAGCTCGGTTGTGGCAGAGCTTGCAGAGTGCCTTGGGCACTAGATTGACCTTTAGTACTGCGTATCATCCTCAGACTGACGGGCAGTCCAAGTGTACTATCCAGATCCCTGAGGATATGCTTTGAGGTTGTGTCCTTGACTTCAAGGGGTCGTAGAAGAGACACCTGCCCTTAATGGAGTTTGCCTATAACAATAGCTTCCAATCGAGTATTGGCATGGCACTATTTGAGGCCTTATATGGTCAACCTTGTAGAACTCCAGTATGTTGGGCCGAGGTGGGTGATGCACCTTTGTTGGGCCCAGAGTTAGTTCGGGAAACGACGGAGAAGGTGGCACTCATTCGTAAGAGGTTAGTTATGACTCAGAGTCGCCAGAAGAGTTATCGTAGGAGGAGACCCTTGTCTTTTGAGGTAGGGGACCATCTGTTCCTACAAATATCACCTAGGCGAGGTTTGATGAGATTCGGGAAGAGTGGAAGTTATCCCCTTGGTTCATTGGATCTTTTGAGATCCTTGAGCGGGTCTGGGAGGTTGCTTATCGGTTAGCATTGCCGCCACAACTTTCCTGAGTGCATGATGTATTTCATATTAGTATGCTTCGGAAGTACGAACCGGATCCATCGTACGTGTTGGATTGGACCGACTTGGAGGTAGATGAGGATGCCTCATATGAAGAGAGACCGGTGAGAGTCTTGGATAGACGGGGTCAAGTTTTGCGAGGCAAGACAATTCCCTTAGTTAAGGTTTTGTGGAAACATCACGGAGTTGAGGAAACAACTTGGGAACGTGAATTGGAAGTTCATGGAAAATATCTAGACTTATTTGTTGATGTTTAATTTTGTATTGAGATTTCGATTATGATGATGAAAAGTATGAACATCGTATATGTTATGAGCATTTTGGAAACTTGGATTCCATATATACAAACATTGCATATGTTTTGAGAATATGAAATATTGAGCGTTGTATCACTTTTGGAAAGCATTGTATATGCCATGTAAAATTTTGAGAACTTGGACCTTAGTTTAAACATTGTATATGTCTTGGGAAATTGTAAATTTCATTTTATATGGGACTTGTGTATCAAGTCAATGAGGATGGATGACTGGAGAATGGGTCATAGTGTTGAAATTGTAAGAATAACGTTGTCGTGAATGGTATAACTCAATTTTTGAAACTTGATTTGTACTTTCAGGGACGAAATTCTTTAAGGAGGGGAGGTTATACTGATTCTGGTTTTGACCCATTACCTATTGCATTTTGGACTCGGGTTGGTATGGTTTAAATAGTCATTCTTATCTCTTTCCCTTGTCTTCCCTTTTATTTTGGTTATCGAGTTGTAATTGTGTGTTTAGGACAGGTTGGTTGCTTGTTTTCCCAAGCCTTTGTTGCCTAGATTTTAGCTCCTCTGCTCAAGCGAGCATTCTTGCGCTCGAGCTTCACAAATTTTCTCCTCCGTTCAAGCAGCCATTCTCGCACTCGAGCGGGATTCATCAACCTTCAGTATATTTTGCAGTTCTGAAAATACTGGAAAAGTGCATCGGATGCTTGAGCGTCCAGTCTCACGCTCGAGTGGGGACCTTTGTTTGCAAAACTTCTGGAATTGTGCATTCCACGCTTGAGCGCCACTTTTCACGCTCAAGCGAAACCTTGTGTCTGACGCTCAAGCGGGGTTTTCCACGCTCAAGCGAACTACGTGTATTTCAGTCTAAGAATATAACATTTTGAATCACTTTTTCTTTTCTCTCTCTCTCTAAAACTTTCCAAAAAGCTTGTTCTTGAGCTTCTCTCTCTACAATTCACCTTCTCTCTTGGATTTCATCTAGATACATTGGGATTTACATCCTAGTGCCTTTGAGAAAAAGGTAGAGCTCATCAAGATCTTCATTTTGAACCAAATAGAAGTGGGTTTCGGCGTTCTTGGGGTTTCTCTCTTGTTTGGCTCATCTTCTCTTTTGAGGTAAGGATCTTTCTACACCTTCATATGATATTTAGCTTAGTTATTTGTCTCTTGTGTAACAATTGTGTGATTTGGGGATGTTTTAAACAAACCTAGGGTTTGGGCATAAAATGGAGAGAGGGGTTTTGGGTGTAGGTGAAATAGATGCTTGTGGGGTTTTAAAATGATGTTGTGTTATGTCTTATTTGATGATTTTGGCACTTGTTTAATATTTGGGAAAAAGGGTGAAATTGCCCTAATTAGGTCAAATTATTTATTTGTATAAATAATTGGAATTAACATTGAAAATGTGAAATTGAGAGGGCCTTGATATAAATGGTGGAATTGGTTATGTATCAACTCATTCTTTTGGAAGTTTTGAATAAACTATCTGTTGAGATTGAATATCTGTCTAGAGATAACTATATTGGGTTATCGGTGGAGGATAGCTTTGAATGTTGTAGAAATTGCATGTGGATTAGGTGAATTGAAACTAATCTTCTGATGATTGTCATTGAATATGACCGTGTTTATATACATCGTATATGTATGTTTGTTTTGGAAGTGGAAAGAGGATGTGCTTCATGTTTGATCATATGTTTAAATACATTGCATATGTATGGATGTTTGTTTGGGAGAAGAAAGGGGATGGACTCCATTATAATTAAGTTGGCTGGAGTGTCCTGGGTGAAAGTCCCCAAATTATACATGGGTGCCTAGCCCATGGATGAAATAGCCATAAAATGGCAATTATAGTGCTTGTATAGCCTATGTTTACATGGGTCCCGTTTTACGGCTGCCCGCGGACGAAATTTCCGTGAAATAGAAGTTTGAAGTGTTTATGCATATGTGTTGTATGATTTGAAAACTATTGAGTTGTAGCCTCAATTCAGCTGTTGAGAAATAATGAAATTGACTCATGAATGGAGATGGATAAGTGAACGGAATATGAATTGAAAGGAAATGGAGTAAGACTTGAAATTTATATCTCATGAATATATATATAGTTGTGAAACGTTTTATCATATTGCGTTGTTTATGCGTTTGTACTTATACCTTTGCTAAATTTCATATATTGTGTCAGATGATTTCTACTGGGCTGTGGCTCGCCCTATTTGGGAATAACATTTTCAGGTAACGATGGCATACTGCCTCCAAGGCAATAGCATGGGAGGGATCTTTTGGAAGCAAGAGCTTCATGTTTTGTCTTTACCTCTGTATAGCTTAGGGCTAAATATGTAATGAACAAAGCTCACTTTTGTTGTAACCAAGTTAAGGCTTGGAAAGGTGTAAGCCAATGGTGCATTTATTTATATTAAACTCTTTTTTATCTTTAGCTTTATGTAATGAAAGGACTACTTACTCTGATGTATGCGATTGTTAATGTATGTTTTGGGTTGTATCTATTGTGTGTTTTGGGGGCGTTATATATATTGTGACAAAATAGTTGATTTTGGCATTTGAGTTGATATTTGAGAAAGGGGGAAGTTTGCCCTAAAATGTTTCAAATATTTATTTTGTATAAGTAAATGAAATTGGTATTGTAAATGTGAAATTGGAGAGATGTTGATATAAATGGTGAAGTTAGATATATATTACCTCACACTATGAGAATTTGAATGAATTATCTGTCTAAAGATTGAATATCTATTTAGAAATATCAATGTTGGGGCTATCGGTGAAGGATAGCCGTGATTGTTGTAGAAATTGCATGAGGATTAGGTGAATTGAAACTAATCTCTTGTTGGTTGTCATTGAATGTGGCTATGCTTTACTATATTGTATATGTATGATGCTTGGGAGGAGAAAGGGGATGTACTCCATGTTTGGAAGGAGATAGGAGATGGACTCCATTGAATTAAGTTGGCTTGTGTGTCCAGGGTGAAAGTCCCGAAATCACGCGTACACATGGGTGCCGATCGCGCGGACGAAATTTCCGTAAAATGGCAAATTGAAGTGCTTGTGTGATAATTGTGTTGATTTGAGCACCACTGAGTTGTAGTCTGTAGCTCAACTTTTTCGCGTCGCCTTTTGAAAGTTCGAAATAAGCCCTACAGTTCGAACGCCCGTGGTTCTGAATCTAATCTCACAAGTGCAATGTGAAATTAAATAAACACCAAAGAGTCCAAATCTGACAAATCTTTTGGAAAATCGATTTTGAATCAAATTGCCAAAAATGGACTGCTTTGCCAGATACAGAGTCGCCACCTTAATATTTTTGTTTTGGGGAAATTTAGGAAACCCATGACTCGTGCCAAAGGCCACATGTTCGCCATCACCAAAGTTGCCTCGGCTCAGGAACTTGGGTACGAGAGGGGAAGGTCATGAATACATTTGAGCACCCCCGCTCGCCCGATCAACGATCGGCCTGTACTAATCATGATATGAATCTTATGTACATTATATGCTTTTGTTCTGATTATTAGGCTAGCATTACTATGTGATGCGCACACACACAAGTATAGACTAAGTTTGCAAGAATTGGAACATTTCAAGTCATGTTTGTTTTGAAAATCGTTTCAAATACGTACCACTTGAAAAAGTGATCGCATATAAACACTACTCAAATCGTTCCAATTCAAGCAACAGGCCTTCATCTACAGGCATTCAAGCAGTTATAGCACTTAAGCAATTAGCCTCATGGCAAGCATGCTAATCATGGCAACAATCACAAGCATGCGATATGCTAATGCAAGTAAAGTCTCACCTAGTACTCCAAGCCAAAAATAAACAAAAGAGTTAGAAAAATGCATAATTCCTAACTATGAAATATGACTAATGCAACACATGTGATATGCAATTAAATAGGCTCGGCTATTAATATGGCATATGAATCAATTAAATAACATGCGGTCTAAGCACGTATTCAAGGAAGTATTGAACTTACAATGCAGTTAGAATGATGAACCGAGCCTCGATGCATGCAATACAAATTGATGCAAACATGGAGAATGCTAATTGAAACGTGATGTCCCTAAACTAACAATCGAAAGCTAGTAAATAAAAGGGAGAAAGATGTGGGGTTGGAAGACATACACATTATTACAACATTGCGCTCTCACGAAGGAGAGTCTGAATGAACTAACTAGCTAAGCTAAGCTAATTATTACAACACTTGAATTAACTAACTAACTAGTTAACTAACTAATTAATTAAATAATTACAACGCATGTGCAATTAAAATAAGTAATTAAACTAAACAACTAACTACTATGCCTCGGGAAACGAGGGATGTTCATATGCATACTCGGTTTTCCACTTGAAAAGACCACCATTTATCTTCTGAATGCCTCTGTTTGCATAGTTGAACACCAATACTGTCGCCCACTTCTAGAACAACTCTGCTCTACCTGAAAAACACTCTGCTGAGTTTTGCATCAGTGGCCAACCAGCCACAGGTGAAGGTTGCTGACCACCAGCCGGCCATGGATGAAGGTTGCTGGCCATGGATGGTGGTCAGCCGGCCACCAGCCGGCCATGGAAGGTGGCTTGCCGGCCACTGCTGCCCAATTCACCTTGCTGCAATAGAGGACAAACAGAGCATGCACAGGGTATTTTCAAGGGTTGTCTGCACAAATCACCCCTCCTTTTCATGAACAAATCCAAGGAGTAGGAAGTTTGGTTCACAAACCATCAATAGATGCAATTTCATTGCATGATGGCTTATGAAACCAAATGTGCAAGTTCAATGAATGGAACAAAATAAGACTCTAACCTTTTCCCTTTCATGAAAGATCAAGGGAAGTGATTGACCTTGGAGCCTTGAATCATTTCATCACTAGTGAGTATAATATGGTTCAAGCTTCCATGTGTTCAATTAACATCCGATTGAACATAACCAATTATTATCTTGCACCATTTTAGTCCCAAGTTTTAATTACTCCATTTTAGTTTACCAACCATCCTTTAATCAATTAAGTCCAAAGGTGAGTTTAAATACTCTAAATGGGAAGAAAGCTCAAACTAAAAGTTGTTCTAGGAACGAAAGAGACATCATGCCATTGGTAATGAACCCCCCCCCCAAGGGATTAAACCACTAAGCACGACACCTCAATCTCATACTTTAAACAAACAAATTGCTTGAACCACTTTCAAAGAAAAACAAAAGCTAAGAAAGGAGGGAGATTGCAGAGATGATTAGGTGCTGAAAATGAGTGAGAAAAGCATAAATAAATGTCATCAACTCAAACAAGATGGTGTCTAAGGCCTAGAACACCAAGCACATGAGGACTATTACACTGCAAGCTTGCAAAACAAAGCTCAAATGCAACTAACAGCCCAAAACAGTCCTAAAACAAGTCCTAAAACATGCTGGAATTGAGCTAAAAAAAGCTAGATTAACATGCTAAACATGGCATAAGCTAGGCTAGTAAGCAAGACACAAGGGGGGGAGGCTTACCCCTCCAAATTTGGACTTCAAAACACGATTTTGGCCACTGAAAAAGCTCTGAAAATTAGTGTTTAAAAGCTCAAAAAAAGATAGTAAAAGGGTGGGAAACACAAGGGCAAAGGCCTCCAAAATAAGGTACAAAGAAGGGCTATCAACCCCTCAACCTTTAATGGCCTTAAACCCAAGCTTCAGCCCAAAAAACAAAAGTTTTACAGCCCAAAATTAGTTGGAAAACAGTAAGTAAAATAGTAGAAAAAAACAAGCAAAGAGGCAAGGCCTTATACCTCTTGAAGAGGAAATAAAGTCCAAGCAACAAAACAAAGCAAACAATACCCTCAAGAGCTCTAACAAGGCTCTAGGATACCTCAGCTCAAGTATGGAGAGATTTGGTTAATGGTGTATCGGCAAAGGTTGAGAGTGTATAGGCTAAAGTATAGAAATTTGCTAGAGAGAGAGAATTGTAGAGAGAGGAAAATTATTGTAGAGAGAGGAAATTTTTTTATCTCAAAACTTTCTAACCTTAAAACATGAGAGAGAGGGTCCCTATATATAGAAAACATGAAATTCCCTCAAGGAGATCCAGCCCTACATGTGGGGATAGATGCATGCATCTATGCAAACAGCTGGCACAACTAGCATAAAATATCTGCAAAATACACTGGTGGCCGGCCGGCCGGCCATCACTGGTGGCGGGCAACCCAAAAATGATGGCCGGTAGCCTCAACAGGTGGCCGGCAGGCCACCAGGAGCTGCAGGCTTGAAAGACCAAGGCTTGGTCCAAAAATGACGTAACAGGGGTGTAGGGTTTGAAAGGCTCAGAGCTACGGCTTTCCGCTGAGGACTTCGAGCTCTGGATGATTATTTAGACTCATCATCGGGTGTGCATGCAAGGACGTCCAAGTCGTAAGGGCCGTAAAAAGTGGGGTGTCTACAGTTGCCCCTCTTTGACAGCACTCGGAGTCATGAAATGACGTGAGCGAATGTCAAAGCCTGAAGACGACCTATTTTGACAAGGTCGTAAGACTTGGACAAACAATCAAGACATAAACAAATGGTTGTGCCCGTAGGCTGCCTATGTATCCCTTTGCAAGGAATCGAACTAGCGTAATTCTGGGACAAAATGCAAATGATGCACAATGTAATGAAATCATGCAAATGATATACAATGTAACGAAATAATGAAACCACAATTAGTCCAAAACCACACAAATACCATAAAGGGATGGATATGCAAATCAAACTACGTTTTATATAGAAAAAAAGTGGGCACAGCCAAACGACGCTGAACACAGGCTAGGTGTCTATATCCTCAATACTGGCCCCAGCGCAGCATGGTTGCTTACACATAACAGAACCATGTTTTAACGTGAAAGGAGTGCGAGCACATGCAAAACTATGTTTTTCGTAGAAAGAGAAAGAGTAATTAGGTGGTATGATATAAGTGTGAAATGATCTGCTGGGAAAAGATAATGATCCTAAATGCTAAATGTAACAAAACAAAGTACAATGCAATGAATGCAATGGATGCAGTGAATAAGGCACGCAGGCCAAACCACATTTTACCTAGAAAAGGCATGGACACAAAACAAACCACATCTAACACAGAAAAGGTATTGACACCCTCAATACTAGCCTCAGCGCAGCATGGGTACTTACACATGATAGAACTATGTTTCAACAAAGGAAAGGTATGAGCATATGCCAAACTAAGCTTAATATAGAAAGAACGGTATGATGCAATGGATGCGATGGATAGTGCAGTAAATGCATGCAATAAATTCTATATGAAATGTGATAGAAGTACTAGATAATAATGGATAGAAGTACTAGGCAATCGGCGATGACTCATCTTATGCTGCTGGGGATCTTCCTCTTCTACATCTTGCACTTCCAAACCATAGGTACTACTTTTCTTTCTGACTATGTTCGCAACTTTCCTTATTCTCCAATAGGGTGACAAACTAGGTTGGTTCAATATCCAGAATTGAGACGCATATAAGCTACCTCAACCTATGGGGCTTCCATACAGATGTCAAGCCAAGGATACACCCCTAGGTATTTAAACCAGACTTTAGTCTCGGAAATCTCGAACCTTTGCGTTCTAGGCCTCAGCCATTCGAACTCTAGTTTCCACCATCTCAGTTGGTCTCTTAGGAACTCACTACAAACACAGTCAGGTAGCTATACCAAACCGCCTGAAGCCGTTCAGGAACAAAAAACACCAAAGGAATTGCACCTTTAGAAGATTTAAGGTCTTCTAGATCACAAGGAGTGCATAAGACAGTGCGATGCAAGGTGAAATGCACTAGACAGTGCGAATCTACTAGATAGTGCGATGTAAAATGAAATGCACTAGACAGTGCGATATAAGTTGAAATGCACTAGACAGTGCGATGTAAATTGAAATGCACTAAACAGTGCGATGTACGTTGAAATGCACTAGACAGTGTGATGTAAGTTGAAATGCACTAGATAGTGCGATGTAAGTTGAAATGCACTAGACAGTGCGATGTAAATTGAAATGCACTAGACAGTGTGATGTAAGCTGAAATGCACAAGATAGTGCGATGTAAAGTGAAATGCACAAGACAGTGCAATGGTGCACAAAGTAGTGCGATAAAAAGTGCACAAAACAGTGCGATGCAAGGTGCACAAAACAATGCGATACAAAGTGAAATGCACAAAATAGTGTGATGTAGGTGAGCGATGCATGGTATGCAGAGGGAAATGAGAAGTACTCAGAGTAATGCGTCATGTACCTAATGAGATGAGTGTAGGGCAACTTGCCACAACTCATTGAAATGCAACACAAAGGGAGGCAACTCAACAAAGCTTTGTTAAGTGCAAAACAAAGTCAAGAGCAAGAGTAAACAATCACGCAGTTCAAAGCAACCAGAGTGTATAAACATGCACGCATAATCCAAAGCACATGTATTAATCAGAGGGAATATGGCAATCCCAAGAGAGTCTTGAAATGGTCGGAGACAATTTTCAAAAGCTGAATCATATCAGAATCAACATGGGCGTAAACTACCCTAATCTAGGGAAAGTGCCCAACAAAAGGCTTTGAGCGGATGGAAAGAATGTTTGGATCCATGCCCCTTGTTCAATTGATGGCCCAATCAGATACACTGAAAATTGCCCCTAGTGTCCAGTCACTAGCCACCGGTTGGGTTCATACCCCTTGTTGGATGGATGGCCCGGTCATATACACTGAAAATTGCCTCTAGTGTCCAGCTATTGGCCACTATTTTCAAGATTATGCAGGCACGTGTGATGGGGATCATCAGATCCTAGAACAGTTGCCAACCAATCAAACTAATGCTTCTCTTCTACCCCAGCATGTTGAGAATCTACTCCATTTCCCCCCTAAAGTAGTGACGGATTCCTCACATACACTTTGCAATGATCATGAATGCGATGCCCCTTGTATGGGCACTCTCAGTTTGTTTATAAATTCCGCACATGGACTTGTTTTTGAGTTTGGAGTGAACATTCGTGTATGGAATTTTGACCATGCCACTCTATTGAACTTTTGAGCGACAAACTTGCTATGATGACTCGATGAAGAGCGCCTCTGAGCGATAGACACGTTATGGTGACTGGATGAATAGCAACATGCTATGGTGACTTGATACAGGGCGCAGACTAAGACAAACACTAGGCACGACACAATAGAACTCACAACTGACCCAAAAGTAGAAAAAGACTCAAGGTAGCTGATCATTCACAATGACCCTAGTATTACTTAGGATCCCTTTAAAACTCAATTTCGCAAAACCCAAGTTTTGATTTATTTTTTTGCTCAAGTTAGAGATTCAACTGATAAGTTCAAGTATTGAAAATTTCTCCACTTGTTGATTCAAGCTAGTTCTTTCTTACCTAGCGCAAGTATATGATATGCACAGCAGTCGGTGTAGCTCTTGGATTGATGCGAAGCTGACGACGTAAATTAGGCAAGATGATCGGGTTGAGATGAAAAAGATGGATATGATTGAGACCAAACTTGAGGATGAAGTTGCCTACGTATCCCATGATGGGAATCAGGTCAACGTAGTTCATGGTTGAGGTTCACTCATGTGTTAACACTCTCCTTTTGCGCCCTAACTTTTGCGAAAGTCGCCCCTTCGAAATTTTCAACCTTGCGAGCTATATTTTTTTGATTTCTTATTTTTCATGCTCTAACTTTTGCCTAGGTCACCTTTTCAGGTTTTTGGCCTAGCGAGCCTCTCAAGGATAATGTTACAACATTTGTGGGGAATTTGATCTGTAGTCATCCTTGCCCTAACACTTGAAACTGGCTTCACCTTAATTTGAGTTAGGTTCTCCATTCTTTTATGCATTTCTTCTTTTTTTCTTTTGCTCCATTTTCAGAGTTGATTCTTTTTGTACCGTGGTACCTCCTCGCATCAGCTTCCCCGAATTCAGATAGAAGTTCCCTTCCTCACAGTTGATTGGATTTTATTCCAACGGATGCCCTTGGCTTAATGGTTTATTTCTTTTCCCTTTTCTTTCTTTGGTTGTTGGAATGAGTAGCTGCTGGAGGAACAGGAGGAGCTAATGGAGCTTGCAAGGATATGAAAAGTTGCTTCATCGATTGAAGATCCTCAATCTAGCGCTTCAGTTCGTTGAACTTGGATCGTGGGACCATGTCTGGATCTGCTTGAAAATGTGATTCGATCGGATTGTGGTCCATCTTTGGCAAGAAGGATATAGATCGGGTTATGATTATCCTCTGCAGTGGAGGATTGGTTGGCTGCTTTTTCTTGCATTCGAGACCAATGTTGCCTGTGGATGGCTGGGTAGCTCGAATGAATCCTGTGTAAAAGAATTTATCATCTGTTAAAAAAAAAAAGATATGCTATCTAGAAATCAAGGTAGATCCAATCTAGAAATCAATAGAGAAAATTTGTTATAGCCAAAACTCTCTTTAGTCCCCAGTAGAGTCGCCAGCTATCTCACCTGGATTTTTTTCCATCCTATTCAAGATGAATTAGGATTTTATGCGACGAAAGGAATACAATCCAATGGCTGAAACACAAACTGTAGGATTTTAAATAAACATTTGGAGTCGCCACCTAATATAAAATTCAGGTGTGTTAGGTCACCTAGAATTCGCAATCTTATTTTGAAAACATATTTCACAAAAATTTGAATTTGATAGTGACTTCCATTTTGGTCTTGAAAAAACCAAAGATGAATTCGGGAGTTTATTGTTATGGGTAAGGAAGGTGTTAGGCATCCTACACTGCCCTTATGGTACTGCGTTTCCAAATCTATTGATTTCTTTGCGGATGGATCTACCTTTGAAAGTAATTACGACAATCAAAATAAAATTTAAATTTTTAATATGGAAAAATGATTAGCGAAATTAACGGTAAAGTGTTTATAGTAGTTAATTGCCACCAAATATATATACATATATATACAGGTATTATTTTTACATATGTGCGTGTATAAGTATATGTATATATATACAGGGGCCAATTCCACCAAAATATATACACACACACACACATATATATTATGATAAATAATATTTATTGAATACACACACACACATATATATGTTTAGGGGGTAATTCCACAAATATATATATATATACACATTTGTGTTATGGTAAATATCATTTATTCATTTATTTATTTATATATATATGTATATACAAGGACAATTCCACCAAAATACATACACATACACACACACACATATATATTATGATAAACATACACATATACAAATAATACAGTGATGACATAAGCATGATAAAATGAATAAAAATGAAATAAGATAGATTAACTTGGATGGAATAAAGGAAGTAAATAGATAATATAAATATTGTTAATTATGATAAACAGTGTATACAAATATCCACCTGTGAGTTTTAAAAATAAATCAAAATACTTAATACATTTTTTTCCGTCAATTTTTTTCTTAAATGAACTTTTTTTTTTTTTTTTTTTTTCTAGCTCTTTCTCAATTGTGCATTTCTCCCCGAGTCTCTCTTTTTTCCTTCTTTCCACCTTCCTCTTCTACTCTATTTATAGAGCTAAAGGATGATGATGATGGAATGGACATATAGGGATGATGATGATGACGATGATGATGATGATGGATATGGAAAGTCAAAAAGAGTTTGGTTTGCTAGAGTGTCCACCGACTTTTCCTTCATTTTCTACTTTTTTTTTTTATTTATCTTTTTAGAATTTTATTTGGTGTAGTTGAGGCACATGAACTTCTTGATTTGTATAGTTGAGATTTGCTTGATGAATAGGGAAATAATTAGGTGTAACACAGTACACCATAATTTCGTGGTTCTCCTCATTGATTTGTTGAAAAATCACCCAATCAAATATTCAATTTTAACACAAATTCCGAGCTTAATGGTGAGTTCCATTACTGCGAATTCCTTAGACTTAGGGTAAAATGGGGTATCAACAAATGTTTTTACAAAACATATGGATAATGAATTTTATGTAACCATTATTACTGCAATGAAAGACAAATTTGATAAATATTTTGACTCATTGCCTCATCTTTTAGGTTTAGCCATCGTAGTTGATCCTAGGTGTAAAGACACTAGTTTATAAGAATTTTTAGAATGTATTCTTGCTGATCAAGAACAACTTGCCCCTTTTATGACAACATGCAGAAAATTATTTGAAGAATATAAGCAACTTGTAACTGCAAATACACCTACACACACTACACCAGCCTCATCTCAAGATGGAAGATTAAGTATTTTTTCAGTAATAAAAAGTAAAAGAATATTTCAACATACAATTCTGAACTACAACGTTATTTGGAAAGTTTACCAATGGATGATTTCGAAGATTTTGACATTTTCTATTGGTAGAAACAAAATGAAATTATGTGGCATGTACTTTCATAGGTGACCTTTGATATACTAACCGTTGCTATTTCTACAGTTGCTTCTAAAACGGCTTTTAATGGAGGTGGACGGGTGCTTAGTGATTACCGTAGCAGGCTTTCGCCCCAAATGGTTGAAGCACTGATGATATCGAGAGATCAAATGCATGCACTTACGGGAAGACAAAATTATAGTGAAAATGAAAGAATTCAAAGTGATTTGGATGACATGACCTCGAGCAACTTGAGTGAATTGTCTGCCTCCTCCGATGATTGATCAACAATTTATTTTTTACTATTTCATTTCATGATTTTTCTGTATTAGATTATTGAGGTAGAGTATAATACAAATGATTGGTAGGCTAGTAGGTGCCAACCTAGTTAGGATGTGTTTGACCTATAGTGATGCAATTGCTCTACCATCATTAATAATCTACGTCTATTTTATTTAATGATATAATTTTTTGGTAATATTTTATTTTATTTTGAAATAAAAATTATTCATTTAATAAATGTTATTGTGGAGGGGTAAAAACATTGACCCAAAGCCCAAAGGTGTTGGCCCAAGGCACAAAGCCCAAGTCTAGCCAAATGTAGACACCATTTTGACCAACCCGAAGACTTGTGCGCTTCCTTTTGATTACCCAATAATGAAAATAAGAGTTTGTTTCTCACATAATTCTCAATAAAAAAAGATGAAATTTGTGCTTCATTTCCAAACCTATGCCTGTTTTGGCCGAGTGTTAAAATCCCGTTTAAAACTCTCTATCGAAACTTTCTTTCTGCGCTTTGTTCCAAATATTTTCATAGTGTTCTAAGGCTCATTTTTAAACTTCAAAATAGAACTCTTTCTGAGGAAATTGAGCAAAGAATAGTGTGGAAATAGGAGGAAAGAACGAGAATTCTACTGAAAAAACCCTGTTTTCCCTAAAAAAGAATAAAAAATTCAGTGAATAGTGCTGGCTGGCATGAATAATAGTCGGCTGATGAGAATAGTAGTCGCCTGGCAGGTTTTATGGCCGGCCGGCTGATAGCTTTGGTGGCCAAGTGGATCATTTTGTAGTCAAGCAAGAAAAGAAAGTGGCTGGCCAGCCAAGAAAGTGGTCGGCCAGCTACTTTTCCCAGAAGTAGGGTAGTTTCGGCAAAATTCTTGATGAAAGCATATGGGCCATGCCATTTCAGATATTTTCTTGATTCATTCATGCACGAGGTGCATCTAGAAGATCTACATGACCCTCTATTAACCTCCATTGTCAAAAGAAGGATTGTCCTCTTCCCAAAAAGAATTGAATTGAGATATATATATAGAGCGAGAGAGAGAGAGAGAGAGAGAGAGAGAGAGAGAGATAAAGCTTTGAGCCAAAACTTCAAAAACATACACTGATATTTCATCTTTCACACACCAAAACCATCTCATAAATTCTGATATAGCCATATTCAGGAGCCTTAAATAAAAAAAGAGTGAGTGTTGCTCAATTTGGGAGAAAAACAGAGAGTTGAGGCAACTCCCCCTCCACAAACACTGTTAAATTGCCCAAAAACACCATTCTAGCTTGAATTTTGAATTTTCAACCTGAGAATTGAGAACACACTTCCTACACTTGAGGGTGATCAAGGGGAAGTTTGAAAATTAAATCCTTCCTTGGAAAGTAAATTTTGCATACTTTTCATTTTCTAGCATTTCTTGCAATTTCTTTCATTTTCTTTCTTGTATTGCTTTTATTGTTTCATTTTCATGTTGTAAACCTGTTGCAAGCTAATTGGAAGTGGTTAGTTGAGCCTCTTGTGCACTTTCTGTTTGTTTTTTTGGTTTTCAGAACAAAAACAGAGCATTTGGCTTAACCTGAGTGGCTGGCCAACCACTTTACTGGCTAGCCAGCCACTTAAGTGGCTGGTTGGTAGGTTCAGTGGCTGGCCGGCAGGTTTTGTGGCCAGCCAGCCACCCCTTCCTGGACAGAATTTGGCAGCTTTCCTAGTGTCGCACAAAACAGTCTCCAACGATCTCTGAGACCCCTTGAAGCTCCTGTTTTTATTTATTTATGTTAATCAAAGAGTGTTTGTGAGGATTTAACTTGCTATAATTATTTTATTCCTCTCCTCCTTTATTCGAATATGTAATATTCAAAGAAATGTAATAATTCCCCAACCCTGTTTATTTTCTATCCCATTCTTTTACGTGCTTTCCATATGCTGTACATATGCGATATATTGTGCTTGTCATCATATCCATGCTTTATGCCTTAAGATCCGGCTAGAACTACATCTATGAGTTTAATCGATTATTATGTAATGTTGTGCACTACCTCATGTCTTGAGTTGATTCACATGTCATATATTAGAAGCCAGATCTGTAGTTGCATTTCATGAGAGAATTGCATTAGGATCTTGTATATAGAAACATGCATGTTTTTGCTAACTTTGTTTTTGTACCTTTTTGCTGGACGTTGGTAAATATGTAAGCTTTTATGCTTTAGCATCCCGCTTGTGTGTGATTTTCTACTATGTTTAGCATCCTACCATGTGGCTAGTTGCTTATTTGATATAACTCTATGCATGCCAATGGGTGAAGTTTGTGTTATTTAATTTGGAATAAAATTGATTTTCATGATTACACCATTCAAAACATTTTCAAGATAATGAAATCAAATTGTTCCAATTTGGACGACACAATCTATATTTGTTTTGCTTCACATAGTAATTTTTAGGATTTATCTAATAACTGGAATATGTACATATAAAGTTAATAAAAGTCATATTATAGTTAGTAAAGGCCGATCTTTTGATCGGGTGAGCGGGGGTGCTTAATTAATGACTTTTCCCCCTCATACCTAAGATTTCGAGCCAAGCATCCTTGGTTACGACGAACAGTGGCCTTGGTACGAGTCACAGGTTTCCTAATTCTCCCAAAATAAATATTAGGTGGCAACTCTAAGATCTAATGATGCAGCCCATTTCTGGCAAATATTTTTGTAGTAAAATGGATTTTCTAAAAGTTGCCAAATGTGAACTCTCATCTACGTTTCACATTACACTCATGAGACTAGATTAAAGAGACCCGAGGGTCCAAACTATTACAGTTTCTGGTGACTCCGCTGGGGATGTTTTGAAACCTTGACTCAAACTCCATGATATGATGTTTATTTTCAATTATGTGTTCATTGCATTGCATGCATAGTGCGCCTAAGTCCCGTGCTCGTCACTTGTTACCCTAGATGGCTATTCAGCTTCAGACGGATAGATAGACATGGGCTCTAATATGGTAAGAGCACAAGCCTTAGAATGAGGAACACTACGTACCGCTTGATCCGCAAGATTGAGAAAGTATATCAGTATCCTACTGAGGTACCTCTTTTTGACCAAACTGACCTAGTATATGTAGCAAGCTCTAGCAACTTCCAAAATTAGGGCAAGATGCTACCCCATTTTAGGATGTATGATGTCACTTGTGTGAATAGTGAAACCCTAGAACATTTTAAAGCTAGGACAGGATAACCCTACCCTCCATAGGGGTGTTTGTTCTCTTTCCTGCTATGTGTAATGTATGTGATCTGGGGTTTTCAAATCTGATCAGTCAAGCATATCATTTTGAGAGGCTGAGTTCAGTGTGCATAATGATCAATTGAGCCAAAATACTGCCGGAATTTTGATTAGGAGTTTCGTTTTGCTTTTGCTAAGTCGTTGTAGCACCACAGCTTCAAAACGGTCTGATATCCTCCAAGTTTTATGGACTCGCGCTAGTAGACTTAATAGAACAACAAATTTTGTTCAAGGACCGCCACTGTTAGTTTCTCTGCCGCCAGTCATAAGGAGGAAGGTAAAAACTTCATTGTCAGAACCTCGCCAGCCAGAATTTCTAGGATCTACAATGGATCCACCTTCAGTGGTGATGGACCCACTTCCAGTAGTGGCAGACCCAACTCCGGTAGTAACGAACCCAACTCCGGTAGTTATGGAACAACCTCCGGTCAATATAGCAAACATGTTTATGGCCCTTCAACAAAGCATGGATGCTATTACCAACAAGGTTGCCACCAACAAAGAGGCTCTTGCCGAATTGCAATGCCCATTTGGGGCATCCACATGTCATCTACCTCAAGTAGTTCATCCGGCTCTAGACCCACCTCCACCAATTGAGGGACCTCATGAAGCTAATCTGTAAGAAGATCTTAGGTTTCCTACACAACCAATGGGAGGACTGTTCTCCATAGATATTGACGAAGTTAACTCGATTATGCTAAAATTAGCCAAGTTGGAGAAAATGTTCAAAAAATCACAAGAGATCAATTTCCTTCTAGATATCGAGGATGGGCTTACAAAAACAATTGTGAGGTTACCTAAGTGGTTTAAAATGCCACACATGGATAGATTCGATGGAGCTGGTGATCCTATGGTTCATATCTGTCTCTTCTCAGACAGTTTGAAGCTGATGGGCCTATGGTGTAGCTGCCATCTGGTATGCTAGATTAGAAAACTCAGTAAAACAGAGTTGGGAGAAGTTAGCTGAGACTTTTGTCATCCAATATTCTTACAATACCTAGATCAAAGTAACCACCCGAGACCTAGAGGTGACCCGACAAGAGCCCAGTGAGAGTTTTGTGGCCTTCATCACCAGATGGAGGGCAAAGGCTGCCATGATGACAAGCCGACCCTTGAAAAAGGATCAAGTCCATATGGTTATAAGAAATCTGCATGGAAGATTACTATAGAAGATGATAGTTCTCTCCCTCTTCAACTTCAAGGACCTCCATGAGATTGGGGTTCAAATTGAGAATGCTATCAGATAAGGGATCGTTACGGAAGGAAATGAGCCCGTAAGGAAGATGTTCGCTCGCAGTTCCAATGCTACTCCTAGTAGTAGCACAGCTGCCAATGCCATACCCTTAGAGATCAACACTATCACCACTACCAAAACAACCAACTCAACCCGCCAAACCTCAACCAGAGTCTTCAACCCTCTCTATATGTCCCTTACCAAAGCCTTGGGGATCTTGAGAGAAAAAAGGGTATCTCAAACCTCTTGACCCTCGACCACTTCTTGATCCACTCCCAGCCAAACACAACCTTACCAAATACTGTGTCTTCCACCAGTAGCCCAGACATGACACCGATCGTTGCCATCGCCTTCGTCATGAGATTTAAGATCTCATTGACAACAAAACCATAGCTCCACCCCAAAAACCTAATGTCATCTCCAACCCATTGCTACCCCATAACCAAGTCCCACTACCTTCCCATCTCAACCTCATCCATATACTACCACCCACCTTCAACCCCAATGTATACATCACACCTTCCTATTTGCCTAAGCCCAAGGTGCATATTCTAGAGAGCTCTGATTTATCAAAGAAATATGCACCTCAATCCCAACCAAAACGCCAACACCCAATGGTGCAGATGATTTGAAGCCAAAATTTGGCATTATTGGTAGCTATTCTCACAGGCATGCAATTTCCTCCTTATGGATTTCCTTGAACCATGGATTGATCATGCAGCAAAGGAGCACTGGCGAAGTTTTGGGTCTGACACTAGCTGAATCTGTGATAGAGGTTGAAACTAACGTAGGACCAATAAATTGGAGAGATATTATGACCATTTCTATGATCAAGGATGAACCACCTGTTGATTGCATGCATCTCGTTCCAGACATGGTGGATGGCACGTACTATGATTAGCAATTTGGGCATGCTTTCATTTTATTTTATGAATTGGATGTTGAGCGTGAACCTAATTCCACCAAGACTATAGAACTGGAATCAGGATTGAGTCAGTCTTGTGAGTCTGGGTTTGGTGACTCAGGGGATATTCACCTGAACATCACTATTCTATTTGTGCCTATCTTTTCACTTTAATCTAAGTATGTTTTGTTTCGACCATTGAGCTAGGAGTTCTTAATGAAAATGCAGCAATTTTCACCTACTTCTTTGTGCCTGTAAATCATTGCATTGACCGAAATTTTCAAAACCTTTTTCCAAAACTGTGATAAAAACAAAGATGAAGGAACTCCTCAAGATTTTCAAAATTTGATCGACTAAGAGGAAAGGCGACGTGTTAAGCCCTTGATAGATGAGATCATTTTTTGTTAATGTAGGTATTGAGAAGGATCCTGGCTTGATCTAGATTAGTTCTTCATTGTCTTGAGAAAAGCGCGAACAATTAGTCGCTTTATTAAAAGATTTCAAAAAATGTTTTTGTATGGTCCTACAAAGATATGCCTAGAATTGATCGTGAGATTATACAGCATAGGATCCCTCTTAACCTGAGGTCTGACCCTCTTAGTTTTCAAACCTTGATTTAGACTTTTCAAAAATCAACCAGATTGTGAGGCTTGCATAGCCAAATTAGAAGCAGCCCTCAAACTATGGGCAAAATGGTCGAATTTGATTGAAGATTCAAACCTAGTCGTTTCTCAATCCAATGGAGATTGACAAGAAAGTCAAATCCCAAAATTTAAGAGAAGAAGATTTATTATTGAAGGACAATCGAGCTCATATCCATGGCACTATGGGAAAATTCAGACCCAATTGGAGGGGCCCCTACATCATCAAATCTATCTGGTCAGGAAGAACAACCATTCTCATGGATTTAGATGGTCTAGAGATCTCATAACCAATCAATATAGACAGGCTACAAAGGTACTACCCTTGATAGGCTCACTGGGTCGAAAACCCAGAAGGGCGACTCAAGCAAAAGTTAGAGTAAAAAAAAAAAAAAAAACTTGCAAGGTTGAAAACCTGGAATGGCGGCTTTGACAAAAGTTAGAGCACAAAAGGAAAGTGTTAATACCCGAGGGAGCCTTACCCCCGGGAATTATGTAAGGCCTGATTCCTATCTTTGGGATATGTAGACAGCTTCATCTTGAAGTTCGGCCCCAACCATTTTCAATTCGCTCGTCCCGTCCATGTTTAATTGGTATATGTTTACCTGACTCGGTTGTCTTGTCCATGTTCAATTGGCTCATCTCCATCTAATTCAGTTGTTCTATCTCTTCTTGATGGCAAATTCAATTGCAAGGTAGATCTAGTTCAAATTTGAGATTGTGCCTCTTAGGGATTGATTCCATGTTGGTCGGGTAGTGGCCATTTGCAAAAATAGATTTTGAGGACTTTTAATGAAGTTGACTAATTTTCTCAAAAATTATTCTATTTTTCTAAAGCCAAACCATTTCTTGGACCCAAAAAGAAAAATTTCAGCGCTCATAGCTTGACTTACATCAAAACAGAGAGTGGAATAAGCATGTTAATCTAACTCTCATGTTGGTCAAAATGTTTTTAGCAAAAAACCAAAAAAAAAATAGTCAAAACAATGAAATAGGGACATAGTCGAGTCAAGTTTTCTGTCTTTTTTCCATATTCTTGAAACTCTCCATTGTCAACTCACTTGCCAAAAAGTGTGTAATAGTTGTCTCTGGCAGTGTATCACGCCCGCGATATTCAAAACCATGCCCGCGATCGTTGCGCCCGCAGTGTTTCTAATTGCGCCCACATTGAAGTTTTGTGTCTTTCATTCCGACAAGTGTCAATGTGTGTTTTTGTATTGTTTTTGCTTTCTTTGAGTCAGTTTTGATTTCTGGCCACTTGTATATCTAGCCAGTCAATTTTCTAGCCAGTTCATCAGTTCGTTCAGCTAGGCGGTTCATAAATTAGCCTGCCTGTCAGTTGTTTAGTCGGGCAGTTTCATAAATTAGCTAGCCTATCAGTTGTTCAGCCAGGGCGGTTCATAAATCAGCTAATAGGTCAATCAATGTACTAGCCGGCCAATTTATGAACCCAGAAAGTTGCAGAATGTGTATACGCTCAATGGTTTGTCCTTTTTGAGTCTTGTTTTGAGTGTCTACCATTCTAGCAAGTGTAAATAAGGGTGTTTGGATTGTGTTTGCTTTGTTTTCCTTTCATCGAGTCATTCTTTCATTTTTGGGTAGTTGAGGGTTCAATGTCCAATTCAGAGTTCATTAAAATGCAATCAATCTCAAATTCAAATTCAAATTCAAAAGCAAAATATTTGCAAGCTCAAGTATGAAGCCATTCATGCCATGATGTGCAAACAACAAAACTCATTTTTATTTAAACTTCAGGGTGAAGCCCCCGATCAGCATTACAAGAAAAAAAGAAAAGAAATTTCAAAACAAAATAGGGAAATCCTGAAGCATTGGTGCTCCTTCCTAAGCCAAACAGAGAGAGAGAGAGAGAGAGAGAGAGAGAGAATAGAGGATAAAAGAAAATAAATATGAAAAATACAAAACAAATAGAGAAAGGGCATTTTCTTAGTTTTCCGGCAACAGCCCAATGGCGAAGATTACAACCTACTTTATTTGCACACAACTTCATCGCTCGATTCTCTGTCAAGTGCCTCGCCACATCTTCACTCCTTAGAAGCTTTTAAAGACTCTACTTTAGTATTTACAAAGCCTCTGAAAAAGATTTTTCCCCATTGGCCGTCAATGCGGAGTGCGGAGGTACTCCAAATCAGGCCATGGAGGTGGCCTGCTGTTTCAGCTTTTTGTTCTCCTTCTTCAGTGCGCTAATCTCTTCTTGAGCATCCTTGTACATACTCTGCAGCAGAGATAGTTGGGCATTTAATCGGTACACCTCACTTGTCCTATTCTACAGCAAGTGGGACAAATTGGAGATTGCGGTCACTATCTTCACACAGGACTTCAAAATGAAGTGGTTAGCCTCAATATTAGACTACACTGCCATTGTCTGCTCGATTGACAACGTAGAAAAATTGAGAACATGGGCAGGAAAATGGGCACTCTGCTGAGGTTCAAAAGAGCTGGCCTCAGCATTTTTAATTGGGAGAGTGTTAAGGTCAGGGAAGAGAGTGAAGAAGCGGTGAAAATAAGCCATTGATAGAGGAGTGTAATGCCTCAGAGGGAAAATTAGCAGAGTGATGGCAAGGGGCGTTTTGCAGCTCTCTACCATGTCCTTCACAAGCTGGGTTTAAGAAGAAAATGGAGAGGAAGGAGATGCCAAAGAAGAGTAGATTGCCGAGGCAATCTTGACAAACGAGGGCTCGTCTAGCTGCTGTCAGTCAGGCACACCATGATTGTTTAAATTATGCACCGAACACGACGCTCAGTGTAGACGAACGAGGCAAAGAGACGGAGACAAAAAAAAGGAGAGAAATAGAGAGCTCTGTGTATATGTATGTATATTTTGTATATATTTTGTATATATACGTATGTATACCGTATTTGTATATATATGTATATAATTTGTACATACTTTGTCTGTGTATCCGTATGTATGCCTGTATATCCGTATCTCTAGGTACCCGTATATATGTGTCTATATATATGTATGTATTTGTGTGTATATATATATGTATATGTATACCATATTTTATAATCTATATGTCTGTATATACTTATGTGTCCGTATGTATATATATGTATCCGTATACTTATATAGCTCGTATGTGTGTGTACCTGTATATATGTATGTATCCTTATGTATATTTTGGTATATATGTATCTATATTTTGTATATATTTATCTATGTACATATCCATATTTATTTGTATCCGTATATGTATATATGGTTCATATATATATGGTATGTATAAATTTCGAAAAAAATCAAAAAAAAATTTGAAAAAAAGTCAAAATTCAAAAATTTTGAACAAAAAAAAAGAATGGGGGGGGGGGGGAAAGAACTTTTCAGGAAAAAAAAATCGTGTGCATTTGTTTTGCATTCATCGTGTCATTTTGTGCATTGATTATATCACCACATTGCATATTGTGTGTCTCACATTGCCCCTTCGTGTTTCACATACACCATCACACTTGCACTATCTATTACATTTGTCATGCATGGTTACAGTCCATTCACATCACTTCAAGTTTTTTTTGATTACGTTGTTCCTCATCTCATGATGTCAGCATGGTTGGAGTGTGTTCCTCTTCTCATGATTTCAGTCTGGTTGAGTATGTTTTTTCCTCCTCTCACGATTCCAGCATGGTTGGAGTCTGTTCCTCCTCTCATGATTTCAGCGTGGTTAAAGTGTGTTCCTCTTCTCACGATTTCAGCGTGGTTGGAGTTTGTTCCTCCTCTCATGATTTCAGCATAGTTGGATTGTGTTCCACTTCTCACCTCTCATGTGAGTGTGTGTTTGGATTGTACCCCTTTGTTTGTTTCATTTGCATAAGGCTTGCCTCACCACCTGTCATATTGCATTGCATAAGTCATGAAAAAAAGAACATAAAAGAAGAAAAAAAATTCAACTTTTAATTGCATTAGCATATCATTTGTATGGTTATAACTATCATTGTTGCATCACTTGGCTACACTCTATTTGTATCCACATTTGATTACAACATTTTTCATCAGTTTATGCTGGCCCCCTTCTTTTGGGTTGTAGGATCAAACCACTCGATTTTGTACTGGCCCTTTTTCGAGATGACGAAACTATCCCTTTCTCGGGTTGGCAATCTTGACCACCATTGGTTAATACCTCCCTCTTCTTAGGTTGCTAGTTGAGACTATCCATCTGTTAATACCTTTCCTATTTTGGGATATACGTTGAAACTATTCCTTGGTTAAATTTCATTCTCTTGTGTGAATGTATTTGGATTGTATCCCTTGTTACGCTTCAATGTTACTTGTTACATTGCATTGTAAATCAAAAAAATTTCAAAAAAATAACTGGCCTCGTGAAGCGTGTAAGTCCAACTATCAATTGTATTTCAATTGCATTGATTTCTTGCAAAGGGATACGTAGGCAACCCTTGGGTTCAACCAACTGTGTTTGCATCTTGTTTTGTTTGCCCAAGTCTTACAACCTTGTCAAAAGGGTCGTCTTCGGGCTTTGACATTCACTAATGTCATGAAAATGATTTCGAGTTCTATCAAAAAGGGGCAACTGTAGGCACCCCATTTTGACCGGCCCTAAGACTTGGGCGCTTCCTTTTGATTACCTGATGATGAAAATAAGAGTGTGTTTCTCATATAATTCTCAGTAAGAAAGATGGAATTTGTGCTTCATTTCCAAACCTAAGCCTGTTTTGGCCAAGTGTTCAAATCCCGTTTAAAGCTCTCTTTCGAAACTTTCTTTCCGCCCTTTGTTCCAAATATTTTTGTAGCGTTCTGAGGCCCATTTTTAAACTTCAAAATGGAACTCTCTTTGAGGAAATTGAGCAAAGAACAATGTGGAAATATGAGGAAAAAATGAGAATTCTACTAAAAAAATCGGGTTTTCCCTAAAACAGAAGAGAAAAAAATTAGTGAATAATGTTGGCTTATATGAATAATGGTCGGCCGGCAAGAATAGTAGCCAAGCAGCAGGTTTTGTGGCCGACCGGCTGACAGCTTTGGTGGCCAAGTGGATCATTTTGTAGCCGGGCAAGAAAAGAAAGTGGTTAGCCAACTAAGAAAGTGGCCGGCCAGCTACTTTTCCCAGAAGCAGGATGAAAGCGTGTGAGTCATGCCATTTCAGATATTTTCTTGATTCATTCATGCATGAGGTGCATCTAGAAGACCTGCATGACCCTCCATTAGCCTCCATTGTCAAAAGGGAGATTGTCATCTTCCCAAAATAGGGCATCCATTTCAAACCATCATTGTCCCTCCATCAACTTGTCACCCATCTTGTCTCCCACCTCCTTGTTTGGGCATTGCATTCATATTCTATATGGAGAGATAGAGTGTATGAGATTAAAAAAGAAGAGAATTGAATTGAGGGAGATATATAGAGAGAAAGAGAGAGATATAGAGCTTTAAGCCAAAACTTCCAAAACTTCAAAAACAAACACTGATATTTCATTCCCACACACCAAAACCATTTCATAAATTCCGATATACCCATATTCAAGAGGCTTGAATCAAAAGAGAGTGAGTGTTGTTCAATTTGAGAGAAAAACAGAGAGTTGAAGCAACCCCTCACCCTCCCAAAAAAAAAAAAAAAAAAAACATTGTTAAATAGCCCAAAAACACCATTCTAACTTGAATTTTGAATTTTCAACCTGAGAATTGAGAACGCACTTCCTACACTTGAGGGTGATTAAGAGGAAGTTTGAAAATCAAATCCTTCCTTGGAAGGTAAATTTTGCACACTTTTCGTTTTCTAGCATTTCTTGCATTTTCTTTCATTTTATTTCTTGTATTTCTTTTCTTGCTTCAATTTCATGTTATAAACTTGTTGTAAGCTAATTGGAAGTGGTTAGTTGAGCCACTTGCACATTTCCTGTCTTTTTTTTTTTGGTTTCCAGAACAAAAACAAAGCATTTGGCCTAGCCTGAGTGGCTGGCCAGCCAGTTTACTAGCTGGTTAGCCACTTTCAGTGTCTGGCTGGCAGGTTTTGTGGCTGCGCCAGCCACCCCTTCCTGGACAGAATTTGGCAACTTTCCCGATATCGCGTAGAAGAGTCTCCAACGGTCTCCGAAACCCTCTGAAGCTCCTATTTTTGTTATTTATGTTAATTAGAGAGTGTTTTTGAGGATTTAACTTGTTGTAATTATTTTATTCCTCTCCTCTTTTACTCGGATTTGTAATATTCAAAGCGTTATAATAATTCCCCAACCCCACTTCTTTTTTATCCCGCTCTTTTGCATGCTTTTCATATGTTCTACATATGCGATATATTGTGCTTGTCATTATCCATGCTTTGCATCCATGCTTTATGCCTTAAGATCTAGCTAGAACTGCATCTGTGAGTTTAATCGATTATTATGTGATTTTGTGCGCTACCTCATGTCTTGAGATGATTCACATGTCATATATTAGAAGCCAGATCTATAGTTGCATTTCATGAAAATTGCATTAGGATCTTGTATATAGAAATATGCATGTTTTTGCTAACTTTGTTTTTGTACCTTTTTGCAGTACGTCAGTAAATATGTAAGCTTTAATGCTTTAGCATCTCGCCAATGTGTGATTTTCTACTATGTTTAGCATCCTACCATGTGGCTAGCAATTTGATATAACTTTATGCCTGCCAGTGGGTGAAGTTTGTGTTATTTAATTTGGAATAAAATTAATTTTCATGATTGCACTATTCAAAAAAATTTCAAGATAGTGAAATCAAATTGTTCCAAATTGGACGACACAGTCTATATTGTTTCACATGGTAATTTTTAGGATTTATCTAATAACTAGAATATAGACATATGAAGTTAATAAAAATCATATCATAGTTAGTAAAGGCTGATCTTTTGATTGGGTGATCGGAGGTGCTCAATTAATGACCTTCCCTTCCTCATACCTAACGTTCCGAGCCAAGCATCCTTGACTATGACGAACAGTGGCCTAAGCACGAGTCACGGGTTTCCTAATTCTCTCAAAATAAATATTAAGTGGCAACTCTTTGATCTGATGATGCAACCCATTTTTGGCAAATATTTTTGCAATAAAATGGATTTTCTAAAAGTTTTCAAATGTGGACTCTCATCTACGTTTCACGTTGCACACATGAGATTAGATCAAAGAAATCGAGGGTCCAAAATGTTAATACGCACGGGTAACCCCCGGACGGTGTTACACCAACCCAAATCAAGAGAAAAGCCCAAATCATTGATAGGTTCGACAGAAGATGGGACAATGTCACATGACCAAAGCCTAAGTAAATCACATTCTAGACGGAGATTTGCAGAATATAGGGATACCCTTAGATTCATTCATAATCAATGGTAAGGATCACAATCTTCAGAGATAAAACCATAGACCTAACCACCTCAAATGACATAACCATCTGATGAACCTAATTGGATGAATGGAGCAATCGGCAAGTTGACCACTGAATGCCTGTCATAATCTAAGCCACACATGGCAAGGTAATCCAATGGCATTGGATCAAGGAAACCTGGCCACTTGCCCGACCAAAGTCTGGTAGTAACCAGTGCCTTTAGATGAAGATGTCAATCCAATAGCTAAGGCCAGAGTAATAACACTATAAAAGAAAGAGTAAGGAAAAGTGAAAGAGGTAACAAAGGGAAAAATAAAATCTTTCCTCCTAAACAAATATTATATGGCCAATCAGATTTCTGACTTGATTGTTGGAGGGTTCTCCGACCATATCTGGTCGAGAGTGATCACTGACTAGTTGGTTTCTCTTTGTGGAGTAAAGAAAGGAGCATCTCGTCTTGCATTCCCTATGGAGAATCTTTCTGCCTTTCACAATTGGTGTCATTTGTGGGAACACTGAAGATAAGTATCCATCCTTCTCTAGAAGAGATACAAAGCAACAATCAAAACGCACCAATCAGGAACATGGCCAGTCTAAACTTCAGCTATGATTCCGAGGTGGCACTTGAAGACTTGAGAAAGGTAATCCCTCCTGCTAGATAATGACCACCAACGAGACCACCAACAAACTCCACTCATAGATCGGTTGGTGGCACAAGTCGAAGCCCTTAAAGAAAAACTACGTTTGGCCCAAAGTAAACCTGACATCTGGGTGAAGACTGCCGATAATCACAGGAAGATTAGTCCTCATGGAATACCAGCCAAACTGCTAGCAGCCACCCTGATTAGCCACAGAGAAAATGTCAAGTCACCAGAAAAGAGGACTTCCAGGATTATCAAAAGAATAACTTGCGGAGCTGGCTTGATGGACGAACGGGAGGCAATCCTTAACCTATTCGAAGAAAGCTCTTCACAAAATAACTAGCTTTGCCATTCTCTCAAGTAGTAGAACGTGCCGACCCACCAAAGACGTTTACCCCACCAAAATTCAACCTATACGATGGTAACGGGGATCCGACTAGCCACATTCAGCATTATACTCAAGCCATGACATTATGGAGCAATAATGGTCCAATCATGTGCCGAATGTTCTCCTCGAGCTTAGGAGAAGTGGCTCTTCATTGGTACTATAAACTGGAAGCCCGATCAATCAATGATTGAAAGCAGTTGCATCAAGTGTTCATTTCACGCTTTATCACCAATAGCTGAGTAGCGAAAGAAGTGGATGTACTCCTCACAATGAAAAAAGACAACACGGAGAGCCTACGAAAGTACACCAGTAGGTATTGGGCAACCTATAACGAGATTGATAACTGTAATAAACAGTTAGCAGTTGCCTCATTCAAGTTGGAATTACAGCCCTCAAGTAAGCTCTAACAATCCTTAATGAAAAAGCCACATACTGACGTGGGTAGTCTAATGAGGTGAGTGGAACAGCACTGCAAAATCGAAGATGACCTATGAAGAACGAAAGAGCCAAAACCTGCCTGACTCCAGCCAAGGGTTCTAAGAAAGGATAAGAAGAAGTCTCTTGACAACAAAAGAAAAGAATCAAACGCCATCACCGAACAACCAAAACCAAGGAAAGAGGCTTTCCGAGTGATCATCACCACTTTTACCGAGCCAATATACCATCTGATGGCAAAGATCCAGAATGAGCCCTACTTCTCTTGGCCTCCAAAGATGATCGAGGACCCATCTCTTTGAAATCATAGGTTACGATGTTCCTGCCATAAGGACTGTGGACATATTATAGAAGATTGCAAAGTATTGAAGCAATTTCTGGAAGAGTTGGCACAAAGCGGGCATTTACGATCTTATATCAATCACTCCCTTGATCGACAAGAGAAAAGAAAGGACAAAGGTGGCGATGTACAACCAATGACAATTATCAACATGATGTATTCAATCCCCTAGCAAAGGCAAGCAAACTGAAAGAAGGAAGAAATAAGGAGGTCGGTACATCATGGGGAAGTGATGATTGTATCAGAAGTCTCCACCAAAAGAATGTGTTGTTCCAAATCAAGGATCACATTCTCCGATGAAGATCTAACATGGGTTTATCATCCCCACAATAATGCTCTGGTAGTAACCTTGCAGATCGGGGGATTCATTGTTAAAAGGATATTGATAGACCAGGGAAGTTCTTCGGAAATCATGTACTATGAGCTCTTTAAACAATTAGGACTGTCCCTTGGAGCCTTACTCCCAGTTGATTCACCACTCTATGGTTTTAATTCTAGCCTATTTTTTTCCTTGGGAAAAATCTTCTTACTAGTAAAAGTCGGAGCAACAGTTCAATAAATTGAATTTCAAGAGGTAAATGTGTGCTCCCCATATAATGCTATAATGGGAAGAACATGGCTGCACCAGATGGGGCCTCTCCCATCCACATTCTACCAGGTCATACGTTTCCTAGAAGGAGAAGTGGAGATCAGACAATGGCAAAATAGTGCATGGCTATGTCTACGGCAAAGCAAATAATTCAAGAAGTTCGAACACGTGATTCAGAACAAGAGAAGGTCGGTGCCCAACTTGGTGATAAAAGTGCCAAAAAACTTGAAAAAATACTAATCGACCCCACATATGAGGAGAGGTTCTTTTTTGCAAGAAAGGTTCTCCCCTCAGAAGAAAATGAGCAATTAATCCACTTCTTACTTCGTTACAAGGATGTTTTTGCATGGACCCCATATGAAATAAAGGGAATCAACCCAAGGGTGATGTGCCATAACCTCAACGTAAATCTAGGTTCAAAGCCAGTGGTACAGCAGAGTAGAAGATCGGCACTACAACACGCGGAAGTTGTAAAAGAGGAAGTCACGAAGTTGCTTGAAGCTGATGCCATTTGCGAAGTACAATACTCGGAGTGGCAGTCTAACACTATTGTCATTAAGAAAAAGAACGGGAAATTGAGAGTTTGTATAGATTTCACTAATCTGAATAAGGCGTGCCCTAAAGACAGTTTTTCCTTACCTAAAATTGACCAGCTAGTGAATGCAACATCTAGGCACGAGAGGATGAGTTTCCTAGATGCATACAGAGGCTACCATCAGATAGCTATGCGTCTGGACAACCAGGAGAAGACGTCCTTTATTACCCCCCTAGGACTGCTCTGTTACAAGGTAATTCTATTCAGATTGAAAAATGCAGGGGCTACATATCAACGGTTGGTTATAAAGATGTTCAGTAAACAGATCGGTCGAAACCTTGAAGTCCACATTGATGATATGGTGATCAAATCACAGGATGCCCAGAATCATCCAGCCGATCTCCATGAAGCATTTGGGGTACTTCAAAAATACAAGATGGACCTTAATACAGCAAAATGCCTTTGGGGTTAGATCTGGGAAATTCCTCGAATATATCATTACTCATCGCGGAATAGAAGCCAAACCTGACCAGATCCAAGCACTGATCGATTTAACTCCTCCCACATCAATAAAAGGAATCTAGATGCTCACTGGAATGGAAGCGACACTCAACAGATTCATTAGCCAATCATCAAACCGGTGCCGACCATTCTTCTAATTAACAAAAAAGAAATCTCAGTTTGAGTGGACCCTAGAGTGCAATCTTGCACTACAGAAATTAAAAACCTGTCTGGCCAAACCACCCATGCTCACAGGTCTCGAGGTTAGAGAAAAGTTGTATGTATATCTTGTCATATCCGATCATGTTGTAAGTTCGACACTCATCAGGGAATCATCGAATGGACAATCACTGGTCTTCTACATAAGCAAAACATTGCTCGATATAGAAACCAGGTATTTATCTTTAGAAAAACTCCTTTTGGCACATGTCGTCACATCTAAGAAATTACGGCAGTACTTCTTGCCTTATCCCATCATTGTTTATTCCAAACATCCACTTAAACAGGTCCTCCACAAGCTAGATTCATCAGGAAAAATTTCCAAATGGGCTGTCGAGCTCGAGCAATACGACATCATCTTCAAACTGCAAACTGCAAACTGCAATCAAGGGACAAGTTCTGGCAGATTTTGTGGCAGAACTCTTCCCAAAAGAAGGAACCAAGGGAGGGGATGGGTTCTCATCAGAAGTATTATGGACCATGATCTGCGATGGGGCCTCCAATAACAAAGGTGCAGGAATAGGGTTTGTACTAACCATGCCAGACAAAGCAGCAATAGAATTTTCTGCTCGGCTAGTCTTCTTGGCAACCAACAATGAGTGTGAATATGAGGCTCTCATTAATGGGCTCACCACCACAAAATTGCTAGAAGCAGACTCTATAAGTGTTCAATGTGACTCATAGTTGGTTACAAAGTAGATAAATGAGAAATAAGCAACCCGCGACGAAAGAATAATGAAATATTTGGCTACAACCAAGAATTCAGTAGAGTAGTTTTCTTTGTTCGAGATTCAACAGATATGACGAGATTAAAATAGTCATACGGACGCATTGGCGAGCCTAGCCATGGCGGTTGATCAAACGAATAGCCAAACAATTGAGGACAGAACTATCGTTTCCTCCAGCATTGTAAAGGGAGACGTGTGGCACATCCAGCAGGGTGAAAGTTGGATGACCCCATTCGTCTGCTATCTGTCCAAAGGAATATTACCACCCGACAAAAATGAAACACATCAAATTAGGCTCCAAGCTACGCATTTCTGGATGAATGACTTGAACCAGTTGTTCAGGAAGTCATATTTTGGTCCCCACCTCAGGTGCATCCACCCAAATGAGGTAGCAAGCATTTTAGGAGACATTCATGAAGGATCATGCGGAGCTCATGTTGAAGGCAGATCTTTGGCACATCGAGCCATTACCTAGGGATATTGGTAGCCCTATATATAGAAAGATTCCCAACAATTTGTGTAAAAATGCTCGACATGCCAACGATATGAGCCGATTGTACAACAACCACCTAAGGAACTTAACCTAGTTACAAGTCCCTGGTCATTTCCATAATAAAGGTTGGATTTGGTTGGACCAATACCTAGAGCCCCAGGTAATTTAAAGTGGTTAGTTGTAGCTAGAGATTATTTCACGAAATGGATAGAGACCGAACCACTGGCCAATATCAGGGATATGGGTATCAAGCGATTTCTATAGCGCAACATAATTACCAGGTTCGATATTCCAAGAGCACTCATATCCGACAATGACACACAATTTGACTATAGATTATATAAGGAATTATGTGACCAATATGGAATCAAAGCTTACTACTCTACACCTGCTTATCCTGAGAGCAATGGGCAAGTAGAAGCTTTGAATAAAAATATCCTAAATGGGATTAAGAAGCGGTTGGAAGCTTCCAAAGGGAGGTGGGCCAAAGAACTCCCAATGGTTCTCTGGTCATTCCGAACTACTCCTCGACGTGCAACTGGAGATACACCATTCTCCCTCACATTCGGAATGGAGGCTGTCATTCGGAATGGAGGCTGTCATTCCATTATAGATTGATTTTTCGACAAGAAGGGTTAACTTGTTTTTGGATGGTTATCATGTAATAAATGATTATATTTGTTATTAACAGATATTTTTAGATGGTTATCATGTAATGAATGGTTATTAGACTTTTAATGTGTAATCGATATATTTAATATATGAAATACTTTTAGTTTGGGATTTTTTTTTATTTAATGGATTAGTTTAATAATGACATCAAAATTGTTGCCATCTTTGACTTTTGAAATAATATAAACTAATTTAATAAAAATAAACATTTCAAAAAATTATTTCAAAAAATTATTTCTACCCTCTCAAAAGATAAAAATTATTTTAAAATGATGTATTTTTTATTTTTTTCACCAATTTAATTTTTAGTTTCTTAGAAAAAAATTTGAAAATAAATTCTGAAAACCAAACTACACAGAACTTTATATAACCAAGAAAGTTCCAATATTTTTCATTAAAAAAAAGCCATTATATTTCAAAAAAAACATACAAATTAACCAATACAAAATAAGTTGTATGACGACTTTACCCTTAAAATAGACCGTTTGCAAAGAGAACGTCTTTAATTGTCCTTATTTGAAACAATATTTAAAATTCAGAGTTAAATATATCATAATTGAAAAATTAAGAATCAAAATGATACAACTGTTAATATAATTTTACCTAAATGTAATATTGGAGACCCCAATTATATTTAATACGTGATGTTGTATTTTGTTTTTGATATTAAGATGGCTAACAAGTGCTAATTTATTTTCACAATTTAAGATTTGACCATTGTTTATTAAATTATTATTTACAAAAATATTTTTCATTACTTTTTTTATTTATGAGATTTATTTTGATTGATGATGTAAATGTAAAATAGGTGAGACCCTTATCTAATCAAGACCCTACATGAGTTGCCTACCCCTCAAGCCATCATTATATCTGTGAAGGTGAATTCGTTGTAATTCCTTGCACATCATCTAGAAGAAGCAATTATTGTTATTAGAAAAGTTACATTATAATTATAACCCAATTTAAAATATTTCCATCAAGCTAGTTGTTTAGAAGATCATCGCCTATTTTGACATTCCAAGGTTCTGTACCAACAGGTACGACCATACTTGGGGATTGTTTGAGAAGAAAATGTTAGAAATGGGTTCCAAAAAAATTTGAAAAAATAGAATTTTTTCTTAACTTTGGTCTATTTTTTATGTGGGACTCGTGCATCAAAGGTGGCAGGTCTAAATGGTAACGCGTTCTATGCCGTGTTGTGATTCACGCGGCATATTTGGTTGCTCAAAACCATTATCGGGTGAATGGGAAATTGAAACCAAAGTGAGCTTCATGGAAATAGAGTTTTTGGTAAAAATTCCTTAAGATTTGGAAATTTGGCTTGTCCCACATTGATTTGGTGGGAAACTTTGAGTGAGTTTATAAGGCTTGGAGTTGGAACTTGAGGTAGGCCCCAAGGGGCACCCAAGTTTTGTAGAGACGGAGGTTATGGGCAAAATAGGCTAGACCCATTGGACCCAAAATAAACACGCTCGCACCGCCGTCCAATCGGACGAGTTGGGCTTGGGCACGGGTGCGTAGTGTAAGGTTGGGTTGGCTTGTTCGGCCCAATACCTATCTTTTTGGACACATTTGAATTTAATTTATTTTTTGATAAAATAAAATCAGACCATTTAAATTCAAATCTGTCCGAACAGTTTAGTTCAAGGAAAACCCTTACCTGTTTGAATTTAAATTCAAACAGATTTAAATCTGTGCAAATTAAACCGAACAGATTTAGTTATCTGTTGAACAGTGTCGAACAGGTCTTGAACCTGTTCAAACAGGTTTGGTACATGTTTAATTCAAATCTGTACAGCTACCACTCCATCTATAAATAGGCAACCCTCATTTGATATTTTTATTCACAATTTTCGTACTTCTCCTCTGTTAATAATCTCTGCATTTTGCTGTATTAAATTTTTGTGAGAAAGAGTGTGTACACTTAGTGTGTTCGTTGTGCGAATAAATTGTAGTGCTGCATTTATTCGTTGTTGATCATTTTATCCTGGGAGATAGATGTCCACATTCTGAAAGCACCGTGGAAATGACGAATTTGTCTTAAGGACACATTGTCTAACACTAGACTTGATCAAAATATTGTTCATGAAATTAATCAAGTAAGTTGTTAATTTATTTTCTGGTTTGATTTTTGTAATCAAACAAATTCTCTCCTTTTTTTTTTCTGTACTCTGTTTGTTATTAAGTACACAAACAGAATTTATTTTTCAAATACAATGAAGTTTGTCTAATAATCTTAAGATAGATTCATTTTTTGGTGCCTTCATTGTATTTAATTTTCTGTGATTTCATAAAGTGATATTCTGGTTGGAAAATACAAATAGTAGTAATATACTGTTTGCCAAATAGTAGTAATATACTATTTATTTTCTTTGACAACTAGTAGTAATATACTAGTGTCATTAACAATTGCAGAATATTAATTTGTGTTACAGAAAATTATTGTGGCATTTTATTTTTCTAGTTTTAGTAATAAGGAAAATAAAATTATTTTGTATTATAATTTATTTTCTGGTTTTAGTAATTAGAAAATTAATTTGTGTTTTGGTTTTTTCTGATTTTTGTAATTAGATATTATAGCTACTGCAACTGGAAGTGGTACTCCAATTGTTACACCAACTCCGGTCCCTATCCAGAACCATGTTCAAGTTTCAATAAATTACGGAGAAAAATCGAAAAAATTTAACGGTACTGAGTTTAAGAGATAGCAGCAGAAAATACTGTTTTATCTTACAACTCTAAATTTGGCTCGGTTTCTCCGTGAAGAAGCTCCAGTACTTAGAGATAATGAAAGTGATCGGCAAGTTGTTGCCACTGTAGATGCTTGGAAACATTCTGATTTCTTGTGCAGAAACTACATCTTCAATGGCCTTGACAACATGATGTATAATGTTTACAGCCTTCTAAAAACAGAAAAAGAATTATGGGATTCTTTGGAAAAAAAAATACAAGACAGAGGATACCGGCATGAAGAAATTTGTTGTCGATAAATTTCTAAGCTTCGTTATGGTAGACTCCCAAACGGTAATTCTCAAGTTCAAAATTTTCAGATAGATTTGCATGATATTCATTCTGAAGGTATGTCTCTTAGCGAGTCTTTCCAAGTCACTGCTTTAGTAGAAAAGTTACCACTAGTTTGAAAAGATTTCAAAAGTTATTTAAAACATAAATGTAAGGAGATGACCATGGATGAATTGATTGTAAGATTGAGAATTGAGAAAGATAACCGAAAGGCTGAAAAAATGAATGGTAAAAATCCCATTGAGTCTAAGGCTAATGTGGTTGAGCAAGTGCACAAACCACATAACAAAAAGAGGAAGTTTACTGGAGATGGTCCTAAACAAGGTGACAACAATGGCAATAAAAAGTTCAAAGGTAAATGCTATAACTGTGGCAAGACCGGACATCGAGCTTATGATTGTCGCCGCCCTAAGAAGGATCGCGGAAGTACAAGTAAGAAGACCACTAATCAAGCCAATGTAACAGAATTAGATTACATTTCTGACGGGGTAAATGACATCAACCTCTCTGCTGTGGTGTCTGAGGCTAATTTGGTTGGAAATCCCAAAGAATGGTGGGTTGACACTAGGGCAACTCATCATATTTGTGCGAACAAGAAGATGTTCACTACTTACAATGAGACTGCAAATAGTAAACAACTTTTTATGGAAAATTCTTCTACTTCTACTGTGGCTAGACAAGGAAAGGTGATCTTGAAGATGACATCAGGAAAAGAACTTACCCTCAACAACGTACTGCATGTACCTAACATCCGGAAGAATTTGGTTTCTGGTTTTTTTGTTAAGTAAAAATAGTTTTAGGCTTGTATTTGAGTCTGATAAATTTGCATTAAAAAGTGGTATGTAGGTTGGTAAGGGATACATGAGTGATGGTCTCTTCAAATTGAATGTAAGTTGTACCTAAAGTTGCTATTAATAAGAATAACACATCTTTTGCTTATATTCTTAAGTCGAATTTATGGCATGGCAGATTAGGACATGTGAATTTTGATGCTTTGCGTAGATTAATTGATTTGGATTATATACCAAAGTTTGAAATTGATCATAATTACAAATGTGAGATTTGTGTAGAGGCGAAACTAACTAAGGTTCCATTTAAATCGGTTGAAAGAAAAACTGAACCTCTAGAATTAATTCATACTGATGTATGTGATCTTAAATTTGTTCAAACTAGAGGAGGCAAAAAGTACTTCATAACATTTATCGATAATTGCACAAGATATTGTTATGTATACTTACTTAGAAGCAAAGATGAAGCCTTAGAAATGTTTAAACTCTACAAAACAGAAGTTGAAAATCAACTTGGAAAAACTATTAAAATGGCTAGAAGTGATAGGGGTAGTGAATATGATGCACCTTTAAATGAATTTTGTACACAACATGGCATTATTCACTAAACTACAGCACCCTATTCCACAACAAAATGGAATTGCTGAAAGGAAGAATAGAACCCTTAAAGAAATGATGAATGCCATGTTACTAAGTTCAGGCTTACCGCAGAACTTGTGGGGGGAAGCAATATTATCTGCTAATTATGTTCTTAACAGAATACCCCACAAGAAAACCAACAGCACTCCTTGTGAATTATGGAAAGGTCGACCACCTTCCTATAAATACTTAAAAGTGTGGGGGTGTTTGGCAATGGTAGAAGTTCCTGTTTCTAAAAAGACTAAGATAGGATCAAAAACAATGGATTGTGTGTTTATTGGTTATGCTCAAAATAGTAGTGCATATCGGTTTCTGACTTATAAATCAGAAATACCTGATATAAATGTGAACACTATTATAGAGTCAAGGAATGCTGTATTTTTTGAACATGTCTTTCCTTACAAAAAATGACAGGAATTAAGTTCACAGAAAAGAACTTATGATTGTACACAAAGTCAAGAGACTAATGACAACCAAACACAAGAGACTAGTAATGGTTTCGACCAACAAAATTTAACTGATGATGAACCAAGACGAAGAAAGAGAGTAAGAACATCAAAATACTTTGGTCTAGATTTTCTAACATACCTGTTAGAAAATGAACCTCAAAACTTTAAGGAAGCAATGACAGGTCCTAAAGCACCTTTGTGGAAAGAGGCTGTTAATAATGAAATTGAATCCATTATGCAAAATCATACTTGAAAATTGGTGGATCTTCTACATGATTCTAAACTTCTTGGATATAAATGGATATTCAAGAGAAAAATAAAAGCAGATGGTTCAATAGATAAGTATAAAAGACTTGTAGTAAAAGGTTATAGACAAAATGAAGATCTGGACTATTTTGACACATATTCTCCTGTGACAAGAATAACATCTATCCGCATGCTTATTGCCATAGCAGCGTTGTATAATTTAGAAATACATCGAATGGATGTTAAGACAACTTTCTTAAACGGTGATCTAAATGAAGAGATCTATATAGAGCAACCCAAAGGGTTTGTAGTACCGGGGCAAAAAAAGAAAGTTTGTCGGCTTGTAAAATCTCTTTATGGATTAAGACAAGCACCTAAGTAATGGCATGAAAAATTTAATCATACAATGTTTACTAATGGGCTTAAGATAAACGAATGCGACAAGTGCGTCTATGTTAAAAACACTGACCAATGATATGTCATAGTTTGTCTTTATGTGGATGACATGCTTATCATTGGAAGTAGTTAAAATATTATCAAATCAACTAAGAAAATGTTGAATAGAAGATTTGATATGAAAGATATGGGGGTTGCAGATGTTATATTAGGAATGAAAATTACTAAAACATCTGACGGATATGCATTATCTCAATCACATTATATTGAGAAAATTCTTGGTAAATTTGTCAAAGATGATATGAATATAGCTAGAACACCTGTAGACATCAGTCTTTATTTATCAAAAAATAAAGGTGATGCGGTGTCTCAGTTAAAATACTCTCAAATCATTGGAAACCTAATGTACCTAATGAATTGTACTCGTCCTAAAATAGCTTATGTAGTCAGTAAAATGAGTAGGTACATTACTAACCCTGGAGAAGACCATTGGAAGGCGATCATTCGGGTTCTTAGATATCTAAGATTTACTTGTGATCATGGTTTGAACTTTACTCAATATCCAGCAGTACTCGAATGTTATTGTGATGTCAATTGGATATCGGATACTAAAGATTCAAAATCCACTAGTGGATATGTCTTTACTCTGGAAGGCGCTGCTATTTCTTGGAAATCTATGAAACAAACATGCATCGCACGATCCACAATGGAATCTGAGTTCATTGCTTTAGACAAAGCAGAAGAAGAAGCAAAATGGCTTCGTCACTTCTTAGAAGATATTCCAATGTGGCCAAAACCTGTGCCAGCTATTTGCATTCATTGTGATAATCAATCTGCAATAGGTAGGGCACAAAATCATATGTATAATGGTGAGTTACGACATATTCGTCGTTGACATAATACCGTAAGGCAATTGCTCTAAAATAGAATAATCTCAAAAGATTATATAAAATATAAAGAGAATATTGCGGATCTGTTAACAAAAGGTTTAACAAAAGAGCAAGTGTATAGTTCATCGAAGGAGATGGGATTTAAGCCTATTACATAAGAATCATCATAATGGTAACCCTACTTATATGACTGGAGATCCCAAGAACTAAATTCAAAGGGACAACTAAGTTATGTGTGGCTCGCCAGAAATCACCAAGGGATTAAAATTTCCTACCCATTCCTATGGTGATAGTGATATCTGCAACATATGTTGTTTGCAGGGGTCTAAGGATAAGCTTAGCTTTTAATGATTACTTATATCTTGATTTAGACATAAAATCAAGACGAGTATAAGGAGATACTCACAATAAGAATCACCTATATGAGTGTTGAACTGGGGCCGGTTCTATGAGAATGAAGAGGCTAAATTCTCTAGAAGTACTCATAAAAAACCGGGAGTGTTCAAGGCCAAAATGATCTAGAAGCACTCATAAAAAACCAGGAGCATTCAAGGCCAAAATAAACACAACCGTGAGAACCACGATGTGTCAGAAGATATTTTGTGTGAAATCTATTGTCTTGGCTTACACAAACGACTGAACAATTCAAGGCATCGCATCCATTGGTTAGCTAGTAAGTCCGGTAGGTTATCACTAGAGAAGGTTCAAAGCCGAAAGCTACTTATCCTGATGCAAGATATTTTTGATTTATACTCTTTCGACAAATTCTGCATATTGTTGCATTTCTGATGTCTTCAAATTCCATTCATATGGGGGATTATTAGAAATGGGTTTTGAAAAAATCTAGAAAAACAAAAAAAATTTCTTAACTTTGGTCTATTTTTTAGGTGGGACCTGTGCGCCAAGGGTGGCGGGTCTAAATGGTAGCGCATTCTATGCCGCGTTGTGATTTACGTGGTATATTTGGTTGTTCAAAACCATTATCGGGTGAATGGGAAATTGAAGCCAAAGTGAGCTCCATGGAAATGGAGTTTTTGGTGAAAATTTCTTAAGGTTTGGAAAATTGGCTTGTCTCACATTGATTTGGTGGGAAATTTTGAGTGGGTTTATAAGAATTGGAGTTGGAACTTAGGGTAGGCCCCAAGGGGCACCCAAGTTTTGTAGAGAGGAAGGTTATGGGAAAAATGTGTTAGACCCATTGGACCCAAAATAAACACACACATGCGCGCTGTCGCCGCTGTCCGGTCGATCGGTCAGGCAAGCTGGGCTGGGCTTGGGTGCGGGTGCGTGGTATGAGGTTGGGTTGGGCATGCCCAACTCAATACCTATCTTTTTGGGCATATTTGACTTTAATTTATTTTTTGGTAAAATAAAATCAGACTGTTTAAATTCAAATCTGTTTGAACAGTTTAGTTCAAGGAAAACCGTTACCTGTTTGAATTTGAATTTAAATTTAAACAGATTTAAATCTAGGCAAATTAAACCGAACATATTTGGTTATCTGTTGAATAGTGTCGAACAGGTCTTGCACCTGTTCAAACAGGTTTGGTACCTGTTTAATTCAAATATGTACAGTCACCACTCCATCTATAAATAGGTAGTTCTCATTTAAAGTTTTGATTCACAATTTTCGTACTTCTCACCACTCCATCTATAAATAGGTAGTTCTCATTTAAAGTTTTGATTCACAATTTTCGTACTTCTCCTTTGCAAATAATCTCTGCATTTTGCTGCATTAAATTTTTGTGAGAAAGAGTTTATACACTTAATGTGTTCGTTGTGCGAAAAAATTATGGTGCTGCATTTATTCATTATTGATCATTTTATCCTAGGAGATAGACGTCCACATTCTAAAAATACCGTGGAGAGGACGAATCTGTCTTAAGGACAAAGTACCTAACACTGGACTTGATCAACACCCCTAACATGATTCAAAATATGTGTGAGGCGCTAAATTTTCGTTCCTACCATACCCCACCCCACCCTATTGTTATCTCTAGTTTCACTATTAAAAACTAATTTCACAGCGCATCTTCTAAATTTTTGAAATTTGATTTATAGAATCTAAAATGTCCCTTCACTTAATATCAATTAGTTTTAGATTTGATGTATTCAAATTTCTAACATGATACTAGAGTCAAGTTTTTTAGTAACATTTCATGATTAAAGTTTTCATGGTGAGTTCATTTACATTATTTTTTCTAATCTCTCAACCCTCCCCATATGCAACCAAACATGTAAATAGTGTTAGAGACTTGTCTTCGTACCCTTTCTAAACCACCCAAACAAATTAATTTGGACCTAGATGCCTCCAACTTTCTAACATTTGATTCATCCAAAGAAAACTATTTTTGTGAGCTATGAATTAATTAGCTACAACTTACAAAAATAAGAATGAGATTCTTTACAAAAATGAGAATGAGATTCTTAGCCCAAAAAGTCTACCTCCTACCATCTGATTTTAAATTAATTTGAATTTTAAGGAAATTCGACCATGTGAGTAATAGGACAAACACATTTTTTTAGACAGAATCCCAGCCCTATAAAACGGTGCATCCAGAGTTGTCTCTTGGTAGTTATCAACCCAACTATTTTTTTAATGACTTTTTCTACCATTTTAGTTTTGATTAGTACCCTCGAACTAATTAAATCTCTTTAAACCATCTGCCCACCAAAATAGCAACATTTTCCCTTTCTTCACGTCTCAATTCACACCTTTCAATATTATGAACTGTATATATTTCTTTCTCCATTTGCTGCTATTAATGGGCTCTTGCCTCATACCCTAAAATTAGATTATTAATCTATTTATTTATAAATACATCTCGTCAAATTTATTTAAAATACAAACTATTTTATATAATTTTGAAAATTACAAAATTCAGTCATCACAATTTGTCAATTAACCAAATTGACAGAAAAAATGAAATTCCTCCCTATTACTGACATTATTTAAAATTATTAATTAAGTTAATAGTTAATTAATGAAAATAATTATTTGTTATGATATTAGAAATTTTAAAAGATAAAATGTAATTTTTAGAATTTCAAAGAATAATTAATATTTTAAATAAATCTTAGACGTGTATTAATAATTTGGATGAAACACCAATAAATTCTAAAATATAATCTTGTAAACTGTTTAGCTTTTTTTTTTTTTTTTTTTTTTTTTTTCTTTTCTTATGAACCCAAAGGTCACATTAGAGTGGAAATTACACACAAACTAGTTATTTCTATATTTGGATTTAATTTTTTAGGGATAAAAGTGAGTTTCTTCAAATGTGAAATTACATATTTGGGCATTCTGCATTATAGAGGCTTTGGATTTTCCCTCATTCTAGAACAAATCCCACATTACGAACAAGAACGTAACACTTCAATGTAACACTTCAATATAACACTTAGTATAGTTTTCCCTAACATAACAACATAACACTCCAAACTTTTTTCAAACGTAATACTCTAATGTAACACACACAAAAATTTCTTAGTTTATTTATTTTATTTTTTTCAAACATAACACTCTAATCAATGTAATCTCAAACATAACACTCTAACGTAACACACTAAAAAATTGTTTAATATATTTTTTTTTCCAAACGTAACGCTGATAGTTTGAAATTATATATTTACCCAAAGTTTATTAAGGAATTTTTGTACTTCTTTTGGAATAGATTGAAAAATCACACACCCTTTTGGAATAGTTTAAAGAATCTCATATCCTGTTTTTGAAGTGTTACATTGGATTATTATAATTGGGAAAAGTACAGTAAGAATTTTTTGTGTGTATTAGATTGTAGTGTTATTTATTTATTTATTTATTTATTTTGAAATGTTACATTGGAAAAAATACAATAGGAAGTTTTTTTTTTTTTTTTGAAGTATCACATCGGAGTATTATATTTAGAAGAAGTACACTAAGGAGTTTTTTTGAAATATTACATTAGAATGTTACATTTGAGTGTTACAGATTGAAATTATACATTTGCTCAAAATGTACTAAGGAGTTTTTATACTCTTTTTGAAATATTTAAAGAATCCTACATTTTTTTAAAATGTTTGAAGAATCTTAAATTTTAAGTTATTTTTGTACTCCTTTTGAAATATTTAAAAAATCTTATATTTCAAGTCATTTCAAATAAAAAAATTCTTATAGATTATGTATCTTACCTTCCTAAAAAAAACTTTTAAAACTAATCGAATCATCATTCCTCGAAATAGAATTTATAAGTAAATTTTTTTAATAATGTATCCTTTATTTAAAAAAGAAAAAAAAAATGCAGTTGAATAATAATATCGCAATAGTTCAGTAACCAAAAATGCTAGAGGCCCCAAAAATTCTATCAAAAATTTTACCAAATGTCTCAGATGGGTGTGGGTCCCACACCCATGTGAGACATTTGGTAAAACTTTTAATAGAATATTTGGGATCTCTAGTATTACTGGTTCGGTAACCACACACAAACCAAAAAGTCAATATTACAGCATAGTAGGAGGGGATTTAATTTATAATCTTTAGATCCACTTCCTAAGGAGTTGGCAACCACCGACCCCAACTGGAAGCCTTTTATTGAATGCATAAAAAAATTGAAGTACAAGATTCATTTGATTTGCTGATATGTTTAACACTTTCTGCAAAATTTTCATTTTTTTAATGCTCTTTAGGTAATGACTCTTGGAATCCATAGTTTTATTATAGACACCGCCGGTTGATGATCATTAGGCCATACAAGCTACAAAGTCAAAAATATTTGACGAGTGGAATTGTCTAACAATTACGTACTTAAGAAAAGTACTTTAAATAATATTTTAAAAATTTAAGTGAGTGGACCATGGTATAACTCAAGCTGTGTTAAATTTGAATATAAATAATTTATTTCATTTTTAAGATTATTTTTTGAAAATACAATTTCGGAGTGCATATCTTTTCTCATTCTAGATGCAACTTATCATTAGTAATAAGAAATTTAAGTAATTTTTTCGTCGATTTTAGCAAACTAATGACAAAAGGGCGACATAGTAATGACATGTGAAATTGTATTTTGATTTCTTTATAACTACTCTAACATATTTTTATTTTTTTATCAAAAAAAAAAAAAAAAAAAAAACTACATTGAGGAGAGAAAACCCTACATGAATGAAGAAAAATATCAATAAAGGGGAGGCTAGTGCAGAGATTATCATAATGCAACAATCTAATCTCAACTAGGTTAACACTAAAAAGTACATATTGTTAAATTTGACAAGAAATACACAAAAATGAGGTATTTGTTCATAAATCTTTCTTCATTTACTTTTGTTCCACTTAATTTAAATTATTTTTCTATGTTCAAATAAGTCTTATGAGTGACATAATTATCAAAATAACCCTAATAATAATATTTATATTAACAGTGTGAATGTTCCGTAATGTGAACATTCACACTGTCAATGTGAATGTTCGTATTGTCAATATAAGCTTTCACACTATAAAATATGAATATTTACTTTACCAAATTGCTAAAGCATTTAAAAAATGTTTATAAATATAAAATTGTCCATAAAATATCTTAAATATGATAATTATAATTTGATGAATCAAATATCTAAATAATATGAGTTATTGGAATAGAATAATATATTATAAACTAATTGAAACACAAGTAGTTGAAAAATAATTTCCTAATAAATCTCCCCACAAAAGAAAACATACTTGATCAATTTGCTATTCGTTGTGCAAAATTCGGCACAATAGGAGGATCATGCCAAAATTTAACGCAATAATGTTTGATTATTGATTTCTTTAAATTTACTATATTAACTCAAAAAATAACACTGAGTCTATTTTTTAATTAATAATTTAATAAAAAATTAATTTTAATAGTTCTTTAAAAAAATACTAATTGTTATATTAAAATATTTTTAATTCAAAATACAATTTAAAGACATTTCAACAAAAATACCAATATTCGAATTTGATTTATTTTATTTAATTTGCATTTGAATTAAGCTAATGAACTGAAGTTTTTAAAAATATTAATTAATGAAATACAAATTTTTAAATAAAATTTTAATTTAAAGACATTACAAATACATATAATTACATACACAATTATATTGTACAGTAAAAATCGAATCATATTAAAAAATGGTATAATTATTGTCAGAACAAGTCTGTCAAAATAACATTTTAACATTGCAACGTGCTAAAATATAATAATAGCTCAATTGAAATAGTATAGCCTATTGGAGATAGTGTTAGAGCAACTCCAACAGAAAAGCCATAAGGCTTTTCAAAGTTATTTTTCAGTTAAGATATCTCAGAAATTCTTTTTCAATGGTAAGTCAAATACCTCGTAAAAATTTTCTCAAAAAATTGACAAAGTTAAGTCTTAGGCTCTGTTTGGCAAGAGTTTTTTTTAATTATTTTAGTCACAAAAGACAAAATAGGTTATTTTACTCACAACAAACAAAACATCACATCCAATCCATAATTATTATACTCTTCTCTAACAAAAAAATCAAAAAAGTCAAAAAGTCATTCCCAAACCAAACTTTTTAGCCTAGGTTAAAATAGACAAAAAAGTCAAAAAGCCAACCCATCTCCCAAACGGAGGCTCAGGGGTTGTTTGGGATAACCTAAATAAGTGTATTTTTTGTCTTTTTACGAAAAAAATGTGCAAAAAAGTAAAAATGTGATGTGATAGAAAAAAGATAAAAAAATAAAAAGATGAATTATTTTGAAGTAGCCAAACTTGGCCTTAGTGTCAAATTTGACTTGAAGTTGGAAAAGCCACTTTTGCCATGTCAGGGAAACTAAATCAAATTATTATTATTTTTATTTTTTTTGGATTTAATAGCCAAAAATTGATATGAGAATTGATTGCGTTAAAATAGCATGTAAACCATTGGAATGAAATAACTAAAATAAATAAATAACTTTTTTGTACAAATCAAAAAATAATTTTGACAAAACTATTTTCACTTTTACGATTGGAATTCCTCATGACATTTTATATTTATGGTACAATTAAGTCATTAGTAATAAGACAAAAAAACAAATTGTGTTTATGAGTAGCCCATTTTCCGGTATCGTGCGGTACATTAACACTAGACTCTGGAGTTATTTGAAATGCTAGCCTCCGTTTGATTTATTTTTAAAATTATGATTTAAATATAAAATTGTATTTTGAGTTATGACTTTTAAATTAAGTTTCTAAAAGAAAAAATCTATTTAGTTATAAGTTTTAAAAATAATTTTGAGTTGTATTTAAGTTTGGGTTTTGAGTTGTATTTTAAATTTATTGAATTTATTTTTTTTAAATATTTAAAAATTTTCGTAGTTTTATTTTTTTAGGCTAAATATTTTTTATCGTAAATATATATATATATTTTTAATGTGTTGTATTTATTACATGTGTGCGTTGTATTTTTTAAAATATTTAAAAATTTAAAATGAGTTTTATTTCTTTATTTTAAATATATAATTTTTAGTTTAAATATTTTTTATTTTAAATATTTTATTTTATTTTTTAAATATTTTAATTCTTTTTAAATTTTAAAGAATTTTGGATCGCCCGTATATATATATATCATAACAAATTATTTAGTCAATAGTTAAAAAAAATAACAAAATATTTTTTTAAAAAAAGCAAAAAAAAATCTTTTTTTAAAATAAAAATAAAATAAATATAAAATAAAAAAATTTAAGAAAAAAATTGAATTTTTTTTTTAATAGAATTTTAGAAAGAATTTGATTATGAGTTTTGAAAATAATTTTTTAAGCGAGTTTTGAATGGTGTGTTTTATTATGAGTTTTGAAATTTTTTTATTAGATTCACCATTTCAAAACTAAACCAAAAGCTTTTGAAGATTGGTTAAAGACATTTCAACCAAACAAAAACAAAAACATAAAAGAAATGAGTATATATACACGTCTGTAGCTTCAAAATACCGCGTTAATGGTGTGCCCGACTAATACGGGTGCAAAAAAATTAGCAAAACGAGGGGACACTATATTGATTATGAATTGATATTATCAATGCATTTAGCTGAATAGTTGGTAAACAAATCACTAAAGAATTAGTAAAACTAAAAAGTACAAAAAAAGAAAGGGAAAATTATGAAAGGTAACAAGAAAACATAATTTAAATTAAAAAAAAAAAAGGAAAGGAAAATAAAGAAAAAGAAATGGTTTAAGATGTTTTGGATGCATCTTGATCAGGGGAAGCAGGAGCTGTCCAATACAACTTCACTGCAAACAGAAGCTTCTCCCTCACTAATGGTCCATCTTCATGGTCAACTATCTGGCTATCCCAATTCATTCCATCTATGATCCTCTTCACTTTAATCAATATGTCAACATCATCTCTGAATATTATACTTCCTTCTGGTCTCAAAATTCTATCCATCTCTAGCAGAATATCCTCAATTTCACATCTGTCACACAATTGTATAATCAATATTAGAAGCTGTACAGCCCTACTGCAGTTTACATGATAGACCCTAAAATTTTTCTATTAAGAAGAAAAATCTCTGAAATTGATTTACCTGTTCTTGTACAGAGTGAACACTGAATCGGCATGAATGAGATCGTAAGTTCTAGGATAAGTAGACATTGCTTCACACCTGCAAATTAAACCAAAATCTTAGACACCACAATCCTATAAACATTATTATGTACATAAAGAGAGCAAATGAATGGATTGTTAGGTTTAAGTACCAGCTCTGGTATGTTCCGATCAATCCCCGTTCAAAAATAGCTCCAAGGGTGTTGATCTTGGCCTCAGGTGGAACAATATTCATGACCCAAACAGGGTCATCAACTAGAGCAGCAGCAAATCCACCTAGGTAGGCATTCATGTCGAGCAGGTTTCTGTATCTTCCGGCTTGCTCGAGTTGATTATTCACGGTTTTGTAGTATGCTACCCTCCTCTTCCATAACAGGTTATCTTGTTGGAAAACCTCTGCTGTTACTCCTTTCACTGTTCCTCTGTTAATCCTAGGGGGTACTACATTCAATCTCTTTGGCCAATTTGCCAATTCACCACCAGCAACTTCTTGATTGTTGGAAACCTCAGGCAGAGGAGTCAAGCAAGTCTCTATATTTGTGTACCTAAAAAATGGTCAAGTTTCAATGTACTTGAGCATGATTGTATATGTGCAAATTGCAATTTAAACATATTGTTGCACAAATGAATACAAAATAGCATAGTCATTGAGTAGCAAAAAAGGACAAACCAGGCTCTGTCAGGATCCTGGGCAGGGCAAAAGGGTGGGTTTTGGGTGATCTTCCGGTTAGCTTTACACTGTAAATGATTGGTGGGTTTTTGCCATATAGAAATGTCATCCTTCTCCACCAACTTGTTCCAGCAGAGGCTGCTGGCTACATTTTCAATACCAGTCTGTTCAGCATTCAGATCCTCCTTTGTTCTCTCCCATCCTTTCCAATATTTCTTCCAGCGGATCGGGGGACCAGAGAGGATCCAGTATCCACCGGGCCTTAGAACTCGGTCAACTTCCATCAAGTAAATGCCACCTATGCCATGGTACAACAAAATACAATTTACAGTTCCGAAATTAATGTGCGATATCTAATATTACCGTAGGTTAAGCATACTTGTGACATTTTTTTGTATAATTTTAAGTGAGAACAACAATTTTGGTGTGTTGATAATTGGGGCAATGGGATTTTACCATGTTGGCCCCATGGAATGAGGCAACGAGAGCAGTGAGCCATGTCGAAAGCTCTTGACGGGTAAGGAAGCCTCTTGGAGGCAAGGACTCCAATCAATGCAGGTACACCTCGCTCCAAAGCAAATTGAACTTGAGCTTCATGTGTGTCCCTTGGCGCGAATGACACTGTAAGGATGTTTCGTGATAGAAGATAGGCACCCCAGCTCGCAACCTGCATTAATATTAAAATTGCAAAAATATAGAAACAAAGTTAATGATTTAAATGGCTTAAAAATTTAGATTAGATAATGGTCAACAATTGAACAAACAGAAACAAAGTTCCATCTTTTGCGTAGCTGTCCACCCACATTATGGTAGAAGGGTAATTTTGAACTTTTAAAACTCCTTTGGTTTATGTGGGTTTTTTTTTGGGTGGTATTTACTTAATATTTTCTCAATTATAAATGAATTATGCTTGAATAGAAGACAACTAAAGATTAAAAAAATAACTAATTTCCTCAGCTTTTTCCTAAAATTTTAGATTTTTCTTTCAGACTTTTTTTTTTTAAATTTAGGAATTTATTCTAATTCTAAAATAACATAAAAATGCCAAACAAAATAATAAATAAAAAATCATTAAATAAAAAAAGAGCTGAAAAAATAAAATTCCAAAAGCACAAAAAAGCGAGCCAAACGATAATGGATAGGTTAGGTTTGGATTGCAAAGTAACAATCCAATGTGGGACCAAAATAAAATTACAAAAATGGAACAACGACAACGTGAATTTCTGGACATCCACTTGATGATTTGTTTATGTCGAGAATACGACCAAAAAGAGTGGGTGTCCAGATTCCAGAATGCTAGCCCTACGCACTCAAAATAGCCAGGTTAACCTTACCCCCCCACCCCCACTGGTTCACGCCATATCTATCTTTGGTTAGAATGCAGAAACATGCATGCAGCATACCAAAGGTTAAATTTATGATGAGTCTTCTCTACTTAAATCTTCTGTTCCCTCAGGACTGTTTTGGCAATATGGTTAAAAATCAATTTTTAATTTTTAATTCATTTTAGATCATATCATTTTTCATATTTTTTATTTAAAAAAAAAAAAAAAAAAAAATCAACTTTTAATCAACTTCCCAAAACACCCCTAATTTTCATATTTTTTTCCCATAATTTTAATGTATTTTTAAATTTTTGACTCTCTAGATCCTCATAACATTTTGTGATTCGACAGTGTGTGTATTAAATATACAAATTTGAATACAGAATCTTATTTTAATATTAGATACTATTTTGATGATGGGGTATTCGGAAAAATTAATAATTCATTACAATAATTTCTAATAGATATAGATTAGACCGTGCAATTTGGACAGGTAGACTTGTACACACAGATTTCAATTTAACAATTGGATCTATTCATCTGTTTTTAAAATTTATGAATTGATGATTTGTGAACCATGCGTACATTTTTTTGAAAAAAAAATAATAGACGATATAATTTTATTAAAGACAAATATGAGCTTAATTTGATTCTTTTATAAATAATTTAGAAAAGATATTTATGAATACCACAGGTAAACTTGAAGGGACAATATCACGCACTAATTGATATACCAATATATGTTATGATTTTGTCCATTCAAAATCATGACCCACCTATTATAAAAATTATATAAATTCAAAAACTCTAAAATTATAAGGTAAACTACCAATAGGTTCTACTTTGGACACTTATTACCCATTAAGTCCTATTGATAAATTTATTAAGTGATAAAGATAAATTTATCAGTCTTTTATTTTTATGAATAAATTTATAGTGATAAATTTATCAATCTCTTATTTTTATAGTGTTAAATTTATTAATTAGGACCTGTAGGTAAATAAGTCTAGTTAATAGGACCTATATGTAAGTACCCAAAATTATATGGTATCATTAGTTAGTATATACACATTAATACATATAACTTTACTCATATATACGTATATATTTCCCCAGATGAGCCTTCAATTGAGATGAGATGAGATAAACCAGTCGTTGAAAGTCAAAAAGAAATTAATTAAAAGGAAAAGAAAGACAAATGGAGTTGGTAAAATAATGTGGAGGAAAAGAAAGAGGTATTATTACCCCACAACCCGTATCAATGGCAGTTCTGATAGAGCCATCTCTGAGATTGATCAACTTGCCAATGTCGTCGATGTAGGCATCGGCACCGTTGGGGAACATGGTACCACCACCAGGGAATCTGAAACGGTCACCTTCATATCTGATCCAGTTCTGAACAGCCTTCTCCACCGTCAAATCCTTGTGTGGCACGTTGGCGTACCAGGCTAGATCCCTGCTCAGAGGCCACTTGAATGGGGATTTGTAACCGTACGGCGCTGGCACACGGCACTTCAACTCCTCTCCTTTCTCCGGGCAGTGCCTCTCTCTGTAAATCAACCTGTCTCTCTCGAACTTCAACGATCTCTGTGCGTCCTCACACGGAGTGTACTCGCTGTACTTCACGTCGCACGCCGGGAACATTTTTATGCCGTCCTGGGGAAGCGCCAAGGCGCCGCCGTCGTCCGCCGCGTGGTGAGAGGCGAAATCGATGGCCGATTTGGAGGCGGATGTGATGTGGTTGTTGTTGTTGTTGTTGGTTCTGGTAGTTGTGGTGGTGTAGTTGTTGGTTTGGGAGATACAGGGGATGGTGGCGCCGAGGTTGGAAGTGGTGGTGGCGCCGTCGTTGTTTCGCCAGAGTCCGAGGGAGTAAGAGATAGAGCAGAGCAAAGCGATGAGGAGTAATGGAATGACATTGGTTTTTTTCCAGAAAGAGGAGGGTTGGTTGGGTTTGGAAGTTGGGGTGTAATATGGTGCTGAGTGTGAACCAGCCATGGCTATTGACCACTGTGTATGATTGCTCTCTCTCTCTCTCTCTCTCTCTCTCTATGTCTCTGTGTTTGAGAGTCTTGTTGTGTATATATCGGAGGTGGTAAGGGTGAAGGGTGGGCGGATGGATGGGGTGTGTGTTATAAGAAGGGGTTGAAGAGAGACGGGTTTTGAATCAAGTCGGTCATGTCCATGTAGTGTGTCTATGTATTTATATATTATATTACACTATATAGATTATATTATTCTATACAGAAATGGAAGTGGGGAAGGTGAAGAGAAAGTGAGAGGTGGGTTTGAACTTGGGAAGAGAGGGCGTGGGGAGAGACGAATAGGAAATGGGCGAGAGAAAGAGAGCGCGCGTAAAGAGAGATATAGGAGCAATTTGGGAAATTGCTAAAAAGCCATCTTGGCTTTTTATTAAGTTCTCTAAAAAAAAAAAAAAAAAAAAACACTAAAAGAATTATAAATAAAAAAATAAAAGAAAAAGTGAAAAAGTTAACTTTTTATTAAGGGGTGTTTTGAAAAGATGGTTATAATCTGATTTTTTATCCCTTCCCAAAAGAGGCCTAACTTTTAAAAACACTCCATAATAAAATAAGGTATAAATGAGATTGATCTATATTATTATAGAGTGAATTCAAATATCTTAGATTTTATTAAAAATATATTTATTAATATATGTATACTATCCTATCACCCATGCTATGTACGGGATAATTATAGATATTTATATTTGTTTTAATTTTTTTAATATATAAATTATATTTTTTAAGATTTTTTATAAAAATAATTTAACAATCTTATCATTAACCATAGTGTACAGGAGAAATTAAAAAGGCTACTGCAGTAACTATACACGGGCTGTATCTATAATTATTTATATGAGGGGATTTTAAATGCTAATCAGGGATTTTGACCAAATCAATAAATGCAGGCATGTGGATTGAAAAAAGTTAATAAATGCTGATCAGAGGATTTTGACCAAATCAATAAATGCTGAGGTTTTTTTTTTTTTAAATCAAAAATTTAGAAAATTAAGATTGAGAGATTGAAGCTCCCACAAGGCTTGGGGTTTAGAAACCCCCTTTTTCTTAATATATTTACAATTATCTATATGTGTGAATTATGATTTTTAAATATTTTTTTTTAAACATCTTCTTTTTTTCCTTTTTTATATTATATTAAAGTTTGAGTTTAATATTTTAATAATAATCATATGTGTTGGACTTTTTAAGAAATTAAATGTCTTCTTTTTTTTATTATATTATATTAAAGTTTAATATTTTAATAATAATCATACGTGTTGGACTTTTTAAGAAATTTTTTTTATACTTGTTCTTAATACATTAAAGTGTTATTATGAGGGATAATAATCATATGTGTTAGGACTTTTCAAGGAATTCATATGTGTTGAATTTCAAAAAAAAAAATTTATACTTATTCTTAATACATTAAAGTGTTATTATGAGGGTAAGACTTGGAGGTTATGAAAAGTTAATAAATGCTAAGGTTTTTTTTTTTTTAAATCAAAAAATCAAAAAATTTAGATTGGGAGATTGGAACTCCCACAAGACTTGAGGTTAAAAACCCCTTTTTGCTTAATATATAGTATAGATATAGATATATATTACAATATTAATTTTTTTATTATTTATTTATATTTTTAATTATTTGAATTGTATACATATCACGTGTGTTATCTGCTAATCTTAATTAAAATAACGAGACATTTTTACACCAATAATGATACATACCACTAAAACATCACCACTAACATTACCACTAATGATGTGGCAAGCCAAAAAAAAAAAAAAAAAACTAAGACACAAAACACATGTGGCAGTGGGTGGGACCCACTGCCACATCCCTAGTGCAACCACTAATTAGTGGTCTGGATCATTTTTCTTTTTACACCAGTTTCATTTTGTGACTTGTATTCTATTATGGTGTTGTTTAAAATGATTTAAATAAATATATTTTTTGACTTTTTATAAAAAGATGTGTAGAAAAATTGAGAAATAATGTGCACTTATTTACTTTATGCCAAATAGTGTCTCTGTCTCAAATAAAATTGTTAATTTTTCGAGTCTCATTAATATTTAATAGAAAAATTATCTTTAAAATAATAGGTGTTCACTATTTGTAATTGTTTATAAAAGAATATGATTATGTAGCATTTATTTTGATTTTTAAAATTTCAAAAAATCATAACTTTTACCATATGTATTTATTTTTGATAAAATTTATATTTTTAGAATCAGCATACAGAAATTTATCAAACAAGATTAATATTAATTTTTTATTTAAAATTTTCATAAAAACTAACCATAAATTAAAATTTTAAAAAATAAATAATTTCTTTTACCCATAAACATACATAAATAAATTGAGAAATATCTCAATTACGGAATTAAGAAAACTGAAAATTTTATTAATTGACAAAACAATTATATAGAACATTTTATGTACAAAATTGATAAACTTCTTAGTTTTACTGGATAATTTTACAAATTGAGAAATTGTTAGTTTCGTATAGCTAAAAAAAATAATATTTTATTTTTATAAAATTTTATATTCAATATTGGTCTTATTTGATAGATCTTATTGTGTAGATTCCAAAATATAATTGTTATTAAAAATAAATGTGTATAATAAAAGTTATGAAATTTTTAAATTTTGAAACAACAAAACAAAAGTAATGTCACATGACAGCATCTACAATGGTGTGCCATTGGAGCTGCTATTGCCAAATTATGGCAGTAGTTGTTAGAAAGGCACCTTAAATGGCAAGTTTTAGCAGCTGCTATCTTTGGCAAATGCCAAAACTTGTGTCAAATATGGCACAAGCTTTGGCAGCTGCCAAGTCACCTTCAACCAACCGTTTCTTCCCTTTCTCCCTTTTTCATCATCCTTTCAAAACACAGTTTCAATATTCACCCAAAAATCACACAAATTTCAACATATCAAACACAGAATTTCCAAACAATTTCCAACTTTCCGAATTTCAACATACCAAACACAGAATCACCAAATTTCAACATACCAAACATAGAATCACCAAATTTCCAAATTTTCAAATTTCAATTTCACCAATTTGAAGCAAACAAAATTTAAATAAATAAAAAATTAGAAAATGGACACAGTGAAGTAAAAAAAAAAAAAATACCTGACAGTGAGAGGGAGAAGAGAGACAGATGATCTTCTTTGTGTTCTTCGATACAGATGATACAGATATGTGATCTTCTTTGTGTTCTTTCATACAGATGATACAGTGAGAGAAACAGAGGGGTGGGGGTAGACGGTAGCGAGAGGGAGAGTGAGAGGGATAGATTTGAAGGTGGGTTTGTGAGATTTGGAGACATGGATGATCGATTCAGAGGGAACTAAGGCTTTTGGAGGCAGATCTGGCAGATGGCAGCGATTGGTAGACGGCAACAATAGGCAAAAGGTGGCGGGTTGTAGGAGTGAAAGAGAATCAGATCTGGGTTCTAAGAGTGAGAGAGAGAGAGAAGTGTCTATCCGTGACAGAAAATGATCGATCAGTTGGATAGAGCAGAGATATAGAGAGAGATGAGTGAGATAAAGATAGGGGTGGGGGGTAGAGAAAGACGGAGAGTAGAGAGAGAGGCTTTCGGTGATGGAGAGAAAAGAGATGATATTAGAAAGTGAGAGAGAGAGATGGAGACTAAGAGGGAGAAGGTGATGATGAAACCAAATAAAAAGAGACAAAGACTGTGTGAGAGAGAGAGAGAGAGAGAGAGAGAGAGACGTGGACGGTAGTGATGAAACCAAATAGAGCTGTTGTGCTCTGTTTGGCTAAAAAAAAAGAAAAATAGTTTAGTATAATTTAATTTTTTCAATAAAGTACAATGAAAAAGTAAATATATTTTTTCAAATGAAGGCAATAAAAAGATAAAATTTATTTATTTATTTATTTCCAATTTTTCAATTTTTTTTCATTTTTTATATTTGTCTAGTCGGGAATAATATAAATATATAATTTTTTTTTTACAAACAGTTAAAAAAAGGTCACAAAAGACAAAAAATAAACAAAAATAAAATCACAAAAAAATCTATATCCAAACAACACCTACAAACTTAGAGGAAAAGTTGGTTGAGATTTGTCAAAATAGCAAATGACCATTAGAGCATCATTGCTATAATTTGACAAAATAACATTATTCATTGCCAAATTATAGCAATAGTAATGACATTATAGTAACAATGGTTGGAGATGCTGTGAGCAATCTCCACTTGAATAAAAGAAATTATCTACTGCTTTTGAGGCATGGTTAGGTGGTTACCAGAAGATTTGTGATAGATGAAGTGGGTGGGGCTCACAATTTTGTATTGGAGCATGAGGCATGAGGCATAATGCTTGGTAATTAATGGATAACATTGTCATACGGTACATTTGTAACACTTAATAATTTTTTATTAGTTCTCAATGAATTGACGCTTCTCAATTTCTTTCATATTTTAATAAAAGTAAAATGGTCATATATAAATGTTTTGAAAATAGAATTTTGGAATAATTATTTATAAGTCATATTAGGGAGACTTATGCTACATATGTTCTACAAAAAAACTTATGTTCCCATAAGTTATGTGTGAAGTTTGTTGACACATTTACCCTCAATATTAGTTACGTAACGTAACGTGACCATATCAGATGAGACATTACATAAACGTAACGTGACACCTACATAAACGTAACATAATGTGTCACGCTCCGTTTCGCAAACTTACTAGGTTTTTTATTTTTTAAATTGAATGTGAAAATGTTACTTGTTCGTGTATTTTGAAATTCACATTCATATAGATATGATCTATGGTAACATTTAATTTCCTATATAGATTAAGTTTGCGAAACATAACGTGACACCTATATAAATGTAACGTAACGTGACCATATCAGATGGGATATTACATAAACGTAACGTGACGTGACACCAAAAAAAACGTAACGTAACGTGACACCTACATAAACGTAACGTAATGTGTCACGTTACGTTTCGCAAATAGGATCTTGTAGAATACATTCCTATTTAAATAGGACTTGAAACTCTATAAAAAATTACACATGACTTAATTTAGCATAAGTGTCTGAAATAGGACTTATAAATAAGGGTCCGTTTGGGAAGAGCTAAAGTGGACTTTTTTGACTATTTTAGTCACAAAAGACAAAATAGGCTATTTTAGCCACAAAAAACAAAATATCACATCCAACTCATAATCATTACACTCTTCTCTCACAAAAAAAATCAAAAAAGTCAAAAAGTCAAAAAACTCTTCCCAAACCAAACTTTTTAGCCCATGTTAAAATAGTTAAAAAAATAAAAAAGTTATTCCAAACCAATTCTAAGTCCACCTAGAATTTTATGGGTTAAAAACAATGAGGCAGCACTTAATGGAATATAACATTACTAATAGGATTTTTAAGTAATTAAACTTAAAATTAGTTGGGTTAGTAAGGGGGATTTAGGAAAGAATACGGCAAGAAAAATGAGAAAAATTTTACTATACACATTTTTTTGAAAGGAGTGTACTATATGTATCTGTAATTATGTTATTTATTTTTTTAATTATATTTCATATTTTTTTTATTATGATTTTTTAAAAAATATAATTAAAAAATTATGAAATTATATTATTATTTTAAATTATAATATATATATATATATATATGGTATATAAAATATGTGCCAGGAAAATGGTTACATAGAGAGACAATTATGACTGAAAGAGAGAGAAGATACATAATACTCATATTAAAATAAAATAAAATAAAAAAATCCTAAAATAACATTTGTCACCTCCTACCCAATCCCAGTAGATCCCGTTCCAGTTCGGCACTCTGTTGATCTATCCACATCAGCCGTCGCTACTGTGTCCACCTCCAAATAATCTTTTTCATTTAATGTTATCCCACATCAAACACCGTCATTTAAGATTGATTTTGAATCGAAAAAAGTTGGTAGATTGAATCGGAAAAAAACATTTAAAATTGATTAGTATTAGGAATGTAATTTGAGCGGGTTCAATCCGAATAATTCGAACTTAGTTCAAATGTTTTTAAAAATTTTGACAAAATATTTTTAAATTCAGTATGAAATTGGATAAAAATTTAAAAGTTCGAATTAAATTTGGGCAGGCTTAGACAAAGACGTCAAATAACCCGAGCAACCTAAAACCCGAATTATACATATATAGATATATAAAAATATTAAATATAAATATAAATAATTAGTCATTACATGATATTAAAGTAATTTAAATTATTAAATTATATTGAATATATATTATATATACAAATAATATAAAATCTTACTCTTTTTTTTATTTTCATTTATAAATTATCAGGATTATTACAGTGACATCTCTCTTACATTATATAAATTATTTGTCTCGATGGTATTAATGATTTTCTATATAAAAAAAAAATGTAGATAGAGTCAAATTTTAAGAATTTATTAATGTAGCTGGAAAAAAAAAATGAAATTCATTTACAATTTAGGTAATTCCGGCAACTTGGACAATTCGATTTAACTCGGGTTGAGCTTAGGCAAGCAACCTCGGATTACAATTTGAGCCTAGGCGAGCCTAGACAAGTCTCAACACAATTTGAACTGAGCTTGGATAAACTCCTAACTCGACTGAACTCGCTCGAGTTGTCCTCTTAATTAGTATTAATTATTCTTTTTTTTTCCCTGTCTTTTATTTATTTATTTATGTTTAATTTCTTATGCTTAGGGCTGGTTTGACATACCTTAAAAAAGTCAAAAAATTAAAAAGTTACTAAAAAAGTTATCACTATTTACCCAAAAAAATATTAAAAAATTAATTTTACAAAAAAAAGTACGACTCACATGTCACGTGAGTTGTACTTTAGTTGCCCACAGTTTGTACAAAGGGAACATGCGGAGAAGTAAACAAGATGGTACTGTTCGGCCCGTGGGGGCTCATCACAGGTCCCATTTATAATCTGAATCGTGCAATGTGTAGAAATTGTTGAGTATTATATGCCTATAAAAAATCACATTGATCAGATATCGCTAACTATATGATCAAATCAGTTTTGTATAAAAAAATGAATGGTGTTATAGTTAATGGTTGACCAAAAAACTAATCCGATCAGATAGCTATTAATATCCGATCAATGTGATTTTTTACAACATATAGTACTTGACGAGTTCTACACATTGCACAGTTCCGATTAGTAAAACAGGACCCGTGGTAGGCCCCCATGAGCCAAACGACACTGTCCAATTCAATGCTCGAAAAATGAGACAATCATCTCTTATACACTACTCTGCACATGCTACCAACTAGGATATCCACCATACTGTCTATTCTATCATAAGTTTCTCATATATATTAATTTATACAATTTTTTAATATATATTTTTTTCATAAAAAGTCAAAAAATTATCCCAAACGACCATATATATTTTTTTAACTTTTTAGTCTAAAAAATTAAAAAATACACTTATTTAAGAGATCTCAAACAACCCCTTAATTAGATTTGAATTTTGATGTTCTCATTCTATAATTAAGAATGATAAATTTGTCTCAATTTCGTCCTCTTTCCACGTCTACGTCGTCTTCCCATTTCCTTGCCACTCCTGTTCTCATTGTATTTATTAAATTTATGTATATAAGATACTTACCTATCATTCATGTTATGCATGAGATAATTATAAATATTTATATTTATTTTATTTTTTTTAATATATAAATTATGTTTTTTAAGATTTTTTATAAAAATAATTTAACAATTTTATTACTAACCATAGTGTACAGGAGAAATTAAAAAGACTACTGCAGTAACTATGCACGGGTTGTATCTATAATTATTTGTATGAGGGGATTTTAAATACTAATCAGGAGTTTTGACCAAATCAATAAATGCAGGCATGTGGATTAGAAAAAGTTAATAAATGCTGATCAAGGGATTTTGACCAAATCAATAAATGCTGAGATTTTTTTTTTAAATAAAAAATTTAGAAAATTAAGATTGAGAGATTGAGCTCCCACAAGGCTTGGGGTTTAGAAATCCTATTTTTCTTAATATATTTACAATTATCTATATATGTGAATTGCGATTTTTAAATGTCTTTTTTTTTTTTTTTAAATGTCTTCTTTTTTTCATTTTTTATATTATATTAAAATTTAATATTTTAATAATAATCATATGTGTTGGACTTTTTAAGAATTTTTTTTTATTTTATTCTTAATGCATTAAAATGTTATTATGAGGGATAATAATCATATTTGTTGGGACTTTTCAAGGAATTCATATGTGTTGGATTTTAAAGAATTTTTTTTATGCTTGTTCTTAATGCATTAAAGTGTTATTATGAGGGTAAGATTTGGAGGTTGGGAGAAGTTAATAAATGCTAAGTATTTTTTTTTTTTTTTAATCAAAAAATTAAAAAATTTAGATTGAGAGATTGGAGCTCCCACAAATCTTAGAGTTAAAAACCCTCTTTTACTTAATATATAACTAGCTTATCACCCGTACTATGCACGAGATAATTATAAATATTTATATTTGTTTTAGATTTTTTTTAATATATAAATTATGTTTTTTAAGATTTTTTATAAAGATAATTTAACAATCTTATCACTAACCATAGTGTATGAGAGAAGTTGAAAAGGGTACTGTAATAATTATATACGGATTGTATCTACAATTATTTGTATGAGGGGATTTTAACCAAATCAATAAATGCGTTCATGTGAAAAGACATGTGGATTGAAAAAAGTTAATAAATGCTGATCAGGAGATTTTGACCAAATCAATAAATGTTGAGTTTTTTCTTTTTTATAAATAAAAAATAAAAAATTTAGAAAATTCAGATTGGGATATTGAAACTCCCACAGGCCTTGGGGGTTAAAAATCCCTTTTTGTTTAATATATAGTATAGATAGATTATTTAGAGCCATTGAACAAACTACAATCACATTTTTCTTTTAGTGAGTTAATTTCAATCATATTAAAAAATCAAATTATAAACAAAAGGAGATAACTTCAATCATACAAATCACAATTTTTTTAATGCTATCTAACTACAATGACATTTTTCTCATAAGAAAAAAAATAATTGAAAAAAATAACCATTAAAATAGTAAATAAAAAAGATTATTTAGAATCATTGAACAAACTACAATCACATTTTTCTTTTTGTAAGTGTTTATGTTTATCTAACTTCAACCATATTAAAAAATAAAATTATAAACAAAAGGAGATAACTTCAATCATACAAATCACAGTTTTTTTTAATGCTATCTAATCATCATCAATAATTAAAAAAATCAATCACAAATTAAGTCAATTGATAATTAAAAAACACAATAATTTATTTTTCAAAAAACATAGTGAGTTAAAAAGATCAATTACAATTTATTTTTGGTCAAAATATAATCTAATCATCATCAATAATTGGTAAATTATGTGATCCTAATGAGTACAATCCATTTTATTTTTCAAAAAATACAGTGAGTTAAAAATTAAATAACAAATTAAGTGAATTGATGGTTAAAAAAACACAATAATTTTTTTTTTTCAAAAAACACAGTGAGTTAAAAAAATCAATTACAATTTTTTTTTCAAAATACAATCTAATAATTATCAATAATTAGTACTTTAAAAATCAAATCAGAAAAAAATCAAATCAAATCACAAATATTTTTATGCTATCTAACTACAATCATATTTTTTTCATTAATAATTGTAAAGAAAAACCATTAAAACAGCAAATAAAAGATTAAATCACATTTTAAAAAAAGAACTATTGAACAAACTACAATTCCATCACATTTTTCCCATAATAAAATAAATAAATAAATAAATGAAAAAAAGAATCATTGACTAACTACAATCACATTAAAAAAAAAAGAACCATTGAACTAACTACAATCACATTTTTTTCTTTGTGAGTGTTTATGTTTATCTAACTTCAATCATATTAAAAATAAATTAAAATAGTAAATAAAAAGATTAAATAATATCAAAAAAAAAAAAAAACCATTGAACTAACTACAACAATCATATTAAAAAAAGAGAGCCATTGAACAAAGTATAATCACATCACATTACAATCACATTTTTTTCTTTGTGAGTTTTTATGTTTAGGGTTTAGAGTTTAGTGTGTATTAGAGAAGTTAAAAGACTTTGAAGAATTTAATAAGTGCTAAGTTTTTTTTGAAAAAAAAATCAAAAAAATTAAGAAATTAAGGTTCAGATATTGGATCTTCCACAAAACTTGTGGGTTAGAGACAGATATAAATAAATTGATAGATATAGATATAGATATTTATATTTGTTTTAAATTTTTTTTAATATACAAATTATTTGTTTTGGAAAAGGTACTGCAGTAATTATAAGAGAAGTCAAAAAGTTTTATGGGTTGAGAGAAGTTAATAAATGTTGAAGTTAATTTTTTTTTTTAAAAACAAAAAATTAGAAAATTAGGATTGACATATTGGAGCTCCCACAGGCCTTGGGGGTTAGAAACCCCGTTTTACTTAATATATAGCTAGCATATCACTCGTGCTATGCACGGGATTAAATTTAAATAAAAAAAAAAACCATTCATAGTTATGTTAAACATATTTTTAAATTGTTAGCATAAAATATATGTAATTTTAAAACAAAATATTGACATTGCATAATTAAAGTAATAAAAATAAGAATTTATTACATTTGTTTGAAATTCACTGAATAAGTAAAACAAAAAATAACTAAAATCTAAATTGTTGTGGGCCTTCCATCAGCATTCCTGTATTGTCAACATGATAGTTAGTATCATAATTAATGAACAATACATATATTATGTATTTATAAAATGTTATAAAGTAAAAAAGTTATACTTACATTTTTTACATTAAAAATAAAATTAAAATAGTAAATAAAAATATTTTACATTAAAAAAAGACCATTGAACTAATTTTTGATTAACTACAATATTAAAACAGTAAACAAAAGAAAAAGTTAAGAAGGAGAAATTATAATCACATTTTTCTTTTTGTGAGGGTTTATATTTATCTAACTTTAATCATATTAAAAAATTGAAAATAAAATTAAAATAGTAAATAAAAAGATTAAATAACATTAAAAATTAGTTAATCACATTTTTTTTAACTATTAAACTAACTACAATCACATTAAGAAAAAGAATCATTCAACTAATTATAATCATATTTTTCTTTTGGTGAGAGTTTATATTTATCTAACTTTAATCATATTAAAAAATTGAAAATAAAATTAAAATAGTAAATAAAAAGATTAAATAGCATTAAAAATTAGTTAATCACATTTTTTTAATTATTAAACTAACTACAATCACATTAAAAAAAAAGAATCATTCAACTAATTATAATCACATTTTTTATTTTTGTGAGGGTTTATATTTATCTAACTTTAATCATACTAAAAAATGAAAAATAAAATTAAAATAGTAAATAAAAAGATTTTACATTAAACAAAAATCATTGAACTAATTTTTGATTAATTACAATATTAAAACAGTAAACAAAAGAAAAAGTTAAGAAGGAGAAATTATAATCACATTTTTCTTTTTGTGAGGGTTTATATTTATCTAACTTTAATCATATTAAAAAATTAAAAATAAAATTAAAATAGTAAACAAAAAGATTAAATAACATTAAAAATTAGTTAATCACATTTTTTTTAACTATTAAACTAACTACAATCACATTAAAAAAAGAATCATTCAACTAATTACAATCACAATTTTCTTTTTGTGAGAGTTTATATTTATCTAACTGTAATCATATTAAAAAATTAAAAAATTAAAAATTAAATTAAAATAGTAAATAAAAAGATTAAATAACATTAAAAATTAGTTAGTCACATTTTTTTTAACTATTAAACTAATTACAATCACATTAAAAAAAGAATCATTCAACTAATTACAATCACATTTTTATTTTTGTGAGAGTTTATATTTATCTAACTTTAACCATATTAAAAAATTAAAAAATTAAAAATAAAATTAAAATAGTAAATAAAAAGATTAAATAACATTAAAAATTAGTTAATCACATTTTTTTAACTATTAAACTAACTACAATCACATTAAAAAAAAGAATCATTCAACTAATTATAATCATATTTTTCTTTTTGTGAGAGTATATCATATTAAAAAATTAAAAATAAAATTAAAACAGTAAATAAAAATATTAAATAACATTAAAAGTTAGTTAATCACATTTTTTTAACTATTAAACTAACTACAATCACATTAAAAAAAAAAAAAGAATTATTCAACTAATTATAATCACATTTTTCTTTTTGTGAGAGTTTATATTTATCTAACTTTATTGATATTAAAACATTATTTATCTAACTTTAATCATATTAAAAAATTAAATAAAAAGATTAAATAACATTAAAAATTAGTTAATCACATTTTTTTAACTACTAAACTAACTACAATCACATTAAAAAAAAAGAATCATTCAACTAATTATAATCACATTTTTCTTTTTGTGAGAGTTTATATTTATCTAACTTTAATCATATTAAAAAATTAAAAAATTAAAAATAAAATTAAAATAGTAAATAAAAAGATTAAATAACATTAAAAATTAGTTAATCACATTTTTTTTAACTATTAAACTAACTACAATCACATTAAAAAAAAGAATCATTCAACTAATTATAATCACATTTTTCTTTTTGTGAGAGTTTATCATATTAAAAAATTAAAAATAAAATTAAAATAGTAAATGAAAAGATTAAATAACATTAAAAATTAGTTAATCACATTTTTTTAACTATTAAACTAACTACAATCACATTAAAAAAAAGAATCATTCAACTAATTATAATCACATTTTTCTTGTTGTGAGAGTTTATATTTATCTAACTTTAATCATATTAAAAAATTGAAAATAAAATTAAAATAGTAAATAAAAAGATTAAATAACATTAAAAATTAGTTAATCACATTTTTTTTTAACTATTAAACTAATTACAATCACATTAAAAAAAAGAATCATTCAACTAATTATAATCACATTTTTCTTTTTGTGGGAGTTTATATTTATCTAACTTTAATCATATTAAAAAATTGAAAATAAAATTAAAATAGTAAATAAAAAAATTAAATAACATTAAAAATTAGTTAATCAAATTTTATTAACTATTAAACTAACTACAATCACATTAAAAAAAGAATCATTCAACTAATTATAATCACATTTTTTCTTTTTGTGAGGGTTTATATTTATCTAACTTTAATCATATTACAAAATCAAAAATAAAATTAAAATAGTAAATAAAAAGATTTTACATTAAACAAAAATCGTTGAACTAATTTTTGATTAATTACAATATTAAAACAGTAAACAAAAGAAAAAGTTAAGAAGGAGAAATTATAATCACATTTTTCTTTTTGTGAGGGTTTATATTTATCTAACTTTAATCATATTAAAAAATTAAAAATAAAATTAAAATAGTAAACAAAAAGATTAAATAACATTAAAAATTAGTTAATCACATTTTTTTTAACTATTAAACTAACTACAATCACATTAAAAAAAGAATCATTCAACTAATTACAATCACAATTTTCTTTTTGTGAGAGTTTATATTTATCTAACTGTAATCATATTAAAAAATTAAAAAATTAAAAATTAAATTAAAATAGTAAATAAAAAGATTAAATAACATTAAAAATTAGTTAGTCACATTTTTTTTAACTATTAAACTAATTACAATCACATTAAAAAAAGAATCATTCAACTAATTACAATCACATTTTTATTTTTGTGAGAGTTTATATTTATCTAACTTTAATCATATTAAAAAATTAAAAAATTAAAAATAAAATTAAAATAGTAAATAAAAAGATTAAATAACATTAAAAATTAGTTAATCACATTTTTTTAACTATTAAACTAACTACAATCACATTAAAAAAAAGAATCATTCAACTAATTATAATCATATTTTTCTTTTTGTGAGAGTATATCATATTAAAAAATTAAAAATAAAATTAAAACAGTAAATAAAAATATTAAATAACATTAAAAGTTAGTTAATCACATTTTTTTAACTATTAAACTAACTACCATCACATTAAAAAAAAGAATTATTCAACTAATTATAATCACATTTTTCTTTTTGTGAGAGTTTATATTTATCTAACTTTATTGATATTAAAACATTATTTATCTAACTTTAATCATATTAAAAAATTAAATAAAAAGATTAAATAACATTAAAAATTAGTTAATCACATTTTTTTAACTACTAAACTAACTACAATCACATTAAAAAAAAAGAATCATTCAACTAATTATAGTAACATTTTTCTTTATGTGAGAGTTTATATTTATCCAACTTTAATCATATTAAAAAATTAAAAACAAAATTAAAATAATAAATAAAAAGATTCAAAAATAAAATCAAAAAAACATTGAACAATATTAAAACAGTAAACAAAAGAAAAAGTTAAGAAGGAGAAATTATAATCACATTTTTTTTTTTGTGAGGGTTTATAAAAAGATTAAATAACATTAAAAGTTAAGGAGAAAACAAAAATAACACTTACTGTTTGCATACGTAGTCACTGAAGTTGGAAGTGTAAAAGTGAGAACTAAAGAAGGAGAAAGCAAAAAAGAAAATCACTGTTAATATTAAAACAGTAAACAAAAGAAAAAGTTAAGAAGGAAAAAACAAAAATAACACTTACTGTTTGTATACGTAGTCACTGAAGTTGAAAGTATGAAAGTGAGAACTCAAGAAGGAAAAAGCAAAAAGGAAAATCATTGTTTACAATAGGTATGTGAAAAGTTAAGAAAAATATGTGTATTGGAGAAGTTATAAAGGTTTGAAAGAATTTAATAAGTGTTTATTTATTTTTTTTTCAAAAAACAAAACAAAAAAATTAAGAGGGAAAAAAATTAAGAGCCATTTACACAATAGTTACATGGGTCTCTTGGGGATGCAAAAAAATTTATATCTATTTCTAACCCATAAATTTTTGTGGAGTTCCAATATAATATTGGGATTGCTTGGTGATTGGTTCAAAGATTATGTATACACTATTAATAAATGAAGGAGATAGAGGGTGGGGAAATAAAACAATAAATGAAATGAGAGAGAGAGAGAGAGAGAGAGAGAGAGGCTATGGCTCTTAATTTACATGCCACCACTTTTGCTTCCCCAAGAGACCCATGTAATCATGGTGTCAATGGCTCTTAATTTTTTTCTCTCTTAATTTTTTTGTTTTGTTTTTTGAAAAAAAAAAAACACTTATTAAATTCTTTCAATATAATTTTTTTCTCTCTTAATTTTTTTTGTTTTTTTTTGTTTTTGAATGTAATCATGGTGTCAATGGCTCTTAATTTTTTTCCCTCTTAATTTTTTTGTTTTGTTTTTTGAAAAAAAAAAAAAACACTTATTAAATTCTTTCAATATAATTTTTTTCTTTCTTAATTTTTTTTTTTTTTGAAAAAAAAAATAACACTTATTAAATTCTTTCAATATAATATTGGGATTGCTTGGTGATTGGTTTATTATTTTATAATTACACTATTGATAAATGAAGGAGATAGAGGGTGGGGAAATAAAACAATAAATGAAATGTGAGAGAGAGAGAGAGAGAGAGAGAGAGAGAGAGAGAGAGAGAGAGAGAGAGAGAGGCTATGGCTCTTAAGGGAAATTCCTCGTAGCTCGAAAAAGTGTAGCACGAATGGCTCGAAAATATTCTCTTACCGGTAAGAGAATATTTTTTAGCCTATGAAAATATTCTCTTACCGGTAAGAGAATATTTTTTAGCCTATGAAAATATTCTCTTACCGGTAAGAGAATATTTTTGAGCCATTCGAGCCGTGATATTCGAGCTACGTAGCAGTTCCGGGCTCTTAATTTACACGCCACCACTTTTGCTTCCCCAAGAGACCCATCTATACTATATATTAAGCAAAAGGGGATTTTTAACCCCAAGCCTTGTGGGAACTCCAATCTCCCAATCTAAATTTTTTGATTTTTTGATTTAAAAAAAAAAAAATCTTAGCATTTATTAACTTCTCCCAACCCCCAAGTCTTACCCTCATAATAACACTTTAATGCATTAAAAATAAACATAAAAAAATTCTTTAAAATCCAACACATATGAATTTCTTGAAAAGTCCCAACACATATGATTATTATCCCTTATAATAACACGTTAATGCATTAAGAACAAGCATAAAAAAAATTTCTTGAAAAGTCCAACACATATGATTATTATCAAAATATTAAACTTTAATATAATATAATAAAAAAAAGACATTTAATTCCTTGAAAAGTCTATCACATATGATTATTATTAAAATATTAAACTTTAATATAATATAAAAAAGGAAAAAAATAAGACATTTAAAAAAAAAAAAAGACATTTCAAAATCGCAATTCACATATATAGATAATTGTAAACACAATTCTCTAAGGAAAATGGGATTTTTAACCTACAAGCCTTGTGGGAGCTCCACTATCCTAATCCTAATTTTCTAAATTTTTTTATTTAAAAAAAAAAAAAAACTCAACATTTGTTAATTTATCCCAATCCCCATGCCGTTTGAGAGATTTGATCAAAACCCCCCTCATAATTAAACTTTAATGCATTAAAGACCAGCATAAACAAAATTTCTTGAAAATTTCAACACATCTATCTATCTATATTATATTATCTATATCTATATCTACATCTATCTATCTATATCCATATCTATACTATATATTAAGCAAAATGGAGTTTTTAACCCCAAGTCTTGTGGGAGCTCCGATCTCCCAATCTAAATTTCTTGATTTTTTGATTTAAAAAAAAAAAATCTTAGCATTTATTAACTTCTCCCAACTCCCAAGTCTTACCCTCATAATAACACTTTAATACATTAAGAACAAGTATAAAAAAAATTCTTTGAAATCCAACACATATGAATTCCTTGAAAAGTCCCAACACATATGATTGTTATCCCTCATAATAACACTTTAATACATTAAGAACAAGCATAAAAAAAAATTCTTGAAAAGTCCAACACATCTATCTATATCTATACTATATATTAAGCAAAAGGGGATTTTTAACCCCAAGGCCTGTGGGAGCTTCAATATCCCAATATGAATTTTCTAAATTTTTTATTAAAAAAAACTCAGCATTTATTGATTTGGTCAAAATCCCCTGATCAGCATTTATTAACTTTTTTCAATCCACATGTCTTTTCACATGACTGCATTTATTGATTTGGTCAAAATCCTCTGATCAGCATTTAAAATCCCCTTATACAAATAATTATAGATACAATCTGTGTATAGTTATTGCAGTATCCTTTTCAATTTCTCTCATACACTATGGTTAGTGATAAGATTGTTAAATTATTTTTATAAAAAATCTTAAAAAACATAATTTATATATTAAAAAAAATTTAAAATAAATATAAATATTTATAATTATCTCGTGCATAGCATGGGTGATAGGCTAGTTAAGCAAAAGGGAATTTTTAACCCCAAGGCTTGTGGGAGTTTCAATATCCCAATCTGAATTTTCTAAATTTTTATTAAAAAAAAAAAACTCAGCAATTATTAATTTGGTCAAAATCCCATGATCAATATTTATTAACTTTTTTCAATCCATATGCTTTTCCACATGCCTGCATTTATTGATTTTGTCAAAATCCCCTGATCAGCATTTAAAATCCCCTCATACAAATAATTATCATATAATCTGTGTATAGTTACTGCAATGCCCTTTTCAACTTCTCTCATACACTATGGTTAGTAATAAGATTATTAAATTATTTTTATAAAAAATCTTAAAAAACATAATTTATATATAAAAAAAAATCTAACACAAATATTAATATCTATAATTATCCCGTGCATAGCACGGGTGATAGGCTAGTTTAATCATGATGTCAATGTAATTATTATAATCTTTGACCCAATCACCAAGTCAAATTTTTTTTTAAAAAAAAATAAAAAATCAGGAAATTAGGATTGACATATTGGAGCTTCCACAGACTTTGGGAGTTAAAACACCTTTTTACTTAATATATATATAGTATAGATATAGATATCATTTAATTTTTTCAATACAATAAAACTAACCACAAAAATAATACACTTATGTCCCCTTTATTTTCCCGCATGATGGTAGAATTGGATTAGATTAAGTGGCAACTCTAGAAAATTTTGGATAGACATTCAAAAATTTACAGTAGCGTTTTTTCAAATCACGATTTGAATAAAAAAAATTCAAAGCTCATAGCCAAACACTTAATTTAATTTTTTTTTTCAAAATTCGTAACTAAACTCTTTTCAAAACTTTGTTTTTAAGACCCCAAAAAAAAAAAAAGGAATTCAATTTTTTTTTATTTTGTTCCTTAAAATTATTTTTTATTTTTTTGAAAAAATATCTTTTTTAATTTTTGAATAAAAATAAATTATTTTTATTAATTTTTCAAAAAATATATTTTTTATTTTTTTAAGTATTGACTAAATAATTTGTTATAATTTACATATATATGGGCGATCTAAAAATTTTTAAAGTTAAAAAGAAAAAAATTTTAAAAAATAAAATAAAATATTTAAAATAAAAAATATGAAAATATTTAAAACATTTTTAAAATTTTGAAGTATTTAAAAATTATATTTAAAATATTTTAAAAAAATACAACGCACAAATATAATAAATACAGTGCACATTAAAAAAATAAATGTTTACAATAAAAAAATATTACCCTAAAAAAATAAAATTAAGAAAATTTTTAAATATTTAAAAAAATAAATCCAAAATAATTTCAAAATACAACTCAAAACTTATTACAAAACAAGTTTTCTCTTTTCAAAACTCATATCAAAAACTTATCCTTTAAAACATAACTCCACTCTCAAATCATGACACTAAAACTAAACTAAACGAATAAAATTTGAATACATTGATTGCTTCGAAAACTAAAATGTAGACACAAAAATTTACATAAATGTATTTTATTTTTTATCACTAGCATGATTCAAAAAATGATAAATTACAAGCACCTCTCAATTTTTGATTAAAATACGAAATGTTAGCACAAACTCCTCTACATAGGCACACTTCAAATTGAATTCACATCTAAACACTCACAGTCTCACTAAAACAAAAGAGTGAATAAAATTACAATTAAAAGAAGTTTTGTTAAACAGGATTGCTAATTACAAAAGCCTAAGAGCATCTCTAATGATTGTTGCTATAATACCATTACTATTGTTATAATTTGGCAATGAATAGTGTTATTTTGCCAAATTATAGCAATGGCGCTCCAATGGTCACTTGCTATTTTGGAAATTCTCAACCAATTTTCTCTCCTAGTTTATAGGTGTTGTTTGGATATAGGTTTTTTTGTGATTTTATTTTTGTTTATTTTTTGTCCTTTATGACCTTTTTTTAACTATTTGTAAAAAAAATTATATATTTATATTATTTCCGACAAGACAAATATAAAAAATGAAAAAAAATTGAAAAATTAGAAAAATAAATAAATATAATTCAATTTGAAAAATTAAATAGAAAAATTAAATTTGAAAAATTACTTGGTTTTCTACTATTTCAATTCTGTTTTTTCAACTGAATTTGGAGTCACAAATATGTTCATATTTGCTGATATGGCACGTTTGGCAGTTGCTATTTTACTTGCCAAATTTGAGAACAGATATGGCATATGTCATCTTTGACAAGTAAAATAGCAAGCCATTGGAGACCCATTTTTATCACTATTGCTAAATTATAGCTTTAGCAAGTGTTTTGAGAGCTCCATTGGAGATGCTCTAACAACCTCTTTGGGAATTCTATGACAAAATTCACCTAACAAAGAAAATCTTAATCACCCCAACCTATTACACCCAACAAAGACAGACTTTTTCAAGGTCATACTCTTAAAAACAACTATTAGTACCATAAGAGTATATGATAACATGAAATATATGACAATATGAAATTTGAAAAGAACATCATGCTATCAAGCAACAAATAAAGAACATCATTTTATCAAGGAACAAACCTCCCCCTCAAACTTGCTCTTCCTTTTTGTCATGAATTGTCAAAGGAAGCTCAATCAACAAAAGTAAGGACAAGCAACATGCAAACCAACAAGTATCTACCCCCCTCTCAAAACAAACAACGTAAGTCCATGCTAAACTAACTCCCCCTCAACAAATAACCTCCTTATCAAAGAACAACAGGCTCCAGAAAACAAAGAATAAAATAAAATAAAATAAAATTAGAAGAATGATAAAAGCAATATGGTAGAGTAAGCAATTAATTTCGTATCAGTACATTAATACACACAAGAAGTATCCAAGAAACAAAATTATTTGAAAACACAATGTGCACAATCTCTATATGATTCCTCATGAACTAATGCGGTGCAACATCTGAAAAGTATAAATCCCATGAGAAAAGTGTTTGTGTGTCTTTTGGAGTTCGACAAACACTAGATTCAAATCCTAGTAGTGATCTGATGGCTGGACCTTCCACAAGAGAAACTACGAATGACTAAGAAAAGTCAACCTCTAGTGATCAAGGGGTATTTGTTGAGTAAATGTGAATGCTCCCCATCAGACAATGCAACATATTCGTGCGCACTCACCGGTGACTTTCATACTCAAGAGTATGGAAACCAAACCAGAGAAGGATGAAAAAGATAGTGAAACTTAGTTGGTGACTCTAATGTAGCCTTTTCCTCATGCCATGAGAGACATAAACAGAGGGGTAAGCAGTGGAGGTGCAAAAAGATGGTAGTGGGTTAAGAGACTCAACATCACCCAAAATATGCTAGCATTGGTTAATTTCTCAGGAAAAGCACATGAAACACTGCTAGAAGTCGATAGAGAACTTTAATCACTTATGGGAAAGAGTTCAGTATTTGCTAATCCAAGAGTGTGTACAGAATGAGATATATTAAATCAAAGTACACACAATTTGAAATGAGTAATAACTACAAATATCACACTCTCATTAACAAGTAATGGATATTCTCATCAATTCCAATATGAACTAATAACTTTGTAGACACCCTATTTTTACTAGCCCTAAGACTTGGGCACTATTTTCCGAACATCCGATGATGAAAATTGTAATATATTATCTTATGAATTCCTCAGCAAGAGAGCCGGGTTCAAGCTTTAATCCCAACGTTACACTTGTTTTGGCCAAAATATTTTAGACCCTCTTAAATCCCTTTTTAAACATTTCCAGCAAGGTCCGAGGCTTTCATTTTCCAAATTCAAGTGTTCTATCTTCTTAGTAAATTGAGCAAGGATAAAGTGGAAATAAGTGGAAGGAATAAAATGTTTTTAGAGAGAGAGAGAGAGATAAAAAAAAATTGTGTTTTCCTCTTTGAAAAGTTGTCTAGCCAAACGATTCTTTGTTTGGCCAACCACTTTTTTGTCTGGCCGGATGATTTGTCCAGGTAACAGAGCAATTTCAGGAAATTCAACATTTTCTCCAAATTTTATACAAATATCTTAGATATTTTGCCTCTAAGCTTCCTTTGCAAATATCTCAGATATTTTCTTTGCCTTAAAAGTTTATAAATATCACCCCTCTCATTTCATTTCAAAGGGTTACAAAATTGTTTATACTCACACCTCATCTTCAATCCTCTCCTCCCTTTTTTTCACTTCTTCTTCACTGATACACCACCCAAAACTCTATTAAAGCTAAAATTAAGGTTAGTAAATATTTCTAAGATGTTACCAAATATTTCAAAAAGCTAAGAGACTTGTTTGAGAGCCCATCTCCTACACTTCGTCTTCAACCTCCATTTCTCACACTAACCATCAAAACTCCATTAAAGCTTGACTCCAACCTTCTTGCTAAAGATCATAGGAACTCTAAGCCATATCTAAAGGACCTTGAGGGTGCCAAGAAAGAGTTTGACAACCAAGAAGTTCACCCTCTTTTAAGAGGTGAAACTTTTGAACATTTTCTCTGTTGTTCTTCATCTTTAAGCTTTGTTTTTATTATGTAACTATTGTAAAGATGTAACAAGGCCTCATGGATGTGGAGGAGGTAGATTTAGCCACCCATTCATTGAGTTGATAGGTTTTCCTTTATGTTCTTGCTTTCCTTAGCTCTAACTTCTAATTCTTATGTATTTTGACCCTTGTTATTACACTCCTCCTCTTTACACTCCCCCTCTAATTTCTAATAAGTAAAGTAACTTTTCTTGTTATTACACTCCTCCTCTTTACATATCCTATCTCTTAAGTGCATCAAACTATGTGTTTTAACTTATGCTTAATGATGATGAGTAGAATGGTTGTTTCATAAGATTACTTGAGTGATTCTTGGGATTTGATGTTGAGAGAGTTGTGTTTTCTTTCTTTCTTGTTTGTTTTTGGAAGTAAAACAAGAGATTTTGGGTCAAAGGACATTGAAATCTCCATTCTCAATCATTCATGAACATAGAAAATGGTGGAAACATCCTTATTTTATGACTAGATGAGGAGCTTTCAATGGCTTTGACTAATCTCTTGTTTTAAAAACAAAGGTTCCACCAAGACATGATTTATATTAATCTACAATCTCTACTTAATAGCATGGGTTTGGACATTAATTTTCTCTTATTCACAAAGAGAATATCTATTTTCCTATCCATATCTTGGGCTTGAATTTGTTCTTGATTTGATCCATTTGATTTATCTCTTTAGCAAAATATCTATTGTACATATCTATTGAATACTATTGTTGAGGGTTGAGAACCATTTACCTCCTCCTTAAATGCTTATATGAGAGGGAGGTGTAGAAGGGATGAGCACCCCTTGGAAGATGTTCTTAGCTTATGTTCTAGACTCTTTACACTGACCTAAATCTCGACCGGAGAAAGAGTTCGGCCAACCAGTTTCTTGTTCAGTCGACTCATTTTGTGTCTAGCCAGATGATCCTCCCCAAAATGGAGCAAATAGCTTCTAGGGAGTGCTCTTTTGGGTGTTTCTGGAGATACCGGTTTAATTCTTTTGTTCATACAGTATGATTTGTTAGATTCAGCTGTAATTTGGCTAAATCTATTTATTGTTGTAATAACTCCTCCAACTCTACTTCTTTTCTTTATTTATTCATTTATTATTGTTCATCCAATTGTTGTAATAATTTCTTCTCCTTCTTTCTTCATTCTCATTTAAATTCTTGTAATAATCTTCTAACCTCATGTCTTTCTATCCATTTTATTTCTATGCTTTCCATATCTGTTGATAAACATCATGTTTTATTTATCATATCCATGCCTTGCATCCATTTTTCATGCATTAGGATTTGGCCAATTTGCATCTCTAGGTTTTTATCAATTCTTATATGCCTTTGCATGCTAATTTTCGCCTAAAGATGATTCATGTATCCAATGTTAGTAGTCGGATCTTTAGTTGCATTCTGTGTATGTATTGCATTAGATGTTTGCATACAAGATCATGCATATGTATAAAACATATTATTGGCTGGCCATAAATGAATGCTAGGAGAGCATTTATAGTTTTAGCATCCCGTCTGTGCATGATTTTCTTACTATGTTTAGCATCCTACCATAAAGCTACATACTTAAGTGATATATATCTTTGGATGCTAGCGGATGAAGTTTTTGTTGCTTGAGTTGGAATGATGTTGATTGATATGCATGTGAGCTTAGTTTTCTGTAAGTTGTACATTTATCCAAAAGATCTTTAAAAAATGCATGAAAACAAAGAATAACCAAAATGAGTAACATGATCTATACTTGATTGCTTCATATAGTAATGTTAGCATTATTAATGACTAGAACATGAGCATATATTGTTTATAAAACTCATATCATGGTTTAGTAGAGGCCGATCTTTTGATCGGGTGAGCTGGGGTGCTCAATTCATGACCTTCCCCCCCATACCTACGGTTCCGAACCGAGGCATCTTTGGTTATGACGAACAGTAGCCTTTGGCACGAGTCACGGGTTTCGTAATTTTCCCAAAAGATTAGGTGGCGACTCTAAGATCTGGTAATGTAGTCCATTTCTGGCATATTTGGCAATAAATAGATTTTCTATAAAAAGTTGTTGAAATTGGACTTTCATTTTCTATTTCACATTGCACTAGTGATATCAGATCAGAAATCAGGAATCTGAACTGTTGGGCGCACTTGGGTACTCCCGAGACATCCTACAGTTTTTGGTGACTCTACTAGGGAAAGTAAGAGACCTTGACTCGAACTCCATGATATGAGATTTATTTACATTCACATGTTCATAACATTACATGCATGGTGCACATAAGTTACTGTGTTTTCCATTTGACATCCCAGACGTCTTGTCGGACGTAGGCTCTGTCATGGTGGAAATATAAGCCTTGGATTTGGATCACCAATGTATTGCTTGACCCTTCCTTCATTTATAGGTGTTTGGTAGGATAGGTATATCGATTTCACGATCTGAACCTGCCCCTAGAGGTTTAGGTCATGATCGGCCAGTAATCCTAGATTACCTTCGGCCTCGATGACAAAGTTAAATCATATGATTGCAAATGGGGTTTAGTGGAAGCAATAACAAAATATAAATAAGTCCATTGAGCGGTGCTTACATGACAAATTTCATAAATAACTTAAACTTCATTCTTCATTCATAGTAATATTTATAACCAACTTGAACTTCAACTTTCATAACATACATATTACATGTTCACCAACAACAAAACAAAAGACCCAACAAAAAGGCTGACAAAAGCTTGTCTCCGCTAGAGACCAAGCTACACCCCATCATAGAGGCACTTTTCGTTCGGCTTCAAAAAAGAGAGTGGACTCCCAAAGCAACTCTACGCCTATCGATCCACATGCTTACCTACATAACATCTCATAAAACATGTCTTTCAATTTCAAAATGAATCATATGTTAAATTTGTATCAATCATCTTGTTTTAATAGTATCCATTGCAAATCATTATACGTGGTAACATCCAATAGAGTAACAATAAATCAATATGTCGAAGCCAATGTGTAGCTTGACTTTTCGTGCTCCTTTTGGATACGACTAGCCGTACAGTACAGACTCCCGTGGTTCTGAATCTGATCTCACAAGTGCAATGTGAAATAGATAAACACAAAAGAGTCCAAATTCGGCAATTCTTTTGGAAAATTAATTTTGAATCAAAATGCAATGGATTGCTTTGCCAGATATAGAGTCGCCACCTAAATATTTTTGAAAAATTTAGGAAACCCATGACTTGTGCCAAAGGCCACGTGTCGGTCATCACCAAGAGTGTCTCGGCTTGGGGACTTAGGTACGAAAGGAGAAGGTCATGAATTGAGCACTCCACTCGTCCGATCAAAGATCGGCCTCTACTAATCATGATGTGATTCCTATTTACTTTATATGCTCTTGTTCCGGTTATTAGTCTAACATTACTATGAGTTGCACACAAGTATAGACTAATTTGCAAAAATTAGAACGCTTTGATTTCATGTTTGTTTTTGAAAATTATTTGAAAATGTGCCACTTGAAAAAGTAATAGCATATGTACATTACTCAATTTATTCCAATTTACACAATTAGCCCTCATCCACAGGCATTCAAGCAGGTATAGCACTTAAGCAATTAGCTTCATGGAAAGCATGCTAGACATGGCAACAATCACACACATGAGATATGCTAAAGCAAATAAAAGCTCACCTAGTATTCCAAGGAAAACCAAACAAAGCAAAATAATTGGAAAAATACATGTTCCTAACTAATGCGATATGACTAATGCAACACATGCAATATGCAACTAATAAGCTCGACTACTAGTTATGACATTTGAAACAACTTGATAGCATGCAAATTCAACACGTATTCAACGAAGTATGTAAACTACAATGCTTGTTAGAATGATGAACCGAGCCTCAATGCATGCAAGACAAGTGGATGCAAATATGGGAAATGCCAAATGAAACATGATGTTCTAAGCTACCCATCATAAGCGAGTAAATAAAAGGGAGAAAGACGTGGGTTTGGAAAATATACACATTATTATAATTGGGCCCTCGCACAAGAGGGTCCGAATAATGCCCTAGCTAATTACTACGAATTAACTAATCTATTATAACCCAAATGAAATAAATTAACTACACTAGCTAATTATTATAACACCACAAATTAACTAACCACTTTAGCTAATTAAATAAGTACAACACAAAACTAATTAGCTATTCTAACTAAATTAACTAATTAGTTACAAGTCTGCTACTTTAATTACAACATATTAACATTACAACATTATTTCATGGATTCCAAGAATCGCGGGACGGTTCATGCATGGATGTAGATTTCCACCTGAAAAAGCCCCCGTTTTGCTACCGGAATGCCTCTGTTGCACAGTTAGAAAATTGCACTGTTTTTCCACCTCAGCCTCTGCTCTGCTCTACTAGAAAAAGGACACTATCTGGCTGGAAGAAGTGGCTGGCAACCCAGAAGTAGTGGCCTATCGCCCAGCAAAAATGGCCTGCCGGCCACTAATGTTGGTTCTTTCCTACAACAACAGAGAACAAACAGAGCACAAACAGAGTATTCTCAGGGGATGTTTGTTTGCCCTGTCTCTCCTTGTTAGCAAATAGGTCAAAGGAGGGGTAGGCTTGATTTGCAAGCCATCAATCAACGCAATTTCATTACGTGATGACTTATGAACCAAGGGATATAATTTCAATAAATGGTAAGGACAAACCAACAAAAGCTCCTCTCTATCATAGATTGATCAAGGGAAGTGGTTGACCTTGAAAACTTGAACCATTTCATCACTAACAAATATGAAATGACTCAAGTATCCATGTGTTCAATTAACGTCTGATTGAACACCAAATTATGTTATTATCTTGGTCCATTTTATCCCAATGATCCCCCCCTTTTAATTACCTTTCATTCCTTAGTCAATTAAGACCAATAATGAGCTTTAAGTCCACTAATGGAGAGAAGTACCAAACCAAATGTTTGTTTTAGGCATGAAAGGGAGATCATGCCGTCGGTAATGAACTTGTTAAGGGATTAAATCATTAAGCACAATACCACACCTTCAAGCTTAAACAACACTCATTTTGGAGCAACTCTCAAAACAAAGAGAAAAAGCTAAGAAAGGAGGGAGATTGCAAAGATGCTTAGAGGTGAACACAAGGATGGAAAGCAAGAAATAAAAGTTATTAACTCAAATAGGTTGGTGTCTAATGCCTAAAACACCAAACCTATGAGGACTATTACACTACAAGCATACTATACAAAGCATGAATGAAGCTAATTCATAAATGTAGTCCTAAAATAGTCCTAGACCAGTCAAAAAAAGTGCTGAAATGAAGACAAAAACAACTATAACAACAAGCTACAATATTGAGCGATTAAAGCTAGTACACAAGCACAAGGAGGAGAGGCTAACCCCTCTATTTTTTGGACTTCAAAACATGATTTTAGCCTCTGAAAAACTCTGAAATTTAGGGGTAAAAAAGCTCAAAAATAATTGATGAGAAGATGGGAAACACAAGGGCAAAGGCCATAGAAGTAAGGTTCAAAGAAGGGTAGTTAACCCCTCGACCTTTAATGGCCTTAAACCACAAGTTTCAGCTCACAAATACAGGTAAGAAAACAACTCAAAAATAGCAAGAAAAGATGAGAAAGAGATGGTACAAAAGAACTAAAATGTATACCTTTTGAAGATGAATGATCCCTTGAATTCCCAAACCACTATTTCACACAGTGCTAAAATGCAAGCTTGAGCACCTCAGCCAAGATCCCTCAAAAGTTTGATTTAGAGTGTCTAGGCAAAGGATATGTAAGTTGCAAGAGAGAGAGAGAGAGAGAGAGAGAGAGAATTGTACAGAGAGAAATTTTCCAAAATTTTGCTCTCTAAAATTTTCTAAAATCTAATTTTTTTCTCTAACCTCTCTAACAAAAGAGAGGGTCATCTATATACAGAAATATATGAGAGACTCTTGGAAATATCCTCACAAACACAGCTGGAATGATGCATATATCTGTGGAGACAGCTGGCAGAAAATATATGGTTTTTTGCACTAGTGGCCGACCGGCCACATTAGTGGGTTGCAGGCCTCAACAGTGGGTTTACAAGTCCCTGGATGTTTAGGCCTAAAAAACCACTGTTTTGGTCCAAAACAAGGCACAAGGTTTGTAGGTTCAAACTGAGGTTTCCTACTGAGGAAGTCAAGCATTTGACAAGCATACATATTCATCATTGAGTGATCAATCAGTGGCACCTAAGTCTTAAAGGCCGTAAAAAATGTGGTGTCTACAGTTGCCCCTCTTTGACAAAGCTCGAAGTCATAAAATGATGTGAGTGAATGTCAAAGCCCGAAGATGACCCATTTTGATAAGGCCATAAGACTTGGGCAAACAATCAAGACATAAATAAAATAGTTAAGCCCGAAAGCTACTTACGTATCCCTTTGCAGGGAATCAAACCAGCGTAGTTTTGGGGCAGGATGCAAATGATATGCATGAAAAATATACTTGAAGCTGGACTTACAAGGTTCGTGAAGCCAGCTATTTTGAAAACTCATGATCATGAAAGATAATGCACTTAGCAATAACAGATGCAATAAGCAATAGCAAGATAATAACATATGAATGAGCTTCAAGCTTAAATTGAAATGGGTTTCATGCGGATAGAACTAAAAACGCGCACTCTAACCACGTCGAAGCTGTGAGAAGAGGAGGGAAAAATCGCTCAGGGTCGCGTTTCACGTGTCTTAAGATACTCTAATCATGCTGAAATCATGAGAAGATGAGAAAAACCGCTCAGGGTAGCATTTCACGCGTCCTGAGATACTCTAATCATGCTGAAATCATGATAAGAGAAGAGAAAAACCGCTCAGGGTCACGTTTCATGCGCCTGAGATACTCTAATCACGCTGAAATTGTGAGAAGAGAAGAGAAAAACTGCTCAGGGTTGCATTTCACACATCCTGAGATAAAAATCACTCAGGGTCGCGTTTTACGCGTCCTGAGATAAAAACCACTTAGGGTCGTGTTTCACGTGTCCTGAGATACTCTAATCATGAGAAGAGAAGAGAAAAACCACTCAGGGTTGCGTTTCACGCGCCTTGAGATGCTGTAATCACGCTGAAATCATGAGAAGAGAAGAGAAAAATCGCCCAGGGTTGCGTTTCACACGTCCTAAGATAAAAACTGCTCAGGGTCAGGTTTCATGTGTCCTGAGATAGATACAAAAAGTATGAGACTGTGTGATAGATACACAATGCAATAAAAGTGTGTGATAGATGCACAAAGTGAACAAAATTGGAAATCAATATAATGACAACGCATGTTCTATGCAAGATTATAGACAACCGACACATGATGTTAATTGAAGGCATGTTCTATGCAAGAAACAAGAGCATGTTCTATGCATAAATTGAAAGCATGTTCTATGTAAGCATGTGAATCATGAACGATGCAAGGCACACATGCAACATAAGTGTATGTGAAAATGCACGTTCTATGCAACAAAAGAGAATAGACATGTAATTCAACAAAACGGACAAAAGCGGCCTTCAATGCTAACCTCCGATTTACCTGTCAAAAGTTTTGCAAAATGATCAAAAGGGATACACCTTGTTCATATTGGCAAGTGGGGCACGCTCGGGTACTGGAACACAACGGGTATTGGGAACGGCGTAACCGGAACCTAGTTTTGAGCTCCTCAAAAATCAATCTAGACCCAAAAGAGAACCTCCCATACACTGTTAGGCCAAAAGAGGAACAAAAACAACACTAGGCCACAAATGAGGGTTGCCGGCCACAAATGAGGCCTGCCGGCCACTAATAGTGGGCGACTAGCCATTTTTAGTGGTCTGTCGGCCACTAATGCAAAATCGAGGGCATAATTAGGATTTTGGCTCGGGTCTATTTAATTAGACCACCACACCTCATTTCCTTACACACTTAAGTCCGAAAACCACTCTCCCTCTCTCTTTAGGTGCTTCATCTCCCTAGATTTGTTTTTTACATGCATTTTCTAACGCTCCACACAAACTTTATTCGTAAACCCTCTTTGATCCTCAACACTTTGAACCGATAAGATTTTGTTTTCGTTGATTTTTTTGCATTTTCATCACTTCGGGCTTGTTTCCCTCGAGTTTCTCTCGGGTTTTGTGAACTTTATCGGGTTTTGACTTTTTCTCTCATTTCCTCTCTCTTAGTGTTGACTTTTTCCAAGTTTTCCCTATTTTTCTTTACTTTTTCACCACTCTTCACCCACTTTTTAGATGGCAGACGACATTCCTCATGCTAATGCCCTTCCTGAGGTTCCACTTACACTTTCACCCCCTGTTGCAGCCAAGGAGCCGGCGATTGTTGAGGCCGGCGAGGCGGCGGAAGGCATTACGGCCGACTTCGAGGCAAAGTTCGCTCCAGGGCTCGAGCTTGAGCCACTACCATTAACGATACAACTTTTTGATCTGGTCACTTATCACCCTCGCACGCACATGCTAGCGCTTGGAGGTATGATGCTTTTTGACGATTTTGCTAGTGGCATGCCAGAGGACGTTTTGCTGAGAAACCCGTACTCCCACCTTTCCTACGGCGCTTCTGAGGTACAAACTTTATTTTCATGCTTTCTTGCCTTTCATTTGACTGTATTTCTTACTCTGCCTTTCATCTAACTGCTCTTTTATCCCTGTCTTTCATCTGATTCACTCTTTTTTTGCTACAGGGAGACTCCTGTTCTTGCAGGGGTTATGAGGCAGTGACAACCAGAGATTGGTATCATCAGCTCCCGCCCGAGGTCCGTGACCTTGTTGATGAGGTCGACTTTGGCTTATTCTACACCGGGCTCTCACGACATATGGCGAGCCAGGCTCTACTCAGAGCGTTGGTGGAGAGGTGGTGGGACACAACCAACTCTTTCCATTTCTCTTTCTCTAGGGAGATGACGATGATCCCCTACGACTTCTCCATGATCACAGGCTTAGGAGTAGGGGGTGATCCGATCCCCTTTGACATGGATATGGGCGAGTGGGAGGCGGCTTGGATCTACCTGCTTGGAGTTTGCCCACCTCTATACAGGCCTGCGATGGTGAGATACAGCTGGTTCTCCGAGCACTTTCACAGGAGTGAGCCCAAGACACAGGAGGAGGTAAAGCAGTACATCTGGGGCTTCTTGATGTTCCTCTTCGGTACCACCTTGTTTGCAAACAGGTGGAACACCATGGGTTTTTACTTACTGAACGCCTTCGTGACCTTGCCTCGAGTTCGCTTTTACGACTGGGGCGGAGTTGGCCTCGCCACACTCTACGGCTATATGAGTTCCACTTCTTGCATGAAGGGAGAGCGGGCCAGAGGCTGTTGGAGAGCCTGGGAGGCATGCACTACACCTTTCTGCTTTTGCACTTTCTGTTGACACATTATGCTTTCTGCTTTGCATTTTCTGTTTTATATCTGTTGACACTTTGTGGATAACACTGCTGACCTTTTCTTACAGTTATGGGTTTATGCTTATTTTTCAGCTCTGGCTCTAGAGCTAGTAGATGAGAACCCTCCCATTCGTGCCTTATTTACGACGATATGATGGCCGATGCCGGCGCTGGAGTCGCGTACATTCGCCTTCTACCACCGATACTTCGATATGGTGGTTGCCCATGAGGTAATCCGAAACTCATAGTCATTTGTGCTTTACTACTGTTCTAATTCATACTTCGATAACTAACGGTAACTAACAATCTGTGCATTCTCTGTTTGCAGATTACGTGGCAGCCCTGGACAACGATGCCAGCCGGAGTAAGAGACCAGCATGCCGGGGCTTGGGTCACATCTCGATTCTGAATTTTGTTGGAGGGCCAACTCTGCCGGGCTTGGTTATTGGGTAAGCATTTCATATGCCAGGCTCTGGGCTCACCCGTCCCAATCATTCCTATGCCACCCCCAGCATTCATGAGAACAGCCGATAGCCTCCCAGTTGGGGCTATTATTCAGTTTATGGTGGGGCTGGATGCCGACAATTTCAGAGCAGAGGGCGATTATACGAATTTCATCCACACTCATCTCATGTCGCCTCTGAAAGGAATTCGCGTGGGCGATACAGCAGGTGCTCCCATGGTGGGTGAGACTGCTTAGGAGACCAAGGCTGATATTTGGGGGGCCTCCCGTTGTGCAGGTTGCTGGTTGGCCAGTGATTCCCACCGCGCTTATATATTGGTGGCCAACCGGGTCAGCCTATCAGATTCCGATAGAGCCACCTAAGGCAGGGCACAGGTATGTCAGAGCTCGAGACGCACCTCAGGTACGGACTACACTTTTCAACTTGCATCCCACGTTTTCCATTCCCAGATATTAATGTTCAAATTCACTTGCAGGCACCCTCGGAGTACACGGAGGGCCTCTTCCAGCTGATTACTTCTCTAGTTGACATGGTGCAGAGGAGAGAGACACTGCTTAGTCTTTATGGGATTCAGGTATTTTCTTTTATTTTTTGCATACATTTCACTATTTTTCGCACTGTTATGCACCACACTGACATGCAATATTGACTCTAATACACGATACTGTACACTGATCTACTGATATGCCTTCTGACACTGTTTCACAAGGTATTGATACACTGTATTGCCTTCTGCATGAAATTCCTATTGTATACTACATTCTGCCGTATACTGTATTTGATACTTTGATATTTGTTTCTTAGATCCCAGCTGAGCGGAGATGATACCGAGGCCAGTGACTCTAAGAAGGCAGTAAGCCGACATTCTGAGCCGTTTGAGAGCGGTAACGATGATGCTGGCTCGGGGTCAGAGAGCAGAGACGATGCTGAGGCTAGCTCTGAGTCAGGAAGTGGAGATAATGACACTGGTCCTAGCTCAGAGTCTGATTTTGATGATAGCGGTGCTAATAGAGACAGTGCCCCTGGGTCCCCTCTGAGGAAGAGGACGAAGAGGGCCTCTCGAACCTGATGCGACTGGTGCTAAGCTTTATACTACTTTGCTTAGTTTCTTTCATTTTGTAGTTTAGCACATGTATAGCTTCAGTTAGGCTTTACTTTTTGCTTTTGAAAACTTGTACTCTCTTTTGTAAAAATTATGATCGGGGGAAAACCCTGCAATTTTGATGAAAAGAGTTATTGTTTTTGCATCATGAGCACCACATTTACAAATGAAAATGGAGTTGAATTTGAAACCAAAAATAAAAAGTATTGGCACGATGTTCTTAATCGGGTAATGAGTCGACCAACGACCAAAATACAAAATACAACTCGATAAACAAAGAGAAAACAACTCAAACATATATATGCACACTTGCTAAATCAAAAGACTCAAAACAAGACCTCAAAACACAAAGACCAAGACAAAACCAGACTACCAAAACTGCTAGGCCTACAAGTGGGCGGTCGGCCACTTGTGATGGATCCATTAAACAACTGACAGTTGGCCTCCACTCACAGCCCAATCTTCTACAAAAGGTCTTTCTTCGTGATTTCTTCACCAGAACCTCATTTTTGCTATTGTTTCTTCCACAAATAGAGATAATCCTTGCCGAGAAGCTCACGGATTGGATAGCCACTTTAGACGGCACGAAAAAGGTAAATCTCTGAGGTTTTGGCATAAACGTGCTTTTTTTGTTAAGCCGTACATTACTCTGTTTTCCATTCCTCCATGTTGCGGCCCGATGCTAGGACCCAATTACGTATGTGTTTCGCTTAGGAACACAGGAAATGTGCCCGACTCTTGAAGAATTTCAAGCATTGATGGAAACTCGGCGTGATGAAAAAATCATGCCTCAGCACCGTTTTGGCCATGCCCAGGCTTTTGGACGGATGTGTGGGCTCACTTTGCACGAAGCTCGATCGTTGGCCCATGACCGAGAGCTAGATATACCCAGCTTGATTCATCGGTTTTTTGACATCTATGACAGAGGTGACCCTCTCTAGTAAGGTTTTCGGCAACATGCCCTCTATTTATGTATGCTCACGCATTTCTTTCTTGCCCCTAGTTATGGCAGAACTAGCATTCGGTTGATCGAAGTGGCCCGATGTTTGAATGAAGGTAAGTGTTGTATTGGTTTGATACTGGCCGAGACCCTGATGGGCTTAGATGCTTTTCATCAATGAGAGACCACTAAATTTGAGGGGAGCCCACTACTTCTTCAGGTATTGTTTCCCACCCTTTTTGATATATGCCTCACACATCACTCGACACTCATATTTCTCGTAAAGCCCTTTGTTTACTTTTCTCTCCACGCACATCTCTCTATTCTTTAATCTCTGTTATTCTTCATCATTTCCCAGGTATGGCTCATGGATAAGCTGAAAGTGGTGGAACCTTGCCTGAATATTTAGCCCGAGCTTATTTCTTCCGCCAGCAACTAGTGGACTTTCCCAATGAAGGATGGTGGTGCAACTGGATGTGCAACAGGTCCGCAGCTGACGTAGCCTAGCATTGCCCCTGGCTTAACCTGACTGGGATGAGCTATAGCATGTCTAGACAACCAGGTATTCAGTTGATTGGCGTCACACATTGCGTGTTCTACTTTCCCTTCCGATTCAGATGCCAATTTGGACATGATCAGACCTGCCTAGAGGAGAGAGTAGAATACCTAGCTACATTCCCGATTCATGCTTCACACTTCACTCGGTACCTTGCTGCCTAGAGGATGAGAGAGCTTCTGACCCCTGCCCCTAGTTTCAGTTATGCCCTTTTTGGCGAGTGTTTGGCTTGGTTCGCAGATGAGTCACAAGCCAGGCCAACCTTGGCTACAGAGGCTTCTGCAAGCACAAGTAGAGGACGCAGGAGCACCTGACTCACTTATGCCCCTAGTTTATTGCTATGACCTTTCTTTTCAAGTTTTATAATGTAATAGCAACTTTGATTTGTATCAGAGAGTTGGAGAATGTTCTTTATGTTGAAATCAATGGAATTAAAGTTGTGAGTACTAAATATTTTCTTTTTGGTCGCAAAAATGGTCTAAGTTGTAAAGGTAAAATTTTGAGAAAAATCAACTTTTAATAAAACTTTCCAAAACCACTTTTGAAATTGATCACTACTTGACATGCACATAATCAATCCGCAAGACGTACAACCCCAAATCGGCAAATCATAACTGCCCCTGCTTGAATATTACTACATTCTGCGTTGCAACCGGCTCTTCTGCCCAAAAAGATCATAACCAGTGAAGATCACAACCAAGCTAACAGATGATGAACAAAGATGACCTGATCAGACAAATGGATAGGACAGTTGAGTTAGAGATGGTTACAACCAAACTTTAGGATGAAGTTGTCTATGTATCCCAAAGAGGGGAATCAGGCTTTATGTAGTTCGGTTAAGGTTCACTTGAGTATTAATTCTCTCCTTTTGCGCTTTAACTTTTGCCAAAGTCGCCATTTAGGGTTTTCAACCTTGCGAGCTCAATTTTTCTTTATTTCTAATTCTCAATGCTCTAATTTTTGCCTAGGTTGCCCGTCTGGGTTTTCGGCCTAGCAAGCCTCTCAAGGGTAATATTTATTCAACTTGTCCATATTGATTGGTTGTGAAAATTCCAGGCCATCTAGGTCTATGAGAATAACTGCTCCACCCGACCAGATAGATTTGATGATGTAAGAACCAATCCAATTGGGTCTGAACTTACCCCTAGGGTCATGAATGGGAGCGTGGTTGTCTTTCAGTACCATATCTCCTTCCTTGAGATTTCTGGACTTAACCTTCTTGTTAAAAGCCCTAACAATTCTACGCTGGTAGCCCTGGACATGATACAGTGCCTTTAGTCTTCTTTAGTCAAACAACATTAACTCCTCAAACCTGCTCTATTGCCAGTCTGCCACTGCTATCTGACACTCAATCATAACTCGCAGCAATGAGACTTCAATTTTAATTAGCAAAACGGCTTTCATCCCATAGACGAGAGAATAAGGAGTTGCCCCTGTAGAAGTTCGGATCGACGTCTGATGGCCCCAAAGTGCAAATGGCAGTTTATCCGGCCAGTCCTTGTAGGTTTCTACCATCTTCCGCAAGATGTTCTTGATATTCTTGTTTGTGACTTCAACAGCCCATTAGTTTGTGGTCTGTATGTCAATGACTTATGGAAAGCCACGTTGTATTTCTCAAGCAAATCCACCACCTCTTTCTTGAAGTGTGAGTTGTTATCTGAGATGATTTCATTCGGAACCCCATACCGACAGATGATATTGTTTCTAATAAACTTGGCCACATACGATGCTTTCAACACTACATAGGACTGAGTTTCCACCCACTTTGTAAAATAATCAATCACCACCAGGATATACTCATGTCTATTCGACCCTTTTGGTGAGACCAAACCAATAACATCGATTCCCCAGACCGAGAAAGGCCATTGCGAAGTCATGTTATAAAGCTTTGATGGCGGAATATTCATGCAATTGGCATGGATTTGACATTTGTGGCATTGCCGTACAAAACCAATACAGTCATCTTCCATGGTGGACCAGTAATAGCCTTGCCTGAGGATTTTCCGGGCTAGCATCACACCGTTCATGTGTGCGCCGTATTCTAAGCCGTGGATAGCCTCCATAAGGCGCTTTGATTCCTCTTCCTCCACACACAGTTTATGCATTCCTAGATGAACCCTTTTATATAGCTTACCCCCGCAGATGATAAATTGGACGGCCAGATGCCGTATTCCCCGTTTGTCTTTGGCATTTGCCCTTGGTGGATACGTCTCATTTTTCAGAAAGTTCCAAATATCGTAATACCACAGGTTTTTGTCTTGTACTTCATTTATCGCGGCAATAGTTTCATAAGCTGGCGTGTATTTCTGTTCGATGATAATTGGACGCATCCAGACCCCAAGTGGGATGTCTACCATAGAAGATAGAGTTGCTAAAACATCAACAAACCGGTTGTTCTCGCTCAACAGATGTGTAAGCCTTAGTTTTTCGAACCTAGGAATCAGAATATCCAAGGTCTGATGGTAAACCTTCACTTTCTCCTCTTTGACTCTCCAGTCCTTGTTTGCTTGAGAAACAACCAAGTTCGAGTCACCGATAACGTCTAACCTTATTGCCCCTAGTTCTAGGGTAGCTTCTAGACCAGGAATACACGCTTCATATTCTGCTTCGTTGTTGGACACTTTGAACTGGAGTTTGAAGGCTAAAGGTACATGGGAATCATCGGGTGCTATCAGCAACACACCAATCCCATAACCGTACTGATTGGACACTCTGTCAAAGTACATCGTCCACATCTCTTTTTCTACGTACAGAATATCTTCATCTGGGAACAAATATTCCACTGCCTCATCTCCTTCTACCGGGTGGTCTGCCAAGAATTCCGCCACAACTCTTCTTTTAACTGACTTGCACGCAACACACTTGAGATCAAATTCAAAGAGAAGAAGCAACTAATGAACCAGCCTACCTGTAAGCACTGGTTTCTCAAAGAGATATTTGATGGGATCTAATCTCGAAACCAGGATTACAGAGTGAGCTAACAAGTAGTGCCTCAACTTCCTGGTAGCCCATACCAAGGCTAGGCAAGCTTTCTCCAAGGGAGTGTTGCGGGTCTCATAATCTAGCATCTTCTTGCTCAAATAGTAGATGGCCTTCTCCACCCTATCCTCAGATTCTTGAGTGAGCATGCATAGGTCGTATCTGCCACTGACAAGTATAGAATCAGAGGCTTCCCTAACTCCAGTGGTGACAACACAGGTGGATTTTGAAGGTACTGTTTAACCTGTTCAAAGGCAAATTGATAGCGATCGTCCTAACGAAACTTCTTCCCTTTCTTCAGGAGACCAAACAGTGGTTCACAAATCAAGGTTAGCTTGGAGATAAGCTGTCTTATGAGTTGCACTTTCCCCAGAAAGCCACGCACCTCCTTTTCAGTCCTTGGTGGTGACATTTCTAAGATGGCCTTAATTTTGGAAGGATCTACTTCAATTCCCCTTTGTGTGATAAAAAATCACAGCATTTTTCCCGCTGTCACCCTAAAGGTGCACTTCTGTGGATTCAACCTCAATTTGTATTCTCTGATTCGTTGAAAGAATTTTTTGAGTACGGTGTAGTGGCCTTTTCGCTCTTGGGATTTGACAATCATGTCATACACGTACACCTTGACCTTTTTGTGGATCATGTTGTGTAGAATAATGGTCGCAACCCTCTAATAGGTAGCTCCAACATTTTTCAACCCAAACGGCATAACCCGGTAGCAGTAAGTACCCCATAGAGTGGTGAATACAGTATTCTCTTTGTCCTCGGGTGCCATCAAAATCTGGTTGTACCCCGAAAAACCCATCCATAAATGATAGCAAGGCATGGCCAGCAGTGAAATCCACTAATTCATCAATATGCGGCAGAGGAAAATCATTTTTTAGATTGGCTCTGTTCAATTCTTGAAAGTCGACGCAAACCCAAATTCTACCATCCTTCTTCGGCACTGGGACAATGTTGGCCAACCAAGTCGGGTACTCAAATACTAACAAGAAACTTGTCTCAATCTGCTTGGTGACATCTTCCTTGATTTTCAGTGCCCAATCCAAACAAATTTTGCGCAACTTTTGCTTGACTGTTCAGGCCTCAAGGTCAAGAAGGATCCGGTGCTGTACAATCTCAGGATTGATTCTAGGCATGCCTTCGTAGGACCATGCCAAAACATCTTTGAAATCTTTTAATAAAGCTATTAAATGCTCACATTCCTCCGAAGACAACGTAGACCCGATCTGGACAAGCGTGGATCCTTCTCAGTACCCACATTAATGGCGATGATTTCATCAATACAGGGTTAGCAAACCTCTCCTCCTTTCGATTAATCAAGTTTTTCAAAGCTAGAGGAATTTCTCGAACTTGGGGACACGCTGCTTCAAGGAATTTACCCAAGGCTCGGGGAAACCACAAAAAGGGAAATCCTCTCATTCCCGAACAAAACGGCCATTCAGTGTCCCCCAGATTGGTCTGTGGGTGAGTTTATAATGCTTTCTGACTCTCTTGGCCTTAGCTCTGCCCTTTATCTCTTCTCCCTTCCTTATCCAGTCCTCTTCGGTGGGTATATAGCCCAGTCTAAAGGTATGTGAGTTGTGTGGCACATCTGTCAGTGTTGCAACACCTTTCTAACCACTCTTTTTGAGCCCCATTCTTGGAACGTGTTGCAGTTTGTTCATGAAATAGATGGACTGGGTGCTAACTTACATGCCTTCGTCTGCGGCCAGAATGGTCTGTACTATCCGGGCTTCAGCCAGGGTGAATCCCAAGAGGAATACATCCTCATCGACATGGTTGATCTTTAGCATTGGCGTAGCCACCTCCGAAGGTGTATGGATGGATGAGTTCCCAAAAATAATTGCCACTCATCGCCTATGAGAGTACTTCAACATTTGATGGAGAATGAAGGAGACAGCCTTCACATGGTGCAACCAAGGCTTCCCTAATAGCAGGTAAAAGGTAACCGGTACATCCAGGATGTGAAACTCGATCTCTTGCTTAGCTACGCCTACCTGAACTCTCACTTGCACTGTACCCATGACCTCTCTACTTGTGTTATCATATGCCCATATTACCTGGGCTATGGGAACAAAGTCTGCCGGTTTGAGGCCAATTTCGGAGGCAGTATGGGAAGGACAGACATTAACGGCCGAACCGGTATCTACGAACACCACCGGCACTCACTTCCCCCTACATTCCATGGATATATACAATGGTTTGTTGTGAGCTGAGCCCTCCAAGGACAGTTCTTTGTTAGAGAAAGTAAGCATTGGCTAGGTACCACCTAGAAAAACCAAACCCACAAGCTGCTCAGGCGTGGTGTCAATGGACAATTTAGCCTTGTCCATTGCTAACAACACTGCCTACTGATGCACTCGTGAGGCCATGAGAAGACCCCAGATGGAGATGTTAGCTTGGATTTTCTTGAGCTATTTCAATACCGACTCTTCTTCTAGTCGTTTCTCTTTCTGTTTCTCGACCTCCTTGTCCTTTCCAGACGCCTCTTCTTGATCTAGCTGCGACGACTTAAAATACTGTCCACTGTAGGTGAGATGATCTATTTCTTCAGCATACCACGTATTGTCTGGGAGGCTACCTCCCCAACCTTCATCAGTATGGACCAGATGTAGATTGTTATCGTCTCACCATTCACTCTCAGCGACCGACAAACAGTTGTCCGGCTCTGCTTGTATCACTTTCACATCATAAGTGTCCTCCACAGAGTGTTGTGCAATTACGGTTTCCCGGCTATCTTCAATTCTTTCTCGTTCAAACTGCCTCAGTGCAGCTTCCTGTTCAGTATCTATAGTGTTCACAATGTCCACTTCCTGGGCTAGGTTTTCTGCACTAGCGTTTTTCGGCAACTTTTCTTTCTCATTAGCCTTTCCGGCTACTATAGCTATCTCTGCTTCCTTTTCTTCCAGTTTCAATGTAGTTTCTTCTTCCTTGTTTGGCTCATCACTCAGCCATCTAATGTTATCAGTCAATCCATGCAAGTTGAACCACCCAATCTACACATCTCCCTGATCATGCTCATCAAAGAATTGTAGGTTGTCCAAATCCTTTTCGAGGTCTGGCAAATTGTCTAACCCTTGGCTCGAGCCATCTTTCCTGACCACATTGACGTTTGCCGAGCTTGGTAGCACCAGTTCAGGCTTGGTCTGACTAGTTGGTAAAATATAACAACTTGGGTCATACACCTCTTAGCTAAGATCCTAGGACACTCCAACAACAGGCTAGTACCTTCCTCCGCAGTCAGAACCTTTTCCACGGCGGGTGTTGTCGCCACTGATCTAGAAAGCTTAGGCTGTAGGTCAAACGTGTCCATCATGCACAGGTTCGTGCTCTCAGGAATGAACAACGCTAGTAGGTGGGAGGGGGTAATGTATATGCCGGGGTCATAAGAGGTGCCCAGTGTATGGATCAGGCTAAGATTTCGAGGTAGGGGACTTGATTATGGGCTAAGAGTGAATTTGTGGTTACGTTCGGTTTTTGAGGTGCAGTGATCACCTTGTTATTAATGAGATCCTGAATCTCATGATGCAATCAAAAGCACTGGTCAGTGTCATGACCATGCTGTTGGTGAAACGCACAGTATTTTGCGGGGTTGTGTTTGGATGGAAAAGGATCGGGCAATGGGTGAGGTTCTAAAGGTTTTAGATGCCCTTTCTTGACCAGCACCTTCATAGCTTGAGATAAAGTCACGTACAGTTGGTTAAAAGTCCTTTTAGGTCGGATAGGATTGGATGATGTTTGTGGGCCTATGTTAGCAAAGGGATCAGCGGTTTTTGTTGTGGTAACAACACTTACGTCCGAAGGCCTCGCAGCTGTACTACCACTGGCAGCATTGGAACTGTGAACAAATGGCCCCTTTGTTGGCTCCTTCTCATTTGTAATAAGCCCCTCTTTCATGGCATCTTCGATTTGCACTCCCATCTCATGAAGTTTTGTAAACGTAAATAACGGGAGCACAATCAATTTCTGCAATAGCTTGCCAGGCAGATTCTGGATGACCATTCTGATTTGGTCCTTCTCGGAAGGCCTCGTGGTCATTATCGAGGCTTTGCCCTCCATTTTGTTACAAACTTAAAGAACCCTTCCTTCAGCTCTTGACATGTTACTTCGAGATCACGAGTTGTGACCTCGATCTGAGTATTGTAAGACTACTAAGTAATGAAGGCCTTGACCATCTCCTCCTAATTCTTTTTGACAAAATCTTCTAACTTAGCGTACCAAATGGGCGCTATACTCGACATGGTGCAGCCAAAGAGAGACAGCTTCTGTGGTCTAGTTAAGCCCATCGGCCATAAGATATCGGAAAACAAACGCAAGTGGACCATCGGATCCTCGGAGCCGTCGAATCGATCATTATGCGTCATTTTAAACTGATCCGGCAATGTAACTGCAGAATCAGTGTATCCATCCTCTATGTTTGAGATGGAGTTAACCCCTTGTTCTCTCTTGAACAGCTTTTCCAATTTGTTGACCTTAAGTGTAGTTGGATCAACCTCGAACTCGAATGGAGCCCCGGTCTAATAAACCGGGGCTTTGGAGGCTTGTGCTAGGATTGGCTCTGCTGGATTGCCCTAGTTTTCTTGGACATGGCAGTATTAGCAATGGCATCGGGTGTTAGGATAGCCGTAGTGGGTGCATGGGATGCAGAGGTCGCAGCCGGCTGTGGTTGTTGTTCTTGTAGTTTGGTTATAACCTCAGCCTGGTGAGCCACAACCTCGGCCTGACAGGTCACATCACGTTGTAGTATCTCAACTGTTTGCTACAACTGAAGTATCAATGCCTCCATATCGACTAGGGGATACTGTGCCATGAGAATGGGTGATTGTCTTGAGCTGAGCTGGAAGTAGCTGACTATTCTTGGACTGAACTAGTGACAGGCGAGCTAAGAGGTGATTGCTGTAAGAATTGAACTGGTGAACTCTGCCTAACTCTCCTCTGTCTTGTAACCGGTGAAAGTGAGGTAAACGCAGGTTGTCCCCGAACAGGATCTCCAGCTTTGCAAAGTCTTCCAACTTGGGTCCAGAGTACTTGGGAGATATCCAAACTTTCTGAAGCTATGTTTTTAAACTACCTAGCAAAAGGAATAAAGAAAAAGAACATCAATCAAAAACCGCCCAGCACCTCAGCTAAGATGTACACAGACATGATCAAAGCTGTAGGACTGCACTCCACACTGAATTCTGCTCAAAATAGATACTAACTGTACCACTGATATGCACATTCCTACACAGTTTCACTGTAAAGCACATACCAATTAAGAAAGAGCCAAAACACCCCTATGAGGGGGTAAGATTACCCTGTCCTAGTTTCTTCATGAACTAGGATTCACTATTTCAAACAAGTGGTTTCACACAATTCTGCATTCGGGTGAGCATCATGTCCTAGTTTGGAACAGTCACTAGGGCTTTACTATATGCAGCAAGGCTGAATGGTCAAAAGGGGGGTACCTCAGCAAGACTACCTAATATACCTCTCACACCTAACATCGAGACATGAAAGGAGAATCAAACGGTACAGTGGTAGTCCAAATCCAAGGGTTATGTTCCCAACATGGCAGAGCCCACAACCGGTCAACCTTTTGGCAAGCTTTTGGGCAAGCCTCCAGCAAAACGTCCAGGAAGAGCAGAAGGCAAACATAGTGACTTATGCGCACTAATGCAAATGCAATGCAAAGAACATATAAATGTAGATAAAATTTCATATCATGAAGTTCGAGTCAAGTTCTTTAAATCTCCAGCAGAGTCGCCAGAAACTATAGCTCGACTTTTCGTGCTCCTTTTGGATATGACTAGCCTTACAGTTCGAACTCCCGTGGTTCTGAATCTGATCTCACAAGTGCAATGTGAAATAGATAAACACAAAAGAGTCCAAATCCGACAATTCTTTTGGAAAATCGATTTTGATTCAAAATGCCAAAAATTGACTACTTTGCCAGATACAGAGTCGTCACCTAAATATTTTTAGAAAATTTAGAAAACCTAAGACTCGTGCCAAAGGCCATGTGGTCGTCATCATCAAGAGTGTCTTAGCTCGGGAACTTAGGTATGGGAGGGAAAGGTCATGAATTGAGCACCCCACTCGCCTGATCAAAGATCGGCCTCTACTAATCATGATGTGATTTTTATTTAGTTTATGTGCTCTTATTCCAGTTATTATTCTAACATTATGTAGGCACCGCATTTTTGACCGTCCTCAAGACTTGGACGTCATCGTTTGAATACTCGATGATCATCCATGCTCGTGTTCGTTTTGAGTTTCTGAAGGTCTCGGCTGCGCGCCTTGCCTTAGAACCTCTCAACTTGTCTATTTTGTGCTTGTTTGTGGACCAAGGACTTGTGGCTTTGTTTATGAGGGAAGGGGGTGGCTTGTTGGCCAGCCCCACAACCCATTGGCCAGGCCCTGTTCCTATCGGCCTCTCCTTCTTGCCATCGGCCATAAGTGTTGGCCGATAGGCACTCTTTTTGGTTGATCGACCATTTTTTTGGCCGAGACCCCTTTTTCTGCTTTTGCAGATATTTTTCTTCCAGCTGGTGCCAGCTATTGGTCACTTGGTGTATCCTCTATACACGTGTATGGATGGATTTTAACAAGCTCCAAGCTTGCTCAACAAGCTTGGGACTTGATTTTCTATAAGAAGGGAGGCCCCTCTCCCTTTCCAGAGGTTCTGAGATTTGATATACAAGATATATATCTCTCTCTCTATATATTTCTTCCTCTCTCTCTATATTTGTGTGAGTTTGTGCCTTAAAGTGTGTTTTGTCTTCACTTTTGCACTACAACACCTAGCAATACACCACCATCTTTGAGCTGAGATTCTTGGGAGTGTTATTTGAGTTCTGAAAGTTGGTTTTTGCCTCAGAAGCTGCTGGTTTCAAAGTTGTGCTTCAAGGGTGAGTGTATTTCCCTTTTAAGCCTTTGTTTGTATACCATATTGGCCATCCTTGCATATTGTTTTAGGCCGTGCTTTTAACTAAAAAGAGTCTTGTTTTGAAGTGCTTAACATGTTTGTTTGAGACCTATTTGGTGTTGGGGGTGGTCTACTCCCTTGCATGCCTTATTTGCTAGACTTTTGAATCATCTCTTTAGGTCTTTGTTTTAGTCTTGCTTGGCCTCTTCACCACTGAATTCCAGAGGAATTTCAGTGGTGGAAAGTGTGTTTTGAGGTCTTAAATAGGAGGGGGTGGTCCCCCCTCCTCTTCTCTTGAATGCTTGTGTTGATGGCTCACCAAGTTGGCATGTTTTTATACCTCTTTGTGGCTCCATTTCAGTACGTCTTAGGCCTTGTTTTGCCATGATATAACACTATTTTGGCTTGGTTTGATCATATCATCCATGCTCCTTGCACTTGTAGTGCAAATCCATTCACTAGCCTAACATGCATCATGTGTTTAGACCATCATTCTAGCATGTTTTGGCTTAACTCCAAGAAGCTTTTGTCCATGTTTTAGCATGGTTAAGCTCTAATTTATGTTGTTTTGGTCGTGCATGCCATGCTTTGTATAGCCATAATGCATTCTTACTCATTAGCTTTGAGTTTCATGGTCTCTAGCATGGCTTATTTGAGTTGTTTGCATGCTTTGGTCTCATTTCTACCATGATTTCAGTATGTATAGTGTGGCCATACTCCTTCATGCTCCACTATTTCTATGCTTTTGGTGAGTCTTGCTTGGTGCCTTAAGTATGAGTCTATGTGCATGCCTTATTGCCTAAACTTTTGGGCTGCCATATCAGTGCATTTTTGGGGTTATTTTGACATTCCATAACTCTGATTTTAGTGGGTGAAGTCATCTCATGCTTGGTTTTGGTAGGTGTAGTGTAATCCTCCTCATAGGCCTTGTATGCGTCATGTTTTGTGCTTACCATGCTAGCTTGTTTTGGCTTTATTCCATGCATGTTTTGGCCTCATTTTGACTTGCCTTGGGATTGTTTTGAGTCACCTTGCCCCTTTGGGGCTTGCTTGATATGGTCATGGTGTAAGTCCCTTGGCTAGCTTTAAGCTTCGAGCCCACTAGCATGCTTTTTTTTTGGGTGAGTACACTAGCATGCTTTGTTTGTCATATGTGCATGATTTGGCATCATTCCTTGCATGATTTCAGAGCCTATTTCATTTCCATGCTCTCACATTTTCACTCCTTCAATGTGCTTGAGTGTTGGTGCCTTCATGCCTTGCTTGTGAACCAAAGTGTATGCATGTTTGTATGTGCTTTCGGACTTCATTTTCAGCATGCTTTGGCCATTGTATTGGCATGCATGAGGCTTGTTTGAGTTTGGTTTGGTCCATTGAATATCGCATTACATGGCCCTTACCATTGCATCGTTGTTTGCATATTGTTGCATGCTTGTGGCATTGCATGTTGTTGCATGCTTGTGGCATTTCATGTTGTTGCATGTTTGTTGCATTGCATGATTTTTGCATGTTTGTTGCATTGCATTGTGTGTGCATGCCTTGCATTGCATTTGTGTTTGGAAAGGGTGTTAGTCCAAACACGAGGAACGAGGGACGTTTCGTACTTGAAGTGACGAAACGTGCCTCAATTCTTGGTTGCCGACACTTTTGATCAAGCATGATAGAGTTTAAGGCATTTATGTGTTTTTGTGCATTTATTCAACATTGATTTGTGCAACTCGGCCTCTTTGGCCATCACGCATCGAGATGCGTGATTGATGGCTCGAGAGCCGAGCATTACACTCCTTTGAGCCTTAGACATGATAAGGAGTGTGGTGGCACATACATTTTCTTGCAAATACATTGCCATGCCTCTGTTAGTGCTCTGTTGCAACAAAAGGAGAAGTTTGCAGGAAGAAGTGGCTGATTGACCACTTAGTGTGCCGATCGGCTATCAAAATTGGTTGATAACCTTGAAATTTGGCCGATAACTATTAAACTTGGCCGATGGCCATTCCTCTTGGCCGACCACCCCTCAGCATGTTCCTAAGGTGGATCAGAAGCACTATGGAAGTTCGCACAATTTTTAGAGGTAATATCTCAACTAGCTTAGTGTAGCTATTTGTTTCAATTCGGTTGTGTAATAATTAATTAGCTAAGTTAGTTAATTAGTTGGTTTGTAATTAATTAGCTTAGCGTAGCTGGTTAGTTTATCATTCGGACCCTCCGTCGAGAGGGCATAACTGTTGTAATAAGCGTGTGTGTGTGTGATGCATGTCTTCCAACCCCCATTTCTTTCTCCCTTTTACTTAACCGCTTACGATGGTTAGTTTTAGGGCATGTTTCAATCAGCATACTTATGCTTCGCATGCGTGCATCCATTCATATGTTTTGCATGCACCGGGCTTAGCGCATCATACTAATTGCACAATATTTCAATACTTACTTGAATATGTGTTCAATAGCATGTTATCAAGTTGCATTTCATATGACATTCTAGAATAGCTGAGCTTATCTTAGTTACATGTGTTGCATTAGCCATCTTAACATAGCTAGGATCATGCATTGATTACTAACTAGTTTCTTTCTTTGGCTCGGAATACACTGTGAGTGTTTATGCTTTAGCATCCCTGCATGACATGTATATGTTACCATGTTAGCATGCTTGCCATGAGGCTAACTGCTTAAGTGATTAACTGCTTGAATACCTGTGGGTGAAGGTTGGATTGCTTGAATTGGGACAATTCATCAAAATGTTGTTTTCTAAGCCCACTTGAGGGTGGCAAAATCCACGACTTAGCCTACTTGCGAGTAGCAACTTCAAACCATTTTTAAACAAACAAACATGAGATGTTTTGTTCCAACTTGAGCGATTTAGTCTATACTTGTATGATGTGCGCATCACATAGTAATTCTAGGTTAATAACCGGAATAAGAACGCATGTGTTTTCAAAAACAAAATATCATGTTAGTAAAGGCCGATCTTTGATCGGGCTAGCGGGGGTGCTCATTGCATGACCTTCCCCTCTCGTACCCAAGTTCCCAAGCTGAGGCAACTTTGGTGATGACGGATACGTGGCCTTAGGCACGAGTCAAGGTTTCCTAAATTTCGCAAAACAAAATATTTAGGTGGCGACTTTATATCTAGCAAAGCAGTCCATGTTTGGCACTTCTATATAAAAATCAATTTTCCAAAACGATTTACTGGATTTGGACTCTTTGGTGATTTATCAATCTAGCATTGCACTTTGTGAGATTAGATTCAGAACTGTGACACGAGTCCGAACTGTAGTAGCTAATGAACAATGATTCGCGCCCTCGTGCGCGGAGCCGGAGTTCCGGGTGATCTACACATTACTATGTGTTGCACACAAGTATAGACTAATTTGCAAAAATTGGAACGCTTTGATTTCATGTTTGTTTTTGAAAATTATTTGAAAATGCACGACTTGAAAAAGTGATCGCATATGTACATTACTCAATTTATTCCAATTTACGCAATTAGCCTTCATCCACAGGCATTCAAGCAGGTATAGCACTTAAGCAATTAGCCTCATGGTAAGCATACTAGACATGGCCACAATCACACACACGCGATATGCTAAAGCAAATAAAAGCTCATCTATTACTCCAAGGCAAGCCAAACAAAACAAAATAATTAGAAAAATGTATGTTCCTAACTAATGCTACATGACTAATGCAACACATGCGATATGCAACTAATAAGCTCGGCTACTAGTTATGACATTTGAAACAACTTGATAGCATACAGTTTCAATACGTATTCAACGAAGTCTGTAAACTACAACACTTGTTAGAATGATGAACTGAGCCTCAATGCATATATGACAAGTGGATGCAAATATTGGAAATGCTAAAGGAAACATAATGTTCTAAGCTACTCATCATAAGCGAGCAAATAAAAAGGAGAAAGACGTAAGGTTAGAAGACATACACATTATTACAATCGGGCTCTAGCACAAGAGGGTCTGAAGAAATGCCCTAGCTAATTATTACGAATTAACTAATCTATTACAACCCAAATGAAATAAATTAACTATATTAGCTAATTATTACAACACTACAAATTAACTAGCTACTTTAGCTAATTAAATAAGTACAACACAAAACTAATTAGTTATTCTAACTAAATTAACTAATTAGTTACAAGTCCGCTACTTTAAGCACAACATATTAATATTACAACATTATTTCACGGATCCCGAGAATCGAGGGATGGTTCATGCATAGATGTGGATTTCCACCTGAAAAAGCCCCGTTTGCTACCAGAATGCCTCTATTGCACAGTTAGAAAATTGCACTGTTTTTCCACCTCAGCCTCTGCTCTGCCCTGCTGCAAAAAGGACACTGCCTGGCTGGAAGAAGTGGCCGGCAACCCAGAAGTAGTGGTTGACCGGCCACTAATAGTGGCCTGCCGCCTAGTAAAAGTGGCCTACCGGCCACTAATGTTGGTTCTTTCCTGCAGCAATAGAGAACAAACAAAGCACAAACAGAGTATTCTCAGGGGATGTTTGTCCACCCTGCCTCTCCCTATCAGTAAACAAGTCAAAAGAGGGGTAGGCTTGATTCACAAGCCATCAATTGACGCAATTTCATTGCGTGATGACTTATGAACTAAGGTATACAATTTCAATAAATGGTAAGGAAAGACCAACAAAACCTCCTCCATGTCATGGATTGATCAAGGGAAGTGGTTGACCTTGGAAACTTGAACCATTTCATTACTAATAAGTATAAAATGACTCAAGTATCCATGTGTTCAATTAACGTCCGATTGAACACCAAATTATGTTATTATCTTGGTCCATTTTATCCCATTGATTCCCCTCTTTTAATTACCTTTCATTCCTTAGTCAATTTAGTCCAATAATGAGCTTTAAGTCCACTAATGAAGAGAAGTACCAAACCAAGTGTTGTTTTAGGCATGAGAGGGAGATCATGCCGTTGGTAATGAACCCCCAAAGGGATTAAACCATTAAGCACAATACCACCCCTTCAAGCTTAAACAACACTCCTTTTGGAGCAACTCTCAAAACAAAGAGAAAAATCCAAGAAAGGAGGGAGATTGCAGAGATGCTTAGAGGTGAACACAAGTATGGAAAGCAAGAAATAAAAGCTTTCAACTCAAATAGGTTGGTGTCTAATGCCTAAAACACCAAACCTATGAGGACTATTACACTACAAGCATACTATACAAAGCATGAATGAAGCTAACTCATAAAAATAGTCCTAAAATAGACCTAGAATAGTCGAAAAATGTGTTGAAACGAAGACGAAAACAACTACAACAACAAGCTGCAATATTGAGGGATTAAAGCTAGTACACAAGCACAAGGAGGAGAGGCTAACCCCTTCATTTTTGAGACTTCAAAACATGTTTTTTGCCTCTGAAAAACTCTGAAATTTAGGGGTAAAAAAAGCTCAAAAATAGTTGATGAGAAGATGGGAAACACAAGGGCAATGGCCTTAGAAGCAAGGTTCAAAGAAGGGTGGTCAACCCCTCGACCTTTAATGGTCTTAAACCACAAGTTTTAGCCCAAAAATATAGGTAAATGAACAACTCAAAAATAGCAAGAAAAGATGAGAAAGAGTTGGTACAAAAGAACTAGAATGTATACCTCTTGAAGAGGAATGATCCCTTGAATTCCCAAACCACTATTTCACACTTTCAAGTGCTAAAATGCAAGCTTGAGCACCTCAGCCAAGATCCCTCAACAATTTGGTTTAGAGTGTCTAGGCAAAGGTTATGTAAGTTGCAAGAGAGAGAGAGAGAGAGAGAGAGAGAGAGAGAGAGAGAGAGAGAATTGTAGAGAGAGAAAGAAATTTTCCAAAATTTTGTTCTCCAAAATTTTCTAAAATCGAAAATTTTTCTCTAACCCCTCTTACAAAAGGGAGGGTCACTTATATATAGAAATATATGAGAGACCCTCGTAAATATCCTCACAAACACAGCTGGGATGATGCATGTATCTGTGGAGACAGCTGGCAGAAAATATATGGTTTTTTGCACTAGTGGCTGGTAGGCCACAAATAGTGGGCGGCAAGCCACACTAGTGGGTTTGCAGGTCCCTGGATGCTCAGGCCTGAAAAACCACTGTTTTGGTCCAAAACAAGGCACAAGGTTTATAGGTTCAAACTGAGGTTTCCTACTGAGGAAGTCAAGCATTTGATAAGCATACACATTCATCGTTGAGTGATCAATCAGTGGTGCCCATGTCTTAAGGGCCATGAAAAATGGGGTGTCTACACAATGGGACCATTAAGGTCAATTCGATGGGACCACAATGGGTCATTCAATAAAACCACAATAGGTAATTCAATGTGGACCATTAACATCTAATATTAGAGATCTCTGTGTTTCAATTAATCCATGGGCCATGGTATTATGTCCCTCGGGCAAGGGCTCACTAATGAATGCTATGAATACATTTTCAAAAAAGACATTCATTCATAGATACAAAATAAGATTTCATAAACTTCATAATTGAGCATTTAAAATACATTTAGAACGTATCTTTATAGAGATATTACTCACAGTAGGCTTGTACTGATGTTAACTTTTGGGTGACCAACCTACACAAAACACATAGCAATACACATTGAAACACATTGAGTAAACAAACATTATATCTTAATTCAATACCCTTAAATGTGTTTCTAGCTTATTCCATCTGTAATGATGTCTAAACAATACTTAAGAATGTCTAAAAGAGTATGAGAATGAAGATATGCACATGGAAGTGTTTTTCAAAAGTTACTGAAATAGAGCAGTTCACTCGAGCGCACGTTTGGGCGCTTGAGCGGTCTGCATGGTTTGCAAAAGTTATGGATGCTCAAAATCTAGGCTTGACGGTTGCTCAAGCCAGGTGCAATGAAAGCTGAGTTCACTTAAGCAGACTTTGGGTCGCTCAAGTGATATGCAATGCCTCTGCAAAAATACTAGATACCCGCTAAGTGCGTACGAGCGACAACTTCATCGCTCTAGCGATGAGGTCAAATTCTAGGTTTTCCATAACAGAATTTCCGAAAAGTGAATTTTAGTTTCAAAAGCTTACATGGATGGACCAAAAACATGGAATCCCTTTGGAAAAAATATATAAACACAACCAATTTGAAACCATTTGCTCAAAACCATTGTCAATTTTCAAAATCAAACTCATGTATGCAGAGAATTCAATCTTATCACTTCCAAAATGTCAAAACATGGACAATTGAGTAGAGATACATGGATATTTATGAAAAATAATAACTTACATGCAAGCTAAGATTTCAAAATTTTAACTAAAAAATGATGAAATGATGCATGCATGTTTCTATTAAGCCAATTTCATTATCTTCTTGACTATTTCTTCCAATTAACATGCAATTGATCCTAAACACTTCATAGACTTAGCTCGTAAGTGGATTTTCTTCAAGAATGAAGGGTCTATTACTCACCTAAAACTTGATTTGGTGACTTCTACACAATTTTCTTCAATTCTCTTCCTTATCTTCACAATTCTTCTTCTTCTTCTCTCTCTAAAGTTGGTCTCACTCTCTCTCTAAAATTCAGCACATAGATGAAGGAAATATGAGTTCAATCTTGCTATTAACACAAATATATATAGGTTAGATTAGTTTAGACTAATTAAGTGAGCTTAAGGCTAATTAAACAAGTTCAAGTCTAATAGATCCTACTCAACTCTAATGATTATTCCTAATTAATTTAATCTGAATCAAATTTTAATTAAATTTTCCAAATGATTCTAAATATTCCAATTAGCCTATTGAACTTGTCAATTTCTATTTCTGAATTCGTTTGGGCCTTCAATTTTTTATTCAAAGTAAACATTCTAACGGATATTTCAAAATCAAATAGATATACACAAAATTAAACACATAATCATGCAAATTCTCTTAATAAAATAATATGTAATAATGATATGCACGTAGGGGTCGTCACAATTGGTGTCTTGCTGAGGTACCCTTTTTTAACTAGACTAACCTAGTACATATATTGAGCTATAGCAACTTTCAAAATTAGGACATGATATTTTCCCATGTCTAAGATGTGATGATGCTGCCTTGTTTGAATAGTGAATCTCTAGATCTATTCAAAAGCTAGGATATGGAAGCCCTAACCTGTAGGGATGTTTGGAATGATTGCTTATGTGAAAGTGTGAAATGCTTGTTGTGCGAATGTGAAATCTTGAGAAAAAGGACACCCAATCCTTGGAAAGTCTTAATTTTAAGGGGATCTCTTTCAAAATTTGGGACTATATCAAAATCAGAGTTTAGGATCAGAATCTAGGGGGTTGTGTTTGTTTGGTGGAGGATTAGAATTTGGGAATTGTATCTAAATAGGCAAATTTATAGCAAGATCAGAACCGGAAAGTCAAAATTGTGCCTTGCTTTGTTTTGACCAACATGTCCAGTACCATGATCAGATGGGGTATTTGTTTTAATGATAGGATTCATCAAGGCCAGGAGAGCTTAATTTTGTATACTTTGGTGGGTCACCCAAGAGAAGTCACACCCAATCTAGAAGTAGCCCAACTAACCTAATCCAGAAAAAGCCCAATCCAATCCAACTCAGAAAAAGCTTAACCCATCATACTCCAATAAAAAACACTCCAATCTATTCAAACTTGCAAAATCCATCTTTGAAACACTCTAGTCCATCCAATCCCCTCCTCTCCCCCACAAAAAACCCCCAGTTCCGACAAGGTCACATCCACCCAGTTCCCCCAAATTACTAATTCACCATATCCCATAATGACCCAAAATCCAGTGGATCAAGTTGACATGCTTACAGCCATACAGCAGACTATGGATGCTCTCGATCACACAGTTGCCACCCAAGCTAAGACTATTGCTAAATTGCAACACCCATCTAGGGCATCCACTACCCACCTACTTCCAGCTGAGTTGATCATCCAATCCCAAACCCACTTTTGTCAGCTGAAAAACTTCCACGGTCCTAATCTATAAGAAGGACCAGGCCAAACCCATATTGCCAGAGCTTCGACACGACCTATTGAGGAACTTTTCCCTCTCGATCTTAGCGAGTTCTACCCCATCATGTTGAAAGTAGCTAAACTTGAAAAACTGTTTGAAGAGTCACAAGGAATCAACTTTATTCTGAACATTGAGGACGAGTGTACAAAGGTTGTTGTAAGATTGCCAGAACGGTGCACATAGATAGATTCAATAGAGCTGGAGACCCAATGGTTCATTTTCCCCTCTTTTTAGACATCCTAAAGCCTATGGGTTTGACTCAGGACCAAAAGCTTTCCTTGTTCGGGAAAACCATGTCAGGAGTGGCTGCTACTTGATACGCCAAGTTAGATGATTTGATCAAACAGAACTGGGAGAAGTTGGCTGAAGCATTCATTGCATAGTACTCTTACAACACACATATCGAGGTACCCACCCGAGAGTTACAGGTAACTTGCCAAGAGCCCAATGAAAGCTTCGTGGCACTCATCACTAGATGGAAGGCAAAAATAGCCATGATGACAAATAGGCCTCTGGAAAAAGATTAGATCTGCATGGTTGTAAGGAATCTGCATGGGCGACTACTATAGAAAATGATAGTTCTCCCTATCTTCAATTTCAAAGACATACATGAGATTGGGCTTCAAATTGAAGATTCCATCAAGTAGGGAATCATTGTAGAGGAAAATGAACCTGTAAGGAAGTCATTCACCCATAGTAGTATAGCTACCAATGCCGAGCCCTTAGAAATCGATGCAGTTACCACCACTGCCAAAACCGCTAATCCCTTTGCCAATGTCAGCTCATAAACAGCCAACTCAATCCTAGCCCAGAAAATAACATACCGTCATCTCCATATGTCCCTAACCCGTGCCATGAAAGTCTTGGTAGAAAAAGTGTTCCTCAAACCCCTTGACCCCTGACCTCTCCCTGGTATTCTTCCAGCTCAGCATGACCCTACCAAATACTGCGCCCACGATCATGACACCGATTGTTGTTTTTGCTTTCGTTATGAGATTTAAGACCACATCAACAACAAAACCATAGCTCCACCTCAAAAGCTCAATGTCACTACTAACCTATTGCCTCCCTATGATAGAATACCACTCTTTTTAACCTCAGCTTCATCCGTACACTACTATCCACCTACAATTCCAGTAGATACATCACTTTGTCCGATCGACCCAAGCTTAAGGTGTTCATTCCAGAGGGCACCGACTTGTGCATGATGGATGCACCTGAACCCCAATCCTCTCAAATCCTAAAAAATAAACTATGAAAAAATTCATCTTAGTCAATCCATCCAGATTAATCCAATTTAGATACACCAAGTGCATCAATGGCCGAACCAACTACTTCTAAGATATTGGGAATGATTGAAGATCTTTAGAGAACTGTGACAGATTTAACCTTTGGGGTTTTGGCCTCGTCATCTATCCCATGCTAGGAATCTCGCTTCAAAGAGCCCTTCAATCTTGGGATAAACTAAAAATGGAATGGGCCACCCCAAAGTCGAAACTGTGGTAAATGTTGATAGTGATAATAGAAGGGTAACCCAATTGGAGATATTGTTCAAAGACATCTCGAGCCTTGGTGATACCATGTCAATAGCAAAGGGGCCTTGCCTAAATATAACCATCCAACTCCTCCACAAGGTTGAAAGAAGTAGTAAGAATGAATTTGGGGCAAGTATTAATCCTTGTGCACATCTCCAAGTTCTTACAGCTGTTGAGGAGATTGTGGATGAAACTTTTGTTGCTCAATACCTAAATGCCCAGATGGGGGTTACCGCTAGTGAATTCAGCGTGAGAAGCCAGGTTGAGGGAATTACGAATTAGGGGCCCACAAACAACAGAAGGCCAAGTCATGGAAATAGATGCCTTACCAGAAATACCCATCCTAATTCCAATCCCAAACCTATACTTAAGTGATATATCTTTGGATGCCAATGGATGAAGGTTATGTTGCTTGAGTTGGAATATTGTTGATTGATATGCATGTGAGCTCAGTTTTCTTTGAGTTGTACATTTATCCAAAAGATCTTTCAAAAAATGCATGAAATCAAAGAATAACCAAAATAAGTAACATGATCTATACTTGATTACTTCACATAGTAATGTTAACATTATTAGTAACCAGAATATGAGCATATATTGTTTATAAAACTCATATCATAGTTTAGTAGAGGCCGATCTTTTGATCGGGTGAGCAGGGGTGCTCAGTTCATGACCTTTCCCCCATACCTAAGGTTCCGAACCGAGGCATCTTTGGTTATGATGAACAAGGGCCTTTGGCACGAGTCACGAGTTTCCTAATTTCTCCAAAAGATTAGGTGGCGACTCTAAGATCTGGTGATGTAGTCCATTTCTGGCATTTTTGGCAATAAATGGATTTTCTATAAAAGTTGTCAGATTTGAACTCTCATTTTCTGTTTTACATTGCACTAGTGCTATTAGATCAGAAATCAAGAGTCTGAACTGTTGGGTGCACTCGGGTACCCCTGAGACATCCTACAAACTTTTCAAAATTTTCAAGCTTGCAAAACCATACAAAGAAAATCTTTTTGGATTTTTGATAAACAATGCAAGAAAGAAATGAACAAACACACACAAAAGACCCAAAAATAAGAAAGACAAACAAAAACTCAAAAGTAAAAGAATAAAATAAAATAAAGAACAAATAAACAAATTAGCCCAAATCAAGCTTTCTTACCCAAACTACTTTAGTATAAACAGTGTTGTGAGAATTGTGGTTCTTGAGTGGTGTCTTGATGTTGTGGTTCACTTTCCCTTCAATGGGAACCTGACTTAACTTTGTTTCCAACATCCTATTTCTAGGTCTAGTCAAACTCAATCTCGCTTCAAGTTTGGTCTCCAGCAATTCAAAACAATGAGGTCTAATGTGACCCTTAAGCCCGTAGTGATGACAAATAGGAATGAATTTAGCCTTGGCTACACAGTTATGAGACAAAGAAGAAAATGAAGTGATATTACCCCTAGTCATGAAATCTTGAGTGCTCTCATCCTTGGAAGTTGAGGTTTTGGATGCTGAGACATGTCCTTTGATGACGCCAACTCCTCTTTTATCATTGACCATGTATTGAGTACAAGGAGCCCCATCCACACTTTGTGCACTTGAAGCTTTGACACTTTCGAGTTCCAACTCCAAGGAGATAATTTTATCTTCAAGCTCTTTCCCGGACTTTGAACAAGTCTCCAACTCTCTTTGAAGATCACCGTACTTCTCTTTCAACTTATCACGAGCATGAAGCAATTGATTTCTCTCCATTTCACATGTGGAGAGTTTGGCGATCAAAGACTCCATTTCATTTAAGAAAATACTAATTTTCACTTGAGCTTCCATGAGCTCTTGTTGTATTTTCTCTTTCCCCTCTCTACTTAGTCTAAGCTCGGTGGACAACTTGATGTTCATCTCTGTCAAGGTGATACTCCGCTTATACAACATCTCATTTGCTTCATGAAAAGTTACACCATCTATTTCTTCTTCCGTACTCGATGACTCACTACCATCATTTGAAGACCTAGAAATTGAGTTTTCATTCTCACTCTTATCAATAGATGAATCTTCATTCGAAGAGTCCACACTCGATGTATGAGACGTGGAATTTCCTTGAGACTTAACATTAGAACTTGCTTCCTCATGGATAGACTTCAAAAAATCCCATGCTTCTTTGACCGTCTCACAATGAGAAATATGGGTTTGCTCACCTTCCGAGATAGCACCTCGTATTCCCTCTAATGCTCTTGCGTTGTATCCAAAGTGTTGCAACTCTAGTTCACTCCATTGCTCTTGAGATTTGAAGCTTCTCAAGTTGGTTACCAAATCAAGTTTATGTGGCATCTCGAACCCTTCCTCTATGGTACTCCAAAGGCTTGCATTAAATGCCAACAAATACACCCTCGTTCGAGCACTCCAGTATGGGTATTCAGTTTCGTCAAAGTAAGGAGGGATGGTAACATTCTAGCCATGAGCATGCTCAACTTGACCCTCGACATAATATCCATCCATCCCATCCGCTACGAAAACTGCCATGAAAGTAAGAAATTGGTCATGCCCTTATTTGCCTTGAGCCTCGTTGTGACTTTCATCCTTATCAGACTTTGATTCATCATCCTAAGTGATAGTGACGGCTTTCTCCTTCTTCAATCGATTAGGGCATTCTTGAGAAAAATGGCCAAATCCTTGGCGTTCATAGCATTAGACCCTTTGAGAATTCCCTTGTATTTTTCATTTCTTCTTCACGGTTGTAGAGTCAATTTTGAGCTTATCTTTGCCTTTAGATTTATGAGTTGATTCCAACAAATTAGGCTTCTTTTTTAGAAAAGACTTTTTGAAACATTTTACAAAAGTGTCTGTCATCTCGGAATCAAACTCACAATCCTCATCGGAATCCTTTCCAACTTTATTAGCACTACTAAAATCAACAACAAATCAGCACTATGATTTAACATGGAAAAAATCATAATCGGAGCACCTCCAATTGTGAAAAAAAAAAGAACCACGGGCCAAAGCCACAAAACAATCTACTAAGAAGATAAAAAGGAATTACACACGAGTATCCTCAATTACCTAATGAATCCAAGCCCAAATTGAACCAAACCCAATGTGCCTCTTCCACCATCGTCTTCACCTCAGAATTACTTTGACCAATGTTGAATCTACAATGCCAATGTCAAATCCACGATGATGAGCCACTTTGAAATCCACTAAAGCTTTAGGCCTAAGTTCCCCGAAATCCACCGGAGAACACCTCTCTCTTTTGTCAATGAAATAATAAAAATAAACCCTTTGATGATATCAGTATGAAGCTCATAGATCCATCGATCACTCTCAAATCATCAAGAAAACCAATATATAAACACCCTCCAATATAGAAAAACCTCGGAAGCTCTCATCTCTAAGAATTTGGACGGTTTAAATCGTAAAACTAGCAAACAATGCACTTTATATTAAACTGAGCAGTGAAGACTGCTTTAGCTCACACTTTATCGCTCGATTGGTGTGAGTAAAGGTGGTGCAAACATATAGGCCAACCGCTCGAGCGGTAAAACTTGTCTCCCAAAAGATTAGATATAGGCATGAACCACTTCACCATTTGAGTGGTAAAACTTGTCTCCTAGAAGATTAGACGCATGTAAAGATATTGGATGAACCACTTCACTGCTTGAGTGTACAAATGATCGCTCGAGTGGTCAAGCAACTTTGACTTCTTTCCTGTACATAGTTAGCGAAGTGGCAAATAAAGAATGCTCAAGATACGGAATGTCAGCACAAATTTCTCTACATAGACATAATTCGGGTTGAATTCGCATCTAAACATTTACAGCCTCACTAAAATAAAAGAGTGAATAAAATTACAATTAAAATGAGTTTTGTCAAACATGATTGCCAATTACAAAAACCTAGCAAAATATAACTTTTGCATCACACTAATTTTTAATCTTACCATCAAAGAAAAATTTAAAAATTAGGTTAAGTTGGATTGCAATTTTTGTTAAGATTTTAATTCAATGGCGCCCTTTAGAGCATCTCCAAGGAATGTGGAAAAAGAGCATCCTGAGGCATTTTTGCTAGTGGAACTGGTTTTATCCTCTTCCAAGGAGCTTTGCATCAGAAGAGGCAAAATGCCCATTTTGATTTTTGGCTCTCCACAAGTAGCCATCCTTCATTAAGAGGCAAAAGGGTTTCCCACTGAAATTGCTCCCTTCATCTGATCAAGTACTCTTCTTTGCTTGGTTACGTGTTTGTACATTACATCCAATTGATTGATTTTGTGTTTGTATATTACCATTTGAAAATATGATAGTTTGAAAATATATTTTTTTAAAAATAATTTAATATATATATTTTTAAAAATAATTTAATCATATATTAAAAATATATATTTGTAAATGTCATATCAATATATGCAACATGTCATAAAAATATTATTTATTCGTTTATATATATATGTATATATTTATAATATTTTTCTTTTAAAAATTAGTTAAATTAGTTTGATTGATTAGCTAAAATAAAGAGTATGGTTGGAGTATACACTAACTAAACTAGTTAGGCAAAACAAAGAGGATAATTTTTTATTTATTTTTATTTATTTATTTTTTTTTTGTACCTTTGCAAAGCATTTTGCCTATTACCCTCGGTGTTGCTTTTATGAGCCAAAATTCTAGATCTGCTGCTGTCCACCAAGAATGAACCTAAGGGGACAATTGCCCCCTTACAATTTAATGAAAAAAGAAGAAGAAGAAGAAAATTATAGTATAGTAGTATTAACTTTTAATTATCTCCAAATTATATAAATTCGTCGCTTCAAATTTTATTTTTATTTTTTTCTTTTAATTCTAAGTGGTCCATTCATTGAGATTTGCTTAAAATATAGATTTTCCTCTGTAGTTTGAAATATAACAAATACTCCCTTGCCATAGTTTTATATTTAACAGAATTAACTGAAAAAATAAAATTACTAACTGTTTTTCTATACAATAATAAAATTACCTAAATTATTGTTTGAAATAAATTTTTAATATCATTAAAAACTGTTAATTAACTTTATGATTTATTAATAAAATGAACAATTTGTCATGAAATTTGAAATTTCAGGGGGTGAGATCTAATTTCCAAAATCAGAGGGGGCAATTTGTATTTTAAGCAAATCTTAGGAGGTGTATTTGTAATTTACCCTTAAAATTTTAAATGGTTGCCCTTCTATATTTATAAAACTTGGAGGTCAAAGTGTAAAATAAAATTTTGGATAAAAATAATAAAATAAATTAATTTCTCATAACTAATGTCAATTTTGATTCTTAACGCACAAAAAAAAAAAAAAAAAAGAAAAAAAAAAGAAAATGGGTGAAGAGTCATAAAGTTAGCAAGTTAGTCGATTACATTTATTAAAAAAAATATTATTCGAAGTTTCAACATCAATTCTATCATTGATACTTTTAATGTAACGTCCCAAAATAATTAATATTAGATAATCCCATAAGTAAGCTAGATGTAAGGAAATTCCATAATGTTTGATTCTTTGATTAACTCTCATGAAAGGATTACAAAAGATGCCACATGTATTTATACATTTATAAACTTTAAATTCTGAATCTATAGCAAGTGACATATATCAATGCAAGGAAATGAAAAGAAATACATATATGTTGATGCCTTAATTACTACATATTTCCAAGTCGATACTTAGTTTCAACATAAGTAGGTCAAGCGTAAAGCAAGTAAAAAGCTCGAGGCTTATGCAACAGATATTTACAACAAAAGAAAAACAAAATGAGCCTTCAGCTCCATGATCCTCCCAAGCTAAGTTCTTGGTGGAGGCATACTATCAACACCCTAAAAGTTGGTTTCCACATAGGGTGAGTTAAAAGTCAGTAGAGAATAATTGAACACACTATACGATGTTTAACAAAGTCATATGGTGAATACATATGTATGCCATTTACCAAGTCGTCACCCTTTCTCTTTCAAAACAATGCAATGCCATGATTATATATTAATTTGTAATACTTTTTAAATCAGAAAACAGGACAGTGGACACACAACAATGGGAATCTCTAGGTACGTGTTTACCAGTAGGCTATACAAGCACTACCAAAGCTATTTTACTAATACTAACCGTAAGGATCGGCACTTAACCGCATGTGTAACGCCCTCAAAATAAGACATAAATCATCCATCCATTATATCTATTAACATGATAGAAAAGTTACATTTCATTTATCAGAGTCGGTACTACAAAAACATATTACATGTAACTCTAACTGCTAAATAACAAAATAAATGCCCTGCGGGCTTACATCTTTCCAAGTCAACACTTGGTTACAACAAAAGAAGAGTCCTAACTCTTTTACATATAAAGCCCTCGGCTTGAATTTACAGTTAACATCAAAAACAAAATAACAAAATGGAGCCTTCATCTCCTAAATCTCCCAAGCTAAGACCTTGGAGGCGGCATGTCACCTGAACCTAAAAATGGTGTCCCAAGTAGGGTAAGCCAAAACCCAGTAGAGATATGCTAAACAATATAAGAGAATCAACTAAGACATGAGCATCAGATAAAGGTGCAACATTCTTAACCAATATATATATTCTTTCCAAGATCAGTTAATATAGAGAGACAACACGTCATTTCATTTCCATTTTTCCCATGCCGGGTAAGTCAATTTATCAAGTTCATTATTATCAAAACAACAGATATGAGACTACAACTCAATGGTTCACAATTCAACACATTCATCACTTCAACACTTCAATATCTTGCCATTTTACGGAACCACGTTCGAGGGAACCAGCACCCATACATATATAAAAGATTTCAGGACTTTCACCCTGGACACTCCGGCCAACTTAATTATCAATGGAGTCCATCCCCTATCCCCTCCCATACAATGGAGTACATCCCCTATCTCCTCCCAACCAAAGATACATATACAATGTATTTAAACACGTTGTCATATATAATTACCAAATAAATCACATATTCAATAGTTTAATCCAACCGTCATATTCAATGACATAATCCAATTGATTAGTTTCAATTCACCTAATCATCATGCATTCTCTACAACAATCATAACTATCCTCCACCGATAGCCCAAAACAGATATTTCTAAACAGATAAATAAATCTATCAACAGCTAATTTATCAACTTTTCCATGGGTGAGTGATTTATTAATCCAACTACACCATTAAATCACACTTTCCCCCAATTTCACAATTCCCAAACCAATTTCATATTTCCACAATTGATTTCATTATTTATACACATAATTGTATAATTCCAATTAGGACATTTTCCCATTTTTTTTCAAATATTGCACCCAAGGCCAAATTTCACCCATTATATACAAACAACTCCATTTTCAAGACCTCACAAACATATGGAGCCCAAAAATAGAAAACCCCTCTTTCTTAACTTCAAACTCAAACCCTAACTTCACCCAAACTTCCTAAATCCCACCATTTATACAAAATGACAAATATATAGGTCGAAACTCATATTAAAGAACAGATTATCCCTACATCAAATGGAGAAGCTCAAAGGAGAAGAAGAGAGAAACCTAAGATACTCCAAATCCAAACTTTTTCAAATCAAAAGATAGCCCACGCAATGCTCAAACTTTTTAACAAAGAGAGTAGGGTAGAGAGACTCTAAATTAAGAGTATTTGTAGAGAGAGTATTTTGGAGAGAGAGGCTGCTGTGCTAGGGTTTGGAATGAAGAAGAGGGCAAAAAGTGATATAAAAGCACGCTGCTGCGAATTGATATATGCGAGGCTCGCTCGAGCAAAGGACTTGTTGCTCGAGCAACCAGACATAACAAGAGACCTCGCTCGAGCGCAAGAAGCGTCACTCGAGCGTACAATGCAAAGCTTTAGGTCTACTACAAGCGCAGACGCACGCTCGAGTGCAAGAGTTATCGCTCGAGCAAAGGAACAAATAACACGGGGCTTGCTCGAGCGCAAGAAGGCTCGCTCGAGCGAAAACTGCGTCTAAGAAAGAAACTTGAAGACCCTCAATCCTTGCTTGAGCACAAAAACCCTCGCTTGAGCAAAGAAGCAAATACCCAAGGCTTGCTCGAGTGCAAAAAGCCTCGCTCGAGCGAAGAAGCTAAAACCTGGGCAGCAACCATTTGAATCAACTCACAACCAACCTGTTCCAAACTCACCCAACAAGTTCCAAAACTCAAATACAAAGAGTAAAAGGGCAGAAACAAGACATAGACCACAGTATACAACTACGGAACCCGAGTCTAGAACACAATAAAGGTCGGGGTAAAACATGGATCGCTATAACACGGGTTTTTATACTTTCACCAAAGACACACATACCAACATAGAAATATCACAACCACATCCCTTAACTAGATTCACCAAGGTATTCACCAATTTTTTCTCAAAATGATACATTTTCAATGTATAAATATAAAATAATGTTCAATGCAAAATGTATGAGCAATTGATTTCAATTAACCTAATCCTTATGCAATTTTGCAACAATCAAAGTTGTCATCAACTGATAGCCCAAAATAGATATCTCCATATAAAAGATAGATCTCCAACAACAATTATAATTTCACAATCTCAATGTAGGAGTGACAATGCATATCCAACTCCATTCTCTTCATCAAATATACAGTCATTTTATTATTTCAAAAACTCCACATTCTTTCTCTTTTTCCTTAAGTCGAACCAATGATTTTCAAGATTTCCAATAAAACATCTATTCCTTTTCAAAACACATTTAAAGAAGAAATTTTCAATATTTCAACACAACTCAACAATATACTTATTCCCACAAGATTTCTCAAGAACCCATTTGAAAATCCCTCTTTTACATTTCAAAAACCAAATATAAATCAACCCAACACTCCCAAATCATGATACTTTGCAAGGAACACATTACGAAGTTAAGAATCATACAAGGAGGTTAAAGAAATCCCTACCTCAAGAGTAGAAGAAGAAGAAGAGAAAAAGACCCAACTTTACACGGAATCAAAAATGGAAATTTCACCGATTAAAACGTTCACCTTTACGAGCTTTATATTTTTTTCCAAAGCACTAGGGCAGCAAGATCAAAGGATTTGGGTGTATTTGAGGTGTTCAGACAAGAACTAGAGAGAGAATGAAGAAATTTGGTAAAGTTAATTTTTAGAGAGAGAGAGATCAAAAAGTGACTGAAAAGATCTTTTTCCCATACTGATATATGCACAGACCGCTCGAACGACCAAAACACCGCTCAAGCATCAGAGATAAGAAACCGCTCGAGCGAACAACTCAAGGCTCGAGTGCACAATGACACCCTCCCAATAGTTTAAACCGGCAAAAGACTGCTCGAGCGACCAACCCATGGCTTGAGCGAAGAATACACGCCTCCTAGAAGGAACCAAAGACCGCTCAAGCGAAGGAAAAACCGCACGAGCAAACCTGAAGAAAAACAAACATAAACTCTTTTGAAAAACAAACCACCAACCTGTTCATAACACAACCGAATGACTCCAAACTACCAATCCAAAGGCAACAAGGAGTATAAACAACAACTATGATCATCGGATCTCGGTCCAAGAATACAAAAGGGTTGGGTTTTAACTCGAGTCGCTATATTTAATGATATGAAAAAGTTTCAAGCACAATGTAAGATATTTCACTTCAATAAATAACTTATATTGCAGTCAATATCTTTTGTAACTCAACGTGGATATTAAATTATCATATATATTCATATTATTTTTTTTTATGTTTGTAGAAAAAATTAGAAATAATTACCAGTATATCCTATTAATTAGACTTATTTATTCAAAAGTCCTAAGTGAAATCTTTTTTATGTATTCACCCCCTCATCTTGATAATGAGAAAAATTTGAAACTTTTTAGGTAATTTATGTTTGTGGAATGATTATTTGCTGCTACTATAATGATAAATTTATCAACGTGATAAATAATTGAGATATTTTGACATTTATTTATGAGTTTTGATTTATTTTTAATTTATTTGTGTTAGTTTGTATTGAAGTATAATGTGAGAAGTGCAAGTAATTAAATTATATTTAAAAAAATATATTTTTATATTGATAAATTTATAGACACACGGGACATAAGTTTAATTTCAAAACTTTTGGGGCAGTAATCCCTAGGCTATTCCTTTGGGGCCAAAAAAGACAAAGCAATTTGGAAAATACCATATTATCTCTATCTATCTATTTACATGTCATCCCTTATTTGTCCACATGTCATCTATCTATCTATCTATCTATCTACATAATGATGTTCATATCACTACCACCACCTTTTGCTCGCCTTTTTTGCAATTACTTTTTCGGTTTGGTCAGGTGGTGATCTAATAGCAATGGGGCAAAAATGAAAAAAATAAAATAAAAAATTACTACAAAACTATAATTTGTTCTTCTCACTAAATAATTTAATTAATCATATTCTTATCTTCATAAAAGATTAATCATTGGATCTTCCATAAAAATGGGCTTATCACCAATTATCCCTAAATTTATTTTTGAAAGTTGAATAGGATTTTTTAATAAAAAAATCTGGGTCACCGGCACATAACTATCCCAATAAATTGATGTTGTAATAATTCATACTCTTTTAGATTTTATTTGTTGGTATATATTTGTCCCTTCATATTTAAATCTTCTGCTATCTATCATAGCTCTTATAATACAACTGGGCTCAAAACTAAAGTTTGCATTTATGTTGATAAACCTTGTACGTCTCCTAAACAATCACTACAAAATTGAAATATCATCATATATATTTTTGCTTTGTTCATTGATTTGTTTTGGAGGTGTTTGGGATGATGTGGTGTATTCTTAGACATACAATATTGCTTACGACAATGCTACGTAGCTCAAATTTTGTGGCTCAAAAGTGGCTCAAATGACCAAAACGACGTCGTTTTGAGTACAGAACAACATACAAATGGCCAAAACGACGTCGTTTTGGCCATTTGAGCCACTTTTGAGCCATAAAATTTGAGCTACGAGACATTTTCCTATTGCTTATTGAGAATTATATTGAATTAACAATATGAACAACCAAATATGTAAAAAAATTGAAAAATTAATGAAGAATATATTTGTAATAATGGCTTCCATATTGTTACTTGGGAAAAGAAAATGTTGAGGACATATAAGGATAATAACAAAAATGAGTGTACAGCCACATTTGAAAGGGCGTTTAAATTTAGCAAAACCTAGATTTGGGTGAATCACACAATCCAAAATCCCCTTTTGGGTCTAGTTAATTTATTCAGAATTTTTTTTTAAAAAATGCATGAACTTGAAAAAATGTAAAAACTTTTGTCTATTTTTTGTCGGTATAAATTTCAAATAATTTATTTAGATGGATGTCTACTTTAAAATGTCAACGCCTATTCTTATAATAGTTCCAAATCATATACTTCTTTAGTCGAGTGTGGAAGCATAAAATAATGCTAATAACAAATAGCACCTACTCAAAATTAGTACTTGGCTTCTGAAAGTGAGCGCAGATGATGCATTATTCAATTTCTTTACTAAAAACACCTACCCTAAATAAAAAGAAAAACAAAATTCTTAACAAAGCATTGACATTGTTATGATTATTATAATTCTTAATGACTACTGCTAGTGTAGTTAACATGAATTAATTGACTAAGGTGATGGTGGATGACCCAAAAGCTATAGAGTTTTTTTTTTTTTTACATCAATTTGTAAGAGATTAATTATAAAGAGTAATGATACGCATCATGAAATAAATATCATGAAAAATTTTATGAAACTAATCTAAGGTGATTCCATGATATATACAATAAAACACTTCAAACTAATCAAATGATGGACAATCTTTATGAAATTTTTTTATGATATTTCTTTCCTGATACCTAGTACTATTGAATTGAATTATAAACATGAAAATTATTACATGATTATCAAATTTCAATAATATACTAAATCCAACAACCACAGTCTCAAGGATTGTTAATTTATGACAAATTTTTAAAACAAACATGACACAGTTAGTCTAATCCCACCCTTCATCTTTCAAAACAAACAGGGCTTACACCAAAACTATGATTAGAAGCTACATAGTTAGACAGTTCAAGTTGTTGACTAGCTGAATGATTCTCTAACCAATTTCACATGTATTTTAAAGTCAACAGTTAGTACAGAAAGGGCTCTACTCACTTGCACGGAATATAAGACATATAAAAAAAATCCAAAAAAAATGTACAATATTATAGTTGTCACTGTTCTCACCTATAATCTGACCAACATATTGTATTAGAGTTTTTCGTATTTTATGTGACTTCTCATGTGCTGTGATAGCTCTTATTATTGTTTAATTACTATGACTTCAACTTATGCACATGTAATTTATGACACATAAAAGGTGAAATATATCTTGTAATAAATATCATTTATACCTTCACGACTGAAACCTGTAGTTATAAACAGATCCCATCATATTAGCATATACATAAATCAATAGTTTTTCACATTATTACTTTTATAATTTATAGGTTGAATAGTTGGAAAAATGTGTATAGAAATGGTTTTCATACACTCTGTATTTTATTTATTTTTTATTTTTTTGTAATAACTGGGTATCCAGATCAAATTACACACACCTCGACTAATCCTTGGACCTTGAAGTTAAGGACCGGATAAACCTCCCATAGCCCCAATATTGGAAATGTTTGACCTTCGTGGGTTTCGACCCTACGACCTCTTGGGTGGTAAACCCTTTGCTTGCCTCTCCTCCCACTACACCAAACCCCTTGGTCCATACCTTCTATGCTTGCCCAGTATTGCAATTCATATTAATCTGTTTGGTTTAATTTTCAAAATCTATAATTTGAAAAAAAAAAAAAGAAAATTAAAATTAAAAGAAACTTAAAAATTAGTTTGAAGACTAGTATTGCAATTCACATTAATCAAATTGGTTTAGCTTTCAAAAATTGTAACTTGAAACTTTTTAAACTAGTATTGCAATTCACGGACAGGTTGGAGCGATGACATGGATCCAATGTGGCACCGGTGATGTGGAATACAGTCAGCTCCGCATGGCAGTGATGTAGCGTCCGTTGGTGATGAATCAACCAACCGATCGAACAGTTGCGTGTTCGATCTAGAGCGGTTTGATCATAGCCGTTGATTGGATATGCGCGCAATTGTACGGATGAGATGGCACCTGATCGTGATCAGGTATGATCAGTCAATGCATCCATTCAGTGTGAGAATGATCTGCATCATAGATCGTCGATCCAACAGTTAGATCTGATCGGATGCGATCAAGGGACATTACCATTCGATCAAATGCATCAAGGCCTATAAATAGGCTACAAAATCAGCCATTTCAATCCATCCAAAAATTCAGAAAGCATTCTTACGATTCTCTTTCTCTCTCTCTCTCTCTCTCTCTCTCTCTCTCTCTTGATTTAGAGTTTTCAATCAAGAGTTTCTTAAGCAAGTTTCTACTTTTCTTACTGGTAATCAAATTCTACAGACTTGATTATCAATGTCTTGGTTTTCTTGATTATATCAAGGGTATTCTGATCTACTGTCATCAATGCAGACGCCGGTAGACTTGTTCTTCAGATCAAGCTTCATTATATCCTAGAGGCGAATTTGCTATAACCCCCTACACACTTTTTAGTGGGTGCAAATATTGTCTTTAGGAAAGCGACTAAATAATGCGACTTGAAACACCAAATTTATGTTCTACATAGACAAGATCATCGCCAAGTTTTGAAGACTTGAAGACCACCAATTGAAGAATTCAAGACAAATTGTTCCAACATGTTACTTTTTGTTTACACTTCATAAATCTCATCCTTCCACGATTCTTATTAAGTTTTTGTTTGGTCTTTTATGTTAAGAATTGTCCATTATGATAATTATATCATCTTTCTCTTATGTCCTTTATTTATCTACTTTATTAGTTCGTTTTCCCTTTGTTCTGTTTCAAACCTTCCTCATTCCAATGTTGTATGTTTACTTGTTAAATTGTTCCATCAAATAAAAACAGTAATACTGAGAGTTTGAAGTTTTTGCAAATGGGCAACTATCATTCAGACAATGTCTCAACTTTAGAAAATGAACAAATAACTATCTACAACTATATAAGAGATACCATGACTTTCCTAAGGGCTTAATCCTTAGAAAAAGGCCATGGATTCAACTCTCTGTAGGGGGAGTTGAATTAAGGGGCAAGCACTTGGTGCTTTGTAAAGGGTGGTGAGACTAACTCTCATATGTGTTAATCTAACAATTAATAACTAACTTTCGCTGATAAAAAAAAATAAAAATAAAATAAAAACTATACAGGAGACATCTGTTATAATATTAGAGAGGGAGAGAGAGAGAGAGAGAGAGAGAGATGCTTTGTAATATATTGAATGATTAAACAATGAATACAAGACTCCTATATTAGAAGGAGAGAAAACTAGGTATGCTTGCCCTAAGTATAGTAATGGGTACAATATGAACAGAATATATATATATATATACTATATTTAATACCGCCCCTCAAGGTCAAGGTGGTAGTGCAGATATCAACTTGAGCTTGGAAAGTAAATTAGAGAAACATCCTGGAAGATGAGTTTCGGTAAAGATGTCGGTTGTCTGATCGACAGATGTAACAAAGAGAAGATGAACATTGCCACTAGTAATATGTTGCCGTATGAAGTAACAATCAATCTTAATAAGTTCGGACTGATCATGGAAGACATCATTATGTCTAATCTGAATGGCACTCTGATTGTCACAGTAGAGGTTGGTGGCACCAGTGTGAGAAACTCCTATATTAGAAAGAAGCCAATGAAGCCACATAAGCTCTTGAGTAGTGTTAGCAAGAGCACGATGCTCAGCCTCAGTACTAGAAAGAACAATAAGAGTTTGCTTTTTGCTACACCAGGCAAAAAGAGAGTCATCTAAGAAAAAACAGAACCCTGTAGTAGAACGACGGTTAGTAGGATCCCTTGCCTAATCTACATTAGAAAATGCATATAACTGTAGAGAATAATGAGCTGAATAGTGAAGACCATGAAACATAGTGCCTTTGAGATAACACAAAATGCAAACCAGAGCATCATAGTGCGGAGAACGACGAGCAGCCATGAATTGACTGATAATGTGAACAGCATAAGCAATGTCGGGATGAGTAATTGTGAGATAATCGATATAAAGTAGCATTAGACAACAGGTGACCATCAAGAGGTATGAGATGAGTCTGAGGATCAACTGCAGTAGTGGTAGTCTTGCAATCGATATGACCGGCACGAGCCAAAAGATCAGATGTATGCTTGGCCTGAGAAAGTAACCAAATGGATCATGAGAAATTTCTAAGCCGAGGAAATAGCTAAGCAAAACCAAATCCTTTATCTAAAACTGGCAACTGAGGAACTATTTGAGACTAGAGATTCCCACTGTATTATCTCCAGTGATGATCATATCATCTATATAAAGAATAAGAGAATAGTACCATGTTTTATCTTACGAATATATAAGGTAGAATCGTAAGTACTGGAGGAGAACCCAAAGTCACGAATGGTAGAACTGAACTTGGTAAACTAGGCACGAGGAGTTTGTTTCAAACCATACAAAGCATGGTGAAATTTGCAAACTTGGGTGATGGAATAGAGGAACCAAGATGAGATTGCATATAAACTACCTCAGTGAGATCACTATTGATAAATGCATTCTTAACATCCATTTGACAAAAAATTCCAGTGGTGAGCAGTAGCAACTGCAAGTAAGCTACAAACTGAAGTAAGATGGGTAATAGGGGCAAAAGTTTCCTGATAGTCAATCCTATATTCTTGAGTGAACCCCGGGACAACAAGATGAGCTTTGTAACACTCAATAGAACTATCAGAGTGAGTCTTTATCTTGTAAACCCATTTGCAACTAACATCATTCTTTCCAGGAGGAAGATCAACCACATCCCAAGTATGAGTTTTATCAAAAGTGTTTATTAGTCATAGCTTGCTGTCAAAGAGGGTTCGAACAAACCTATCGATAGAAAATAGATTCGTGAGGGGAAAAATTAGTAGAACCAACAACATAATCATGGAGAAGTACATAAGTTTGTTTTACCCGAGTAGATTGACGAAGAGGTGCCACAAGATCAAAAGATGATTTAGTGGAATCAAGGGATGTGTGAAGCTCATTGCAAGAAGGAATGGTGGCAAGACTAGGAGATAGAGCATGGACACAAGCATACTCAAGGAGTGGAGCATCAACAAGACCAGGAGGTGAAGTAGAAAACTCAGGATGGGCCAGAGTCATCATGTCGAAAGTAGTGTCTGTATCAAGCTCATCAAATAGAAGAGAAGGATCTGTAAAAAATGGTGTAATGAGAGGAATGGACAAATGAAACTTATATATAAAGGAGAACATCTTGTGTTCCCAAAATATCACATGACGGGAGACATGAAGATGATGAGAAAGAGGATCTCAATAATGATAGCCTTTATGTTCAATCCCATACCCCAAGAAACAACACAGACGGGCACGATGTTCTAATTTGGAATGCTCATGTGGTTGAAGGAGGATAAAACAAGCACATCTAAATATATGATGACCAGTATAGGCAGGAGGTGTGTTATACAAATGCTTTAATGGGGTTTGATTGTTGATGTTAGGGAAAGGGACACGATTTATAGTATGGAAGGCTGTAAGAGTGACTTCTCTTAAGAAATGTTCAGGAGAAGAAGAAATTAAGAGAGCATGTATAGTGTTTAAGATATGTTGATGTTTGTGCTCAGCATGACCATTTTGTTAGGAGGTACTAGGACAAGAATAATGAGAGAGTGTGCCATTTTGACAAAAGACTCTTAAAAAAATGAGTTTATTTGTATTCTGGGGCATTATCAGCACAAAAAATTTTAATGGTGGAAGAAAACTGAGTTTGAGCATTTTAGAAAAATCATAGTATATCTATTGTAACTTAGAGCGAAATTTCATAAGCAATGACCAGAAAAAACGAGTGAAATCATCGACAAAACTGACAAAATATTTAGATTCCACAAGTGATATTAGGTAAACGCCCCTAAACATCAGAATATATGAGATCAAATGATACATGAGACATAGAGGTACTAGTATTAAATGGTAAAGTAGGTTGTTTTGCAAGTTGACAAGATAAACAATCGACTTTATCATTTGGAACAAGACCTAACTGACCACTGGAAGCTAGAGATCATAAACGACCAAAAGACACTTGATCTAACCAAAAATGCCATAAAGTAAAAAGAGAACTAGTAGTAATAGGAGCAGTAGTCTGGATAGAGAAAGGACTGGATGAGGGAATGCGAAAATATATGAGCTGGTCTAGACAACCATGTCTACAACCTATCCCAAGAGTCTGTCCTGTCTTCGGATCCTGCACAACATAACCAGTTGGAGAAAATAGAACAGTAAGACCAAGATCATAGAGTTGACCAATAGAAATAAGTTTAAATGTAAGGTTGGGGATCAAATAAGTGTGAAAAAGAGAGACATTAGAGGTGGAAATATATTCTATATGACTAATATGCATTTCAGAACCATTAACAGTGTAAATGATAGGTAAATTAGAAGAACATGTAGTAGAAGAAAAAAATGTAGGGTTAGAGGTCATATAGTTGCAACAAGTCGAATCAAAATACCATTAAGAGTTACCTAGAGTGACTACGAGAATAGTATAGGGTGTACCAAAAGTAGAAAGAACCTTTTTCACTGTAGCTTCAAAATCATGAAGAGTATAGGTTGGTGCACGAGTGAAAGATGAAGTAGACGTAGTAGTAGAGGTAAACTCAACTGAAGAGTGATGTCGGCTGATAGGATCGAGAAGAGCAACTGTACAGAGGAGAACTGTCTAAATGATCCAAGAGTAATCAAATTATGAGTCACAAATAGGTCCTAATGGTGTCGAAGTAGAACAAGGTGAAATAGAGTATCCCACTGAATCCAGAACATTGAAAATAGCCAGATAGTAGTTGAGTTAGCCCAGCAATAGTCAAAAAAAGGACATGTAGATGACCAGGTGCAAAATAAGACATGATGATGTCAGCAGCAGGTAGGGTTGACGTTAACGTGTCGTGGCGCACGATAGCGATAGAGGCACACAACGCACAGTAAAAGTAGAGGCATGCGATACGCACAATTGTAGAAGAAACGTAAGGGCATGTGAGGATGATGTCAGTGATGAGGAGCACAGAAGCATAAAGGCTACCGTCAGATAAGGCTAACATATAATGAGGTCAGTAATTGGAGCGACTAGGTTAGAGCAACGTGGCGGAGACGACTAGAGCGGCTTTACGACTAGGGCTAACGCCCAAAATGTGGAAGGATGTCAGAGCGTGCGTGGGAGATGATGTCAACAAAGAGGTGATGTTTGATTAACGTGTGTAAAGGTGCATGAGTTACTGGAGGTGGAAGCAGGTGCCGCGTTGAAGCTTAAAGCCGCGCATAAGGGCGTGTGACAAGGTTTCTTGGGACAATTTTGGTGGCATTGGACTCGTGAGAAGATTTCGAGCAAGATGTTGGTGTTTTTTGAGAAAAATAATGAACACAAGAAAAGAAACAGTGTCTAGCATAGCAATAATTAAAACAATGGTGTTTTTCGATGAACAATAACAGGTGGGAAAACAATGGTGTTTTCAGTTGGTGTTGGTCTGATAGAACCTTATCGATTTGATACCATGTTATAATATTAGAGAGAGCGAGAGAGAGAGAGAGAGAGAGAGAGAGAGAGAGTCCGTAATATATTGAATGAAAATAAACAATGAATACAAAAATCCTTTATATAGGAGGAGAGAAATCTATACATGTTACCCTAAATATGGTAATGAGCACAATATGGACAATATATATATATATATAGACACACTATATTTAACAATATCAAAAGGACATGGAAATGACATTTAAAGATTGTTTGGAAACGTTTATATTTATAGAAATTTTGAAAATTATAAACAAAATTCGTTTGATTTTTGTTTTTATTTTTAAAAAGTTGTAAACACCAAAAAGCTGGTTTCACTTTCTATTTAATTTTTTTTTTCTCCATTTCTTTCCTACTATTTTTGACTACCACCCATTGCTCCCTCGTTCTAATTTACTCTATCTCTGCCTCAATTTTATTTATTAAATATATATATGTATATAGTTTATATTTTTAATATAATAAAAGTAATGCTAAATATTTATTTTCACTCATTTATTTATTATGTTACATCTTTTAACTCTCATTAATTATAAATTATTATCTATAATATATTATATTATCTTTAATTTTTATTAATTTTTTTTGGGTTAATTACAAAAAAAACTTAAGGTTTCACACGGTTTTCACTTTAAACTCCAGTGCTTTAATTTTGACAAATTGAACCCTAGAGTTCCATATGTGTTTCAATGTGTCTTGTTTGTCCATCTCTGTCTGTGTAAGGTAATGAAGAATCATTTTGGAGCTTGAAGTAAAAAATGTTGGGGTTTAAATTGAAAAATGCATGAAACCTTAGGTTTTTTTTTTTTTTTTTTGTCATTAACCCTTTTTTAAAAATTAAAATCACTAAAAACAAAAACAAAAACAAAAGCCAAAAAAAAAAAAAAAAAAAAAAAAAACTACCAAAAAAAATTATTAAAAGAACAATTATTGAATCCCCTCTCAAAATAGGACTCTAGGCTTGCAAAAAGTTTTAAAGTCATTTTTTGAAAACAGGATTATGAGTTTCGATTGGTACTTTGAGAACAAAGTTTTAAAAAATAATCTAAATTTAAAAAATAAGTTTAAAATAACTCATATTTTGTATACAAAAATATTTATTTAAAAATGACATGAATTTGATAATAACACGTGGTTCGTGAATTTAAGAGCCAAGCAACGAGAGGCTTTTCCAAGTTGTTCACATATCAATCTCACTTTGTTGTCACTTTATATGAAAAGAAAATGTATTGTTCGGTGTAATTTTTTGTAAATTAAAATTTGAGAATAAGAAAACATAAGTCCAAAGCACCAATTGCCCGCTTTCAAATGGTGTGTTTGGTGTAATTTATTGTAAGTTAAAAGCTAATCATCTAAAAGCAGAAATCAAAAGCACCCTTCACCCAGATTTCATAAATTTGTTTTTCTTCAACTTATTTAAGTTATTTTTTGCTAATAAAATAAAAGTTATACCAAACAGTCTATCATAGACTCCCAAAATAAAAAGCTATAAACAAGTCAAATAAGTTGCACCAAACAACACAAAAAGTTATTTTATTTTATTTTTTTGTGTAACTTGTAAGTTATTTTTACCTCATAAGCTATAAACAAGAATTACACCAAACACTCTAACGCATACTTAAAAAAAAAAAAATGTAGTTAATTACATTTCAAGTAGCCCTTCTTACATAGTCATCAAAATTAGGGATGAAATCAAAATTTTATCATCAAAAGAGTCAAATTTTGAATAAAAAAATTTCACCATATATACAAGCACACATGTACATATACAATCAGATTGGTAAGCTATACACACACACACACACAAAAAGGGTAAATATTAGGGTTAATTGAAAAAAAAAAAAAAGAGCGCGTTTTTCATTTTAAATCCTAGTGTTTTTCACTTTAAAGCCCAAAATGATTCTTCGTTACCTTGCACAAACGGAGATAGACGGAGAGGGTATATTGAAACACAGATGGAACTCTAGAGTTAATTTTTCGAAATTGAAACACTAATGTTTTAAAGTGAAAAACGCATGAAACTTTAAATTATTTTTTTTCAATTAATCCTTTTTTTTTAATATTTAAAGCAAGAAAATTAATCCACACCCACCCAACTCTCACCTCGCCCCCGATATGACATAGGGTGGGAGAGGAAGATGACAAATTCGCTCCAAGCCTACCTTGTTACCATTCCTACTCATCGCTATCAACTGCCATCACCAATGATCTCCTCCGTCAATTATCTTCAACCACCATCTCCTTCAACCACTAACCACCTGTCATTGCCACCAATCACCTCTCGCTGGCGCTAACCACCTTTGGTCACCACCTTTTCTTGAAAATCACTGTAGGTGGTGAACCAACCATTATCATCAACCATTGACAATCACTTTTGACCAACACTTCGTGTGGTCAATAACCATCTCTAACTATTGCCAAGTACCTCTTACTGATGGCAACAATTTCAGCTACAACCTACCGTAGCCAACAACCACCTCTAGTTATCATCTCCAACTGTTGACAATCATCTTCTACAACCTCCATTTTCACTAATTTTTAAAACAAAATTTTAAAATATTTGTGTACCAAACATGTTTTTTTTTTCCAAAATAAATATAAACACATTTAATGTTTGATGCAAACAAAAAATAAAAAAATAAAAATAAAAATAAAGGGTTCATTATAAAAAAATCCCCAAGGTTTCACGCATTTTTCACGTTAAACCCTAGTGTTTCAATTTTGACAAATTAAACTTGAAGTTCCATCCATTTTTCAATGTGCCCCTTTTATCCATCTTTGCTTGTGTAAGGTAACAGAGGGGGTTTATAGTGAAAAATACGTGAAATATTGGGGTTTATTTTGTAATTAATTCTTTTTTGTTTTTAGTGATTTTAATTTTTAAAAAATGGTTAAATTACACACACGCACAAAAATAATAAATAAAAAAACCCCCAAAGTTTCACGCATTTTTCACTTTAAACACTAACCCTTTTTTGTTTTTAGTTTATTTTAATTTAAAAAAAAAATGTTAATTACACAAAAAACTCCAAGCTTTCTCGCATTTTCACTTTAAACCCTAATGTTTTTCACTTTAAACCCCCCTATGTTACCTTACACAGACAGAGATGGACGGAGGAGGCATATTGAAATACAGATGGAATGCTAGGGTTTAATTTATTGGAATTGAAATACTGGGGTTTAAAGTGAGAAACACGTGAAATCTTAAGGTTTTTTTTTTTGGTAACTAACCCAAAAATAAATTATAAATGTTGCCAAACGGTACCTTAGAGTTCTTCAAATACAATTTGTTATTGTACGGCCAACTCGATTTTAGAATCATGAAAATCTTGATTATGAAGGCTGTTATAATATCTAAGAGAGGGAGAGAGAGAGAGAGAGAGAGAGAGAAATATGTATTATATTGAATGTTTTAACAATGTCTACAAGGCTCCTTTATGCAGGAGAAGAGAAACTTAAGTATAGTAATGAATATACTATGGTATGTACGATAGACAAAATATATATATATAATATAGAATATATAGTTACTATATTTAACACCCCCTTCAGATGTAAGTAGGAGACCAACTTGAGTTTTGAAAGAGAAAATAAAATAAATAATAATAATAATAACGCTAGAAAACAATTTATGGTCGTGTCAGACCGTTGTAGGAGTAGTCGGGGCTAATGCTAAAAGATAGTTTATGGTGTTGCCGAACCGTTGTAGAAGTAGCCAGGGTTAATACCGAGAGACAATTTATGGTCGTGCCAAACCGATGTAGGAGCAGTCGGGTTTAATGTCGAAAGACAGTTTATAGTCGTGTCAGACCGTTGTAGGAACTAAGTTTTCCAAGGGGCGGCTTAAGACAAAATGTGCCAGGAGTGGATTGGGTGATACGCCGTAGGCTAACTTAGGGAGTGTATATAGTGCGCCAATGGGAGACTTGGGTGGTGCGCTAGGGTGGCGGCGGGTGGTTCGCATGGTGTATCCCCATGCTCACCATGATATATGTACATTACCCCCCTCAAACTCAAATAGGTTTAAAGATAGAAACCTATTTGAAATTAAAACAAAGAGAAAGACAAAGTGGAGTGGAAGGAAGAGATGATTCTCAAATATATATATATATATATATATTGTAGAAATGAATTTTATTTCAATGCAGAGTGACTTAAAATTGGGACAAACCATGTAATTAGATTACAGGTTATTTTATTTTATTTTATTTTTTGAGAAAGTAGAGAAAGTGGGGTTTTTTTTTAGAGACAAAAAAAAAAAAAAAAAAAAACACCACATGGGTGTGTGGGCAAAAAAAGAGAGAAAATGATATATATATATATATGTGTGTGTGTGTGTGCGTGTGTGTGTATAATGGTGGGACAAGCCTACGTGATTGAGTTGAAAAACAGATTGTTTTGTTTAAATAGAAATAGAGTGTAGATCTGAGAGAGAGAGGGGGGGAGAGAGAGAGACAGAGAATTTTGGATGGGTTTGATTATAAAATTGTGAAACTTATGGGTTTGTAAGCAACGGTGAAAAACGGCGATGATGGCCGAAGTTGTAGCTGGCGTGATGGCCGGAGCTATAGTTCTAGCATAGTAGTGATGAAAGGGTTTGATGTGTTTGATAGAATGATAGGTTTATAGGAGTGGACATGTTGGAGTTAGGAGATGCAGCGGAGTGAAGGTGATGATGCCAAAAACGGTTTAGTGGCTATGGCGAGACAACAGATAGGACTGAGGTCCACCGAGCGACCAAGGCAAGATTGCCGCCCACCGGTAAGGTGAACAACACCAAGAGCTTAACCTATAGCTTTAGTACCATGTTACAATATCTGTGTGTGTGTGAGAGAGAGAGAGAGAGAGAGAGAGAGAGAGAGAGAGAGAGAAATCTATATTATATTGAATGTTTTAACAACGTATATAAGATTCATTTATATAGGAGGAGATAAACCTAAGTATGATAATCTTAAATATGGTAATAAATACAATATAATATATACGAAAAACATAATATACATAAATATAAAATATATAGTGACTATGTTTAACAACGACCAACATCATGTGCATCTAGCTAACGAATATGATGCATCAAAAAAGGATGCCTACAGCTCAATTACTGTTACGAGAGCCAACACCCCAGTTGGCTCACTTCAAGGCTGATAAACATATGATTCAATCTTTTGAAGTTAATCATACATTTTGTAATGATCTTATTAAACATGTGTGATAACGGCAAAAAGACCCAAGTAGATAAGCCACTATTTTTTATGTATTTAGAATGCTTTCAAATTATATTTTCAATTAAATTTATTTTAATATAATGGTTGAATTTTTAGACATTTTTTTGGGACAATATAATAAATTTAAAAAATCAAGGAACATTAATCATAGCACGATCCTTATATCATACCAAATTTGTCATGATATATATCATGACGCTAAATTTGAAATTATATATAGCACAGTGGTGGAATGAATTTTTTGTGTCCATTGTTCCAAATTTCAACAATGACATAATAAATAGAGCACTATTGGAGTTTCTTTAACAATATGAACTTAAGTGTCATTGATAACATTTACAATTTTTTTTTTATTTTTTTATAAAAAATATTAAACATGTTTATGTATAATTTTGGTAAAAGTGAACAAAACACATGTTCAATATACAAATGTATTTTAAAAACTTGTTTTGAAAATAAGACAAAAAGTGGTTGTTAAAAGTTAGAAATAGTAGTTAGAGGAGGTTGTCAGTCACTAGAGTCAGTTTCTAGCCAGAGGTTATGGCCAGAGGTGGTTGCTATTGGTGAGAGGTTACTGATGTAGATGGTAGTTGTCGATAAACAGTGATGGTGGTTTAATACGGTGATTGAAGGTGGTTTACAACAAGAGGTCGTAGGTGAAAGTGATTTTCCGTCAATGGAGGCGGTTGACAGTGGCCATAGGTGGTTGCCAATAGTCAGTAATAATGATTGGATGTGGTGATTGGAGAAGTGGCATACTGTTTGGCCTTACCGTCACAACTTTTAGAGGTTCACAACGTGTTCCATGTATCTATGCTTAGGATGTATGAACCCGACCCTTCACATGTACTTGATTGGGTTGATTTGGAGGTAGATGAGGATGTCTCATATGAAGAGCGACCGGTTCAAATTTTGGATGCCTAAGAACAAGTGTTGAGGGACAAGACCATACCGTTAGTGAAGGTGTTGTGGAGGCACCATGGGGTTGAGGAAGCAACTTGGGAACGGGAAGCGGAAGTCCGCTCCACGTATTCGGATTTGTTTGAGAACATGTAGTTTGTTCTATATTGTAATTCCTCTTGTGTTTGAGAGTAAATAGTTGAAATTGTAAACCACTTGTTGTTATGATTGTTGTCGTCTTTTGAGCATGAGAGCTATTGTAGGATTGTTACAATTGTTGTTGAACTTATGCTTATGATTATCATATTAGTGGTTGTCAGATTGTGGCCTTGGCCCATGGAAATTTTTTGATAATGATAGTAAAATGATGTTGTTGAGATTGAAATCTCCACATTATGATTGATTTTTTACTATTATGGATTCATTTTTGTCATTAGTGTGGTTGTTATCACTTAGAACCTTGTTGTTTCGTTCTTATTCTTTGGACGTGTTGGTGAGAGGTATAACCAAATTTTGGGGGCGAAATTTCGTAAGGGGGGAGATTGTGATGTCTAGGATTTCAGGCTTGAATAGTATTGTCTAGTGGTGTAGTATGTATTTCTTTCGATGTTTTGTTCATTGTTTTGAGTCATTGAAATTTGTTTCTACTCTTACTTAACCTCTCGTAACTTTTTCGGGATGTAAACTTTGAGTTTTGGACATTGGAACTTGCCTTGGTTTGCAAAATAACCGCCCGAGTGGATCCTCACAAGGTTTTCCAAAATTTCTTGGGTTTTCTGGGCAAAAAATCGCTCAAGCGGATTTTGGGTCTTGCTCAAGTGGATTTTTGGGCGAATTTCTAGGTAGCTCTCAGGAGCAATCCTTCCATGAGGCAGAAAATTCCACTCGTGTGGATTAGGAATTCTGCTTGTGCGGAATTGAAATTGCTTGGGCGGATTTCGGCTCGTCTGTCTCGATTTTTGTGCTCTTTTCCTCAAAGCCAAAAGTGTTTTTGCTCAGATTTTCTCTTCTCTTCTCTCTCTCTCTCTCTCTATATATATATATATATATCTTTTCTCTCCTTTCTCTCTACAAAACACACCCAAATCCAACTTCTCTCTAAGATTTAACTCTAATCTTTAAGAGTTTGAGAGGGCTTCTTACACCAAATCGAAGAGGGCGACAAGAGCTACGTTTATACCGATTGGATCATGTTTTTGTTGACTTTGATTTCTAGGGTTTTCATACTCTTCATCTTCCAATCTTGAGGTAAGGATAATTTTTGAGTTATATATACATTTTTACAGGTTTATACATGTTTTGAGTATTTCATCATGTTATGAGATATGATTTTGGGTTGTTGAACCCTAGATGATGTTGGAAATTGATTTCATCTATTTTTCCCAAAAACTTTTGAGAATATCAGTATGATTTAGGGTGTGCATGTTGTTTTGGAAAAATATTTTCAAAAATAGAACAAAAACCTTGTTTTGGTGAAAACCCTAGAATTTGGAGATTTTGAAAAAAGTTAAGATATTATGAAATTGATGTTTAATAAATTGTTTTGTGAAGAAATGATGAAGAAATTTCTATGGTTGTATTACATGAGGACATTTCATGAAGGAAATAAAAATTTGTTGACTTTGATGCTTATGGTTGTGTTACCTTGGAAAATCAATGTTTAGAAAATGATGTTGAAAACATGTGGAGAATACATGAATGTTGAGGTTGTTATATCATCTTTTAGAATTATATTATGATGATTAATATATAAAAAATGCTTGAAAGTTAATATTGCATTATTTTATCTCTTGTAAATATATTATGATATTGCATTGATAAGAGATGTGGAAAGTGATCACAATGGAGAATTGTGTGGGGGAAATTGAAAATGGATTGTGTTAATGCATTGGACATTTCGTATCGCCATTCCATTTTAGCAATTAATGCAATTGATTTTAATTATTGCATTGGAAAAAAGGTATTTCTTTGAGAAAGGAAATTATTTTGTGAAACAAGATTATATTGATTTGTTTTGGGGATAAATACATTGGTAAGTCCGGATGGGGGGTGTAGTTAGTATTGGTTAAGTTGGCCTATGTGTCCATGGTGAAAGACCGAAAACACGCGTGGAGGAGGTACCACGTGCCTTCCGGTTAGCTAGTGGTAAAGTGGGGATTGGTAATACTTGTTATGCCTACTTGCAGACACCAACTTAAGGATTACCTAAGTTGTATTTACCACCTCGTTAAATTACATTGAAATTATTGAACTGTTAAATTCTCATGTTTTCATTTTTCACAAAAGTTTCAAAGGATAGAGATTTATGTTTTGAACATGGCATGGCATATGCATTTATCCCATAAATTTGTATAAAATGTATATACTTTGTGAAAAATTTTCTCCTGAATTTTGTGCTCACCCTTATGGGATTTTGTGCAAGAAAGGATATGGTGATCCCGCCAAGTTAGAGGTGTGGAGATATGTTTGAGAGCACAAGTGTCACAACCCAAACCCGCCCCTATAGGTTTAATGCCGTAACCGACCAGTAACCTTGGGATTACCGAAGGCCTCTGAATAGATTAAACAAAATTAAGGGGCTATCGAAAGCAAATATCAGAATATAATGTACATAGAGCTGTGTAGACATATATGGGATATAAAATTAAAAACTTAATTTAAATCATTGTGATATCATTCTTGTGTCACCACACATATACAGATAAACAAAAAGACATGTTCAACATAGGTCTTAAACATAGTTCACAAAACTTGACCACTTCCAAAACAAGAACCTCCTCAGAAGGCACAGTGGTTAGCTGATAGAACAGATCTCCAGGCAATCATCACTGAGCCTGGTTATGTACCTGATCACCTACTGTAGACACCCCATTTTTGACCGACCTTAAGACTCAGACGTCACTGATTGAGCGCTCGGTGATGATGCATATTGTGCTCGTTCTGAGGTTGCGGAGTCTCGGTTGAGAGTCTTGCCTCCGAACTTCGGGACTCTTTTGTGCTTTGTCTCGGTTTGCGAACCAAGTCCTGTTTTCTCTGTTTTCTCTTCCCAAAGGGAGGGAGAGGTCTCGAAGACCATCTCTCAGTGGCCGTAGGCTATGTTTCGTGGTCGTAGGCCACTATTCCCGTTTGGAGACCAGTTTCTGATTTTCGGAGCCGTCGGCCGTTCGCCTCGGTTCGGGACTGCTTAACTTTCTCCGTTTGCTCCGATTTTCGGCACACACCTTGTTCCCTCTCCCTAGAGGGACACTGTGGCCTGGGAGACCACCTTTGTGGTCGCACGCCACCTCCGGTGCCTAACGGCCTGTTTTCAGGGCACCCGGCTGCGCGTTTTGGCCCCCGAACCTTCGTTTTGCATTGGTGTGGGTTCATTTTTGGCATGGACCCTATTTTCATTGTTAGGAAGGTGGTACCATGGTGGGAGACCACCTTTTCTTCTTGGAGACCACCTTTCTCTTCGCCGTCCGGTTTTCTTGTTAGAGAGTTGGTCTCCCTCACTTTTGGGCCACAATTTCTGGTCTCCCATATCACCACTGAGTTGCATTCACTTGGGAGACCACCAATCTTGGTAGGCCAACGACCTTTTTTGCTTGACCCTTTTGACCCCTTGGTCTCCCTCATTTTTGAGCCACAATTTCTGGTCTCCCATACCACCACTGAGCTGCATTCACCTGGGAGACCACCAATATGGGTAGGCCGACCACCTTTTTAGCTTGAACCTTTTGACCCCTGGTCGACCGACCAGGGGGAGTGGTCGGCCGACCACCTGAACTGGTCAGCCACCTTCTTGCTTTTTTGTCTCACTGAGTGTTAGCCAGCTGTGCCAGCTGGAAGCCTCAGAAGTGATCCTCCATACACGTGTATGGAGGATCTTTGAGCTTGGTTTTAAGCTTCTTGAGGAAGCTTTAGCCCCTCTCCTCTATAAAGGAAGAGGTCATCTTCCATTGCAAGGGTTCAAAACTTCTTGGAAGGCAAAACATATACACCTTTCTATATCTCTCTCTTTTGTGCTCAAATACTCCTAGTTCTTGGCCCCATTGCACTATACCTCCAAGCACGACACCTCCACGGTCAACCTAAGCACCTAGGAGATTTGAGAATGAATACAAATGGATTATCTTTTGTAAATCTCTTGATGGTTAATGAATACAAATGTTGGAGATTTGAGAATGATGTTAATATTGAGACTTATTTATGTATACATTAAACAATGGGAGTTGGTGAATTTTTATTGTGTAAATTTTTTCGGTGAATGACTGCGTGATAGTAGTTTATCCTCTTGTCTTTTAAAAATAGCCATGTGCCCATCATATGATTTCGGATTAAAATACAACCGTTAATACTATTAACTATAGATGTGAAATGACTATAACACCCTCAAACCCTATATTTTTGTTATTTTCTTTTTCTCTCATCTCTCATACACATAATTTATAATATCCAATATTAATTCAATTAAATTCTTAATTATTTATTGTACTTCTTAAAATTTTATTCTAATTCTAATTCTAATTTAATTATATTTTAGATCACAATTAATCCTAAATATTTAACTATTTAATGTAATTACTAACTTTTTAATTTAATTATATTTTAGATCACAATTAATGCTAATTTTTTAATTATTTATTATAGTTTCTAATATATTAATCTAATTTTAATTTAATTACATTTTAGATCAATTCTTAATTATTTTTTATTTAATTATATTTTAAATCAATTCTTAATTATATTTTATATTTTAGATAAATTCTTAATTACATTGTATTTTATTTTATTTTAATTAACATACTAATCTAATTTTAGGTTTAGAGAAAATGGGGGTAAAAATGTCCTTTTGTTATATTAATTTAATTTTAATTTTTTAGAAAACAAGACCCACTTTAAAAAAATAGAGTATCTAATACACCTTCCATTTGTTTGGATGGAAAAACTAATGATAATACTTTCGCCCAAAATCACATAAGAGCTTTCTGGTTATATTTGAAGGGTAGGGGGGTCAGGTGCTCTAACCCCAAACCACAAGAAGGTAAAATGAATTTAACTTAAGGGAGATGTTACAACGTGCACCTTCAAAAAGGTGCATATGCTATGTCTTTCATAACTTTTTCACAAAATTTCATAACTTAAACCCAAAATGTCATAACTTTTTCACTATAAAACTTGTCACTTTTTTTTCATTGAAAAATATCATAACAAAATCTTAAAGTGTCATAACAAAAAGAGATTATTTCATTTTTTCCCCTATACTTTGTCACGATTTTCAATGACTCCTCATACTATTATTTTCACGCATACCTCTATACTATTTAAGTTACTATCAATTTTGCCCCTGCCATCAGATTTGAAATAGAAAAAGTTTAAAAAATTACATTTTGGCTCCAAATTTCAAAAGAAAGATGCAAACCCACCCTTTCCTACCAGCAAACCACCACCAGCAACCACCACTTCAAGCCTTTCTATCTCCTTCGTCATAACTCCGTTTCGCCTTATTTTTATGTCGTTGGATTCAACTCACGATTTAGTTTTCGTATTACATCTCACACGTCTCGTTCTTTCTGTTTTTGCATGCGATCGGAGCTCCAAAAATTAATTAAAAAAAAAGACTTTTTTTCTCGTTTTCGACTTTTATTCGAGCCATCTTTTGGACTTCATATCTTTCTCGATTCTTGACGGTTCTACTTTATTCTTTCACTATTCTCTTCACTTCACTTCCTACTTCGCCCTACATTACCTTGCTTTCTTACTTCTTCGTGTAATGGGCGGTTTTGGTATGCTGAAAGTTGTCCGAAAACTAATTTCAAAAATTTCAAAACATTCATCTTTTGTTTCTTTTTGCTCCATATTCCTCATTCTTCTTCTTCTTCTTCTTCACTTATAACATGATGTGGAACATGGTTCTAGATGGTAATGGAACTGGTGATGGTGGTGGTGGCAGTAATAGAGGTCAGTGGCGGTGAAGTTGGTGGTTTGGGTAGTGATCTTCTTCTTCTTCTTCTTCTTCAATTATATATATACATATCATCTTTCCTACTGGAATTTTCTCAGTCCATTTGAATGGAACACCATGCCCATTCAGACTTGGATCGTAAATGAGATGCAAAGCTCAACTGCTCTATTAATTTCTCTATTTGCTATGACTGCTCTATCATGATATGAATCTAAACATGTCAAATAAGAGTTTTTCTCTTAGTTGAATATCCTCTAGGCTCTCTCTCTGAAATTACACCTATTTTCAATGCAGAAGCACTCAACTACCTGCCTTGTCGATTGAACTCACTAATCAAAATGTTGAAAGAAATCTTTGTAGAGACTAAACTTCCTTAGCGCATGAGGACTAATACCGAAAATGCCTCCTCCACTTTTCCCACGATACAAAGTGCTCGGATGACATTGTTGAAAGTGATATTCTTCCGGGCATATGCAATCTCAACCATCAACTTCACCAACATCACCACCCAAACCACCAACTTCACCGCCAACGAGCTCCATTACCGCCACCATAAGTGTTACCATCACCACCACCTTACAACACCAAACCCATCGCCATCGCCAGACCGTTACCACCACCATCACTAGTTTCATTACCACCTAGAACCATGTTCCACATCATGTTATAAGTGAAGAAGAAGAAGAATGAGGAAGATGGAGAAGAAAGAAACAAAAGATGAATCTTTTGAAATTTTTGAAATTAGTTTTCGGACAACTTTCGACATACCAAAACTGCCCATTATATGAAGAAGTGAGAAAGCGAGGTAGTGTAGAAAGAAATATGAAGTGAGGTGAAGAGAATGGTGAGAGAATGAAGTAGAACCGTCAAGAATCGAGAAAGATATGAAGTCCAAAAGATGGCTCGAAGAAAATTCAAAAATGAGAAGTAAAGTCTTAATTTTTTTTTATCAACTTTTGGAGCTCCGATAGCTTGCAAAAAGAGGAAGAACGAGATGTGTGAGATGTGATACAAAAACTAGACCGTGAGTTGAATCCAATGACGTAAAAATGAGGTGAAACAAAGTTATGACAAAAGAGATAGAAGGGCTTGAAGTGGTGGTTATTGGCGGTGGTTTGCTGGTAGGAAAGGGTGGATCTGCATCTTTCTTTTGAAATTTGGGGCCAAAATGTAATTTTTTTTAAAATTTTTTTCCATTTCAAATCTGACGGCAGGAGCAAAATTGATAGTAACTTAAATAGTATAGGGGTACGCATGAAAATAAGAGTAGTCTAGGGGGTCATTGAAAATCGTGACAAAGTAGAGGGGTAAAAATAAAATAATCTCTAACAAAAATTACAAAATGTCATAACATTATCATTCTTAACTTTAAGGTGCGCATCATAAATTTACTATTTATAACTTTACCACAAAATGTCATAATATACATCACAAACAATCATAATAGTCATCATAAAAAATTATAACTTTTTTACAATGTGTACCATTTGAAAGAGTGCACATCCTTAATTCAAATTGAAGCCAAAAATGAGAAAATTGATAATTTATCTATAGAAAACTTCACTGTTTTCAAATGTACAAATTTCTATCCCAAAGAAGTGAAATCCCAATTGAATGCTAAAAATCATAAAATTGAGGGTAAAAACAACTTTCAACACCATTACGACTACAACACAAATTTCTAACAATGAAATTTCTCCACTAGAAAACAATTTTAATTTAATAAAATAAAAATTTCCAAATGTAGAAATTTATCAATTAATAATAGTTTCAACATTTGTATTTAAAAATATTTAAAAAAAAAGAAAGAAAAAGAAATCTTGAAGAAAATAAATTTCAAAATTTTACTATAATCACTGTGTTGAACATAGTAAAAAGTCACTGTCAACGCAGCAAAATTTTCAATTGATAACTAAAAATTATAAAATTGAAGGACAAAATTTGTAAATAGTTTAACAAATTTCAAAAATAGAAGGACCTCAAATTTGAATTTTTCTTACATGGACCATAACTAATAAAAAATAATAGTAGAGATATTACTAATTTTTCTTTTTAATTTTTTTATATATAAGAAAAAACTATGAAAATAATTGTTATCAAAACATGCCCTTAACATTATAATTCTAAAGAAAAATGTTACGTATAATAATATTTCTTACCCTATTTTCACACACTTAGATACAAGTGTGTCTTTCATACTAATTTATTTCATTATCTTGTATTTAGAAGAGAGAAAATTATATAAAAAATAAATTATATATAACATTTTTAAATTCTAAATTCACTAGCTAGAGATGCACAATTTAGATTCCTAAATTTATCTATAATGATGCGGTAAAAGAAGTAGGCCTTATACAATTGAATTTATGACAGATCAAAAGTTAACATGTATCTGTTTATTTGAATTTTTGAAGGGCCGAACCAAGTACAAGACTAATCTAAGTAACAAATAATATCAACATAATGCTTCGAATGATATAATAGCACCAAATGTTCACAATTTTGTGAGTTAAATGCAAGAGCCATTGTTTGACTACAACCGAAGCACGCATACTGTCATTATTTTGTGCCTTTTGTGACTTAAAAAAAAAAAAAAATGGCCATCAATTTGAAAAGATAAGTCATTCTCAACCACTGATTTAAATGCATAGGCTTTTCCTAACCAAGTTCAACATTTCAAATGGCTAAGTTGTTCTTTAGTGCATCAAACTCATCAAAACAATGCTTAAAGATGATTGTTTTATTAGCCATTTCTTCAAAATTAAATTTTGATGTGAACCACAAATCCAAAAAGGATTTTGAACACCAAGAATGATAGTACATGATGCCCTTAAAATTTCAAACAACTTGACATTTTGAATAATTTCAAAAAATTCAGATTCGTGAACATTAAATTGTTCATTATTCTTAGCCATGTTTGGCTTGAGAAAATGTTCTTTTGCCAAATAACTTTCATCATTTGGTTATTTAAAATTGAGTTTTTTGACCTCCCTATCCATTGATGAAATCAACTCTTTACTTTGGCTATTTTCAACCATGGAAAAATTCTACAAAAAATTCACCAATTCCGGCCATTAAAGCCTCAGTTAAAGACTTTGAAAAATCTAAAAATCCCCTAGATATTGATTTGTGATTATGTATCAATTTTAATTAGCAAATAGCAATCCTAATCAAACAATCAAAGACAAATCAACACAACGATTTTACATGGAAAAACCACAATTGGAGCACCTCTAATTGTGATAAAAAAACCACGGGCAAAAGCCACAAAACAATTCACTAAAAAGACATAAAGGAATTACATAGGTGTACTCTCAATTACCTAGCGAATCCACGCCCAAATCGAACCAACCCCTATGTGCCTCTTCCAGTCTCGTCTTCACCTCGGAATTATCTTGCCCAACGTTGAATCCACAACGCTGATGTCGAATCACGACGATAAGCCACTCTAGAGTCCACCAAAGCTTCAAGATCAAATTCTCCAGAATCCACCGAAGAACAACTCTCTCTATTGTATAGAATAAACAAACAATCCTTTGATGGATACTTCTTAAACCATGAGTTGAATATTCAATTCAACATAAAAAAAAACTAGCAAATTAGCCCTAGATATAAACCCTGATATCCAAGAAGAAGATCTGGAAGCGTAACCCTAAAATTTGATTGAAACACATATTTATAGTAATCTGTTCTGCGATCTCCGCTCGAGCGGGACCCACGCTCAAGCGCAGGAAATTCCGCTCGAGTGGGAAAAAACATCTCCAAGTATTTTTGCAGGCGATCAAACTTCTGGAACCAAGGATTCTCCGCTCAAGCGGGGGAATGTCTGCTCGAGCGGATAACTAACTATGCATTTTTGCATTTTGCTTCGGCGGTGTAGACGTCCCCGAACGTCCCGGGAGGGAATCCCGTTTTGTTCATTTGGGCTCACTACAGTTCAGGACTCAAAGTCACGGTCCTGTATCTAATCTCACAGAGTGCAATGCAAGACCGATGAATCATCAAAGAGTTCAAATCCGGCAAATCGTTTTTGAAAACAGATTTTTTGAAAGAAGTGCTAAACATGGACTGCTTTGCCAGATACAGAATCGCCACTTAAATATTTATTTTGGGGGATTTAGGAAACCCTGACTCGTTGCTTAAGGCCACATGTCTGTCATCACCAAAGTTGCCTCGGCTCGGGAACTTGGGTACGATTGGGGAAGGTCAGTTATGAGCACCCCCGCTCGCCCGATCAAAGATCGGCCTCTACTAATCATGATATCTAGTTTTGAAAACATTATGCGTTCTTATTCCGGTTAATTAGCTAATCTTACTATGTGATGCGCACAACACAAAAGTATAGACTAGATCGCCTAATTTGGAACAAAGCATTGCATATCCGCTCGTTTGAAAGACAATTTCAAATTTGCTACTCGCAAGTAGGCTAAAACACGGATTTCAACGAGTTGTTCCAACTCAAGCAACCCAACCTTCACCCACAGGCATTCAGGCAGTAAATCAACTAAGCAGTTAGCCTCATGGCAAGCATGCTTTCATGTTAACATTCACACTCATGCGAGATGCTAAAGCATAAATACTCACCTAGTACTCCAAGCCAAAACAAGGAACATGTTAGTAATCAAATGTATGATCCAAGTCCATTTTAAGGTGGCTAATGCATCGCAGGCAAAATGCAGCTAGAATAGGCTCGGCTAATCTATGGATGGCATGTGAAATGCTACAACTAACACGTATTCAACTCGGAATTGAAATACAATGTAGTTAGTATGATGCGCCGAGCCCGGTGCATGCAAGACAAATGAATGGATGCACGCATGCATAGCATAAGGATGCTAATTGAAATATGCCCTAATACTAACCATCAAAAGCAGGTAAGTAAAAGGGAGAAAGACGTGGGGGTTGGAAGACATGCATCACACACACGCACGCTTATTACAAATTTGCCCTCACTCGGAGGGACCAAAAGAATAATACAAATTTAACTAACTAACAAGCTAATTAAATAGTTACAGACCACTTAACTAGTTAAGAAAATTAACTAAGCTAATAAAGCGGTAAAACAGCCTCGGGGAGAGGGTCCAATGCATGCGTGCTCAGCTTCGTTCGGAAATCCACCACCATGCACAAGCTGCCTCTGTTTGCACTGTTTTTCTTCTCTGAGGACTGCACAAGTCTCAAAGTTGTTTCTGAAATACTCCATGAGGGTTGTGGGAGACCACCGGCTAGAGGGAAACACCACCGGCCATGATGAAGTGGTCATCGACCACAAATGAAGATCTCGGCCAAAATATTTGTGGTCGGCCGACACTCAATGTGGTCGGTCGGCCATCTATGCCTGCAGAACCCTGTTTTGACAGCAGCAGAGGGCAGACAAGACATGGCAATGCTTTTCAAAGAAAATGTTTTCACAACCACCCTCCCCATCATGTTTAAGACTCAGGGGAGTTTGGTACTCGACCCTCGGACCACTAATCGCGCATTTCAATGCGTGATGATCCAAGGTGTCGAGTAGTGCATTTTAATGTCAAATGTAATGCACATAAACACACAAGGGACCCAACCTCTATCATGGTGATTCAAGAGGCGAGGCATGCATGTCAAATGCAACCTAAACATGCAATCTAAGCATGCAATATGAACATGAGGGCAAGCATGCACACATGCGAGCATGTGACAACACATCAATGGCAAAACATGCAACAACATGTTAGGCAACTAAAAGAGAGAATGCATGCCAAATGCATTACAACCTAAGCATGCAACAACATGCCATGTAGCTCAAGCAATGCAACAAAATGCAATATAGCTAAGCATGTATCAATAATGCAAGCAATGAGCATGCAAAACACTATGCAACCAAAACATGCAAGCATGAAGCAATGTAACAACATTTGAACGACATGCAAACGGTGGACTTAAACTAATATGGACGAGCCTCAGCCATGTCTAAATAAGTCGCCAAAACGCTATGGAAATGAAGACGAATTTACATACAAACATGCATGCGAACATGGTCCAACACTTAAGCATAAAGAGGGACTTTTAAGCACACTTAAAAGGGACAAAACAAGGACAAATGGCATATATTATAAGCTTTGAAAATCATGTTAAGGATGGTGCCAAACCAACTAAACAAAGCAATCAAGGCATGCAACAAAGTCCAAGGATTTAAACTATGGTCATGTGACATATGAAGCAAATGACCAAAGTAAACCAAAACAGTCCTAAATCATGCCAAAGTAAGCCCCAAGAACCAGTTAGATGGCATCTAAATGACCTAATCCTAGAGGCATTCAAAAGGGTCCAAACATGGAGCATAGAACACGAACCTTTTGAAGCATCAAAGGAGCCATAAATGCAAGTATACAAACATGCTATATGGACTGAAATGACATGATAAGTGGTGCCAAACCACTGAAATGATGCAAGGAGAGCATGCTAGAGGGGCCAACACTCAAGGCCTACAAGAGAGATTGCATGGTAGCTATACAAAGCAAGTCATTGATGACCCAAACGACCAAAATCAGACCTCAAGCACACTGAAACATGCATAAAAGCTTCACAAAGCTAGGCCAAAATCTTGCCAAAAACAAGGCTCAAAGTACAAAGCATGTTAAGGCAATTTCATGGCATTACAAGACAAGTATGCAAGGCATGCATGGTGTGTCTAAACCAACTTAAAACAGAGGTAAACCATGGCAAAATACTACCAAATACCAGCTAAGACATGGCCAACATGGACTTAAACAAGTTGCTCACACATGAGGCTAAAATGGCAAGTATTGAAGACAATAAGGAGAGGGGATGGCCCTCTCCTTCTTAGGACCTTAAAACTCCATTCCCACCATTGAAATCCCTCTAGATTTCAGTGGTGGGAAGGCCAAGACAAGGTGGTCCCAGAGCTCACCAAAAATGCACAAAAATGAGGCTAAACAAGGCCTAAGAGGGGCCAAGCAACCCCAAACACCAAAACAACCTTAAACAACTATTTTAAGTGCTCAAAATCAGAACTTTTATTAGTTATAGACTAAGCTTAAAAGCAGATGCAATGATGGCTAAAAGCCTAAGCAAAAATGGGGAATAAAGGGGTAAAGTTCTTACCCTTGAAGACCTTCTTCACAAAGACTATTCCAGCCCCTTCTTTAGGTCAAAACCAGCTCAAAAACTTCAAGAACACCCCTTTGGCACCTCAGTAACCAAGGTATAGTGTAATGGTAGGTGTTTGTGCACAAAAGTAAGAACAAACACACACTTATACAAACACAACTCAAAAGGAGAATGAGATATAGAGATGGATAGATACACAAACCCTAACCCTAATCTCAGAGCTCTGGAATTTTTTGAAACCCTTGAGAAGGGAGGAGAAGCCCTCCTATTATAGAGGTTCACTCTTGTAAAGCTTACAAAACAAGCTAAGCAAGAGGGAAATCCCTCCATATACGTGTATGGAGGGAGTGCAAAGTGGGTGCCAGCTCAGCTGGCACAAAGAATCTGCCAAAAGCAGATGAACAGTGGTCGGCCAACAAAAATGGCCATTTGATGGCCGGTGGCAACAAAACATGGCAGGTGGCCTCAAGCCATGGCCGGTGCGGTGTGGGGATGGCCAACAAGCCATTCCCTGCCCTCAGAAGGAAAACAACAAGTGGTTGGTGTAAAACCAAACACAAAACAGTCAAGTTGAGAGTTCCTAAGGCAAGGCACGTAGCCGAGGCCTCCGAGAACTCAAAACGAACACGAACATGGATGATCACCGAGTGCTCAAACGGTGACGTCCAACTCTTGAGGATGGTCAAAAATGGGGTGTCTACAGTTGCCCCTCTTTGACAGAACTCGAAAGTCATAACAATGACGGGAGTGAATGTCAAAGCCCCGAGACGACCCATTTTTGACAAGGCCGAAGACTTAGACAAAGCATACAAGCTACAAATAAAGGTATGCGCCCAAAGGCAGGGGCAAAATGCAAAACAATGCACAAAGCCAAACATAACTTATGATCATGCAAAGAAAGCTGGAACGAAGCATAACATGCGACAGTTGTAAGCTAGCAGAAACCAAACTACATTACAATGCAGAAAGGATGTAAGAGAATTATGCAATTCTCGCTACGTCTCGCACGGAGAATACAATACCTGTGCGGCTCGTCTGGTCGTGCCAGCTTCAAATGAACCGTACATACAATATCACGCCTAAAAGAGAAAGAAACTTAACAGGTACAATATTGTTAGCAACATGCATAACAATGCAATCTAAAACTGCGTGACAACGCAATGCACTAACAAGTGCGAATGAGGTGCGCAAGATAGCGCGGTGAGCAAAATAGCGCGATTAAAATGCATGTAAAATGCAAGTAGGGTGCACAAAATAGTGCGATGATATGCAATTAGACTAAGCAATGCGAATGATATGCAATGCATTTGGGATGATCAAACCATAAGCAGTACAAAACTACACAAATATCATAAAGATGATGGAGATGCAAAATCCGTCTACCATAGAAAAGGTGCCGACACCCTCAAACCACAATCCCATCAGTGGAATAGGCGCGTACACATGTAGAACTATGTGTGTGTAGTCGGAACACAAGATACAAGTAATTGGGTGGGATGATATAAGTGAGGCATGCTCTGCTTAGGAAAGACCATGATCCTAAATGCTGGATGCAACAAAGTCCACTACAATGCCATGAATGCAGTGGATAAGGCGCATGGCCAAACCGTATCTTGCCTAGGAAAGGCATGGACACATACAAATCACGTCTAACATGGAAACGGTGTCGTCACCCACAACACTAGGTGTGTACACATAATATCATAACTGTGCTTCAACGTGAAAAGTATGAGCACATACCAGACCAAGCTCAACTTGGAAAGGCACAAACGATAGATGGAGGATGCAGTAAATGCATGCAATCTACAATGCAATATTTACAATGAATGCATGACAATGCAAGCTATGTGCAATGCAATATTATGTACAATGTAAGTGGGGGTGAAACATGCGTGTCGACGCAAGTGAAGAATGCACGACAATGCAGGTGGAAGCGAAACATGCGTGTCAACGCAAGTGAAGAATGCACGACAATGCGGGTGGAAGCGAAACATGTGCGTCAATGCAAGTGAAGAATGCACGACAATGCAGATGGAAATGCACTACAATGCAATGTATATTCTATATGCAACGAATGCATGCAATGGATGCTATATACAATGAAGGCACGCGGCCAAACCATACCTTGCCTAGGAAAGGCATGGACACATACAAGCCCTTTTTAACACGGAAATGATGCCGTCACCCATAACACTAGGTGCGTACACATAATATCATAATCGTGCTTCAACGTGAAAAGTATGGGCACATACCAGACTAAGCTCAACTCGGAAAGGCGCAAGCCATAGATGGATGATGCAGCAAATGCATGCAAGCTACAATGTGATATATACAATATGCAATGGAAACTATGTACAGTGCACTATATACAATAAATGCATGTAAACTTATGTACAATGCAATCTATACAATGCTAATATTTACAGTGAATGCTATGTAAATGCAATATTTACAGTGAATGCTATGTAAATGCAATATTTACAGTGAATGCATGACAATGCAAGCTCTGTTTTTTTTTTTTTGTTTGTTTTTGTTTTGAAATGCATGATAATGCGAATGAAAGAAGTGCGCGACGACGCGCGTGTTTTGAAGTGCATGACAATACAAATGAATTGCGCATGACAATGCGAGGTAAGAGGAGATGCATGACAATGCATGTGAGGTATGCGTGACAACGTGTGACAAGGGTCATGCATGTGAGGTGCGCATGACAATGCGACCTAAAGAAGATGCAAAACAATGCAAGTGTGGCGTGCGTGACAACGCATAACATATGTGCATGACAATGCAAGTATGATGCGCGTTGCAACGCATACGAGATATGCATAACAATGCAACGTATTTAAAGCAGTTTCTGGACTTCGCAAGATACAAAAGGATACGAAAAGGATACACCTTGCACGTATTCGAGTGCTATGCGCAGAAGACACGACACAGAGACCGGTTAAGCTTCAAAAATGCAGTTTCTTGCACTGCCTTGAGCAAAGAGAGCCCCAAACCACATATCTGACCCAAACAAGGGTGTAGGAGATTCACCGGCCATCGGGGGAAACCACCGGCCATCCACCGGCCACAAAATAAGGCCACCGGGCATCTATTTGGTCGACTGGCCAACAATGTGGCCGACAGGCCAAAAATGCCTGTTCGGGGTAGTTTTGTCAATTCGGCACGGGTCTTTAAATATAGAGCTTCTAGCCCTATTTTCTCACTTGCCTCTTGCTCGAAAAACCCTCCCCTATCTCTCTAGGTCATTTTCCTCCTTCCGATCCCCATTTTTCCTCGGTTTTTGGGCCCGTTTCGTCGTTCGATTCGCGAACTCCTTCGCGTTTCGAACATTTTAAACCGAACAAATCTCAAATTCGGTGTCTCTTTCTCGATTTCCACCACTCGGGGTTTGTTTCCCTCGAGTTTACCTTGATTCTCATGCCTTTTCCACACTCCGACCTTTCCGGCCATTTTTCACCCTCTCGGGGTTGACTTTTCAGTTGACTTTTCACATTCTCGCTCGGTTTTCACATTTTTAGCCATTTTTGCACCCTACTCAATGTGGCAGACAATCTTCCACAGGGCGGGGCTTCCCCAGAGATGGACGTGGACCCTGAGGTCGAGCTCCTCCCTCGCCGTGTTCGACCGTTCGATCCGGCGATCTACAAGCCGGCGGTGCATGTGCTCCCTCCTGACAGCCTCCGCCACTTCCGGAGCTACGCACGAGGCGTGCCACTGGAGCTTCTACTGCGCGTGCCAGAGTCACATCTGTCATATGGCGCTTCTGAGGTACACTCTTCCCCGTTTCATTTTCTACAATGTAGACACATATAACTGTGCTAGTCAATAATGTTCTTTAACTGCTTAACTCAGATACACTAGTATATCGTATGCTGTGGTCCACTGTGAACACACATATACTCGGTATTTGTTTGATCTTTGAACACATACACACACGCCGTCTTCTCACTGAACCACTTAAACACACCGATACATCAGATGCTGTAGTTCATTGCGAGCACACCCGCACACGATACTTGCTTGAATCTAAACACGTGCACACACGCTGTCTTTCCACTGAACCATTCAAGCACATTGACACATCATATGCTGTAGTTCTCTGCAAGCACACCGGCACCCGATGTCTGTTTGAATTTGAACATGTGCACACACGCTGTCTTTCCACTGAACCATTCAAGCACACTGACATATCATATGCTGTAGTTCTCTGCAAGCACACCGGCACCCGATGTCTGTTTGAATTTGAACACGTGCACACACGCTGTCTTTTCACTGACCCATTCAAGCACACTGACACCTTATATGCTGTAGTTCTCTGCAAGCACACCGGCACCCGATGTCTGTTTGAATTTGAACACGTGCACACACACTATCTTGTATGCATTCTGTATATCTGATATTGCTTCGCGACTGCTTACTTTAAATCACAGGGAGATTCCTATGCCTTCTGAGGGTATGGGAACGTCGAGGCCCGGGGATGGTACATGGAGCTTCCTGACGCAGTTTGTCAGATCGTTGATCAGGCCAGTTTTGGGACCTTCTGCATGGGACTCTCGCGCCTTACTGCGAGCAGGCCCTTTCTTGCGGCTCTGGTGGAGAGGTAGTGGGACACCACCGACTCTTTCCACCTTTCTGCCACCAGGGAGATGACGATGACTCTCTTCGACTTCTCGATGCTCACTGGCATTGGGATAGGGGGTGATTCGATCCCCTTTGATACTGACATGGGCGAGTGGGACGCCGCTCATCTTTATTTGCTCGGCACTCAGCCACCCTTTGCTCGAGCAGGGTTTGTGCGATACTCTTGGTTCGAGGCTCATTTCCGGATCTAGGTGCCTACTACCCAGGAGGAGGAGGAGCAGTACGCCTGGGGTTTCATCATGTTCTTGCAGGGGACCACTCTGTTTGCCGACCAAGCGAACACCGTTGCCCTCTACTTGCTGAGTGCACTGGTGGATGTGACACAGATCCGCCGCTATGACTGGGGTGGCGCCAGCTTGGCCACTCTTTACGGCTATATAAGCTCATCCTCCCGTCTCAGCGGACAGTTGCTCAGAGGCTACTGGCGAGCTTGGGAGGTACATCTTCTTCTCTGTTTTACATTTTTGCTTTACATTGTCTGTACACCACATACACTACGCACACGCAATCTGCTTTATACTGGCTATATACTGCACACACTGCACAATACACTACTTTCTGCTTTATCTGCATACTACTTTATCTGTATACCGCTCGTATCTGTATACTACTCATATCTGTTCTGTCACACTATACAGTTGTGGGTGTATGCCTACTTTCCTAGACTGGCCCTAGTACCGGAGGAGGAGATGCCCCCTTTGATCCCATTTTCCCATCGCTTCGACGTGAGGTGCGAGCGGAGGCCTCGGGATTCTTTCATGTTCTTCCGTCACTACTTCGACACCATCACCGCTGCAGAAGTATGCTTAACTTAGAGTTCATTCAAGGTTCGCTTTGCATTGCATTTTCAACAACAGTAGATAACAAACTGTACTTCATTTGCAGATCACCTGGCAGCCATGAGCCTCATTGCCTATCGCGGTTCGGGAGCGGTATGAGGGCGCTCAGGAGATCACCCAATCCAGGATTCTGTTGGAGGGCCCGGTCTGTCAGGCTTGGTACTTTGGAGAGCGCTTCATGCGACAGACCTTGGGCGTGCCCGAGCAGCGGGTTCCATCACCTCCTCCTACCCATGCGAGGTACACCTTGGCGGAGCTGACCCGCCACACGGTTGGTCGGAGTTATGAGCAGTTTATAGACGAGGGCAACTACACAGAGTTCGTCCAGACTTACATCATGCGGCCACTGACGGGTGCTGGCCGAGTTGAGGGGGAGAGACCAGCGGCACCAGCAGTGAGGGCAGGAGCGTCATGGGCACCTCAGGCCCAAGGCGGGAGTGGGTCCCGGGGGTCTCGGAGAGAGCAGGGAGCTGGGTCCCGGAGAGGGCAGGGGGTTAGGTGGCCCGAGCTGCCTACTATGATGACATGCTGAGGGCAGGGTGGGGAGACTTACCAGATCCCCATCGCTCCTCCTCCGGCTGATCATGAGTTAGTCGGATTCCATGGCTTGCCCCCGGTATGTACTTCTGCATTTTGCATTCTGCACAGTCATTTCGTTCCATTTTTGTTTGATATTCCGCAGAATACTGATACTTCTAACACTTTTGCAGGCTTCCTCCGAGTATACTCGCCAGTCCTTGGAGTTGACCGCCTCCGTGATGGAGATGCTTCAGCGGAGCGTCGATCTACTGGCTATCTACGGCATTCCGGTAAGTTCCTTTTTGACCACAGTCTCAGACTTTACATAAACTGTTTCACATAATCTGATGCTTCGCACCGCCAACACAGCACTTGATACACGACCCTTACGGCATTTGACACACTATAATCCGCAGATTGTTCACAGCATTGCTCACGGCATTCATACACTGCACTGTATTCATACACTGCATTTTGTATTCATACTCTGTACCCATACGCTGCATTCTTCACTGATATACTGCTTACGGCTTTCATACACTGTACTCATACACTGCATTCTGTATTCATACACTACTCATAGGATTCATAATTTGCTTTGCGTAGCGTACTGATGCGTTTGCCATTTGTCCTTTTCAGGCCCCATTCCAGATTCCGACTGCAGGGAGTGCTCCAGCGGGACCATCTGCACCTGCCCGAGGAGCAAGGAGAGGTGGCACAGTATATCCCCGCACCAAAGCGGGGCGCACCCATGTTGGGAGCAGCTCTCGAGCACTGGTTCCCGACGATGATGAGTCCGAGACAGAGGCAGAGGCAGAGTCGTCTGAGGAGGAGACCGGAGATGACTCGAGCTCGGGTTCAGATGGTGGAGCCGACGATGATGCTCCTGGATCTTCGTCCAGGAAGAGGATGAGGACAGACTCTCAGGCCTGACATGACTGCTGCTGATTCAGACTTTCGTTGCCTTTTCTTCTTTTTGTTTTACTTTTCTTTTTGTTGATAGCTTGAGCGCATTGTACTGCTGTAGGCAGGTTTTATTTTCTTCAAAGCTATGTACTTGAAAAGATGATGAAATGAAACAAGCTTTTTTTTTTTTGAAAAAGAAATTGTTACATTGGTACATCACATCGCATCACATTGCATCACATTACATGACAATGTAAGTGAGATTGATCTTTTGGTTGAAAATTAGAACACTTGCATCGTAATAACCAGATAATGAACCGGCCAATGACAAAACAACTTATACAACCCACTGCTCATTCTGAGCACACAGCCCATAACACAGCGCTTTGGTTTACCCGGCACACAGCTCATACACACAGCTCATTCTGAACACTGCTCATTCTGAACTCATAGCCCATAACACAGTATTTTGTTCATTTGCACATGGCGGATGGAAGGGCGGAATTTGTAGGAGTCATAACGGGCTCTAATGTCCGAACTTTCCTTATTTTTCTTCTGCTTTGCAATCCGGAACCCAAAAAAAAGCTTCAGATAGGTCCAGGTTTTACCATTCCAACATGACCTGGGTCAAACCCTGCGGTCGTTGAAAGAACTAGTCTTGCTTTGCACAAATGTGGGGAATGGCACAGCACTCTAAGCACAAAACAAATTTTTTTTTTGAATTTGAGAAATGAGAAAAAGTTTTTGACTGGGTATTTGAGCCTACGACTGAATACAGTGCACCACGACTTAACAAAGGGTACGCAACCTAAACACATTGAGTAACACTCGAAAAGACTCAAAACAAAAGTTGAGGTAAACAAAATAAAAGACACGACACACAGACGTGTTACAAAGACAAGGAACCTCTCAGTTCGCGAGGAGCCAGTTCCTCTGGGTATTATTCCCACCCTTTCTTATTTGTGGTTCTCACATCACTCGGCCCACGGGCTCTGTTTTTCTGAAAAAGTCCTTTTCTCACTTTTTCTCTCAGCGCACATCTCTCTATTCTTTAATCTCTCATTTTTCAATCCCTCCCCTGGGTGGTTGACGGATAAACGAGAAGTTGTGGGTTCATGCCCAACGCTGTTAGCTCGCAGCTATTTCTTCCGGTGGCGTCTAGCCGATGCCCCAGATGAGGGAGTGGAGTATCCTGATCCACTTGAATTCGGGCTTCGTACTTGACTTGATACCTCGTTGCTTGGAGGATGTTGAGAGCTTTCAGCCCTTTGCTTGCTAGCTTCAGTTGTGCCTTATTCTAGCAAGTATGCTAGCGATGGGGGAAAAATAGGAAGCCCGATTCAACTGTGGCCCTAGTTTATCATTTTGACCATTTTTTTTTTTTTTGGTTTTCTACTAAAACAATTTTGACCAAAATGAGAGTTAGATTAGCATGCTTGTTCGATTTTCTGATTTGAAATCATGCAAGTCAGGCTATGAGCACTGAAAATTTTCCTTTTTTGGGTCCAAGAAAAGGTCCAGTTTTGAAAAAAGGAATAATTTTTGAGAAAATTAGTCAACCTTAGTAAAGATTCTCAAAAACCATTTTGGCAAATAGCCAGTGCTCAACGAGCACGGAACTCTCGAGATGCGCAACCTGGGATCCGAAGGAAAATTGCCCCTTGCTGAAGAGAGCTGCATGGCAACGGAAAGTTGCCCCTTGTTTGAATGGCGACTCATGGCAACAGAAAGTTGCCCCTTGTCTGGATAACGCCGCAGCATACTGTGAACAGTTCTCATTGGTGATGATCACAACCGAACTCTCGGATACAGAGAAGACAAAGATGGTGCAAACCAATATATGGACACAGTCACTTTGAAAGTGTTGGTGGCTGGACTTCAGGATGAAGTTGCCTACGTATCCCAAACATGGGAATCAAGCCTTACGTAGTTCCGGTTAAGGTATACTCGTGTATTAACCCTTACCTTCTACGCTCTAACTTTTGCCAAGGCTGCGCTTCCAGGTTTTCAACCTTGCGAGCTTTGCTCTTACTTTTCTTTTCATTTCTTTTCTTTTTCATCCTCTTTTTTCTTTTTTTTTTTCTTTTTTTTTGCATTTTGCTCTTTTCTGTTTTTTTCATTCTTTGCATATTTTTTTTTGTTCTTTTTGTTCTTTTCATTTTTTTCTTGCTCTAACTTTTGCCTGGGTCGCCCTTTCGGGTTTTCGGCCCAGCGAGCCTCTCAAAGGGTAAAATGTAACAAGTCCATGTCAAATGGTTTTGAGGTCCTGAAGTCATCTGAATCCATTTTCTTCTGTTCTGGGATTTGGCATTCTTGCCACTCTTTGTTGATTTGCAGAATGATCCATTTTCAGCTCTTCGAGCACATCTGACATTTTTGTCCCTAGTTCGAGGGGTACTTCTGATCTAGCTTTGCAAGCTTCTCTTGACTACATCTGATCTTCTCGATCTAACTTTCTTGCCGCTCATTCATGGGCTGCTTCAAATCTGGCCACAAGGGCTTCCTTCGATGGTTGACCATTGAACATTCTAAATGCGAGTTCAAGGTTTGAAAACAAAGGGTCGAGTCTCAAGGCTGAGAGCGATCCTAAGCTACACAATCTCAAGAGCGATTCCACACAGGTCTTCGCGGGACCGCGCAAAATATTTTTTGAAAACTTTTAAGAAAGCGACGAATCGCTCGCGCTGAAGACAAGTTTAGAACCAATCTGGATCCAGCCAGGTTCCTTCTCAGTACTCATGCTAACAAGGATTATTTCATTCATTAAGGGCTTAGCATGCCTCTATTTCTCTCAATTGATCAAATTTTTGCAAATCCCGAGGAATTCCTTCCTCTTTGTTTTCACCGCAGTGTTCAAAAAGTTTTGAAAAACTTAGGTCAATACAATGACTTAAAGGCATAAAAGAGCAGGTGAAATGCACTACCATTTCATTCTAAACTTGCTAGCACAACAGGCTCAAAGTAGCAATAGGCACAAAAACATGACAGCCACAGTTGTTCCATTCAGATTTCTGGGTTGCAACTGGCTCCATAGCAGAAACAGACTCAAAAGAAAGCAAAAGGATAATTACAAAACAAAAACGGTGTTCGAGGCAACAATCCTGGAATCACCTGACATTTTATATAATGGGACCGACTCAGTACAACAAGACAGACCCTTAAGTAAAAAGACTGACTCAAGACAAAGAGACAGACCCAAAACAAAACCAAAGAACTGACTCAACACCCAAGCCAGAAATTACAAAAAAACAACATTCGCAAATGCTCAAAACAGTGCGTCCCAGACGCCACATCTGAAATACACCGAGCGCTGCCTGCAGGTGGTCCAATTTCTAATCACATACTTATGGTATCCTCGAAGTCCAACAACTCAGCGGTGACAGACTTTGCTGAGGTGGGTGGGAGGATGACCTCATTGTCGATCAAATCCTGTACTTCATGATGAAGACAAAAATAGTTGTCGGTACTATGACCGGTTTGCTGGTGGTACGCGCAGTACAAGGTAGCATCATGTGAGGGAGGGAGATTCTTCGGGAGAGGCCGAGGCTCAAGGGGTCTAAGATGGCCCTTTTCAGCAAGGATCTGGAGCGCTTTAGACAAACATGTAGAGGGCGTGGAAGACTCTGCGCCCTCGGGGCAGATACTTCGAGGTTTGCTGACTTTTGCCGGACGCACTGGCAAAAGGATCGGCAGGTGCTACCTTGGCTTTCTGATCTTTTCCCGGTGTAGATTTGGGATTGGGGGGAACTGTCCTGGCATGACGGGCCCTATCCCGATTTTTCGCCTAGCGGGAAGTCTCCTCGGTTGGAGTGGGGAAAGCATCATCCACAGTTTTAGTCGTAACTGCGAATATTTGCGGTTTACTCAATCCTCCGGCTTTCAAAGCCTTGACTGCCCACAGCATTTGTTCAACGGGATCAGCATCTGTTCGCACTTTGTTCTTACCTCTAGCCTCAGCTTGATCGAGGGTTTGGGTTGCTATATCAGAGCGAAACTCGGTTGTTGTTGACACGTCATTACTATAGCTCGGGACAACCTCAGGTTGGCTGAGCTCGATCACAATTCACCCAAGCAGTGGGGGCTCCTGCGGTACAAAATTCCCGGCATACGATGTAGTTTGTGGTGAAGCCGACATTCCGTAGGCGAGATCAGCCACAGACCTCTGGAGGTCGCCAATCATTCCCATCAACTCAAACGTTGTGGGCTCATGAGCTTGAAACAACTGGGGTTCCCAGATCGGGCGCACGACAGGCGACCTGGGCGGATGCGGTACATCAACATTGGTCTCATTCTGCAAGATGATTCCTTGGTCTAATGCGGCTGCCATAACCACAATTTCCTTTGAACTTTGGGTCATCATAAGCCCGTTGGACTGAACGGTGACTGGCGGATCAGATGTCTGTCTTGCCTCAGCAAAGGAGAACACTGGCTATTCTGTACTAAATCTCTGACCTCCTCTGAAAGAGAAAACACGCGGCATTTCGGCCCAATCAGAACAGACACAAGCATAGCTGAATAACTGTACTCTACTACTGATCATTGTTTCCCAAAATCACTGCCCAAAAAAAAAAACTGAATCTGATACCTGCAGATATAATTGATTCCTCAAAGCACTGATATTGATGCCCTCAGGTCTAACACCCAGACTTTGCAAATTGATACGCACAACCCTGTAGAAATACATTCTAACAGCACGTAGCAAACAAGCGAGAGCCAAAACACCCCTACATTGGGGTAGGGTTTCCCTGTCCTATTTTGTCAGGAGCTAGGGTTTCACTACGCACGCAGCGGTTTCAGACAACCTGTCATCGGGTAGCAACCTGTCCTAGCTTGGAATGGTCACTATGGATTCCGAACATGCACTAGGTTGAATGGTCAAAAGGGTACCTCGGTGACATTCGGGGTTTGTGTTCCCATCGTGGCAGAGCCGGTAACCGGTCAGCCTTATGGCACGCTCCTCGAAGCGAGCCTCCGGCAAACCGTTCAGGAATAGCAAACGGCAAACACTATGACTTAGGCGCACCAATGCACATGCAATGCAAAGAAACACATGAGTGTAATCAAAACAAGATATCATAAGTTCGAGTCAAGCTCTCTAAACTCCCCAACAGAGTCGCCAGAAACTGTAGACGTCCCCGAATGTCCCGGGAGGGAATCCCGTTTTGTTCATTTGGGCTCACTACAGTTCATGACTCAAAGTCACGGTCCTGTATCTAATCTCACAGAGTGCAATGCAAGACCGATGAATCATCAAAGAATCCAAATCCGGCAAATCATTTTTGAAAACAGATTTTTTGAAAGAAGTGCCAAAAATGGACTGCTTTGCAAGATACAGAGTCGCCACCTAAATATTTATTTTGGGGGATTTAGGAAACCCTAACTCGTTGCCTAAGGCCACATGTCCGTCATCACCAAAGTTGCCTCGGCTCGGGAACTTGGGTACGATTGAGGAAGTTCAGCTATGAGCACCCCCGCTCGCCCGATCAAAGATTGGCCTCTACTAACCATGATATCTAGTTTTGAAAACATTATGCGTTATTATTCCGGTTAATTAGCTAATCTTACTATGTGATGTGCACAACACAAAAGTATAGACTAGATCGCCTAATTTGGAACAAAGCATTGCATATCCGCTCGTTTGAAAGACAGTTTCAAATTTGCTACTCGCAAGTAGGCTAAAACACGGATTTCAACGAGTTGTTCCAACTCAAGCAACCTAACCTTCACCCACAGGCATTCAGGCAGTAAATCAACTAAGGAGTTAGCCTCACGGCAAGCATGCTTTCATGTTAACATTCACACTCATGCGAGATGCTAAAGCATAAATACTCACCTAGTACTCCAAGCCAAAACAAGGAACAAGTTAGTAATCAAATGTATGATCCAAGTCCATTTTAAGGTGGTTAATGCATCGCAGGCAAAATGCAGCTAGAATAGGCTCGGCTAATCTATGGATGGCATGTGAAATGCTACAACTAACACGTATTCAACTCGGAATTGAAATACAATGTAGTTAGTATGATGAGCCGAGTCCGGTGCATGCAAGACAAATGAATGGATGCACGCATGCATAGCATAAGGATGCTAATTGAAATATGCCCTAATACTAACCATCAAAAGCAGGTAAGTAAAAGGGAGAAAGACGTGGGGGTTGGAAGACATGCATCACACACACGCACGCTTATTACAAATTTGCTCTCACTCGGAGGGACCAAAAGAATAATACAAATTTAACTAACTAACAAGCTAATTAAATAGTTACAGACCACTTAACTAGTTAAGCAAATTAACTAAGCTAATAAAGCGGTAAAACAGCCTCGGGGAGAGGGTCCAATGCATGCGTGCTCGGCTTCGCTCGGAAATCCACCACTATGCACAAGCTGCCTCTGTTTGCACTGTTTTTCTTCTCTGAGGACTGCACAAGTCTCAAAGTTGTTTCTGAAATACTCCATGAGGGTTGTGGGAGACCACCGGCCAGAAGGAAACACCACCGGCCATGATGAAGTGGTCATCGACCACAAATGAAGATCTCGGCCAAAATATTTGTGGTCGGCCGACACTCAATGTGGTCGGTCGGCCATCTATGCTTGCACAACCCTGTTTTGACAGCAGCAGAGGGCAGACAAGACATGGCAATGCTTTTCAAAGCAAATGTTTGCACAACCACCCTCCCCATCGTGTTTAAGACTCAGGGGAGTTTGGTACTCGACCCTCGGACCACCAATCGCGCATTTCAATGCGTGATGATCCAAGGTGTCGAGTAGTGTATTTTAATGTCAAATGTAATGCACATAAACACACAAGGGACCTAACCTCTATCATGGTGATTCAAGAGGCGAGGCATGCATGCCAAATGCAACCTAAGCATGCAATATGAACATGAGGGCAAGCATGCACACATGCGAGCATGTGACAACACATCAATGGCAAAACATGCAACAACATGTTAGGCAACTAAAAGAGAGAATGCATGCCAAATGCATTACAACCTAAGCATGCAACAACATGCCATGTAGCTCAAGCAATGCAACAAAATGCAATATAGCTAAGCATGTATCAATAATGCAAGCAATGAGCATGCAAAGCACTATGCAGCCAAAACATGCAAGCATGAAGCAATGTAACAACATTTGAACAACATGTAAATGGTGGACTTAAACTAATATGGACAAGCCTCAGCCATGTTTAAATAAGAAGCCAAAATGCTATGGAAATAAAGACGAATTTACATACAAACATGCATGCGAACATGGTCCAACACTTAAGCATAAAGAGGGACTTTTAAGAACACTTAAAAGGGACAAAACAAGGACAAATGGCATATATTATAAGCTTTGAAAATCATGTTAAGGATAGTGCCAAACCAACTAAACAAAGCAATCAAGGCATGCAACAAAGTCCAAGGATTTAAACTATGGTCATGTGACATATGAAGCAAATGACCAAAGTAAACCAAAATAGTCCTAAATCCTGCGAAAGTAAGCCCCAAAAACCAGTTAGATGGCATCTAAATGACCTAATCCTAGAGGCATTCAAAAGGGTCCAAACATGGAGCATAGAACACAAACCTTTTGAAGCATCAAAGGAGCCATAAATGCAAGTATACAAACATGCTATATGGACTGAAATGCCATGATAAGTGGTGCCAAACCACTGAAATGATGCAAGGAGAGCATGCTAGAGGGGCCAACACTCAAGGCCTACAAGGGAGATTGCATGGTAGCTATACAAAGCAAGTCATGGATGACCCAAACGACCAAAATCAGACCTCAAGCACACTGAAACATGCATAAAAGCTTCACAAAGCTAGGCCAAAATCTTGCCAAAAACAAGGCTCAAAGTACAAAGCATGTTAAGGCAATTTCATAGCATTACAAGACAAGTATGCAAGGCATGCATGGTGTGTCTAAACCAACTTAAAACAGAGGTAAACCATGGCAAAATACTACCAAATACCAGCTAAGACATGGCCAACATGGACTTAAACAAGGTGCTCACACATGAGGCTAAAATGGCAAGTATTGAAGACAATAAGGAGAGGGGATGGCCCTCTCCTTCTTAGGACCTTAAAACTCCATTCCCACCACTGAAATCCCTCTAGATTTCAGTGGTGGGAAGGCCAAGACAAGGTGGTCCCGGAGCTCACCAAAAATGCACAAAAATGAGGCTAAACAAGGCCTAAGAGGGGTCAAACAACCCTAAACACCAAAACAACCTTAAACAACTATTTTAAACACTCAAAATCAGAAATTTTATTAGTTATAGACTAAGCTTAAAAACAGATGCAAGGATGGCTAAAAGCCTAAGCAAAAATGGGAAATAAAGGGGTAAAGTTCTTACCCTTGAAGACCTTCTTCACAAAGACTATTCCAGCCCCTTCTTTAGGTCAAAACTAGCTCAAAAACTTCAAGAACACCCCTTTGGCACCTCAGTAACCAAGGTATAGTGTAATGGTAGGTGTTTGTGCACAAAAGTAAGAATAAACACACACTTATACACACACAACTCAAAAAGAGAGGGAGATATAGAGATAGATAGATACACAAACCCTAACCCTAATCTCAGAGCTCTGGAATTTTTTGGAACCCTTGAGGAGGGTGGAGACGCCCTCCTCTTATAGAGGTTCACTCTTGCAAAGCTTACAAAACAAGCTAAGCAAGAGGGAAATCCCTCCATACACGTGTATGGAGGGTGTGCAAAGTGGTTGCCAGTTGTTCCAGCTGGCACAAAAAATCTGACAAAAGTAGATGAACAGTGGTCGGCCAACAAAAATGGCCATTTGACCAAAACAATGGTCGGCTGACCAAAAAGAGTGCCGACCGGCCATCACCAATGGCTGGTGGCAACAAAACATGGCCGGTGGCCTTAAGCCATGGCCGGTGAGGTGTGGAGATGGCCAACAAGCCATTCCCTACCCTCAGAAGGAAAACAACAAGTGTTTGGTGCAAAACCAAATACAAAACAGTCAAGTTGAGAGTTCCTAAGGCAAGGCATGTAGCCGAGGCCTCTGAGAACTCAAAATGAACACGAACATGGATGATCACCGAGTGCTCAAACGATGACGTCCAAGTCTTGAGGATGGTCAAAAATGGGGTGTCTACAGGTGGCGCTGCCCCTCAACCCCGCCGTGGCGCTGCCTCGAACCGGCCAAAGGGTGCTGCCCCCTAGACCCCCGCGAGCTGACCGGGCAACTCAATCCCCGTCATAGTCAGTGAAGTGGCAAACACGAAAGAAGTAGCACCACAAACTTCTCTGGAAGGCACAATTCAGGTTGGATTCACATCTAAAAACTCATAGTCTCACTAAAATAAAAATGTGAAAACAAGTACAACTGAAAGGAGTTTTGTAAAACGGGATTGCCGAGAATAAAAACTTAACAGACTTGGTAGTGAGAGTTACATTGGCGAATTTTCATATCAAGTTAACGAATTTCTCCAATTAAATGGTATCTTTTTTCTTCCACCAAATAATATTGTAAGGGATGAAAATTTATTTCATCAAGAAAATGGATCTCTTCTTGAAGATCCAAAATTTTTTGTTTATACCAAAAGATTTCATCTAGGCTATTTGGAATGGACAAATCAATTCATTTTTCATTTCTTACACTTGATGTTCCACTGGGGGTGCCAAAAATTGTTGGCTTATTTTTCCTACAAAGAAAAATATCATAAATGCGAGCATGCCAGTAAGAATTGAAAAATCCTTACAGATTAAATTCAAGCCAATTATCAAGCGATTGCGTTGATTGTTCTTTTGCCTCAACAAAGAGGACTTTAAAATGACCAAGTGTATGGAAAAGAAAAAGTAAAAGAAAAAGGAGAGAGATGGAGAAAAATGATTGAGTGGACAATCGCGGTGATTGAGTGAATAATTAAAATAACCATTAATTACTTCTACTCCTATGCTTTGAAAAGAAAGTGCATGAAATATAAATTTATGTTAAACTACTCCAAAGATAAGGAAAATAACAAGAAAAATATAAATCAATTGTCTTTGATTTGAGTTGGATAGGTTCTTTACAATGTAGCCATGAATGGCTATTTATAGGTAAACATTTGCAGGAAAAAACTACCTAAAACTACTCACTCTTCTACCTTCACCATTTCATATAATATGATCTTTCATAACTTCCTTCAACCTCTACTTCATAATCCATGTTCTCTACTTTGTTCTCCATCATCTTTCCACATTTCATAACTTTTCATAACCTCCAAATGAGTAGGAGGGTGCCACATGTCTTGCAATTATATAAATAATAAATAATAAAATTATAGATTTATGATGCCATCGGTATCATACCATATCATTATAGATTAAATTATACAATTTTTTTTCTTTTGTTTAGTCTTAAATTTTTTTTTCCTAAATTAGTCTTGCCATATTTTAGAGGGAAAAAAAGAAGGAATGGACCCCACTTATAAGCCAACAAACCATAGAGCGCATAGAAGTGTGCAGTAGGGGTGGACAACGGTTTATCCAACCTGCACAAATCGCCCAAAGCGACTTTACCGGCACAAATCCGACCCTACCAATATGCATAAATAGGGCGTGTGTGGGTCTATTTTTCCATAAAAAATCGGGTTCGGATCAAACCCGACCCTATCCGTGCAAATCCGTAACCCGCCCGCATAATCCGCAGATTATGTTTAAAAGAAAAAAAAATATCTCTCAAATTAATTTTTTGATCCTCCTTTCTCTCTATACCTAGCTGTCTCTCTATTTTTCTCTCATCTGGGCATCTCTCTCTCTCTCTCTCTCTCACATCTCGCCTACCTCTCTTTTCCCTCCTCCCTGTCACCTTCACCACCACTATCTCTCGCCCCCTTGCTCGCCATCTCTTTCATCTCCTCCCCGTCGCCATCTCTTTCCTCTCCTCTATTGTTGCTGACGCCGTCGTCTCTGGCAGATCAACCTTACTCCATCGCCGTCGTCTCTCCATCCCTTCATCTTCTCCTTGTTGTAGTGTTGCCATCGCCCAATCGCAAACCAGATCTAGAGATGCCAGATCTGGAATATCTACTAAAAAAAAAAAAATTTCATTGCACGAAAGTACCCGGATCTCTCATCTCCTCCTTCATTTATTTATGGTTTGCAGACTTGTTTTGTTGTGGGTTTGTTACTTTTTGCTTCTTTTATTTAATAAAAGAAAATACTTTTGGTTGTGTTGTGTTGTGGGTTTGCAAAAGGGTTTGTAATAAAGTCTGTAAATCACAACAATAAGGGTGTGTTTGAATAGGTTGGATAATAATAATAAAGTCTAATTTTTGTCCAATACAGAACCTCCAAAAAACAAATTTGATTTGTCAATCATTTGCACTAGGTTGGACTTAAGAGATATTTTTTTTTGTCAAACATACACTGTTAACCATAATCTGTGGGGGAAAGAAAATCTACGAAAAAAATTTGTTTAGAGAAAAATCTCTCTCAAAAGAAAAAATCTCTCTCATTTGCACTCAGTTTAAGGACAAAAAAAATAATTCAAAAAATAAAATAAAAAAAATAATTCACAAACCGACCGCATAATTGCATGACTCACCCGTTCGATTTGCAACCCACACTGCAAACGGATGTGGTTTCATTTTTTCCTAAACCGCATCCCATTGGACGGGTGTAACCCGTCATCCGAACCGCACAGAATCGATCCGTGAACACCCCCAATGTGCAGTGGGTCATAAATCAGCGAAATGAATGGATCTTCGTGATACTTAAGGGGCATAGTTGCAATATCGTACTCTATGTACTGGGAAAGTACGTGCGTCGCATGGGTAAAGTGACCACATCCTAGGAGAAAATGAATTTCAACGCAACGTCTGCTTAGATCTCGTTCGAAAATAGGTTATTGTAGTAATTTTTTAATTTTTAATTAAAATATGAGATAAAAATCTTAATACGTTTGGAATGATTTTTTAATTTTTACGAAAAGATGTACAAAAGTAAAGAAAAAAGAGAATTTTTAACTTTTTGATATAGGTTATAGACTTTTTAATTTTTTTAATAATTTTTTAACTTTTAAGGTAAAACAAATACATGTCAAACGAGGCCTTAGCCTTTGTTTGCTTAACTTAGTTGAGCTAAAAAAACACAAAAGATAAAATAGACTAAATAAATTAATAAGACAAAATATCATATTCAAACTATAATCATTTCACTTTTTCTTTTACAAAAGTTAAAAAAGCCAAATTAGACGAACTTTTTAGTCCCAAAATAAAAAAGTCCCAATTCGCAAAATTTAACTAAAAAAATCAATGCCAAATGAGGAATTATTAGTTATCCTAATAATAAAATATTAATTTGCTGCCTTTGGTAATGGGGAATGAATTAATTCACACACCACTTGCTAATTTTAAATTAATTCACAATAGTTTACTCAAATTATTTTATTTTATTTATTTTTTTCTTTTGTAGATTATTTTATCAAAGACAACCTTCTTTCATGACTTATGCATTATTTGACATAAAATAAGTGCACTTATTTAAGTTCATATCCCCTTTTTATTTTTTTTATGTATCTTTTATTAAAAAATTAAAAAATATATTTATTTAGATTATCATAAACAATTCCTTAACTAATAGTATTTTATATATATCAAATTTTCTCGATATTTTTCTTTTTCATGAACTTGGATTTTGTGTTAGTTCATAATGTGTCCAACAATACAATAATATTAATGGATAGATTTTTTTCAATAGTTTAGTTATTATTGAAGATTTTCCCAATACAAGGTTGGAAAATGTTGGGTATATGAAATTTTATGTGATGATAGCTGTGGAGAAGTGGTTTGGAAATACTCATTGGATCGAATGGGACACTCGAGATCCTCAGCTAGTAACCTGAAAAGAAATGAACACTCCGGTCGGGGTTGCCGGAATTAGTACTCCGACGGATAAGTCAGTGTATACTCTCTTAGTTGCTTGTATCTTAAGTTAAACATACTCATTCTCACATACGTCTCTTTGGTTGATATTCTTCTATTTATATCTTTTTCTGGGCCTCAGGGTCGAGCCCACCTTTCATCCACCGTGTAATTATTTACTCGGCTCCTCTTGTTGCATACCATTCTTCACTCGGCTCCTTGCTCAACTGGTTGTGTGGCCGATTAGGGTGCTTTTGAATTTATACAAGACGGGGCCAAATACGATGTATATATCTCGATTCTCTAAGTTCACTTATTCGGCCTCTTCACACCCCTTAATATTCGCCCCCCACAATTGCTCCCCAAACACTCCACTAACAACAGTTAGCTGGTGTGTTTGGTTTCGAACTTAAAAAGTCTGAGCCGAAATTCGGCGGCTAACCTCATTCCAACGCGAATGTCAGAACGCACACGCTTTTTGGTCATCATTACAACTTTCCGCCCCTTCGTACGCTTCTTTCATTTATTGTGATTTAAAATTTTGTTGTCCTTTTGAATGCATATACATTTTTTGAATACTTGAAGCTCTTGGTGTGCCTTTCGATTCACCTCTGCAACCTCCTTTTATTTCTTACTACCTTCTTTGCCTCTTGTAAGTTCTCTTCCTCTCTATTTCGAATCCCTTTTCCTGGTTTGTTTTTAGTTTAGCATATTCCATAAACTGACGAAAATGGCAAAGCATTTGAAAGACTTCCTTTCTGCGGATCGAGCCTCTGGCTTTCGATACCATTTTTCTATCCCTGATGATGTCCGTCTGTCACTTGTGACAGACATCACCCTTGATATGGAGAGGGCTGATGAAAGCACAATCGTCTTCCCTCTCTTATCAATTGCAAAGGGCAGAGTCCGTTTCCCCTTTCACCCATTTCTTAGGGCCGTCCTTCGCCACTGGGGTCTAATCCCTTCCCAACCTAATGTAAATTTTTTTCGAATCATAATGGGGATTATAGAGTTAAACCGTCACCTTAGGATTAATCTCGGCATACCTGCTATTCGGTATTGTTATGCCTTGGCCAAATCTTCAGGCCGGCACGGGTGCTATTTCCTTAGGGCCATGGACACCGACCATCAATTAGTGACTATGCTTTCCAGCTCTGGCAAGCGAGTTGATGATGTCATGGTCACTGTCCAAGGTAACTGGGAATTCGGCGAAGGTGAAGACTGCCTAGATCCTATTCCTAGACGGAGAGGCGAACCAGGTGGCCATATAGCTCCTTGTGTTTATCTTTCTTATATTTATTCTGCTTTATTTTTGTGGTCTCATGGCTTTACTTGTGCAGGAAACGATTTGAAGAAAGTTTTGATCTCAACCGACGACGCCGTTCTTGCGGAAATTAAAGTCGTGCTCCAATACTTTGGCCGTTCAAGCCTTCAGAAACAAGGGAGGGTGGCCCACATTCTTCTTTGATAAAAGCCAACGTATACGACATTTTCGGCAGTAGAAAACATCCCAGTTCTGAGGGGCGAAGAGTTTCTCACGGCCCTCATCTTAACCAACTTCAAAAATTTGAGACAAGTTGGTTTGGAGGGATCCGATTCAGAGTAGGTAGAGGTAGCCGAAGGGGTCGCTGAGGAGTCAAACCAGTCTGAAGCCGAAGTAGACGAGGCTTTGAAGTTGGCCTTTGAGGAAGCCGGCCTTAATTCAACCAACCCTCCGTCCACCTTAGGTGGAGGGGACGTCTCCTCCGAAGACATCTTTACAAATTTAGGAGACCTTCTCGGTGCATATCCTGAGGACATGGCTGGGTTGTCGCTCACGCAACTTGCCAACAAGAAAAACACCGAAAGAATGGCTGCTCGACAGAGAGCCGAGGCCATCCAATCAGAAGTTCCACCCGCTGCCGATACTGAGCCCTCCTTGCCTGTTGTCAAGGAAGAGACGGCTCAAATCGAAACGGCCGAGACGGAGCATGTAGACTAGGAGGATCATGAGGGTGAGTAAAGAGGGGAAAAACGCCCTGCCGAGAAAGAAGCCAAGTCCGCTGAAGAGCAAGTCGATAAACAGCCGCGCATTAAGGAATCAGATTTGGTTGTTCTGTTCACTATTCAACCAAAGATAAGGAACAAGCCGATTTCCTCTGATGCGTAAGCTTTAAAAGACCCGGCTGTGACCTTGAGCATGGCCTCTTCGATCTCCCTGCCGGTTGACAAAGCTGCATTTCGGGCCGAGCCAAATTTGCTGTCGGTTGCATTAGCCGCTCAGTCGGCCTTATTGGTACATGCTTTATATGCAGTCTTCTGCCTAAATACATATATTTTTATTATTATTTATCTCTATTTCCTTATTTTGCAAATGGTGGGCCGGATAGCCGAAATAGGCCGCTGTCAACTTGACGCTATAGAACAGATTGGCTTGCTGAAAACCAAAGTTGAAAACGAAAAGGGCAAGGCTGTGGAAGCCTCTCAAAGAGCCACTTTTGAAGAGGCGAAAGCGGCGGAGGAACGTACGAGGGCCGACTTTGAGGCCAAGTGCTCGAGGAACTCTGACCAGCTAAGGCTGACTGCCGAAGATAGGGCAAAAGCGAGTGAGGACGCGCTCCAATTAGCCAAGGAGGTGATTGCCAAGTTGGAAGCCGACTTGGAAGAGTCGAAGAAGGCGAAGGAAAAAGCCGACTCCGAGGTTTCCAAAGCGTTTGAGGCTAGAAAGGAAGTGCCCAAATTCAAGAACCAGGGCTTCAAACATGGCTGGCTCAAAGCCCTTGCTGTCGCGAATGTGACATTAGCCCAGCCAATTCCATTCGAGCAAGTGGACATTGAGCCGCTAGAGTCTGACCCTAAGGATTCACTAGGGTGATATTTTAATTTTTGGTAGGCATCTTCCATGCAAGGTTGTAACTTTTTGTTTAGTAGATTTCTATTCATGCGTAAAATGGCTACTATCTGTACTCAATTTATTAATGAAAATTCCCTTTGCTTGAAAATTTCCTTTGCTCTTCGCTATTATTTGTGCTTAATTTTTACTATTGATGAATAGTGTTGCTTTTTACTACTGTGGATAAAATAACTGTTGTCTACTGTGCTTGCTAGCTATCGATCCAATAGGATGTAAGATTATGAGGTTAGTGAATTAAACATCCGCGAACTCCTGCCGATTAGATAACTATCTTGGCAATTTAGTAACTTATCCGTCTTTCAATTTATCCGAACAAGTGAATTGGCTCAGGCCTCCTCGTCTGGCCGATCAGATTCATGAATCTGCCCTTGCGATGGCCAATTTATGAACTGGTACGCCGCATACTATTAGTTCATAGAGTGGCTGTGGCACGAGTAAATCGGCACCAGGCTTAGATATTTTTCCGATTAGATTAATAAATCTACCCTTGCCGCTGCCAATGTATGAACTGGTACGCCAGGCTTAGATATTTAGCCGATTAGATTAATAAATCTGCCCTTGTCACAACCAATGTATGAACTGGTACGTCGAATACTATTAGTTCATGTAGTGGCTGTGGCACGAGTAAATCGACGCCGGTTTTAGATATTTTTTCGATTAGATTAATAAATCTGCCCTTGCCACTGCCAATGTATGAACTGGTACGTCGGGCTTAGATATTTAGCCGATTAGATTAATAAATCTGCCCTTGTCCCAGCCAATGTATGAATTGGTACGCCGAATACTATTAGTTCATGGAGTGGCTGTGGCACGAGTAAATCGGCACCGGGCTTAGATATTTGGCTGATTAGATTAATGAATCTGCCCTTGCCCCAGCCAATGAACTGGTACGCCGAATACTATTAGTTCATAGAGTGGCTGTGGCACGAGTAAATCGGTGTCGGGCTTAGATGTTTGGCCGATTAGATTAATAAATCTGCCCTTGCTGCTGCTAATGTATGAACTGGTACGCCGGGCTTAGATATTTAGCCGATTAGATTAATAAATCTATCCTTGCCCTAGCCAATGTATGAACTGGTACGCCGAATACTATTAGTTCATGGAGTGGCTGTGGCACGAGTAAATCAACACTGGGCTTAGATATTTGGCTGATTAGATTAATAAATCTGCCATTGCCGCTGCCAATGTATGAACTGGTACGCTGAGCTTAGATATTTAGCCGATTAGATTAATAAATCTACCCTTGCCCCAGCCAATGTATGGACTGGTACGCCGAATACTATTAGTTCATGGACTGGCTGTGGCATGAGTAAATCAGCGCTGGGCTTTTGAAGTTTAGCATTAATGAGATCACCTTGGGGGTGCTGCACCCGTTAGGAATAAATGGGGTGAGTGCTTCGCGCGCGTAAGTCCCATTTGTGTGTTTAGACTCAATTTAAACCAGTCTATTAAGGAAGGTTAGATAAGTGCGAATGTCAAATAGACTATTCTTCAATAGCAGAGGAGAAGGAAGGACATTGGCTGAGCTGGATGCAGAGATGAATCGAAGTGGTGAACCTTCAATTGTTCACGACCCAAGTGTGGCAGTCGAGTTCGCTCGACAGATTTTTCTATCAGAAGTCCAGCAGTCGATGGTCGGTCGACGGGATTTTGAAGTGTTTCGGGAGGGCATCCATGGAGTAGTGAAAGGACTGTATACCGCCTATGAAATCGACATGTGTCTACGTGCTGCGCGGCGAGATATAGAGTAGAAGAATGAATGAATTTGACACTTGGAGGCTCGCGCGGAGAAGGGTGACCTAACGGCTGATAAGTCATGCAATTGCCGATCGAGATACGACAAGCATGTTTGCAATAGAGACTGCAAAGACCAGGGCTTATGAAAAAGGCTTCCACGACGGCCGAAAAGTTGGGATAGACAAGACCAAGGAGAAACTTGCCGAGGAGGTATGCTAATGCGAGAATCGGGGATTCAGGCATGGGTGGGTTAAGGCTCTCCAAGCCGCAGAGGCTCTCCAGGGAGCATGCATTGATTCGATGTCTCCGTTATATCAACGCCATCACTTTCCCTTTGGGGCTTTCGAAATCGAGAAGAGTGATGACGAGGGGGATGCCGAATAAACTTGAACATATTGTATTGCTCTAAAGTGAATTAGAAATGAATTATGTAATACTGATCAGTTCAATAAGACACATTATTATTATTATTACTTTTTTTTGTGTTTGCTTGCTATTTCGATTTATGTTTATTCGTTCTGTTATGATCATTTTCCATTTTTCGCTAGCTATGTTTGCGCTTTTTAATAGTAAGATTCACGAAAAGCACATCGAATTCTAGGCTTTTATCCACGAAGAGCGCGCGCCGAATCCGAAGACTTATTCAGCCCAAAAGTGTCATTCACTGATGGGGCTCCGAATTCGGAGGCTTTTTCACTCGGCTAATCGTGATATCCATGAAGGGCGCTTCGAATCTGGAGACTTATTCGGCCTAAAAGTGTCATTCACTGATGGGGCTCCAAATTCGAAGGCTTTTTAAGTCGGCCAATCGTGATATCCACGAAAAGCGCGCGTCGAATCCGGAGACTTATTCGGCCCAAAAGTGTCATTCACTGATGGGGCTCCGAATTCAGAGGCTTTTTAACTCGGCCAATCGTGATATCCACGAAGGGCGCTCCGAATCCAGAGACTTATTCGGCCCAAAAGTGTCATTCACTAATGGAGCTCTGAATTCGGAGGCTTTTTCACTTGGCCAATCGTGATATCCACGAAGGGCACTCCGAATCTGGAGACTTATTCGACCCAAAAATGTCTTTCACTGATAGGGCTCAGAATTCAGAGGCTTTTTATCTGGGCCAATTGCGATATCCACGAAGGGCGCTCTGAATCCGGAGACTTAGTCAACTCAAAAGTGTCATTCACTGATGGAGCTTCGAATTCGGAGGCTTTTTATCTTGGCCAATCGTGATATCCACGAAGGGCGCTCTGAATCCGGAGACTTATTGGGCCCAAAAGTGTCATTCACTGATGGGGCTTTGAATTCAGAGGCTTTTTATCTTGGCCAATCGTGATATCCACGAAGGGCGCTCCGAATCCGGAGACTTATTCGGCCCAAAAGTGTCATTCATTGATGGGGCTCTGAATTTGGAGGCTTTTTATCTTGGCCAATCATGATATCCACGAAGGGCGCTCCGAATCCGGAGACTTATTCGGCCCAAAAGTGTCATTCGTTGATGGGGCTCCGCATTCGAAGGCTTTTTATCTTCGAACTAAAATTCCATATAGTGAGACAAGAAGTCTTTTCATTATAAAGGTGAAAGCTGTACACGACTAACATTCAAAACAAGTCATGCCCCACATGCTGGGTTAATGATAAAATTTACGCAAATGCGTAGAATTCCAAGGACGTAGCAGACTTCTCCCAGACATGTCTTTGAGCCGATATGCCCCTGTACCCGCGATTCAATCAATCTGATAGGAGCCGTCCCAATTAGGACCTAGTTTTCCATCAGCCAAATTCCTGGCAGCTGGAAGTACTTTCTTGAGGACCAATTCTCCTGGTGCATAGCGGCGTAGCTGAACACATTGATTACAGAGTGAGCTAACAGGTAGTGCCTCAACTTCCTGGTAGCCCACACCAAGGCAAGACAAGCCTTCTCCAGCGGTGTGTAGCGGGTCTCATAATCCAGCATTTTCTTACTCAGGTAGTAGATAGCCTTCTCCACTTTGTCCTCAGACTCCTGTGCAAGCATGCAGCCCATTGTCGTCGTGGTCACTGATAGGTACAGAATCAACGGGTTCCTTGGCTCTGGGGGCAACAACACAGGTGGGTTCTATAAGTATTGCTTGATCTGCTCAAAAGCAACTTGGCATCGGTGATCCCATTGGAACTTCTTTCCTTTCTTCAGGAGACCAAACAGTGGTTCACAAGTCAAGGTTAATTTTGCAATAAACCGTCTTATGAATTGCACTTTACCCAGAAAGCCTCGCACCTCCTTTTCAGTCCTCGGTGGTGGCATTTCTAAGATGGCCTTCATTTTGGAAGGATCGACCTCGATACCTCTCTGTGTGATCAAGAACCTTAGCATTTTCCCTGCTGTAACACCAAAAGTACATTTCTAAGGATTCAGCCGCAACCGATACTCTCTGATCTGTTGGAAAAATTTCTACGAGGCGGTGTAGTGGCCCTCTCTTTCCTTAGACTTGACAATCATGTCGTCCACGTACACTTCAATCTCTTTCTGGATCAAGTCATGTAGAATCATGGTCGTAGCTCATTGATACGTAGCCCCAGCATTCTTTAAACCGAACGGCATCACCCTATAATAGTAGGTCCCCCATGGGGTAGTGAAAGCAATTTTCTCCCTATCTTCGGATGCCATCAAAATCTGATTGTAGCCTGAAAACCCGTCCATGAATGAGAGCAACGCATGCCCAGCAGTGAAGTCCAATAATTCATCGATATGCGGCAGAGGAAAGTCGTCCTTTGGACTGGCTTTGTTCAAATCCCTGAAGTCCACACATACCCGAATTCTGCTGTCTTTTTTCGGCACTGGAACTATATTGGCCAACCAAGTTGGATACTCAGATACTAACAGGAATCCTATGTCGATCTGCTTGGTGACCTCTTCTTTGATTTTCAGAGCCCAGTCTGGGCGGATCCTTCGGAGCTTCTGCTTAACAGGTCGGGCCTCTGGGTCAAGAGGGATCTGGTGTTGTACGATCTCAGGATCGATTCCAGGCATGTCTTCGTAGGATCACGCGAAAACATCTTTGAAATCTTTTAATAAAGCGACTAAGCGCTCGCGTTCCTCCGAAGACAACGTGGACCCGATCTGGACCAGCTGCGGGTCCTTCTCAGTACCAACATTAATTGAGGTGATTTCATCAACCAAAGGTTTTACAAACCTCCTGCTCTTGATCAAGCAAATGTTTCAGAACCGGAGGAATTTCGTCCTCGTCGTTTTCATCAAAATTTTGAAAGTCCTAATCAATGCAATAAGCTAAAGGCACAGAAAAGTGCTCAGAAGCCACAGCCGTACCATTCTCGTTAATAACATCCAGTCCGTCTGATCCTTCAGTTACAACAAACTCAAAGGAAAACGAAAAAGACGACTTGGACAGGACAGTGGCATGTGGGTTATCACCCCCAAGAATACCGGACTCAGACTCAGAAGAGCTGGAATCTAATTCCGACTCCACAGACTCTGTGGAATTAGATTCTGGCTCACTACCTAATCCGGAACTGCTCGATAACAAGCCCTCCTCGTATTGCCAGACGAGGGAGGATGTGATGGATGCATCCTGAATGCTAGAAGATGGGCCCACAATTGCTTCATCCCCAATCGATGAAACTGAGAAGTTATCCCCCAAGCACTTCGGTGCGATCTGAGGATCTGAGAGGAGACAACCCAGCGCTACCCCTATCCTAATTTTTGTGCTCTCGGAATCCTCCTCCTTGCACTGCTCAGCCTCAGCTGGTAGGTCTGTCTGCTCTTCGATAACTTCATCCCTGGATAACTGAAGGTTAAAAAAGATCTCGAAACCGGGCAAGCGCCGCTTTTCTGAATTCAGCCAGGGCTCCAGAAAGCCGTAAAACGGGAAGTCTTCATCCTCCTAGACAAAGCGTCTATTTAGGGTTCCCTGGATAGGTTTATGCACCAACTCATAGTGCTTCCCGGCTTGCTTTGCCTTGGCTTTTCCGGTCATTTCCCTTCCTTTCCTAGCCCAATCCTCTTTGGTGGGCAGATAACCTAAGCTAAAGGTATATGGGTTGTGTGGCACTTCGGCCAATGTTGTGACGTCCTTCAGGCCATTTCGTCCCAATCCCATCCCGGGCATCTGTTGAAGCTTATTCATAAGGTAGACAGATTGTGCGCTGACGTACAGTCCCTCATCAACAACTTGCATATCTTGTACAACCGGGCCTCAGCTAGGGTGAATCCTGACAGAAAAACATCCTCCGTGCCATGCTCCATCTCCAGAACTGGTGTAGAAACCTCTGGCGGCGGATGTATTGAAGAATTCCCAAAAACAATTGCCACCCCTTTCGTGTGGGGGTATTTTAACATTTGGTGTAAGGTGGAAGAGACGGCTTTCACTTGGTGTAGCCACGGCGGCCCAAGGAGCAGATTGAAGGTGGTTGGAACATCCAAGACATGGAACTCAATGTCATGCTGCCCCGGGCCAATCTTAGTCTTGATCCATACGGTCCCCATCACCTTCTGACTAGTGTTATCATAGGCTCGTGTCACCTAGGCTATAGGCACGAAATCCGCGGGCTTCAACCCAATAGCATACGCTGTTCTTGACGGACATACATTGATTGCAGATCCTGTGTCGACCAGGACCATCGGTAACCACTTTTCCACACTCCACAAAGATGTAGAGCAGCTTGTTATGATCGGAGCCCTCAGGCGATAGTTCCTTGTCGCTGAAGGTCAAGGTCGGGGAAGCTCCTCCCAGGAAAACCGACCCCACCAACTGCTCAGGAATTGTATCGATTGAAAGCTTGGCCCTATCCATGGTTGTAAGAACGGCTTGTCTGTGAACCCTCGAAGCCATAAGCATTCCCCAGATGGAGATGTCTGTTTGAATTTTCTTAAGCTGTTTCAGTACAGCCTCCTCCTATAGCAGTTTTTCTTTCTGCCTCTCTGCTTCTTTGTCCTTCCCGGACGTCTCCGGCCGGTCCAAATGTGGGGGCTTGAAGTACTGCCCACTCCTGGTCACATGGTCAACCTCTTCGATATACCAGGTATCATCTGGTTGATTCAGCCCCTAGTCCTCGTCGGTGTGGGCAAGATGCAAGTCATCGTCTTCCCACCACATCCCATCGGCAACCGACAAGCAATTGTCCGATTCCGCTACAACTGTTCTTGTGTTTTCAACACACTCGGGCCCCTCATGTGCTTTAGCTTTTCTAGCCCTGTTGTCATGATCAACCTTCTCATGCTCAAACCTTTTTAATGCAGCCTCCTGCTTTGTATCGGCTGTACACAGACTGCTCAGATCTCGAGCAAAATTCTTCACACTGGTGCTCTCCGGCGATTCTTCCTGATTCTCGGCCATTCCGGCCATTGTAGATGTTCCCATTTCTGAGGGTCCCTGTTCTAGCTGAGGCACCTCAACAATATCTGGCTCGTCACTGAGCCACCCGGTGGTATCTGTTGATCCATTCAAACCAAACAAGTTGACGCTCGCATCCTCCGGATCCTGCTCGTTAAAGAACTGCAGATTGGCAATATCCTCTTCCACCTCCGCTAGGTCATCTGGCCCCTGACTCAGTTCATCCTTCCGAACCACACTGATCTCCGCCCCGGTTGGCAACTCTACCCTCAGCTTAGCCTGATCTGTTGACATAATATAACCACACGGGTTATATGCTTCCTCGGCAAAGCTCCCAGATCCCTCAGGCTCCGAATCAATATTCCCACTCTCCAACAAAGTCACCCCAGTTCTGTCTTCGACAGTCACCACCACTAGCTCGGGCTGGGTTAGGGAGGTGCTCAACATGCACAAGTGCGTGCTGTCCGGGATGAACACCTCAAGCTTAGGTAGGTGGGAAGGTGTGATGTATATGCTTGGGTCATATGGAATGGCCGTGGTTTGGATCAGGTTGATGTGTTTGGGTAGTGGGGCTCGGTTATGGGGTGGGAGTGGGTTAGTAGTGACATTTGGCTTGTCAGCAGGCGCAATCACCTTGTTGTCAATAAGATCCTGGATCTCATGATGCAGTCTGTAGCATTGGTCGGTGTCGTGACCATGCTGTTGGTGAAAGGCACAGTATTTGGCCGGGTTATGGGAAGCAGGAAGTTTGTTTGGTAATGGTCGCGACTCCAGGGGCTTCAGATGCCCTTTTCTGATTAAAACCCCTAGGGCCTTGGACAAAGGCATATATAGCGGGGTAAAAGTCCTCTGGCCCCGAGGTGGGTATTTTGCTGGTTGAGGGGTGGCACTAGATGTGCCGGTAAAGGGTGCAGCTGCTTTTGGTGTGGTGGTGGTGACCATGCCCACATCAGAAGTCCTTGCGGCTGCAGCACTACTCGTACCTGCATTTGAACCGTGGGTAAATGGCCTCTTGGGCTGCTCTCTGTCGTGGTCAATCAGACCTTGCTTTATGGCATCCTCAATCTGTACCCCAATGTCGTGTAAGTCAGCAAAGGTGGGAAGGGGTAAGACGATCGTTTTTTACATGAGCTTGGATTGAAGGTTGCGCACAACCATCCTTATCTGATCTTTCTCAAGCGGCCTAGTGGTCATCATAGAAGCCTTAGCTCTCCAACGGGTTACGAAGTCAGAGAAGCCCTCCTTCGACTCTTGCCTAGTTGCCTCGAGATCACGGGTCGTGACCTCGATTTGAGTGTTGTATGAATGCTGGGCGACAAAGGCCTCGGCCATCTCCTTCCAACTTCTTTTCACTGAGTCCTCCAGTTTGGCATACCCGACGGCCGCGATACCCGATAGGGTCCGACCGAAGAGTGAAATCTTTTGCAATCTGGAGAGGCCCATTGGCCGTAGGATATCCGAGAACAACCGCAGACATACCATAGGATCTCTAGAATAGTCAAAACGGTCTATATGTGGCATCTTGAACCAGTCTGGCAACGTCATCGCTGAGTCGGTGTATCCATCCTCTATGTTCGGAATGGAATTAACGCCTTGAGCTCTTTTGAACAGCTTTTCTAGCTTGCCCACTTTCAGCGCTGTTGGATCCACCTCAAATTCAAACGGTGTGTCCACTGGATTAGCCGGTGCTTTGGATAGCTGGGGTAGGATTGGGGGTGGAACTGGTCCCGTTGGGACATCCGTATTTTCCTGGACGTGAGCCGCCTCCCCGAGTGTTGGAACCATAGGTGGGGGTGGGGGTGGGGGTGGATGTGAAGTAGACGCTTCGGCTTGTTGGGGTTACTGCTGCTGCTAAAGTCTAGCAATTAGTTCTGCCTGTTGAGCCACAACTTCCGCCTGACGGGCGGTAACCTCCGCTTGGCGGGCAGCATCCCGCTGCATGGCTTGCATGGTCTCTTGGAGTTGGCGCATCATGTCCTCCATATTAACTGAAAACTGCGGATCTGACTAAACAGGTGTATCTCTCTCTAAGGCAGAAACGGAAATCTCAGCCCAATTGTGCATAGGTGGTATGGACAATGACCGCTAAACCGATAACTGCTGTGCTGATACTCTCTGCCTAACTGCCCTCTGTCTGGTAACTGGGGGTAATGAAAAGAACACTGCTTGTCTGTCAACTAGATCCTCAGATCGACGAAGCCTTCTACCTCTAACCCAGAGTGCTTTGGGGGAAACTGCCTTTTCGGAAGCAATGATGCAATACTACCCTTGCAAAAAAGAAAATAAAGCAAAAATAAGGAAACAACAAGCAGAAAACGGACAGTATTTCGACTTAAATAAAGACAACACATAGTTGACATTATAAGCTGAATAAACTGTTCTCAAACAGTGATCACTGTCCCCAAATCACTGCCTCAAATCTGATACCTTCAAATACTGATGTCTTTAGACTGATACCCAGCTTGCAAACTGATACATACATCCTGTAGAGACAAATCCCTAACAGCACATAGCAAGCAAGTGAGAACCAAAACACCCCTATGATGGGGTAGGGTTTCCTTGTCCTAATTTCGTCAAGAACTAGGGTTTCACTACGCACGCAGTGGTTTCAAACAACCTACATTCGGGTAAGCAACCTGTCCTAGTTTGGAATGGTCACTATGGCTTCCGATATGCAACTAGGTTGAATGGTCAAAAAGGGTGCCTCGGTAAAAACCGAGGTTTGTGTTTCCATCGTGGCAGAGCCCGTAACCGGTTAGCCTTATGGCGCGCTTCTCAAAGCAAGCCCCCGACAAACCGTTCAGGAATAGCAGATGGCAAACACTGTGACTTAGGCGCACCAATGCAAATGCAATGCAAAGAATCACATAAATATAGATAAAACAACATATCATGAGTTCGAGTCAAGTTCTCTAAATCCCCAGCAGAGTCGCCAGAAACTGTAGACCGCCCGAAACTTCCTCCGCGCGCGAGGGCGCGAATTGGTTCTAGCTACTACAGTTTGGACTCCTATCACAGTTTTGAATCTAATCTCACAAAGTGCAATGTAAGATTGATAAATTACCAAAGAGTCCAAATCCGGCAAATCGTTTTGGAAAATCAATTTTAAAAAAAAGCACCAAATATGGGCTGCTTTGCTAGATTTCAGAGTCGTCACCTAAATATTTTACTTTTGAGAAATTTAGGAAACCCTGACTCGAGCCAAAGGCCACGTATCCGTCATCACCAAAGTTGCCTCGACTTGGGAACTTGGGTAGGAGGGAGAAAGGTCATGAAATGAGCACCCCTGCTCGTCCGATCAAAGAATCGGCCTCTACTAAACATGATATGTTGTTTTTATAAACACATGCATTCTTATTCCGTTTGTTAATCTAACTGACTATGTGATGCGCGCAACATACAAGTATAGACTAAATCGCTCAATTTGGAACAAAACATCTCATGTTTGTTTTTCGAAAGTGGTTTGAAGGTGCTACTCGCAAGTAGACTAAAACGCAGATTTGCCACCAAACAAGGTGGGCTTAAAACATGATGATTTGCCACTTCAAGTGGGCTTAAAACTCACATTTTGATGAATTATTCCAATTCAAGTCATGAAGTCTTCTTCCACAGGCATTCATGTAGTTATATCATTTAAGCAAATAGCCTCATGGCAAGCATGCTAAACATGGTAACACTCACACTCATGCAAGTATGCTAAAGCGTAAACACTTACAGTGTACTCCGAGCCAAAACAAAAAACTAGTTAGAAATCATGCATGATCCTAGTTTATGTTAAGATGCCTAATGCAACACATGCAATAATGCAACTAATAGGCTCGGCTATCTAAAATGGCATATGAATGCGGAAATTTGATACATGTATTCAAAGAAATATTGAAATACGATGCAGTTTGAATGATGAGCCGAGCCCGGTGCATGCAATACAAATGAATGATGCAAACATGCAAAGCATAAGGTATGCTAATCGAGACGTGCCCTAAACTAGCCATGAAAAGCTGATAAGTAAAAGGGAGAAAGAAATGGGGTTGGAAGACATGCACACACGCACGCACCCTTATTACAACATACGCCCTCTCACAGGAGGGTCCGAATGAAATGAAAGCTAACTATTACAAATCACAACTAATTAACTAATTAGTTAACTAATTACAAACACAAATGAATAGCTAAGCGCATTAGCTATTTAAGTACAGAACCCAACAAATTGACTAGCTAAGTAAAGCAGTTAAAAGGCCTCAAGGACGAGGGATGCATGCATGCTCGGTCGACTTCCTCCCGAAATCCCGTCGTCTTGCCACCAGTTGCTTCTGTTTGCATTTGCTTTGATTCCTGAACACTGAACCAATTCCCAGGCTGCTTTTGCTCCAGAACCAGAATCACTTTGAACCATCTTCAAGCTGGTGCACTGTCGACCACCAGGGGAGGCAATAGGCCACTTGTCGGCCACTTAAGGAGGCTGTAGGCCACTTTCTCTGGCTGGTCGGCCAGTTGCTTCTGCATACTCTAGTTTTGTTGTAAACAGAGTACAAAAGGGGCGAGGCAAGGCACTCGCAGGGTATGTGTGTACAACCACCCTCCTTATCATTTCTCAAACTCAAAGGAGTGCGGTACTCGACTCTCGAGCCACCAACCGAGCATCGTAATGCACGATGGCCAAGAAGCCGCGTTTGTACAAGTTAATGAATGCACAAGTAACACACAAGACTGAAGAGGCCTCCACCCTACCATGCACAATCAAAGGAGACGGCGACTAAGAAATGAGGCACGTTTCATCACTTCGAGTATGAAACGTCTCTCATCTCTTGTGTTTGGATTAACGTCCAATCCAAACACATGCAATGCAACACAAACATGTTATCTTGGCATGTTTTACTTTCATTCGTTTTGTTTACTCGTTTTAGATTACCGATAAACCCTTTAACCGGTTAAGTCTAAAAATGAGAAGTCCTCTAATTTGAAAGACGAACCAAGCCACAAGCTTCTTGAGCATGAAAGAAGCATCATGCCATTGGGCATGAATGCCTCAATTTCGTGCTCAAACCAACAAAGGGCTTAAGACCTCTTTCAAAGTGGTACAACAAATGAAAGATGGCATGCAATGGTACACATTTTAGCACTGAAATGACATGCTAAACAACATTAAATGATGCAAACAATGCATGTAAGACATGCTTGAAGTAAAAGGCATTGGAGCTAACAAAGAGCATAACACTATAGGCATACAATACTAAGCCTAACTGACCTAACCACCCTCGGACAGAGGTTAAATGTGCCAAAATAGTGGCCAAAACAGGCTGAAATGATAGCCCAAAAGCTTAGACAAACATGCATGCAAGTTGGCTTACAAGTGAAGCATATGGCTCAATCCTCAAACACAACACAAGGGCGATAAATGCAAGAATATGGCAGAGGTATATGGTCTGAAATGACATGCCAAATGATGCCATGCCATGCAAAAAGCTCAAATATGACATGCTAGAGGTCTCAAAGTGCAAGACTAGCAAAGCCAAATACACTATAGCTATGCAAAGCCAAGCATGCATGACTAAAACCACTCTAATCAGACCTAAAGCATGCTAAAACATAGCCAAAAATGTGTTGGAGTAGAGCATTAACATGCTAGATCAATAGGCTAAAACACCAAATACACTAGGCTAGTGAATAAAATTGCACTACAAGTGCAAGAAGCATGCAAGAGGCAACCAAACCAATCAAAAACAGAGTTATGGCATGGCAAATCAGTGGCAAAAACATGCTAAGATAGAGCTAACATAAGCTAGAATGAGAGGCATAAAGCATGATGCATGTTAGGCCAACAAGTAGGATTGCACTACAAGTGTAAGATGCAAGAAACCAATGATCAAACCAACCCAAAACAGAGTTATGGTAGGTCCAAAAATTCAAAAAAAACATGCTTGGACTAAGCTAGCAAATGAGAGAAATACATGCTCATGTATTAGGCCATCAACACAAGGTATAAAGGCACCACTCTTAAACACAATGAAAGAGTGATAAACATGAGAGTATGACAGGAGTTTATGCTTTGAATTTACATACCAAATGATGCTATGTCATACAAATGTCACAAATGAAGCATGTTAGGGGTCCCAAGACACAAGACTAGCAAAGGCCACTACACCACGGCCATACAAGGCAAGCCTCAAAGGGCCAAGATCATTCCAAACAGAGTTTAAGCAAGTCAAAACAAGGCTAAGAACCTGCTGGAGTGGAGCCAATACATGCTAAAATAATAGGCCAAAAACATCAAGTGAGCTAGGCTAGCATGCGAGGTTGCACTACAAGTGTGTGAAGCATGCAAAAGGCAACCAAACCAACCCAAAACAGAGTTATATCATGTTAAAATAAGGCCTAAAACATGCTAAGATAGAGCCTCAAGAAGGTAGAAAAACATGCCAAAGTGTTAAGCCAACAACACATGCAAACAAAGCACAAAATGGGGGGACCACCCCCATCCATTTTGGGTCTCAAAACCCACTTTCCACCATTGAAATTCCTCTGGAATTCAGTGGTGAAAAGGTCAAACAAAGGTGATCTCAAAGGTCTTAAAGGATAGCTCAAAGCAAGGCAAAATAAGGCACAAAAGGGGGTAGACCACCCCTAACTCAAACAAGGCCTTAGACAACCATTTTAAACACTTAAAAACAAAAGTTTTTGTAGTTGCAAGTTAGTCCTAAAACAGCATGCAAGGATGGCCAAATAAGCAATGAAAATAAAGCTTTAAAGAGGCTATTACTCACCCTTGAAGTACAACTTCAAAAACAACAACTTTTGAGGCAAAACCAAGTCAAAACCACTCAAATAAGGCTCCCAAGTACCTCAGCAACAAGATAAAGGTGTTTAAGTAGGTGTTTGGGTGCAAAAGTATGAAGAAACAACACTTTAAGGCATAAATAGAAAGAGAGAGAGAGAAAGAGAGAGAGAGAGAGAGAGAGAGGGAGATTTTTTTGCTCTTTAAAAATCTGAACCCCTCTCAAGGGGGAGGAAGCTCCCCTTATATAGAATTCCAAGCCTCAAGCTTGTTGCAATCCATCCATACATGTGTATGGAAAATGCCTTCTGTGCACAACAGCTGGCACAGCTGGCAATAAAAATATCTACAAAAGCAAGAAAATGGCCATCAGCCACCTCAAGTGGCCAACCGGCCACCTAAAGTGGCCTACAGCCACCAAAAGTGGCCGACAGGCCCTCCCCTCCCTCTAGGCAAGGAGTAACAAGGTATGGCACAAAAACAAACCAAAAGGAAAGGATCCAAGAGACCCCAAGACAAGGCACTCAGCCGAAAGCTCCCGAAACTAGCCTACCGGCCACCGCAAGTGGCCTACAAGAGAGAAAAGTAGCCTACAGCTACAAAAAGTGGCCTACAGGCCTCTCTCTCCCTCCAGGCAAAGGCACCAAGGTCTGGTCCAAAAACCAGGCCAAGAAGAAGAGAGTTAAGAGGTCCTGAGACAAGGCGCATGGCCGAGAGCTCCGGAAACTCATAACGAGCACAAACATGCGTAATCACTGAGTGCACAAACGATGACGTCTGAGTCTTAAGGTTGGTCAAAAATGGGGTGTCTACAGTCACGACGATCAAAAATCGCTTGATGCCCGGGGCACGAGGTAATGGTCCGACGATGTCAAGTCCCCATGGGCAAATAGGCAAGGACTAGTGATAGAGCTCAATTCTTCGGCAGACAAATGGGTTAAAGGGGAAAATTTCTGGCGCTGTTCACATTTCTTGACGTAATTCTTGGCATCAGCTCTCATTGTCGGCCAATAATACCCTTGTGTCACAGCTCGATGAGCCAAAGAACGCTCGCCGGAATGGGCACCACAACTACCTTCATGTATCTCAGTTAGGAGTTCTTCGACCTTATCCGGATGAACGCATTCTAGATACGGACTAGAAAGGGATTTTTTGTAGAGCTTTCCTTCCGGATGCAAGTAATATCGCAGGGCTTTGTTTCACAGTTTGTGTGCTTCTTTCTTATCCGACGGGAGCTGTTCGGAAGATAGGAATGCAGCAATGGAGTCCATCCAACTCGGACCTAACTCTATGACATTGATCTGGACTTCCTCTGATGCGCTAATGCTCGGCTGAGGGATGAAACCCACTTTAATTGTCCGTTTAATCTCTGAGTTAATGGCGGAGTCTAGGCAAGCCAGGGCGTCTGCATGTGTGTTCTGATCATGGGTTATTTGGTTCAATTCATGATGGTCAAATTTTGCCAGTAGGGAATTTGCCGTTTTCATGTAAGCTGCCATACGGTCGTTTTTGGCCGCGTACTCCCCCTTAAGTTGATTGATCACCAGTTTTGAATCGCAAAATATAAGCAAGTGCCGAGCACCCAGGAGAATGCATTACGTAAGCCGATTAGCAAGGCTTCATATTCCGCCTTATTGTTCGATGCTTTGAAGCCGAGTTTGACAGCCTGCTCGATTATTGCTCCATGGGGAGCCATGATCATTACTCTGGCCCCACTGCTCCGTTGGTTTGATGATCCGTCACAATATAACTGCCAAATGTCCCCCACGTAGATTCTCCAGTTCGGCTTAGGTTGAATTTGGTCAGACTTAAAGTTAGCAAGGCATCCAGTGAATTTGGCCACAAAATTGGCGAGCACTTGCCCCTTGATTGAAGTTCTAGGCAGAAATTGAATATCATACTGGCCGAGCTTGAGAGCCCACTTTGAGATGCGCCCCGATGCTTCCGTACTACGAAGTACTGCCGCAGGGGATAGTCCGTTAGTACCCCAATGGTATGCCCCTGAAAGTAATGCATCAGTTTTCTTGCTGCCAGGACGAGTGCAAGGATAAGTTTCTCCAACGTAAGGTAATGTGTTTCGGCAACAACCATTGCTTTGCTCACATAATAGACTGGCCGCTGTTCCCCAAGTTCTTCCTTTATCAGTACGGCGCTGACGGCTCGGTCGGAAACTACCAGATATAAAATGAGCGAATCACCTGCCGAAGGTGTTGTCAAAAGTGGGACTGATCGGAGGTAGGTCTTCAAACCGTTCAGAGCGGCTTCGCACTTGGAGGTCCATTCAAAAGCTTTACCCTGTCGGAGGGTATGAAGGAATTGTCGGCAGCGATCTGTGGAACGAATGATGAACCTATTGAGTGTAGCAGCCATTCCTATTAGCTTTTGAACCTCCTTGACTGACCAAGGAGAGTTGAGTTCTAAAATTGCTGTGATTTGCCTCAGGTTGGCTTCGATTCCGCGGTGGTTAACAATGTAGCCAAGGAATTTGCCGAATCAGATCCCAAAAGCACACTTGGAAGCGTTCAACTTCATTTTGTACCTGCGTAGAATGTCGAATGTTTCTTCTAGGTTGGCTAGATGAGATTTCTCTTCTTTGGACTTGACCACCATATTGTCAATGTGGACTTCCATAGTACGGCCGAGTTGTTCCTTAAGCATGGCAGTGACTAATCTTTGGTAAGTTGCCCCCGCATTCTTCAGCCTGAAAAGCATAACCTTGTACTAATAGGTTCCTCTTGGGGTGAGGAATGTAGTCTTATCTTGGTCCTCCGGATGCACGGCAATTTCATGGTAGCCTCTGTAGGCATCCAGGAAACTCATTTGTTGATGATGTGTCGTGGCATCTACGAGCTGGTCTATTATGGGTAGTGGAAAGCAGTCCTTGGGATAGGCTTTGTTTAAATCGGTGAAATCCACACAAACACGCCAAGTCCCATTTTTCTTCTTCACAACCACACTATTCGACAGCCATGTAGGACAAGTCACTTCGCGGATTGCCTCGGCATCAAGCAACCAGTCAACTTCTTCAACAACGGCAGCGGTATGTTCTGCGGCTGATCACCGGCTTTTCTGAATAATCGGCTTGCATTTGGGGTCAACATTTAAACAGTGCTGCGAAACAGATGGATCCACACCCAGCATCTCATATGGTGTCCATGCAAATACATCAAGGTTGCCAAGCAAGAAGGAAACTAGCTGTTGCCTGTCGGCTTAATTCAGGAAGGCGCCGACCATGAAGAACCTGTCAAGATCCCCGTCAATTTCAACTCGATCCAGGGCTTCCGTGGCCTTTTCACTTGGGAGCCGTCCAACATCGTCGAGGGTCTCGCGATCCGACACCTCAATAGAATTCACTTCCAGCTCTCTTGGTGTCTTTCCAGCAAGAAGATAACATGCTTGTGCCGATTTTTGGGAACCACGAATTTGTTCAATGCCGCGTTCAGTCGGAAGTGGAGCAGTTGATGATAGGTGCTTGGCACAGCATGCATGGCATGCAGCCAAGTTCGTCCCATGATGAGATAATACAGCGAAGGCAGCTTGACAACCAAGAATTCCATATCCACTGTTCGGGAGCCCGCTCGAACTGGTAGTGTGATTTTGCCCAACGGGTATTCTGGATTAGCGTTGAAGTCGAATAACGGATAATGAGCTAGAGACAGGTCCGACTCGGTGAACCCGAGTTTGATGAAGGTCTTGTAGTACATAACTTCTGAAGTACTCCCCTGGTTGATAAGAACGCGTTCAACGATGAATCGACTTACGCGTAGTTCGATGACCAATGGATCAATGTGGGGGAGCATTACGCCGATCAAATCGGAATCATCGAAGGTAATACTCGGAGCTTCATGGGGCCGTTTTGCTGGTGTGATTTTCTTTTGGGGGCCAGGATTCGACTGAATTGTATGAACTGCGGATGTCGTCGGCAGGCTGTATATATGGATTATGCCGAGTGGAGGTGAATCCTGCCTTAAAGCTATTGTTTTGGCTGTGTTGTCTTTTCGGACGTACTGCTTAAGCCGACCGTCTTGTACCAATTCTTCAAGGTGATCCTTCAATGCATAACAACTCTCGGTATCATGGTCGTGGTCCTTGTGATATTCACACCGCCTATCCTGTCTCCTTGTGTCGGGAGGTCCCACCATTTTTTATGGCCATTTGAAGAACGGAAGGTGTTAAACTTTAGACATAACCATGCTGATCGGCTTTGACAACCTCGTATATTTCTTGTCCGCGCGCCTTATGTGTCTGCTATCCACTTGAAGTTGTTAACTAGCTCGGTGGGAACATTGGTCATTTGGTCAGCGTGAATCCCGTCTTCTGTCTCGTTCAGCCCGATTTCGTGGTTCAGGGCTCTGCGATGGTACATAATTTATCGGTTGAACGATCTCAGAAGGGGCCGTCTTATTGGCCTTGTGCCCGGCTTTAACCCACAGGGTGTCATCTTCCATTTTGCAGTGCTCCTCGACTTTCTTCATCAACGACTAGACTATTTTGGGGGGCCTTCTGGTCAAGGAACTGCGAAGGGCACTATCAGGATGCAAGCCCATGTTAAAGGTGGTGATGACCATGGAGTCGTTGCAGGCGTCATCCACAAGATTAAAGCATTCCCAATAGTGCACCGAATACACTCGTAAGGTTTCCCCTGGTTGGATTTGCATTGCCCAGAGAGAGTCGGCTTGCTTCGGCTGGACCTCATTGGTGATGAATCTTGCCCTGAAGGATTTCTGTAATTGGTGGAAGCTTTTGATCGATGCCGATTCCAGCTTATAATACCATCTGACAGCCAATGGTCCCAAATTGCTCGGAAATATCCGGCACATGAGAGCCTCGTCGTCTGCATGCAGTGTCATAGCTTGCTTATAATGACGGATACGGTCAGTGGGACTCGATTTCCCATCGTATAAGGTGAATGATGGAGCCTTGAACTTTTTGGGTAGTACTGCCCTTGTGATCCGTCGCACAAAGGAGTCATATTGGTCCTCTTCGTCTGAATCATTTTTTCTTCTCTTACTTTGTGCACGCGGACTTCCTTCAGAAGAACTGGAGACCTCGACTCGCCTCTTCTTTTTGGGTTTTGGGGATGAGGAATCAGAATCACTACCACTATCTTGTCTTCGAACTCGAGGTCGTCGACCATCCTTTCTCAGAGGTTGTGGTAGATCTTGATGCGCGGCCTGTTGGGATTTTGCCACCTCCAAGGCCAAATCCTGTCGAAGGTGCTCGTTCTCAGCCATCATGTTCTCCAACCTCGGTTCGTTTTTCTTCGCCTGATCCATAATCGCTTGCATTGTTTCATCAGCTGAATCGAAGTTCAAGGCTCTTTGTGCAGCAATGTTTTCTAGTCCCAGCATGGTGCTTGGAGTGGTATCGACTCGTGGCGTAAGGTTGTCAGTGACTGTCGGAGGATCTTCCGTCACGCCCGCCATGCTTGAGTATTCCCACAGACGGCACCAATTGTAGAGAAGTGGTTTGGAAATACTCCTTGGATCCAATAGGACGCTCGAGATCCTCAGCTAGTAACCTGAAAAGGAATGAACACTCCGGTCGGGGGTGCCGAAATTAGCACTTCGATGGATAAGTCAGTGTATATTCTCTTGGTTGCTTGTATCTTAAGTTGAACATACTCATTCTCACATACCTCTCTTTGGTTGATGTTCTTCTATTTATATCTTTTTCTAGGCCACAGGGTCGGGCCCACCTTTAATCCACCGTGTAATTATTTACTCGGCTCCTCTTGTTGCTTAGCATTCTTCACTCAGCTCCTCGCTCAACTGGTTGTGTGGCTGATTAGGGTGCTTCTGAATTTATATAAGACGGGGCTGAATACGATGTATATATCTCGATTCTCTAAGTTCACTTATTCGGCCTCTTCACACCCCCTAATATTCGGCCTCCACAATAGCTATTTTCCAACCAATAAATATTGTGGTTTTAAATGAAGGTAAAGGCTCTACCGTAAATAGATTTGATAATTTCTATTAAAAGAATGCATAATAAATTAAGCCTCCATTTGGCAAGAACTTTTTTGGACTTTTTTAGCCACAAAAAACAAAACATCACATCCAACCCATAATCATTACACTCATCTCTCACAAAAAAAGTCAAAAAAGTCAAAAAGCCAAAAAGTCTTTCCCAAACCAAACTTTTAAGCCCAGGCTAAAAAAGCCAAAAAAGCCAAAAAGCCAAAAAGCCAACCCGCTTCTAAACCATTATTTGGGGGAAAAAAATTTAATTTCACGTTGATGTTTTAATTAGCCTACAATTTTAATTTAGACGAATTACACTAACAGTCATTATAATTTAAAACTTATGTCAGTTTGGTTTCTAATTTTTTAATTGTGATACATTTGATTCTAAATTTTAAATCTTGATCTAAATAAGGATAATTTAAGATACCATTGATCAATTTTGAAGGGCAAAGTCGTCAATTTGACAAAATATAAACAAATTTGACAAAAATAAATGTCAAAAAAAATATTTATGAATTTTTAAAAATAATTTATACCCACCAAAAATAAAATTATGTAAAATTAATAAATCTTTTAGACATTTATCTTTTTTTTACAAAATTAATTTTTATTATGTGTTTGAATAATAATAATGTAATGGGTGGTTGTTAGAGTTTTAATTTGTAATCGATATATTATATGAAATATTTTTAGTTTTTGGATTTTTTAATTTAATGAATTAGTTTAATAATGATATCAAAGTTGTCGTCATATTTGATTTTTAAAAAAATAGAAACCAATTTAATGAAAATAAAAACAATCACACATTACATGATCCTCATCCAAACACATAATGAAAATTAATTTAGTAAAATAAATAAATAAATAAATGTCTAAAAAAATTATCGATTTTATATAATTTTATCTTTAGTGGGTAGAAATAATTTTTAAAAGTTTAAAAATATTTTTTTGATATTTATTTTTGTCAAATTAGTTTATATTTTATCAAATTGATGATTTTGCCCTTGAAATTGAGCAATGGTATCTTCAATTGTTCTTATTTGGAACAAGATTCAAAATTCAGGATCAAATATGTCACAATTGAAAAGTTAGGGATCAAAGTGACACAGAGACCAAACTATAGGGACTATTAGTCTAATTTGCCATTTTAATTTTATATGGGGAGAGATGCTATGCACTGGTTTGACATATAGGGTTGGGGTGGGTTAGGGTTAAAATAGTCATAAAAAGACAAAATAAACTTTTTAAGCCCAGGCTGAAAAATGTTACATTCAAACCATATTTATTTCATTTTTTCTTTCATACAAGTCAAAAAAGTCAAAAAATTCATCCAAAATGAAGTTTTTTAGGCCCAGCCAAAAAATTAAAAAAGCCAATTTACATCCCAAACGAAGCCTATGATGATTGTGTTTGGTTTTCTAAATAGATTAAGTGCATTTAGAATTTTATTATTTTGTATAAATATTTTTGCATGGAAAAAATAGTTAGAAATTATTACCAGTACAAGAAAAGGCATTTTTGAACCCAAAGGCATTTTTGAACCCAAATATAATGAAACTTGATCTCAGATATTAGATGATTGCCATTATATTTTTCTATAGCTTTAAAGGAATTTTTTTACTAGATTGAGAGCCATCTTAACAAATTTAGAAAGGATGTCACACAAGTTGCTAAATTGATCTAGTCTGAAACCATGGAAATTTTTCTATGAGCGCTAAACCAATTACGGAACTACATATAGGCTCTCTTTGATAGGGCTTATTTCTAACTTATTTCAGCTTTTAACTTAATTTAAGCTATTTTGATGTATTTGGTTCAGTTTAACAATATAGCTTATAGCTTTTTGTAAGTTAAAAATCAACTTATTCTTTGAGTGGGAGAGGAGAAGCTTAATTTATAAATAAAAAATCAGCTTATGTTCACAGCTATAAATTATAAGTTGTTAGACTATAAGTTATAACTATTTTTTCACAATTCTACCAAACGAGGCCATAATCTTTTTAGATAGATAGATTATTATTATTATTATTTTTCAACATATTCACCCAAAAAAAGAATTTTTTTTTTACCCGTAGTTTAGATTTTCAATTTTTTGTGGTGGGTCAATAGAAGTTACTCAAAGTGCTCGTCTAGTACTCAGACTATATAAGGGCTACAATTATTGTATTATCACTAGAAACTATGAATATCTGTAATATCATTATTTATTTGTCAAATAGAAAAGAAGGCAATATAGCATCTCTAGGGTATAAAAATAGCCTCATCTTGGCTCTATTTGGTTTAATTTTAAAATTATTGTTTGAATATGGAGTTATAATTTAAGTGTAGAGTTGTGAATTGCATTTTGAAAAGAAAAATTTTGTTTGGTAAATAGTTTTGAGTTTTTAAATTTTAAATTTTAAAAAGAGCTTTGAGTTTTGAAAAGAGTTTTGAATCGTATTTTGAGTTTTAAGTTGTATTTTGAAATTTTTTAGATTTATTTATTTTTATATATTTAAAAATGTTTAAGAATTTTTTATTTTAAATATATAATTTTTATTTTTAAATTTAAATATTTTATTTTATTTTTTAAATATTTTAAAAATATATATTTTTTTAATATTTTAAACTTAAAAAACACCACTACACTCAAATCATCACCAAACATATAACTCAATTAAATTCAAAAACTATTTTCAAAACTCATAACCAAACTCTTTTCAAAATTTTATTAAAAAAATTATAAAAAATATTTTTTATTTTGTTTTTTAAAATTAATTTTAATTTTACATTTTTTAAAAATATTTTTATTTATTTTTATTGTTTTGATTTTGATTTTTTTTTTTTAAGTATTGTCCAAATAATTTGTTATGATTTAGATATATATGGCAATCCAATAAATATTTAAAATAAAAAATAAAAAAAAAATTAAAATATTAAAAATTTTAAAAAATAAAATAAAATATTTAAAATAAAAATAATAAAAAATATTTAAAATAAAAATTATATATTTAAAAGAAAAAATAAAATTTTAAAATATTTTAAAAAAGTACAACTCAAATATTTAAAAAAATACAGCGCATAATTGTATAAAATATTGTGCAAATTAAAAAAGTACGAATCAAAATTCTTTTCAAAACTCATAATCAAATAAAGTTTTTCTTTTCAAAATTGAACTCATAACTCAAAACACAACTTTAAACTCAAATCATGATTCTAAAAATAATTTTAAAAAAAAATATTTTTTTTGTATTTTTTTAAAAATTAAAAAAATACAACTCAAAACTTTTTTTAAAAATTCATAACCAAACAAATTTTCGCTTTTCAAAACCTAACTTAAAAATCTTAACTCAAAAGACAACTCCACACTCAAATCATGATTCTCAAAATAATTTTATAAGGCAAAAAAAATAAAATTTTGAAAAGAATTTTGAATTAAATTTTAAATTAGGTATTAGTTATGAGTTTTGAAAATAATTTTTAAATAAAAATTTAAAAATTCAACCCTTCTCTCGATCAACACCAAAAAAATTCAACCATTCTCAAAATAATTTTTGAATTAAATTTAAAATTTTTTGAATTGAATTATATGTTTAGTTATAAATTTTGAAATTTTTTTTATTAGAATTACAATTCCAAAATTCAACCAAACAGGACCCTTATATTTATATCTCTTCCATTCTCTCGATCAACACCCAAAAAAAAAAAAAAAAAAAAACTTTAAAAATAGTTACGTATATATTTTTGTATCTCTCACAAAGAGAAATGTTATGGTGTCCACTTTTTTGAGGAGTGTATATTATGGGGGTATTTTGACAACAAATTAAAAAAGTCAAAAGTTAGTTTTTAACTTATTTTAAGTTACATTATTTCTTATGAAACAGTGAAAAAGTCAAAAAAATCAAAAACTCAACTTTTGACCATCTTCTCAAAATATCTCCATATGCACCCTATAAAAAAATATATAATTTTATCACAAAATATGCAACGTCACTAGAAATTGGCGTAATAAATAATTCTTGAATTATAATCAAAATAATGTTATAAGTAATATCACAATGTATTATAACTAATAACATAGGGTTTGTTTGGGATGTTGATTGACTTTTAGCTTTTTGATTTTTTGATTATTTTAGCCCAGGGCTAAAAAGTCTTATTTGTGATGGACTTTTTGATTTTTTTGACTTTTGTGAGAAAAAAATGTAATGATTATGGGTTGGAAGTGATGACTTTTCTTATTGAGTTATAAAACTTATTTTGTTTTTTTGGCTAAAATAGCCAAAAAAAACCTGGGGTTTTTTCTTTCCCAACAAATTCATAATAAGTCATAATCAAAAACACAAAAATCGTAGTCAAAGATGTATATACCATATAATTTCCCTACTAATGAACACTAATACTGTGTTTGGTTGAGAAATTTGAGGAGAAATTTTAAAAAAAAAAACAAAAAAATAAATGAAATATAAATAAAACGTAATTATATTTCACTTAATTTCATATATATATATATATATTAAAATTTTCTAACCAAATACAACATAAACCAATTATAAAAGTAAAAAAATTTATAAATGGAATATGTCAACTCAACTTGACAGGCAGATGACAGATGAAGCTAACCCAGTTATTAGGAATTCAATAAAGGTTGGGACCCCTTTGGGGGTCACCCCCTTTGCCACGTGACAAGAGGTGATTGGAGGAGCAGGAAAAAAAAGAAAAAGAAAAAGAAAAAGAAAAGGTGACCAATGAGAGAGAGAGGGGGTCCAAAGAGGGTCCTAAAAAGGGGGATGAATCATTGTTGTTATGAATTGTTGTTTTTTATGGACCAAAAGTATCATATAAACAGTATAACATGATACACAAGAATTTTTTAATTTCTCAACCAACACAATACAAGAAATAGCTCAATAGGGAGAGCAGTGACCTGACTTATGATTCAAGGCATCGATGTTTATCCATTCATTATTTTCATTTTATTTGTTTTCATTTTAATTATTTGTTCTATACTACAATAGCCCACCGACCTCTAATTTCTAAATTATCAACCAAGTTGACACACGTCATTTATGCAAACTTGGCTTCGCCTTAGTTCATCATCTGGTTTAAAGGGTATCGTTCGACTTTGTGAGTTTAACCACAATCCTATTTTAACGGTTGATTTGTTCATCCTATCGAAATTATATATATCATTTAAAAAAAAAAAAATTCGGTTTAATAATCATGAACTATTTAATTTATTGTAATTATTTTTTAAAAAATGTTAATTACCCATTAGCTCTATAAACTCAAACATCATTAAGTTTTATTAATTTTTTAAATACATCAATGAGTCCGGCCTTTATTAAATCATTACCTGTGAAGTTCTTCCATTTTCTCTTCTTTTTTCTTATCTCTCTATCTTCCTCTCTACCATTTTTCCAAGCTTCACACCATCATTGTCAATCACCGCCGCCGTCGTTGCTGTCCACCTGCCACCACCACTACTGTCATTGTCGTTCACCCACTACCCACCACCTCCACCTCATCTTTGATACAATGATCCGTGCAATATTTGAAACAAATATTTAATAGCGGAGTTGTCGAAATGTCATTCAGTGTCTGAAATTTCTCCTGTGTTTACCATTTTTTTAGGTAAATTACACTAGTGGTTCCTACAGTTGACCTCTTATATCATTTTGGTTCTTAAACTCTAATTGACTAAATTTTGACTCTTAAATTTTGATTTGTATCAATTTGATTCAATTGATAATATTGTTAGTGTTTATAACATTGATTGAGATTAACTCATAGAGTTAAGTAAGTTTATAATTTTTTTCCTTAAAAAAATAACACATGATACATATGTGCGTATTTTTCATAAAAAAGAAATGCTAATATTTGTAATCTATTGGATTAAATTAACACAAAATCTTAAATTCATGTTAAAATTGAGTCAATTAAAATTACAGAGATTAAAATGATACAATGACCAAAGTACAGATACTACCATCATAAATTGCTTTCTTTTTTTTTTTTTTTTTTTTCCTCTTATACCAGATCTTCACAATATATAAAAATAGGTGATTTACATGATGACACGACATGAATCGGCCCTCTTTCACCAAAATAAATAAATAAATAAAAAAAAAATAAAAAAAAAAGGACATTACATGAACAAAATGATGATTTAGTGGAAGAGAAATTGTATTGAACCTTTGTGCTTGTGGTAGATTTGAAATATATATATATATATTTTGGTTGTAACTGGAGATGAAGATGAATTTGTAAAGAGTAGGAATTGTTAGTTGTTATCTATTATACTTAGGATTCTTGTATTCTTGTATACCTAGGTTTTTTGTACACCTAGGTTTCTTGGCTTATATATACAAACTTCTTCTATTGTATTGATTCATTGATTACATATACAATACATATTATTTTCTCTCTACTATTCTAATATGGTATCAGAGCCTAGGGTTTTCTCCTAGCCTTCTCTTCTTCTTCATCACGTTTTTTTTTTTTTTTTGTAGATTAATTCCTTCTGACGTTGGTTTTTGTGTATCTCGTCATTTTCTATTTTGACAATTAGACTATACCCACTTCTTCGTCTTTTCATGACGAAGCCAACGCCATTGGAATCATCTCAATCTGCTACCACACTCGCCTCCACGTGCTGCTAGAAGATCAGACACGCACTGTGCCGTTTCCTACGCGCCTATGCTTCTGTATCGTGCTATCTTGCGCTGTGACCTCGTCTGCTAACGTAAGCTGCGTGTTCTAACGTCATCGCTGACGTCAGCCCTGGTTGATTGTGCGCCGTTGCTACCTTCTTGCTATCATACGCCATGCGCATCTCTGCTAATGTGCACCGCGCGTTTCTGATGTCAGCCCCCCTTTGCTATGACGTCAGCCCTAGTTTTTGTTCCCCAACTTGGTCAAACAACTTCGACTAGCCGATTGTTACCTTTCTGGTCGTGTTTTTGGCCTGTTACGATCAAATCCCACCTATTTTCGGCTTCCTGAATCCACTAGTGTGTTCTGTTTTGGCAAATTCAGCCTCTACAAAGCACATTCTTCTTTTTTTTTTGGCCCTGTTTGAGCATTATGAATTGTACCGAGCACATCCACTCTGTTTGTCTATAATCCTTAATGGGTCAAATTATGTTAGTTGGGCCCAAGCTCTCTATAGCTTCATCAAAGGGAAACGACTTTGGCGGATCATTACTAGTGCTTTTCTCAAACCCAACTAGAAGGCGGATGAGACTGACTCTGCATTCGATGACTGTCTTGACAAATGGGAAAGTAAGAATTATCAAATTATCACATGGTTCCGGGCTACTTCAGTTCTCTCAATTTATCTCTAGTTAGGCCAGTTCCAGGATAATGCTCAAATTGGTTCTCCTGCCAAAGCAATTTGGGATTTTTTGAGGGACCGTTGTCAGACCACATGCCATGTTCATCAATATCAATTCTTGCAAACTCTTCATCACATGCGCCAGGCACCCAGTCAGTCTATCAATGAATTCTTATCCCAGATGTTGTCTGTTTGGGACTAGCTAGCTCTTTCTGAGCCAACATGGGCATATTCTGAGGATGCACACTCATCGGAATCATCAGCGACTATTACAGTTTCTTATGGCTCTTCATAGCACTTTTGAGCCTGTGCGTGCTTCATTGCTCCATCGTTTGCTCTTGTCCACTTTAGAGTAAGCCATTACTAAACTATTATTAGAGAAGACTCATTTTGGGACTCTCAAATCTTGATTTTGCGTTATCTCAAAGGCACTCTATTTCATGGTCTTCACTACTCTGCCCAGTCTTCTCTATAGTTCCATGTCTTTTCTAATGTAGATTAGGCAGGGGATCCTACTGATTGTCATTCCACTACTGGGTTCTGCTTTCTCTTGGACAACTCTCTCATTTCTTGGCGTAGCAAGAAACAAACTCTTGTTGGTCGTTCTACTGTTGAGGCTGAGTATCGTGCTCTTGCTAACACTACTCAGGAGCTTGTGTGGCTTCGTTGGCTTCTTACTGATATGAGAGTTTCTCATTCTATTGCCACTAATCTTTATTGTGACAACCAGAGTGCTATTCAGATTACACATAACGATGTCTTCCATGATCGCACCGAGCATATTGAGATAGATTGCCACTTCATATGCCAGCATGTTACTAGGGGCACTATTCGTCTTCTCTTTGTTACCTCTGCTGATCAGATCGCCGACCTCTTCACCAAAGCTCATCTTCCAGGACGCTTCTCTGATCTCCTCGCCAAGCTCAAGATGATATCTGCCTTACCACGTTGAGCTTGAGGAGAGGAGGGGGTGTTAGCTATTATCTATTATATTTAGGATTCTTGTATTCTTGTACACCTATGTTTCTTGGCCTATATATATAGGCTTCTCCTATTGTATTGATTCATTGATTATATAAACAATACATATTATTTTCTCTCTCTACTATTCTAACAAGGATGAAGGAACCAAGAATAAGGGGAAGAAAAAAAAAAGATTTAATGTAATAAAATAAGAGTAAATTACATCATTAGTTCCTATAATTTTCTCTCTTATATCATTTTGGTCCTTCCACTTTCAATTGGTTTAATTTTGATCATTAATTTTAAATTTTATCTTAATTTTAAATTTTATATCAATTTGGTCTAATTGATAATGTCGTTAGTATTTTTGACAGCAAATAATTACCGAATTGGTTGAGATTAACTTATTGTGTTTAGTAAATTTATAATTTTATTCTAAAGAATACGACACATGTCACTTATATACATATTTTTCATTAAAAAAAATGTTAAGAATTGTAATCAATTGGACCAAATTAAAAGAAAATTATAAATTCAGGGTCAAAATCGAGTTGGTTGAAATTACGGTGACCAAAATAACATACGGATTAAAGTAGAGGGACTATTGCCGCAATTTGCCTATTAAATAATAATGAACAATTACTATGGAATGGTTCTAATTTACGTATTTTTCTTTTGTTTTCTTAGAATCTACAAAAGGGTTTCTTATTTTAGATTTAGATTTAGATTTATTTTTCAATAACAATTTATCAGTCTCCCTTATTCTTTGTGTATGTGGAAGAGGATGGTAGATTCTTGTACATGAGTTAGTGAATATGAATAAGGATGGTGGATATTAATGAATAAATTTACAGTGATAAATTTATTGTAGGTAAATAAGTCTGGTTAATAAGACTGATCCATAAGTGCCGCTTAAGAAAAAATAGACGACAAGTGTATTTATAAAAATAAATCATTCATTTTTTAGTGACAAATGCGGCAAATTATATTGGTTATTGTGGCTGGTTAATTTCGCACTATAGTAACAAGTGAAGCTTTGTGGCCAAGCTAGACAATTTAGGAACTAAACTCTACACAAGGAACAAACGATAAGGGTTGCTCAACCAGAGTTTGGTTAGAAAAACCCAAAGTCAAGAACCAGAGAGAAAGCAAAGAGAATGTGTAATTGTTGCCTTTTTTTTTCCTTTCGAAGGTTAATTATGTAATTTTAAGCGTGCCAGCAAGGATTAATAATTCCTTACAGAAAGTTTAATTGGCAACCAATTATCAGATGATTGTGTTGAAGTTTTTTCAGTCTCAATGAAGAGGACTTTTACTGGTGGCTTTGCTTAGGTGAAACTTATAAATAATAATAAATACAAAATAGTTCAGAAACTGAATTTCATTAAGTAAGTAAATGAGAACTTACAATGAACTTACACTGATCCAGCCTTGAAGAGGTTCACAGCAACAAACTACTTGAAACTACTCTTAAGAAATGAAGTGCAGTACAGGAATTTAAGGTACAAGAATTGAAGAACTAGAAATGTAAAAACTAAAAAGAAAAATACGAAGTAAATAACTGGTTTATGGATCTAAGTCTGGGTCCCTTCTGTTTAGCCTTCTTTTCTATTTGTACCTTCTAATGGTGACTGTTGAAGTGGTCTTCTAACTGTCGAAATGTCCTTCCACGATCTCTGGTCATGGCCTTGCACAGTTAGCTTCCATTGCGCCACTCTTGCAGTTAGGCTTCCCTCCTGAATTTTGAATTTGAATTGTGAGTAACCATTGAGCCCCGTCATCTTGCGCTTTCTAACTGTTCCAATGCTGCACAGATCCATTATTAGTAATATGAACTACCATGTGCCTATCATTGACTGGAGACATGTATTAACTCCCCAAATCACCCTTTATGAGCCATGTGTTAAGTTGTGATTGACTTATACAAAATATATAGCCAACATTATCCTCCGCACTAATATGCCCAATACTTAGTGATATTAGTGGATCAGTGCACTTTGCCCACGTACTAGGACGTGCATGTACTTTGTTTATCTTGGAAGTGTAACTGTCTTCGAGAAATGAAGCACTGAACTTCATTAAATTCTCCCTTGCACTTGAACCTTTCCTCCACCATCTGTGTATACGAAGGGACTGATACATCTCCAATGGCCAATCAAGCCTTCTTTTACATTGATCAAGCATACGAGGAGGTTTTGGACAACGATGACCGACCTTGAAAGACTTTTCACGCATTTATTGGCCACAATTATCTGCCTCCATTTATACAAGTTATGGAAGCTTTTGCAAATACGAACCTTTGGACCAAGAATTTGCCAAAACTAATCTTGAAAGCTCTTCCTTTGCTCCGAAACCTTCTGCATGGGACAAAGCTACCTCCTCTTCATTTGGAAACACTGGCTGGGATGCTTGGTCAACACCGGCTCAACGTCAAATATTGTTGAATTCAGTGATCTACTTTTTGTTCCTCCTTGTTCTTCAGCTCAGTGATATACCGTTACATGCCCTTCGATTGCCTTCGTTGTCTAGAGGACAATTTACTTTCAGTATGGTATACCTCTTCCCTGCCAACAAGGATAGGAAAAATGACTCCTAACCCAATCGAAGCATTGGGATTCAGTCCCTCATTCTTGGCTGAGAAGGCAAAATTTTGCTCTTCTAACTGGCTAGAGTGTGTGAATGACCCCCAATTTCCTCCTTCTTTTGTGATGGACCCTTCTGCACCCTCTCTCTATCAGAATCCTAACTGGATGGAGGAATTGAAACGCACTCTCTTCAAGGGCCATCATTTTTCTTCCTACTAACCTCCAGTTCCTCCAATTGCATTTCAGCAGTCTAAAGCTCAACTTCTGCTTGCCGTCTTCTCTCATCTGCCTTTCAAAGTACTTGGAGATGATGTTCCTCACAAGAACTTTTTATGGGCTTGTGACATTGTGTCTCGAGGTCATGCTCTTAACCCCATAGCCCAAACAGAGCTACATACCTTCTTGGACCAGCTCCTTTTCCTACTCAACTGGCATAAAAACTCCTTGGCCACTAGTGATTCATTGGATGAAATCGCTGCCATTCGAATTCATTCTCAGTACAGAGCAGAGAACCTTCTTGAAGAATATGATGCCTTCAAGAACAAGGACTCAGCATACTGGGATGATATGGATATGGATGAGATGAAGCAGGGTTTGAAGGAAATTGAGTTTGAAGTGAAGGTTGAGCAGCTTTTCCACCAACTAAGAGCACATCAACGGCAACAACCCAGTCTAGATTGAACTGAAGACAAGATAAAGAAAAAACACAAGTTCATAGAACATTGCTGGGCTAAATTCAATAAACTTGTTACTTTTTCTATTTCTTACTATTATGAAATTAAATTTGTAGCCAGATAGACCCTCCCAATGTAAATGCTTTATCAATAAAATTGGGTTTTCATATTCCAATTGTATGGTTAATATGACCTTATTCCTTACTTTGTTCACATAATCTATGTAAATAATAGCTTCAAATTAACCAATTTTGCTTCGAAGTCTGTTTTAAGTGTTTTCAAAGTATGGAGTTTCTTTTGCAAAATGACAATATTTGTCTTCGAAAGGATTTGTTTTAGCAGAAAGTTTAAGAAAGTACTTTCATGTATGGGTAAGTCCTCTAGTCTTTGAAATTTCCACATTGCTTGACCAAGTACTGGCTTCATAGTGCTTACTTATTTTGAAATCTAAAAAATCAGGCAAAAACCATATTCTAATCACAAAATACTACAAAGACTCATTCGAAGGAAATTTCCTTTTATGGACAGCTTAAGAGAATACCCTCAAAACCTTGGAAGTAAACAAACCCTAGCTATACTTGAGTTTAGGGTATAAAACTAGCTTTGAAGCCAACTACCTGCTTTCGAAGCCAAGCTACGTATTTGAAAAACTGGCTTCAAAGCCAACTACATGTTTTCGAAGCTAAGTTGAGTATTTGAAATGTGTTTCTCTCCTTCATATGATATCCGCATACTGTAGCTCTCTTTCTTGTGTTTTCAGGAGTTTTAAAATAAAAGCCTTAATCACATGGGTCAAAACTTGGGTCTATTTGACCCATTAGGTTAAATGGGTAATTTTGGACAGAAAGGTTTAAAAACCCCATCTTCTCGCGCTTTTACCTATTCACTTGTCCAAAATTATCCTTTCACTCCTATTGCTCTCAACTTCAGCTTCCTACCCTTCTCATACTCACTCTCTCCACCTTCTTTTTAACCTCTCACTAATGGTTTCTTCTTCTTTGAAAGTACCAGTTATTGAGCACATGAGCCCGTCTGTGGCTTTGAGAAGGTGCCTCAATGACGAGATAGAAAAATACAAAGCTGGTGAACCAAGCGCCATTGATGGGCACATCTTCGTCCCTCATCATTATGCTGAAGAAGAATACATCCTTGGACCTATCTTCAGAGAAACCCCTGCCCCGTTTCCTGCTCTGTATCCTCATTTAGAGGATCACTGCCTTCTTTACAAGAGGGGCCTTGACTGGGGGAGCCGGAGGATGAACCAACCTCATTGCTGTTGGCCAACATTGAGGACATAATGGGAGGAATTGTATGACAGAGTTGTCCCTACCAGAGAATGGGACTTGCAAGAGCTATGTGTCTTGGATGCTCTTCGTCTCTCTAAGTTTATTATCCCTGAAGGCCCCTTTTTGATTCATACTGCTTTTTGCTTTTGGAACTCAGTTTTTAATTTTTGCCAATTTCGATGTGGTGTGATGGCTCCCACTGTCCTTGATATCTGCCATCTCTTAGGGCTCTCACTAATTGGTTGATCCCTTTAGCCCTAATTACCTAAACTCTTCGGTCAGTTTCACCATTCCATCTTTGAACTCTTCCTTCAGTGATTTGTAAAGACTGAGAATAAGAAAGAAGGTCCTGTGACTGACCAAGAGTTCTTTTCATTTATTCTATATTGGCTATGTAAATTCCTTTTTTGTACCTCATCTCAGCTGATCATGCTTGAGTTTGCCCTCTTGCCAAGGCTCTTGCTTCAAAGAAGAAGATAGCCTTGGCTCCTTATGTTTATGCCATATTTATAGGGCATGTTCCCAATTTTATGAGAAACCTCTGGACGTTAATCAAGTAGGCCCACTCTGGGTCTTGCAACTCTAGTTTTTTGTATATTTCACTAATTTACACTCGAGGTGTTTGAGATTCTTAGTGCAAGACCCCACTACCTATGGAGAAAAATATGACAGGGTTTCCTTCTATCCCTCGAGCTTCGCTTATTACTTCACTTTCTTCTATCAACTCCTAATTTCTCCTCTTTTCACCTTCTTCTGCCCCTTCGAAGCTAACACAGGGCCAGCCTAGCTGAGGACCTTCTTGGCTGATAAGAAATGCTCCAGGCCTTTACACAAAGATATGTGGGCCTCCATTCTACTTCCAAGAGAGCTATTTATTGGCACTTTGAACCCTCGAGCTTATAAGTGCATCTCTGAGGCTTATTGCCCTTCCTAGTTTGCTAGGCAATTTGGGCTTACTTAGGGGATTCCTGTCCCTCTCTACAGCCTCTCTAATTCAGATCTTGCAACCAGAGAGCTAAAGGTGCCTAAAGCCAGGTTGGATGAAGCAACCCTCAAACTGATAACAGACTTGGATGAATTTGAATTCTCTCCCTTCAACCCATAAGGCAATACACTAAAGAGATATCCAAATTGGTGGACAGCCAATATAGAGGTGCACTTGGCGATTTTCCCCAAAGATTTGCTGGAAGGGCTAGATATGCCCTCTCAAGTCAAACCCAAGGAGAATGGAATCATCATCACCTCCTTCATTGCTCCTACTGCCTTAATTCCTGCTCCTAGAATCACCAGGTCTACCTTGAAGAAAGGTACAAAATTTTTCTCCTTTTTTACCCTTTTCCTTTTATGGTGACTTGTCTATTTACTTATAGCCTCAATATTTGGTGCAAGAGCTTCATAGGAGGACTCTCCTTAGAGGACTCAAGCCTTGAACATCCTCAAGGGTAGGCAACAACAAAAGAAAAGAAAACTCCTATTGCAACTTAATCTTGTGGAGACAATACCTGAGGAGAAAGAAGAAGAAGCTCCATTGAAGAGGAGAAAGAAGACATTCTCCCCTAGTGAGCTTGTCATGGACCTCACTAATGAGGCATCTGTCAAAGCAGTGAAGAAGGAACAGACTAAAGAAATTATTGTATTTCAAAGGTCCAAAAAAAGGAGGCAGCAACAAATATTAAGGAAAGAAGCTGGTGCTGTTGCTGCAATATTCGCAGCTCTCCAACCATTACCATTACAACCTCTGAAGCTGGTAATTTCCCTCAGTCCCTTTCGACAATTTCCTTTTCCAAGACTTAGCATAAATTTAACATTTTCTCTTTGTTTTCTGAAATGCAGCAGCAGTTAGTCTAGTCCCTCCTTCTTCGACACTGGCTTCTTCTACCTTGACTATAGATGAGGGGCCCTTCTTGACTTCTTCAGAACTAAGGGCAGCTTTAAAGGAAAAAGGGAAGGCCAGTCCTGAACTACCATGGAGTATAACACTGTAGCTCGACTTTTCGCGCTCCTTTCAGAAGACGAATAAGCCCTACAATATCGGACTCCCCATGGTTCTAAATTTGATCTCGCAAGTGCAATGTGAAATAGATAAACACTAAAGAGTCCAAATCTGGCAAATCTTTTGGAAAATTGATTTTGGATCAAAATGCCAAAAATGGACTGCTTTGCCAGATATAGAGTCGCCACCTAAATATTTTTGGAAAATTTAGGAAACCCATGACTCGTGCCAAAGGCCATGTGTTCGTCATCACCAAGATTGTCTCAGCTCGGGAACTTGGGCACAAGAGGGGAAGGTCATGAATTGAGCACCCCCGCTCGCCCGATTAAAGATTGGCCTCTACTAATCATGATGTGAATCTTATTTACATTATATGCTCTTCTTCCAATTATTAGGCTAGCATTACTATGTGTTGCGCACACACACAAGTATAGACTAACTTGCGAAAATTGGAACACTTGATTCATGTTTTGTTTTGAAAATTGTTTTGAATATGTGCCACTTGAAAAAGTGGGCTCCAATGTACATTGCTCAAATGTACATTACTCAAATTATTCCAATTCAAGCAACTAGCCTTCATCCGCAGACATTCAAACAGTTTATTACTTAAGCACTTAGCCTCATGGTGAACATGCTTTGACATGGCAACACTAACATACAATGCAATATGCTAAAGCAAATAAAAGCTCACCTAGTACTCCAAGCCAAAAAGATGAAAGAGTTAGAAAAATGCATGATACTAACTATGCAATATGACTAATGCAACACATGCGATATGCAATTAATAGGCTTGGCTACTATTTATGACATATGAATCAATTTGATAGCATGTGGTCTAAGCACGTATTCAAAGAAGTATTAACTAACCATGCAAGTTAGAATGATGCGCCGAGCTCAATGTATGGAAGACAAGTGGATGCGAGGCATGAGAGATGCTAACCAAAACATGATGCCCTAAGCAGGTAAATAAAAGAGAGAAAAACGTAGTGTTGGAAGACATACACATTATTACAACTGTGCCCTCGCTCAGGAGGGTCCAAATAAACTAACAAGCTATTACAAAATGAATTAACTAACTATGCTAGCTAGTTATTACAAAACCAATTAATTAACTATTCTATGGAACTAACTAATTAATTACAACATGAACACAACATGAAATAAAGTAACTAAATTAACAAATTAGTGTACCTCGACTTTTTCGCGCCCCCTTTCGGAAGTTCGAAAATAAGCCCTACAGTTATTCTACCCAAAAAAGCCACTGTTCTGCTGCCAGGAAGCCTCTATTGCACAGTTAGAACCGTTGCACAGTTTTTCACCTCAAAATCAGCTTTGTTCTGTTTTAAAAGGGCACTACTTAATTTGACAAAAGTGGCCGACATGCCAAAAGTGGTGGCCTGCCAGCCACAAATAGTAGCTTGCCGTCTAGAAATAGTGGCCTACCAGCCACAAAAAAGTGGTCTGCTGACCACAAAATCTTGGTTCTTCCTGTTGCAACAGAGAGCAAATAGAGCACAACCAAGGTATTCTCAAGGGTTGTTTGTACAATTTACCCCTTCTTATCATCAAATAGCTTAAAGGAGTGGTAAATTTAATTCACAAACCATCAATCGATACAATTTCATTGTATGATGGCCTATGAACCAAAGGGTACAATTTCAATAAATGCAACATAAAAGACTCTCAAACCTTCTCCCTATCATGGATTAATCTAGAGAAGTGGTTGACAATGACTCTTGAACCGTTTTCATCACGAACAAGTATGAAACGATTCAAGACTCAAGGGTTCAATTAACGTCCTATTGAACCCTAACCAAGTTATTATCTTGCATCATTTTTAGTCCTCATTTTATTACTTCTTTTAATTACCAACCATTCCTTAGTAAATTAAGTCCAAACGTGAGCTTTAAGTCCTCAAATGGAAAGAAGCATCAAACCAAGAGTTGTTTTAGGCATGAGAGAAGTGTCATGCCGTTGGTAATGAACCCCCAAAGGGATTAAACCATTAAGCATAAGACCTCAATCTCAAGCTTAAACAAACAAGTGGCTTGGAACAACTTTCAAAGCAAAGAAAAAGCCAAGAAATGATGGAGGTTGCAGAGGTGATTAAGGGTGATCACAAGCATGAAAAACAAGAAATAAATACTATCAACTCAAATAGGTTGGTGGCTAAGGCTTAAACCACCAAACCTATAAGGACAATTACACTATAAGCATGCAATACAAAGCTCAAATGTAATGAAAAGCCAAAAATAGTCCTAAAATAGTACTAAATCAGTCATAAAACATGTAGGAATTAAGACAAAAATAGCTAGAACAATAAGCTAAAACATGGAGCATGTTAAGCTAGTAAACAAGCACAAGGAGGGGAGGTTACCCCCTCTATTTTTTGGGACTTCAAAGCATTGTTTTAGCCTTTGAAATAACTCTGAAATTTAGTATTAACAAGCTCAAAAAAGGTTGACAACAAGGTAGGAAACACAAGGGTAAAGGCCTTGGAAGTTGGTGGAAGGAATGGTGAGCCACCCCTCTACCCTTATTGGCCTTAAACCACAAGTTTCAGCCCAAAATTTCAGAGTATAAATAGCCCAAAAACAGTAGGCAAAATAGCAATTAAAGTAAAACAATAAACCAAGAATTATACCTCGTAAAGAGGAGAACACTTTCCAAGCAACAAATCAACACTTATGCACCCTCAAGAGCTCAAAGTAAGCACAAAAGTGCCTCAGCTCCAATACCACAAGGTTTGGTTTACAGTGTATAGGCAAAACTTTAGAAATTTCCAAGAGAGAGAGAGAGAGAATTTTGCTCCAAAATGTTCAACCCTAAAAAATGGAAGGTGAGGTCTCCTATATATAGAAAAACATGAAACTCCGTCAGAAATATCCATACATACACGTGTAGGGAGATGCAAACATCAGTGGAGACAGCTGGCACAACTGGCATAAATATCTGCCAAAACACACTTGTGGCTAGTAGGCCACTAATTTTGGCCAGCAGGCCACACAAGTGGCAGGCAGCCAATAACAGTGGTCGGCAACCCATAAAAGTGGTCGACAGCCCACAAAAGGGGGCCGGTAGGCCCCAAGGTTTTAAGGCATGAAAAACTAGGGTTTTGTTTCAGAACAAGGCAAGAGGTGTATAGGGTTTTAAGGCTCAAAGCTGTGCCATTCTGCTGAGAACTTCGAGCACTTGACAAGCATATACACATTCATCATTAGGTGAGCAAGTGGTGATGACCAAGTCGTAAGGGCGGTCAAAAATGGGGTGTCTCCAGTTTTTCCTCTTTAACAGAACTCGAAGTCATGAAATGATGTGAGTGCATGTCAACGCCCGAAGAAGACCCATTTTGACAAGGCCGTAAGACTTGGACAAATAATCAAGACATAAATTAAATGGTTGAGCTTGCAAGCTGCCTATGTATCCCTTTGCAAGGTATTAAACCAGCGTAGTTCAGGGGCAAGATGCAAATGATATGCACAAAGATACTTTAAACTTGGACTCATACGCTTTGCGAAGCTAGCTATTTTGAAAACTTATGATCATGCAAGATGATGCAATAAGCAATAATAAGATAACAACATATGAATTAGCAGGTTCAAGATTAAAACCGACATAGGTTCCATGCAAAAAGATCTACAACAAATCTAACCATGCCAAAACGCAAGACAGGGAAAGAAAACACAATTTAGGGTCGCGTTTTATGCGTCCCAAGATAAAACCCGCCCAGGGCCGCGCTTCATGCGTCCTGAGATAAAAGCGAAACTACTCAGGGTCGCGTCTTACGTGTCTTGAGGTAAAAATCACCCAAGGTCGCGTTTCATGTGTCCTGAGATAAAAGAAAAATCGCTCGGGGTCGTGTTTCATGCGTCCTGAGATAAAACCCGCCCAGGGCCGCGCTTCACACGTTCTGAGATAGAAGTAAAACTGCTCAGGGTCACGCATCCCGAGATAAAACCCGCCCAGGGCCGCGCTTCATGCATCCTGAGATTGAAGCAAAACCGCTCGGGGTCGTTCTTCACGCGTCCCGAGATAAAACCCGCCCAGGGTCGTGCTTCACGCATCCTGAGATGAAAGCAAAGCGTGCAAGACTATACCACAAATACACAGTAAAATGAAAGTGCGTGATAGATGCACAAGGTGAACAGATGTGACAGATGCACGAAGCGAACAAGTACGCTAGATACACAAAGTGAACAGGTGCGATAGATGCACAAAGTGAACAAGTGCGATAGAGGCACAACGTGAACAGGTATGATAGATGCACAAAGTGAACAAGTGCGGTAGATGCCTAAAGAGAAAAAGTGCGCTAGATGCACAAAGTGAACAAGTTTACAAATCAATACAATGACAACGCACGTTCCATGCAAGATAGACAACCGATGTATGATGTTAATTGAAAGCATGTTCTATGCAAGAGATGCACATTCTATGTAAAATTAAAAGCATATTCTATGCACGAATCATGAATGATTCAGGACATACGTGCAACATACGTGTATATGTGAAAATGCATATTCTTTGCAACAGAATAGAACAAATATGTAAATTAAAATGATATTTGGTGCCAACCTCCGATTTACCCCTTGGAGGCTTTGCAACATGCTCAAAAATGATACACCTCCATGATAATGGCAAGTGGGGCACACTCATGTACTGGAAGCACCTCCTCCAGCAGTGGGGAGGAGAGAGAGATAGGCCCCAGCATGTGGCCGAGATTTGCGCTGTGGTCAAGGCAGGGATAGGGGTACCCGAGGCTGGAGCAATCCCCAGAGCCCGTTTTAAGTGATGATGATGCCGAGACCAGCGACTCCAAGGAGGCAGCGAGTCGACATTCTGAGTCATCTGAGAGTGGAGATGATAATGCTAGCTTGGGGTCTGGGAGCGGAGATGACGTCGAGGCGGGCTCTGGGGCAGAGAGTGGAGATGATACCGTCTCTGGTTCAGAGTCTGATTCTAACAGCGGTGTTGATGGAGACAGTGCCCCTGAGTCCCGTCTGAAGAAGAGGACGAAGAGGGCCTCTCGAGCTTGAGATGACTGGCACCGATTTTTGTATTTTTGCTTAGTTTCTTTGTTTTGGTAGCTTAGCAAATGTATAGCTTCAGATAGGTTTTACTTTTGCTTTTGAAACTTGTACTCCCTTTTGTAAAAACCACAATCGGAATAAAACCTCACAGTTTTTATGAAAAGTGTTATTGTTTTTGCATTATGAGAACCATATTTGCATAATGAAAATGGAGTTGAATTTGAAAATGAAAACTTGCATTGGCACAATGTTCTTAATCGGGTAATGAGACAACCAACGACCAAAATACAAAATACGACTCGATAAACAAAGCAAAAACAACTTAAACACAAATAAACACACTTGCTAAAACCAAAAGACGCAAAACAAGACCTCAAGACACAAACATCAAGACAAAAGCCAGGCTGCCAACACTAACCAGCACACAAGTGGATGACAGGCCAAAAAAGGAAGGTTGTTGGCCAGAAGAAATGGCCTGCTGGCCACAATTAGTGGCATGCCGGCCATTAATGTCAGGAACCTCCAGAGAGCTGACAATTGGCCTCCACTACAGCCTTATCTTTTACAAAAGGTCCTCCTTCGTGATTTCTTCTCTAGAACCTCAGTTTAGCTATTGTTTCTCCCACAAATGGAGATATTCCTTGCCGAGAAGCTCACGGATTGGATAGCCACTTTAGACAGCACAGAAAAGGTAAATTTCAACGGTTTTGGCATAAATGCACTTTTTCCGTTGAGCCATACTCCACTTTGCTTTTCATTCCTCCATGTCGCAGCTTGATGCTGGGACCCAATTACGCATGTATTCTGATTCGGAACAAAGGAAATGTGCCTGACTCTTGACGAATTTCGGGCATTGATAGAAATTCGGCGCGATGAAGAAATCATACCTCCGCCCTGCTTTGGTCACTCCCAAGCTTTGGGACAAATACGTGGGCTCACTTTGCACGAAGCTCGATCTTTGGCCTATGATGGAGAGCTAGACATGCCCAGCTTGATTCATCAATTTTCTGACATCAGTGACAGAGGCGACCTCCTTTGGTGAGGTTTTTGGCAACATGCCCTCTGTTTATGTATGCTTGCGCATTTCCTTCTTGCCCTTAGTTACGGCGGAACTAGCATTCGGTTGATCGAAATGGTCCAATGTCTGGAAGAAGGTAAGAGTTGTATTGGTTTGACGCTAGCCGAGACCCTGATGGGTTTAGATGCTTTTCATCCACGAGAGACCACCAGGTTTGGGGGGAGTCCACTACTTCTTCAGGTATTGTTTCCAACCCTTTTGATATATGCCTCACATATCACTCGACAACATTGTGTGTTCTACTTTCTTTTTTGGTTCAGACATCAGTTTGGACATGATCAGACCTACCCAGAGGAGGAGGTAGAATACTTGGTTTCATTCTTGATTCATGTTTCACACTTGGCTAGGTACCTCACGACTTGGAGGATAAGAGAGCTTCTGGCCCCTGTCCCTAGTTCCAATTATGCCCTTTTTGGCGAGTGCTTTGCTTGGCTTGACTCGATGATGAGGCAAAAATCGGGGCCCACTTTGGCTTCAAAAGCTTCCGCAAGCACGGGCAGAGTGCGCAGGAGCACTTGACTCACCTATGCCCCTAGTTTATTTCTTTGACCTTTCTTTTCAAGTTTTATGATGTAAAAGCAATTTTGATTTGTATTAGAGAGTTAGAGAACTTTATGTTGAAATCAATGGAATTAAAGTTGTGAGCACTAAAAATTATCCTTTAGGTCCAAAAATGGTTTAAGTTGTAAAAGGTAAAATTTTAAACAATATCAACTTTTATTAAAACTTTCGAAAACCATTTTCGAAAATGATCACCACTAGGCATGCACAGAATCAATCCTCAAGATGTACAACTCCAAATCGAAAGATCACTGCCCCTAATTGAATACCATTACTGCTCTGCATTGTAACCAGCTCTTCTTCCCAGAATGAGGGTCACAACCGAACTCTCAGATAGTGGACAAAGATGACCCGATCAAAAGAACGGACAAGACAGTTGAGTTGGAGATGATTACGGCCGAACATCAGGATGAAGTTGCCTACGTATCCCAAGGATGGGAATCAGACCATACATAGTTCGATTCAGGTTCACTCGAGTATTAACTCTCTCTTTTCGCGCTTTAACTTTTGCCAAAGTAGCCCTTTAGGGTTTTCAACCTTGCGAGCTCTGTTTTTTTTTTTTTTCTTTCTAATTTTTCATGCTCTAACTTTTGCCTAGGTCTCCCTTTTGGGTTTTTGGCCTAGCAAGCCCCTCAGGGATAGTATTTCTTCAACTTGTCCATATTGATCGCCTGCAAAAATTTCAGGCCATCTAAGTCCATGAGAATAACTGCCCCTCCTGACCAGATAGCCTTGATGATGTAAGGACCAGTCTAATTGGGTCTAAACTTGCCCCTAGGGTCATGGATGGGAGCTCGGTTGTCTTTCAGCACCATATCTCCCTCCTTGAGATTTTGGGACTTGACTTTCTTGTTAAAAGCCCTAACAATTCTGCGTTGGTAGCCCTGAACATGATACAATGCTTTTAGCCTCCTTTCATGGAATAGTATTAACTCCTCAAATCTGTTCTGTTGCCAGTCCGCCTTTGCTATCTGACATTCAGCCATAACTTGCAGTGATGGGACTTCAATTTCAATTGGTAGAACAGCCACCATCCGGTAGACAAGAGAATAATGGGTTGCCCCTGTAGATGTTCGGATTGATGTTATGTAGCCCTAGAGTGCGAATGGCAATTTATCTGGCTAGTCTCTGTAGGTCTCAACCATGTTTTGCAGGATGTTCTTGATGTTCTTATTGGCGGCTTCAACAGCTCCATTGGTTGGCGGCCTATATGTAGATGACTTATGAAAAGCCACATTGTATTTCTCCAGCAAGTCTATCACCTCTTTTTTGAAGCGTGAGCCATTATTTGATATGATCTCGTTCGGAAATCCATACCTGCAGATGATATTGTTTCTGATGAATTTGGCTACATGCGATGCCTTCAACACTGCATAGGACTAAGCTTCCACCCACTTTGTAAAGTAATCAATCGTCACCAAGATATATTCATGCCCATTCGACCCTTTTGGCGTGATTGCACCGATAATGTCGATTCCCCAGACCGACAACGGCCATGGCGAAGTGATGTTGTAAAGTTTTGATGGTGGAATATTCATGCAATTGGCATGAATTTGACATTTGTGGCATCGCCGCACAAAACCAATACAATCCTCCTCCATGGTGGACCAGTAGTAACCTTACTTGAGAATCTTCTGAGCTAGCATCACACCATTCATATGCGCCCCGCATTCTCTGCCGTGGATAGCCTCCATAAGGCGCTTTGATTCCTCTTCTTCCACACATAGTTTATGCATTCCAAGATGACCTCTTTTATACAGCTTACCTCTGCAGATGATAAATTGGATGGCCATTCGCAGTATTCCCCTTTTGTCCTTGGCATTTGCCACTGGTGGATACACCTTATCTTCCAGGAAGTTCCAAATATCATAATACCAGGGGTTTTTGTCTTGCACTTCATCTATCAAGGCAATAGTTTCGTAAGCTGACGTGTATTTCTATTCGATGATAATCGGACGCATCTCGACTCCAAGTGGGATGTCTACCATAGAAGGTAGAGTTGCGAAAGCATCAACGAACTTGTTGTTCTTCCTCAGCAGATGGGTGAAAGTCAATTTTTCAAATCTAAGAATCAGAATATCCAGGGTCTGATGATAAACCTTCATCTTCTCTTCTTTGACTTTCCAGTCTCCGTTTACTTGAGAAATAACTGTGGGGAAGTGGTTCTGCAAATGCTCTTCCAATCCTGGGAGACGCTCTTGATCCTCAGCTAGTCACCTGCAAAGACAAACACTCCGGTTGAGGGTGCCGGGGTTAGCACTCCGATGGGCAAGTCAGTTCTTATACTCAAGAAAGCTTGTTTACTAAGTTTAGTGAAGTGATTCTTACATGCCCTTCCAAGAACGCTGCTTCTTTATTTATATCTGTTCCTTCTGAGGCCTCGGGGCCTGGGCCTACTTTTCAATCATTACCCGTTCCTATATTCGGCCTCAAAGATCCTTTCTTAATCGGCTTACGTATTGTATTCGGCTCATCCTAGTCTTGCAGGATGCAGCCGGTTAATGTCTGCAGGATACAGCCGGTTAATGTCAATCTACTAAAATATGCCCCTTCCGATTTAGCCATATATTCGGCTCCCACAATTGTCCCCCGAACTCCCTATTGACGGTAGTTGATCGGCGTTTTTGGTCTAGAATTCGAAAAGCTTAGCATAGATCAGGCGGCTTCGTGTTCCCCAAGACGTCAGAGGATGTCAAAAGGCGCACACCTTTTCGTTTATCATTACACTTTCCCGCGCCATTCATGTGTCTCTCGCATTTATTGCGATTTGAAACTTCAGTCCTTTTGGGTGCACATTTCATCGATCATCTGATACGTTTGGACCGCCAGCGCGCATCTTTCCTCTCACTCACATTTTCTGCAACTTTCGTCCGTCTGCCTTTGCCTTATCTGCTCTTCGTAAGTCTTCTTCCCTTTTCTTTGTAATCCTATTCTCTGTTTATCGTTTTTACTTTCGGTGAGTCCTTGGGTCCCCGTTGGAATGGATAAACACTTGAAAGACCTACTTTCTGAGAGTCGTATTTCCGGATTCCGGCGACATTTTTCCATTCCCAATGACGTCCATTTGTCTCTCATAACGGACAACACTCTAGATATGGAGAGAGAGGATCAGAATACGATCGTATTCCCCCTCCTGTCCATTGCGGAGGGCGGAGTTCGTTTCCCCTTACATCCATTGCTTAGGGCCATTCTTCGCTATTGGAGTCTGATTCCTTCTCAACCCAATGTAAATTTCTTTCGAATCATTATGGGGGTTATAGAGTTGAATCGACGCCTTAGGATCAATCTCGGAATTCCGGCCATTCGGCACTGTTATGCTTTAGCCAAATCCTCTGGTCGGCTGGGGCGGTACTTCCTCAGGGCCAAGGATACTGACCATCATTTGGTGACTATGCTTGCCAGTTCTGGTAAGAGGGTTGATGATGTAATGGTCAATGTCCGAGGTAATTGGGAGTTTGCTGAAGGCAAAGATTGCCTAGACCCCATTCCCAGACATAAGGGTGATCCAGGTTACCATGTAGTATCTTATGTTTGTCGATCTGTCTTTTAATCGGCTCTATTTCCTTAAGCTCTCCTTATCTTTTGCAGGTAACAGATTGAAGAAGATTCTGGCTTCAGTTGACAACGCGGTCCTTAGGGACATTAAGACTGCACTCGACTACTTCGGTCGCCCAAACGTGCAAAAACAAGGGAGAGCCGCCCACATTTTACTCCGGTACGAACCCACTTATACCACATTCTCGGCTGCGGACAACATCCCAATTCCATTCGGCGATCAGCACTTCTCGGCTCTTATCTTCCCCAGCTACAAGAACCTTAGGCAGATTGGTCTCGAAGCTTCTGATTCGGGGCAAGACGCAGAGCCGGTGATAGAGGTAGTTGCCGACCTGGCCAGAGAATTCACTGAGGAGGGCGAAGAGGTTGACGAGGCCGTACGTTCGGCGTTCGAGGCTGCCGGACTCAACCAACCTTCCTCACCATCCGCTTTGGGTCGGGCAGAGTTTTCTTCCGGGGATATTTTCGCGAACTTAGGAGATCTACCTGGCGATTTCTTCGAAGGTATGGCAAAGGAAAGCCTAACGCAAATGGCGCGTAAGTGGAATGCCGAGCGGATGGCTGCTCGAAAAAAGGCCGAGGCCGTCGAATCCGATCCCAGGTTGACTAAGGCCTCTGTACCCATTATTGAAGGAATGGCTTAGGTTACGCCGGTCGAAACGGAAAAAGTGGTTGAACAGCAGGCCGGCGAAGAACGGCTGATTCCGGAGGGATGCGGCCAAAAACGTAGCGCCGAGGAGGAGGCTAGTTCAGAAATTAGTCCCATTGACAAACGGCCTCGCCTCGAAGAATCGGACGTAGTTGCTCTTTTTGTTATTCAGCCCAAGATCAGAGATACGCCGATTCCTTCCAATGCTTCAGCCACGGAGGATCCGGCCGTTGCATTGAGCCTGGCGGCTTCAATTTCCTTGTCGGCTGACAATGCAACCTTTTACGCCGTGCCGGATATTATGGCCGTAGCTCTGTCTGCGCAGTCGGCACTTTTGGTAGGTGATTTCAAATTTGCTTAAATCTATTTTTATAGAAGTATCTAACGAACGCTTGTTGTTTGCAGACCGTCGGCTGGATCACCGACTTAGGATGCCGCCTGCATGATGCTCTTGGCAGAATTGACCATTTGCAAACAGAAGTGGACGGTCAAAAGAGTAGGTCCGAGTTTGAGAAGATGAGAGCCGCAATGGAGAGCGCATGAGCCGAAGTGAAGAAGGAGAGGGCTCGCACTGCCGAACAGCTTCGTTCTGATGCTGAGGCCAGAGCGAGTGCGAGTGAGGAATCGCTCAAGCTCTCCAAAGACGAACTTGCCGAGGCGAAGAGTCAGTTGGAGGAGCTCAAGGCGGCCCAGGAGAAAGTCGAATCTGAGGCTTTTGAGGCGGGAAAAAGAGCCGCCTTCACGGAATACGTTGATGAAGTTCCCAAATTTGAGAATCGGGGGTTCAAACACGGGTGGCTCAAAGCCCTTGCTGCCGCTGGGATTACATTGGATTTGCCAATTCCTTACGAGCAAGTGGATGTTGAGCCCCTTGAATCCGACACCGAGGAGTGATCTGGGAGGCGTTTCGTAATTCATTTAGTTTTTTTTTTTTTATTTTTGTTTGGTAGAGTTTTGTTGGTTCAGGGTGGTTTTCATGTATAAATTGGTTACTATCTTGTGCGCAATTTATTAATGAAAATTTCCTTGTAATTTCATTACTACTCGTACACAATTTCATTACTACTCGTACACAATTTGTGTGGTTATGTTAATGAAACATTTTAATTCGTCTTTAGAGATTGAATATCTTGTGGCAATATTGATTCGTCTTTCTCATGCCGACTGGATTCGAATTATGAACTGTCGATTTGTAAGTCGGCTGGGGTACTTGAGCTGAATAGATTGATGAATTTGCCCCTGCCCCAGGCGGTTCCTGCAGAGGTTAGAATTGATTCGGGAGCCAGCTGGGGTACCTGAGCCGAATATATTGATGAATCTGCCCTTGCCCTAGGCGGTTCCTGCAGAGGTTAGTATCGATTCGGGAGCCGGCTGGGGTACGTGAGCCTAATAGATTGATGAATCTGCCCCTGCCCCAGGCGGTTCCTGCAGAGGTTTGAAGAATCGAGTGGTGAGCCGGCTGGGGTACTTGAGCCGAATAGATTGATGATTCTGCCCCTACCCCAGGCGGTTCCTGCAGAGGTTTGAAGAATCGATTCGGGAGCCGGCTGGGGTACTTGAGCCGAATAGATTGATGAATCTGCCCCTGCCCCAGGCGGTTCTTGCAGAGGTTTGAAGAATCGAGTTGTGAGCCAGCTGGGGAACCTGACCCTTGCCCAAGGCGGTTCGCGATATTCGAATAGATGGTAAAATTGTGCCCCTGCCGTCGACTCAGCCGGCGTCGGGCGATTCAGGATCTCCAATTAATGAGGTTGCCTCGATCGTGCTACCTCTGTGAAGGATAAATGAACAAGGGTACATCCTTTATGAGCTTAGTAGACAACTGACTCAAGCTCCTGGAGGAAGACTGATTGCGCGAATGTCGAACCGACTCTTCTTTAACAGTAAGGGGGAAGCGAAGACCCTAGCTGAGCTGGGCGGAGATATGAATCGAGGTGGTGAACCCTCGCGTACAGGAAGTAGGAGTTCCAGGGGTCGAGAGAGGCGTCAATCTCCCCGACGTCGCAGTAGATCGCCCAGGCGAGACAAACAGTCGCAGGGTAAATCTCCACAGTCCCGAGTCGAGAGGAGGTCTGACGCGAATCCGTGCCCATTAAGCTTTGCAGTATTTGTGAAGAATAGACCCATGACGGAGGCGGACTCGATCGTTCGAGACCCAGACGTAGCGGTCGACTTTGCCCGACAAATATTTCCTCCTGAGGTTTAGCAATCAATGCTGGGTCGACAGGACTACGAGGTGTTTCGCGAGGGCATTCACGGCGCGGTGAAGGGGCTTTACACTGCTTACGAAGTCGGCATGCGACTGCGCGCTGCCCGTTAAGAGATGGAGAAGAAGGAATAACGTATTCGAAGTTTGGAGGCCCGCGTGGAGGCGGCCGAGCGAGAACTAAGGAAGACCAAGGTGGCTCAGGCACAATCCACTGTGCACGCGAACCCAATTGTGGAAGAGAGGGTTACTAGTCGGCTTATTAGCTCCGCACTTGCTGACCGAGAGACGGCAAGTATGTTCGCAATAGAGAGTGCGAAGGGGAGGGCCTATAAGAAAGGTTTCCATGAGGGCCGAAAAGTGGGAATCGAGAAAACCAGGGAAAAATTGGCCAAAGAAGTGTGCCGATGTGAAAACCGTGGGTTTAGGCATGGTTGGATCAAGGCATCTCAAGCCACAGAAGCTCTTCGAGCGTCGGGAATTGATTTGGCATCACCACGCTACAGGAGTAAAGATTTTCCGTTTTCTGCTTTTGAAGTTGAGAAGAGTGAGGATGAGGGTGACGCCGTATGAGTTTAATAGTTGTAAGATTGGAACGCAGGGCGCATTTGAAACTATGTAACTTGTTGTTTTATTGAATAAAGAACGTTTCATTATAAATGTTTCGTTGTCATTCATATTCGGCGTATGTGTATTTCGTGTTGCTTAAATGTTTGAATGAATGTCTAAATATTGTCCGAGCCAGGTAGCTGTTAACTGTCCGGCGGTACGCGGGCTTATCGGCAGGATCTGCACATGGGCAGGATCGACGCATTCGTGACGACCGTTAAGGTTTTATTGAGGCTATTTCAACGGCCATTTATCTTTGACTTGGGTCAGCGCATTGATGCTTGGCCAGTTGGATTAGTGGGCTGGTCGAGGGTGATCGGCATGTGAAGACTTGGCCGACCGGTTTAATAAATCTATTTCACTTTGGCCCAGCCAGTGCGCGTTTCGGCCAGCCGTCGGGATGGCGGTCGTGGCGAATGTCAATCGACGCTCGTCTTATTCTGCCAATGCGTTTTTTGGCGTTAATAAAATTTTCTTGGGATTGGGACCTCGAGATCGCGGTTGTTGCTGAGAATAAAAGGAGTAGGCGCTTCGCACCAATAATCCCGCTTGACTCATCATTCCTTGTGTGGGATGGTGATTTTGGTTACAGAGGCTCAAACTTCGGTCAAGTTTGGTGTTGAGATGGTTTACAGCAGAAAACCTACCCGTGAGGGAGTTACATCCAAAAGGCTTGAGATCTGTGAGTCTCCAAGTCGTCGAAGCAGATCACCCCGAAAGGAGAGTCAACAACTGTCAAGTTCATTCTTCCTTGTCCTAGATCTTTGCCTTGACATTGGCAGTGGTGTCAGGGGAAGCTTGGCACTATGCAAGTTGTGGGCTTAAGCATAACTGGTTCAAGGTATTGCATGCCGTGGAGGGGTTTAGGGCGACGGTCGTCGATTCGGCGTTGCTGCTTTACCGGCGCGTCTTGTTCCTTTTTTGCTTTAGATGTTGTAATGCTCGAATGCGGGTTGTGTTTATGTAACAACTGTTTAATCAAATAAATGGTTTTATTTTAAATCTATTTGCGTGTTATTTTGAATTTTGCTTGTGTACTAAAGCACATTACTTCGAATGTATGATCTGTTCTAGCGTGTTACATAGGATCAATTATCAATATCTTCTGTTCGTGCCAACGTTTGCTCCGGATTCGGAGACGTAATTAGCGCTTAGCACTGTAGACCGATTAGTATGGCCGAACGGATTAATGTAATAATCCTCTGAAGCACTAAAGCGGGATCCGTATTTGGAGGCTTGAACCCAGGGCCCATTCGGCCTTAAGGAGATTAATTGGCTCGAATCCGAAGTCTTAATCGGCCCTAAGGCGTCATGCGCCAAGGGGGGCTCCGAATCCGGAGACTTGATTTGGCCAGTCGCGATATCCACGAAGGGCGCTCCGAATCCGGAGACTTAATCGGCCCTAAGGCATCATGCGCCAAAGGGGGCTTCGAATCCGGAGACTTAATCGGCCGTAAGGCGTCATGTGCCAGAGGGGGCTCCGAATTCGGAGACTTGATTTGGCCGATCGTGATATCCACAAAGGGCACTCCGAATCCGGAGACTTAATCGGCCCTAAGGCGTCATGAGCCAAAGGGGGCTCCGAATCCGGAGACTTGATTTGGCCAATCGTGATATCCACGAAGGGTGCTCCTAATCCGGAGACTTAATCGGCCCTAAGGGGTCATGCGCCAAAGGGGGCTCCGAATCCGGAGACTTGATTCGGCCGATCGTGATATCCACGAAGGGTGCTCCGAATCCGGAGACTTAATCGGCCCTAAGGCGTTATGCGCCAAAGGGGGCTCTGAATCCAGAGACTTGATTTGGCCGATCGTGATATCCACGAAGGGCGCTCCGAATCCGGAGACTTAATCGGCCCTAAGGCGTCGTGCGCCAAAGGGGGCTCCGAATCTGGAGACCTGATTTGGCTGATCGTGATATCCACGAAAGGCGCTCCGAATCCAGAGACTTAATCGGCCCTAAGACGTCGTGCGCCAAAGGCGGCTCCGAATCCGGAGACTTGATTTGGCCGATCGTGATATCCACGAAAGGCGCTCCGAATCCGGAGACTTAATCGGCCCTAAGGCGTCATGTGCCAAAGGGGGCTCTGAATCCGGAGACTTAATCGGCCCTAAGGCGTCATGCGCCAAAGGGGGCTCTGAATCCAGAGACTTGATTTGGCCGATCGTGATATCCATGAAGGGCGCTCCGAATCCGGAGACTTAATCGGCCCTAAGGCGTTGTGCGGCAAAGGGGGCTCCGAATCCGGAGACTTGATTTGGCCGATCGTGATATCCACGAAGGGCGCTCCGAATCCGGAGACTTAATCGGCCCTATGGCGTCATGCGCCAAAGGGGGCTCCGAATCCGGAGACTTAATCAGCCCTAAGGCGTCGTGCGCCAAAGGGGGTTCCGAATCCGGAAACTTGATTTGGCCGATCGTGATATCCACGAAGGGCGCTCCGAATCCGGAGACTTAATCGGCCCTAAGGCGTCATGCGCCAAAGGGGGCTCCGAATCCGGAGACTTGATTTGGCCAATCCTGGCGAGTGCCCCACTGGGAGTTGACATATGATTTTGAGCGACGAGGAAAAATAGTTCGTATTGCAGAGGCGAAATATATTTACAGGTATCAGAGCCGACAGATCGGGTCAGTGATAGGGTTTTCATCAGAACTCTGCTTGTGCCGTTTGGGTGGAACCATGTATTTCTTCAATGCGGTGGGTTGTTGGGAAACGCAGGATCTGATGGTAGGTGCTTGGGATGGCCTTCATGACATGTAGCCAGGTTCTTCCCATGAGGGCATTATACGGCGAGGGGAGCTTCACGGCTAGGAATTCCGCTTCGACCGTTCTGGAACCCGCTCGAACAGGTAATGTGACCTTGCCCAATGGATATTCGGGATTCGTATTAAAGCCGAACAGTGGGTGAGGCGCCGGAGATAGATCCGACTCGTCGAGGCCGAGCTTGATGAAAGCTTGGTAGTACATGACCTCTGAACTACTCCCTGGGTTTGTGAGAATTCGTTCAATGATGAACCGGTTTATGCGTAATCCAATGACCAATGGATCAATGTGGGAAGCCGTTGAGTCATTGAGGTCGGAGTCGTTGAAGGCAATTGTCGGAGCTTCTTCGGACCGGTCAGTCGAAATACGGTGCCCTTGTAGAGTTGGATGCGGTCGAATTGTGTGCATGGCTGGCGGTGTAGGCAGGCTATAAATTACATGGATCACGCCAAGTGGGGGAGAGTCCTGCCTCAATGCTAATGCCTTGATTGGCTTTCCCTGTTTCACATACTGCTGCAGTCGGCCGTCTTGCACCAGTTCTTCCAGGTGATCTTTTAATGCGTAGCAACTCTCTGTTTCGTGGCCGTGATCTTTATGATATTCGCACCTCCGGTCTCTTCGTCGTGTATCGGGTGGCCCCACCATCTTTGACGGCCATCTGAAGAATGGAAGGTGTTGGATTTTGGTTATTACCGCAGTGATTGGCTTTGACAGGTCCATGTACTTTTTGTCGGCGCGCCTCGAGCGTCTATTGTCGACTTGCAATTGTTCATTCGTCGGGTGGGAGCATTGATCACTCGATCAGCGAGAGTCCTGCCTTTTGTCTCGTTTAGCACGTTGTCGTGGCTCAGGGCTCAGAGGTGGCACGGAACTTATCGGTTGAGCAATTTCAGGAGGTGCCGGTTTGGTGGACACTTGTCTGCCTTTAATCCTCAAGGCATCGTCTTCCACTTTGCAATACTCTTCGACTTTCTTCATCAACGCACAGACTGTTTTGAGGGGTCTTCTGGTCAGGGAGTTGCGAAGAGCACTGTCAGGATGTAGTCCCATTTTGAAGGCGGTGACGGCCATAGAGTCGTTGCAAGCGTCGTCAACAAGATTGAAGCACTCCCAATATCGCGCCAAATATGCTCTCAGCGTTTCTCCTAGTTGGATTTGCATAGCCCAGAGAGAGTCGGCCTGTTTCGGTTGTACCTCGTTGGTGATGAACTTGGCCCTGAAGGATTTTTGTAATTGATGGAAACTTCTGATCGAAGCCGGCTCCAGCTTGTAATACCATCTGACAGCTAATGGCCCCAAGCTGCTGGGGAATATTCGGTACATGAGGGCTTCATTGTCTGCATGCAACGTCATGGCCTGCTTGTAGTGACGTATATGATCAGTGGGGTCTGATTTTCCGTCGTAGAGAGTAAATGATGGAGCTTTGAACTTCTTGGGCAGGGCCGCCCTCGCAATTCGTCGAATAAAAGGATCGTGCCGGTCCTCTTCGTCTGAACTGCTTCTTCTGCGCTTGTCCCTTGTGTGTGGACTTTTTTCAGAGGAGCTGGAAGTGTCTGAGCGTCCCTTGTTATGCTCCGTGGATAATGAGTTGGAGTCGCTATCGGTTTCCCTTGGTCGGGCTCGAGGTCGTTGTCTACCTACCCTCAGGGGTCGTTCGGGGTCTTGGCGTGCGGCTTCTTTGGATTTTGCTACTTCCAGGGCCAAATCTTGACGGAGGCGTTCATTTTCTGCGATCATATTTTCCAGCCTTTGTTCATTCTGTTTAGCTTGTTCTATGATGGCTTGCATCGTCTCCTGCGCTGAAGTCGTTGGCGAGTCAAAATTCAAGGCGCATCTTGCAACGATGGTTTCCTTCCCGAGCATATTTTCCTGAGTGATGTATTCTCTGTGTATAGTCTCGTCGGTGGCTATCGGAGGATCTTGCGTCACGCCTTCCATGGATGTACTTGAGTATTCCCACAGACGGCGCCAATTGTGGGGAAGTGGTTCTGGAAATACTCTTCCGATCCTGGGAGACGCTCTTGATCCTCAGCTAGTCACCTACAAAGACAAACACTCCGGTCGGGGGTGCCGGGGTTAGCACTCTGGTGGGCAAGTCAGTTTTTATACTCAAGAAAGCTTGTTTACTAAGTTTAGTGAAGTGATTCTTACATGCCCTTCCAAGAATGCTGCTTCTTTATTTATATCTGTTCCTTCTGAGGCCTCGGGGCCTGGGCCTACTTTTCAATCATTGCCCGTTCCTCTATTCGGCCTCAAAGATCCTTTCTTAATCGGCTTACGTATTGTATTCGGCTAATCCTAGTCTTGCAGGATGCAGCCGGTTAATGTCTGCAGGATGCAGCCGGTTAATGTCAATCTACTAAAATATGCCCCTTCCGATTTAGCCATATATTCGGCTCCCACAACAACTAAGTTCGAGTCCTCGATGACATCCAATCTTATTGCCCCTAGTTCCAGGGCAGCTTCTAAACTAGCAATACACACATTTCATATTCTGCTTCGTTGTTGGACACCTTAAACCGAAGTTTGAAGGCTAAAGGTATATGGGAGTCATCGGGTGCTATCAGCAACACACCTATCCCATAACCGTACTGATTGGACGCTCCGTCAAAGTACATCGTCCAAGTTTACTCTTCAACTTGCAGGATGGCTTTATCTGGGAGCAAGTATTCCATTGCCTCATCTCCTTCTACCGGGTGGTCTGCCAAAAACTCCACTACAGCTCTTCCCTTAACCGACTTGCAGATGACATATTTGAGATCAAATTCGGAGAGAAGAAGCAACCAATGGGCCAGCTTACTCGTAAGTGCTGGTTTCTCACAGAGATATTTGATGGGATCTAATCTCAAAACTAGGATTACAGAGTGAGCTAACAAGTAGTGCCTCAACTTCCTGGTAGCCCATACCAAGACTAGGCAAGCTTTCTCTAACGGAGTATAGCGGGTCTTGTAATCCAGCATTTTCTTACTCAAGTAGTAGATGTCTTTCTCTACCCTATCTTCAAATTCTTGAGCGAGCATGCATCCCATGGTTGTGTATGTTACTGACAAGTACAGAATCAAAGGCTTTCCCAACTCGGGCAGTGACAATACAAGTGGATTCTGGAGGTACTGCTTAACCTGCTCAAAGGCAAATTGACATCGATCATCCCATCAGAATTTCTTCCCTTTCTTCACAAGACCAAATAGCGGTTCACAAGTTAAGATTAATTTGGAAATAAACCATCTTATGAATTGCACTTTACCCAGAAAGCCTTAAACCTCCATTTCAGTCCTCGGTGGTGGCATTTCTATGATGGCCTTGATTTTGGAAGGATCTACTTTAGTGCCGCTTCGTGTGATCAAAAAGCCCAGTATTTTCCTACAGTTACACCGAAGGTGCATTTCTGTGGGTTTACCCTCAATCTGTGTTCCCTGATCCGTTGAAAGAACTTCTTCAAGGTGGTATAGTGACCCTCTCGTTCTTTGGACTTAACAATCATGTCGTCTATGTACACCTCAACCTCCTTATGGATCATGTCATGTAGAATGATGGTCGCAACCCTCTAATAGGTGGCTCCAGCATTTTTCAAACCAAACGGCATAACCCGGTAGCAGTAGGTACCCCACGGCGTAGTGAATGCAGTCTTCTCTCTGTCCTCAGGCGCCATCAAAATCTGGTTGTACCCGGAGAACCCATCCATAAATGATAGCAATGCATGGCCTGTAGTGAAGTCCACTAATTCATCAATATGCGACAGAGGAAAGTCATCATTCGGACTGGCTCTGTTCAAGTCTTTGAAGTCTACACACACCTGGATTCTCCCATCCTTTTTCGGCACTGGGACGATGTTGGCCAACCAAGTCGGATACTCAGATACTAACAAGAAACCTACCTCAATCTACTTGGTGACCTCTTCCTTGATTTTCAGCGCCCAATCTAGATGAATTCTACGCAACTTCTGCTTGACTGGTCAGGCCTCAGGGTCAAGAGGGATTCGATGCTATACAATCTCAGGATCGATTCCATGCATGTCTTCATAGGACCATGCGGAAACATCTTTGAAATCTTTTAGCAAAGCTATTAAACGCTCGCGCTACTCCGAAGACAACGTGGACCCAATTTGGACTAGGCGCGAATCCTTCTCAGTACCCACTTTAATGGCAATGATTTCATCAGCACCAGGTTTGGTAAACCTCTCCTCCTCTCGATTAATCAAGTTTTTCAAAGCCAGGGGAATTTCTTCCCCTTCGTTTTCATTAAAATTCTAAAAATCTTGGTTAATACAATAAACCAATGGCACAGTGAAGTACACAGAAACTGTAGAGTTCTCATTCAAAAGGTCCAGATCTTCGGTTACAGACTCAAAAGAAAAGTTGAATGAAGACCTAGAAAGGACTTTGTTATCAAGATTACCACCCCTAGAAATACTAGACGCAGACTCAAAAGAACTTGAATATGATCTTGACCCCACAAACTCAGTGGAATCAGATTCTAGCTCATCACCTGATTCAGAACTGGACAGATAGCCTTTCTTCAGCTGCCAGACAAGAGATGGTGCCCATGATGCATCCAAAATGCCGTTGGTTGGGTTCACACCTGGTTCTTCCCCGACCATGGAGACGGTAAGGTTATCCTCCAAGTTCTTTAGGTCAGTCGCAGGATCTGTCAGGAGACTAGAGTGTTGCCCCTACTCGAAGTTCGTTGCCATCTGAGTCACCTTCCATGCTCTGTTTAGCTTCGATGCTTGGTTTATCCCTTTCCTCATCATCACTATCCTGCAGCTGCAGATCAAAGAAGATCTCGAACCCAGGGACACGTTGCTTCGTGGAATTCACCCAAGGCTCGGGATAGCCGTAAAAAGAGAAACCTTCTCCCTCCCGAATAAAGCGTCCATTCAGTGTCCCCTGGATTGGCCTATGGGTAAGCGCATAGTGTTTCCTGGCTTGCTTGGCCTTGGCTCTGCCTTTCATCTCTTCTCTCTTCTTGATCCAGTCCTCTTTGGTGGGCATATAGGCCAACCCAAAGGCATGTGGGTTGTGTGGCATATCTGTCAATGCTACAATGCCTTTCCGACCACTTCTCACTAGCCCCATTCCTAGAACATGCTGCAGTTTGTTCATGAAATAGATGGACTGAGCGTTGACGTATATGCCTTCGTCTGCGGCCAGAATGGTCTACACTATCTGGGCTTCAGCCAGAGTGAATCCTGAGAGGAATACATCCTCTTCGCCGTGAGTGATCTCCAGCACGAGTGTAGTTACCTCTGGCGGCGGATGGATGGATGAATTCCCAAAAACAATCACCACTCCTACCCCCATGAGGGTACTTCAACTTCTGATGGAGAGTGGAGGAGACGATCTTCACATGATGCAACTAGGGCCTCCCTAACAATAAATTGAAGGTAACCGGCATATCCAAGACATGGAACTCAACCTCTTGCTTAGTTGGGCCCACCTGGACTCTAACTTACACAGTGCTCGTGGCCTCTCTACTTGTGTTATCACATGCCCAAATTACTTGGGCTATGGGAACAAAGTCCGCTGGTTTAAGGCCAATTGCATAGGCGGTGCGAGAAGGACATACATTGATGGTCAAACCGGTATCTGCCAACACCACCGACACCCGTTTCTCCTTGCACTCCATAGATATGTACAAGGGTTTGTTATGAGCCGAGCCCTCCAACGGTAGCTCTTTGTCAGAGAGGGTAAGGGTTGGCCTGGCACCATTTGGAAAAACCAAACCTATTAGCTGCTCGAGCATGGTGTCAATGGACAATTTAGCCTTGTCCATTGCCGACAACACTGCCTGTCGGTGTACCCGGGAGGCCATGAGAAGACCTCAGATAAAGATGTCCGCTTGGACTTTCTTAAGCTGTTTCAACACTGCCTCTTTTTCCAGTTGTTTCTCTTTCTATTTCTCGGCCTCCTTTTCTTTTTTAGAAGCCTCCGCTTGATCTAGGTGCGACAGCTTAAAATACCACCCACTTCTTATCAGATGGTCTATTTCTTCAGCATATCACGTGTTGTCTGGAAGGCACTTGCCCCAATCTTCGTCGGTGTGGGCCGGATACAAATCATCATCGTCTCACCATTTGATCTCAGTAGCCGACAAACAATTGCCCAGCTCTGCTCATATCACCTTTACATCATAGGCATCCCCCACAGGGTGTCGGGCCATTACTGCTTCCCAGTTGTCTTCGACCCTTTCTCGTTCAAACTACCTCAGTGCAGCTTTATGTTCCGTATCCGCATTGCTCACAATGCCTAGTTCCTGAGCTAAATTTTCCATGCCAGCGCTCTCCGGCAGCTTTTCTTTCTCATCGGCCCTTCCGGCCACTACAGCGATCTCTTCTTTCTTTCCCTCTGGTTTCATTTCAGTTCCTTCTTCCTTGTCTGTCTCATCACTTAGCCATCCAGTGTTGTTCGTTGATCCGTTCAAGTCGCACTAGCCGACTTGTGCATCCCCCTGATCCTGCTTGTCAAAGAACTGCAGGTTGTCCAAATCCTCCTTGAGTTCTGCTAGATCATCCAACCCCTAGCTCGGGCCATCTTCTCTGACCACATTGACATCTACCTAGGTTGGCAACACTAATTCGGGCTTGATTTGACCAGTTGGCACAATGTAGCAGCTTGGGTCATACACCTTATCAGGTAAGTCCTCAGGGCACTTCGGTAATAGACTAGTACCTTCCTTCAAAGTCGACTCTCCTTCCACTATAAGCATCACCATAGGATTGGATTGAGGGTTGGACATGTCCATTATGCACAGATCTACGCTTTCTAGATTGAACAATGTCAATTTTGGTAGGTAGGAGGGAGTAATATATACGCTGTGGTCATAGGGGGTGGCCAATGTAGGGATCAGGTTGAGTGTGGAGATGTGGTTTGGAAATACTCTTCATATCCTGGGGGACGCTTGTGATCTGCAGCTAGCCACCTGAAAAGGAATTAACACTCCGGTCGGGGGTGTTGGAATTAGCACTCCGGCGGATAAGTCAGTGTATGCCCTCTTGATTGCTTGTATCTTAAGTTAAACATGCTAGTTCTCACATACCTCTTTCTGGCTAATGTTCTTGTATTTATATCTTTTCTTTCTTGGGCCTCGGGATTGGGCCCGCTTTCAATTCGCCACTTGGCTTCTTTTGTAGCAAACTGCTTTTCACTCGGCCCCTCGCTCAACCGGTTATTTGGCCGAATAGGGTAGGATTTGAGCATGTGAGACAGCGCCGAGTGCTATATATTTCGACTCTCCAAGTTCAACTATTCGGCCTCTTTATGACTCCCAATATTCGGCCCCCACAATTGCCCCCCAAGCACTCCACTAATGACAGTTGGCTGGAGTGTTTGGTTTCGAACTTGAAAAGTCAAAGCCGAAATTTGGCGGCTGACCTCATTTCAACGCAGATGTCTAAGCACATGCATTTCAGTTATCATTTCGACTTCCCGCCCCTTCGTACACTTCTATTTATTGTGATTTAAAATTTCGACGTCTTTTCAAATACATACACATTTTTAGAGGCTTGTCGCTGGACTATCTTCCGAATTACCTCTGCAACTTCCTTTTCTTCACTATCCTCTTCGTCTCTTGTAAGTTCTCTCCATCTTTGCTTTGAATCTTTTTTCCTGCTTTGTTTTTGGCTTAGCATATTCCTATAGGCTGAAGGAAATGGCAAAACATTTAAAGATCTCCTCTCCTCGGATCGAATTTCTGGCTTCCGACGTCATTTCTCCATTCCTGATGACGTCCGTCTGTCACTCGTGACAGGAGGCACCCTCGATATGGAGAGGGCTGATGAAACCACGATTGTCTTCCCTCTCCTATCAATCGCAGAGGGTGGAGTCTGTTTCCCCCTTCACCCATTCCTTAGGGCTGTGCTTTGCTATTGGGGTTTAATCCCTTCCCAACCCAATGTCAACTTTTTTAGAATTGTAATGGGGATTATAGAACTAAACCGTTGCCTTAGGATTAACCTTGGCATTCCAGCTATCCGGCACTGTTATGCCTTGGCCAAGTCTTCTAGTCGGCACGGACGTTATTTCCTTAGGGCCAAGGACATCGACCATCAACTAGTGACTATGCTTTCCAGTTCTGGGAAGTGAGTCAATGATGTTATGGTCGTTGTCCAAGGTAACTGGGAATTCGGCGAAGGCGAGGATCGCCTCGATCTTATTCCTAGACGGAGGGGCGAACTAGGTGGCCGTATAGCTTCTTGTGTTTATTTTTTTGTTATATTTATAAAGCTTCATTTCTGAGACCTCATGGTTTTGCTTGTGCAGGAAACGATTTAAAGAAAGTCCTGACTTCAACCGACGACGCTGTTCTTTCGAAAATCAAAGTCGCACTCAAATATTTCGGCCGTCCGAGTCTCCAGAAATAGGGGAGGGCAGCCCATGTTCTACTTCGCTACAAGCCGACCTATACGACCTTCTCGGCGGCAGAAAACATCCCAATTCTGAAGGGTGAAGAGTCTCTTACCGCTCTTATTTTGACCAACTTCAAAAACTTGCGGCAAGTTGGTTTCGAGGGGTCTGATTCGGAGCGGGCGGAAGTAGCTGGGGTCGCCGAGTCAGATCAGTCCGAAGTGGAAGTAGACGAGGCATTGAGGTTGGCGTTTGAGGAAGCCGGCCTTAATTCAGCTGACCCTTCGTCCACTTTGGCCGAGGGGACATTCTATTTGACGACGTTTTTAATGGTTTAGAGGGCCTTCCCGGCGCATACCCTGAGGACATGGCTGGGTTAAACCTCACGCAACTTGCCAAAAAGAGAAACGCGAAAAGGTTGGCCGCGCGGCGAAGAGCAGAGGCCATTCGATCTGAAGTGCCACCTACCGCTGAGTCTCAGCCCTCTCTGCCTGTTGTCGAGTCTCAGCCATCCTTGCCTGTTATTGGGGCGGAAACGGCAAAAAACTGAAGTGCCGAGTCCGCGGTGGCTGTGCAGACCGATCAAGAGGCTGAGCAAAGGGTAGAGAAGCGTCCTGCCGAGGTCGAGGCTGGCTCAGAAGAAGACCGTGCCGACAAACGACCTCGTTTAGAGGAATCAGACGTGATTGTGCCTTTTGTCATTCAACAGAAGATAAAAAACACGCCGATCTCTTCTGATGCTTCGGTAATTAAAGATCTAGCCGTCGTACTCAGCATGACTACGTCTGTCTCATTGCCGGCTGACAAGGCGGCTTTCCAAGCGGAGCCGGATCTGGTTGCAATAGCATTAGCCGCTCAATCGGCTCTTTTGGTATATATCTTGACTTTGTCTTTTCATTTTATGCAAATACTGGTTTGGTTTTAATTTCCTGTTTTGCAGACAGTCAGAAGGATAGCCGAGATGGACCGTCACCATCATGATGCTATCAAGCTTGGTTGTTTACAAATGGAAGTTGAGGGCCAAAGGAGCAGGGCCGAGTTCAAAGCTTTGAGGGCCAAGATGGAAGGCGCGAGGGCCGAGGCCGAGATGGAGAGGGCCAGAAATGCAGACGAGCTCAGGTTGGCTGCCGAGCAGAGAGTGAATGTGAGTGAAGCTGAGCTCAAGTTAGCCTAAGAGGCGACCGCCAAACTTGAGGCGGACTTGATGGAATCGAAGGCGGCGAAGGAAGTAGCCGATTCTGAGGCTTCGAAGGCGTATGAGGTTGGGCAAAGCACTGCCCTAGACAATTACGTGGAACAAGTCCCCAAATTCGAGAATCAGGGATTTAAACACGGCTAGCTCAAGGCCCTTGCTGCTGCTAATATGACATTGGCTATGTCGATTCCATACGAGCAAGTGGATGTTGAGCCGCTAGAGTCTGACTCCGAGGATTGAATTAGGCGACGCTTTTGTTTTAGGATTTTGAATGTATTCTTACAGCTTTTCGTTTAGTAGTTTTCATGTATTGCTACAGCCATAGTTTTTTGCTAGGCATTTTCATGCGAACTTGTAGCTTTTTGTTTAGTAGTTTTCATATGTAAAATGGCTACAATTTGTGCCCAATTTACCAATGAAAATTCCTTTAGTACTTTGCTATTATTTGTGCTAAATTTTGTTATCGCTGAAAGGTATTGTTTTTTGCTGAAAGGTATTGGTTTTTTGCTGAAAGGTATTGGTTTAGTAATTTTGTTATGGCTACAACATTCATTTATACTTGCCGATTAGATAATTAGGCAATTTTAATTTATCCTCGTTGAATAGCCGATCAGATTAATAAATCCGAATGCTAATCCAAAAAGCCGATCAGCTAACTAAGCAAATTTAACTCCAAAAAGCTGAATGCTAATAGTTCATGGAGTGGCTCTGGCACACATCGATCGGCGTCAGACTTGGATGCTTGGCCAATCAGATTAATAAATCTGCCCTTGCCCCAGCCAATGCATGAACTCCAAAAAGCCGATCAGATAACTAAGCAAATTTAACTCCAGAAAGCCGAATGCTAATAGTTCATGGAATGGCTGTGGCACACATCGATCGGCGGCGGGCTTAGATGCTTGGTCGATCAGATTAATAAATCTGCCCTTGCCCCAGCCAATGCCTGAACTCCAAAAAGCTGATAAGATAACTAAGCAAATTTAACTCCAGAAAGCCGAATGCTAATAGTTCATGGAGTGTCTATGGCACACATCGATTAGTGTCGGGCTTAGATGCTTGGCTGATCAGATTTCTGCCCTTGCCCCAGTCAATGCATGAACTCTAAAAATTCGAATGATAATAGTTCATGAACTGGTTGTAGTGCACGTCGATCGGCATCAGTCTTTTGGAGTTGAGTGTTAATGAAATCGCCTCGGGGGCGCTGCAAGCATTAGAAATAAATAGGATAGACTCTTTACGCCAGTGACTCCACTTATTGTGTCCAGACTCGATTTAAAACAATTTGTTGCATGAGGTTAGATAAGTGCGAATGTCGAATAGACTGTTCTTCAACAGCAAAGGAGAAGCACGAACATTGGCTGAGCTTGACACTGCAATGAATCACAGCAGCGAACCTATCCGTGCCGGAGGTAGGATGTCCACAGAACGGCAAAAACGTCAGCCTCCAAGTCGTCAAAGTAGATCACCCCGAAAGGAAAAACAACAATGGGGAAGCTCCCCACGACCGTGACCGAGAAATGAGGCCGAAGCGACGCCGCGACCGTTGAGTTTTGCAGTTTTTGTGGGGAATAAACCGATGATGGAGGTAGACTCCATTGTCAATGACCCAGGTGTAGCGGTCAAGTTTGCTTGATAGATTTTTCCGCCGAAAGTCCAGTAGTCGATGGTTGGTCGACAGGATTTCCAAGTATTTCAAGAGGGCATCCACGGGGTGGTGAAAGGGCTATATACCGCTTATGAAGTCGGCATGCGCCTGTGCACCACATGGCGAGAAATAGAGAAAAAGGACGAACGAATTCAGAACTTGGAGGCTCGCGCGGAGAAGGCCGAGTGTGATCTTAGGGAACTTAGGAAGGCTCAAACCACCGAGCCGCGTGTGGCAGGTCAATCTAACCCGGTCGTGGAGGAGAGAGTGACCCAACGGCTATTAAGTCATGCGATAGCCGATCGGGATACGGCAAGCATGTTTGCCGTGGAGAACGCAAGGACCGTGGGTTATGAAAAAGGCTTCCACGACGGCCGAGGAGTCGGGATAGACAAGACGAAGGAGAAACTCGCAGAGGAGGTGTACCGATGCGAGAATCGGGGCTTTAGGTATGGGTGGATTAAGGCTCTCCAAGCCTTAGAGGCACTTCAAGGAGCAGGAGTTGAATCGGCGTCACCATTATATCATCGTCACGACTTTCCTCTTAACGCTTTTGAAATTGAGAAGAGCGATGACGAGGGCGATGCCGAGTAGAACTAAACATATATTGTAAACGTTCCAACTAAACGACTTTCCTTGTAAACGTTCCAACATATATTGTATCTATTGGATAGTTCAATAAAATGTTTTATTTTAAACGTTTGTGTTTGATTTTCAATGTTTACATGCCTAATTAGGCAACTCGTTTCGAATGTTTGCATATTTTAATTCGTTATGCAGTTGCGGCGGCCCAATTTATTCAAGCATTTCATTTTCAATGTTTGTATGCTTAATTTGTTTATGCGGTTTGCGAATCCTAAACTTAATCAAGCATTTCATTTTGAATGTTCATATGTTTTAACATGTATACGATTTTCGCCGGATTAACTTAACAAAGCATTTCAACTGAACCTAATCAGGCATTTCGCCGAATGAACTTTCGTGTGTGGCTTAATTTGTTTTCTGCACGGCTCTGGCTTCGAGTTTGGATCTTATTCGGCCAATAATTGCCCGCTCATGAGTTTTTGAATCTAGGGTCTTATTCGGCTCATAAGTGCCACTGGTATCCACGAAGGGCGCTCCAAATCCGGAGGCTTTATCGGCCCAAAGGCGTCGTGCGCCGATGGGGCTCCGAATCCGGAGACTTGATTTGGCCAATCGTGATATCCACGAAGGGCGCTCCGAATCCGGAGGCTTTATCGGCCCAAAGGCATCATGCGCCAATGGGGCTCCGAATACGGAGACTTGATTTGGCCAATCGTGATATACACGAAAGGGCGCTCCGAATCTAGAGGCTTAATTGGCCCAAAGGCGTCATGCGCCGATGGGGCTCCGAATCCGGAGACTTGATTTGGCCAATCGTGATATCCACGAAGGGCGCTCCAAATCCGGAGGCCTAATCAGCCCGAAGGGTCATGCACCGATGGGGCTCCGAATCCGGAGACTTGGATTGGCCAATCGTGATATCCACGAAGGGCGCTCCGAATCCGGAGGCTTTATCGGCCCAAAGGCGTCGTGCGCCGATGGGGCTCTGAATCCAGAGACTTTATTTGGCCAATCGTGATATCCATGAAGGATGCTTTGAATCCGGAGGCTTTATCGGCCCAAAGGCGTCCTACACCGATGGTGCTCTAAATCTGGAGACTTTATTTGGCCAATCGTGATATCCACGAAGGGCGCTCCAAATCCGGAGGCTTTATCGGCCCAAAGGTGTCAGGCACCGATGGGGCTTCGAATCCGGAGACCTGTATTGGCCAATCGTGATATCCACGAAGGGCGCTTCGAATCCGGAGGCTTTATCGGCCCAAAGGTGTCGCGCGCCGATGGGGCTCCGAATTCGGAGACTTTATTTTGCCAATCGTGATATCCATGAAGGGCACTCCGAATCCGGAGGCTTTATCAGCTCGAAGGTGTCGTGCGCCGATGGGGCTCCGAATCCGGAGACTTGATTTGGCCAATCGTGATATCCACGAGGGGCGCTCCGAATCCGGAGGCTTAATCGGCCCGAAGGGTCGTGCGCCGATGGGGCTCCGAATTTGGAGACTTGTATTGTCCAATCGTGATATCCACGAAGGGAGCTCCGAATCCGAAGGCTTTATCGGCCCAAAGACGTCGTGCGCCGATGGGGCTCTGAATCTGGAGACTTTATTTGGCCAATTGTGATATCAACGAAGGGCTCTTCGAATCCACAGGCTTTATCGGCCCAAATGCGTCCTGCGCCGATGGGGCTCCGACTCCGGAGACTTTATTTGGCCAATCGTGATATCCACGAAGGGCGCTCCGAATTCGGAGGCTTTATCGGCCCAAAGGTGTCGGGCACCGATGGGGCTCCCAATCCGGAGACTTGTATTGGCCAATCGTGATATCCGCTCTTAATTTCTTATCCTTTTAGGTCATATACAAAGCTCAATGCATGCCTAAGAGTGCTTAGAAATGGAAGAGGGCGGAAAATGAAACATCAAACAACCTTTTCAAAATTTCTAAAACAGGGTTCTCCACTCGAGCACAGCTTCTGCTGCTCGAGTGGAACCCTTTGGTCTACAAAAGTACTGGTTACTTCATTTTTGCACTCGAGCGTGACTTCAGACGCTCGAGCTGAGAGTCAAACATGTGACTGGACACTCGAGCATAACTCTCCCCCGCTCAAGCGGACATCAATGTCTGTAAAACTTTTGGGAGCTTACATTTTACGTTCGAGCGGCGCTTTCCCAGCTCGAGCGGACCCGACAAATTCTAGAATTTCCAAAATTGTTTTTGAAGCTCAAACTCAACCCAAAAAGGCTCCAAAACTCATGTTTTTTATACAAAAGCATAGAAGGACATCATATAACATAAGAACATAAGTAATTGGGACCAATTGACTAAAATCATGATCCACCTCATAAATTATCTTGAATTCTCTTCATAAATTTCAAAACTCATGCATTCAACCTCATTCAAACTCCATATCTTCATCAATCATGCATGCATGTTAATTTTTGACTCCAATTCTATTTCAAATGGTACAAATGATACTTATAATCATGAAACTTGTGAAAATTATGCATGCATGTTAAATTTGGTGCTCAATTCCTCATGTCCATCATGCCTCATGCTTGATTATGCAAATTCATGGCAATTCTAAACATGCATGTGCATATAGACTTCAATTTCATCATAATCAACTCAATTCTTGCCCTCATTTACACATCTTGCTTGAATTCACTTATTTACGAATTTAATTTCATGAAGTTGAGCTCAAATACTCACCTAGAGGCTCTAATTCTCACAAATGTAGTCAAATCTTGTACCAATTCCCTTAGTCTTCCAATCTCTTAGCAAAATCTTCAATTTTGGCCTCTCTCTCTTTCTCTCTCTAAGCCATGTTCTCTCTCTCTCTCTCTCTCTCTCTCTCTCTCTAGAGTATATGATCAGATTTTGAGCTCAAAAAAGAAGTTAAGTGTGTTTGGCCCCCTTTATATACACACCCTTAATCAAGTTTCCTTAACACTTGTTAATTGTGCACAATTAAATCAATTTAATCTAATTAATTTGATCCGAATCAATTTTCAATTAAATTTCGACGTAGGCTCTAAAAATTACGCTAATCACAACAGCATAATCAATTTCAGTTTTTGATGCCTCTACGGCCTTCAATTTAAATTCTAAAGCAAAAAATCAAACACATTATCCTACGGTGAACAGATAGAAATACAAAAACACATATAATCATATAATTATTACTCAAAACCATATCAAGCGTATAATCACGATCATTATTAAGATCAATTAGCATAACACGGGACAATGTTATCATAGTTCTACAGGAGTAGGAACAAGTGTTGTTCTCTTCCAACTATAGGAACCCCTTCCAACCCCCTGGGTGTAAATTCAAACATAGGATTAGTGAACACCCATGTGCAAGGAATGGTTTCAAGCATGGGATTTGAAAACATCCTCATACCATTCCCTTGTGTTGGCCCAGACCCACCAATTTGTATGGTTTCGTTGGTAGGTAATGGTACATTTTGATTTGCCAATGGTCTCGAAGGAACTTCATACCATGATTGAGGCACAGGTGATAACCTCTCATGATTTTGATTACTAGTCTGACCATTAGTTTGTCCATTATTTTGCATAGGCTGTTTATCTCGAGCTAATCTATGCTGACAAGAATTCATGTTTTCTTCAGTCTGTCTTACGATAGCTGGTTGATGAGAGTTCATTCGATCCATAAAGGATGTCACCCATTTTTCCATTGTATATATTAGTTGTTGTCCCATAGCATCTACTAAACCTCCCCATGGATTCATTGGTTGGGTAGAAGGAGCAATTGATGGTCCAGTTTCATGGCCTTATCCAGTATTTTGGATATGTGTTGCATATTCTGAAGTGTTGGTTTGTTCGACCATTTGTGGAAGATCTGATGGGATAGGTGCATCCATAGGATGTGATATTACATTATCCTCTAGGTTAGGTGCTTCTATCTCTTCTTCAGCACCTTTTTTAGCGTTCATTTTCTCCTTGTCTCCTATGTCTAGCCATTATTTATGGTCCCACTGGGCATGCCAAAAATATATGTTGGCTTTTTTGGCTTTCGAAGGTTAATTATGTAATTTTAAGCGTGCCGGTAAGGATCAATAAGTTCTTACAGAAAGTTTCATTGCCAGCTAATTATCAGACGATTGTGTTGAAATTCTTTCAGCCTCAATGAAGAGGATTTTTATTGATGACTTTGCTTAGGAGAAACTTATAAATAATAATAAATACAAAACAGTTCAAAATTGAATTTCATTAAGTAAATGAGAATTTACAATGACCCAGCCTCGAAGAGGTTCACAGCAACAAATTACTTGAAACTACTTGTAGACACCCCATTTTTGACCGTCCTCAAGACTTGGATGTCACCATTTGAACACTCGGTGATCATCCATGTTTGTGTTCATCCTGAGTTCTCGGAGGTCTCGACCACGCGCCTTGCCTCAAGACCTCTCGACTTACCTGTTTTGTGTTTGGTTTTTGCACCAAACACTTGTTGTTTTGCTTCTAAGGGCAGGGAATGGCTTGTTGGCCATCCCCACACCTCACCGGCCATGGCTTGAGGCTACTGGCCATGTTTTGTTGCCACCGGCCATTGGTGATGGCCGGTCAGCACTCTTGGTGGTCGGCCGGCCACCTTTGTTGGTCAAATGGCCATTTTTGTTGGTCGACCACTGTTCATCTACTTTTGGCAGATATTTTGTGCCAGCTGGCACCCACTTTGCACCCCCTTCATACACGTGTATGGAGGGATTTCCTCTTGCTTAGCTTGTTTTGTAAGCTTTGCAAGAGTGAACCTCTATAAGAGGAGGGCTTCTCCTCCCTCCTCAGGGGTTCCAAGAAAATTCCAGAGCTGTGAGATTAGGGTTAAGGTTTGTGTATCTATCCATCTCTATATCTCCCTCTCCTTTTGAGTTGTGTGTGTATAAGTGTGTGTTTGTTCTTACTTTTGTGCACAAACACCTACCATTACACTATACCTTGGTTACTGAGGTGCCAAAGGGGTGTTCTTGAAGTTTTTGAGCTGGTTTTGACCTAAAGAAAGGGGCTGGAATAGTCTTTGGGAAGAAAGTCTTCAAGGGTAAGAACTTTACCCCTTTATTCCCCATTTTTGTTTAGGCTTTTAGCCATCCTTGCATCTGTTTTTAAGCTTAGTCTATAACTAATAAAAGTTCTAATTTTGAGTGCTTAAAATAGTTGTTTAAGGTTGTTTTGGTGTTTGGGGTTGTTTGACCCCTCTTAGGCCTTGTTTAGCCTCATTTTTGTGCATTTTTGGTGAGCTTCGGGACCACCTTGTCTTGGCCTTCCCACCACTGAAATCCAGTGGTGGGGATAGAGTTTTAAGGTCCTAAGAAGGAGAGAGCCATCCCCTCTCCTTATTGTTTTCAATACTTGCCATTTTAGCCTCATGTGTGAGCACCTTGTTTAAGTCCATGTTGGCCATGTCTTAGCTGGTATTTGGTAGTATTTTGCCATGGTTTACCTCTGTTTTAAGTTGGTTTAGACACACCATGCATGCTTTGCATACTTGTCGTGTAATGCCATGAAATTGCCTCAACATGCTTTGTACTTTGAGCCTTGTTTTTAGCATGATTTTGGCCTAGCTTTGTGAAGCTTTTTATGCATGTTTTAGTATGCTTGAGGTCTATTTTTGGTTGTTTGGGTCATCTATGACTTGCTTTGTATAGCTACCATGCAATCTCCCTTGTAGGCCTTGAGTGTTGGCCCCTCTAGCATGCTCTCCTTGCATCATTTCAGTGGTTGATTCTAAGACTGTGGTCAGCCAAGTTCAAGATCTCCAACTCATTCTGCATGACATTCATGCAGAAGGCATGTATCTCAGTGAATCCTTCCAAGTTGCTGCCTTAGTTGAAAAATTACCACAAGGCTCGAAGGAATTCAAGAACTACCTCAAACACAAGCGTAAGGAAATGACTTTGGAAGAATTGATTGTGTGTTTAAGGATTGAGGAGGATAACCACAATTTTGAGAAGCGGGCTGGTAAGCATCCAATGGAGTCTAAGGCAAATGTGGTGGAACATGCTCCAAAAGCAAAGAAACAGAAGTATTCTGAAGAGAGTTTCACACAAGGCTCTAAAGGAAGGGAAACTAAGAAGTACAAGTTCAATGGCAAATGTTACAACTGTGACAAAGAGGGACATCGAGCCAAAGATTGTCGTAGCAAGTGTAAAGGCAAAGGAAGATCAAGCAAGTAGGCTGCTTAAGCCAATATGACCAAAGTGGACAAAATTTCCAATGGCGTAGATGACATAAATTTTTTTGTAGTTGTTTCTGAGGCAAACCTTATTGGAAATCCTAAAGAATGGTGGGTGGACACTGGTGTTATTCGCCACATCTTATTCTATAATGGACAACGGTGAATAACTTTTTATGAGCAACTCCTCGACTTCTAAAGTTGAAGGACAAGGGAAGATTATTCTGAAGATGACATCTGGAACTGAACTCAATCTCAACAATGTGTTGCATGTACTGGACATTCGCAAGAATCTAGTCTCCGGATCTCTATTGAGTAAAAATGGGTTTAGGCTAGTTTTTGAAAGCGGCAAATTTGTACTTACAAAAAATGGGTTGTATGTAGGAAAAGGTTACATGTTTGATGTCATTTTCAAAATAAATATAATGACTATTGTACCATCTGTTATTAATAATAATACATCTTCTTCTTACTAGCTTGAGTCTTTAAATTTGTGGCATGGTAGACTAGGACATATTAATTATGGATCTTTGCGTAGATTAATTAATATGGAATGTTTACCTAAATTTGACATTGATTTAAATTATAAACTTGAAATTTGTGTTGAGACAAAATTAACTAAAACTTCTTTTCATTTAATTGAACGAAGTACAGAGCCGTTTGAATTAATTCATAGTGACATTTGTGATTTTAAATCAATTCAAACTAGAGGTGGGAAAAAATATTTTATCACTTTCATAGATGGCTATATAGTTATGTTTATTTAATTCGAACCAAAGATGAAGCTTTGGAAACTTTCATTCAATATAAGAATGAAGTTGAAAATCAACTTGGTAAGAAAATTAAGAAACTTAGAAGTGATAGAGATGGTGAATATGAATCACCTTTTGGTGAGTTTTGTAAAGAACATGGAATAATTCATCAAACTATCGCTCCTTACTCACCTTAACAAAATGGAATTGCTGAAAGGAAAAATAGGACTTTAAAAGAAATGATGAATGCCATGTTAATAAGTTCTGGATTACCTTAGAACTTGTGGGGGAAAGCAATACTTTCTGCTAATTATATTCTTAATAAAGTACCCCGGAAGAAAGTGAATCAAACACCTTATGAAATGTGGCATGAGAGAGTACCATCCTACAAATACCTAAAAGTATGGGGGTGTTTGGCTAAAGTGGCTATTCCTAGTCTTAAAAAGACTAAGATAGGTTCTAAAACTATTGATTGCATATTCGTTGGTTATGCCAAGAATAGTAGTGCATATTTGTTCTTGATTCATAAGTTAGAACATCCTGAAATGCATGTAAATACTGTTATTGAATCTTGGAATGCATCTTTCTTTGAACATGTGTTTCCTAATAAAATTGGACAAGAGACTAGTACTAATAAAAAATCTTATGATGCTATTACTAGTCATGATCAAGAATAAGATCAAGAACAAGAGCAAGAGATAGATCAAAATAAGGAAAAGGAACCTAAGTGTAGTAAACATGCTAGAATCTCAAAATCTTTTGGTCCAGATTTTCTAACTTTTTTGTCAGAAAATAAGCCTTTAACTTTCAAAGAAGCTATGTCCAGTCCTGAGGCTCCTTTATAGAAAGAAGCTATAAATAGCGAAGTTGAATCCATCCTGCAAAATTACAGTTAGGAATTGGTGGATTTGCCACTAGGTTCTAAACCTCTTGGATACAAGTGGATTTTCAAAAGAAAAATGAAAGCAGATGGATCAATTGACAAATACAAGGCAATGCTTGTGGTCAAAGGATAGAGACAAAAAGAAGGTCTTGACTACTTTGACACATACTCACCAGTTACTAGAATAACATCTATTAGAATGCTAATTGCCATTGCATCTTTGTACGATCTAAAAATTCATCAAATGGATGTTAAAACAGCTTTCTTAAATAGTGAGTTAGATGAAGAAATTTACATGGAACAACCAGGAGGATTTTTTGTTCCATGAAAAGAAAAGAAAAGTGTGCAAATTGGTTAAATCATTATATGGTTTAAAACAAGCGCCAAAGCAACGGCATAAGAAATTTGACGAGGCAATGATGTCAAATGGATTTAAAATTAATGAATGTGACAAATGTGTTAATATTAAAAACACAAACAACGGTAATGTTATAGTATGTCTTTATGTGGATGATATGCTCATCATAGGTAGTAATAATGGCATGATTAAAACTACCAAGAAAATGTTGAATAAACATTTTGACATGAAAGAAATGGAGATTGCTGATGTAATTCCTGGTATGAAAATTACCAAAACGTCAGAAGGATATGCTTTGTCACAATCACATTACATTGGGAAAATACTTGACAAATTCAGCAAAGATGATGATCATCTTGCTAGAACACCTGTGGATGTTAATTAGTTTCTTTCTAAAAAATGTACAGGAAAATATTTCTCAATTAGAATATGCCCAAATTATTAGAACATTAATATACTTGTGTAGACACCCCATTTTTTACTAACCTTAAGACTCAGACATCATCGTTTGTGCGCGCGATGATTGTGCATGTTTGTGCTCGTTTTGAGTTCCAGGGCTTTCGGCTGAGCGCCTTGTCTCAGGGTCTCTTAACTCTCTTTGTTTTTGGCCTGGTTTTTGGATCGGACCTTGGTGCCTTTGCCTGGAGGGAGAGAGAGGCCTGTAGGCCACTTTTTGTAGCTGTAGGCTACTTTTCCCTCTTGTAGGCCACTTGCTGCAACTCGTAGGCTAGTTTTCGGAGCTTTCGGCTGAGCGCCTTGTCTTGGGCCTCTTGGATCCCTTCTTTTTCGTTTGTTTTTGGACCATACCTTGCTTCCTCTTGCCTGGAAGGAAGGGAAGGGCCTGTCGGCACTTTTTGTAACTGTAGGCTACTTTTCCCTCTTGTAGGCCACTTGAAGTGGCCTACGGCCATTTTTATGCTTTTGTAGATATTTTTGGTGCCAGCTGTGCCAGCTGTTGGACACAAAATACAAGCTCCATACACGTGTATGGAGGGATTCAAGCAAGCTCTAAGCTTGTCAAGTAAGCTTCTCCTTGCTTTGGTTATATAAGGAGAGGTGCTTCCCCCTTAGATAGGGTTCAGAATTTGGAGAAGCAAATTTTCCCCCTCTCTCTAGAATCCTCTCTCTTTTCCCTTTTAGTGCTTGAAAGTGAACTTTCTTCACATTTTTGCAAAGTGACTCTTAGCCAAACACCACCATCATTGAGCTGAGGTGCTTGGAGGTCTTGTTTGGAGCCTAAAAGCTAGTTTTCCCGCTCAGTAGTTCTGCTCTTTTTGCTGTGCTTCAAGGGTAAGTCTTTACCCTCTTTAAAGCTTTGCTTTAGTTGCTTACATAGCCATCTTTGCATGCTTCTTTGGGCTTAGCTTTCAACTGTAAAGACTTCTACTTTTAAGTGTTAAAAATGGTTGTTTAAGGCCTTGTTTGAGTAAAGGGTGGTCTACCCTCTTTTGTGGCTTATTTTGCTTTGCTTTGTGCTAGCTTTTAATGCCTTCCAAACCATCTTGTTTTGGTCTTTTAACCACTGAATTCCAGAGGAATTTCAGTGGTGGAAAGGTGGTTTTGAGGTCCCAAATAGGTGGGGGTAGTCCCCCCCTCCTCTTCTCTTGTTTGCATGTGTTGATGGCCTATCAAATGAGCATGCTTTTCTACCATTTTGAAGCTTGGTTTAAGCATGTTTTTCCATTGATTTTCCATGATATAACTCTATTTTTGGCTGGTTTGGTTACCTCTTGCATGCTTCATACACTAGTAGTGTAATCCTTCTTGCTAGCCTAACATGCTTCATGTCTTAGCCTATAATTCTAGCATGTATTGGCTCCACTCCAGCATGTTTTTGGCCATTATTTAACATGCTTTAACTTTGATTTTGGTTGGTTGGGTCACCTCTTGCTTGGTTTTTGCAATTGTAGTGCAATCTTGCCCATTAGCCTAGTGTACTTGGTGTTTTGGCCTTTCATTCTAGCTTGTCTTAGCTATACTCCGTGCATGTTTTTGGCATTATTTTGATATGTTTTAGGACTGTTTTGAGTGTTCTTGGCCTTTTGGGGCTTGCTTTGTATAGCTATAGTGTAAATGGCTTAACTAGTCTTGAGTTTGGAGGCCCTTAGCATGCTATATTTGTGATGTGTGCATGATATGACATCATTTGGTAGGTAATTTCAGTGCCTATATCTCTGCCATACTCTCCTATTTATCACTCTTTCATTATGTTTGACAGTTGTGCTTAATGCCTAGCTTGTGAGCCAATGCATGAGCATGTTGTTGTAGCTTTTGGTGCTTCATTTCCAGCATGATTTTGCCACTGCTTTGGCATGGTGTAGGTCTGTCCATAGTTGGTTTGACCATTTGAGATTGATAATGCGTGCCTCATGTGTAATGTCCTTCACTTGCCTTAGTGCTCTTGGCCCCTTAGCATGCATTACATGAGTTGTTAGCATGTTTTAGCATCATTTGTCGTGCCATTTCAGTGTTGAAATGTATACCATTGCATGCCATCTTTCATTTGTTGTATCACTTTGAAAGAGGTCTTAAGCCCTTTGTTGGTTTGAGCACGAAATTGAGGCGTTCATGCCCAATGGCATGATGCTTCTTTCATGCTCAAGAAGCTTGTGGCTTGGTCCGTCTTTCAAATTAGAGGACTTCTCACTTTTGGACTTAACCGGTTAAAGTGCTTATCGGTAATCTAAAACGAGTAAACAAAATGAATCAAAGTAAAACATGCCAAGATAACATGTTTGTGTTGCGTTGCATGTGTTTGGATCAGACGTTAATCCAAACATAAGAAATGAGAGACGTTTCATGCTTGAAGTGATGAAACGTGCCTCATTTCTTAGTCGCCCTCCCCCTTGATTGTGCATGATAGGGTGGAGGTCTCTTGAGTCTTGTGTGTTATTTGTGCATTCATTGACTTGTACAAACTTGGCTTCTCAACCATTGTGCATTGCGATGCTCGGTTGGTGGCTTGAGAGTCGAGTACCGCGCTCCTTTGAGCTTGAGAAATGATAAGAAGGGTGGTTGTACACACAGACCCTGCAAATGCCTTGCCTCCCTTCTGTACTCTGTTTGCAGCAAAATTGGAGTGTGCAGAAGCAAGTGACCAACAGCTTCCTCAGGTGCCCGACAATCCTCAGGTTTAGAGGTGGTCCAAAGTTGTTCTGGTTCTGGTGTAGAAGTAGCCTGGAAATTGGTTCAGTGTTCGGAAATCAAGGTGAATCCAAACAGAGGCAACCGGTGGCAAAGCGACGGATTTTCGGGAGGAAGCCGATCGAGCATGCATGCATCCTTCGCCCTCGATGCCTTTTAACTGTTTTGCTTAGACGGTTAATTTGTTGGTTCTGTACTTAATTAGTTAGCGTGCTTAGCTGATCGATTTGTGTTGTAATAACTAATTAGTTAACTAGAATAGTTAATTAGTTTGTTTTGTAATAAGTAGCTTAGCTTAGCATAGCTTAGCCTATTTATACGGACCCTCCGTCGAGAGGGCAAATGTTGTAATAAGTGTGCGTGTGTGTGTGCATGTCTTCTAACCCCATTTCTTTCTCCCTTTTACTTATCAGCTTTTGATGGTTAGTTTAGGGCATATTTCAATTAGCATATCTTATGCATGCATGCGTGCATCATTCATTTGTCTGGCATGCACCGGGCTCGGCGCATCATTCAAACTGCATTGTATTTCAATACACTTTCTTGAATACGTGTTTCAAAACATATTATCAAGTGTTGCATTCATATGCCATTCTAGATAGCCGAGCCTAGTTTAGTTGCATTTTTGCATGTGTTGCATTAGGTATCTTAACATAGCTAGGATCATGCATGATTTCTAACCAATTTCTGTTTTGGCTCGGTGTACACTGTAAGTGTTTACGCTTTAGCATCCTTGCATGAGTGTGAGTGTTGCCATGCCAGCATGCTTGCCATGATGCTATTTGCTTAAGTGTATAACTGCATGAATGCCTGTGGATGACGATTTCATTACTTGAATTGGAACAATTCATCAAAATGTGAGTTTTAAGCCCACTTGAGGATGGCAAAATCATCATGTTTTCAGCCCACTTGAGGGTGGCAAATCCGCATTTTAGCCTACTTGTGAGTAGCATCTTCAAACCATTTTCGAAAAAACAAACATGAGATGTGTTGTTCCAAATCGAGCGATTTAGTCTATACTTGTGTGCTGTGCGCATCACATAGTGAGGTTAGCTAATAAACCGAAATAAGAACACATGTGTTTTCAAAACAACATATCATGTTAGTAGAGGTCGATCCTTTGATCGGGTGAGCGGGGGGTGGTCATTTCATGACTTTCCCCCCTCGTACCCAAGTTCCCGAGCTGAGGCAACTTTGGTGATGACGGACACGTGGCCTTTGGCACGAGTCAGGGTTTCCTAAATTTCTCAAAACAAAATATTTAGGTGGCGACTCTGAAATCTGGCAAAGCAGTCCATGTTTGGGGCTTTTTGATTAAAATTGATTTTCCTAAACGATTTGCCGAATTTGGACTCTTTGGTGATTTATCAGCCTTACATTGCACTTTGTGAGATTGGATTTAGAACCGTGATAGGAGTCCAAACTGTAGTAGCTAGAACCCAATTCGCGCCCTCGCGCACAGAGCGAGTTCGGGCGGTCTACAGTTTCTGGCGACTCTGCTGGGAATTTAGAGAATTTGACTCGAACATCATGATATGTTGTTTTATCTACACTTATGTGTTTCTTTGCATTGCATTTGCATTGGTGTGCTTAAGTCATAGTGTTTGCCATCTGCTATTCCTGAATGGTTTGCCGGAGACTTGCTTGGAAAAGCGTCCCATAAGGCTGACCGGTTACGGGTTCTGCCACGATGGAAACACAAACCTCGATTTTGCCGAGGCACCCTTTTTGACCATTCGACCTAGTTGCATATCGGAAGCCATAGAGACCGTTCCATACTAGGACAGGTTGCTCACCCGAATAGGTTGTTTGAAACCGCATGCATGTGTAGTGAAACCCTAGCTTCTGACAAAATAGGGCAGGGAAACCCTACCCCATCATAGGGGTGTTTTGGCTCTCAATTAACTGGTATGTGCTTTATAGTGAAACTGTACAGGAATGTGCATATTAGTTGGCAAGTTGGTATCTGTTTTGGGGCAAAATTCAGTAGAGAGCACAGTCATTCAGCTTTGCTCATATCTGTTCTAATGAAATCAGGCTGAAGTGCTGTCTGTTTTTGCTTTTGCTAGGGTGGTCCTGGAACCATAGCTTTAGAAGGCTCCAATATCCCCCAGGTACATTGGACTTGTTTTGATAGACTTCGTCAGGTCAGTGATTCAGTTCAAGGGCAACCAGTGTTTACTTCGCTGCAGGCAAGGCAAAGAAAGGCCAGTCAAGGCTCACCGGTTCAACTGATCCGACAGTCACCAGTCGCATCACCTTTGTTCAAACTCAGCAGGCCGTGATGGCACAGAGTTCGGAAGAAGTTGTGCCCATGATAGCGGCATTAAACCAGGGAATTGCCAGACAGGATGAGACCAATGCCGAAATGCAACGCCCATCTAGGGCACCTTCCACACATCCAGCCTCGGAACCCTAATCCTCTCAAACCCGTGAACCCATTACTTCTGAGCTAATGAGAATGATTGAAGATCTTCAAAGAACTGTGGCAGATCTAGCCTTTGGGATTTCGGCTCCATCATCGACCACATCACATACTGGGAATTTCATGTCAAAAGGCTCCCCAATCTTGGGGCGGGCTGTATTGGAAGAAGGCTAATCTCTTAGCAAAGTGGAGGCCAGTGATAAGAACAAGGTCGGGGCAGGCATTGGTCCCCATGAACACCTTCAGTGGGCTGTTGAGGTTTTGAAAGCCGAAGGACTGAACAAATAGCAAGTGGTTGCAGTTGTTGCAAAGATTGTGGATGACACTTTTGCCACTCAAGTTGGGGGCAATTTGAATCAAGGGGCAAGCCAGGAGGAGGGCCGTCATACCAGAAATGTTCCTTTCAGCTCTAATCCTGCACTTGGAAGAGATCGACAAACCTAGTCAGCGCCTATCAATCCCTTTGCTAGTGCATCCAGCAAAAATCCACAAACCTCGAAGTACCAACCCCGAGGTTGGCGGGTCTTCCATTCCCTCTACATGACTTTGTCCAAAGCTTTCCAAATCCTCATTGGACAAGGCCATTTCAAACCCCTTGAGCCTCGGCCTCTCCCGAATCCGCTTTCGGCTACGCGTGATGTTGCCAAATACTGTGCCTTCCATCAACAAGCTGGCCATGACACCAACATGTGTTTTCGTTTTTGCCACGAAATACAAGATCTGAATGACAACAAGGTCATTGTCGCACCAGGTCCTCCAAACTCTATCGGAACTGGATCAGTGAACTTGGGGGATAATGTGATTATGTGATCGAGGGATGAACCACCTGCGGATAACGCTCAGTTTACTCCAAATATGGGGATGGCACGCACTATTTTGAGCCATGTGCAAATGCTGGTTATTTTACTTTCTGACTTGGGTATTAAGTTAGTTCTGTTGTATTGTTTTGATTCAGTCTTTTTATACTGAGTCAGTCGAGTTTATCTTGTTGTATTGAGTCAGTCTCATCGTTTTGAGTCAGTCTTTTTGTATGGAGTTTGTCTTGCTGTGTTAGAGGTTGGTGATCTCGGGGGTGTTAACCCGGGCATCACTATCTTGTTTTTGTGTTTGTCTTTTGCACTCTTTCTTTTGAGTCTGTTCCTGCCTTTGAGCCAGTTGTGCCAGAAGATTTTGAATGAAACGGCAGTGCTTTTCACCTACTTTTTTTATGCCTTGAAATTATTGCATTGACCTAAGTTTTTCAAAAATTTTCAAACACTGTGATAAAAACAAAGAGAAAGGAATTCCTCGGGATTTGCAAAAATTTGATCAACTAAGAGAAAGAGAGGCATACTCATCCCTCAATGAATGAGATCATGTTTGTTAATGTGAGTATTGAGAAGGATCCTGGCTTGATCCAGATTGGTTCTACATTGTCTTCAGCGCGAGCGACTAGTCGCTTTCTTAAGAGATTTCAAAAAATGTTTTGCGTGATTCTGCGAAGACCTGTGTGGAATCGCTTTTGAGATTGTGCAGCATAGAATCGTTCTCAGCCTCGACTCGACCCCTTTTGCTTTCAAAACTTGAACTTGGATTCAGAATGTTCAATGGTCAACCACAAAGGAGGCCCGTCAGGCCAGATTCGAAGCAGCCCTCGAACTAGGGGCAAGAAGGTCAAATATGATCAAAGGAAGTTTGCGTAGCTGGATCCGAAGCATCCCTTGAACTAGGGGCAAAATGTCAGATGTGCTCAAAGATTTAAAAGATGGATCATTCTGCAAACCAATGAAGACTGGCCAGAAAGCCAAATTCCAGTAGCGGAAAGAATAAAGGTATTGTTGAAGGACAACCGAGTTCCTATCCACAACACTAGGGGCAAATTCAACCCCATTGGATGAACTCCTACATCATCTGCGAACAGCAGCCATTCTCCTGGATTCAGATGGCTTAGAGATCCTATGGCTAATCTATATGGTCAAGTTGAACTTTTACCCTTGAGAGGCTCGCTGGCACGAAAACCCAGAAGGGCGACCCAGGCAAAAGTTAGAGCAAATGAAAAAGAGAAAAAAGAACAAAAAGAACAAAGAAAAAAAGAAAAAAGAAAAGAAAATATGAAAAGAATAAAAAAAAGAAAAAAGAAAAGAGAACAAATGATGAAAAGAAAAGAAAATGAACAAATGAAAAGAAAAGGAAAGAAGAAGAAATGAAACGAAAAGAAAAATAGAGCTCGCAAGGTTGAAAACCCGGAAGGGCGGCCTTGGCAAAAGTTAGAGCGTAAAAGGAGAGGTTAATACATGAGTGAACTTGACCTGGAACTACGTCAGACTTGATTCCTATCTTTGGGATACGTAGGCAACTTCATTCTGAAGTCCAGCCATAAACACTTCCAAATCAACTGTGTCCATGTAATGGTTCTGATCATCTTTGTCTTCTCTGTATCCGAGAGTTCGGTTGTGATTGTCACTTCGAGGACTGATTACAGTGCGCTGTGGTGCCATTAAGGCAAGGGGCAACTTTCCGTTGCCGTGCAGTGCCCTTTAGACAAGGGGCAATTTTCCATTATTTTGGATCTGTGGTTGTGCATCTAAAGAGTAAATTCTATGTTGGTCGAGCAGTGGCCATTTGCAAAAATAGTTTTTAAGAATTTTTAATGAAGTTGACTAATTCTCTCAAAAATTATTCCATTTTTCCAAAACTGGACCATTTCTTGGACCCAAAAAAGGAAATTTTTCAGTGCTCACAACCTGACTTGCATGATTTCAAATCAGAAAATCGAACAAGTATGTTAATCTAACTCTCATGTTGGTCAAATTGTTTTAGTAGAAAGCCAAAACAAAAAATAGTAAAAATGATGAACTAGGGGCACAGTTGAGTCAGGTTTTCTGTCTTTTCCCCCGTTGTCAGCATACTCGCCAGAAAGGGCACCATACTTGCCGGAAAAGGCAACTTGTACGCCAGAAAAGGGCACAACTGAAGCTAATAACAAAGGGTTGAAAGGTCCTACATCCTCCGAACGGCGAGGTACCAAGCCAAGTGCGAAGCGCGAACTAGAATGGAGCAGGATATTCCGCTCCCTTATTTGGACAGGTCTGACCACATCCATATTGGCCAAGAGCGTCGTCAACCGATGTCAGTTGCAGATCTGCTGCACATCCAGTCGCACCACAACCCTTCTGTGGGAAAGTTCACGAGTTGTGAGCAGAAGAAGGAGCATCTAGTAGATTACTAGGGGCAAGAGCCCACAACTTCCTGTTTATCCATCACCCATCCAGGGAGGGATAAAAAATAAGTGAGATTGAAGAATAGAGAGATGTGCGCAGAGAGAAAATTAAGAAAAAGGCTTTTTCAGAAAAATAGAGATTGAGTGCGAGAGTGATGTGAGAATCACAAATAAGAAAGGGTGGGAAACAATACCCGAAGAAACTGGCTCCTCGTGAACCGAGAGGTCTCTCGCCTTTGGAACACATCCGAGTGTTGTGTTGTGTTGTGTTTTTGTTTGTCTCGATTCTTGTTTTGAGTCGTTTTGAGTGTCAATAGATGTGTTTAGATTGTTTTACCTTTGTTTTCCATTGTTGAGTCATTTTTTTTTTTTGCTGTGTTCAGTCGTAGGCTCAATACCCGGTCGAGAACTCTCATTCTCAATTTCAAAAATGAATCGTTTTGTGGTCAGAGTGCTATGTTGTTCTCCACATTTGTGCAAAACAGGATTTGTTCTTTCAGAAAACCGTAGGGTTCAACCCAGGTCATATGAAAACAGTAAAACCAGGACCTATCTGAAGCTATATAGGTTCCAGACTACAAAGCAAAAGAAAAGAGGGAAAATGTCGGGCATCTGAGTTTGTTTCAACTTCAGTAAGTTCCGTCATTGCATTTCATATGTACATTTTCAGGCCTTGCCAATGCTCCGAAGAATGAGTGTGCCTCTATCTCAAGCTCAGGATCATGTTTGCTTCAAGCCAGAATGGCGATCAGAAGTGCTCTTCCTGAGTACAATTTCCTGCCAAAGGCATCTTGGTTGTGTTTGCAATGAGTTCCTAGGAGATCAACTGCGACGGTGGAAACTAGAGTTCAAATGGCTGATGCCTAGAACGTAAAGGTTCGGGATTTCCGAGACTAAAGTCTGGTTTAAATACCTAGGGGTGTATCCTCGGCTTGAAATCTGTATGGAAGCCCCATAGGTTGAGATAGCATGTATGCACCTCAATTCTAGATACTAAACCAACCTAGTCTGTCACCCCGTTGGAGAATAAGGAAAGTTGTGAATATGGTCAGGAAGAAAAGTGGCATCCAACGTGTTCTACGTGAAGAATCCTTGTCGGCATTTCAGAACCTTTATACTGTGAGTTGAAGGAAAGAGTTCGAAAAACGCAAGGTAAGAATTCGAAGAACGCAAGGTAAGAGTTCGAAGAAGACAAGGGGAGATCCCCATCAGAGTCGAGCGGTTCATCGCCACTCACCCCATGGGGTGCTTTTTCAAGTGCTGCTTTGTCTGTTTATTGCATTCCCCAAACATCATGCACTGCATTGCTTGTAACATGTATCGTTTCATCGCGCTTATTGCATTTATTTGCATAGTGTGTTCTTGTATCATTTATCCGTTCACGCTGCGCAGCGTTTAGGATCGTTGTCCTCCGGGGCTATCTCAGGTTGCGTCGAGTGCACCCCTGAGCGGTTGTTTTCTTCCTCTTCTCACGATTTCAGCGTACTTAGAGTCTGTTCCTTCCTCACACGATTTCAGCGTGTTTTGAATTTGTCTTCCTCTTTTCACGACTTCAGCGTGGTTAGAGTGTGCCCTTCCTCACACGATTTCAGCGTGTTTGGAATTTGTTTACCTCTTCTCACGATTTCAGTGTGGTTAGAGTCTGTTCCTTCCTCACACGATTTTAGCGTGTTTGGAATTTGTCTTCCTCTTCTCACGGTTTCAGCGTGGTTAGAGTCTGTTCCTTCCTCACACGATTTCAGCATGTTTGGAATTTGTTTACCTCTGTAGACCGCTCGAACTCCGCTCCGCGCGCAAGGGTGCGAATTGTAGTTCTAGCTACTACAGTTCGGACTCTTGTCACGGTTCTGAATCTAATCTCACAAAGTGCAATGTAAGGCTGATAAATCACCAAAGAGTCCAAATCCGGCAATTGGTTTTGAAAAATCAATTTTGAATCAAAAAGCACCAAACATGGACTGCTTTGCTAGATTTCGGAGTCGCCACCTAAATATTTTATTTTGAAAAATTTAGGAAACCCTAACTCGTGCCTAAGGCCACGTGTCCGTCATCACCAAAGTTGCCTTAGCTCGGGAACTTGGGTACGAGAGGGGAAGGTATTGAAATGAGGACCCCCACTCGCCCGATCAAAGATCGACCTCTACTAACATGATATGTTGTTTTTGTAAACACATGTGTTCTTATTCCAGTTTATTGGCTAACTTACTATGTGATGCGCACAGCATAGAAGTATAGACTCAATCGCTCAATTTGGAACAAAACATCTCGTGTTTGTTTTTTGAAAATGGTTGGGAGGTGCTACTCACAAGTAGGCTAAGTTGCGGATTTGCTACCCTCAAGTGGGCTTAAAACATGATGATTTGCCACTTCTAGTGGGCTTAAAACTCACATTTGGCGAATTGTTCCAATTCAAGCAATGAAGCCTTCATCCACAAGCATTCATGCAGTTATATCAAATAAGCACATAGCCTCATGGCAAGCATGCTGTCATGGCAACACTCACACTCATGCAAGGATGCTAAAGCACAAACACTTACAGTGTACTCCTAGCCAAAATAGAAAACCAGTTAGAAATCATGCATGATCCTAGTTTATGTTGAGTGCCTAATGCAACACATGCAAAATGCAACTAAAATAGGCTCGGCTATCTAGAATGGCATATGAATGCAACACTTGATAACATGCTCTGAAACACGTATTCAAGAAAGTGTATTGAAATACAATGCAGTTTGAATGATGCGCCGAGCCCGGTGCATGCAAGACAAATGAATGATGAATGCATGTAAGCATAAGGATGCTAATTGAAATATGCCCTAAACTAACCACCAAAAGCGGGTAAGTAAAAGGGAGAAAGACGTGGGGTTGGAAGACATTCACACACACACACGCACACTTATTACAACATTTGCCTTCTCGACGGAGGGTCCGAATAAATCAACTAACTAGCTACGCTAAGCTAATTAATTACAAACCGAATTGAAGCTAGCTATACTAAGCTAATTAGAATATTACAAAGATGAAATAAATCAGCTACATACATTAACTAATTAATTACAGAATCAGCAAATTAACTATCTAAACAAAGCAGTTAAAATGTCCTCGAGGGGAGGAAGATATGCATTCTCGATTGGCTTCACTCAGAAATCCACTATCGTGCCTCATGATGCCTCTGTTTGCACTCTTTTGGACTTCTGAAAATTATGCCAACTTCCAGAATGCTTCTGACCCACCCTAGGAACATGCTGAGGGATGGTCGGCCAAGAGGGATGGCCATCAGCCACTTTTGATAGCCGATCGGCAGACTTGGTGGCCGGTCAGCAGCTTTGATGGCCGGTCGGCCACTGCTTCCTGCAATTTCTCATTTTGCTGCAACAGAGCACAAACAGAGGCATGACAATGTGTTTACAAGAAAATGTGTGTACAACCACACTCCTTATCATGTCTCAAGCTCAAAGGAGTGTAGTGCTTGGCTCTCGTGCCATCAATCACGCATCTCAATGCATGATGGCCAAAGAGTCAAGCTTGCATAATGTCGATGAATGCACAAATAACACATAGGACTCGAGAGGCCTCTACCCTATCATGCACAATCAAGAGGGACGGCGACAAAGAAATGAGGTGAGTTTCATCACTTCAAGTATGAAACGCCCCTCGTTTCTCGTGTTTGGATCAACTTCCGATCTAAACACAATACAATGCAATACACATGCAAACAACATGCAATGCAACAACATGCAAACACAATGAGTAATGCAACAACATGCCAAACACAATGCAATGCAACAATATGCAAACAACATGAGCATGGCAAGTTAGAGTCCTTAAGCATGAAAGCTAGTGAAGGATACAGCACAAGGGCTATGTAATACAGTACTGAATGGACCAAACCAGCCCCAAATTGACCTCATGTATGCCAAAATAGTGGCCAAAGTGCTCCGAAATGGTAGCATGAAAGGCAAAATGATGATGCTCAGGCAATGGCTCATGATTGACGCATAAGGGTACAACTCTCAAGAGCACTTAGAGAGTGAAAAACATGGAAGTGTGACAACACTATATGCTCTGAAATAACATGCCAAATGATGCCAAATCATGCACATATCAGAAATAAAGCATGCTAGAAGGCTCAAAGCTTAAGGCTAGCAAAGGCACTTGCATTATAGCCATATCAAGCAAGCCCCAAAAGGACAAGATGACTTAAAGCAGTCCCAAGGCAGGTCAAAACAATGCCAAAACATGCATGAAGTAGAGCTAACACATGCTAGAATAGGAGGCATAAAGCATGACGCATGCAAGGCCAAAGAGCATGATTACACTACAAGTGTAAGAAGCCAATGTGGGATGCTCTAACCAACCAAAAACAGAGTTGTATCATGGAAAAATAAGACCCAAAACACACTGAGATGGTAGCCCAAAAGCTTAGGCATGCATGCATACAAGTTAGGCCCTGATCAAGGCATAAACAATAACCCTCCAAAAGCATTGAAAGAGTGAAACATGAGAGAGTATGACCACACTTCATACACTGAAATCATGGTAGAAATGAGGCCAAAGCATGCAAACAACTCAAATAACACATGCTAGAGACTTGGAAACTCAAAGCTAGTGAGCAAGATTGCACTATGGCTATACAAAGCAAGGCATGCATGACCAAAATCACTTAAAATAGAGCTTAAGCATGGCAAAACATGAGTAAAAGCTTGCTGGAGTGGAGCCAAAAACATCCCAAAATGATGATCCAAAGCATGATGCATGTTAAGGCTATAGGGAGGATTGCACTACAAGGGTATGAAGCATGCAAGAGGCAATCAAACCGACCCAAATCAGAGCTATATCATGTTAAAATAAGGCCTAAGACATGCTAAAATGGAGCCAAAACATGCTAGAAAGACATGCTACTTTGATGAGCCATCAACACAAGCAAACAAGAGAAGAGGAGGGGGGACAACCCCTACCCATTTGGGGTCTCAAAACACACTTTCCACCACTAAAATTCCTTTGGAATTTAGTGGTTAAAAGGACAAGAGAAGCTGATTTCAAAGGCCTAAAGAGATGGCACAAAACAAAGCAAAATAAGGCACAAAAGGGGGTAGACCACCCCCAAAACCAAGGAAGCCTCAAACAAACACTTTAAGCACTTAAAAATGAAGCTTTTTACAGTTTAAAGTTAGGCTTAAAACATCATGCAAATGAGGCCAAATAAGCAATGAAAACAAAGCTTAAAAGGGGCTAGAGACTCACCCTTGAAGAACAACTTCAAAGCAGCAACTTCAGAGGAAAAAACCAAGCTTTTAAGCTTCAAACAAACCTTCAAGAACCTCAGCTCAAGAGTGAAGGTGTTTCACTAGGTGCTTTAGTGCAAAAGTGCGAAGAAAAACCACAAGGCACAAACTAGTGCAAGTATAGAGAGAGATGGAGAAATATAGAGAGAGAAGGATATGTATAGCCCTAATGTAATTTTTCGAAACCTCTGAAAGGGGAGAGGAGCCTCCCCTCTTATAGAAATCCAAGTCTCAAGCTTGTTGGACAAGCTAGAGGCTTGTTATATGTAATAGCCCGACCCTCGTACATGATTCTGGTATCTTTTCAGCTCTCTATTCTGTGTTTTCGAATGCATATTATGAAATTCTATGTGAAATTACATTGAATTAAATGAAACTTAGAAAAATGGATTTCTATCTGTTGGTTTGGAACATTATCTGTCACAATTAACCTATTTGAGTCTGAAATTGGGTGCCTTAGAGGCTTAATTTTCAGAAATTGATTTGATATTTGGAATCTGCATAATTTTTAAGCTCTAATTAGATTTTCTATGAAATTTCAATTTGGGATGCCTAAACGATTGAATTCTGTCTTATTATAAACATAAATATCTAGATATATATATATATATATATCAAGTTCTTGACCACTTGACTTAGATCTCCTGGAGGAACAAAACTAGAGAAGGGTTTTGGAGAAGAAGGGAAAACGTGGGTGTGGGAGAGAAGCTCTCCAAGTGAGGAAATTTAGGGATTTTGTGAAGATTGCTTAGATTGACCTCAAGGTATGGAAATTTCTTAATCTAGTCCCTCTCTCTCTTGATCTTGGTAGGGAATTCTTCCTTTGTTTTGAAAGTTATGGTCGATGTGAGGATTTTATGAGATAAATTATGTTGTTGAACCAAATTGAGTTATGGAGGGAGATCTATATCTTGATTCCTTGTTATTTCATGAGAATATTCAACTATGGGTTTGAATTTGAAGTTTGAGTAGCTCTTTATGCATATGTTTGTGTAAACCCAAAAACATGGGAATTATGGAAAGATCATGGTTGGCTTGAGTATGGATTTCATGGTTGAAAGTGTAAGGAAGGTTGTGATTGCTTTGTTATATGATTTAGCACTTTAATTTGATGTTGAATCCAGTTTTGAGAACTTGTGTTGTGTTGGAAAAGATGAATTTTTGATATGGAACAGAGCTGCCCAAGTCTGGGCTACGGCCGCTCGAGCGGAGGCCATGGCCGCTCGAGCGGGGAAATTATCCTCTCAGCAGTTTTTCCAAAATTACCCTGTCCGCTCGAGCGGAGAAATTCCCGCTCGAGCGCAAAAATCAACCTCTCAGCATTTTTTTTTTGAATTGTACAGTCCGCTCGAGCGGCCAAAGTGGCGCTCGAGCGGAGGACTTATTTCCAGGAAAAATTGTGTTTGTTCAGTTTTGCGTGCTGGGCTCTCCAGTCTTTTTAGAATATTTTTCTGAAGATATTAAAATGATTATAAATTCATGTGAAGTATGGTGACTCAGAGAATGGTTCCTATGATTAAAGAAGAAAGAGAACTAATTTACAAGTTATAATTGTGTGCAGGGCACACTCCAGAAGGAACTAGCACGCCTCCACAACACTGTGAGTAATAGTACATTAAACGTACAGTTATTTACCGTCAATGTCTGTTAATAACATTCTGTTTTCCGTCAGTTACGATATTAATATATATTGATTTGACCCACAATAAAAGAAAAAAGAAATGTTGAAAAGACACACGTACATATTTGTACGTCCTGAGCCGTAAGGCTGTCCTGGGCCGTAGGGCTGTCCTGGGCCGAAAGGCTGTTCTGTTATAACTGTACTACTAGGCCAACGGTCGTTCTAAAAATAAAGTAATTTCGGACTCATTGTTGGATTTCGGAGAATACACTGTTATATATTGCGATTGAAGTTAGCTATTAAACTGCCTAAGTATTATTACTCATTGAGCTTGTCTCACTCTGTTATTTTGTCTGATCCTGTAGGAAATCAACTGGGTTGTCAGTCCTAGCCTCTTTAGCATCTACCTTTTGCCAGCCTAAGGACAACCAGACACTTGGAGAAGCCTTTTGCATGCTAGCGCAGCTTTGTTGGGCTTGGTCTTTTGTACTAATGTTCGCTGACTTTAGTCGATTTGTACCTATCATTTTGTTAAATGCCCATTCTCTGGGCTGAACTTGTAGATATGTATATGACATAATTTCAGATGCAAATTCACTATATATTTAATTCTAAGTCATGGTCCTGGCATATTATAGTAGCTCAATGGATGTATCTGCATGTTATTTTATTATATTAACGCTTCCATTCAAGCCCCGAATATTCTATATAGCAGGTTAAGTGTCTGTTTCTGATTAGGTCATGCCCAAAACTTTTAGGGGCGGGTTAGGGGCGTGACATTACAATCCCTCCATACACGTGTATGGAGGATGCGTTCTGTGCTCACCAGCTGGCACAGCTGGCAATAAAAATATCTGCAAAAGCAAAGAAAAGGGCCTCGGCCAAAAAGTATGGCCGACTGGCCATTAAAGGTGCCGACCGGCCATCAGTGAAGCCAACCAGCCACCACTGATGGCCGATGGAAAGAGGGCATGGCCGATGGCCAACAAACCACCCTCTTCCCTCAAAAACAAAGCCACAAGCTCTTGGTCCATAACCAAGCACAAAATAGACAAGCTGGGAGGCTCCAAGGCAAGGCGCATAGCCGAGACCTTCAAGAACTCAAAACGAACACGAGTATGGATGATCATCGAGTGTTCAAACGATGACGTCCAAGTCTTGAGGACGGTCAAAAATGGGGTGTCTACAACCTCTTCTCACAGTTTCAGCGTGGTTAGAGTCTGTTCCTTCCTCACACGATTTCAGCGTGTTTGGGATTTGTCCTTCCTCCTCTCACGATTCCAACGTGGTTGGAGTATGTTACCCTTTTGCATTTACTGCACTACCTGTTACATCCTTCGCATCATATCCATGTTATCATGCATCCTTTTCTACTTGCATTGTTATACATGTTCCATCCTCTCGTTTGACATGCGTTTGCACGTACGTTTCTCCTCTCGCGTTTGACATGCATTTGGACGTACCTTTCTCCTCTCGCGTTTGACATGCGTTTGGACGTACCTTTCTCCTCTCGTGTTTGACATGCATTTGGACGTACCTTTCTCCTCTCGCATTTGACACGCGTTTGGATACCTTTCTCCTCTGGCGTTTGACATGCGTTTGGTTGCCCTTCTCCTCTCGCGTTTGACATGCGTTTGGACGTACCCTTCTCCTCTCGCATTTGACATGCGTTTGGATGTACCTTTCTGCTCACGCGTTTGACATGCCTTTAGACATACCTTTCTCCTCTCACGTTTGACATGCGTTTGGACGTACCTTTCTCCTCACGCGTTTGACATGCGTTTGGACGTACCTTTCTCCTCTCGCGTTTGACACGCGTTTGGATACCTCTCTCCTCTCGCGTTTGACACGTGTTTGGACGCCTTTCTCCTCTCGTGTTTGACAAGCATTTGGACGCCTTTCTCCTCTTGCAATTGACACGCATTTGGACGCCTTTCTCCTCTCGCGTTTGACATGCATTTGGTTACCTTTTTCCTCTCGCGTTTGACACGCATTTGGTTGTCTTTCTCCTCTCGCGTTTGACACGCGTTTGGTTGCCTTTTTCCTCTCACGTTTGACACGCATTTGGATGACTGTGCTTTCTTGCGCAGTCCTTCTCCTTTTGCGTTTGATACACTAGGAGGTGTTTCGTTTGAGACTTTGGGTGTTCCCGATAGTCGCTTTTAGTCTTTCCTGCGTGAGCCGTAGTTAAAATTGCATATAATTTTCTTACATCCTTTCTGCGTGAAATGGGGTTTGACTTGTAAGTATCGCGCGCAGCGTGTTTGTGCGTTTATGTTTCTCATGTGTGAGATTACCATACCTTATCAGTTTGCTTCAAATGTTGTATTTACTTTGCATAATATTTGCATAAATGCTTCATTATAGCTCCATTTGCATAATCATGAGTTATGCTCTTGCATCATGCATGTTCAGTTGCATTTTACCCCAGCCTGCAGGCGCATCTGTATTGTTTTGCCTGTCTGTCTAAGTCTTCGTCCTTGTAAAAAATGTGTCGTCTCTGAGCTTTGACATTCACTCCTGTCATTTCATGACTTCCGAGTTCTGTCAAAGAGGGGCAACTGTAGACACCCCATTTTTGACCGACCTTAAGACTCAGACGTCATCGTTTGTGCGCGTGATGATTGTGCATGTTTGTGCTCGTTTTGAGTTTCCGGGGCTTTCGGCTGAGCACCTTGTCTCGGGGTCTCTTAACTCTCTTTGTTTTGGCCTGGTTTTTGGACCGGACCTTGGTGCCTTTGCCTGGAGGGAGAGAGAGGCCTGTAGGCCACTTTTGTGTAGCTGTAGGCTACTTTTCCCTCTTGTAGGCCACTTGTAGCGGCCCGTAGGCTAGTTTTCGGAGCTTTTGGCTGAGCGCCTTGTCTCGGGGCCTCTTGGATCCCTTCTTTATGGTTTTTTTTTGGACCATGCCTTGCTACCCCTTGCCCGGAAGGAGGGGAGGGCCTGTCGGCCACTTTTTGTAGCTGTAGGCTACTTTTCCCTCTTGTAGGCCACTTGAAGTGGCTGGTAGGCTACTTGAAGTGGCCTACGGCCATTTTTCTGCTTTTGTAGATATTTTTGGTACCAGCTGTGCCAGCTGTTGGGCACAAATTGCATTCTCCATACACGTGTATGGAGGGATTCAAGCAAGCTCTAAGCTTGTCAAGCAAGCTTCTCCTTGCTTTGGTTATATAAGGAGAGGTGCTTCCCCCTTAGAGAAGGTTCAGAATTTGGAGAAGCAAATTTTCCCCTCTCTCTCTTCCCTTGTAGTGCTTGAAAGTGAACTTTCTTCACATTTTTCCAAAGAGACTCTTAGCCAAACACCACCATCATTGAGCTGAGATGCTTGGAGGCCTTGTTTGGAGCCTAAAAGCTAGTTTTTGGCTCAGTAGTGCTGCTGTTTTTGCTGTGCTTCAAGGGTAAGTCTTTACCCTCTTTAAAGCTTTGTTTTAGTTGCTTACTTAGCCATCTTTACATGCTTCTTTTGGCTTATCTTTCAACTGTAAAAACTTCTATTTTGAAGTGTTAAAAATGGTTGTTTAAGGCCTTGTTTGAGTAAAGGGTGGTCTACCCTCTTTTGTGGCTTATTTTTCTTTGCTTTGTGCTAGCTTTTAAAGCCTTTCAAACCATCTTGTTTTGGCCTTTTAACCACTGAATTCCAGAGGAATTTCAGTGGTGGAAAGGTGGTTTTGAGGTCCCAAATAGGTGGGGGTAGTCCCCCCTCCTCTTCTCTTGTTTGCATGTGTTGATGGCCTATCAAATGAGCATGCTTTTCTACCCTTTTGAAGCTTGGTTTAACCATGTTTTTGCCACTAATTTGCCATGATATAACTTTATGTTTGGTTGGTTTGGTAAACTCTTGCATGCTTCATACACTTGTAGTGTAATCTTACTTGCTAGCCTAACATGCTTCATGTCTTAGCCTATAATTCTAGCATGTATTGGCTCCACTCCAGCATATTTTTGGCCATTATTTAACATGGTTTAACTCTGATTTTGGTTGGTGGGGTCACCTCTTGCTTGGTTTTTGTACTTGTAGTGCAATCTTGCCCATTAGCCTAGTGTACTTGGTGTTTTGGCCTTTTCATTCTAGCTTGTCTTGGCTATACTCCGTGCATGTTTTTGGCATTATTTTGACATGTTTTAGGACTGTTTTGAGTGTTCTTGGCCTTTTGGGGCTTGCTTTGTATAGCTATAGTGTAAATGGCTTCACTAGTCTTGAGTTTGGAGGCCCTTAGCATGCTATATTTGTGATGTGTGCATGATATGGCATCATTTGGTAGGTAATTTCAGTGCCTATATCTCTACCATACTCTCCTATTTATCACTCTTTCATTGTGTTTTAGAGTTGTGTTTAACGCCTAGCTTGCGAGCCAATGCATGAGGATGTTGTTATAGCTTTTGGTGCTTCATTTCCAGCATGATTTTGCCACTATTTTGGCATGGTGTAAGTCTGTCCATAGTTGGTTTGACCATTTGAGATTGATGATGCATGCCTCATGTGTAATGTCCTTCACTTGCTTTTGTGCTCTTGGCCCCTTAGCATGCATTGCATGAGTTGTTAGCATGTTCCAGCATCATTTGTCGTGCCATTTCAGTGCTGAAATGTATACCATTGCATGCCATCTTTCATTTGTTGTATCACTTTGAAAGAGGTCTTAAGCCCTTTGTTGGTTTGAGCACGAAATTGAGGCGTTCATGCCCAATGGCATGATGCTTCTTTCATGCTCAAGAAGCTTGTGGCTTGGTCCGTCTTTCAAATTAGAGGACTTCTCACTTTTGGACTTAACTGGTTAAAGGGCTTATCAGTAATCGAAAATGAGTAAACAAAATGAATCAAAGTAAAACATGCCAAGATAACATGTTTGTGTTGTGTTGCATGTGTTTGGATCGGACGTTAATCCAAACATAAGAAATGAGAGACGTTTCATACTTGAAGTGATGAAACGTGCCTCATTTCTTAGTCACCGTCCCCCTTGATTGTGCATGATAGGGTGGAGGCCTCTTGAGTCTTGTGTGTTATTTGTGCATTCATTGACTTGTACAAACTTGGCTTCTCGACCATCGTGCATTGCGATGCTCGGTTGGTGGCCCAAGAGTTGAGTACCGCACTCCTTTGAGCTTGAGAAATGATAATGAGGGTGGTTATAGACACATACCCTGCAAATGCCTTGCCTTGCCCCTTTTGTACTCTGTTTGCAGCAAAATTGGAGTGTGCAGAAGCAAGTGGCCTACTGCTTCCTCAGGTGGCCGACAATCCTCAGGCTTAGAGGTGGTTCAAAGTTGTCCTGGTTCTGGAGTAGAAGCAGCCTGGAAATTGGTTCAATGTTCAGAAATCAAGGTGAATGCAAACAGAGGCAACCGGTGGCAAAGCGACGGATTTTCGAGAGGAAGCCAATCGAGCATGCATGCATCCTTCGCCCTCGAGGCCTTTTAACTCTTTTGCTTAGACGGTTAATTCGTTGGTTCTGTACTTAATTAGTTAGCGTGCTTAGCTGATCGATTTGTGTTGTAATAACTAATTAGTTAACTAGAATAGTTAATTAGTTTTGTTTTGTAATAAGCAGCTTAGCTTAGCGTAGCTGAGCCTATTTATATGGACCCTCCGTCGAGAGGGCAAATGTTGTAATAAGTGTGCATGTGTGTGTGCGTGTGTGTGTGTGCATGTCTTCCAACCTCATTTTTTTCTCCCTTTTCCTTATCAGCTTTTGATAGTTAGTTTAGGGCATATTTCAATTAGCATACTTGATGCTTGCATGCGTGCATCATTCATTTGTCTGGCATGCACCGGGCTCGACGCATCATTCAAACTGCATTGTATTTCAATACACTTTCTTGAATATGTGTTTCAAAACATGTTATCAAGTGTTGCATTCATATGCCAATCTAGATAGTTGAGCCTATTTGAGTTGCATTTTTGCTTGTGTTGCATTAGGCATCTTAACATAGCTAGGATCATGCATGATTTCTAACTAGCTTCTGTTTTGGCTCGGAGTACACTATAAGTGTTTACGCTTTAGCATCCTTACATGAGTGTGAGTGTTTCCATGTCAGCATGCTTGCCATGAGGCTATTTGCTTAAGTGTATAACTGCATGAATGCCTGTGGATGAAGGCTTCATTACTTGAATTGGAACAATTCATCAAAATGTGAGTTTTAAGCCCACTTGAGGGTCGCAAAATCATCATGTTTTAAGCCCATTTGAGGGTGGCAAATCCGCGTTTAAGCTTACTTGCGAGTAGCATCTTCAAACCATTTTCGAAAAAACAACACATGAGATGTTTTGTTCCAAATCGAGCGATTTAGTCTATACTTGTGTCCTGTGCGCATCACATAGTAAGGTTAGCTAATAAACCGAAATAAGAACACATGTATTTTCAAAACAACATATCATGTTAGTAGAGGCCGATCCTTTGATCGGGCGAGCGGGGGGTGCTCATTTCATGACCTTCCCCCCTCGTACCCAAGTTCCCGAGCCGAGGCAATTTTGGTGATGACGGACACGTGGCCTTTGGCACGAGTCAAGGTTTCCTAAATTTCCTAAAACAAAATATTTAGGTGGTGACTCTGAAATCTGGGAAAGCAGTCCATGTTTGGCGCTTTTTGATTAAAATCGATTATCCAAAACGATTTGCCGGATTTGGACTATTTGGTGATTTATCACTCTTACATTACACTTTGTGAGATTAGATGCAAAACAGTGACAGGAGTCTGAACTGTAGTAGCTAGAACCCAATTCGTGCCGTCGCACGCAGAGCGAGTTCAGGCGGTCTACAACTTGATGAACTACACTCACCCAGATATAGCTTATGCAGTAAGTAAATGAAGTAGATATACGAGTAATACAAGAGTAGAACACTGGAAAGATATTATAAGGATTCTAAGATATTTCTGATTTACTTGTAACATTGGGCTAAGTCATACTAGATATCGAGTAGTACTTGAAGGATACTGTGATGCAAACTAGATATCAGATACTGGAGACTCAAAATCCACCAATGGGTATGTCTTTACTCTTGGTGGGGCGGTTGTATCTTGAAAATTTTCCAAATAGACTTGCATTGCTAGTTCTACTATGGAATCGAAATTCATAGCTTTAGCTAAAGCTGGGGAAGAAGCAGAATGGCTTCACCACTTCCTTGAATGCATACATTGCGATAGTCAATCAGCAATTGGTAGAGCACAGGGTCATATGTATAACGGTAAGTCACGATACATTCGTCGTCGACATAACATCGTGAGATAACTACTCTCTAATGAAATTATTTCCATTGAATATATGAAGTGTAAAGGCAACAGAGTGGATCCCCTAACCAAAGGGTCACCAAGAGAGTTAGTTGAGAATTTATCGAGGGGAATGGAACTTAAGCCTATTAAATAAGAGTTACCACAATGGCAACCCGACTTAGTTGATTGGAGATCCTAAGATCTAGGTTCAAAGGGGCAACCGAGTTGTGTATGACTTAGAAAACTCCTACCCATTTCTATGATGAAATAGTGATGTTTGCAGAGTTTTAGGTTAAGCAATACTTTTAATGATTCTTATATCTAGGAATACGTAGTGGAGTATGGCAGAATACTCTTCATAAGATTCACCTATATGAGTGTGAATTGGGCTGGTTCTATGAGATTTTTGAAGGGCTATAATTTTCTAGGGCACTCATGAAAGACCAGGTTGTTCAGGGCCAAAATGAACACAATAGTGAGAACTAAACTTTGTCTGGTAATATACTGTGTCAGTTCTATTGTCATGGTTTACACGAATGGCTGAATAGTTCATGACATCATGTTCACTGGTTATCTAGTAAATCCAATAGTGTCTCACAAGGGAATGTTCAAAGCCAAAAGTTACCTATCCTCTGTAGAATATTTTCAATTTCTGTACTCTCTGTAATTAGATAATGTTGTTACATTTTTTCTTCGTCAAATTCCATTCATGTGGGGGATTGTTGGAATTATGGTTTTATAAGGCTTATTTTGGGCCAACTTTGAGCCTAAATTTAAGTGGGTCCCACACGTCTTTTTAGGTGGGTCCAAAGAGGTGACGTGTTCCTTGTCGCATGGCAAGTCACACGGTGAAGACAGTCTGTCAAAACTATTTATGAGAGAATGGGAAGTTGACGTCGTTTCTGGGTTCGTGGAATGGACAATTCAAGAAGTAAAATGTGGGTTTCCTTGAAATGGTTATCCCACATTGGAAACTTAAGAGAACTTATGTGTATATATAAGTTCTAGGTAGCAACACTTAGGTTGGGCCCCAAGGGACAGCCCAAGTTTGTAGAAGGGAGGAGTTATGGATAAAGTGGCATTTGGTTCAAACCATTTTATTTTAGGGAAATTTTTGAGAGTATAGAACACAAGTTTAGTTCACCATATAGATTGTTTGGAGTGTTACTACAATCTGTATAAAGATCATTATATGTTGGGAGATAGACGCCATTTATCCGTAAGTACCAAAGAGGGGCGAATCTGTCTTTAGGACAGAGTGTCACACACTCGACTTGATCGTTTTATTGTTAAGTTGTTTCCGTAAATAAATTTTGTAAGTAATTTATTTTATTTGTTTGATTTAGTTTCAAGTTATTTATTTTACACGGAAGTTTGTTCAACAATACATGGAATTAGACGTTACAAAATAAATAATTCAAATTATCGAAATAAAATCTTAAAAATTATGTAATTAAAATAGCACTATTTTTTTCACTCTTTGTGTATGTGTGTGTGTGATATACATGGAATGAGTCATTACAAAATGAACAATTCGAATTATTAAAATAAAATCCTAAAAAATCTGTAATTAAAATAGAACTATTTATTTATTTATTTTCGCTTTTCTTTTTCTTCTTTCATTGACTTCACAATTTTTATTTTGTTTTATTTTATTTTTTTACATGCAACATTTAAAGGCCCATCTCTGTTTCTCTCTGATGGAAGTATGGAATCTTGACCCTAAACATCATTAATGAAGTCGTCCATGAATACAACTTCCTCGTTTAATTCAACCAACTAAAAATATCAATCACATGATTACAATATATATTAATAATGAATCAAATAAAATTAAATTAAGTCCTATGTTACATGAATTAATTTTCAGTATATGTCTTTTTATCAAAGGGCTATGTATTTAATTAAATTAAATTAGGAACATCACAACTCTTATCTTCTTATTTATGTCAAGATTCATATTCATAGGATGTGACGAAAATTTTTAAACACAGTATCACACTACTTAACGCACAATTCTTCTTATCTAATCACCACTTGACACACGATCCTTCTTATCTGATCGTGGAATAATGCATAATATTTATTCACAAAGAAAAAGGAGGAAATACAAGTTCTTCTCACAATGAGCCATCCTTCTTGGAAGGTTGGAATACTTCCTGAAGATGGAGATCGATTACTTAATTAATTTCTATCCTACAGGGTCCAATACCCATGATAATATTTCAATATTATTTCTGAGATTACTTGGCTTTTCTGATGCGAAATCACTCACTAGTTGGAATACAAAAATATGAATTAAATAATTACAGATCTGTCATCGATTTTCTAACTGCATTTATAAATAGAAAATAGATGTGTTGAGTTAGTAGAACCGAATCAAATAAGAAAAATTCTACTTGTATATAAAATTTATATAAAAAATTACATAAGAATGATATGTTAATATCATTCTTATAAATATATTCATTTACGTGAATATTTTTTGAAACATTTTGTTTTGATTCACTTACCACCAAATCTCTCTCACTTTAGACTACCGCAATATTCTCTAATCTTTCTTTGCGACACACCAAATATTTATAGACAATAATAACTGGTGCTAATAGAGAGTGGAAGAGGGTGGTAATATGGTTGGGTAAAGTGGTATTACTAATTGAGAGAAAAAAGGGATTTTAGGTCAAAACCCCCTTCCATGAGGCCCATTAGGTGTAAAGCCCACGGATGAAAACAATTGCGCCAAAAATCCCTCGATTAATAAAATATCGTGATTTGACTGAAATGCCCATCCATATAAGGGTGCAAATACGAAACAATTGCACCGTTTCTCTCCCGTTCCTCTGTGTCATCGATTCAAAACCCTCCTCTCTTCTGAATGTGATCGTTCGAAACCCTAGGAACGATTGAAACCCTTATCTGTCTCATTACCCTCGCTGTCTGTAGCTAGTTCGTTATAGTTTCTTCGATTGAAACCCTTCTCTCTCTTATTACTCTCGCTCTGTGTAGCTACTTTGTTACAGTTTCTTCGATTGAAACCCTAGCAACGAACTCGGCATTAGGCTTTACTCTCTCTCTTAAACCCTTCTCTGAGTCTCATTATTCTCGCTTTGTGGAGCTACTTCGTTACAGTTTCGTGGATTGAAACCCTAGCAACGCTTTACTGTCTCTCTTGGACACACATTTTACAGGTCATTTCACTTGCTTCAGAGTAAAATTTTACTTCCAACTAGAGTAAAATTTTTCAGAGTAAAATTTTACATCCAACTAGAGTAAAATTTTACTCTGAAATGAGAGTTCTACTTCTTACAGAGTAAAATTTGACTTTAAGTATAGCCTTTTGTTCAGTACGTTTTAATTTCTGTAGTGTTTTTGTCCTGCCATTTCAATTTGCTTCATGAATTTTTCAGAGTAAAATGTTAAAATACACTTGCTTCATGAATTTTCAGAGTAAAATTTTACTTCCAATCAGAGTAAAATTTTACTTCCAAAACCAGAGTAAAATTTTACTTATAATGAGAGTAAAATTTTAAAGTAAAATTTTACTTCCAGTCAGAGTAAAATTTTACTTCCAAAACCAGAGTAAAGTTTTACTTCCAAAACCAGAGTAAAATTTTACTTCCAAAACCAGAGTAAAATTTTACTTATAATGAGAGTAAAATTTTAAAGTAAAGAAATGAGAGTTCTACTTCTTACAGAGTAAAATTTGACTTTAAGTATAGCCTTTTGTTCAGTACGTTTTAATTTCTTTAGTGTTTTTGTCCTGTCATTTCAATTTGGTTCATGAATTATTCAGAGTAAAATGTTAAAATACACTTGCTTCATGAATTTTTCAGAGTAAAATTTTACTTCCAATCAGAGTAAAATTTTACTTCCAAAACCAGAGTAAAATTTTACTTATAATGAGAGTAAAATTTTAAAGTAAAATTTTACTTCCAGTCAGAGTAAAATTTTACTTCCAAAACCAGAGTAAAGTTTTACTTATAATGAGAGTAAAATTTTGGTTATTAGAGAGTAAACTTTTACTTTAACTCTAGCCTTTTTCTCACTACGCTTTAATTTCTGTAGTGTTTTGGTCCTGTCATTTCAATGCTTTCAAATTCACTTGCTTCACGAATTTTTCAGAGTAAAATTTTACTTCTAAACAGAGTAAAATTTTACTTCCAATCAGAGTAAAATTTTACTTCCAATCAGAGTATAATTTTACTTTAACTCTAGCCTTTGCTCATTACGCTTTGATTTCTGTAGTGTTTTCGTCCTGCCATTTCAATGCTTGCAAATTCACTTGCTTCATGAATTTCTCCAAGTAAAATTTTACTTCCAATCAGACTAAAATTTTACTTATAATGAGAGTAAAATTTTACTTATTACATAGTAAAATTTGACTTTTACTCTAGCCTTTGCTCATTACGCTTTGATTTCTGTAGTGTTTTTGTCCTGCCATTTCAATGCTTTCAAATATACTTGCTTCATGAATTTTTCAGAGTAAAATTTTACTTCCAATCAGAGTAAAATTTTACTTTCAATCAGAGTAAAATTTTACTTTTGCCAAACAGAGTAAAATTTTACTGTCTCATGACAATACTTGTGCATTTTGTTTAGTGCTTATTTGTTTTGTGACGTTGTTTAAAGTAAAATTTTATACTGTTGATACAGGGGAACTTTTTTGTGTTTGAAAATGGTTGTTACAAGAAGCAAATGTGCTAATGATGATGATGATGATGATTTTGAAGTTCCACCAACTGTTTTACAAAAGAAGAAAGTCCCTAAAAAAGGGAGCAAAAGTAGTAAAGAAAGTCCTTCAAAGTTGAATATTATGCATGGAGTACGGGAGAGGGAGAATTATATGAAACAATATAGGTCAAATATTGTTTCATTGATAAACGTAATGCGAGACACAAGGTTCACTAAAAGACACATTTCTACCCTTGAGAGAACACCTTTTGGAATGTTGTTTAAATGTTTTTGGAAGAAAGATGATGTGGACTTAAAGAACTTTAAGAAAGTTGACGATAATGTGATGGATGTGATCAAATGTTATGACTTTCATGCAAAGGGATTTAAGCTTGGGGGGAAGATATGTGACATACGGGATAGTGACGTTACCTTGATTTTTGGGATAAAATCGGGAACGAAAAAAGTAGATGTCTCATATGGGAAAAAACAAGAATCAGCTTTTGTGCAGAGAAGGTTTCGTAATTTGTCAAGAATATCTGTAAAGAGTTTGCGAGAGGCGTTAGGAGATGCGTTGGAAGGCACAACGAGAGTTGATATTGAGGATGTTGCACGCATAATGTGTCTATTTGTTGTGGCGACTTTGCTATTACCAACAACTGGTCTAACAGTTGGATGGGCCTTTGTTGCCCTTGTAGAAGATTTGGAAATGATGAATTCGTATGCATGGTCGACTGCAGTTGCATCCACGTTGACTACTTAAATCCATTCTTCATTAGGAAGTCCTGAAAATGTCACTGGATGTGTACTTCTTCTGTTGGTAAGTAAATTGAACTACTTGAAATATTATGCAATCTATCTTTAGAGAATTTAACTAATTTCGATTTTTTATTTTATAGTACTGGTTATGCGAGCATACTACCCTCATTCAACCTGAAGGAAAAAATTTGTGTCCAAGGCTCCTGCGATGGGACTTATCAACATTGAGGAAAAAACTAATGAAGAGGTCATTGCAAACACTAAAGCCCGAAGAGGTATCATCTTTCCAAACTCAGCCCGAAGAGTAAAAGTTTACTTGAAATCAGAGTAAACTTCTACTTTAAATCAGAGTAAACTTTTTCTTACATTCAGAGTAAAATTTTACTTAGTCTTGAACAGAGTAAAAGTTTACTTTAAATCAGAGTAAAAGTTTACTTTAAATCAGAGTAAAATTTTACTTACAGTCAGAGTAAAATTTTACTTACTCTTCAACAAAGTAAAAGTTTACTTTAAATGAGAGTAAAATTTTACTTACAGTCAGAGTAAAATTTTACTTGCTCTTGAACAGAGTAAAAGTTTACTTCAAATCAGAGTAAAAGTTTACTTTAAATGAGAGTAAAATTTTACTCTGAGTCAGAGTAAAAGTTTACTTTAAATCAGAGTAAAATTTTACTTACAGTCAGAGTAAAATTTTACTTACTCTTGAACGCAGTAAAAGTTTACTTCAAATCAGAGTAAAATTTTACTTGCTCTTGTACAATGTAAAAGTTTACTTTAAATCAGAGTAAAATTTTACTTACAGTCAGAGTAAAATTTTACTTACTCTTGAACGCATTAAAAGTTTACCTCAAATCAGAGTAAACTTTTACTTTAAATCAGAGTAAAATTTTACTCTAGTGGTTAAAGTTTGCTTAATTGCTGGCTTCTTTTCTTTTTCTATTTTTCAATTGCAGGTAAATCACAATGAACTGAAGCCCGTTTCCAAAGAAGAAATGGAACTCATTTGCAATGATGATGAAGAAGATGCTTTGGACACAGAGGAAAAGTTGGAGACTGAAGAAGATGCATTGGACACAGAGGAAAAGTTGGAGACTGAAGAAGATGCATTGGACATCGAGGAAAAGTTGGAGACTAAAGAAGATGAAGATGATGTACCTGAAATTTTAGGAGATGATCAAGCTTTGAAGAACTTCATTGATCTTGAAAAGGAAAACAAGAGGCTGAAAAGTGAGAATCTGGCGTTGGTTGAAGAACTGAAGAAACTGAGGGAAACAATGCAAAAAATGAAAGAGGAGCAAAAGGCAAAAACAAAAGAAACGATGGAAAAGATGAGCAACACAGAGAAAGAAATGGAGAAAATGAGAAAGGAGATTGAAGTACTTGAATCTGAAAATAAACAGTTGGTTGAACAGATTGAAGAAAATGCAGTTCATGCGGCTACCCAAGGTTTATCTTCCAAAGAAATGCCACATGCCAAAGGAGTAGAACAAGAGGAAAACATTGGGATTCAAAGTACATTGGAAGAAATACCCATAGTCGTACAGCCATTCCAAACATCCATGGTGAGGAAAATCAAAATCAAGTCGAGGAAGAAGAAAGAAATGTCTGATTTTGAATGTGAGCCAAGAGAAGCAAAGAAAAAAAAAACCAGAAAACAAGGAATTGAAGTGATGTCAAAAGAAGTCATTTGTGTTGAAAACTTGCCTCTAAGCCAAGCAAAGCCAGTTGAAAGGGTTTTGTTTCCAGATAAGGCTGCAATATGGAAATTGCTTGATGAGGATGACAAGTATCTACTGAGCAAGATTTACAATTTGGAAACCACAGAGTAAGACCATGTTAATTTTATCAAACAACAGATTTTTACTATTATCCAACTGCAGCATGTTAATCAACATTTTTTTTAACTTATGACTAGTGCAATCATATGGTCCGGCACAAAACATGGAGTATATGTTACATTGCATGATGTGGATGCAATTCTGAGAGATGGTGATACTGCAAATAATGTAAGTGGCAATACAAGTTTCAATGACTAATGTTCACTTCAATAACTAAAAATAGTTCACTTTATTAATATATATTTAATTGATTTTTGTTTTGTAGGTGATTGACAGCTTCATAGAAATGCTTGAGATTGAGCAAGAAGTCAAGAAGCCAGAAAAGAATAAATCATTCTTTTTCTCTAGCCTTTGCTGGGTAAGCCATCAATTTGTATTTAGTTTGAATTGATAAATTTTTACTGTGGTTTAGTGTAACATATCAGTGTCTCTTATACGATTAAATGCAGTCTTTAGTGAAATGGGGTTATGGGGAGCTGAGAAATCATCTAATTGATGAAGTCCTTGCACAAGATTTGAGTGCATATAGATACCTTCATTTTTGCATGAATTCCAATGGGAACAAAAAGGAAGAAAAACCCTACCACTGGACACTCCTTCTATTTGACACTGAACTTGATGAGTGGAGACATTACAATTCTTTAAGGCCAAGAGACAACAGAGAAGATGATTACCTTAAGGATGCAAAGAAGATTGTAAGTGCTTTGCATCATATTAACAGTAATTTTTTGCTGTATTTTATTCTTGAATTTAACCTGACCAAACAATTATGCAATGATGTTAGATAACATATGTGGATAGCAAGTTGGGCAAGAAAACGAAGAAAGGTACAAGAAAGTTTTCAAACTTAGTTTCGGTGAAAGATAGTCCACAACAATGCCCAACATCGTAAGTATTTCACGCTACTATTATATGCTTGAATTGGTAGTTTTCAAATTTGAGTAAATCTAACAAGCGATTGATTTTTATTTAACAGTGTTGATTGTGGAATTATTGTATGTTATATCATGCGCCAAATCATAAGAGATGAGCCTATTGCAAATTCTATGGAAGAGGATGAAATTAACAATTTCCGAGCGTCAATAGTGCATCAATTTTTGAATGATTATCCAAAAGCATGGACTGAGGAACAGTTCAACCTCAAAAAAAAAATGCGCTAGAGCTAAGACCTCAAGGATGACAATGTGGACAAGTTTTGGCGAAGTACTGTGAATGATATATGTAATTTTGGTTTTTGTAAATGAAAGAACAGTGAAAAAGTGATTGTAAGTGAAAGAATACTAAGAGAGTATTAGATAGAGGCTTAAATTTTTTTTGACTGAATGTTGCTATGAATGTTGTTTTGACTGGGAATGAATGTTGATGATATATTTAGTTGTGTTGTTAGATTTTTTTTGCACAAAGATTGCATGATGATCATCAGGGGAGTTTGTGTGTTGTGGTAAACTTTGGTGCAGGTTGGAAATGTTTTTCTAAGGGGACTAACATATTTTCTGAACTGAAGTAAAATTTTACTCTGAACTGAAGTAAAATTTTACTCTGAACTGAAGTAAAATTTTACTTTATATTCTGAAAGATGAGTAAATTGTTGCACTCTAAATCTAAAAGTAAAATTTTACTCTGTATGAAAGTAAAATTTTACTCTGCTTGAAAGTAAAATTTTACTCTGAACTGAAGTAAAATTTTACTTTATATTCTGAAAGATGAGTAAATTGTTGCACTCTAAATCTAAAAGTAAAATTTTACTCTGCTTGAAAGTAAAATTTTACTCTGAACTGAAGTAAAATTTTACTTTATATTCTGAAAGATGAGTAAATTGTTGCACTCTAAATCTAAAAAGTGAAATTTTACTCTGCATGAAAGTAATATTTAACTCTGAAATAAGAATAAAATGTTACAGCCTGAATAAGTAAAATTTTACTCTGTATAAAAGTAAAATTTTACTCTGAACAAAAGTAAAATTTTACTCTGTATGAAAGTAAAATTTTACTCTGAGGGCCGAGTTGAATTTGGACTCTAAATCTAAAAGTAAAATGTTACTCTGCACTAAAGTAAAATTTTACCCTCCATTAAAGTAAAATTTTACCCTGAAATAAGGTAAAATTTTAATCTAAAAGTAACATTTTCTCTGAACATAGTAAAATTTTATTGTCAAACGACAGGCTCATCACACCCATACACAACCATTCAACCACAAAACATATCAGAAACTAGAACAGACAACCATTCAAGAACGTAGTAAAAATGTATTTTATTGCAATGTTTCCTTACAAATCTACTCTAAAAGACTATACTATTATTGCTATGGACTACTTATTGCAGAAGAACTGCATTATTTTCATACTTCTATTACAAAATCAATAATGTCTTTCACGGCAATGCCTCCTTGCAAGTCTTCCTATTATGACCATACTTCTCGCATCTACCGCACTGTACTCGTCTTATCTTCTCACCCCTAGATGGGATCCTATTCTTCCTTGGCCTACCAGGTGGCTTCTTACAAATTGGAGGAAGGACAACAACATCATCCATAGCTACAAGAGGTTTCTCAACAGTGGGTATTGGATAAACGGACTCAGCATAGCAATCTTTGAACTTGCTAGTGTAATAAAATGGTTCCACATGTGTATACAAATCACCTCCGCTCTTTTGGATAGCAGTCGCCGCGTGAGCACAAAGAAATCCATTCAATTGCCATTGGTAACATGAGCAAGTTCTATTCAAGAGGTCAACGCTAACCGATGGCCGGGATTGAACCTCAAAAACATGATCACTTGAACGACTAACCAACCAAGTTCTTCCACTTTTAAGAGCATTTACTAATGTTGAATCTATCTCCGGACAAAGAAAAGTATTCCATTTCTTAGCTTGTTCTCTCATTCTCGACATCAAATCCATGATCTTCAACCTAATTGAATCAATCATCTTTGTAGTGGGCAAATGGCGAGCTTGACGGATCCATGAATTGAAAGACTCTGCCACATTTGAGTGCATTTCACCGTATTTTTGTCCTTTAAAATATGCATTAGTCCACTTGTCATAGGGCAAATTGGATAGAAACCCACAAACGATCCATTTTCCCTCATCTTGTAATTCTTTCAAGCACTGATTAAAACATCCCACTGTCGGAGCGTAAGCACACGAAGAAAACAAAAAAACTATTCTACTCCTGAAAGTATTGCTGAAACTTGGACCAGAGAACCAATCCCTCAAATTGGCCTTCAAGTGTTGGAGACAAAAATAGTGGTAAGCAGTAGGTAAAACCTTGGGTAAAGCCTCCAAAAGTCCAGCGTTCCGATCAGATATGAAGGTAATTGGTCTTTCATCCAACAATATATTCGACAAATGCATAAAAAACCATTCCCAACTGTCTATAGTCTCCGTATCGACAATTGCCATTGCAAGAGGGAAAAAACCTGAAAAATAACATTTTACAATTAGTAAGTATATTAAACAAAAAGGACAAATCTGAGCTCAGAATAAGTAACTTGTTACTTTTGAATAAACTATAGTAATATCTACCTTGATCCCCATCCTTCGCTGTAGCTGTTAACAAGGTGCCCTTATATTTCCCCTTCAAAAAAGTTCCATCGATAAACAATAGAGGACGACAATGCCTAAACCCTTGAATGGAAGCATTAAATGCAACAAAAAACCTCTTGAACCGTCCACTTTGATGGTTATAGTCAAGACGCAAATAGCTACCAGGATTTGTGCTCATCACAATATCCATATACCATCGAATCTCATCATAGGACATAGAGAAATCTCCAAAACTAGTAGTCCTAGCTTTCTCAACTCCCAACCAAGCGTGATTGTACGTAATGGTGAGCCCGTATTGATCTGTAAATTGACGCACAACATCAATTGGACGAGTTTGGGGATTCCCACGAACTTCATTAACAATCAAACTTGCAACCAAATTTGAACTCATCCTTGAGTTTTTAGAAGTACGAACTGCAGCTCCACAAGTATGCTCATCATGTAGAGTCCTAATGTAGAAAAAATTATTAGCACTTTCTAGAGATGCATGTACTCGCCATAAACAAGCTTTCGATTCCCGCATTGAACACACAGCAGTGACCCGACACTTCTCATTCTTCACATACACAAACTCAAATCCTATCTCAATAGCATATTTACATAATGCAGTCCGGAAATCCTTTGCACCTCCAATAAATCTTTGACCTACATGAGTAATTCCATTCACCCATCCACTAGACAACAAAGTCCTTTCTTCATGTTGACAAAACATAGGGAGTAAATCCATTTCATCATCAGTAATGTTGGATCCAGTAGCGTCCCCTGATTCTCCAACTCCATGTTTTTCATTTGAAATGCGCATTTCAGTAATAGTCACATCAACCCGGTCAACACCAAGGGGATAAACAAGCGACAACATATTCTGAAAATCAGAATCATCATCAATCATGCATTGCGAATGTCCAGGCAAACAGTACGATAATAGTATGCAACCACTATTGTCAAACTTCTTCAATTTACAACTTAAGAAATCAGTTAAATCCTTCAACGTGCAGTTTGACACAACCTTGAACACAATGGTACGATCACCATACTTGCATAACAACATAAGAGGTGGAACCATTTTACAAATCTGCAAACAATTAACAGTAAAATTTTACTGTCACTATCAAAGTAAAATTTTACTATCAATATCAAAGTAAAATTTTACTGTCACTACAATTTTGGTTTAGTTTGAATTGAAACATGAATCTAAAAGTAAAACTTTACTCTGCACCAAAGTAAAATTTTACTCTGATATAGGAGTAAAATGTTACAAAAGGAATCTAAAAGTAAAATTTTACTCTGCATAAGAGTAAAATTTTACTGTCACTACAATTTTGGTTTAGTTTGAATTGAAACATGAATCTAAAAGTAAAACTTTACTCTGCACCAAAGTAAAATTTTACTCTGATATAGGAGTAACATGTTACAAAAGGAATCTATGCCGAGTAAAATTTTACTGTCACTACAATTTTGGTTTAGTTTGAATTGAAACATGAATCTAAAAGTAAAACTTTACTCTGCACCAAAGTAAAATTTTACTCTGATATAGGAGTAAAATGTTAAAAAAGGAATCTAAAAGTAAAATTTTACTCTGCATAAGAGTAAAATTTTACTCTGAAAAACAACTAAAATTTTTGCAGACAATTAACTTGTTTGGTGCAACTTTTTTGCTAGTTAAAAATTGATAACTAAAATGCATAAGCTAAAAGAATATATCTCCCCTATCTTCTCAATAATCAAAATTTTACTCTAATTGTAAACAGAGCAACAGAACCAGAGTAAAATTTTACTCTGGTTCTATTGCTGTCTATTGTTAGATTAACAAGTCAATTTTACTCTGTGTCTTTTGTCAAAAACAAAATTCTGTCTATTGTTAGATTAACAAATCAACAAAAACAAACGAACTCGATCAAAATAAAAATAAATCAAACCAAAAAAAACGAACAAAAACAAAAACAAAAAAAAAATTAATTAACAGATCTGTACAACTCGAGTAATTGAGAAGAAAAACCTATACTCGATCAACAATCACAAAATTGAATGAAACTCTCGTTTAATTTGAGAGCGTTGATCATCGGCCACCAAATGACAGTTGTTCGGCTGCGAGATCGTCTATTGTTGAACAATTGAGAGATATTCGGCTGCGAGATCTTCAGATCTGGAGGTCGTCTTCATCGATTTTGCGAAGTATGATCGATTTGCAGATGGGCTTCATCCTCTTCATCAGCTGCGAGATTGATTTCAAATTTTTCAAACGTATGATACTATATATATATATATATGGGGGCAATATTGTCATTAAAAAAAATAAAAATTATAAAATGTCCTTATTGAGGTAGGCATTTCTTACTCAGGGACTTTTTAAAAGAAAATTAATTAGATTATCCTTTATTCTAATAAAAAGGCCCAAAAGGGGGTTTTGACCAAAAATCCCGAGAAAAAAAGGGAACATGAAATGTGAGATAAGAAAATAAATAAATAAATAAAGTGTTTAACTTCATAAAGATTAATGTAAGTATTTATTATAATTTTTTTTATTGCTTAAGGTAGTTTGATTTAAAGGTTAATTAACGAAATGTGCTCTTTGTCATGTGATTAGAAGCTTTAGGGGTTGTGATGTAATTTCTCAAATGTGATAGAGGAATTTGTAGGGTAATTCTATTTCCACACACTAGTTCCTCTCACTATACACACTTAATGAATACCTTCTCAATACACACATTATAAAAATATAAATTCTTAGTACACATCTCTATATTCCAATATTACCCTTATTTTCAATTTTAAAACCCTAAGGCTATGTTTGGTTTCAATGTTTGAATCAATTTTTTGAAATTTTTTTGAGAAAATTATAAATTAATTTGACAAAAACAAATATCAAAAAAATATTTTAAATTTTTTTTGCTCCTAGTAAGATAAAACCATATTGAAATGATAAGTTTTTATTTATTTATTTTTGAAAACATATTCTAAAACTAGATTAAACATAGCCTTTTTTTTTTTTTTTTCATCCACTCCTCTTTTATTGTTGTTGCCGCCACCTTCAACCCTCCATCGCTACCACCACCACCATTTCTAGCTCATCCCCCTTCCATTCTAGACCCCCACAGTTAACTTTGAGTGATTCGTGGTGGAAGACTCGTGGGAGTATATGATTCATGGAAGAAAGTGATCGCAAGCAAAGAGGGAAAGAGACGATCGGAGGGGATATGGCGGATGAGAGAGGTGGCACTGGCAATAGAAAATGGTTGTGATGTTTTAAAATTAGGGTTTGGGTAGAAGAATATGAGGGTATTATAGTATTTTTATTCTATGACAAAATTGTATTAATGAAGATTTTCATTAAGTGTGTGAAATGGGGAGAATTGATGTGTGGAAATAAAATTACCCGGATTTGTACTTTTAATAAATCTCACTGATGTATTTATAATTTACCCTTAAAATTAAGGATTAATTACACCAAGATTCGTTAACTATTAACAAATATTACTTTACTCTCTTCATTTATGAACTCGTATATTTTAACTTTCTCAATTATAAAAATGTATTACTTTCATCCCTGTGGACCTCCTTCAGATCACCTCCATAAGGGATATATCTGTATGATTTATAATTGGGAGGTGAATATGTACAAATTTATAGATGAGTTAACGTAATATTAATTAATAACTGAAGAATTCGTGATATAATTAATCTAAAATTTAATTAGAAGATGGATGGACAGAATAAAATTTTTCGAGTTTACTTGGATTTTGGAAAAAAAGGAAAAAGAAAAAGCAAAGGCATTGTTTGTGGTAGTGAGACATTTAAAGTGATCTGTGGAGGCGGGTCAATTCTGTTTTAAAATGGGAAAATTATCACACAAAACTATAATAAATTCATGAAAAAATTTTAAATTTTAATTATTAATATTTATAAATCTTATTACTAATTTATAATTAATTTTTAAGATATGCACTGAATTGTTATGTCTCTTTAAAAAATTCAAGCGAAAAATAGAATTAGTATTTGTTTATATTTTTTGAAATCGTAATTTTTATGTTAATTAAAATTGAGAAAATTATTGAAAAGTCTAATCTAAAGAGGGTATAAGGCATTAGATCCAATAGATATGTTTTTATTAGTGAGAGGTCCGCCATTTGTGAAATAGTTGGTGAGAAGTCTTTTTGTTGGTTTTGAAAATGCCTAATGAATAATATCAGAGTAAAAGGGTTATGTGAATGAGATCTAGTAAATGATATATATATTTCTATATCGTAAATAATTCATAACGGCACGACCTTAGGTCCAACAGTCAATAGAACGACCTTAGGTCCATCAGATGCACAGAGTGGAATTGATCATATCATAACAGAATGACCCCGGGTCCAATCATTTACAACTATATAATGACCATTTGGTCAACTCATAACAGATAGTCAGACTTATCAAATGTTCAGAACGGCCTTGGGTCCAATTCAGATATACAAAATGACCTTAGGTCCATCATACACATTCGTGTTACATCAATTACATTTAGAGATATCACAATGACTAGACAAATAGAAACTCATTCACTTTTGGAAATTCATAGTTTCAGAAAGTTTACCACAGTAGGATATATAGAAAATAGAGTAATTAAGAAAATATGTTTACTAAGTTATTACTCACAATGGTTTGGTTGTTAATTCGTCCTTCCAAATGATCCTATACAATCATGACACACACACACACACACACACACACACACACATACACACACACGCTGAATCAGATTGTTCTTTAACTTATTCAATTCTCTTAGGCTTCATTTTATCTCTTTAATTCATTTAGGATGTTCAATTCATGCCTAAGAATATTCAGAATGGAATGAGAAGGCACATTTGACCAAAGTATGTCTTTTCAAACTTTGCTGAAACAAAGCACTTAACTCGAGCGCAACATTGGTTGCTCGAGCGGACCACTTGATTTGCAAAAGTATTGAATGGTCCGAATCTAGGCTCGATGTTCGCTTGAGCCAAGGTGTAAAATAAAAGGCAGTCACTTGAGTAGTGACTTGGTCGCTCGAGCCAATTCCAATTTCTGAAAAAATACTGGATGCATGCAATGTGCGCTCGAGCGATGGATTGTTCGCTCGAGCGGTGAAGTAGAATTCTGAAATTTTCATAACAGAGCTGAGCTTCAATACTTGTAATTCAAACACAAACTCTTGCATGGCTTGTAAACCACTTCTCAAAAACTTAAAGCTCTTCTATAAACATGGATACAAGATCAATTCTCAACCCTCATGAGCAAATTTAAACTTCAATTCTTTTTCAAAGTATACAACAACATGCAATTTCTTTTCAAAATCTTATAAATCATGGAATTAAGCTCTAAAACTCCATAATTCATGAATGCATGTAAAAGATAGCTTCAAAACTCAACATAGATGACATGAATCATGTTCAAACTTATGAAACTCTATCAAATTATGCATGCATATATAAATTGACTTAGGCTCTACCAATTCTAGCTCAATTCTTTCTTTTAAACACATAATCTCTTCGAATTCACATATTTGATGATTTAAACTCTTGAATTATGGTTCAAACTCTTACCTAAGGTCTTCAATTACACCACCACAAGCTAATTCTTGAATTACTTCACACAATTCCACATGCTACAAGCAAAATTCTCCAAGTATGAGCCTCTCTGTCTCTACATTGCTCTCACTCTCTCTCTCTGACTTGTAAAATTTCAACCACAATGAAGTACTAAGCTCATCTCCTTAATTATAATCCATTTATATACTAATTAGCTTAATTAACCCTAATCAAGGATTAAGGGAATAATTAGGTTTAAGTTTAATTAATTAAAAATTAATATTTTTGAACTGAATCAAATTTTAATCAAAGTTATCATTAGGCTCTAAAAATCATGTTGATCATAATAAATTAACCAATTTCGATTTTTGACGTCATTAAGGCCTTTACTTTTTAGATCAAAGTAGAATTCTTAACAGATTTTCCTGTGATCAATAGATATAAAGTCAAAAACATATTTATCACATATTTATCACTCAAATACACACACTTAGCGCATAAGCACATGCACAATTAAGGAATTAAAAGCATAATATAGAACGGGGTTGTTATAGTCTTTCCCATTTTAAGAAGTTTGGTCCTCCAAAATTACGTTATTTTGATTCGGAAGCAACTAGGGGTACCTTTGCCTCACTTCATCTTCTTTCTCCCAAGTCACTTCCATGCCATACTGTTCCTTCTATTGTACTTTTACCACAGGAATCGATTTGTTCCTCAACTGTTTGACTTGTTGATCGATAATTTGAATTGGTTTTTCTTCATGGACCATATCATCATCTAGAGCTATTCAAAGATAGCCCCTCAACATCGACACATGAAACGTATTGAACATTTGTTCCAGTCCTTGTGGTATAGAAACTCGGTATGCAATTGGACTAAGCCTTTCTAGAATCTAAAACGGCCCAATGTATCGAGGTGATAATTTGCATTTTTTGCCAAATCTCGATTGACCCTTCATCGAAATTACCCTTATGAACACATGGTCACCTGTTTCATACTCAAGAGTTCTCCTTCTATGATCTCCATAGCTCTTTTGTTGGCTTTGTGTGGTTTTGAGCCTTTGCTAAATGACTTTAATCTTTTTTAGTGGTTGTTTGCACAATTTCAGGTTAAAACAAGACCTTGTCCCCAACTTCAGTCCAATACATCGAAGAACAACATTTTTTGCCATACAAGGCTTTATATGGTGCCATGCCAATGCTAGAGTGGAAACTATTGTTGTATGCAAATTCTGCTAGTGGTAAATAATTTCCCAACTCCCCTGAAAGTCTAGAGTGCATGTTTGGAGCATATCCTCCAAAGTCTGGATAGTTCCTTCTGATTGCCCGTTAGTTTACGAATGAAATGTGGTACTAAACCTCAATTCTGTTCCTATGGTTTTTTGAAGACTTTTTTAGAATCTAGACACAAATTTCAGATCTCTATCCGAAATAATGGATACCAGTACTAAATGCAACTGACCAATTTGATCAATGTAAATTGCAGCCAATCTATAAGCATGATAGCTAGTTCTCACATGTAGGAAATGCAAAAATTTAGTCAACCTATCTACGATAATCCATATAGAGTTCATACCTCTCGATCCAAGGTAGATCAACAATGAAGTCCATGATCATGTACTCTAATTTCCATTCCGAAATAGGGAGAGGTTAAAGTAATTTCGCCGGCTTTTGATGTTTAGCTTTGACTTGCTAACACTGAAGGCACTTAGACACATATTTTGCAATTTCTTTCTTCATGCTGGGCCATCACAAGCTTTGTTTCAAATCCCGATACATTATGTTGTTGCCCGGATGCATTGCAAATTTAGACTTGTGAGCTTCCTCTAGTACTCTCTTCTTCAACTCATGAATGTTCAGGACACACAATCTTCCTTAAAAACTCAACACTTCATTTTCAACACTGAATCCTGATTTCGGATTCGATTCAAATTCATCAATCACTTTCTTGAGAAATTCATCCTCCTTTTGCTTTTGCTTAATTTCATCAATGATCGTTAGTTGAGATGAAATGGCAGCTATCAACCTGCCTTGATCGTGTAGCACCACATCAATCTCGTTTCTTTCTAAGTCTTGCAATATCTCTTTCTGTTCAGTCAACAAACATGCCAAATTCCCTGTTGACTTTCTACTCAAAGCATCAGCTACAGTGTTGGCTTTACCCGAATGCTACTGAATTTGAAGATCATTGTCTTTAATCAGCTCGAGCCATCTTCTCTGTTACATATTTTTCTCTTTTTGAATAAAAAGGTACTTCAGACTTTTGTGGTCGGTATAGACTTCGCATTTTGCTCCATATAGATAGTGGCACTGCATTTTCAAGGCAAACACAACTGCGACCAATTCTAGGTCATGAGTTGGATAGTTCTTTTCATGAGGGTTCAATTGTCAAGATGCATAAGCTATTACCTTACCATTCTACATCAAAATATAACCTAGACCCTTGTAAGAAGTATCACTATAAATCACAAAATTTTATGTACCTGAAGGTAATGTCAAAATCGGTGCTATAGTCAATCTTATCTTCAATTCTTGGAATGCGGATTCTCTTTCATTAGTCTATTCAAACAGTTGTCATTTTCGAGTAAGTTGGGTAAGTGGTATAGCTATCTTTGAAACGTTCTTTACAAATTTTCTATAATACCCAGCTAATCCCATGAAGCTTTGGACTTTCGTTACATTTGTCGGTGTAGGCTAATTCACAATCACCTCAACCTTTTGCAGGTCTACCGAAATTCCATCTTTGTTAATCACATGCCCTAAAAACACAACTTCATCTAGCCAAAATTCATACTTTTTCAGTTTTGTATATAATTTCTTCTCTCTAAGTGTTTGCAAAATGATTCTTAAATGTTGTTCGTGTTCTTCTCTACTTCTCGAATAAATTAGGATATTATCAATAAATATTATTACAAATTCATTAAGGTAGAATTTAAAAATTCGGTTCATAAGGTCCATAAATGCTGCAGGTGCATTTGTAACGACAAATGGCATAGTCAGAAATTCGTAATGTCTATACCTTGGTCGAAACGCAGTTTTCTCAACATCTTTAGCTTTCATCTTCAGTTGATGATACTTGGACCTCAAATCAATTTTTGAAAACACTTGTGAACCCTGCAACTGATCAAATAAATCATCAATACGAGGTGGAGGATATTTGTTCTTGATTGTTACCGTATTCAACTCTTGGTAATCGATGCATAGGCGTAAAGTTCACTACAAGAAAAAACACCTTTGGCGACTAAATTTTTAGTCGCCAAAAGTCCTTTTTTAGTCGCCAAAAGTCGACTTTTCACTTTCCCGACTAAATATTTTAGTCGCTGGTTTTGTCGCGAATAGATGGTCGGCGGAGGTATTGGCGACTAAAAAAAGTTTTAGTTGGCAAAGTTTTAGTCTTTAGTGACCAAAGCATTTGTCGCCAATAGTCAATTACATTTTTGAAAATTATACATTTAGCGACTAATCTTTTAGTCGCCAATAGTGAATTATTATTTTTTTATTTATACATTTGCCGACTAAGCTTTTCGTCGCAAATAGTCAATCTTTTGGCGACCACTATTTTTAGTTGCCAAAAGCATATTTCAGAAAAAGAAAATTTACCCTCTGTTGTTCCGAAGATTCGAACCACCGACCCATCCCACATTCCAAACCTTTACCAACACACTCTCCCCACTATGCCACTACAACATCACATGAATATAAATGCAACATATATTATTTATATATTACTTTGACCGGTATTAATACAAAACTATATATATATAAATAATTATTTTTATTCAATATAATTTATGTAAAAATTAAATTATTTACTAAAAAAAAATTAGATCACTTTTGGCGACTAAATCTATTTTTTAGTCGCCAATTGTATAGTTTTGGCTACTAATTAGTTTTTAGTCGCTAAAAAAATTCATTCTCGCCTAAAAATAACCAGTTTTGGCGACTAAACCTGTTTTTAGTCGCCAAAAACGTCCCCTTTTGGCTACTAAACTAAATTTTAGTCGCCAATTGACTGTTTTTAGCTACTAATTTTTTTTTAGTAGCCAGAAAGCTTCACTTTCAGCGACCAAACTGTTTTTAGTCACCAAAACATGTAGAATCGGCGACCAATTGTTTTTTAGTCGCCAAAACCTATACTTTTGGCTATTAAATTATTTTAGTCACCAAAAACTGTCACTTTTGGCTACTAAAAAACCTTTAGTCGCTGAAACCCCTATATTCGGCGACTAAACTGACTTTTAGTCGCTAAAACCCTTATATTCGGCGACTAAACTCTTTTAGTCGGTAAAAGTGATCAATTTTGGCAACTAATTCCATTTTAGTCGCCAATTCTACTACTTTCAGCGACGAAAACTCCAGTTTTAGTCGCGAAATCTGCTTTTTGTTGTAGTGGTTCCATTCTTCTTTCTCTACAAACAAAATCGGTGCACCCTAAGGTAAAGTACTTGGTTGGATAAAACCCTTGTCAAGCAAGTCCTGCAGCTATTCTTTCAATTCCTTCATTTCAATAGTTGACATTCTATACGAAGTTTTTGAGATAGTTTGAGTAACAAGTACAACCTCAATTGTGAATTCAATTTCTCTGTCAACTAACTCCCCTGTCAATTTTTTTGGAAACGCATTTGAAAATTCTCTAACAACAAGAATATCATCCAACACAATGTTCATAGATTGATTAGTCAAAATACTACACAAATAAACCTGACATCCCTTCTTAAGCAGTTTGCATGTTTTCATTGCTGAAATCAAGTAAGGTAGAGGTACTACACCATTACCCACAAATACAAATTCATCATGTCTAAGAGGTCTAAATAAAACCCGTTTTGTCACACAATCAATAGTAGTACAATATTTAGACAACCAGTCCATCTCCAAAATCACATCAAAATGTTGAATGTCAAGAGGTAACAAATCTACAACTAATGTAGCATCTCCAACATGTATTTCACATGCTTGATAAACAGATAAACATAGAACATATTCCCTAAATGGAGAAGATACACACAACAGATATGGCAATGATTTTATGGGTCTACTTAGTCTAGATGCAAATGTAGTAGATACAAAGGAATATATTGAGCCCGAAATATCTTAGTTACAAATATAGAAAGTACTTGAGACAACAACTTCAGTATTTCATGTATCACCTAGGACGAGTGCAAAAAATCTTCCTTGCCTTAGTGTGTCTCTCGTGGTAGTGGGTCTTGCAGCATTTCTTGGCGTCGGGATAGATCCAGTCGAACTAGTAGCTGGCCTTCCACCCCTTTGTTCATTTGGGGGACAATCTCTAACCATATGTCTGGTCTTGCCACATCGGAAACATGCCCCAGAAGTGTTATAACAAACCCACCAGTGTCTCTTGCGACACACGTTACAGGTTTGTGTAGAATCTCTTATCGAATAAGTGGTACTAGATGCTTCCCGGTTTTGCTTCTTTGAAGACGATGATCCTTTATTCGAAAAAGAACCATGCATCTTTCCTCTCCATTCAAAGGATAGGTTATGGGATGCCAAATTCACCTCAGACATTAAAGCTCAGTCAAGAACATCCATGTATTTCGGCAGCATTTAATTTTTCTAAAATTGAATTCCGCAATCTGCCCTCAAACTTTCTCGCCTTTTCATAATTAGTGTTGACCATGTGCAGTGCAAACCTGGTCAACTCCATGAACTTTGCTTCATATTCAACTATTGTCATGTTGCCTTGCTTAAGTCCCTCAAATTAAGACACTTTTCGGTCATGGGTGCACTGTGAAAAATATTTCTCATAAAATATTTCAAGGAACCGTGCCCAGTCAATCCATTTATTGTCCTCTCAGATTAGCATCCACCATCTTTTGGCTTCATCCTCTAAAGTGAATGTAGCCAACTAAACTCTTTGTGTCTTAGCACATGAAAACACTTCAAATAATTTCTGTATTCCAAGAACCCAAGCTTCAGCTTTCAATAGGTCCACTCCCCCATGAAACAATGGTGGTTCATCTTCTTAAATTCTTTGGTCAATGCAATTGTATGGTCATCAGTCTGATAGTCCTGTATAGGTGGTACTAGCATTGGCGAAGGTGGGGGTGGTTATTGCGGTTGTTGCTTCAATGCCTTAGACATATCATGGATCATTTTTTCCTTTCTGTCCAGTCGAGCCATAGTCAACTCTTCTATATCATCAGCTCTTGTTCTCACTATTATCTATATAAACTTGCATTATAATAGACACAAAAATTGCACATATACACATATAGGCACAACAGTTCATGTTCTAAATTAATATATTCTTAATGCACATAGACAGATTCTTTGTCAAACCCCAAACCCGCCCCTAAAAGTTTGGGCATGACCACTTCAGAAACCGACACTTAACTCGATATGCATAAGATATGGGGCCTGAATAGAAGCATTAATATCAAAAATGAACATAAAACAATATCCATTGTGCTATCACTACTATGCCAAGATCACAAACGTTGCATAAGGTAGATGACCATACAGTGATGTGTATATGAGAATTTAGTTATGGACATATACATATACAGACCTAGCCCTATGATTGGGCGTATAACAAAAGTATTAGTGAGGAAGAGGTTATACACATCTCAAAATACAAAGCCAAAAGCTTGACAAAACTTCACAAAATGAATAGCTTCATCTAAGTGCCTGGACACACTGTGGTTGACAAAAGAGATACGAATGCCATGGATTAAGACTGACCTCCAGGTTGAGTACCTCCAGAAACAGACATAACATAAAGTGAGTGAAGCTCAGCGAATAATAGTACGTGATAATCCAATATATAACTTGAATCACAATGTATATAAGTGCCGATAACTTATAGTTAATCTTATCCCGTAATTACTTCCAGAACGGCCTTGGGTCTAGTTTTCAAACAGAGTGGCTTTAAGCCCAGAATGCAGAACGGCCTTAGGCCTATCAGATTTTGCAGATTGGCCATAGGCCTAACAGATATCACAGATTGGCCATAGGCCCAGATGTCACAGATTGGCCATAGGCCTAATAGATATCACAGATTGGCCATAGGCCTAGATGTCACAGATTGGCCATAGGCCCCAGGTTTCACAGAACGGCCGTAGGCCTCACAGATTCCACAGATCAGCTTGAAGCCTAGAATACTAACAGATTGGCTTCAAGCCCAGTTCATATATGTATGGACTCAAGAGGTGTCTCATACGGATTCTAGAGGTGACTCACACTGTAGTACTTAGTTCCGTACAGCACTTTGCTCCATACCAGAAAACAGTAGGTCTTATAGATTATACAGAATGGCCATAGGCCCAGATATCATTAGAGCAGACTGGTCTCAGAGTTATACAGATGCACATAGATTCCTTCAATCATTCTCATGTGTTAACATAGTTAACTTGCGTTGCGTTTAACATAGTGGTGATGATATTTATTAGCAGTAAGTAAAGTGTATTTTACAGATTGGCCTTAGGGATAGATATTAATAGATTGAACGATTCCAGAGATACGTAGATACCGTAATTCCATAATGCATATACATTCCATTCGTTCGTCATCAATCAACACAGCTAACTTACAGATAACAGAAGGTTAGTATTAATTATCAACTGTAAACAAAACGTACTACCTACTTATGCTCTTAGATTTTCCCATGGTTTATTATAAGTCGACACAGTTGTCTCGCGAATCGCAGAACAATAATATTAACGATGAGCAGAAGGCAAATACACCATTACATTAATAGGCGCAGAGCAATTCACATCATAACGGCCTCTGGCCTATCATTGACAAAACAGAATGATCTTAAGTTCACAAGGATATCATAATTCATATGGCACATAATTTTCTGACTATTTGTTACGAGTTGACATAGTTAACTCACAAATAGCATAACGTTAATAATGACTATTAACAGTAATTAAAATATACCACGACAGTTCTATTACTCACAGTGCGTTGATGGAGCGATAGTTCCTCCCGGTAGGTGCCCTACATACATACACAACTTGCAAATTAGTTAATTCCTTACTTAAGTCATTTTCTGCCTCGCTTCGCTTCAAATGAATTTACAAATATCAAAAAGACGTCAAATACTGATTTTAAAAATATTCGAGGGTCAAGCACGTAAAACGGAGCAGATCAATTTTTCCAGCATGGGCCGCACGTGCGGCTGTGACCCCAGCCACACGTGCGGCAAGGGTTCCCGCACGTGCGGCAATGACCCCCGCACGTGCGGCGATTCTGCCCAGCAGCAGTCCGAAATTTCAGCAACACCCAATTTTTGGTAAACTTTTTCAAGGCCCAAAATAGGTCCTTTAATTGAAGAAATATGGTTCAAAAATCACGTATATAAACATTATGTAATCTCAATATAACTTGGATCTTAATCTTTGAAGTTTATAAACATAACCCAATTCCACAATACTTCCAATTTCCTCACACATCCACACACACACACACACATGCAACCATATATCCATGTAGATGGGTTCAAGTTTGATAATTGAGGAAATAGGATGGACTTCTCACTAGATACCTCACTAGATAATTCCACACAATTCCAAATCAATTCAATACAAAAGATAATAACTCAATTAATCACTTAGCACAATAATATAGAGGAATTCCTTCTTTATTCAAAGAGAGGGGTCAATTAGAAATGAGTAGACATACCTTGAGTCAAATTCCCTACTGCCCTCTAGATTTCCCAAATTCCTTCCTTGAAGAACTTTGCTCCTCCTCTCAAACTCTTCTCTTTTCTCTCTCTCAGGATATTTTTGTATAAAGCTCCAAGTCAAATATTTAGGAGAACATATATATATATAAGGCGAATACGACAAAAATCAATCAATTTAATCATTCTAAATCAAATTCCTACAAAAATGCTTATTATTAATTAAAAGTTATGTTGATCTCAAATGTGAAGTCAATTTCAAATTATTAAGCTTCTAAGGCTTCCAATTTCTGATCCAAATATTCCAATTATAACAGATTTTTTTTCTATTCGGCAGATATGACTCTATAACCATAAGTTTCCCTCAATTTTATTTAATTTCACATCAAGTTTCACAATAAGCATATAAATGCATAGAATAAAGGACTGAAAACATACCAGAAAACATAAAACATACCAGAAAGCATGTACGAGGGTCGGGTCATTACATTCTTATCAGATGAATGCACCTTAAGTCTTTTCTAGACACTTTATTGCTTATTTGGACAAGCGTGTGAGTTATTAACTCGTGCTCTGATACCACTTTATCATGACCAAAACCCGTCCCTAGAGGTTCAGATCATAACTGGCAAGTAATCATGAGATCACCAACGACCTCAGACAGAAATCTAATCATATTTAATTATATGGGGCTAGAGGGGGAAGCAGAATTAGAAAATTTGGTCCAATGAGCTACACATAAATGGCATAAACAGAACTTCTCATATATTAATAACCTACACTTATACAGTCATAATAAGATTCCAAATGTCCAAGATCTTTCAAAACATCATTGTCGTACAAAACCAGAACTTATATACAAAAGTGGTCGAGTATGACCAACAAAAGAAACAGAAGATCAAAAGATCAAAGAAACAAAAGCCTCGCTCGTGAGGAGCTCATAACAGACTTTACAAAACTTGGTTTCCTTTATAGGTTCACTAAGGCTGGGGCTGGACATCCCGCTGCTCACCTACATACATATAAATATAGAATGAGCTAACGGTCAGTGAAAAACATTAGAGTAAAGGGGTTATTTGAATGAGATCTAGTAAATGATATAAATATTTCTATCTCATAAGCAATTCATAACAGAATGACCTTGGGTCCAACAGACAACAGAACGACCTTAGGTTCATCAGATGTACATAATAGAATTGATCATATCACAACAGAATGACCTCAGGTCCAATCATTTACAGCTATATAATGACCATTTGGTCAACTCATAACAGATGGTCAGACTTATCAGATGTTCAGAACGACCTTGGGGCCATCTTATCAAATGTACAGAACGACCTTGGGTCCATCATACACATTCGTGTCACATCGATCAGAATTAGAGATATCACATTGGTCACATTTAGAGAACGACCTTGGGTCCAATTCAGATATATAGAACGACCTTGGGTCCATCATACACATTCGTGTCACATCAATTACATTTAGAGATATCACAATGATCAGATAGATAGAAACTCATTCACTTTTGCAAATTCACAGTTTCAAAAAGTTTACCACAATAGGATATACAGAAAATAGAGCAATTAAGAAAATATCTTTACTAAGTTATTACTCACAATGGTTTGGTTGTTGATTCGTCCTTGCGAATGATCCTACATAATCATAACACACACACACACACACGTTGAATCGGATTGTTCTTTAACTTATTCAATTCTCTTAGACTTTATTTTATCCCTTTAATTCATTTAGGATGTTCAATTCATGCCTAAGAATGTCCAGAATGGAATGAGAAGGCACATTTGACCAGAATATGTCTTTTCAAACTTTGTTGAAACAAAGCACTTCGCTTGAGTGCAACATTGGTCGATTGAGTAGACCACTTGGTTCGCAAAAGTACTGGATGGTTTGAATGTAGGCTTGATGTTTGCTCGAGTGGTGACTTGGTTGCTCGAGCCAACTATAATTGTCTGTAAAAATATTGAATGCATGCAATGTGTGCTCGAGGGACAGATTGTTCACTCAAGAGGTAAGGCAGAATTCTAAAATTTCCAGAACAAAGTTGGGCTTCAAACCTTGCAATTCAAACACAAACTCTTGCATGGCTTGTAAACCACTTCTCAAAGACTTCAAACTCTTCTATAAACATGGATACAAGATCAATTCTCAACCCTTATGGGCAAAGTTCATGGATTCAAACTCAAATGATCATGCATGTATGATTAAACTTCAATTCTTTTCCAAAGTTTACAAAAACATGCAATTTCTATTCAAAATCTTGTAAATCATGGAATTAAGCTCTAAAACTTCATAGTTTGTGAGTGTATGTAAAAGATAGTTTCAAAACTCAACATAGATGACAGGAATCATGTTCAAGCATATGAAACTCTGTCAAGTTATGCATGCATGTATAAATTGACTTTGATTCTAACAATTGTAGCTCAATTCTTTCTTTTAAATACATAATCTCTTTGAATTCTCATATTTGATGATTTAAACTCTTGAATTATGGTTCGAACTCTTACCTAAGGTCTTCAATTACGCCTCCAAAGCCTAATTTTTAAGCTACTTCACACAATTCCACATGCTACAAGCAAAATTCTCCAAGTTTGAGCCTCTCTCTCTCTCTCTCTCTCTCTCTCTCTCTCTAACTTGTAAAATTTTAGCCAAAATGAAGTATTGAGCTCATCTCCTTATTTATAACCCATATATATACTAATTGGCTTAATTAACCCCAATCAAGGATTAAGGGAATACTTAAGCTTAAGTTTAATTAATTAAAACTTAATATTTTTGAATTGAATCAAATTTTATTCAAAGTTCTCATTAGGCACGAAAAATCATGTTGATCACAAAAAATTAACCAATTTTGATTTTTGATGCCATTAAGGCCTTTAATTTTTAGATCAAAGTATAATTCTTAACAGATTTTCCTAAGATTAACAGATACAAAGTCAAAAACATATTTATCACTCAAATGCACACACTTAGCACATAAGCGCATGCACAATTAAGGAATTAAAAGCATAATACATAATGGGGTTGTCATAGTGTGGACTTGTGGTGTTGTGAAATAATATAATTGTTTGATATGTAAGATGGTATGTTGATTTGGTAAGGGACCTATTGTGTGGAAAGTCGAACCTTAGAGACTCATACCTTTGCTGAATAACCTTGAAAAGTGCAATTGGAAGCACGTTCGGCCCGTGTGGCTTTGAAACGAAAATTTTGGGTAAATTCCATTGCAATGAATAGGTTACCTTACCAATGTCCTTGTATAATTGTATGTCTTATGGTTGATTATATATGATGTTACGTTCTAAGTTAGTCAATATTACCCCAAGTGTTACTAACCTTTGTCTTGTGTCTTTACCAAAGGATGGTGAAAAGTACAAATGAAGTGGATGTTGAATCTTTGTCAGAGTCATTAGATAAAGTAGAAGAAGTGCTAAAAAATATGATGAAAGCTATGCAATCATGTCCTGAGAAACTATAAGATCAAAAAGAAAAGTTTAGTGTGAAATCAATGAAGGGACCAAAGAATTTGTGTGAGAATTTTGTGGTATGAGAAGCAAGCCATCCTAAGCAACGTCATAAAAGAAGTAAACCTAACCCACTATGTCCAATGTCACTACAACAAAATTGAGTTTTTACAGCCTCACATCAATGATATACAGTAAATGCAAGCTGCGGTTTCTCCCTTTTATGACTTGCTTTTTTTGCATATCATAAATAATTTCCCAACCACGACGTGTCTGTTGCATAGGTCATGAATGCTAATAACGATAAGTTTTTTATGGCTTGAAATGTTAGTTGTAAATAATAAATCTTTCTATGACGTGCATATGGCATGCCGTTAATACATCAACTGTACACACCATGCATACACTGGCTGTTAAAAATATTGAACATTTCATGGCGCATAAAAAGCCAGTCATTAAAAATTGCACTTTTCATGATGCACAAAAAGACAACCTTTTAAAATATTACACTTTCCATGACACGCAATTGTTGTCGTGAAAAAACAAGTATCGCAAAAATAAAAATGTCGAGCGCCAAGCACCAAATTTTTTTTGAAAAAAAAGAACAGAACAATCAAAACCCCAACTCTTCAGCCCCAACATCAATCTAAAAAAAAAACTCTTCCCCTTTCCTTTATCAAAATATGCTAAAGAAAGAACAAGAAGACATGAAGAAGATAGAGGGTTCAAAAGTGAGGGGAAGGGTTTCAATCTCTCTTAAGGACATTTCGACAGTATGGTGAGACTGGTTGGATGGCGGTGACGATCGACGGTATGCACTCATCTCATCTCATCTCTTCTCATTCAAGCATGAGCTTGTAATAGCTCTGTTTGACGAGGCTAAGGATGTGAATGGCGAGAACGATCTCGCAGTGGAGGTGGTTGGTGTAGATGGGGTTGGGAGGGGCATGACCGTGGGTTTGTCGGGCCTTTGATGAGAAAGTCGACGTTGAGGCGGTAGCCACCAGAGGGGAGGGGAAATTGGGGTTTGGGTTTAGTTTCTTCTTCTTCTTCGATAGCTCATTGTTTTTCTCCAAACAAATTTAACTTCTTCTTTTTCCTGTTGACAAATTCGCAACTGGGGTTCTTCTCTCTCTTTGCCTTATAAATTCTAATTTCTGTGCCCTAATTGATTTTTCCTTGCCAAATACATTTTTGTTCTTTCCAGATTTCTATTTTAGTGTTAATTCCTCTATTAGTTTCATCCACTAGATCTGTTGATTCAGTTCTAGATTGAAAATCTCGAAAATATTTCGAAAAGAAAATGACATTTTAAAAACTGCATTTTTTAACTTCAATTAATGAAACTAATAGAAGTCACTTCAGTTACGATTTTATTAGCTTTCTTCCACAGATCTAACATTCAATGGTCATAGTGAGAATTCTTAGCAATAAGAATTAGTTCCTTGAGGTCTTACCTAAATTTGATTTGGTAGTAGAAAGAATTCCTGTGCGATTTTTCAGGCAAATAGGTCAGATCACCATATTTCTATATGCTAATAATTCAATAGTTGCACATCCTGGGTTCTTCCCAATCTATTGAATTTGGCTTCTGCTAAATGCTAATAGTATGAGCTTAAACTATTTTCTCCTTTTGATCTTTCCTAGAGAGCATATAGAGTGGTTTTATGGGTTTGTATTACAATCTAGATATTTTCTTGTCTGGTGTTCAATTAGACTGTGCACTATTATTTTGTGCCTTTATGGTACAGTAGTAGCACTTTAAATATTTCAGGTTTCTATTTTTATGGCTATGAAATTCCTGGCAGACAAGTGTTTCTATTGGATATTTATTTATTGGTGGTGATGTGAGTTTAGGGTGCATTGTGAAGAAAGTGGTGAAGAAAGCTCAGAGATGGAATCAATGTATGCATTGAAGTGCCACATATCACAAGAAGTGAACCATTTACATGAGGGGCTTAAGCTTGTAAGGGCTATTACTGAACTGATAGTATTATTTCTTTTTCGTTAAATCCTTGGTTTTTTACCTGATTAACTCTTGCTACTTGTGTCTGAGTTTGAGTTCTAGTGCTTGTGAGATGGGCTCCCCCTCTCTCCAACTTGACGATGTCTCTTTCCTAACAATCGTAATTATTACAACTTTGTGGGGGCCGAATATATGGAAAAATCAGAAGGTGCGTACCATTGGAAGACTGATACTAATCGGCTGTATCCTGTGAGAGTGGGAAGCCGAATATAATATATGTGCCGAATAAGTGTAAGTCCTTAAGGCCGAATAAAAGAAAGGACAATGATTAAAAAGTAGGCCCTAGCCCTGAGGATCAAAAGGAACGAGTATAAATACAGGAACAACGGGTATAGAAAGGTATGTAAGAATCACTTAACTTAGCAGAGAAGCTATCTTGAGTGTCTGAACTGACTTGTCCATCGGAGTGCTAATTCCGGCACCCCCGACCGGAGTGTTTGTATCTTTTCAGGTGACTAGCTAAGGATCACTAGCATCTCCCAAGATCTGAAGAGTATTTCCAAACCACTTCTCCACAATTGGCGCCGTCTGTGGGAATACTCAAATACATCCATGGCAGGCGTGACTGAAGATCCTCTGATAACCATTGACGAGACCGCACAGAGAGATGACCTCACTCCAGCAAATATGCTCGGAAAGGAAACCATCGCTGCAAGACACGTCTTGAACTTCGACTCACCAACGACTTCAGCGCAAGAGACAATGCAGGCGATCATGGAACAAGCAAAGCAAAATGAAGGCTGGAGAACATGATCGCTAAAAATGAACGTCTCCGTCAAGATTTGGCCCTCGAAGTAGCAAAATCGAGAGAAGCCATGCGCCAAGATCCTGAACGACCTCCGAGGGCTGGTGGACAACGACCTCGAGCCCGACCAAAGGATACCGATAGCGACTCCAACTCATTACCCACGGAGCTCAACAAGAAGCAACGATCCGAAACTTCCAGCTCCTCCAAAAAGAGTCTACATACAAGGAACAAGCGCAGGAGGAGCAGTTCAGACGAAGAGGACCAGCACGATTCTTTTGTCCGACGGATTGTAAGGGCGGCCCTGCCCAAGAAGTTCAAAGCTCCGTCATTCACTCTTTACGATGGAAAATCAGACCCTACTGATCATATCCGTCACTACAAGTAGGCCATGACATTGCATGCAGATAACGAAGCCCTTATGTGCCGAATATTCCCCAGCAGCCTAGGGCCATTAGCTGTCAGGTGGTACTACAAGCTGGAGCCGGCTTCGATCAAAAGCTTCCATCAATTACAGAACTCCTTCAGGGCCAGGTTCATTACCAACGAGGTACAGCCGAAACAGGCCGACTCTCTCTGGGCTATGCAGATTCAGTCAGGAGAAACGCTCAGAGCGTATTCGGCGCGCTATTGGGAGTGCTTCAACCTCGTCGATGACGCTTGCGACGACTCCATGGCCATCACCGCCTTCAAAATGGGACTACGTCCCGACAGTGCTCTTCGCAGTTCCCTGACCAGGAGACCCCCCAAAACAGTCTGGGCGTTGATGAAGAAAGTTGAAGAGTATTGCAAAGTGGAAGATGATGCCTTGAGAATAAAAGCCGGCCAAATGTCCAACAAAACGGCCCCCCCTGAAATCGCTCAACCAATAAGTTTCGTGCCACCTCCGAGCCCTGAGCCACGTTAACGCGCTAAACGAGACAAAAGGCGGGACACTCGCCGATCAAGCGATCAATGCTCCCACCAGACGAATGAATAACTGCAAGTCGACAGTAGGCGTTTGAGGCGTGCCGACAAGAAGTACACAGATTTGTCAGAACCAATCGCTGTAATAATGACCAAAGTCCAGCACCTTCCATTCTTCAAATGGCCGTCAAAGATGGTGGGGCCACCCAACACGCGAAGAAGGGATAGGCGGTGCGAGTATCACAAAGATCACAGCCACGAAACAGAGAGTTGTTACACACTAAAGGATCACCTGGAAGAGCTGGTGCAAGATGGCCGACTGCAGCAGTACGTGAGAAAGGGAAAGCCAATCAAGGCACTAGCCTTGAGGCAGGACTCACCTCCACTTGGCGTGATCCAAGTAATCTACAGCCTGCCTACATCTCCAACTGTGCACACAATTCAATTGCATCCAATCCCCCAAAAGCAACGTATTCAGACCGAAAGGCCCGGAGAAGCTCCGACAATCACTTTCAATGACTCCGATCGTAGCGGCACAACGGCCTCCCACATCGATCCGTTGGTCATCAAATTACGCGTAAATCGGTTCACCATTGAACACATTCTCATAGACCTAGGGAGTACTTCAGAGGTTATGTATTACCAAACCTTCATCGAACTCGGCTTCAACGAGTCAGATCTGTCCCCGGCGCCTCACCCACTGTTCGGCTTTAATATGAATCCTGAGTACCCGTTGGGGAAGATCATACTACCTGTTTGAGCGGGCTCCAGAACGGTCGAAGTAGAATTCCTGGTCGTAAAGCTCGCTTCGCTATATAATGTCATCATGGAGCGAACCTGGTTGCATATTATGAAGGCCGTTCCAAGCACTTACCATCAGCTTGTGTGCTTCCCGACGTCCCATGGCATTGAAGAAATCCGTGGCTCCTCGCAATCGGCACAAGCCGAGATTTTATGAAAACCCTATCACTGACCCGACTTGTGGGCTTTGATACTTGTATATATATCACTTCTGCAATGCAAACCATTTTTGTTTGTCACTCAATTCATTTCTCAAACCGCATTGTAGCACTCATGTCAACAGTTCAAAGCCCCTTCGGTGCATGACACCTTAGGGCCAATTACGCCTCCGGATTCGGAGCCCCTTCGGTGCATGACACCTTAGGGCCGATTAATCCTCCGGATTCGGAGCGCCCTTCGTGGATATCACGATTGGCCACATTAAGTATCCGGATTCGGAGCCCCTTCAGTGCATGACACCTGAGGGCCGATTAAGCCTCCGGATTCGGAGCGCCCTTCGTGGATAACACGATTGGCTACATTAAGTCTCCGGATTCGGAGCGCCCATTGGTGCAAGCCACCTTAGGGCCGATTAAGTCTCCGGATTCCGAGCGCCCATTGGTGCAAGACACCTTAGGGCCGATTAAGTCTCCGGATTTGGAGCCCCTTCGGTGTATGACACCTCAGGGCCGATTAAGCCTCCGGATTCAGAGCGCCCTTCGTGGATAACACAATTGGCCACATTAAGTCTCTGGATTCGGAGCCCTTCGGTGCATGACACCTGAGGGCCGACTAAGCCTCTGGATTCGGAGCGCCCTTCGTGGATAACACGATTGGCCACAATAAGTCTCCGGATTTGGAGCCCCTTCGGTGCATGCCACCTGAGGGCCGACTAAGTCTCCGGATTCGGAGCACCTATTGGTGCAAGACACCTTTGGGCCGATTAAGTCTCCGGATTCGGAGCGCCCATTGGTGCAAGACACCTTAGGGCCGATTCAGTCTCTTGATTCAGAGCCCCTTCAGTGCATGACACCTTAGCGCCGATTAAGCCTCCGGACTCGGAGCGCCTTTTGTGGATAACACAATTGGCCACATTAAGTCTCCAGATTCGGAGCCCCTTCGGTGCATGACAGCTGAGGGCCGATTAAGCCTCTGGATTCAGAGCGCCCTTCGTGGATAACACGATTGGCCACATTAAGTCTCCGGATTCGGAGCCCTTTCGGTGCATGACACCTGAGGGCCGACTAAGTCTCCGGATTCGGAGCGCCCATTGGTGCAAGATACCTTAGGGCCGATTAAGTCTCCGGATTCGGAGCGCCCATTGGTGCAAGACACCTTAGGGCTGATTAAGTCTCCGGATTCGGAGCCCCTTCGGTGCATGACACCTGAGGGTAGAGTCTCCGGATTCGGAGTGCTCACTGGTGCAAAACACCTTAGGGCCGATTAAGCCTCCGGATTCGGAGCCCCTACGGTGCATGACACCTTGGGGCCGATTAATCCTCCGGATTTGGAGCGCCCTTCGTGGATATCACGATTGGCCACATTAAGCCTCCGGATTCGGAGCCCCTTCGGTGCATGACACCTTAGGGCCGATTAAGCCTCCGGATTCGGAGCGCTCTTCGTGGATATCACGATTGGCCACATCAAGTCTCCAGATTTGGAGCCCCTTCGGTGCATGACACCTGAGGCCGACTAAGTCTCCGGATTCGGAGTGCCCATTGGTGAAAGACAACTTATGGCCGATTAAGCCTCCGGATTCGGAGCCCCTCCAGTGCATGACACCTTAGGGCCGATTTTGCAGCGCCCATTGGTGCAAGACACCTCAAGGTCGATTAAGACTCCGGATTCGGAGCCCCTTCGGTGCATGACACCTTAGGGCCGATTAATCCTCCGGATTCGGAGCACCCTTCGTGGATATCATGATTGCCCACATTAAGTCTCCCGATTCGGAGCCCCTTCGGTGCATGACACTTGAGGGCCGACTAAGTCTCCGGATTCGGAGTGCCCATTGGTGCAAGCCACCTTAGGGCCGATTAAGTCTCCGGATTCCCGGCGCCCATTGGTGCATGACGCCTTAGGGCTGATTAAGTCTCCGGATTCGGAGCCCCTTCGGTGCATGACACCTTAGGGCCGATTAAGCCTCCGTATTCGGAGCGCCCTTCGTGGATAACACGATTGGCCACATTAAGTCTCCGGATTCGGAGCCCCTTCGGTGCATGGCACCTGAGGGCCGGCTAAGCCTCTGGATTCGGAGCGCCCTTCGTGGATAACACGATTGGCCACAATATGCCTCCGGATTCGGTGCCAGTTCGGTGCATGACACCTGAGGGCCGACTAAGTCTCAGGATTCGGAGCGCCCATCGGTGCAAGACACCTTAGGGCCGATTAAGTCTCCGGATTCAGAGCGCCCATTGGTGCAAGACACCTGAGGACCGATTAAGTCTCTGGATTAAGAAGCCCCTTCGGTGCATGACACATTAGGGTCGATTAAGCCTCCGGATTTGGAGCGCCCTTTGTGGATGACACGATTGGCCACATTAAGTCTCCGGATTTGGAGCCCCTTCGGTGCATGACACCTGAGGGCCGATTAAGCCTCCGGATTCGGAGCGCCGTTCGTGGATAACACGATTGGCCACATTAAGTCTCCAGATTCGGAGCCCCTTTGGTGCATGACACCTGAGGGACGACTAAGTCTCTGGATTCGGCGCGCCCATTGGTGGAAGACACCTTAGGGCCGACTAAGTCTCCGGATTCGGAGCGGCCATTGGTGCAAGACACCTTAGGGCCGATTAAGTCTCCGGATTCGGAGCCCCTTCGGCGCACGACGCCTGAGGGCCGACTAAGTCTCTGGATTCGGAGCGCCCACTAGTGCAGGACACCTTAGGGCCGATTAAGCCTCTGGATTCAGAGCCCCTCCGGTGCATGACACCTTGGGGCCGATTAACCCTCCGGATTCGGAGCGCCCTTCGTGGATATCACGGTTGGCCACATTAAGTCTCCGGATTCGGAGCCCCTTCGGTGCATGACACCTTAGGGCTGATTCAGCCTCCGGATTCGGAGTGCCCTTCGTAGATATCACGATTGGCCACATCAAGTCTCCGGATTCGGAGCCCCTTCGGTGCATGACACCTGAGGGCGGCTAAGTCTCCGGATTCGGAGTGCCGATTGGTGAAAGACACCTTAGGGCCGATTAAGCCTCCAGATTTGTAGCGCCTGCAGTGCGTGACACCTTAGGGCCGATTTCGGAGCGCCCATTGGTGCAAGACACCTTAGGGCCGATTAAGACGCCGAATTCGAAGCCCCTTCGGGGCATGACACCTTAGGGCCGATTAATCCTCCGGATTCGGAGCGCCGTTCGTGGATATCACGATTGGCCACATTAAGTCTAAGGATTCGGAGCCCCTTCAGTGCATGACACCTGAGGGCCGATTAAGCCTCCAGATTCGGATCACCCTTCGTGGATAACACGATTGGCCACATTAAGTCTCCGGATTCGGAGCCCCTTCGGTGCATGACACATGAGGGCCGACTAAGTCTACGGATTCGGAGCGCCCATTGGTGCAAGCCACCTTAGGGCCGACTAAGTCTCTGGATTCTGAGTGCCCATTGGTGCAAGACCCCTTAGGGCCGATTAAGTCTCCGGATTCGGAGCCCCTTCGGTGCATGACACCTTAGGGCTGATTAAACTTCCGGATTCGGAGCGCCATTCGTGGATAACACGATTGGCCACATTAAGTCTCCGGATTCGGAGCCCCTTCGGTGCATGACACCGGAGGGCCGACTAAGCCTCTGGATTCGGAGTGCCCTTCATGGATAACACGATTGGCCACAATAAGCCTCCGGATTCGGAGCCCCTTCGGTGCATGACACCTGAGGGCCGACTAAGTCTCCAGATTCGGAGCGCCCACTGGTGGAAGACACCTTAGGGCCGATTAAGTCTCCGGATTCAAAGCGCCCATTGGTGCAAGACACCTTAGGGCCGATTAAGTCTCCGAATTCAGAACCCCTTTTGTGCATGACACCTTAGGGCCGATTAAGCCTCCAGATTCGGAGCGCCCTTCGTGGATAACACGATTGGCCACATTAAGTCTCCGGATTCGGAGCCCTTTCGGTGCATGACACCTGAGGGCCGATTAAGCCTTCGGATTCAGAGCACCCTTCGTGGATAAGACGATTGGCTACATTAAGTCTCCGGATTCGGAGCCCCTTCGGTGCATGACACCTGAGGGCCGACTAAGTCTCCGGATTCAGAGCGCCCATTGGTGCAAGACACCTTAGGGCCGATTAAGTCTCTGGATTCGGAGCGCCCATCGATGCAAGACACCTTACGCCGATTAATTCTCCGGATTCGGAGCCCCTTCGGTGCATGACACCTGAGGGCCGACTAAGTCTCCGGATTCGGAACGCCCACTGGTGCAAGACACCTTAGGCCCGATTAAGCCTCTAGATTCGGAGCCCCTCCGGTGCAGGACACCTTGGGGCCAATTAATCCTCCGGATTCGGAGCGCCCTTCGTGGATAACACAATTGGCCAAATTAAGTCTCTGGATTCGGAGCCCCTTCGGTGCATGACACCTGAGGGCCAATTAAGCCTACGGATTCGGAGTGCCCTTCGTAGATAACACGAATGGCCACATTAAGTCTCCGGATTCGGAGCCTCTTCGGTGCATGACACCTGAGGGCCGACTAAGTCTTCGGATTCGGAGCGCCCATTGGTGCAAGACACCTTAGGGCCGATTAAGTCTCCGGATTCCGAGCGCCCATTGGTGCAAGACACCTTAGGGCCGATTAAGTCTCTGAATTCGGAGCCCCTTCGGTGCATGACACCTGAGGGCCAACAAAGTCTCCGGATTCGGAGCGCCCACTGGTGCAAGACACCTTAGGGCCGATTAAGCCTCCGGATTCGAAGCCCCTCCGGTGCATGACACCTTGGGGCCGATTAATACTCCAGATTCGCAGCGCCCTTCGTGGATATCACGATTGGCCACATTAAGTCTCCGGATTTAGAGCGCCTTCGGTGCATGACCCCTGAGGGCCGACTAAGTCTCCGGATTCTGGGCGCCCATTGGTGCAAGCCACCTTGGGGCCAATTAAGTCTGCGGATTCCGAGCACCCAATGGTGCAAAACGCCTTAGGGCCGATTAAGTCTCCGAATTCGGAGCCCCTTCGGTGCATGACACCTTAGGGCCAATTAAGCCTCCGGATTCAGAGTGCCCTTTGTAGATAACACGATTGGCCACATTAAGTCTCCAGATTCGGAGCCCCTTCAGTGCATGACACCTGAGGGCCGACTAAGCCTCTGGATTCGGAGCGCCCTTCGTGGATAACACGATTGGCCACAATAAGCCTCCGGATTTGGAGCCCCTTCGGTGCATGACACCTGAGGGCCGACTAAGTCTCCGGATTCGGAGCGCCCACTGGTGCAAGACACCTTAGGGCCGATTAAGTCTCCGGATTCGAAGCGCCCATTGGTGAAAGACACCTTAGGGCCGATTAAGTCTCCGAATTCAGAGCCCCTTCGGTGCATGACACCTTAGGGCCGATTAAGCCTCTAGATTCGGAGCGCCCTTCGTGGATAACACGATTGACAACATTAAGTCTCCGGATTCGGAGCCCCGTCGGTGCATGACACCTGAGGGCCGATTAAACCTTCGGATTCGGAGCGCCCTTCGTGGATAACACGATTGGCCACATTAAGTCTTCGGAATCGGAGACCCTTCGGTGCATGACACCTGAGGGCCGACTAAGTCTCCGGATGCGGAGCGCCCATTGGTGCAAGACACCTTAGGGCCGATTAAGTCTCCAGATTCGGAGCCGCTTCGGTGCATGACACCTGAGGGCCAACTAAGTCTCCGGATTCAGAACGCCCACTGGTGCGAGACACCTTAGGGCCGATTAAGCCTCCGGATTCGGATCCCCTCCGGTGCATGACACCTTGGGGCTGATTAATCCTCCGGATTCGGAGCGCCCTTTGTGGATAACACGATTGGCCACATTAAGTCTCCGGATTCGGAGCCCCTTCGGTGCATGACACCTGAGGGCCAATTAAGCCTACGGATTCGGAGCTCCCTTCGTAGATAACACGATTGGCCACATTATGTCTCCAGATTCGGAGCCTCTTCGGTGCATGACACCTGAGGGCCGACTAAGTCTCTGGATTTCGAGCGCCCATTGGTGCAAGACACTTTAGGGCCGAATTAAGTCTCTGGATTCCGAGCGCCCATTGGTGCAAGACACCTTAGGGCTGATTAAGTCTCCGAATTCGGAGCCCCTTCGGTGCATGACACCTGAGGGCCGACAAAGTCTCCGGATTCGGAGCGCCCACTGGTGCAAGACAACTTAGGGCCGATTAAGCCTTCGGATTCGGAGCCCCTCCAGTGCATGACACCTTAGGGCCGATTAATCCTCCGGATTCGGAGCGCCCTTCGTGGATAACACGATTGGCCACATTAAGTCTCCGGATTCAGAGCCCCTTCGGTGCATGACACCTGAGGGCCAATTAAGCCTACGGATTCGGAGTGCCCTTCGTAGATAACACGATTGGCCACATTAAGTCTCCGGATTCGGAGCCTCTTCGGTGCATGACACCTGAGGGCCGACTAAGTCTCCGGATTTGGTGCGCCCATTGGTGCAAGACACCTTAGGGCCGATTAAGTCTCCGGATTCCGAGTGCCCATTGGTGCAAGACACCTTAGGGCCGATTAAGTCTCCAAATTCGGAGCCCCTTTGGTGCGTGACACCTGAGGGCCAACAAAGTCTCCGGATTCGGAGCGCCCACTGGTGCAAGACACCATAGGGCCGATTAAGCCTCCGGATTCGGAGCCCCTCCGGTGCATGACACCTTGGGGCCGATTAATACTCCGGATTCGGAGCGCCCTTCGTGGATATGACGATTGGCCACATTAAGTCTCCGGATTCGGAGCCCCTTCGGTGCATGACACCTTAGGGCCGATTAAGCCTCCGGATTCGGAGCGCCCTTCGTGGATATCACGATTGGCCATATCAAGTCTCCGGATTTGGAGCCCCTTCGGTGCATGACACCTGAGGCTGACTAATTCTCCGGATTCGGAGTGCCCATTGGTGAAAGACACCTTAGGGCCGATTAAGCCTCCGGATTCGGAGCCCCTCTAGTGCATGACACCTTAGGGCCGATTTTGGAGAGCCTATTGGTGCAAGACACCTTAGGGCCGATTAAGACTCCGAATTCGGAGCGCCTCCGGTGCATGGCACCTTAGGGCTGATTAATCCTCCGGATTCGGAGCGCCCTTCGTGGATATCACGATTGGCCACATTAAGCCTCCGGATTTAGAGCCGCTCCGGTGCATCACACCTTAGGGCCGATTAACCCTCCAGATTCGAAGCACCCTTCGTGGATATCACGATTGGGCACATCAAGTCTTCGGATTCAGAGCCCCTCCAGTGCATGATACCTTAGGGCCGATTAAGTCTCCAGATTCGGAGCCCCTTCGGTGCATGACACCTTAGGGCCGATTAAGTCTCTGAATTCAGAGCGCCCATTGGTGCGAGACACCTTAGGGCCGATTAAGTCTCCGGATTCAGAGCGCCCATTGGTACAAGACACCTTAGGGGCGATTAAGCCTCCGGATTCGGAGCCCCTCCGGTGCATGACACCTTAGGGCCGAATTCAGAGCGCCCATTGGTGCAAGACACCTGAGGGCCGGTTAAGCCTCCGGATTCGGAGTCCCTTTGGTGCATGACACCTCAGGGCTGATTAAGCCTCCGGATTCGGAGCCCCCTTTGGTGCGTGACACCTTTGGGCCGATTAAGCCTCCGAATTCGGAGTACCCTTCGGCACGAACAAAAACAAAAAACACGCCAATATCCGAAATACGACGCTTAACTAAGCATATAAAAAATTCTGAATAAGACTCAAATGTTTGAAATAAAACTTTTTATTTGATCAAACAGCTGGTACATAAATGCAACCCGCTTTTGAGCATTACAATACCCATTTTCAACCTCAAAATCTAAAAAGAGGAAAAGACGCATTGGTAAAGCGGCATCGCCGAATCAACTCCTGTCACCCAGAAGTCCTCCACTGTTTGCAGAGCCTTGAGCCAACTTTGCCCAAGCCCATGGCTAGCGCATTGCCAAACTTCCCCGGATACCATTGACAATGTCAAGGCAAAGATCCGGGACAAGGAAGGATAAACCCAACGGTCGTTGCCTTTCTTTTCGGGGTGATCTGCTTTGACGACTGGAAGATTCATGCCAACTTTTGGACGTCCTACCTCCCATACGGATGGGTCCCCTGCCGCGCTCCATTGCAACACCAAGTTTGGCTGAAATCCCAGCCTCTCTAAACTAACATCCCCACTCCTTTTATTTTCAATACTGGCAGCGATCTCGAGGCCCCAATCCCGAGGTGATTTCATTAACGCTAAACTCCATGAGACAAACGTCGGTTGACATTCGCCACGGCGCAGTTATCCAAATGACTTTTTGAAGCACATGCACTGGCCAAAAATCAGGCCCCAAAATCTAAGCAAAATCTAATTAATTGTGAATCTGAGCCCCGAGCGGAGTTGAATTTACCGCAGCCACTCTACCCACTAGCTTTCTGCTTCCTCAGGTTATGATGGCCTCATTCAGGAATAAACGGCTATCACGTATGGGTCGACCTTGCCGATCAACGTTTATACATTCACTCAGACAATAAAACGAAACGCATACATGCCGAATACGAACTGTAACAAAATATTTATAATAGAACGTTTTTTATTCAATAAAACAAACAATAAATTACATAGTTTTGAACGTGATCTACGTTTCAGCCTTACAATAAATATACTTATACGATGTCACCCTCATTCTCACTCTTCTCGACTTCAAAAGCAGAAAACGGAAAATGTTTACTGTGGTAGAGTGGCGATGCCAAATCAATGCCCGACACTCGAAGAGCTTCCGCGGCTTGAGATGCCTTGATCCAACCGTGCCTAAATCCACGATTTTCACATCGGCAAACTTCTTCGGCAAGTTTTTCCTTGGTCTTTTCAATTCCAACTTTTCGGCCTTCATGAAAACCTTTCTCATAGGCCCTTCCTTTTGCGGTCTCCATTGCGAACATAGTCGCCGTCTCACGATCGACAAGCGCGGTACTGATAAGCCGACTGGTAACCCTTTCTTCCACGATTAGGTTTCCTTGCCCGGCGGGTTGTGCCTGAGCCACCTTGGTCTTCTTTAACTCGCACTCAGCCGCCTCCGCGCGGGCCTCCAAACTTCGAATACGTTCCTCCTTCTTCTCCATTTCTCGGCGGGCAGCGCGCAACCGCATGCCGATTTCATAGGCAGTGTACAGCCCCTTCACCGTCCCATGAACGCCTTCGCGAAATACTTCGTAGTCCTGACGACCTACCATCGATTGCTGAACCTCAGGAGGAAAAATTTGTCGAGCAAACTCGACCGCTACATTTGGGTGTCGAACGATCGAGTCTGCCTCTGTCATGGGTCTGTTCCCTACAAATACTGCAAAGCTTAATGGGCGCGGATTCGCCTCAGATCCCCTCTCGACTCGAGGTTGAGAAGATCTGCCCTACGACTTCTTGTCCCGCCTGGGCGACCTGCTTCGACGTCGAGGAGACTGACGCCTCTCTCGATCCCTGGAACTCCTACTCCCTGTGCGCGGAGGGTCACCACCTCGATTCATGTCTCCACCCAGCTCAGCTAGCATCCTCGCTTCCCCTCTGCTGTTAAAGAAGAGTCTGTTCGACATTCATACGATACCTTCAAAAGCTGGAGTCAGTTGTTTACTATGCTCATAAAAGTTGTACCTTTAATCAGTTATCCTTTACAGAGGCAGCACCCTTGAGGCAATCTCATTAATTGTGAAAACCTCAATTGCCCGACACCGACTGGATCGACCCACTTGGGGCAAATGCAGGTAGATCTATCAAAACTCCCGAGTTAGTCTCATCCGGCGCCCGAATAATCATGCACCGCCTGGGGCGACGACAGATTAATCGTCAATCTATTCGGATTAAGTGCCCCAGCCGGCCCATAAATCCGGCGCCTGCATGATTATGCACCGTCTGGGACAAGGGCAGATTAACCAATCTATTCGGATTAAGTGCCCCAGCCGGCCCATGAATCGATGAATCGACTTCAAAACTCCTGAGTTCGTCTCATCTGGCGCCCGAATAATCATGCACCGCTTGGGGCAAGGCAGATTAATCAATCTATTCGGATTAAGTGCCCCAGCCGGCCCATGAATCCGGCGCCTGCATGATCATGCACCGCCTGGGACAAGGGCATATTAATCAATCTATTCGGATTAAGTGCCCCAGCCGGCCCATGAATCGATGAATCGACTTCAAAACTCCTGAGTTCGTCTCATCCGACGCCCGAATAATCATGCACCGCCTGGGGCAAGGGTAGATTAATCAATCTATTCGGATTAAGTGCCCCAGCCGGCCCATGAATCTGGCGCCTGCATGATCATGCACCGCCTGGGGCAAGGGCAGATTAATCAATCTATTCGAATTAAGTGCCCCAGCCGGCCCATGAATCCGGCGCCTACATGATCATGGACCGCCTGGGGCAAGGGCAGATTAATCAATCTATTCGGATTAAGTGCCCTAGCTGGCGCATGAATCCGGCACCTGCATGATCATGCACCACCTGGGGCACGGGCAGATTAATCAATCTATTCGGATTAAGTGCCCCAACCGGCCCATGAATCATTTCAGCATAATAACAAACTATTCGGCATACGAATGATAAGATTGCCTAGATATTCAATCACAGAAAGCTCAACAGAGTAATCATTCTATCTAAAGTAGTGAAAGGCAAAAATTCTACACCAACATAACATCACAAACTGCGCATTAGTAGTGAAACAACAAGATAATTTTCATTAATAAATTGAGCGCAGACAGTAGCCAATTTATACATGAAAACTACTCGGAACCAGCAAAAGTCCTAAAAACAAAAACATACATTAAAAGGGAAAGCATTTCATAAAATTCGAATAACTCCCAGATCAATCCTCAGGGTCAGACTCAAGTGGCTCAACGTCCACCTGCTCATAAGGAATTGGCAAGGCCAATGTAACCCCAGCGGCATCAAGGGTCTTGAGCCACCCATGTTTGAACCCCCGATTCTTAAGCTTGGGGACTTCATCTACGTATTCTTTGAAGGCGGCGCCTTTTCCTACTTCGAATGCAGTAGAATCCTCAGATTCTGCCTTTTCCTTGGCCGCCTTCAACTTTGCTAACTCAGTCTCCATCTTGTTAAGTGCCTCTTCGGCTAGCCTAAGCGATTCTTTGCTCGCGTTCGCCCTATCTTCGGCATCAGAACGGAGCTGATCGGTAGCCCGAGCCCTTTCCACTTTGGCTTCGGCTCGCGCAGTCTCCATAGCGGCTCTCATCATCTCAAACTCAGCCCTGCTCATTTGATCGACCACTTCTGACTGCAAACGGTCAATCCTCTCAAGGGCATCGTGTAGGCGATGGCCCAAGTCGGCGATCCTGCCGACCGTCTGCAAAACGAGTTGGGATCGTTAGATGCCATAGGCAACCAAAATCAAAACAAGTCAAAGTTCACCTACCAAAAGGGCCGACTGCGCAGATAGGGCTATGGCCACCAAATCTGGCACAGCATGAAAGGATGCCTCATCAGCTGGTAGGGAGAGTGACGCCGCCAGGCTCAAGGCTACCGCTGGGTCGGTAATGATGGATGCGTAAGAGGGAATCGGCCTGTCTTTGATCTTTGGCTGAACAATAAAAGGAACAACCACGTCAGATTCTTCTAAGCGAGGCCTTTTGTCTGCAAGACTATCTTCTGAACCGGCCTCTCCCTCGGTGCTACGCTTCTTGCCCCACTCTTCCGGAATCAGCCGTTCGTCAATGACCGGTTGTTCAACCTCTTTCGCCGTTTCGGCAGCAACAATCTTAGCCGGCTCTTCAATAACGGGTTCAAAAGACTCAACCAAGGCAGGTCCAGAACGGGCGGCCTCGGCCATTTTTTGGGCAGCCATACGCTCGGCATTTTTCTTTCGAGCCATCTACGTGAGGCTTTCCCCAGCCATACCTTCAAAAAAATCACCAGGTAGGTCTCCCAAACTTCCAAAAATATCTCTAGAAGAAAACTCCGCCCGACCCGAAGTGGACGGCGAGGTAGGCTGACTACGTCTAGCTGCCTTAAACGCCGAATTTAAGGCCTGGTCAACCTCTTCGGCCTCCTCAGTGAACTCTCTGTCTGGTTCGGCGACTACCTCTACCACCGGCTCGACGTCTTGCCCCAAATCAGAAGCTTCGTGACCAACTTGCCTAAGGCTCTTGAAGCTAGGGAAGATAAGAGCCGCAAGCTGTTGATCAGCGGATGGAATTGGAATGTTGTCAGCGGCCGAAAAAGTAGTGTAAGTAGGCTCGTATCGAAGAAGTATGTGGGCCGTTCTCCCTTGCTTCTGTAAGTTTGGACGGCCGAAGTATCCGAGTGTAGTCACAATCTGCGCAAGGACCACGTCGTCAGTAGAAACCAGAATCTTCTTCAAATTACTGCCTGCAAAGACAAAGGGTTAGACACGGAGGGAAGGCCGAGTAAAAGAAAAGTTCAGTAAACACTAGGAGACACACGACAACCTGGCTCACCCCTCCATCTGGGAATAGGGTCTAGGCGACCCTCGCCTTCGCCAAATTCCCAGTTCCCTCGGATATTGACCATTACGTCATCCACACGCTTACCAGAACTGGCAAGCATGGTTACCAAATGATGGTCAGTATCCTTGGCCCTAAGAAAGTACCGCCCAAGCCAACCGGAAGATTGGCTAAAGCATAGCAGTGCCAAATGGCCGGAATCCCAAGATCGATCCTGAGGCGCCGGTTCAAATCTACGATCCCCATTACGATTCGAAAAAAGTTCACGTTGGGCTGAGAAGGAATCAGACCCCAATAGCGGAGGACGGCCCTAAGGAATGGATGTAGGGGAAAACGGACCCCGCCCTCTGCAATGGATAGGAGAGGAAAGACAATTGAATTTCGATCCTCTCTCTTCATATCCAGAGTGTTGTCCGTCACTAGAGAAAGATGAACATCGTCGGGGATGGAAAAGTGTCGCCGGAATCCGGAGACACGACCCTCAGGAAGGAGGTCTTTCAAGTGTTTGGCCATTTTCACGGGGAATAAAGGGTTTGCCAAAATGAAAATAACAAACAGAAAGTAGGATTGCAAAGAAAAGAGAAGAAGACTTACGAGGAGCAAGGGAGACGAGGATAGACGGAGAAGAGTTGCAGAAAATGCGAGTTAGAGAAGGGATATCCACTAGCGGTCCAAGAGTCTCGAATACTCGACGAACTGTGCATTCGAAAGGACTGAAATTTCAACTCACAATAAATGCGAGACGCATGATTGAGGCGGGAAAGCGTAATGATGAACGAAAAGGTGTGCGCATCCTGACATCTATATTGGGGTACACGAAGCCGCCTGACCTATTTTAACTTTTCCAATTCAAGACCAAACACGCCGATTAATTACCGTCAATGGGGAGTTCGGGGGGCAATTGTGGGGGCCGAATATATGGAAAAATCAGAAGGTGCGTACCATTGGAAGACTGATATTAATCGGCTGTATCCTGCGAGAGTGGGAAGCTGAATATAATATATGTGCCGAATAAGTGTAAGTCCTTAGGGCCGAATAAAAGAAAGGACAATGATTAAAAAGTAGGCCCTGGCCCCGAGGATCAAAAGGAACAGGTATAAATACAGGAACAACGGGTATAGAAAGGTATGTAAGAATCACTTAACTTAGTAGAGAAGCTATCTTGAGTGTCTGAACTGACTTGTCTGTCGGAGTGCTAATTCCGGCACCCCCGACCGGAGTGTTTGTATCTTTTCAGGTGACTAGCTGAGGATCACTAGCGTCTCCCAGGATATGAAGAGTATTTCCAAACCACTTCTCCACAAACTTTAAAAAATTTCATACTTTCAATGGAGTTACCGTAGACCTGACTGGTTTCTTTGCTAATTATTGCAGAATATAATTTTAAGTTCATATCACCTTAAACGGTAACTTAAAATAGGAAATTTGAAAATTAAGACATGTTTTGCATTCATGAGAGTTTTATGTTGGAAGTACACACATGATTTTTGTAACACCCTGCTAAAACATACAAGAATTCACCAAGACAAATGCCATAACATACCCCAACGGTCATCTTTCTCATTGAACTAAGATTTAAAGGATTACAATTCAACATTTACATTCCCAAAACATCTTGGGTTCACTCTCCGGTTCAATAAACTAGATGGCCTTATAAAAATAATGAGCCTTAAGGGCGTACATCATAACAAAACAATTTTTCAAAGTTTAGGTACAAAGCCGTTTACATTAACAACAAAATATCCTTGAACCAATCTTCCCAAATTAAACCAATGCTGGTCCTTCCAACCCATCAAGGATGTGGTGTGTCATCGATTCCTAAAAAATAGAATAGGGTTGAGCTATATGCCTAGTAGGAACACAGTTAACCAAGTATTTAATTATTCGAATAAGCTCATGGCATTATTGAGACAAACATAATAGGGAGTTAATGTACACGTGTAATGGTTATCAAGCATGTAAGCAACTTAACAATTGAAGAATCACATTTACATTCCACAACATTCATCATCAAATCAAAATTCTTTTGTTCAAAAACCACCCCTACATTTGCCAACTATTATACGGCAGGGAGTGGGCACCCAAAATCATCCATTTTTTTCACTTTTGCCGATTTCAATACCGTAGGACCAATGGACACCTAAAAACGTATTCCCACATTCATCCAGTGATAAGCCTAGACAGGGCAATTGGGCACCTTTAACTTTCCCCCGCACAGGTACCAACACACTCACACAATTACTCTTACCCGAACTCATGCTCAATGCACATTTCATCAAATTTCCATTCAATCACTAAGCATTCAACATCGCTAAAGAAGCAACACAACATAACATTCAAGAGGATTCAATACCCAAGCCACAATTCCAATTCTATAACAACATCCACATCTCTCACCTTTTTATTGTTCATAACACACCAAGAATTTAAGAAGATTCTAGTATAATTGTCATTTTCTACTCAAGTAAGGAATTAGGGTTTTATGAGGGTCGGGACTTTTTCCTTTTCTCCACAAATATGTGCTTTCATAACTTTAACATACATAATTTGTAAAAGGATTTTGGGAAATTTCAAGTAAAAGTAAGGAAATTATTCCCTTTTTGTGTAATAAGGATTTATTTTAACTCAATCATCAAATTCAATGTTAAGCCAGAACAATACCATAATTGCATCTTCAAAACAAAGAAATACAAGGTTAAAAATAACCCTACCTCAAAGATCAAGAAATATAGCAAAACTTCTAGGAGAATCCTTCGCAAATCCAAATTTCAATCGGTAAGGATGATGATCTTCAAGTGTTCTTCACCTTTTGCAAGAGATTTAGGTCGGATCTTAGGAGAATGAAGAGTATTTTGGAGTAGAAACTTAGGGTTTTTGGGGATTGAGACAAGAATGAAGAAGAGAGAAAAGAAAAGATTACACAAGATAACCGGTTGTTTCTTATGGATGCAGGCACAAACAACCGGCTAAGGTAACGGACACTGGAGTCTGTATGGATATTTAGGCCCTTCTCTTTTATCCCTTGAAGAATTCTCCCTCTAATTGCATCCACTTCCAGATCACCCAGTTATGCTTCAACCACTCTCGCAACAAGGATAGGTTGTGCAATGGTGGTGAAGAGGGTAGCTTGTTCCAAGGATTCACCAAGTTGTAAAGTAAATTCATTGGCATCCCCTATCATCTTCCATTCCCTCATCGCTAGACTAGCCATAGTACTTATAGATTTTCTAGTCAAAGCATCCGCTACTACATTGGCTTTGCTGGGATGGTTGCGTATTTCAAAATCATAGTCCTCTAGAAACTCCATCAATCTCCATTGGCGTAGATTCAAATCTTTTTTGGAAAATAAGTATTTGAGGCTTTTGTGGTCAGAGAAAACTTCAAACTTTTCACCATATAGATAGTGTCTCCACAACTTTAAGGCAAAAACAACAGTTGCTAGTTCTAGATCATGTGTCGGGTAGTTTATCTCATGAGTCTTCTATTGGTCTGAACCATATGCTACCACTTTACCCTCTTGCATTAGAACACACCCTAACCCCTCTCTAGAGGCATCACAGTACGCTGTATAACCTAAACCACATTCCGGAACGATAAGGGCGGGAACTGTGGTCAATCTAAGTTTTAGTTCTCGGAAAGAATTCTCACAAGCTTCATTCCAAACAAACTTCACTCCCTTGCGGGTCAATTTGGTTAATGGTGAGGCTACAGAAGAGGTTCTTTACAAACCGCCGGTAGTAACCGGCTAAACCCAGAAAACTATGAATTTCTGAAGTGTTTTTAGGTTGTTCCCAATTTTGCACCGCTTCTATTTTTGAAAAATCCACCATCACTCCATCTTTGGAGACTACATGGCCCGAAAACTTCACTTCTGAAAAGCCAAAACTCACACTTCTCATATTTTGCATACAGACGGTGCTCTCTAAGGAGTTACAAAATAGTACAGAGATGTCCTTCGTGCTCCTCTTCGGAAGGTGAATAAATGAGAATATCGTCTACAAAGACGACCACAAATTTATCAAGAAACTCCCAAAAAATTATGTTCATTAGATCCATGAATGTGGCTGGGGCATTGGTCAAACCAAACGGCATAACCAGAAATGCATAATGACCACAACGGGTACAAAAAATAGTTTTGGGGATGTCCTCCTCCCTTACTCGGATTTGGTGATAACCCGACCTTAAATCTGTTTTCGAAAAACAACGAGAGCCTTTAAGTTGATCGAAAAGATCATCTATCCTAGGTAAGGGGTATTTATTCTTAACTGTGACTTGACTCAACTTATGATAATCTATACACACTCTTAAGGATTTGTCCTTCTTCGCAAACAAAGCCGACGCTCCCCAAAGTGAAGTACTAGGGCGTATAAAACCCTTACTGAGTAACTCTTGCAATTGTTCCTTCAAAACAACCAATTCAGCTAGGGCAAACCTATATGGTGACAAGGAGATAGGTGTTGTACCCGAAAGTAAGTCTATAGTGAACTCAATTTCCCGATGAGGAGGTAATTGTGTGAGATCTTTAAGAAAAACATCGGGGTATTCACATACTGCCTTTTGAAATTCATCCCAGACTACATCACTTCTGTCATCTAAAAAGATTGCTAAAAGAGAATTAAGTTGGCTTCAGCCACGTGGGTAGCATGAGGAGGGTAAGGATCTACCGTTCCAATCCCCCAGAAATATGAAACAATCACCGTTGGAAGTACACACTGTAACTCTCTCCCGATAACAATCTATGATTCCCCGATATGTGAACAAACAATCCATACCGAGGATAATGTCAAAACCAGACATTTTCAATAGTACAAAATTGAGAGGAAGTTGTCGACCTGCCACCTCAATTATGCACCCCTGGCACCCCTGACACCCCTGGGTTAGAGTGACCTTACCCCCAACTGGTGACTCTACTGTAAGGGGAGACTTTAGTTGCCTATTTTTTAACCCTAATAATGATGCAAAGGATGTGGCGGTAAATGAGTGCGATGCCCCTATGTCAATCAACACATTAGCCCAAGTATTGAAAATGAGGAATGTACCTCTCACAACTGATGGCCCCGAAGTTTGCTTGGAAGCGGTGACAACATACACCTTTCCCTGTGATCTCTGTTCCCACATATCACCTCTCTGAACATAAGCTTGTTGTGCGGATGGTGTGATGCCCCAAATCTACACTAAGGGTTGTAGTTAAGGGAAAGTCACTAATGAGTCCTATGCTCAATAATCAAGTAAGATCCCAGATCACCGAAAGAGTCAAATTAGTCTCCCTTCGAAGTCTAACTTTATTAAGTAGCGCACTACCCTTTTAACAAATCTTAAGAGGCATTGACACAAGGTTTCATAAGCGATGTAGGGAATTATATTGGTGTTGGAATATAAATACATAATAATAGAATAATTACAAATATCCTTAATTACAAATGCTCATTCCATCAACATTACATCCAAAAGAAAATTTAGAACTTCATATGGACTTTACAAAACAACAAAAGAAGTTCCTAACTTTTCTAGGATAGTCAAATGTCCTCGAATGTTTCTGGTTCGTCATCTTCTACTGCAAGCTCCTCTTTGACACCTGGCATGATACGCTGTGAGCTTTGAATGCCTAGTAAACGCACACACACCCCATCCATTTTTCCCAGTTCAATACACAATAACATTTACAAAAAATAAAGGAAAGGATCATGGCATTAAATTCATAGCATAGATTATATGGTTAGTTGTTAGTAGTGCAGAAATCCCCCAAAGAGATCTCATCCTTCCAACTCCAAGAATTGGATGCAGAATATTCAGTATGACCCCTTTTTTGTTGCTTTGTTGCAGACCTTACCTCGGATGCTTACCAATGAGTATATACCGTGTAGCGCCAACTGCAGGGCCTCAAAAGAGATGGTAATGATGGGTCTTGCCTAAATCCCTCCTTACACCAAACTACCTAGGGTCCGAATACAACCGCTCCATTCAAGGGTTCCGAAACAACCACTTGCGCAAGATTAAACTTACCAAAGGGAACGCATCCCACTAACCAATAACTTCTTCTCATAATAATAATCAGGTGATCAAAACCCCATTAGCCACCCCATTAAGTTTTTCATTAGACTAATCGTTGTAATTAGTTAGTACGAGTGAGAAGGAAAATAAATTTGCATAAGTGTAAGCATCATCAAAGAACAAAAAAATACATAATCATGACATGCATAATATCATACCAAGACATGATTATATATAAGTAAGCACATTCACAAAGTCAAGAGCACAAAACATCAATGTAAACAAAATTTCCAGATTCAGAGTCACTTAAAGATCAACATTAAAAGAACTATTTCAGATTTTTCCTAAATTTGATCTTCCTATGGTTCGTAGAGAATTTTTTCTAATTTTGAAAACATTTTTCAGACATGGAATAGCTTTTCCATATTTTTAGTTATTTCAGAAATACTCCAGCTCTATCCAGATTCATTGACCGTTACGAAAATTGAATTTTCTCACAAACCATTCGCTCTTTTTCAATGAAACCAATTTTCCTTGAAAGCTAACTCCTTAAGGAAGATTGTGACATAAAATTTAGGTCCAGAAGATTGTTCTACATGTTTCTATAATTTTTGAAATTTGGCTGTAAAACAGATTTTTCTAACACAATTCTTGAAGTAAGAAAGTTGTTGAGAAAAGAGGTCAACTAGGGAAAATTTTCCACTTCTCTTGTGATGAAAACATGATAAATAATATGTATTGAACTCAAAAATTTAAGGCGAAGGTGTGTCTTTGGAAATTTTGAGAGATTGATATGAAAAAAGGTAGTCTTATACCAATTAAGAGAAATACAAGAATAGTAGAATCAAGGCTCAACTCCCTTCATTTTTAACACAAGAATACCGTCAAAACACATCTGAAATGAATGTTTAAAACTTCTAAGAGCATGTATTTGAAAGGAAAAATAAGAGAGAGTTGTGTTGTGGCTTACTTGACGCTTGTTGGAATTGCTAGCAAACTTCTCTTCCTTTTCTATCTTCCACCAAGCTTACCCTCCTCCTCCTCTCTCTCTCAGCCGAATATAGAGAGAGAGAGAGTGTGTGTGTGTGTGTGTGTATTCTTGTATGTAAAATGCTAGGGGAGGGGTTGCTTTTATAGAAAAAAAAAATGGTGTGAAAGGTCCAAAATGCCCTTTCTTTGGAATTGAATGGGATGTCTTGGATTTAGTTTGAATCCAATGGAATAGTGAAAGTTCAGAGGCCTTAATTAGGTTCCTAAACATGATCTAGTTAGGGTTTTCCTCCTAATCAAACCAACCTAGTTACATATACATATATATAAGTTTGTATCAAGTCAAAGATATTTTCCATAATTTATGCAAACTTGTCTCAAAAAGTACATTCATCATATTTTTAAGGTGATAGCCGGCCATGTGAGGTAGATTTGAGGGACTTATTTATATATATATTGTGTACAATTGTTGGAAATTGTAAAATATAATGTTTCAAAAAAAGATTTTAGGGTACAAGTGTATATATAAATATATAATGGTACTTGTTTGGGGTCTTTGTGTTATTTAATAAAAATGTGAGGGCTTTGGATTTAATTTATGAATTAAAATATTTAGTTTAGTGTAGAATTAAGTTAAATTAGGGTTAGAGAGTCTAATTCAGTCCGAATTCTTATTTCGAATAAAAATGCTATCTATCGACGAACATGATGAAAACTGGAAAATCTAGAATTTTCGAGTGGTAATTCCACGTTTAGGGAGTTAATTAATAAGTATTAAGTTATTAGAATTGATTCCTAAGTTACCGAAATCGATTAAGATTTGCGTGGTTTTAGTTGGCGCATGAATTTTGGTCCTAGGGTTAGAATTTCAATTAATTAAGAAACTAAGGGACTTCAGAGAAATAATTTAAAAGGGAGTTTTAAGAAAATATAATTTTCAGGGGCCTCACAGATGGGGTAGGTGTGGCCCCCTGAACTGTTCGAGATGCTTGGCCTGATTGAGCCGGCTGATAAGACTGTCTCTGCCCCTAACCCACCTGTAAACCTCTAGACTGCCGAGACCCTGTCACACTAGTAGTCCTTGCCCTCTGTAGGCAAAACTTCTTCAAATGCCCTGGTTGACCACAATGATAAAAAGACTGGGTATGACTCCCATTCTGAGATTGACCTTGTGGACGCGTGCTTTGGGACTGTGCCCCACTTTTCTGTCCACACTTTGCAGCCTTGTGGCCCATCTGGCCATATTTGTAACATGCACAACAGACTCGGGTTACATTCCCCAAACTTCCACCCATCACGGAACTAGAGGATTTAGCTTGTCGTGGAGCCGATCATAAGGATGATGATGAACCCCTAGACCTCTTTGAAGAACCCGTGTTGCCTCTGGAATCTTAATGTCCTGCCCTCTTCAACTTTTGTCATGCTTTTTCGACCTCCATCGTAATCGCCACATGAGTTGCTGCTTCTACTAAGTGGTCATAATCACCTATCAAATTGCCAACCACCTTCATTAGGATTTTCGGTCTCAAACTCTTCTTGAATTCAGGGCATCTTCGTTCTTCCATTGCCACTAATTCGGGTGCAAAAAACGATAAGCTAGTGAATTTGGTTTCAAACTCAGCCACTGATGCATTAAGTTGTAATAACTCTTCAAATTGTTTCCTTAGCCACTCCCTAGCTGTGGGAGGAAGGAACTTGTCTTAGAAAGCTTGCACAAATGCCATGTGTGCTCAACTCTATTCTTAATGTACTTACACCATTGACTTGCTTCCCCCTTCAACTGGTAGGCCGCTAACGCTACTCGTAGTTCATTCTCACGGATATCCAGAATCTCAAATGACGTAACCATTTGTTTTAACCACTCATCGGCTTTCATTAAATCAGGCTTATCACTAAACTCGGTGGGATGGGAACAAAAGAACTCTTTCAAAATGGAAGCTCTTGTTTCTCCCTCTACCATCCTAGCCGCTTGCTCGCCTCTAAGCATCTCCATGGACTCCCGAAAATCCCCTGCCATTTCCCTAGCCAAAGTTCCCATTGCTACTTGAGCCGGTGGAACAGGTATGTTGTTTTGACCCACACCCTCTTCATGTGGAGGGATCTCGGGTTAGGCTGGAATATTCCTGCCTCCCTGACAAGGTCTACCTCGAGCTCTAGCACGTCCAGACATCTATAAGAAATAATGACAATATAAAATTCAAGACCAACTTTCCACACTTAATTGCTCCATTCAAAATTAAACCATTGCTGGTCCTTCTAACCCATCTAGGATGTGGTCTGTCATTGATTCTTGAAAAATAGAATAGGGTTGAGCTATATGCCCAGTAGGAATACATTTAACCAAGTATTTAATTATTCGAATAAGCTCATGGCATTATTGAGACAAATAAAATAGGAAGTTAATGTACACGTGTAATGGTTATCAAGCATGTAAGCACCTTAACAATTGAAGAATCAAATTGTGATCTCCCAACCTGTACTATGCTTAATTATGCATGTGATTATGTGTTTGATATGAATTTGCAAGTTAAGTATGTGAGTTTAAAATAATATCTGTTGAATGTAGGAATAGCCGTTGTAATTGGAAATTTGAACTGAAAATTGAAAGCTTCAGAGGCATGATAAACCAAAACTGATTTCATATCTATGATTAGCATGACTTTTAGAGCCTATGGTAAAATTTTGAAAAATTACGATTCTGTTTTAATTAAGTTTTATGAGTTGAGTTATATTTATGTATTTGGCTCTTGAGTTCATCATTTTGGTTGAGAGCTTGCTAGAGTGAGTTAGAGAGACAGAAAGGAAGAGGAAGAGCTAGGGTTTGGAAGAGAATCAAAGGGCAAACCTTAGACTTGAGTTAAGGTATGATAATCTACTTATAATCTTTGTCAATAACTCATCTCTTTGGCATGAAATCAAGAAGAAATTGAGAATTTGAGCAAGGGTTTTGAGTTGTGTAAGGGTTTGAAATAAAATCATGAAATCTCTTCATTTTTGTTTGATTTGAGTTCATTCTTGTGATTGATCCATGAAACCAACTCTAGATAATTATACAACCAAGATTTGTTGGAAGATTCACCACGTTTGTATGTATTTTGAGCTTGGGTATGACATTCATGATTGTATGAAAAAGATGAGTCAATGAATTTGATGTCGAAGAAAGATTCATATGTTTAAAGTGAAATTACACTTGTATCATGCTAGTGTATCATATTTCTGGGTTAGTTTTGCATGAATTTGGGATTGGAAACGAGTTTGGGAAGTTTGCATTTTTGTGCCATTTTTGGACTGTTTGATTTTGCCCAGACCACACGAGCTGCCATGGGCTCAGCACAAGCTGAACATGAACTGAGGTTTTCATCCTACTCTGGGTGCTCGAGTGTCCAATGTTTTCGCTGAAGAGGATTGTGGACGCACAAGTGGTGAAGACTTCTATACATGCGGAAACCCTTGTTTTAGCCCAATTTCAAAAAGGCATATTTCCTTCATTCGGACTCCTTTTTAAGCGATTCGTGAGCCTAAATTCAAGCCCTCGAAGTCCTTTTTCTAATGGTGGTGGACTTACATCCAAATTCTAAGTACAAAAATAGATATACTTAAACTAGTGAAAGCTGTTTTTTTTTTTTTAACCGTTTCATGCAATTGCCTACCCTAACTTAGTTTCCTTTCGCTTCTTGCTATTTTCCTTAAACCTTAAATATGTAAACATGATGTTTTTCAATGAAAAACATATGAAATTTTTGTAGGAAACATTAATTTAATTCATGAACATTTAGGGCCGTTTAAAGTACATCTTTGGCACATGCTTTGTACGTGATTCACACGTAGAGAAGATTAGCATTAAACACCTAAGAGAAATTAAAGAATGGGGAACAATTGAATGGATATGTAATGAATAAATTGATTGAGTGAATTGAAGGTAATGTGTTTTGAAATGTTATGCTTGGTTATGTTTCTGCAGGTTGAGTCGTTAAGGGGTATCATCCGACCAAGCACTATGAGTAATTTCTTTGTAACGGTATTTCATATAAAATACTTTGGAGTTATGAAACTTATGCTTTATATAAATTATGTGCCTTGATGAGTGTTTTCAAAATGATAAAATATGCTTGAAATCTTTAGAGTAATTATGTTATGGCAAGTTTCTGAAAGAATCTTTTGATAAGAATGAATGAGTTTTCTTTTGAGCAACGATTATGATAAATTGGGAAAATGTACTTTGACCCTCAGTAACTGTTACTTGTCTATGATCTATCTTGGATGTTTTGTATAAACTAATGATTCATTACTAACGTTCTGTATGATGTTGATCTTTAATGATTGTTCTGTATGGCTTCGATAGTAATCGTTATGAATGAGCCATCAATGTGATGTTCAGTAAAAGCCATTTAAATGATGTTTTGCACTAATATGGGTAATTTGGATGAGGCTATTCTATATGAATGCTTTGTATGGTAAATTCAGCAAGTTAAATAAGGCCTTCGGGTACTCTGCAATGACTTAGAGTTATGAAAGGTTTGATAAGCAATATTTGATACTACGTGAATTGAAAACAAGCTTTAATGTGATTTGGAATCAAACTTAAATGTACCATCTGATTGAAATGAAGGAACTTCATTAATATTATATGACATGTGCAATGTGGACCTAAGGTCATTCTGTTTCTGCTTGTTATATGATTGGGCCTGAGGCCGCTTGTTACATGATTGGGCTTGAGGCTGCTCGTTATATGTTTAGGCTCGAGGCCACTTGTTACATGATTGGGCTCGAGGCCGCTTGTTTTATGATTAGGCTCGAGGCTGCTTGTTACATGGTTAGGCTCGAGGCCACTTGTTATATGATTGGGCCCGAGGCCACTTGTTATATGATTGGGCCTGAGGCCGCTCGTTACATGACTGGGCCCGAGGCCACTTGTTTTTTGATTGGGCCCAAGGGCGCTTGTTACATGATTAGGCCTAAGATCGCTTGTTACATGATTGGGCCCAAGGCCGCTTGTTATATGATTGGACCTAAGGCTGTTTCTTATACGATTATGGTTATTGTGAGAACCTTATGATTATCTATTTACACTACTTTACTGTATTATTACTCATTAATCTTCACTCACCCAATATTGTGTATGCACATATAGGTGATTAGCAACATGGAGCACACCCTTATAGTTAGCTTCAGGAGCCATTTTGTGACCCAATCGAGTCATGCCTCCGAGATGGAGTTTTGTCTTTGACTCACACCACACCTTGACCTTATTTTGTTTTTGCCATTATGGTCTTGGATTTGTAAACAATATGTGTAAATTTACGGTGGCACTTATATTTTTGCTTGGGCATGTAAATGTGCTAATATGTTATGAAGTTATCTTTATAATTTTTTGTCATGATTGGCATAGCTCAATGGACTTCTCATTATTATATGCTTCTGCTTATGGCCTTATTAGCATAAATATTCTGTATGATCATTTGAGGCCTTCTGTAATCTACGAGTTACTAGCCGGTTGTGACTTTTAGGGGCGGGTTCGGGTCATGATAGAGTGGTATCAGAGCACAAGTTATATCTTACACACGTGTCCATTTGAGCAATAAGAGTTATAGAACGGAGTTGAGGATTGCATTCATTTATTAAATGTTCATTTATCTGATAAGTATTCAGTGTGCAATATTTGACAAGTATGCAATCATCTGTTATGTATGCATTTATTTGGTACATGTTCTGTATGTTACCACCTATCAGGTATATGATCAATTGTGCACCCAAGATAGGTGAAATCTAAATATGAGAGTATATGCTTATGTGTAAATATGCCTATGTGTATGTGTAACTTTCTGGTACTATTAGAAAATAGTGAGAACAAGAGGGGATGAACTAGAGGAGTCAACCTCCTCAAGACTAGACAGAATAGAAAAAATGATACATGAGATGGTAGAAAGTTTGGGATGACAACAAAAAGGGCAACAACAGTGGCAACAACCGTCACCTCTACCCCCAATGCCAGTACCATTTATGCAAGAACATCAAGTGGATGACCGAATTATTGTATTGACAAAAGAGGTCAAGAAAATGAAACCACCACTGTTCCAGGGAGGACTCCGAAACTCAATCCAAGAGAAAGCTAATGTGCTGAAATTAACAAAATATGTTGATGTGTTAGATCAGACATTGATGTCTGAAGTTAATATCAACCGATCTTTTGTATGGAAGGGAAAAAGACAAAGTACTGATGAGAATGAGAAATTTTCAAAGGTGAAGAAATCTAAGTCAGGAACATTGAACCAAGATGAACTCACCCAAAGAAATGACTCAGCACCGATTTGTTTTGAATGGGGGAAAAAGCATCGGGGAATCAGTTATCGAATTTCTAGAGCTTGCTATAGGTGTGGTAAGATGGTCCATATAGTGAGAAATTGTCCTCAGGCTCGATAGACTGTGAATAGACCTACCGCCAGCTCAGCTGGATCAGTACCAATGACATGACCTAGTATTATAAAAGTAAATGCTAATCAAGGTTCCTTTATTAATGTGAATGGTTACCTATGTGTTACTTAATTTTGGACTAATATATATATACCTTTGCTTGGAATGATTGTTATGTTACTTATTCCTATTGACTAGACTATCGAAACTATAATTCTATGATGATTATGCGACTTGGTTGAATATCCCAGATAGTAAACTCTATGCTATACATAATTGTGAACCTGCACGCCTACATGTGGACTTATTTGAGAACTGTTATATTGAATACGATATGATATCCGTTGATATGACTTTGAGATGATATGAACCATCATAATATGACTATGATATAACAATAAGAACTGATGAACTTAAAACAAATTGTGAGACTGCCCATTCGTCTATCTAGATGATTTGATTATGACCTTTGAGACAAAAATTTGTTTGAGAATGATGGGATAGAACTGTATTTGATTTGATTTCAATAGGGGTGTACTATGAATTGTTTATAAATGAATGACCAGGTTATGTTTACTAAGGGAAATGATAAATTGAGAACTTCAATCTGTTTTGAAGACTGAACATATTTTCAAGACTTTATTTGGACTGCCAATAATAGACTATCCGATATGAACAATATATAAACCTGTACCTCCGATTGATTGGGAACATATTTTGATACCATGGGTTTAATGGTTTTAGAAAATGGTTGTATCCATGTCACCATATTTTAAATATGATGCTGGGGGAATTGTTAACAACGGATTATATTGAATGTGAACACTATTTGGGATTAAAAGCCTCAACTACTTGGAAGTATATGGACTTAATACGTTTTACAAACGACTGCTTTAGTATTATCGTACTATACAATTGATTCTATGGGATATTGGGATATATGCATTATGAACATCATGTGACTGTAGACACCCAATTTTTGGCGGCCCTTACGACTTGGACGTTCTCGCATGTACACCCGATGATGAGTCTGTTTTCTCGTCAAGTGCTCGAAGTCCTCAGCGAAATGCCACAACTTTGAGCCTCACAAACCCTGATAACCTTTCAAACCCAGCTTTGGACCAAGCCTATCTTTTTCAGTCTACAACCTCTGATGACCTATCGGCCATCACTTTTTGCTTGCCAACCTGGTGTTAGCCACTGATGTGGCTTGCCGGCCAGCAGTGATGGCCGGCCGGCCACCAGTGTGTTTTGCAGATATTTTATGCCAGCTGTGCCAGCGGTTTTCACAGATGCATGCATCTATCCCCACGTGTAAGGCTGGATCTCATAGAGGGAATTTCATGTTTTCTATATATAGGACACCCCTCTCTCATGTTTAGAGGTTAGAAAATTTTGAACTCAAAAATTTTCCTTTCTCTCTACAATTCTCTCCCTCTCTCTCTAGCAAATCTCTATACTTTAGCCTCCAATTCCTTAAACTTTGCCTATACACCCTTAACCAAATCTCCTCATCTTTGAGCTGAGGTGCTCTTGAGCTTTCTTTGAGCTCTAGAGGGTGTACTTACTTGGTTTTGTTGCTTGGAATTACTCTTTTCTTCAAGAGGTATAATACTTGCCTTTTAACTTGCTTTGCATACTTGTTTTTCTACTTTTTTCCCACTGATTTTGGGATATTTTTGGACCATAAAAACTCTATGTTTTTTTTGGGGGCTAAAGCTTGGATTTAAGGCCATTAAAGGTTAAGGGGTTGATTGCCCTTCTTTGTACCCTGCTTTGAGGACTTTACCCTTGTGTTTCCCACCCTTTTACTATCCTTTTTCCAAGCTTTTAAACATTGATTTTTAGAGTAATTTCAGCGGTGAAAATCATGTTTTGAAGTCCAAATTTGGAGGGGTTAGCCTCCCCTCCATGTGTCTTGCTTGCTAGCCTAGTTAGCTCTATGTGTTCGCTTAATTTTCTAGCCATTTATAGCTTAATTCCAACATGTTTTAGCCTCTGATTTGGACTGCTTTAACTCTGTTTTGGGCTGATTGTTGGATTTGAGTCTTGTTTCCAGTGTAGTGTCCTCACAAGCTTGGTGTTTTAGGCCTTTAGACAACACTTGTTTGAATTGATTACATTGTCTTAGTGCTTTTCTCACTTAATTTCAACAAGCATAATCTATGCATCCTCCCTCATTTCTTCACTTTTTGTTTGCTTTGAGGGTTGTTTCAACCTTAGGATTGTTTAAGCTTGAAATTGAGGTCCATGCTTAATGGTTTAATCCTCTTTTGCGGGTTCATTATAGACGGCATGACACCTCTCTCTTGCCTTAAACTACCCCTTGTTTGAAACTTTCTTCCCTTTTAGAGGACTTCTCACCAATGGACTTAATTGGTTAAAGAATGGTTGGTAAGTTAAAATGAGTAACTAAGAGTTGAAACTAAAATTGTGCAAAGATAAGAATTTGATTATGTCTTGGTGTGTTCAATTGGACGTTAATTGAACACATGGAACTTGGACCATTTCATACTTGCTGGTGATGAAATGATCCAAGTCTCCAAGGTCAACCGCTTCCCTTGATCTTTCATGAAAAGGAGGAGGTTGGTGTATTTTTTTCTTGCATTTATTGAACTTGCACTCTTGGGTTCACAAGCCATCATACAATGAAATTGCTTGAATTGGTGGTTTCTGGCTTAGGTTCATCACTCCTTGGATTTGTTCATGAAAAGGAGGGGTGAGTTGTGCAGACAATCCTTAAAAATGCCCTGCATATGCTTTATTTGTCCTCTGTTGCAGCAAGATGAACCTAGGCATTAGTGGCTGGCAAGCCACTTTTCGTGGCTGGCAGACCACCTCCATGACCGGCTGGTGGCCGGCAACCTTCATCTTTGGTCGGCTGGCCACTGATTAAAATTTCAACAGCGTGTTGGTAAGACGGAGCAAAGTTGTTCTGGAAATGTTCAACTGTGCAAATAGAGGCATTTGGGAACAAAACGGTGGTCTTTTCGAGTGGAATCCGAGCATGCGCATGCATATCCCTTATTTCCCGAGGTGGAGTAGTTAGTTGCTTAGTTTAATTACTTGTTTTGATTACACTTGTATTGTAGTTATTTAATTAGTTAGCTAACTAGTTAGTTAATTCAGGTGTCGTAATAATTAGTTATGTGGTTTAGCTATTTATTTCATTTGTTTTGTAATAGTTAGCTTAATTAGCTTTAGCTTAATTAGTTGCTAGTTAGCTTAGTTTATTCATTCAAACTCTCCTTCGTGGGAGCGCAATGTAATAATGTGTATGTCTTCCAACCCTACGTCTTTCTCCCTTTTATTTACTAGCTTACGATGGTTAGTTTAGGGACATCACGTTTCAATTAGCATACTTCATGTTTGCATCCATTTGTATTGCATGCACCGAGGCTCGGTTCGTCATTCTAACTGCATTGTTAGTTCAATACTTCTTTGAATACCTTCTTAGATCACATGCTATTTAAATTGCCTCATTTGTCATATTAGTAACTGAGCCTATTAGTTGCATAACGCATGTGTTGCATTAGTCATATTGCGCATAAGTTAAGTACCGTGCATATTTTCCTAACTCTTTTGTTTTATCTTAGCTTGGAGTACTAGGTGAGTTTTTAGTGCTTTAGCATACTTCTATGAGTGTGAGTGACAACTATGACTAGGATGCTTGCCATGAGGGTAGGTGCTTACTTGTTGAACTGTTTGAGTGCCTATAGATGAAGGCTTGTTGCTTGAATTGGAAATGATTTATTGAATGTACGTTTAAGCCCACTTTGTCAAGTGGCAAATTTACAAACTTTAAGCCCACTTTGTTAAGTGGCAGAACCAAACCCTTTTTGAAAAACAAACATGAAATTAAATTGTTCCAATTTGAGCGAACTAGTCTATATTTGTGTGTGCGCATCACATAGTAATGCTAGCCTAAATAAACCAGAACAAGAGCATGTAATGTTGATAAAAATCATATCATGATTAGTAGAGGCCGATCTTTGATCGGGCAAGCGAGGGTGCTCAAATGTATTCATGACCTTCCCCTCTCATACCCAAGATCACGAACCAAGGCAATCCTGGTGATAATGGACACGCGACCTTTGGCACAAGTCATGGGTTTCCTAATTTTCCTAAAAATATTTAGGTGGTGACTCTGTATTTGGCAAAGCAGATCATTTTTGGCAATTTGATTCAAAATTTATTTTTCAAAAGATTTGCTGAATTTGGACTCTTTGGTGTTTATTAATTTCACATTGCACTTGTGTGATTAGATTCAAAACCGCAGGAGTCTGAACTGTAGGGTTTTTTTCAAACTTGTGAAAAGGGACGCGAAAAAGTCGAGCTACAGTTTCTGGAGACTCTGCTGGGGATATTAGAGAACTTGACTCGAACTCATGATATGACATTTTATCTACACTTATATGTTTCTTTACATTACATTTGCATTGGTGCGTTTATGTTTGCCATCTGCTATTCCTGGACGGTTTGCTGGAGGCTCACTTGAAAAGCTTGCCAAAAGGCTGACCGGTCACGGGCTCTGCCATGATGGGAGCACAACCCTTGGATCTGGACTACCGCTGTACCATTTGATTCGCCTTTCACTTTTCGATGTTAGATGCGAGAGGTATATTAGGTAGTCTTGCCAAGGTACCCTTTTTGACCATTCGGCCTAGTTGCATATCGGAAGCCATAGAGATTGTTCCAAACTAGGACAAGATGCTTACCCAAATGTAGGATTACGTGAAACCACATTGTTTGAATAGTGAACCCTAGTTCCTGACGAAACTAGGACAGGTTAACCCTCCCCCCTTATAGAGGTGTTTTGTTCACTTAACTGGTTTGTGCTTTACGGTGAAACTGTACAGGAACGTACGTATCAGTTGCAAGTTGGGTATCAGTTTTCGAGGCAGAATTCAGTGTTGAGTGCAGTCTTATAGCTTTGATTACATCTGTGTGTTGTTCACATCTGAGCTGAGGTGCTGTGCGGTTTTTGATTTTTGCTTTCCTTTTGCTTTATTTCTTTTTCCTAGGTAGTTTATCACAATTGCTTCGGATGGTTCGGACATCCCCTAAGCACTCTGGACCCATGTCAGGAGGCCTTACAAATTCGGAGATCTTGTTAGAGGATAACCTGTGTTTGCTTCGCTCTTACCAGTTACCAGACGGAGGAGAGTTAGGCACAATTCACCAGTCCAGCAGTCACCTTTTACGTCACCTGCATCTAGTCAGGCTCAATCTCCTGCATCCAGTCCAGTAAGAAATTACTTGCTAATTTCAATGGCACAATATCCCCTGGTTAGTATGGAGGACTTGATCCGTCATCTCCAGTAAACGGTGGAAACCACGCAGCAAGATGCTGCTCACCAGGGTGAAGTGACAGCCCATCAAGCCAAAGTAATAAATAGGCTGCATCAACAGCAACCACAACAAGCAGTGGCTTCTGTATCTCATGCAGCTCCTGTGGATATTCCAGCACCCAGAATTATTGCTAATCCCCGGGTTGATAATCAGGGCAACCTGGTAGAGCCGATCCCACCATAAGCCTCCAAAGCCCCAGTGCATCAAACTGAGGCTCCGTTTGAATTTGAAGTTGACCCGACTGTACTTAAGGTCAACAAGTTGGAGAAGTTATTCAAGAAAATGCAGGGTGTGATCTCTATTCTTGACATAGAAGATGGATATACTAACTCTGCAATAACCTTGCCAGACCGGTTCAAAATGCCGTATATCGATAAATTCGATGGCTCTGGAGACCCCATGGTCATCTTCGGCTATTTTTAGACATTCTACGGCTGATGGGCCTAACTAGATTGCAGAAGCTCTCACTCTTCGGCTGGACTATGTCGGGAATAGCAGCTATCTGGTATGCAAAGTTCGAAGATTTTGTGAAATAGAACTAGGAGGAAATGGCTGTGGCCTTCATCGCGCAGTACTCATACAACACGCAAATCGAGGTCACATCCCGTGATCTTAAGGCAATGCACCAGGAGCCAAAAGAGGGCTTTTTAGAATTCGTAACAAGGTAGAGGGCCAAGGCTTCAATAATGGCTACACGACCTTCCAAGAAAGATCAGATAAGGATGATAGTCCGTAATCTGCATGGGAAATTGTTGTAGAAAATGATCGTCCTACCTTTGTTCACATTTACTAAGCTTTATAAGATAGGGGTTCAGATTGAAAATGCCATGAAACAGGGGTTAATAACTGATGAGAAAGAGGAGGCCAAGAGGCCTTTTGCGCGAAGTTCCAATGCAACGACTATTGGAAACACAGCTACGTGGCCATCTGATGTGAGTGTTGTCACCACCATAACCAAGACTGCCAATCCTTTTGCCAGTACAACTCCATAAACTTCAAATAGCCAGGCCCAATCCCAGAGGACCTTTACCCCACTTTACATGCCTTTATCACAAGCCCTGAGGGTGCTGATAAAAAAGGGGCATCTCAAGTCGTTAGAGCCTCGCCCACTACTTGATCCTCTCCCACCGAAACACAATCCAACCAAGTACTGTGCGTTTCACTAGCAGCACGGTCAAGACACCGACCATTGCTTCAGGCTACATCATGAGATTCAAGACCTCATCGATAACAAAGTGATTGCAACACCCCAAAAGCCAAATGTAACCACCAACCCTCTCCCAGCCCACAACCAAGTTCCTCCACCTCAGAACTTAAACCTAATCCATACACTGGCCATCCCATATGACCCCAGCATATATATTACCCATTTCCACCTACCCAAATCGGCCATGTTCATTCCTAAAAGCACAGATTTGCGCATGATGGATGCGTCTGTACTTCAACCAAAAACCATGGTGGTGATAGTGGTAAAAGAAGAGAGGCTAGCCTTAGTGGGGAGTACAAGTCCGCTGCCTGAGAGTTCTGAGGATTTGATTGAGGGGGAATATGATTCGTACCACTACATTGCGCCGGTTGATCAAGCCAAGCCCAAAGTGGTATTGCCAACAACAGTGGAGGTCAATGTGGTTCGGGAGGATGGCCCAAGCCAAGGTTTGGATGATCTGGCAGAGCTGGAAGAGGACTTAGACAATCTGTAGTTCTACGACGAACAAGATTAAGGAGATTTGCAGATTGACTAGTTTGATTTGAATGGGTTGACGTATAACTCAGGGTAGTTGAGTGATAAACCTAACCGGGAGGAAGGAACTAAAGCGAAACCAGAAGAAGAGGAAGCAAGAATAGTTGCAGTGGCCAGAATGGCCAAGGAAAACGGGAAACTACTGGAGAGCACCGGCGTCAAGAATTTATCTCAAGAATTAAGCACTGTGAGTACTGCGGACACCGAACAAGAAGCTGCGTTGAAGTAGTTTGTGCAAGAAAGGCATCAAGACAAACAGGAAGTTGGAAAAGCGATGTTTCTCATGTAAGAATAATCAGAACGGAAACGGACAATTGTTTGTCAGTTGCCGGAAGTGTATGGTGGGAGAATGATGATCTACCTTTGGCCCACACCAATGAAGACTAGGATGAGTCCCTGCCAGACAATATATGGTACACTGAAAAGATAGACCATATGACTAGAAGTGGGCGGTATTTTAAGCCACCACACTTAGACCAGACTGAGGCCTCTGGGAAAGATAGAGAAGTTGAGAAGAAGAAAGAGAAGTAGTCGGATGAAGAGGCAGTTTGAAGCAACTAAAGAAAATTCAAGTCGATATTTCGATCTGGGGGCTGCTCGTGGCTTCTCAAGTGCATCGACAGGCTGTATTATTAGCAATGGACAAAGCCAAACTGTCCATTGACACTACTCTTGAACAGCTTATGGGATTAGCTTTGCCAGGTGGTGCTGGGCCAACCCTAACCTTTTCTGATAAAGAACTGCTACCGGAAGGCTCAGCACACAACAAGCCTCTGTACATATCTGTTGAGTGCAGAGAAAAATGGGTGCCAGTGGTGTTGGTTGATACTGGGTCAGCTATCAACGTTTGTCTGTCTCGTACAGCTTATGCCATCAGTCTGAAACCAATAGACTTCGTGTCTACAGCCCAGGTGAATCTGGCATATGACAATACAAGTAGGGAGGGTATGGGCACAGTACAAATCCGAGTTCTGGTGGGCCTAGTGCAGCAGGATATCGAGTTCCATGTCCTAGATGTGCCAGCCAATTTCAACTTACTACTAGGGAGGCCCTGGCTGCACCTTGTGAAAGCAGTCTCTTGTACCCTCCATCAAATGCTAAAATACCCTTACAGGAAGGGAGTGGCTATTGTGTTCGAAAATTCGTCCAAACATCCTCCGCCAGTGGTAACTACACTAGTGTTGGAAATCGACCATGGCAAGGAGGATGTACTCCTTTCAGGGTTTAATCTGGCTGAGGCCTGAACATTGCAGAACATCTTGGCAGTTGATGAGGGCTTGAATGTCAGCGCCCAATCAATCTATTTTATGAACAAACTCTAACATATGCCAGGAATGGGGGGAAAGAAGTGGCCGAAAAGGTGTCACAACATTCGTCGATGTGCCACATAAACCACGTGCCTTTGGTCTTGGCTATACACCAGCCAAAAAGGATTGGGTCAGGCAAAGGGAAGAGATGGTAGGCAGAGCTAGAGCCAAGCAGGTCGAAAAACGGTATGAGCTTGTTAACAGGCCAATCCAGGGAACGCTAAATGGTCATTTTGTTCAGGAGGGTGAAGACTTTCCATTTAGCAGTTTTCCCGAGCCCTAGATGAATTCTGAGAGGCAGTGTGTCCCTGGATTCGAAATCTTCTTCGACCTGCAGTTGCAAGCCAGTGATGCTAAGAAAAAGGCTGAACTGATTGCTAAAGCCAGACAGAGCATGGATAATGACTCGGACAACAGCGAGTTTGGAGTAAGGGCAGCACTGGCATGTCTCCTTTTAGATCCTCCAATCGAATCAGAGAGCTTGGGGGATAACCCGACCATCTCCATAATCGAGGACCAACCGAGTGTGAACCCATCCAGTAGCATTTTGAATGGATCTGAAGCACCATCTATTGTTTGGTAGTTGGAGGAGGGTGACCAGTCTAGTTCTGAGTCGGGTAGTGAGCCAAAATTTGATTCCACAGAGTTTGTGGAGTCTGAATCAGATTCCGCTTCTTCTGAGTCTGAGTCCGGTATTCCTAAGGGTGATAACCCAGATGCCAAGGTCTTGTTAAGGTCCTCTTTTTCTTTTGCTTTTGAGTCAGTTGTAACCGAAGAGCTGGATGAGCTGGACTTTATGAATGAGAATACCACTACAGATTCTGAGTATTTCTCTATGCCACTTGTTTATTGCATTGACCATGATTTTCATAATTTTAATGAAAACAAAGAGGAAGGAATTCCTCTAGTTTTGAAAAACTTGATTAATTAAGAGGATGAGAGGTTTGCCAAACCCCTTACTGATGAAATCATTCCTTTTAATGTGGGTACTGAGAAGGATCCGTGTCTAGTCCAGATCGAGTCCACGTTGTCTTTAGAGGAGTGTGAGCACTTAGTCACTTTATTAAAAGATTTTACAAATGTTTTCACGTGGTCCTACGAAGACATGCCTGGAATCAATTCTGAGATTGTGCAGCATCGGATCCCTTTTGACCCCGAGGCGCAATCCATCAAGCAGAAGTTGCAAAGAATATGTTTGGATTGAGCTTTGAAGATTAAGGAAGAAGTTACCAAATAGATTGAAGAAGGATTCTTGCATGTTTCTGAGTATCCAATGTGATTGGCCAACATTGTTATAGTCCTAAAGAAGGATGGAAGAATTAGAGTCTGTGTCGACTTCAGGGATTTGAATAAGGCTAGTCCAAAGGATGATTTTCTCCTGCCACATGTTGATGAGTTGGTAGATTTCACTGCGAGTCATGCATTGCTCTCCTTCATGGACGGGTTTTCCGGGTATAACCAGATTTTGATGGCGCCCGAGGACAGAGAGAAAACTGCCTTCACTACGCCGTGGGGAACCTACTGCTATCGGGTCATGCCGTTTGGGCTGAAGAATGCCGAAGCGACCTATCAAAAGGCTACGACCACAATTCTACATGATATGAGCCATAAGAAGGCTGAGGAGTACGTGGACGACATGATTATGAAGTCCAAAGAAAGAGAGGGCCACTACACCACCTTGAAGAAATTCTTTTAACGGATCAGAGAATGCAGACTAAGGCCAAATCCACAGAAATGTACTTTCGGTGTAATAGTAGGGAAAATACTGGGCTTCTTGATCACACAGAGGGTCATCGAGGTAGATCCTTCCAAAATCAAGGTCATCTTAGAAATGCCACCATCAAGGACTGAAAAAGAGGTGCGAGTCTTTCTAGGTAAAGTGCAATTCATAAGACGGTTTATTTCTAAATTAACCTTGACTTGTGAACCACTTTTTGGTCTCTTGAAGAAAGGAAAGAAATTCTGATGGGATGATCGATGTCAATTCGCTTTTGAGCAGATTAAGCAGTATCTTCAGAATCTGCTTGTGCTATCACTGCCAGAGCCGGGGAGGCCTTTGATTTTGTATCTGTCAGTCACAGACACCACAATGGGATGCATGGTTGCTCAGGAATCTGAGGATAACATGGAGAAAGCCATCTATTACTTGAGCAAGAAAATGCTGGATTATGAGACCCGCTACACTCCATTGGAGAAAGCTTGCCTAGCTTTGGTATGGGCTACTAGGAAGTTAAGGCACTACTTGTTAGCTCACTCTGGAATTCTAGTTTCAAGATTAGATCCCATCAAATATCTCTTTGAGAAACCAACACTTACGGGTAGGCTAGCCCGTTTGTTGCTTTTCTTTTCTGAATTTGATCTCAAGTATGTCACCCACAAGTCAGTTAAGGGGAGAGCGGTAGCGGAGTTCTTGGTAGATCACCCAATAGAAGGGGATAAAGCGATGGAATACCTATTCCTAGATGAAGCCATTCTGCAAGTCGAGGAGGAGACTTGGACAATGTACTTTGATGGAGCGTCCAATCAATATGGTTATGGGATAGGTGTGTTGTTGATAGCACCCGACAATTCCCATATACGTTTAGCCTTCAAACTCCGATTCAAGGTATCCAATAACAAAGCAGAATACGAGGCGTGTATCGCTGGTTTGGAAGCCACCCTGGAACTAGGGGCAAAAAGGTTGGACGTGATCGGGGACTCGAACCTAGTTGTGTCTCAAGCAAATGGAGACTGGAAGGTCAAAGAAGAAAAGATGAAGATCTATCACCAGACCCTGGACGTTCTGGTTCCTAGGTTTGGAAAGCTGACTTTCACGCATCTACTAAGAGAAAACAACAGGTTCGTTGACGCCTTATCAACTCTATCTTCTATGATAGACATCCCGCTTGGAGTCTGAATGCATCCGATCATCATTGAGTAGAGATATACGCCAGCCTACGAGGCTATTGCCGCAATAGATGAAGCGCAAGATCAAAACCCTTGGTACTACAATATCTGGAACTTCTTGGAAACTGAGGTTTATCCCCAGGGGCTAATGCCAGAGATAAGAGGAAAATACGTTGGATGGCCATTCAATTTGTCATCTGCGGGAGTAAACTGTACAAGAGAGGTCATCTGGGAATGCACAAGTTGTGTGTTGAAACAGAGGAATCAAAGCGCCTGATGGAGGCAATCCATGGGGGAGAGTGCAGAGCGCACATGAACAGAGTAATGTTAGCCCGGAAGATTCTCAGGCAAGGTTACTACTGGTCCATTATGAAGGAGGATTGTATTGGTTTTGTTCGGCGGTGCCACAAATGCCAAATTCATGCCAACCACATGAATATCCCGCCATCAAAACTGTATAACATGACTTCACCATGGCCTTTTCCAGTCTAGGAAATTGACGTCATTGGGGCAATCACTCCAAAAGGATCAAATGGGCATGAATACATTCTGGTGCAATTGACTACTTCACAAAGTGGGTGGAAGCTCAGTCCCACGCAGTGTTGAAAGCAGTGCATGTAGCTAAGTTCATCTGAAACAACATCATTTGCCGTTATGGGGTCCCAAATGAGATTATATCTGATAATGGCTCCCACTTCAAGAAAGAAGTGATCGACTTGTTGGAGAAATACAATGTGGCTTTCCACAAGTCATCTACATACCAGCCGCAAACCAACAGAGCCAATAAGAACATCAAGCATATTTGGCAGAAAATGGTTGAGACCTATAGGGATTGGCCAGATAAATTGCTGTTTGCACTCTAGGGCTATAGAACTTCAATCCAAACGTCTACAAGGGCAACTCCTTATTCTCTTGTCTATGGGATGGAAGCTGTTCTGCGAATCGAAATACAAGTCCCGTCACTGCGAGTTATGGCTGAATGTCAAATAGCAGAGGCGGACTGGTAGCAGAGCAGGTTTGAAGAACTGATGTTGTTTGATAAGAGAAGGTTGAAAGCGTTGTACCATGTTCAGGGTTATCAACGCAGGATTGCTAGGACTTTTAACAAGAAGGTTAAGTCTCGGAATCTCAAAGAGGGGTATTTGGTGCAAAAAGACAATCGAGCTCTCATCCATGACCCAAGGGGCAAGTTTAGATCCAATTGGACTAGTCCTTACATCATTAAAAGTATCTGATCGGGTGGAGCTGTCATTCTCATAGACCTAGATGGTCAGGAATTTTCCCAGTTGATCAACATGGACAAGTTGAAGAAATACTATCCCTGAGAGGCTCACAAGGCCGAAAACCCAGAAGGGCGACCTAGGCAAAAGTTAGAGCACAAAAAAATTAGAAATAAATAAAAACTGAGCTCGCAAGGTTGAAAACCCTAAAGGGCGGCCTTGGCAAAAGTTAGAGCGCAAAAGGAGAGAGTTAGTACTCGAGTGAACCTGAACCGAACTACGCAAGGCCTGATTCCCATCTTCGAGATACGTAGGCAACTTCATTCTAAAGTTCGGCCGTAAACACCTCCAACTCAATTGTCATACGTGTCTGATCAGGTCATCTTTGTCCGTTCTTTACCAGAGGGTTTGGTTGTGATCTTTACTTTGAGAGAAGAGCTGGTTACAATGTTGAGCAATGTTGTTCAATCAAGGGGCAATTTATGGTCTTTGGATTCAGAGTTGTACGTCTTGAGGATTGATTCCAAGTGTGTCAAGTGGTGGTCCTTCTCGAAAATGGTTTTGAAAAGTTTTAATAAAAGTTGATTTTTGTTCAAATTTTACCTTTTACAACTTAGACCATTTTTGGACCAAAAGGAAAACTTTCAGTGCGCATAACTTTAATTTCATTCATTTCAATACAAAGTTCTCCAACTCTCGATACAAATCAAAGTTGCTTTTATTACATTGAAAAAACTTGAAAAGAAAGATCAAAGCAATAAACTAGGGGCATAGATGAGTCAGGTGCTCCTGCGCCCCCCGCTCGTACTTCTGGAAGCTTCTTATGCTAAAATGGGCCTGATTTGTGCCTCATCCTCGAGGCAAGCCAAACACTCGCCAAAAAGGGAACAACTGAAACTAGAGATAGTAGCCAGAAGTTCTCTCATCCTCCAAGTAGTGAGATATTCTGCCAAATGTGAACCTCAGATAGGGAATGAAATTGGATACTGTACCCCCTCCTTTGGGTTGATCTGGTCTTGCCCAAACTGACGCCTGAACCGTTACGAGAAGTAGAACACACAGTGTGTGAGACCGATCAGCTGTATCCTAGGTTGTCGAGCCATGTTGTAGCTCATTTACATCAGATTAAGCTGGGGGCAGCGCCAGGCTATGTCAGCAACAAACCTGTTGCACATCCATTTGTACCACCATCTTTCATTTGGGAAATCCACAAGTCGGTGGCAGAAGAAATAGCCTCGAGTTGAGTTTGCAGGGCAAGAGTCCACTACCTTCAGCTTATCCATAAGCCATACCTGGGGAGGGATAAAAGAAAAGAGAGATTAAAGAATAGAGAGATGTTTGTTGAGAGAAAAGTAAGAAAAGGGCTTTGAGAGAAAAACAGAGCATGAGTGCTGAGCGATGTGAGAAACAAATATTAGAAAGGGTGGGAAACATTACTTGAAGAAGTAGTGGACTCTCTGCGAATCTGGTAGTCTCCCGTCGATGGAAGGCGTCTAAGCCCATCAAAGTCTCGGCCAGTGCCAAGCCAATGCAACTCTTGCCTTCTCTCAGGCCTTGGGCCACTTCGATCAAGTGAATGTTGGACCTGCCAAAACCAGGGGCAAGAAGAAAATGAGCCGTCATACATAAGCAGAGGGCAAGCTGCCGAAAACCCTACCAAAGACGGTCGCTGCGGTCATCGGTGTCGGAAAATTGACAAATCAAACTGGGAATGTCTAACTCTCCGTAGTGGGCCAAATATCGAGCCTCGTGTAGAGTGAGCCCACACATCCGTCCCAAAGCTTAGGCGTGGCCAAAACGGGGCTGCGGCATGAACTCCTCATTGCGCCGGGATTCTATTAACGCCTAAAATTCTTTAATTGTCGGGCATATTTCTTGCCCCCCAAAGCTAAAGATGTGTGTAATTGGGTTCCTGCATCAAGCCGCGCCATGAAGGATCGGAAAACAAAGTGGAGTCTGACTCAACGGAAAAAGTGCATTTATGCAAAAACCCCAAAAATTCACCTTTTTCGACCCGTCCAAAGTCGCATTCCAATCCGTGAGGTTTTAGGCCAGAAATGGCTTCATTTGTGGCAAACAATAGCAGCTAGAATGAGTTCTGGAGAAGAAATGACGAAGGTGAAGCTCTTATAGAAGATAAGGTAGTGAGTGGAAGCCAGCTGTTAACAATCTGGAGATTCTTCACATGGATGGCCGGCAGGCTACCTCGGCCACCTCTTGTGGTCGGCCGGCAGTCTTCTTTTCAACCCTGTTATCCACCTTTGTGTTGAATAATGCTGAAAGCATGTGTTTTGTTATGCTCTTTGTGTGTTTTAAGGTCTTATTTTGAGTCCATTTGGTTTTAGCAGGTTTGTTGAGTTGTATTTGAGTTGTTTTGTTTATCAAGTTTTTGTTATTTTGTTTATCGAGTTTTATGTTGCTTTTTGTATTTTGGTTGTTGGTCGGTTCATCACCCGATTAAGAATTCAGTTTCAATCAAGTGCTATTGGTCATTTTAAATCCATGTCCTTTTTATGCATATATGGTGCTCGTGATGCAAAAATAACAACACCTTTTATAAAAAACTGCGAGGGTTTTTATTTCGATCATGGTTTTTTCACAAAAGAGGAGTACAAGTTTTAACGAAAAATAAAACCTGTCTGAAGCCATACAATGTGCTAATGCTACAAACAAAAAGAAACTAAGCAAAAATACAAAAAAATCAGCACCGGACGTCTTAGGCTCGAGAAGCCCTCTTCATCCTCTTCTTTGGAGGAGAAGACTCTGGGGCACTATCTCCATCAGTGTCACTGTCTGAACCTAAACCAGAACCCGAGCCTGTGTTATCTCCACTCTCTGCCTCAGAGCTCGCCTCGGCGTCACCTCCACTCTCGGAACCCGAGCCAACATCGTCTCCACTCTTAGATGACTCTGAATGCTGACTCACTGCCTCCTCAGAGTCGCTCGTCTTAACATCATCATCACTTAGAATAGGCTTTGAAGGACTGCTCCGGTCTCGAGTGTCCCTGCCTTTGCCTCTCCTCCCTGCTGCTGGAGGAGGTACTACTGGTGTAGGTGTTGCTGCTGCTGCCACCGGTGTAGTCGGTATAGCTGGGATCTGAAAAGGACGATTGTCAATGTATTAGTTTCAGTATGTGTATCAGATGCAAGCATGGTATGCAGAAATTAGATACAGTGTATGAATACATTGTGTGATCACAGTGTGTCAGATGCGGTGTATCAGTGCAGTTTGGGAAGTTTTCAGTTGAAATGTTAGTATCAGTGTGTCAGTGGAAATTTGATGCCCGGAGTGCCAACTAAAGAACTTACCAGGATACCATGGAGGCTGAGCAGCGTCTCCCTCCTTTGTACCATCCCCATCAACAAGGCTATCAGCTCGAGAGCGCCTCCTGTGTACTCGATGGATGCCTACAAATGTATTTGGATGATCAGTGTTCACAGTAAACATATCTGAAATGAAATGTGAGGTGTAAAACGTAAAGTGTGGTCCATACCTGAGTCGGGCCTTGAACCTCAGTAAGCTCGTGCCCAGCCGCTACAGGGTCAATTGGGACCTAGTAAGGATCCCTAGTATGCCACCAGCATGTCAGCGCGGTCGAAAGCTCTAGCCAACCAGTCCTTTGCCTCACCTGGGAAGCCCCTCTACCATAGGCCCTGGTCATCTTGGTTGCCCGAGTCACTCTAGGCATCTCTCGCGTAGCAGGAGCTCTTGCCTCTACACCTCCATGAGCACCTGTCAAAGGTTGCATGAGATGCGTCTGAATGAAGGTTGCATTGTCTCCCTTTGCTCGGAAGTAGTCAACATCCAAGCCCACCATAAATTGAATAACCTTATCAATGGATAGGCTATCTGTTAATCGCATAGACTCTGGCGTTGCTATCAGAATGATCGGATAAGGCAAGCCGATAGTCTGGCATACGAATCGCTCGCTTAGGAACCAGGCCCGGCAGACTGGGCCCTCAAGTAGAATGCGGAAGCGGGAAATGGCCCAGGCTCCGGCGAATTGGTGTCGAATCCTAGCAGGCATCATGGCCCATGGCTGCCACATAATTTGTGAATAGACGTTGTACAAAATGTTAGTTGCTGTCAATTGCTAAATGTCAATCAAAACAGTTGTAAAACAAAAATGACTCTATTTCGAGTCACCTCATGAGCAGCCACGGTGTCGAAATAGTGGCGGAAGAATGTGAAGGGCTCGTGGGTCTTACACTGGAGTCAACCGTCATACCTCCGTGAATAGGTTACTGCCAGTGGAAGCTCTTTGATAGGCTCTGGGTCGAGAGTCGAAAAATATGCATAGACCCACAGCTGCGAAGAAAATGCAATGATATGTGATCAATATAGTATGAGCAGATACGGAAAGTGCAAAGCATAATGCATGAACAGTATGTATAGATAGGGGTGTGCAACGGTTTATCCAACCCGCACAACCCGCCCAAACTGATCCTACCCACACAAATCTGACCCTACCCGCATGCATCAATAGGGCGGGTGCAGGTCTATTTTTCATACAAAATCAGGTTCGAGTTAGACCTGACCCTACCCATGCAAATCCATAACCCGCCCGCATGATCCACAGCTTATGTTTAAAACAAAAAAAATAATTCTGGGCATGTCTCTCTCAAATTCATTTTTTTGATCCTCCTTTCTCTCTCTACCTAGCTATCTCTCTCTTTTTCTCTCATCTGGGTATGTCCATCTCTCTCTCTCTCTCTCTCTCTCTCTCTCTCTCTCTCTCTTGTCTACCTCTCTTTTCATCTCCTTCCCATCACCATCGCTCTCCTCTCCTCTACCGCCGTCGTCGTCTCTCCATCCCCTCATTTTCTCCCTGTCGCAGTGTCGCTATCGCCCCAAACTAGATCTAGAGATGCCAGATCTGGAAGATCTACGAAAAAAAAACAAAACAAAAAGGTACCTAGATTGCCCAAATCTCTCCTCCACTCCATTTATTTATGGTTTGTAGACTTGTTTTGTTGTGGGTTTGTAACTTTTTGCTTCTTTTATTTAATAAAAGAAAATGCTTTTGATTGTGTTGTTGTGTTAGGAGAAGTGGCACCACTGGTGCTAATGGAGTTCGTTTGCGAAGAGCTGTGTTGTTGTGTTGTGGGTTTGCAAAGGGGTTTGTAACATTTTGCTTTGATTATTTAATAAAAGAAAATGTTTTATTGTTGAATAATAATAATAATAATAATAATAATAATAATAATAATAATAATAATAATAATAATAATAATAATAATAATAATAAAATTGTTTGTAAACCACAAAAATAGGGATGTGTTTGAATAGGTTGAATAATAATAATAAAATCTAATTTTTGTTCAATATAGAACCTCCAAAAAAAAAATTTTTTTTGATTTGTCAATCATTTGCACTAGGTTGGACTTTAGAGAGATTTTTTTTTGTCAATCATACATGGTTTGTTAACCATAATCTGTAGAAAAAAAAAAAATTAGTTTGAAAAAAACTCTCAAAAATGTCTCTCAAAAGAAAAAATCTCTCTCATTTGCAATTTTGCACTTAGTTGAAGCAAAAAAAAAAAAAAAAAAGAATAATAAATAAATAATTTACAAACCGCTCACAACCGTCCATGCAACTGCATGACCCACCCGTTCGATCCGCAACCCGCACTGCGGACGGACGTGGTTCCATTTTTTCCCAACCTGCACCCTATCGGGCAGGTCCAACCCGTTATTCGAACCACATGAAATCGATCCGTGAACACCCCCATGTACAGATGTAGAAAGTGTAAAGTAGAAAGCACAATGCATGGACAATGTATGAACAGTGTCTAAACAGATACAAAAAGTGCAAAGCAGAAAGCACAGGTGTTGAATAGATATAAAGCAGAAAATGTAAAGTGCAAAGAGGAAACTAAGATGTTTACCTCCTAGGCTCGCCAGTAGCCCCCAATCAAGTCTCCACTTAGATGGGAAGTCGAACTCATGTATCCATATAGCGTGGCGAGGCTAGCTCCACCCCAATCATAAAAGCGCACCTGAGGGAGGGTCACCAGGGTACTCAACAGATATACACCGACGGTGTTCCACCTATTCGAAAACAAGGTGGTACCGAAGATGAACATCAGAAAGCCCCTAGCATACTGCTCTGTCTCCTCTACTATCTTGGGCTCGCTCCCTCTGAATCGCTAGGTGAACCAGGTGTATCTGACCATGCTTGTTCGATATATGGGCGGATGCACTTCCAGTAGCTCAAACAAGGCCGCCTCCCACTCAACCATGTCTGAATCGAAAGGGATCGGATCACCCCCTACGTCTAAGCCAGTGATCATGGCAAAGTCATAGGGAGTCATCGTCATCTCCCCTGTAGTAGAAAAGTGGAAGGAGTTGGTGGTGACCCACTACCTTTCCACGAGCGCTCCCAGAAGAGGACGACTAGCGATGACTCGCGTCAGGCCAGAACAGAATAGGCCGAAACCTGTCTCGTCTATGATGTCGCGAACTCTTGTGGGGAGCTCGTCATACCAGTCTCGTGCAGTAGTGGCTCCATACCCTCGGAAGGAACTAGACTCGCCCTGTGGCAAAGAATAGATGAATCAAATCAGGCAGTGATAAAAGTACAGTCAGATGAAAGGCAGTGCAAGAAATGCAGTGAAAAGTGATGAAAGTACAGTCAGATATAAGGCAGTGCAAAAAGTACGATCAGATAACTGCAGTGCAAGAAGTGCAAGTAAAGAATGACAGGAATGCATGAGAACAGAGCTCATACCTCAACTGCGATGGAGGAAATGTGAGAAGTCGGTTCCCTCAACAGGAGATCCTCCGGTACACCGAGAATGAAGTCGCTGAAGCATCGAATGCCACCAGCTAGCAAGATGTGTGTGCGAGGATGATACTTTTCCGGATCAAATGGTCGTACTCTCATTGGCAGTGGCTCAGGCTCAGGCTCAGGCTTAGGCTCAAACTCGGCCTCGAGGTCAGCCTCAATACCTCCAGCCGCCTCGGCAATGACCAGCTCATCTGCCCTGGGAATCGGTAGAAATACTGGGGGAGTCTCTGGAGGAGCCCGGTCATATGGTACATCATCCGCCATCTGGAAAATGGGTGAAAAGCGAGTAAAAAGTGAAGAAAAATAGAGAGTAGAGAGAGTAAACTTGAAAAGGTCAACCTTAGGAGAGAGAAAATGGAAGAAAAAGTTAAAGCTGGGAAAAGTGTACAGAACTCGAGGAAAACTCAAGGGGAACAAACCTAGAAGGTCGAAAATGAAGGAAAAGGTGTTGAAATCAATTTTCAATCGGTTCAAATTGAAGAGGATCAAGAGGATTTAGCGAATAAAGTTTGCGTAGGACATTGGAAAATGCGTAGAAAGTGCAAATCTAGAGAGAATGAGTGTCTAGAGAGAAAGGGAGAAGAATTTCGGTCTTAAGGTTGCAATAAAATGAGCCCTCGTCACTTATGTTTAAAGACCCGAGCTTGAAAAGTTGGTTTTGCCCCGAACTGCCATCGGTGGCCGGGATGGAGTTGGCAAGGCTCACCTGTGGCTGGCACATGGCCGACGGCCTCCCCTTGTGGCTGGCTGGTGGCCGGTAGCTCTCCTCTGAGTCTTGATATTGTTTTGTGTCCTTGTTTCCCAAGAAGTGTAAGGAAGGTTCACTATTGGGTCCAAATTGTCTCTACGGAAGCTCAAAACTGTGTTTTCGACATACGATGTTCATCACCTGTCAACATAAATGCAGTGTATCCTTTTTAAGCATCTTGCAACTCTTCCAAGAGGTAAATCGGAAGTTGCCACTGAATTCGTTTCTGCCAAGATTACGCTTTTGTTTCTTGCATAGAATATCAATTTCACGTTGTTGCATGGAATATGTGTCACACACCAAATCCGGGTATGACCGGCCATGGCCCACATGGACTCAGCCCAAGGCACAGATAAGCCTAACCACTAATCCATAATCACATTGAGCAACTATACAAAAGTCCAGCAATAAATAACCAAACTCAATCCAGTGACATGCCACAAGTATAAACGGCAAAACCAACCGTAATCAATACCATCCAAACTTATGGGATATAAATAGCCTACATATCAAAACAATCCTAAATGAACCTCAATAAAAATAAAAAGAAGTATGCACAAACTTGACATAACAATCTAAAACAAAATAAATATATGTCCTAGAGGTCCATGCAATCGAGTCTCAGCTACGCCATGAGTCCACCCTAAGTCCTTCTAACACCTGGAAGTGATAAAAACTAAGTCAACTAATAGCTCAGTGAGTAGCAACATGGATAGTAAATATAGTTTTGAAAACATGGCTTAATTCCAAAATAAGATATATATCATAGAAACTAGATTGGCATACAGTTTGGTAAATACAATCTGTTTCAAAAAGAAGGTTCCACAGTTCAACACTTAAAATACTCATGTCTCGCAAGAACATGATAAATGACATTTTTCACTTAAAACAGATTATAACATGAACACCAATAATTTTCTGGGTACCAAGAAAAATAAATAATATGCCACACAGTTCTCAAGGCTATAAGCCCCGTTGGATCCAAAATCGAACTAAGAGTCATCCTCAGGGTGGCACCTGGGCCTTTTCTCAAAGACGATTCGATTGAAGGTCACCTAGCTTTTTTTTTTAAGGTCTTTTCCTTACAATCGTTGAGCACTAGAGTCATCACGGCCCAACCTGGATCTGTTCCCTAGTGGCTAGAGTCACCGCACACAGTAGAATAATTTCCCTGGACTAAATACACATATGGTCCCAATAATCAATATACATCAGTTTCGCAAAACATGGCAGTTCATCATTATAAACAGGAGACCAAAACAAATAGTTTACAATATGCCAAGTTCACACATGTTTCAGAAATAATTTGATTCAATTGATAATATAATAATTTATCAAAACAGTTTAGTCATGAAACAACAATTTAATTTTCTAACAGTTCAAGGTAGGGGAACATTTATAAAAATATGTAGCATGAAACTACTCACCTGAAACCGAAATAATATAATCCTCGAATAGAGTATAAAAGTCCAACTAGTGCCCTGAACCAAGTATGAAAACTACAGGTCACTACTAATTTAAAAATACTGGAGAATAAGAACTGAGTAACCACAAACTAAAGCGCACTAACATGGCTCAGCCCAACTCACCGTTACTCTTAAATATTACCTAAGTTCATGTTCTTCAAGGTCCAAAATCACCCAAGACATGGGTTCCGATCAAAACTTAACTAAAAATAACTTTAAGATAAAACAGAGTTTTAAACAAGTTTTCCCAATCTATTCGCTAACTTTGAAAATTACAAAACCCACTCCACGCTATTCGAAAAATTCCAAAACCCTCCAGATATCAACTAATATATCCTAAGTTTCAAATCCAAATGGTTTCACTTGATTTTCTTATCAAAATAATTATCTACAATTAATTATATCTAAACAGGTTGTTTTCTGCAGCACTTTAAAGAAATTGACGGTTCTCTTAGTATACACAAGCAATCAACGCAAGGTAAAAAATGCAAGAAACTAGACTCGTAACTGGTTCTGATGACGCTGATTTGATAATTTTTGGATTTATACCCAAAGAGAACAACACTCCTGAATTTACTGTTAAAAACCAGTTTTCTGGACAGATTTGAACACATCAGTTTGTATGGATTTTGACTCCCAAAAATTATGAAAAAATTCAGATATGCAATTCAATATGTAATTAATCTACTGTAAAAATTTCAAATTAAAATTCATCCGTTTGATATGTTTTCTTGATTTTTAAAGTTTGTGATTCTGTGCAAAATTTTTGGACTAAGAATTACACCATTCTTTATACATAAAACACTATTCCAATCAGCCAAATATTTCATAGCCATGCCCAACACATGTATCTACTTCACCGATTTGATCCATCAACTATTCAGCAACTCACAAGAAGAAGAAAAAGATAGTGAAGGAATAAAAATAATAAGGGATTTACCTTGCCAATGGCCACCTCAAAACTCAACAAATTTTCACCCAATGACCTAGACGTCTCTCTCCCTCCCTTTACCTCTCACGGCTGCTCAGAAAAGTTGTGGGAAAACAATATCATAAGAATTAGGGTTTGTGTTTATTTTATTTATACTAGTGGTTGGATACACCTAAAACATGTGTAGGTCAAATAAATAGATAAATATACAAAATATATGTATAAGTTATATGCAACTCAAATGGTAAGAACCTTATTTATTAATTTTGTGGTCTAGAGTTCAAGTCACACCCTCTTCTCTATTTTTTTTTTTTTTAGATAATAAATCTTGCCTCTAAATTAAAGACTTTCACCATAAATTTATTTTAGGTTTAAAAATTTATTAAAAGATCCTCCAATAATATTTAATTTGGACCTTAGAATTCACCACCAAAATATTTGAGATTGTAAAATTATTATTTAATTATTTACTTAATTTTTATATTCGGGTTCTCACAATATGCATTTCACATATACACTGCGTGCGCGTCTTGTATCAGTTATAATTCACGCATAGAATATGTTTTTGTTCTGATTTCATGCATAGAAAATGCTCGTCTTATGCATAGAATATGCCTTCAACTAACATCATATCTTGGTTGTTTATCTTGCATAGAACATGCATGGTTATTGTATCACATTGGTTTAATTCTTTTCTTTCTTCCTTTGCCAGCACAGGCAAACGATATTGTATGTATGGTTCATTTAAAGGAATTCCGGATGAAGTTATGTGTGTCTCGGTAGGAGAACCCACTTGTTCATTTTGTGCATCTATCGCACTTGTTCATTTTGTGCATCTATCTCACTTGTACATTTTGTGCATCTATCGCACTTGTTCACCTTGTGCATCTATCGCACTTGTTTACCTTCGTGCATTTATCACACACCACTCTTCTGCATCACGGGATGTGTGAAACACAGGCTGGAGCGGTTTTTGTTTCTCAGGATGGATGAAGTGCAACCCTTGGCGGGTTTGATCGTAGGACATGCGAAACATGGCCCCGAGCGATTTTTGTTTCTCAAGACGCATGAAACGCGACCCTGGGCAGGTTTCATCTCGGGACGTGTGAAACATGACCCCAAGTGGTTTTTGTTTCTCAAGACGCGTGAAACGCAGCCCTGAGTGGGTTTCATCCCAGGACGTGTGGAACACGACCCCGAGCGATTTTTGTGTCTCAGGACGTGCGAACCATGGCCCTGGGCGGGTTTTATCTTGGGATATGTGAAAAACGACCCCGAGTGGTTTTCTCAGTTTCTCAGGATGTGTGAAACGCAACTCTGAGCAGTGTTTTCTTTCCTCGTCTCTTGTTTTGGTGTAGTTAGAGTGTGTTTTAGTTCTTCTTGTGTAGAACTTGTGTTGATTTTAACTTGAAGCTGCTCATTCATATTGTTATTATCTCGTTATCTTGCTTATTGTCCAGTTATTACTTATTGCATTATCTCGCATGATCATAAGTTTTCAAAATAGTCAGCTTCACGTAGCATGTAAATCCAGCTTTCAAAGTTGCATCGTGCATATCATTTGCATCTTGCCCTAGAACTATGCTAGTTTTATTCCTTGCAAAGGGATACGTAGGCAGCCTGCGGGCGCAACCATTTATTTCTGTCTTGATTGTTTGTCCAAGTCTTGCGGCCTTATCAAAATGGGTTGTCTCTAGGCTTTGACATTCACTCACGTCATTTCATGACTCCGAGTTCTATCAAAGAGGGGGCAACTGTAGACTCTCCATTTTTTATGGCCCTTACGACTTGGACGTCCTCGTATGCACACCCGATGATGAGTCTGTTTGCTCGCCAAGTGCTCGAACTCCTTAGCGGAATGCCACAATTTTGAGCCTTGCAAACCCTGATTGCCTTTCAAACCCAACTTTGGACCAAGCCTATCTTTTTCAATCTGCAACCTCTGGTGACCTGCTGGCCATTGCTAGAGACTTGCCGGCCATCACTTTTTTCTTTCTGACCTGGTGCCGGCCACTGATGTGGCTTGCCGGCCACCAGTGTGCCTTGCAGATATTTTATGCTAGCTATTTTCACAGATGCATGCATCTATCCCCACATGTAGGGCTGGATCTCCTTGAGAGAATTTCATGTTTTGTATATATAGGACACCCCTCTCTCATGTTTAGAGGTTAGAAAATTTCGAACTAAAAAATTTTCCTCTCTCTACAATTCCTTCTCTCTCTAGCAAATCTCTACACTTTAGCCTCCAATTCCTTAACCTTTGCCTATACACCCTTAACCAAATCTTCTTATCTTTGAGCTGATGTGTTCTTGAGCTTGGTTTGAGCTCTAGAGGGTGTACTTACTTGGTTTTGTTGCCTGGAATTACTCTTCTTTTCAAGAGGTATAATACTTGCCTTTTTAACTTGCTTTGCATACTTGTTTTTCTATCTTTTTCCCACTGATTTTGGGCTATTTTTGGGCCATAAAAACTTTGTGTTTTTTTTTTAGGGCTGAAGCTTGGATTTAAGGCCATTAAAGATTGAGGGGTTGATAGCCCTTCTTTGTACCCTGCTTTGAGGCCTTTACCCTTGTGTTTCCCACCCTTTTACTATCTTTTTCCAAGCTTTTAAACACTGATTTTCAAAGTAATTTCAGTGGTGAGAATCATGTTTTGAAGTCCAAATTTGGAGGGGTTGGCCTCCCCTCCTTGTGTCTTGTTTGCTAGCCTAGTTAGCTCTATGTGTTAGCTTAAATTTCCAGCCATTTATAGCTTAATTCCAGTATGTTTTAACCTCTAATTTGCACTGTTTTAACTCTGTTTTGTGCTGGTTGTTGCATTTGAGTCTTGTTTTGCATGTTTCAAGTGTAAGTGTCCTCACAAGCTTGGTGTTTTAGGCCTTTCGACACCATTTGTTTGAGTTGATTGCATTGTTTTAATGCTTTTCTTACTTAATTTCGGCAAGCACAATCTCTGCAACCTGCTTCATTTCTTCACTTTTTGTTTTCTTTGAGGGTTGTTTCAACCTTAGGATTGTTTAAGCTTGAGATTGAGGTCCATGCTTAATGCTTTAATCGTCTTTTAGGGGTTCATTATCAACGACAGGACACCTCTCTCCTGCCTTAAACTACCCGTTGTTCGACACTTCTTTCCCTTTAAGAGGACTTCTCACCAAAGGTAACTAAAAGTTGAAACTAAAATTATGCAAAGATAAGAATTTGATTGTGTCTTGGTGTGTTCAATTGGACGTTAATTGAACACATGGAACTTGGACCATTTCATACTTGCTAGTGATGAAATGATCCAAGTCTCCAAGGTCAACCGCTTCCCTTGATCTTTCATGAAAAGGAGGAGGTTTGTGTCTTTTTTTCTTGCATTTATTGAACTTGCACTCTTGGGTTCACAAGCCATCATGTAATGAAATTGCTTGAATTGGTGGTTTGTGACTTAGGTTCATCACTCCTTGGAATTGTTCATGAAAAGGAGGGGTGAGTTGTGCAGACAATCCTTGAAAAGACCCTGCATATGCTCTATTTGTCCTCTGTTGCAGTAAGATGAACCTAGGCATTAGTGGCCGGTAGGCCACTTTCCGTGGCTGGCAGGTGGCTGGCAGACCACCTCCATGACCGGCTGGTGGCCGGCAACCTTCATCTTTGGTCGGCTGGCCACTGATTCAAATTTCGGCAGAGTGTTGGTAAGATGGAGCAAAGTTGTTCTGGAAATGTTCAACTGTGCAAATAGAGGCATTTGGGAACAAAACAGTGGTCTTTTCGAGTGGAATCCGAGCATGCGCATGCACATCCCTCATTTCCCGAGGTGGAGTAGTTAGTTGCTTAGTTTAATTACTTATTTTGATTACACTTGTATTGTAGTTATTTAATTAGTTAGCTAACTAGTTAGTTAATTCAAGTGTCGTAATAATTAGTTATGTGGTTTAGCTATTTATTTCATTTGTTTTGTAATAGTTAGCTTAATTAGCTTTAGCTTAATTAGTTGCTAGTTAGCTTAGTCTATTCATTTGAACTCTCCTTCGTGGGAGCGTAATGTAATAATGTTATGTCTTCCAACCCCACGTCTTTCTCTCTTTTATTTACTAGCTTACGATGGTTAGTTTAGGGACATCACGTTTCAATTAGCATACTTCATGTTTGCATCCATTTGTATTGCATGCACCAAGGCTCGGTTCATCATTCTAACTGCATTGTTAGTTCAATACTTCTTTGAATACCTTCTTAGATCACATGCTATTTAAATTGCCTCATTTGTCATATTAGTAACTGAGCCTATTAGTTGCATATCGCATGTGTTGCATTAGTCATATTGCGCATAAGTTAAGTACCATGCATATTTTCCTAACTCTTTTGTTTTATCTTAGCTTGGAGTACTAGGTGAGTTTTTAGTGCTTTAGCATACTTCCATGAGTGTGAGTGACAACTATGACTAGTATGCTTGCCATGAGGGTAGGTGCTTACTTGTTGAACTGTTTGAGTGCCTATAGATGAAGGCTTGTTGCTTGAATTGGAAATGATTTATTGAATGTACGTTTAAGCCCACTTTGTCAAGTGGCAAATTCACAAACTTTAGACCACTTTGTTAAGTGACAAAATGAAACCCTTTTTGAAAAACAAACATGAAATTGAATTGTTCCAATTTGAGCGAACTAGTCTATACTTGTGTGTGCGCATTCACAAAATCAAACCCTTTGTTAAGTGCTCAATTGTATTTATGACCTTCCCCTCTCGTACTCAAGTTCCCAAACCGAGGCAATATTGGTGATGACAGACACATGGCCTTTGGCACGAGTCATGGGTTTCCTAAATTTCCCAAAAATATTTAGGTGGCGACTTTGTATCTTGGAAAGCAGTCCATTTTTGGCAATTTAATGCAAAATCGATTTTCCAAAAGATTTGCCAGATTTGGATTCTTTCGTGTTTATCAATTTCACATTGCACTTGTGAGATTATATTGAGAATCGCGGGAGTCCAAATTGTAGGGCTTCTTTTAAACTTTTGAAAGGGGATGCAAAAAAGTTGAGTTACAGTGTCTGACTACTTCTACATTGTATCTGTTATCATGGGATTGATCTATGAATTTGCATTCTATTTTTGAAGACTTCTGAATAACGTTGGATGATTGTAATGGATCATTAAACTGTGAACTGTTAAACGATTGAGATTTGAATTGAACTTTTGTAGAAAAGTTGAATAGGAGAGAAACCACTTGGAAAAAGGAGAATGATATGGGACTGAAATGTCTGCTTTGTATCTGACACAAGGTAAACAAGTTTGGAGGACCAAACTTCCTGAGGAGAGAAAGACTGTGATATCCCAGCCCGTACTATGCTTAATTATGTATGTGATTATGTGTTTGATATGAATTTGCAAGTTAAGTATGTGAATTAAGTAAGTTTAGAATAATATCTGTTGAATGTAGGAATATCTGTTGCGATTGGAAATTTGAATTGAAAATTGAAAGCCTTAGAGGCGCGATAAACCAAAACAACTTTATAGTTGTGATTAGCATGATTTTTAGACCCTACAGTGAAATTTTGAAAAATTATGATTCGTAATGTTTTAATTATGTTTTATGAGTTGAGTTATATTTATGTATTTGGCTCTTGAGTTCGTCATTTTGGTTGAGAGCTTACTAGAGTAAGTTACAGAGAGAGGAAGAGGAAGAGCTAGGGTTCGGAAGAGAATCAAAGGGAAAACCTTAGACTTGAGTTAAGGTATGATAATCTACTTATAATCTTTGTCTCTAATTCATCTTTGGCATGAAATCAACAAGAAATTGGGAATTTTGAGCTATGGTTTTAAGTTGTGTAAGGGTTTGAAATGAAATCATGAAATCTCTTCATTTTTGTTTGATTTTAGTTCATTCTTGTGATTGATCCATGCAACAAACTCTAGATAGTTATACAACTAAGATTTATTGGAAGATTCACCATGTTTGTATGTATTTTGAGCTTGGGTACGACATTCATGATTGTATGAAAAAGATGAGTCAATGAATTTGATGTTGAAGCAATATTGAGATGTTTAAAGTCAAATTACACTTGTATCGTGCTAGTATATCAAGTTTTTGGGTTAGTTTTGCATTAATTTGGGGTTGGAAATGAGTTTGGGAAGTTTACATTTTTGTGCCATTTTTGGACTGTCTGATTTTGCCCAGACCACACGAGCGGCCACGGGCTCTGCACGAGCAGAACATGAACTGAGGTTTTTATCCTACTCTGGGCGCTCGAACGGCCAGTGTTTCCACTCGACCTAATTTTGGCCGCTCGAGTAGTGAAAACTTATGTACGTGCGGAACCCTTGTTTCAACCTAATTTCAAAAAGGCATATCGTCTTCATGCATACTTCGTTTTAAGCGATTCTTGAGCCTAAATTCAAGCCCTCAAAGTCTAGTTTCTAATGGTGGTGGTCTCATATCGAAATTCTAAGTACACAAATAGATATGCTCAAATTAGTGAAGGCTATTTTTTTTTTAACCGTTTCATGCAATTTCCTACCCTAACTTAGTTTTCTTTCGCTTTTTGCTATTTTCCTTAAACCTTAAATATGCAAACATAATATTTTCAATTAAAAACATATGAAATTGTTGTAGGAAACATTAATTTAAGTCATGAACATTTAGGGCCGTTTATAGTACATCTTTGGCATATGTTTTGTACGTTATTCACATCTAGAGAAGATTAGCATTAAACACTTGAGAGAAATTAAAGAATGGGGAACGATTGAATGGAAATGTAACAAACAAATTGATTGAGTGAATTGAAGGCAATGTGTTTTGAGATGTTATGCTTGGTTTTGTTTTTGTAGACTGAGTCGTTAAGGGGTATTATCCAACCAAGCACTATGAGTAATTTCTTTGTAACGATATTTTCATATGAAATACTTTGGAGTTGTGAAACTTATGCTTTGTATAAATTATGTGCCTTGACGAGTGTTTTCGAAATGATAAAATATGCTTGAAATCTTTCGGAGTAATTATGCTATGGTAAGTTTCTGAAAGAATGTTTTGATAAGAATGAATGAGTTTCCTTTTGAGCAACGATTATGATAAATTGGGAAAATTTACTTTGACCCTCAGTAACTGCTATTTGTCTATGATCTGTCTTGGACATTTTGTACAAACTAAAGATTCATTACTAACGTTCTGTATGATGTCGATCTTTAATGATTGTTCTGTATGGATTCGATAGTAATTGTTATGAATGACCCATCAATGTGATGTTCAATAAAAGCCATCTAAATGATGTCTTGCACTAATATGGGTGTTTTGGATGAGGCCATTCTATATGAATGTTTTGTATGTTAAACTCAGCAAGTTAAATAAGGTCTTCAGGTACTCTGCTACGACTTGGAGTTCTGAAAGGTTTGATAAGCAATATTTGATACTTTGTGAATTGAAAACAAGCTTTAATGTGATTTGGAATCAGACTTAAATGTACCATCTAATCGAAATGCAGGAACTTCATTAATATTATATGACATGTGCAATGTGGACCTAAGGTCGTTCTGTTTCCGCTTGCTATATGATTGGGCCCAAGGCTGCTTCTTATAAGATTGGGCCTGAGGCCAGTTGTTACATGATTAGGCCCAAGGCCGCTTGTTATATGTTTGGGCTCGAGGTCGCTTGTTACATGATTGTGCTTGAGGCCGCTTGTTACATGATTGGGCCCGAGGCCACTTGTTATATGATTGGGCCCGAGGCCACTTGTTACATGATTGGGCCTAAGTTTGCTTGTTATATGATTGGGCCCGAGGTCGCTTGTTATATGATTGGACTCGAGGCCGTTTGTTCTATGATTATGGTTATTATGAGAACCTTATGATCATCTATTTACACTGCTTTACTGTATTATTACTCATTGAGTTTCACTCACCCAATATTATGTATGCACATGTAGGTGGTCAGCAACATGGAGCACACCCCTAGAGTCAGCTTCCGGAGCCATTTTGTGACCCAATCGAGTCATGCCTCCAAGATGGAGTTTTGTCTTTGACTCACACCATACCTTGGCCTTATTTTGTTTTTGCCACTATGGTCTTAGGTTTGTAAACAGTATGTGTAAATTTATTGTGGCACTTATATCTTTGCTTGGGCATGTAAATGTGTTAATGTGTTATGAGGTTATCGTTAAAATTTTTGCTCATGATTGGCACAGCTCAATAGACTTCTCATTATTATATGCTTCCGTTTATGGCCCCATTAGCATAAATATTCTGTAGGATCAATTGAGGCCTTTGGTAATCTATGGGCTACTGGCCGGTTGTGACCCAAACTTTTAGGGGTGAGTTCAGGTCAAGACATATATTTACATTCCACAACATTCATCATCAAATCAAGAGAAAATAACCTATGAGTCACATGTAAGAGTCCAAGTCCAAATGCAAGTTTCTTTTGTTCAAAAACCTCCTCCATATTTGTCAACTATATTTTATGGTAGGGAGTGGGCATCCAAAATCATCCAATTTTCCACTTTTGCCGACTACAATACGACAGGACTAGTGGACACCCAAAAACACTTTCCCACATGCGTCCCACGATAAGCCTAGACAGGGCAATTGGGCACTTTTAACTTTCCCCTGCGCGGGTACCAACACACTCACACAATTACTCTTGCCCGGACTCATGCTCAATGCACATTTCATCAAATTTCCATTCAATCATTAAGCATTCAACATTGCCAAAGAAGCAACACAACATAACAATCAAGAGGAATCAATACCCAAGCCACAACTCCAATTCTATAACAACATCCACATGTCTCACCTCTTTATTGTTCACAACACACCAAGAATTTAAGAAGAATCCGTTCTAATTGTCATTTTCTACTCAAGTAAGGAATTAGGGTTTTATGAGAGTTGGGGATTTTTCCTTTTCTCCACAAATATGTGCGTTCATAACTTTAACATACATAATTTGTAAAAGGATTTTGGGAAATTTCAAGTAAATGTAGGGAAATTATTCCCTTTTTGTGTAAGAAGGATTTATTCTAATTCAATCATCAAATTCGATCTTAAGCCACAACAATACCATAACTACATCTTCAAAACAAGGAAATTCAAGGTAAAAGTAACCCTACCTCAAAGATCAAGCAAGATAGCAAAGCTTCTAGGAGAATCTTTCGCAAATCCAAATTTCAATCAATAAGGATAATTAACTTTAGGTGTTCTTCACGTTTTGCAAAAGATTTAGGTTAGATCTTAGAAGAATGAGGAGTATTTTGGAGTGGAAACTTAGGGTTTTTTGGGCTTGAGACAAAAAGAAAAAAGAAGAGAAAAGAAAAGTGGAGAGAATGATCTAGATTTGTACTTTTTAAATTGCTAAAATCGTGAAATCGCACAGTCAGCTCGAGCGCAACTTCATACGCTCAAGCATAAGTCACAAATTCTAAAGGCTTGCTCGAGTAACAAGTCCTTCGCTCGAGCTTAAAATGACAAGTGCTAGAAGTTTTTTCAGAGCTACAGTGAAACTACTAGGAGCCAACATTCTCTGCTCGAGCGCAACTTCCTGCGCCCAAGCAACCCGCGTGCAAACTCAAGAGATTCGGAGAGCTGCAATTCTCCGCTCGAGTGCAACTTTCTTCACTCAAGCGGGCACTTGGAACAAAATGTCACAATTTTTACTAAACTAATTGTTTTGAAGTGAAATTGCTATGGTTATATTGTAAAATTCTGTTTAAAGAATCTTAGTTTAAGCCACGAAAATTCTCTAGAAGATGCTGTTTATGATTAGGTAAGTTTACATTAATGATATTTGTTTTGGCCTTTTATGATAAATTATTTAGTTTGTTTTCTTGCATCATCATTGAACTGTCAAGTACCAAAATGTTAGAAATTGGGCGCCCATGTGGCATGACCCTTTGAACCTTTTGAACCTTATCCATGTAAGTTTGAATTTGAATTCAAAACTTATTTGGATAACCACTCAGGATATCTATATCTATCATATCAATAGATATGGATAGATTGATATATATGGTTATATATTAGATTATATGGTTCAAATAGATCAATATCAGATACGTTAGGTGGTTTTTACCCATAACCTTTTTTCCTAGACTCTCTCTCTAACTCTCTCCCATATGAGAACGATCCAGCTTCTGCACTATGACTTGTGTGGGTGATACTCATTTTGTAGTATCACTCCACTGCTGGGTTGGTTGTTCACATCCTGGAAGCACGTGATTTACCCACGAGATTCTTCACTTCAGGCTCTACTAAAAGGTATGACTATGAAATTTTTCATCTGCTGCATTTTATACTTTGATTTACATTGGTATCAGAGCTTATATGGGTATTTTCGTGTTTATTTTTTAAATCATGTGTACAATTTTTATATAAATATATACACATTATATGCATGAAAATTAATGAAGGAGGAAGATGAAGTGCAGGGTTTTTGCACTTCAACTCTCATTAGATTAAGAGTGTGAAACACCTCATTTTTATGTTCATTAAATGTCATTTTTGAGACCATAAATGTTTTTATTGTGAAAAATGGAGTCCGGCAGTACCGAAATTGGACCAGAAAACACCATGGAAGGCTTCGCGTGGGCCTCACACGCCATCTGACGGCGTCAGCAGCTTCCACGTGCTTCCATGCGCCTCCACGCACCAAGCGCACAATACACGCGCCTACACACGCCATCACACACGTCAGTCGCGCTGTCTACGCGTGCGTCGTCCGTGCTGCGCACGCTCGTGCCGTGCGCTGAGCTGCCTTCTGAGCTGCGCGCTGAGCCGCACCATTTTTCCTTCGCGGCTTGGCTGGCTTGGTTGTTGGTAATAAGGCGCTGTTTGTTTTGTTTTAAATTCTGAATCGCGTTAAATGGTCATAATTAATTCGTTATAGCTTTGTTTTAAGCGTGATTGGTACCGTTAGACTCATAATTAAATTTTATATCTTCTGTAAGATTTCCAAAATTTTATGAAAATAAAAAATATTTTTCCTGAAATAATAATTCATTATTTCTGCTTTAAAATGCATCTGGTGTTGCATGATTAAGTTTCTGGGGTTGAATTTTTTATTGTAGACTATTGTTATAGTTTACTATTTACTGGTATGGTTATTACATTTTACCAGATTCTGGAATATTTATTTCTAATTTTATGTGTGTTTATTAGTTATTTAAAATTCTAGAAAATACCAGAAAATTCCAGAAATTTTCAGAAGTGATATACTTTCTGTTATGGCATAATTTGAATATTAAATACAACATATTGTTGTTTTTTTGCCTAGAGTTTCTAATATGTTGTAATTAGAATAGCATGATTGATTGTTATTTGTTTAAATTCCATTATTAATTGTGACATAGCATGAGTTGGTTGTGAATCTACATTATGATGCTATTGTATGGAATTAGAATTTTTTGTCATGCTTTTAGACATGCCATAGTCAGTGAGAGGTTATTCGGTTGAGAGAAATCTTTGTAGATTTAACTCCCGAAAACCAATATTTTGCGCATAAATTAAATTAAATTTTGGATAATTGTCACCTATGGCGCAAGAGATGATTACGACCATAGCGGATTTTCGATCTTGCAACTTGTGTAATATTGTCACTATTTAATTTAGATTTTTGTGGCAAAATTATATTATGCTAATCAAAATTAATCCCAATACGAATTTCTCTCTAAATTGACTTAACTTATGGAAGTTAATTTGGTTGACCTAGACTTAGTAGAGATGTTCAAATGTAAACAATGTAATCCTATTCTTTAGATGAGCAAAAGTCTTGGAGACTTTAGGTCAGACCTTAATTGAGCCAAAGTAAGGAAACATGACTCAAAATTGCCCTAGTTTTGTTGCCTTGTTTGGCACAACAAAATTTGATGTGTGCGCTATGGTTAGCGGCACACTACGTAGTTTTGATTTACGAGTTTTGGAGTTATGAAATTAGTATGCCCTCAATAGATCTGTATATGATCTTGACTATTGAACTGCACATATTGACTTTGTAATTTGACTTGTAAATAATGTTACATCATTGGTTGAAGTAACATTCAAGAGTCACGTCATCCAAGAAATGCGAGCTCAAATAAATTAGTCATTAAGTGTAAGATGAGTAGCCAGTCTGAGCAGTGTTTTGCTCTCTACCCAATTATTGGGAGTGGATGGAGCAAACTTTCACGCACTATAATAGTGTGCATTGAAGTATCACTTGAAGTTAAAAGATTAGCACTTAGTAGCAGCAAAGTGGATGCAGAATCTATTAGCATTGCCAACTTGTCTAAGTTTGGACACTTACTGTTTCCATACTTGAGTCTGAGACATGATGAGGTGCTTCTTTGTATGATTCCTTTACTAGGCTAACGTTTTGTTTTGAATAACGTTTACCACTAAGTGCAAACGTTGCAGCATAGTAATGAAAAGGTCAAGGCTGACAAGGTTGTTATGACTCTAAGAATTTGACGCATCGCTTGTGAAAGCATTGTGTTAAATTAGACTCTTTAGCCTAATTCGCGCTTAAGTTACTTCAAGAGCTGTCATAGTTGATAGCTTATTCTCTCATTCTTGTGGATAGTAGAATTAATTGCAAGTAACTATGAAGCGATAAATAGATATGGCAAGAGGAGTATCGTCATCTTTCAACTATATGCATTAAAGTGTATGGAGAATAAAATTGACTTGAAGGTGCAGGGGATTAGCACTTACTAGTTAAATTTGCGACTTAGGCGCACTTGATATCTCCATGACATCCTTTTATGATCTACTGAATATGAATTAGTCGTGAGTCATTACCTAGTTGGGCCTAAACCTTTAAAACTTGTCTTCAAGAACTCACACATTAGGATGATTGGAATTAGTTTATGACATTAGTCATGAACCGGTGGCTTATTATACTTAATCACATTAATGAGATGATGATAGGATGGTTTGAGTAGGCCCTCTCGGGCCCACTCGCTTGTGACATCATGCTCTCATGTGAATGTATAACTTTGTTTGCAATGGTTGCGCACAAGTAGGAAAGCCGTAGAAGATCATTTGTATTGGCGCATTTAGTCCACTATGATTTTTTGTGACTAGATATGTGTAAGGGTATGATAGCTACGCCCCAATCTCAACACATTTATAGATTACGATACGCATCTGAGTCAAGACTATTTGATCTCCCATAAGTCAAAAGTTTTGAGATGATTTTTGACATTGCACATATGAGGTCGAGATCAATTAGATAAGAGCTTTTGTGCTTTTAGTTTAGACCAAGGTGGTGAGTATCTATTTGAGTTATTTTTTAGAAAGCTCTGTGAAGAGAAATGGATGCTTCGAAAATTGATTATTCCTAATACTCAACAACACAATGGTGTAGTAGAGATAACGAATTAAGTACTGTTAATGTTAGGTGGATGATGGCACAAAATGTTTCCCAATTGGGAATTGCACTTTAGTTTGTTGCCTATATCCTTAACTAAATGCCCTCCATATCAGATTTTACACTCCATTTAAGTAATGGGTTAGTGGAGAGCCATCTATGGGCAATCTGTAACTGTTAAGCAGCTTATCTTTATTTTTACTTCTCATAAGGTTGCGAAGTTAAGACCTAGAGTTCTATAGCGCATTATTGTATGTTGTCTTGTAAACACATAGGATCATGTGGCGCATTATTGTATGTTGTCATGTAAACCCTCTGGGTCATGTGCATATAGGTAAGTAGCTTTGTGGGAGTGTAACTAAGTCACATAAAGTTTTCTTAGTAAAGGTGACGTGAATAGAGTTTTTGGAACTCTATAAGATAGAGAATTCTAAGCATAGCGCTCCATGTAGCCTAGTTGAGAATGGAAAGAAATTTCCAATATCCTAGGGACAGTGGGAGTGATGTGCCTACTAATGGATTACTCAATTAGAGAAGAATACTCTACATTCTTAGTTGCGTGGTAGCGAATGTGAAAATTTTCCACGTCATCACTAGGTAATTGAGAAGGAAACATTCATGATTGCTCTGCAAGATGATAAAGAGCCTAGGATAATGCCAAAGGCTTTAGTCCCCTGTTTTTAGAAAGTGGATCAATGTTGTGCAGTTTAAGACAAAGTCTTTGAGGATTAACAATTTCTATAATTTGGTTCACTTTCCATTATGACGCGAAACTGTTCTGAGGTTATGCACAATTTGGATAGTCATTGTTGAGGCATAAGGCTCGCTAGATACCAAAAAGTCTCACCATTGAGAAAAGTGTAGACCATGAGAAGACTTCCTCCTAGGAGTGAGGTTATTTCGACTTAGGCTATGATTGACATAAGTTCGAAACATTGATTTGTGGACATTGTGACCTAACTTCTCGTTGGAGAATTGGATAAGTAGATCCATAGGGATTTACCTTCTGCTTTTATGGTGAAAAGTTAGGAGCGCAAAAAGGTTGTCAGTTCCAATAAATCTTTTACAGCCTGAAACAGCTATCCAAATACTAGTTCTTAGATTTCGTCAAGCCATGATAGGCCGACGATGATTGATGAAGACCACTGAGGCATGATCAATGGTCCAAAAAGAACTTTTTCCTTACTTAGTCATTATGAGCCAGGAATTTATAGGGCTGTCGCCACCTAGGGTGGGCAGTCCTCTGTTTTAGATATGATGCACATGGGTGATGTAATTTATATGCTCGGATGTACGATCCTTAGGGATTGTTTTGGGAGAATTCCTGTTTTGTCTTCGATGACTTACATAAGGAATATCGTAGAACGATTCTAGATGCAAAATTGCAAACCCATTGACTTACCTATCGGTAAAAGCCAGAGCCTTAGCTATTGAGTGAATCCTCGGATTGTCTTTGGGAGAAACAGATGACCTATATTATCTGATCTTTTCTTTGTTGTGGGAGCCTAAAGTACGCTATGTGGGTGTATTCGGCATGATATGTGTTACCTTTGGTAAATGGTCAACTGAGTTGTTTAGACATTGACCTTGCTCATTAGACTGTGGATAAAATGCTTTACTAGTAGTATATTAATTTGCTCCTTGTAAGATTCAATGCGCTAGTTGGGCGCATCTGCGCTAGTTGGGCGCATCAAGAATGAACGCTAATTGGTCACTAAAATATCTTTAGAGAGGTTATTGCGCAAGAGGTAGTGATCTTGAATCACTTCATGTGAGGCACATATGGAGGATTCCGTTGTATATGCTTATCGCAAGAGGTGTTGATAAGGCTTATGTTTGAAATCTAGAATTGCGCAAGCTGTGGTCATGTTTTTTAGATCAATCACTTATTTGTTGTGAGATGATGGGATATTGACACTATTATGGTTTGTGTCATAATGATTAGCAGATGATGATATCAGCAAGCAAGATTGGCTCACTCACATGAGCAATCGCCCTTGGCGCTTGGGAGCGAGCAAGGATGAGACTAGTGGTTTATTTTTTATTTGGAGCCAAGAGAGGCTTAAATTATCCACTATGCATGTTGCCTTGGTTACAACCAAGATGAGGTCGTGTTATGGACCAAACATGGATGTTAGTACCCACTTTCCATGTTGTGCCTGTTATGATTAGCCAGATACGAGATCTCATTTGGCGCCTGGAAGGCGAGCAAATAGAGAATTCGGGTTAGGCGCTAGAAAGTGACTAGACTAATATCTGTACGGTGTATCGAGTATGATGTCACTCTTTTGGAAGAGTTACTCCACCGTAGCATGTATTCATACTATATGTGCTTAGCGACCGAGTAATGAGGTGAGAGAATGGATCCCTGTTTCCTCATCGTGTGAGTCTTACGTGTCATTATTGATATGACTTTCATTTATGTACCCTTTTGTGACTTTTGACTATGTCATAAGGTAAGGGATTGATGTTCTGCTACTTTGGTATGTTGCCTGCGGTCATGTATGATTCGGCCTTAAGGGAGATCACTGGGAAAGCGGCCAATCCTAAACTAAATGGCATGAGGGCAAAGGGAAGATCATCTAGTATTACACCACTGTTGTATATTCACTGCCGGTAACTCACATCGCTCTGTATTAGAGGCAGATTGAGTGTGAATATATTGCAAGAATTGAGAGGGTCAAACATGCTCTTTTTGAGGGATTAGAGATGTTTTTTGGACCGGTGTAATTAGATAGGTCTGGGGTATATGAGACACTATTTCAGTTCTTTTTGGGTTGATGTCTCTATGCTGGCTCATTTTGAGTTTCTAGTATAGAGCTCCCATATACAGGTGTTCTCAGCAGTTGCACGATGCATTGGCTAGTATGAGATTGTTCATTTTTGGGGAGATTGAGATAGAGATGTTGCAGTGTCATGCCAACTCATGTGCGAGTAGGAGATGTTAGAAATCGGGCGCCCATGTGGCATGACCCTTTGAACCTTTTGAACCTGAACCTTTTGAACCTTATCCATGTAAGTTTGAATTTGAATTCAAAACTTATTTGGATAACCATTCAGGATATCTATATCTATCATATCAATAGATATGGATAGATTGATATATATGGTTATATATCAGATTATATGGTTCAGATAGATCGATATCAGATACGTTATGTGGTTTTTGCCCATAACCTTTTTTCCTAGACTCTCTCTCTAACTCTCTCCCATATGAGAATGATCCAGCTTCTGCACTATGACTTGTGTGGGTGATACTCATTTTGTAGTATCACTCCACTGCTGGGTTGGTTGTTCACATCCTGGAAGCACGTGATTTACCCACGAGATTCTTCACTTCAGGCTCTACTAAAAGGTATGACTATGAAATTTTTCATCAGCTGCGTTTTATACTTTGATTTACACAAAAAATCCTCAAATAGAAAAAGAACTTCTTTGAAGTTGGACATATTTTCAAGTTGTAGTTTCATGAAATAGCAAAGAGAAATAGATGCCTCCTGAGTCCCAGTAGTTTCCTCTTTAACTAGAAATACTTGGTGGGTCAACAAGATTTTGGCTAAATTTATTATGCAAAAATGACAGCACAATCAACTTTAAAATGATATTAAGGGTGCGCATCACCTAAGCCTAGACTATGCTAGGAAAAAATTAAGAATCTTGTGCCAAGCCCACCCATTAGGCTTGTAATTTACCCAATAAAGTGAAATAAAACAAAATGTGTCAGCTAACACCCTTTGAGCAACAAGAAATTAATAAAGAAAATTTAATTGGAATAGTCATTTCATTTTAAAAATAAGAGAATCTGATAACCAATCATTTCTAATGGAAATACATGAGCTCCATTGAGGGATTCCTCTTCCATCCCTTTCTTCCTTATTCTTTTTCCTTCTATCGTTAGTAAGTAATCTCCAATTCATGAGATTCTCCATCCAAATGAAATAAACAAACCTGTAAACATCTTGTCAATTAATTTATAACATATGCTTTTTAACAAGGTGAATCTACTTGGGTTTGAAACATTGTTTCTTTCCGTAGATTCTCAATAATCTCTACCCTCAATCCTTCAGTAGTGGATCTAGTTGACAGTATATTGATTTACTCCATGTAGGGTCTGAAATCAAAATTAGAAAACGCTTCTCCTTCTTTGGGCTGCAGTGTGATTTACATTAAAGATTTATGTATCAATGGCTTGCCAAGGTAAAAATTGGCTTGAACATTTCTTGATTGTTGGCTTGAAACACGAAGCATTAGGTCTCAAATAGTACTTGATTTATTTATTTGTTTATTTGTTTATTTCTGTTTCCCCCACCCCCAAATGAATAGGTACTTGACCATTCAGTTTGTGCGATTTTTCTGGAAAAGGGAATCAAATCAGAAGGCCAAGATTTTGTGAGTAACTTCAGTTTTCAACATGTTCATATTTTTTTATTTTTTATTTTTTTAATGGAGAATGCATCCTTGCACTGTACCCTTGTTTGTTGTGGCATGGTTAGGTCTTACTTGCTGAAGCTGGTGGTCAACCTCCCAAGAGGACAAAAACCTTGACACTAAGAGAAGTCCTTAGTAAGAGCGTAAATGCTTGGATAATGGATGGTCTATCAATCTAAGTTCATGCAACTTGGGCCTATGACCACCTCTCGGGTGCTTCATTGTAAAATAAATGTACTGTATTCTTTGAATTTGGCCATGAAAACTTTATAGATATTTTGATCATACTTTTGTATGCCCTTTTAATGATATTCTTTTTGGACAGTTTTGAAGTTGAGGACAATTTTTGATGTTTAGAAACATAGTTTTTGGATGGTTTGGAATGTACAGACAGGTTTTGGATGTTCAAAACTTATAAATAGTTTTTTGACGTTTGAAATAATATTTTGGTGGTTGATTGATACTTATATATATATATATATATATTTGTGAAATTTGTTTGTAATGTTTTTTTAGATTGTACAGAACAGGTGAAATAGAACCTATTGAATTTTAAAAAAAAAATTATACATATTCTATGATGGGCAAAATAGGCCGTTGTGTTAAATATTTAATGACTAGCGTTGAGTGTCGTGGTTTGTCTCTTGAATTAACAGCGTGTAAAAGGAATCATATAAAAAATAAACATGACGTATAAGATGCGTTGTTAAAAGTTTTTAATGCTATGTCATGCCGTTGAAAGTGAATGACTTTCCATTGACTGGTCATAATACAACTTTACCTTGCGCGTAGTAGAATCGTATCCACGGCGTGCATTTGGTGCCGTAAAACCCATTTTTTGTTGTAGTGTGTGTCTTAAGCTTGATAGTTGTAGACGTCCCCGAACATCCCGGGAGAAATCCCGTTTTGTTCATTGGGCTTACTACAGTTCGGACTCAAATGTCACGGTTCTGAATCTAATCCTGCAAAGTGCAATGCGAGACCGATAAATCCCCAAAGAGTCCAAGTCTGGTAAATCGTTTTGAAAAATAGATTTTTGAAAGAAGTGCCAAACATGGACTGCTTTGTCAGATACGGGGTCGCCACCTAAATATTTTATTTTGGGGGAATTTAGGAAACCCTGACTCGTGCCTAAAGCCACGTGTCCGTCATCACCAAAGTTGCCTCGGCTCGGGAACTTGGGTACGATTGGGGAAGGTTAGCTATGAGCACCCTCGCTCACCCGATCAAAGATCGGCCACTACTAAACATGATGTCGAGCTTTGAAAACATTATGTGCTCTTATTCTGGTTATTAGCCTAGAATTACTATGCGATGCGCACAACATACAAGTAGAGACTGGATCGTTTGAGTTGGAACAAAACATCTCATGTTTTTTTGAAAATGGTTTGAAGGTGCTACCCGCAAGTAGGCTAAGACGTAGATTTGCCACCCATGAGTGGGCTTAGAAAACAAGATGATTTTGCCACCTCAAGTGGGCTTAAAACTCGCATTTGATGAATTGTTCCGAATTAAATAATCCAACCTTCACTCACAGACATTCAGGCAGGTATAACACATAAGCACATAGCCTCATGGTAAGCATGCTATCAGGGCAGTCACTCACACGCATGCAAGGATGCTGAAGCATAAACACTCACAGTGTACTCCAAGCCAAAACGAAGAACTAGTTAGTAATCAATGCATGATCCTAATTCATGTTAAGATGGCTAATGCAACACATGCAAAATGCAGCTAGAATAGGCTCGGCTAATCTAAGATGGCATGCAAAATACAACACTTGATACATGTATTCAAGTTGGAATTGAAATATTATGCGGTTAGTATGATGCGCCGAGCTCGGTGCATGCAATACAGATGAATGAATACAAACATGCGAACGTATAGATGCTAATTGAAATATGCCCTAAAACTAACCATCATAAGCTGGTAAATAAAAGAGAGAAAGACGTGGGGTTTGAAGACATGCATCACACACACGCACACTTATTACAAAGTTCGCCCTCTCGCGGAGGGTCTGAAGGAATAATAAAAACCAAATAAATAATTAACTACTCTAACTAATTAATTATTACAGACCCTTAATTCATTAACAAATTAATTACAAGATAAACTAAGTATGAAATTCAAAAGGCCGCCGCAACCCCGCCTCGAAATGATTGGATGATGCATGCTCGATTCGCCTTGCTCGGAAACCCGATGCCATGCCACATGTTGCCTCTGTTTTGCACTGTTCTGCACCTCTGAGAATTGTGAAAATCCTAAGGTTGCTTCTGAACCACTCCCTGAGAACTTTGGGATGCCACTGGCCAAGAGAAAATACCACCGGCCACGGAAATATGGTCATCGACCAAAAATGGGATCACCGGCTGGGTACTGGTAGTCGGTGTAGACACCCCATTTTTGACCACCCTCAAAACTTGGACATCATCGTTTGAACACTCGATGATCATCCATGTTCGTGTTCGTTTTGAGTTCCCGGAGGACTTGGCCGCGCACCTTGCCTCAGGATCTCTTGACTTGCTTGTTCTGTGCTTGGTTGTGGACCAAGAACTTGTTTGTGTTTGCTTCTGAGGGCAGAGAATGGCTTGTTGGTCATCCCCACACCTCACCGGCCTTGGCTTGAGGCCACCGACCTTGTTTTGTTGCTACCGGCCATTGGTGATGGCCGGTCGGCATTGTTTTTGGTTGGCCGGCCGTTTGTTTGGTCAGTCGGCCATATTTTCTGGCCGGGACTTCTTTTTTTGCCTTTTTTAGGCATTGTGCATGCCAGCTGGGCCAGCTGGAGCACACAGACCAGTTATGGAGGATTTGCACCCTTTGCACCCTTTTGCTTTAGTTTCTTGGGGAAGCTTGAACCCTTTGCTCTAGCTTCCTCAAGAAGGTTGAACCTTTGTCTTAGCTTTCCCAAGAAGCTTGAACCTTTGTTCTAGCTTCTTGAGGAAGCTTGACCCATTTGTCTTAGCTTCTCCAAGAAGCTTAGGCCCTTGTTTTGTTCTATAAAAGAGGGCCTCCTTTCTCCTTTAGAGGGGTTGAGCAAATCAGAGATATATATCAGAGATATATATCACATATATCATTCCCTCTCTATATCTTCCTCTCTCTCTACATTTGTGTGTGGAATAATGTTCAAAGGTGTGCTTTTGCTCTTAGTTTTGCACTAAAACACCTAGTGTTACACTATACTTCGGTTACTAAGGTGCTGAGGGACTGGTTTTAGAGTTTTTAAGTTGGTTCTGATCAGAAGAAGGGGTTGGGGTTGGTGTTCTTGAAGTGTTCTTCAAGGGTGAGCACTATTGCTTTATATTCCCCATTTTTTTACAAGCTTTTAACCTATCTTGCATGCTGTTTTGAGCTTTATGCATAACTGATAAAAGTTCTGATTTTTCATGTTTAAGATGTTTCATTAAGGTCTCTTTTGTGTTTGGGGTTGTCCACCCCCTCTTAGGCATTGTTTGGCCTATTTTTGTGCCTTTCTCTTTGAGCTTTGGGCCCCCTTTATTTCGACCTTCTCACCACTGAAATCCAGAGGATTTTCAGTGGTGGAGAAGTGGTTTTGAGGTCATGCATAGAGGAGGGACACTCCTCTCCCTTTGTGTCTCCTTTGCTTGTGTTGTTGGCTCATAAAGGTAGCATGCATGCTTAGTTGATTTGGCTCCATCTCAGTGGGTATTTAGTGATATTTTGTCATGTTATACCTCTGTTTTATGTTGGTTTAATGGCCTCTTGCATGCATCATATGCTTGTCTTGTAATCCCATATTGTGGCCTAACATGCATCATGTTGTACGGTGGCATTTTAGCATGATTTTGGTTTGGTTCCAAGAACATTTTAGCTCTGGTTTGCCATGCTTAAGGTCTATTTGGTGTCCTTTTGGTCATGCTTACATCGCTTTGTATAGCCACCATGCATTCTAGTTTGCTAGCCTCAGGTGTGTGAGTCATTAGCATGCATTACTTTGACCTTTATCATGATTTGGCATCACCTGAGATCATATTCCAGTCCATGCTTCATGCTCGTATGCTTGCATTCGCTGCCCTTTCAATGCTTTGAAGAATTGTTGTCTTATGCACCATGTTTAGGCCATTGTGCATGCCTCCATGTTTAGATTACTTAGCTGCCATATCAGTAGGTTTTCGGGGTTATTTGGTCATGCTTGACCTCTAATTTTGGTCCCCTTCCCCCTTTGGAACTTGCCTCATATGGTCATGGCTTGAGTCCCTTAGTTAGTCTCGAGTTTTGGATTTCTTTGTGTGCCTTACTTGCATGATTTGAGTGGCTTGGCAACATCCTTTTGCATGTTTTTCAGAGTTTAACATGATTGTCTAATGTCCATGTTTGTCATCTTTTAAGTGTCCTTGAAAGTTGCCCCTCCCATGCTTAGGTGATAGGCCCATTGGTATGCTTGTTTGTGTGCACATTTACCCATCATTTCCATTGCACTTTGGCCACTGTTTTGGGATTGGCTAAGGTCTTCCCATTTCGGTTTAAGCCCATCCTTGCATATAGTTGCATGTTTGACATGTTGCATTTGTGTGTTGTTGCATGCTTGCATTATACCATGTTTGCGTGTTTATTGTATTGCATGTCATTTAGCTAGTTGCATCACATAACCTTGTTGCATACTTGGTGTGTTTGTGTTACATTAGCTTAGCTTGCATGTTAGGTCGCATTGCATTGCATCTTGCATGCTTAGCACATTGTACATTTGCTTGTTTAGGAAGCATTACATTTGGCATGCTTTGCTAATTTAGCCTCATATTACATACATGAGCCATTTTGCATATTTGAGCCATATTGCATACATGCATTGCATTGTGTTTGGTTTGGGGTGTCAAACCAAACATGAGGAATGAGGTGTGTTCGTACTTAAAGTGACGAAACAAGCCTCAATCCTCAGTCGCCGACACTATTGATCCCAACATGATAGAGTGTGTAGCATTCATTTGTTTTCGTTGCATTCATTTTACATTGATTTGCAAACTTGGCACCTTTGGCCATCACGCATTGAAATGCGTGATTGGTGGCCCGAGGACTGAGAACCATGCTCCCTTGAGTTCATTGCATGATAGGGAGAGTGGCCATGCACACATTGCCTTGAAAATGCCTTTCATGCACTGTCTGTCCTCTGATGCAGCAAAACCACTGTTCTGCAGGAGAGAATAGCCGGCCGGCCACTTTCAGTGCCGGTCGGCTACCAAAGTCTAGCCGGTGGTCCCACTTTTGGTCGATGACTGTATGCCAGTGGTCGGTGGACTTGCATTATGGCCGGTGACATCCCACAGTGCTATGGGAGTGTTCTAGAAGCATCACAAGTATTTTCACAGTTCTCAGAGGTGCAGAATAGTGCTAACAGAGGCAACAGTGGCATGGCGACGGGTTTCCGAGTGAGGCGAATCGAGCATACATCAACCAAGCATTCCGAGGCGGGGCAGCAGCAGCCTCCCTTTGTAACTAATTTGTTAATTAATTTAGGGTTTTGTAATATTTAACTAGCTAGAGTAGTTAATTATTTATTCGGTCTGTATTATTTATTCGGACCCTCCATCGAGAGGGCGCATTTGTAATAAGGGTGCGTGCGTGCGTGTGTGAATGTCTTCCAACCCCACGTCTTTCTCCCTTTTACTTACCTGCTTATGATGGTTAGTTTAGGTCATTTTTCGATTAGCATACCTCATGTTGGCATGTTTGCATACATTCATTCGTATTGTACGCACCAGGCTCGGCGTATCATACTAACTGCATTGTATTTCAATTCCGAGTTGAACACGTGTATCAGTTGTTGCATCTCATATGCCATTTTAGAATAGCCGAGCCTATCTCAGTTGCATTTTTGCATGTGTTACATTAGACATTCCAGCATAGTTAGGATTCATGCATGATTTCTAATTAGCTTCTTTCTTTGGCTTGGAGTACTCGATAAGTGTTTATGCTTTAGCATCCTTGCATGAGTGTGAGTGTTGCCATGATAGCATGCTTGCCATGAGACTATGTGCTTGTGTTATAACTGCCTGAATGCCTGTGGGTGAAGGTTGGGTGGTTTGAATTGGGATAATTCATCGAAATCCATGTTTTAGCCTACTTGCGAGTAGCAAAATTCGAAACCATTTCCAAACAAATGGATATGCGATGCTATGTTCCAAGTTAGGCGATCTAGTCTATACTTGTGTGGTGTGTGCATTACATAGTAATTCTAGGCTAATAACCGGAATAAGAGCACATAATGTTTTCAAAACTCGAGATCATGGTTAGTAGAGGCCGATCTTTGATCGGGCGAGTGGGGGTGCTCACAAAGTGACCTTCACCAATTGTACCCAAGTTCCCGAGCCGAGGCAACTTTGGTGATGACGGACACGTGGCCTTAGGCACGAGTTAGGGTTTCCTAAATTCTTCCAAAATAAAATATTTAGGTGGCGACTCTGTATCTGGCAAAGCAGTCCATGTTTGGCACTTCTTTCTAAAAATCTATTTTTCAAAACGATTTGACGGATTTGGACTCTTTGGTGATTTATCGGTCTCGCATTGCACTTTACGGGATTAGATTCAGAACCGTGACATTTGAGTCCGAACTATAGTAAGCCCCAATGAACAAAACGGGATTCCCTCCCGGGACGTTCGGGGACGTCCACAGTTTCTGGCGACTCTGCTGGGGAGTTAGAGAGCTTGATTCGAACTCATGATATCTTGTTTTGGTTACAGTTATGTGTTTCTTTGCATTGCATTTGCATTGGTGCGCCTAGGACACCGTGTTTGCCGTCTACTATTCCTGAACGGTTTGCTGGAGGCTCGCTTCGAGAAGCGTGCCATAAGGCTGACCGATTACGGCCTCTGCCACGATGGGAACACAAACCCCGGTTTTTACCGGGGCACCCTTTTTGACCATTCGACCTAGTGCATATTCGGAATCCATAGTGACCATTCCAAGCTAGGACAGGTTGGTTACCCGATTATAGTCTGTTTGAAACCGCTGTGTGCGTAGTGAAACCCTAGCTCCTGACAAAATAGGACAGGAAAACCCTACCCCACCATAGGGGTGTTTTGGCTCTCACTTGTTTGTTATGTGCTTTAGAGTTGGCCTCTACCGGAATGCATGTATCAGCTTACAAGTTTGGGTATCAGGCTTGCGAGCACCGGTTCAGTATTTTGAGAATCAGTTATCTGCGGGTATCAGATTCAGTTTTGGGGGCAATGATTTGGGAACAATGATCAGTGTCTGAGAACAATGTATTCAGCTTATCAACTGCGTGTTGTGATGTCCAATTGTGTGTTGTGTGTTTATTTAAACCGTTATGCTGTCCGTTTTTCTAGTTGTTTATTTCCTTATTATTGCTTTATTTATCTTTTTGCTAGGTAGTTGAGCACAATTGCTTCAGACCAAGCAGATATCCCCCAAGCACTCTGGACTAGAGGTCGTCGACTCCATCGATCTGAGCATCTGGTAGACGGACAACCAGTGTTTCATTCTCTAGCCCCGGTTACCAAACGGAGGGCAGTTAGGCAGAGGATATCAGTTCAGCAATCAGTTTAGAGGGCTTTGTCTACCCCGCCAGAGTATAGTAGGGATTAGAGTCCTGTTTCTCCCGCAGAGAGGGAACATATACCGGCAGTACAGCTAGATCAGGGCAATATGGCAGGAATCAAAGAAATGATGCGCCAGCTCCAGGAGAGCATGAAAACCATGCAGGAGGACGCTGTTCGTCAAGCAGAATTATCCAAACAGCAGGTCGTCGTCATGGCCCAACAGGCAGAACTAATTACCCGGCTACAGCAGCAAGCCAGAGCATCAGCTTCACACCAAGCCCCTCCCCCACCAAGGGTCCCACCACCCGAGGAGGCGGCAAATGTCCAGAATGTCCAAGAGGATACAGACATCCCAACGGGGCCGGCTCCGCCCCCGATTCTACCTCAACTATCCAAGGCACCTACGCCTATCAATCAACCAGACTCTCCCTTCGAGTTCGAGGTGGACCCTACAGCGTTGAAGTTGAGCAAGCTTGAAAAGTTGTTCAAGAAATCCCAAGGGGTAAAGTCCATCCCAGACATTGAGTACGGGTATACTGACGCGGTTGTAACGCTGCCAGATCAATTCAAGATGCCGCAAATCGACAGCTTTGACGAGTCCAGGGATCCCATGGTGCATCTACATTTGTTTTCGGACATACTAAAGCCGATGGGCCTCACCAGACTACAGAAGCTTTCATTATTTAGCCGGACCCTGTCGGGTGTGGCGGCCATCTGGTATGCAAAATTGGAAGACGATGTCAAGCAGAATTGGGATGGGATGGGATGGGATGGGATGGCCGAGGCTTTCATTGCACAGTACTCCTATAACACGAAAATCGAGATTACCACCCGTGATCTCAAGACAACAAGGCAGGAGCCTAAGGAGAGTTTCTTTGAATTCGTAACCCGCTGGAGGGCCAAGGCCTCAATGATGACCACTAGGCCCACTGACAAAAACCAGATTCGGATGATTGTGCACAATCTCCAACCCAAACTGATACAGAAAATGATCGTGCTCCCTTTCCCTACCTTTTCAGATTTACATGAGATGGGGGTACAAATTGAGGATGCGATGAAACAGGGTCTGATTGACCAAGACAGAGAGCAACCCAGGAGAACCTTCAACCGCAACACCAATACAGGCACAAGCAATGTCGCAACTACCAGAGCTTCAGAAGTAAGCATGGTCACCACCAATCCCCCAAGAAATCTTGCAGCTACGCCATTCACCGGTGCGTCCGGTAGTAGTTCGCAAACAGCCAGATACCCGCCAAAAAACCAAAGAACTTTCACTCCACTATATATGTCCTTGTCCAAGGCTTTAGGAGTTTTGATTAGGAAAGGACATTTAAAGCCCCTAGAGTCGCGGCCGTTACCAGAAAAGCTCCCCTCTCCCATAATCCAACCAAGTACTGCACTTTCCACTAACAGCACGGTCATGACACCGATCAATGCTTCCGATTACGTCATGAGATTCAAGATCTCATTGATAATAGGGTGATTGTGCCTCCAGAGAAACCCAAAATCATAACCAACCCTCTCCCACCACACAACCAAGCTCCACCTCCTAAACGAATCAACTTTATCCAGACTGAGGTCATGTCATACGACCCCACCACATATATCACCCCATCTCACCTACCCAAGCCAGAGGTGTTCCTTCCCGACAGCACTGACTTATGTATGTTGGACATCTCCTGAACCCAACCTCAAGATTCGTGCACTACAGGGGGATGGACTTGATCAGAGGGTAGATGATTTAGCAGTTCTGGAAGGGGACATCGCTGACCTCCAGATTTTCAATGAACAAGATCCGGGGGACATGACAGTCAACTGGTTCAATTTTGAGGAGTCAGTAGAGGTCACGAGGTGGCTTGATGACCAACCAGATATTGTTGAAGAATCTCAGCTAGAAAAAGGGCCCGTCAGGGGCAAGGACATCAATTGTGGCCGGAAGGGCCGGGGATCAGAATACATCGCCGGAGAGCGCCGGTGCCAAGAATTTCACTCGGGATCTGGGCATTTTGAATACAAGGGACGTTGAACAACAGACTGCATTGACGCAGTTAGAACAGGAAGGAATTGAAGGCTCTAAGAGAGCCAGAAAAGCCAAGGCCCCTGTGGGGACTGAAAGTGCTGTGTGCACAAGAACAGAGGATGCTGCGAGCATGTGGACAGAAGGTACCGTGAGTACAAGGACAGTGGTAACGGAGCCAGACAGGTGCCTGTCGGCCGCCGATGGAATGTGGTGGGAAGACGATGATTTATGTCTTGCCCACACAGATGAGGATTGGGGGAGTAACCAACCGGACGATACCTGGTACATAGGCGAAGTTGACCATATGACTAGGAGTGGGCGGTATTTCAAGCCCCCACACCTAGATCAGCCAGAGGCGTCCGGGAAGGACAGGGAGTTGGAAAGACAGAAAGAGAAGCTACTTGAAAAAGAGACCGTGCTGAAACAGTTGAAAAAGATACAAGCAAACATCTCCATCTGGGGACTGCTTATGGCTTCACGTGTTCACAGACAGGCTGTTCTATCTGCAATGGACAAAACCAAGCTCTCAATAGACACCACACCTGAACAGCTGGTGGGATTGGTCTTTCCGGGAGGAGGTTCCCCGACGTTGACCTTTTCCGATAAAGAACTGCAGCCTGAGGGCGCGAATCATCACAAACTGCTTTGCATCTCTGTGGAATGTAGAAGCAAATGGATACCGGTGGTTCTTGTCGACACGGGATCCGCCATTAATGTATGCCCGTCAAGGACGGCATATGCAATCGGGTTAAAACTCGCGGACTTCGTGCCAACTGCCCAGGTGATTCGGGCGTATGATAACACAAGCAGGGAGGCAATGGGGACCGTGAAAATTTAGACCCAGGTTGGTCTGGGACAACACGAGATTGACTTTCATGTCCTGGACGTTCCCACAACCTTCAATCTACTTTTGGGGCGGCCGTGGCTGCACCAGGTAAAGGCAGTCTCTTCCACCTTGCACCAAATGTTGAAATACCCCCACGGGAAAGGGGTGGCTATTGTTTTTGGGAATTCGTCCATCCATCCGCCGGCAGAAGTGTCTACACCAGTTTTGGAAATCGAGCACGGCACGGAGGATGTGCTCTTATCGGGGTTTACTTTGACTGAGGCTCGAGTCATGCAAAACATCTTGGCTATTGATGATGGGGTGTATGTCAGCGCACAATCAATATACCTCATGAACAAGCTTCAACATATCCCCCGGATGGGATTGGGAAAGAGTGGCCGGAAGGGCCTTGTAGCGTCGTCCAGAGTGCCGCACAACCCGCATACCTTTGGTTTGGGTTACCTGCCCACCAAAGATGACTGGGTTAGGAAAGGTAAGGAGATGGCTGGGAGAGCCAGAGCAAAGCGGGCAGGGAAGCCTTTTGAGTTGATGCACTGACCCATCCAGGGTTCCCTAAACGAACGCTTCGTCCGGGAGGGGGAGGACTTTTCGTTTTGCGCCTTCCTAGAGCCATGGCTGAATGCGGAGAGGAAGCGCGTGTCGGGTTTTGAGATCTTCTTTGACTTGCAGTTATCCGGGGATAATGTTGCCAAGGAGCAGACAGACCCATCAGCTGAGGTTAAGCAGAATGAGAAAGTGGATTCTGAGAGCACCGAAATTGAAATGGGGGTAGCGCTGGCTTGTCTACTTTCAGATCCTCCGATCGTATAGAAGTACTTGGGGGATAACTTCTCGGTGTCCATGATTGGGAATGAAACGGATGCGGGCCTACCTGCAAGTATTTTGGATGCATCCATCGCACCCTCTCTCACCTGGCAATACGAGGAGGGATTTTTGTCAAGCAGCACCGGGTCAAGTAGTGAGCCGGAATCTGATTCCTCCGAATCTGTTGAGTCGGAATCAGGTTCCAGCTCGACTGAGTCTGAGTCTGGAATTCCTGGGGGTGATAACCCGGATGCCACAATCCTGTCCAGGTCGACTTTTTCTTTCTTTTTTGAGTCTGTTGTAACAGAAGAACCGAACGATTTGGAAACCCTTAATGAGAATGGAATGGATGCAGTTTTTGAGTACTTTTCTGTGCCCTTGATTTATTGTATTGATCAGGACTTTCAAAATTTTGATGAAAACGACGGGGAAGAAATTCCTCCTGTTTTGCAACGCTTAATTGATCAAGAGCAGGAAAGATTTGTTAAACCTTTAGCTGATGAAATCACTGCTGTTAATGTTGGTACTGAGGAGGACCCACAGCTGGTCCAGATCGGGTCCACGTTGTCTTCGGAGGAGCGTGAGCGCTTAGTCACTTTATTAAAAGATTTCAAAGATGTTTTCGCGTGGTCCTACGAAGACATGCCTGGAATCGATCATGAGATTGTACAGCACCGGATCCCTCTTGACCCAGAGGCCTGACCCGTTAAACAGAAACTTAGAAGGATCCGCCCGGACTGGGCTCTCAAGATTAAAGAAGAGGTCACTAAGAAAATTGACGCAGGTTTCCTGCTGGTATCCGAATACCCAACTTGGTTGGCCAATATCGTTCCGGTGCCGAAGAAGGATGGTAGGATCCGGGTATGCGTGGATTTTAGGGATTTGAATAGAGCTAGTCCGAAGGACGACTTTCCCTTGCTGCATATTGATGAGTTAGTGGACTTCACAGCGAGGCATGCTTTGCTTTCGTTCATGGATGGGTTCTCGGGCTATAATCTGATAGTGATGGCACCTGAAGACCGGGACAAGACTGCTTTCACCACCCTGTGGGGGACATATTACTACAGGGTGATGCCATTTGGGTTGAAGAATGTTGGAGCTACATATCAACGGGTTGCGACCACGATATTACATGACATGATCCACAAAGAGGTTGAGGTGTATGTGGACGACATGATTGTCAAGTCCAAAGATAGAGAGGGCCACTACACCGCCTTGCAAAAGTTCTTCCAAAGGATCAGAGCATTCCGGTTGCGGCTGAATCCTCAAAAGTGTACGTTCGGTGTTACAGCAGGGAAAATGTTGGGGCTTCTGATTACACATAGAGGTATCGAAGTCGACCCTTCCAAAATTAAGGCCATCTTAGAAATGCCACCACCAAGGACTGAAAAGGAGGTGCGAGGCTTTCTAGGTAAAGTGCAATTCATAAGATGGTTTATCTCAAAATTAACCTTGACTTGTGAACCACTTTTTGGTCTCCTGAAGAAAGGAAAGAAGTTCCAATGGGACGGCCGATGCCAAGCTGCTTTTCAACAGATCAAGGAATACTTACAGAACCCTCCCGTGTTGTCACCACCTGAGCCGGGAAAACCGTTGATTTTGTACCTTTCAGTGACTGAAACTACGATGGGCTGCATGCTTGCGCAGGAATCAGAGGATAAGGTGGAGAGGGCTATCTACTATTTAAGCAAGAAGATGCTGGAGTATGAAACTCGCTACACACCGTTGGAAAAGGCTTGCTTAGCCTTGGAATGGGCTACCAGGAAGCTGCGGCACTACCTGTTAGCTCACTCTGTAATGTTGGTTTCAAGATTAGATCCCATCAAATATCTCTTCGAGAAATCTACACTTACGGGTAGGCTAGCTCGTTGGTTGTTGTTGCTTTCCGAATTCGATCTGAAATATGTGATGCGCAAGTCAGTCAAGGGAAGAGCGGTAGCGGAGTTCTTAGCCGATCATCCAGTGGAAGGAGGTGAAGCAGTTGAGTACTTATTCCCAAATGAGGCCATTTTGCATATCGACGACGAGTTTTGGACGATGTACTTTGACGGAGTGTCAAACCAGTACGGGTATGGGGTAGGGGTGTTGCTGATAGCACCCGACAAGTCCCGTATCCCTCTAGCATTTAAACTCCGGTTCAAAGTCTCGAACAAAGAAGCAGAGTATGAAGCATGCATTACTGGTTTAGAAGCCGCCCTAGAACTAGGGCCAAAACGGTTGGACGTCATCAGGGACTCAAACCTTGTTGTATCTCAAGCGAAAGGAGATTGGAAAGTCAAAGAAGAAAAGATGATAATGTACCACCAAACCTTGGACCTGCTGATTCCTCGGTTTGAGAAGCTGAACTTTGCTCATCTATTAAGAGAGAACAACAGGTTCGCAGATACACTAGCAACTCTATCTTCCATGATAGACATTCCTTTCGGAGTCCGGATGCGTCCGATCATCATTGACCAGAAATTTGCGCCAGCCTATGAGTCGATTGCTGCCATAGAAGAGGTTCAAGATGAGAACCCCTGGTATTACGATGTCTCAAACTTCTTGGAAAAAGAAGCGTATCCACCAGGGGCAAATACCAAGGATAAAAGGGCAATCAGAAGAATGGTTGCTCAGTTCATCATCTGTGGGGGTAAACTGTATAAAAGAGGTCATCTGGGAATGCATAAGCTGTGTGTTGATGCCGAAGAATCGAAGGGCCTAATGGAGGCCATCCATGGAGGAGAGTGCGGAGCTCACATGAACGGGGTGATGTTAGCTCGGAAATCCTCAGACAGGGTTACTACTGGTCCACCATGGAAGAGGATTATATTGGCTTTGTTCGGTGATGCCACAAATGTCAGATCCATGCAAACCTCATGAACATCCGGCCATCGAAGCTGTATAATATGACTTCGCCATGGCCATTTTCAATTTAGGGAATCGATGTGATTGGGGCCGTCACTCCGAAGGGGTCTAATGGGCACGAGTTTATTCTGGTCGCGATAGATTATTTCACAAAGTGGGTTGAGGCCCAATCTTATGCGGTGTTGAAGGCTTCACATGTTGCGAAGTTCATCAAAAACAACATCATCTGTCGCTACGGAGTCCCGAATGAGATTATTTCAGATAACGGTTTCCACTTCAAGAAGGAAGTGATTGACTTGTTGGAAAAATACAATGTGGCTTTTCATAAGTCATCCACATATTAGCCGCAGGCCAACGGAGCAGTTGAGGCCGCTAACAAGAACATCAAACACATTTTGCAGAAGATGGTGGAAACCTACCGAGATTGGCCAGATAAGTTGCCATTCGCTCTGTGGGGCTACCGGACGTCAATTAGAACTTCTACTGGTGCGACTCCGTGTTCATTAGTTTATGGGATGGAGGTCGTTCTACCTATCGAGATTGAGGTTCCGTCGTTGAGAGTGCTCGCTGAGTGTCAGATAGCCGAAGCAGATTGGCAGCAGAGCAGATTTGAAGAACTCATGCTCTTTGATGAAAGAAGACTGAAAGCAATGTACCATGTTCAAGGCTATCAGCGCAGAATTGCCAGGGCTTTCAACAAGAAAGTTAAGTCCAGGAATCTGAAAAAAGGAGATCTGGTGCTCAAAGACAACCGAGCTCCCATCCACGACCCCAGGGGCAAGTTCAGACCCAATTGGACTGGTTCTTACGTCATTAAGTCTATCTGGTCAGGTGGAGCTGTCGTTCTGATGGACCTAAATGGCCTAGAGTTCTCACAGCCGATCAATATGGACAAGTTGAAAAAATATTACCCTTGAGTGGCTCGCTAGGTCGAAAACCCGAAAGGTCGACCTGGGCAAAAGTTAGAGCATGAAAAATTTGAAATTATAAAAACTGAGCTCGCAAGGTTGAAAACCCGCAAAGGGCGGCCTTGGCAAAAGTTAGAACGTAAAAGGAGAGTGAAAATACTCGAGTGAACCTCAGCCGAACTACGTAAGGCTTGATTCCCATCTTTGGGATACGTAGGCAACTTTATCCTCAAGTCCAGCCATAAACTCTTCCCCGATCAACTTTGTCCATTTGATCATCTCTGTCATCTTTGTCTATTCAGCATTCAAGAGTTCGGTTGTGATCTCCGGTGCAGTGCTACTCAGACTAGGGGCAACTTTCCAGTTGTTGGGATCCGGGGTTGTGCATCTCAATGACAGATCTTAGGAGTGTCTAGTTCTGATCGATATCGAAAATGGTTTTGAAAAGTTTTAATAAAAGTTGATTTTGTTCAAATTAATCTTTTTACAACTTAGACCATTTTTGGACGAAAGTGGAAAATTCTCAATACCCACAACCTTCAATTTTATTGATTTTAATACAGAGTCCTCCTGCTCTTGCATACAAATTGAAGTTGCTTTTGGTTGCATTCATAAAGAAAACTTGAAAGTACTAATAAAGCAATAAATCTGGGGCATAGCTAAGTCAGGTGTTCTTGCGCCCTCTCCCAGAGCTGGTCGAAGCTTCTGACGCCAAAGTAGGCCCAATCTGTGCCTCTTCATTGAGCCAATCTATGCACTCATCAGACAAAGTGCAACTGAAAGTGGGAGCGGGGGCCAGGAGTTCTCTCGTCCTCCATGCCATGGCATACCGAGCAAGCTGTGTGCCTCGGACCGGGAATGCAGCAGGGTACTCTATCCCCTCTAGCAGGCAAGTCTGATCATGGCCGAACTGGCGCTGGAACCGGAAAGGAAAGTAAAACACGCAGTGCGTCAGACCAATCAACTAAATCCCAGTCTGCCGGGACATGCTGTAGCTCATTGCCGGTAGATTGAGCCAAGGACAGCGCCAAGCAATACGGTCTGCGAACAAATTGCACATCCAGTCAAACCACCATCCCTCATCCAGGGCATCGACTAGACGTTGTCGGAAGAAGTAGCCGTGAGCTGAGTACGCTGGGCAAGAGTCCACAACCTGCAACTTATCCATCAACCACACCTGGGGAGGGATGGAAAATAAGAGATTAAAGAATATAGAGATGTACGATGAGAGAAAAGTGAGGAAAGGGCTTTGTGAGAAAAACCGAGCTTAAGGGCCGAGTGATGTGAGCAATATATATGTGAGATAGGGTGGGAAACATTACCTGCAGTAGTAGTGGACTCCCTGCAAATCTGGTTGTCTCTCGGCGATGAAAAGCATCCAAGCCCATCAATGTCCCGACCAATGACATGGCAATACAGCTTTTGCTCTCTCTTAAGCCTTGGGCAACCTCGATCAACCGGACGCTAGATCCTTCGGAGCCTGAGGCAAGCAAGAAATGAGATAGCATGCACAAATAAAGGGCGTGTCGCCGAAAGCCTTGCCAATGATGGTCACCGCGGTCACCAGCATCGGAAAACCGACAAATCAAACTCGGAATATCCAGCATTCCGTCACAAATCAAAGATTGAGCGTCGTGCATAGTAAGCCCACACATTCACCCTAAGGGTTGGGTGTGGCCAAAGCGAAGTTGGGGCAAGATTTCTTCATTGCGCTCGGATTCCATCAAAGCTTGGAAATCTTCAAAGGTAGGACACACCTCTTGCCCGCTAAAGCTAAAGACATGCGTTACCGGATTCCAAAATCTTGCCGCGGCATGGAGAAACGGAAAATGCAATGGGGTGCGACTCAGCGTGAATAGTGCATTTACGCCAAAACCTCGGAAATTCAGCTTTTCCGAGCCATCCAAGTTGGCAATCCAATTTGCGAGATTTTGGGCAAGAAACTCTTCCATTTGGTGCAAACCAGTGTTGAAATGAAGGAAACCACGAAGCTGGGGAGTTTGTAGAAGATAAGATGTGAGTGGAAGACAGATGGCAGCATTCTGGTGGTCCTTGCCATTTTTGGCCGGTTGACCAAAAATAATGCTGGCCGACCACCATTTTGGCCGATCGGCTTGTGATTATTGGCCGATAGCCATTTATTGTGGCTGATAGCCTCCTCCTTTGGCCGATGGTCTCCCTTTTTACCCTTAGGACTGCCTGTTTGCTGAGTATGCTGAAAAATTATGACTGGTTCCGTTACTGGTGCCTCGGGTGATGATTTTGCAAAGTTACACCTATTTGCTTATCGAGTTGTTGTACATTTGTTTATCGAGTTGTATTTCATCCTCTTTAAGTCTTTGATTTGCTTATCGAGTTGTATTTACACTTGATTAACTTGTTAAGGTCTTCGTTTTTGCTTATCGAGTTGTTTTGTCGTTAATTGGTTCACTACCGGATTATTACGGTTCTACTGCTTAGCTTTCAAAATAGAGTTCAATCTTATTTACATTGTTATGTAATTTGATGCAATGCGATGCGATGTATAAAAACAAACCTTTTCAACAAAAAGCTTGTTTCATTCCATCATCTTTTCAAGTACACAGTTCTGAGAAAACAAAAACCTGCCTGAGGCAGCGCAATGTGCTCAAACTACCAGTAAAATGAAAAGTAACACAAAACAGGGCAAAGAAAAGGAAAAGCAGCGGATGTCTGAATCGGCATCGATCATCTCAAGCACAGGGATCCGTCTGAATCCTCTTCCTGGATGAAAGAGTGGTTGAACGAGCGCACTAGAATAAACGCACTCGCCACACATCTTCCTTTGAACAATGCCTCGTCTTGTTTTGGTTGCATCTCAATATCGCGAATAACATGCCTTCACCATACTTGTGCTGAACATTATTTACTCCTTATGATACACATTGCATGCGTTGTCGCGTTATGCTTTACTTATATGTGTTCAAGTTCCTACACACATTGCATGCGTTGTCGCGTTATGCTTTACTTATATGTGTTCAAGTTCCTACACACATTGCATGCGTTGTCGCGTTATGCTTTACTTATATGTGTTCAAGTTCCTATACACATTGCATGCGTTGTCGCGTTATGCTTTACTTATATGTGTTCAAGTTCCTATACACATTACATGTGTTGTCGCGTTGTGCTTTACTTACATGTGTTCAAGCCCCTTTTATTTCACACATTATACACGTTGTCACGTGTGCTTTACTTACATGTGTTCAAGATCCTTTTTCACACATTGTATGTGTTGTCGCGTATGCTTTACTTATATGTGTTTGTGCCTACCTAGCATTGTTATGCTTGTTTCAAATCGCATTGTTATGCGTCCTAATTGGCTTGCGTTGTCGCGCATGCCCTCCTTGCATTGTTTTACATCCATCCGCGTTGTTATGCGTCGTCCTTGGGTCGCATTGTCTTGCATCCCTTCACCCGCGTTGTCTCGCACGTCACTTGCATTGTTATGCACACTTCACCTGCGCTGTCACGCGCTTCTCACTTGCATTGCTATGCATGTTTTCTAATGATGTTGTACCTATTAAGTTTTCTTTCGTTTTCAAGCATGATATTGTATGTACAGTTCATTTGAAGCTAGCACGACCAGACAAGCCAGACAGGTATTGTATTCTCCGTGTAAGACGTAGCGAGAATTGAATAATTCTCTTACATCCTCTCTGCATTGTAGTGTAGTTTGGTATATGCTAGCTTAAAACTGTCGCATGTTATGCTTCGTTACAGCTTTCTTTGCATGATCATAGGTTATGCCCAGCTTTGTGCATTGTTCTTGCATCTTGCCCCTGCCTACGGGCACATATCTTGCTAGCTTGTATGCTTTGTCTAAGTCTTCGGCCTTGTCAAAAATGGGTCATCTCGGGGCTTTGACATTCACTCCCGTCATTGTTATGACTTTCGAGTTTTGTCAAAGAGGGGCAACTGTAGACACCCCCTTTTTTGCCGCCCTTAAGACTTGGACGTCATCGTTTGAACACTCGATGATCATCCATGTTCGTGTTCGTTTTGAGTTCTCGGAGGACTTGGCCGCACGCCTTGCCTCAGGATCTCTTAACTTGGCTGTTCTGTGCTTGGTTGTGTACCAAGAACTTGTTTGTTTTTGCTTCTGAGGGCAGAGAATGGCTTGTTGGTCATCCCCACACCTCACCGGCCTTGGCTTGAGGCCACCAGCCCTGTTTTGTTGCTACCGGCCATTGGTGATGGCCGGTCGGCATTGTTTTTGGTCGGCCGGCTGTTTGTTTGGTCAGTCGGCCATATTTTCTGGTCGAGACTTTTTTTTTTGCATTTTTTAGGCATTGTGCATGCCAGCTGGGCCAGCTGGAGCACACAGACCTGTCCTCCATACGTGTATGGAGGATTTGCACCCTTTGCACCCTTTTGCTTTAGCTTCTTGGGGAAGCCTGAACCCTTTGCTCTAACTTCCTCAAGAAGCTTGAACCTTTGTCTTAGCTTCCCCAAGAAGCTTGAACCTTTGTTCTAGCTTCTTGAGGAAGCTTGACCCCTTTGTCTTTGCTTCTCCAAGAAGCTTAGGCCCTTGTTTTGTTCTATAAAAGAGGGCCTCCCTTCTCCTTTAGAGGGGTTGAGCAAATCAGAGATATATATCAGAGATATATATCACATATATCATTCCCTCTCTATATTTTCCTCTCTCTCTACATTTGTGTGTGGAATAGTGTTCAAAGGTGTGTTTTTGCTCTTAGTTTTGCACTAAAACACCTAGTGTTACATTATACTTCGGTTACTAAGGTGCTGAGGGACTAGTTTCAGAGTTTTTAAGTTGGTTTTGATCAGAAGAAGGGGCTGGGGTTGGTGTTCTTGAAGTGTTCTTCAAGGCAAAACCAGTGTTCTGCAGGAGAGAATAGCCGGTCGGCCACTTTCAGTGCCGGTCGGCTACCAAAGTCTAGCCGGTGGTCCCACTTTTGGTCGATGACTGTATCCCAGTGGCCGGTGGACTTGCATTATGACCGGTGACATCCCACAGTGCTATGGAAGTGTTCCAGAAGCATCACAAGTATTTTCACAGTTCTCAGAGGTGTAGAACAGTGCTAACAGAGGCAACAGTGGCATGGCGACGGGTTTTCGAGTGAGGCGAATCGAGCATACATCATCCAAGCATTCCGAGGCGGGGCTGCATCAGCCTCCCTTTGTAATATTTAATTAGCTAGAGTAGTTAATTATTTATTCGGTCTGTATTATTTATTCGGACCCTCCATCGAGAGGGCAAATTTGTAATAAGGGTGCGTGCGTGCGTGTGTCAATGTCTTCCAACCCCACATCTTTCTCCCTTTTACTTACCTACTTATGATGGTTAGTTTAGGTCATTTTTCGATTAGCATACCTCATGTTGGCATGTTTGCATACATTCATTCGTATTGCACGCACCGGGCTCGGCGTATCATACTAACTGCATTGTATTTCAATTCCGAGTTGAACACGTGTATCAGTATTTGTATCTCATATGCCATTTTAGAATAGCCGAGCCTATCTCAGTTGCATTTTTGCATGTGCTACATTAGGCATTCCAGCATAGTTAGGATTCATACATGATTTCTAATTAGCTTCTTTCTTTGGCTTGGAGTACTCGGTAAATGTTTATGTTTTAGCATCCTTGCATGAGTGTGAGTGTTGCCATGATAGCATGCTTGCCATGAGACTATGTGCTTATGTGTTATAACTGCCTGAATGCCTGTGGGTGAAGGTTGGGTTGTTTGAATTGGAATAATTCATCGAAATCCATGTTTTAGCCTACTTGCGAGTAGCAAAATTCGAAACCATTTCCAAATAAATAGATATGCGATGCTTTGTTCCAAGTTAGGCGATCTAGTCTATACTTGTGTGGTGTGTGCATTACATAGTAATTCTAGGCTAATAACCGGAATAAGAGCACATAATGTTTTCAAAACTCGATATCATGGTTAGTAGAGGCCGATCTTTGATCCGGCGAGCGAGGGTGCTCACGAAGTGACCTTCCCCAATCATACCCAAGTTCCCGAGCCGAGGCAACTTTGGTGATGACGGACACGTGGCCTTAGGCACGAGTCAGGGTTTCCTAAATTCCCCCAAAATAAAATATTTAGGTGGCGACTCTGTATCTGGCAAAGCAGTCCATGTTTGGCACTTCTTTCTAAAAATCTGTTTTTCAAACGATTGGACGGATTTGGACTCTTTGGTGATTTATCGGTCTCGTATTGCACTTTGTGGGATTAGATTCAGAACCGTGACATTTGAGTCCGAACTGTAGTAAGCCCCAATGAACAAAACGGGATTCCCTCCCGGGACGTTCGGGGACATCCACAGTCGGCCGGCACTAAAAGTGGCCGACCGGCCATTTCTTCCTGCAGAACACTGGTTTTGCTGCAACAAAGGACAGACAGTGCATGGCATGGAATTTACAAGCCAAATGTATGCATGGCCACCCTCCCTATCATACTAAGAACTCAAGGGAGTATGGCTCCCAACCCTCCGGCCACCAATCATGCATTTCAATGCATGATGGCCAAAGGTGTCAAAGGTGCAAATCAATATGAATGAATGCAACAAAACAAATGAATGCTACACACTCTATCATGTTGAATCAAGAGTGTCGGCAATCGAGGATTGAGGTGTGTTCCGTCACTTCAAGTACGAACGTCCCTCGTCCCTCATGTTTGGTTTGACACCCCAAACCAAACATAATGCGATGTATGTATGCCATATATAATGCAAAGCATGTAACTAAGGCAATGCAACATGGGAATATAAGGCAATGCCACATAGGTATGTCAAATACAATGTGATGCAACCTAACATGCAAACATCATGGCAATGCAACAAGTATGCAATACTACAATGCAACCTAGATATGGGAGTACACAAAGTCATAGGCATGCAACAATGATACCAACCACAAGGATGTAACAGCATGCAATGCGGTGAGCCTACAACAATACATAAATGCATGATCTATGGACTTACACTAAGTATGGATAGGCCTCAGCCATACCAAAACAGCGGCTAAAGTGCCAAGAAATGATGGACAAAACAAGACCCAAACGTGCACATGCGAAGGTCCGACACTTAGGCATGAAAAGAGTCGACTCTCAAGCACATTAAAAAGAGACAAATATGGACAAATCACAAGCATGGCAAGCTCTGAAAATGCATAAAGGATGATGCCAAATTGACTAAGCCATGCAAATAAGGCATGCCACAAAGCCCAAAACTCAAGACTAACAAAGGGGTTCAAACCATGGCCATATCAACCAAGCCCCAAAGAGCCAAGATGACTTAAAACAGTCTTAAGGCAGACCAAAATAAGGCTAGAGCATGCATGGAATAAGGCCAAAACATGCTAAGAAAAGCGAGTACAAAACAAAGCGTACACAAGGCCAAAAGAGGGAATTGCACTACACCCATTACAACCAAGCATGGCATGACTTAATCAAGGAAAATCATAATTATAATGTGCCAAAAGGAGCCCCAAAACCCATTGATAGGACAGCCCAAGGACTTAAACAAAGAGGCATGCACAATGACCTATTTTAAGGCACAAAAGGACAACTCTTCAAGGCATTGAAAGGAGAGTAAATGCAAGCATACAAGCATGGAGCATGGACTGAAATGGCATGATAAGTGATTCCAAATCACTGAAATAACCCAAATAAAGCATGCTCATGACTCACACACTCAAAGCTAACAAGTTAGGATGTATGGTGGCTATACCAAACATGGCAAACATGACTGAATCAACACCAAATAGAGCTTAAACATGTTACAACATGACTAAAAGCTTTATGAAGTCAAGCTGAAACATGCAAGCATGATGGTCTAAATACATGGTACATGTTATGACAATAGAGGGGATTACAAAGCAAGTGCATGATGCATACAATAGGCCATCGAACCAATATGAAACAGAGGTCTAACATGACAAACTAACACCAAATACCCTCTGAAATGGAGCCAAATAAAGCTATGCAAACATGCTACTTTTATGAGCCCTAAATGCAAGCAAATGAGTCACAAGGGGAGAGGGGTGTCCCTCCCCTATACAAGACCTCAAAACCACTTCTCCACCACTGAAAATCCTCTGGATTTCAGTGGTGAGAAGGTCGAAATAAAAGGGTTCCAAAGCTCAAGAAGAAGGTCACAAAAAGAGGCCAAACAAGCCCTAAGAGGGGGGAGACAACCCCCAACCCAAAAGTAACCTTAAACAAACACCTTAAGCATGAAAATATAGAACTTTTATCAGTTATACACTAAGCTCAAAACAATTTACAAGTAGGTCTAAAACCTTAAGCAAAAATGGGGAATAAAAGGGTAAGTTCTCACCCTTGAAGAACACTTCAAGAACACTAGGTCCAGCACCTCCTTTTGATCAAAAACCAACTCAAAACTCTGAAATCAACCCCTTAAAACCTCAGCAACCAAAGTATAGTGTATCACTAGGTGTTTTAGTGCAAAACTAAGAACAAAAACCCCTTTAGAACACTACTACACACACAAATATAGAGAGAGAGAGGGAGATATAGAGAGAGAGGGATATATAAGTTATATATCAGATGAATCAACCGCTGGAAAGGGAGGGGAGGCCCTCCTTTTATAGAAAAACCAATTTGCAAAGCTTCCAAGAGAAGCTAAACAAGAATGAAATCCCTCCATACACGTGTATGGAGGGCAGGATTTGTGCTCACCAGCAGGCACAGCTGGCATGCACAATGCCTGAAAAAGGCAAAGAAAAGGTCTCGGCCAGACAAAGGGGCCGGTCAACCAACACACATGGCCGGCCGACCAAATACAGTGCCGGTCGGCCAATACAATTGGCCGGTAGCGAGAAATCATAGCCGGTGACCTCAGACCATGGCCGGTGGGTTGAGGAAATGGCAAACAAGCCACCCTTTTCCCTCAAAGCAGAAACACAAATGCTTGGTCCACAACCAATGCACAAAACAGTCAAGTTGAGAGGTCTTGAGGCAAGGTGCGCGGCCGGGACCTCCGAGAACTCAAAACGAACACGAACATGGATGATCACCGAGTGTTCAGACGGTGACGTCCAAGTCTTGAGGACGGTCAGAAATGGGGTGTCTACAATTGCCCCTCTTTGACAGAACTCAAAAGTCATAACAATGACGGGAGTGAGTGTCAAAGCCCAGAGACGACCCATTTTTGATGAGGCCGAAGACTTAGACAAGCATACAAGATAGCAAAAGTATGTGCCCGTAGGCGGGGGCAAGATGCAAGGAACATGCACGATGCCGACTATAACTTATGATCATGCAAAGAGAGCTGTAACGAAGCAAATACATACGATAAATGCAACAGTTTAAGCAGGCGGAACACAAATCTGACTACATTTCATGCAGAAAGGATGTAAGAGAACTATTCAACTCTCGCTACGTCTCACGTGGAGAATACAATACCTGTCTGGTTCGTCTGGTTGCGCTAGCTTCAAATGAACCGTAAAAAAGAAAGAGAACTTAACAGGTACAATTGTGTTAGAAACATGCATAGCAATGCAAGTGAGAAATGCGTGACAACGCTGGTGAAGTGTGCATAACAATGCAAGGAGGGCATGCGCGACAACGCAAGCCGAGTAGGACGCATAACAAAGCGATTTGAAACAAGCATAACGATGCTAGGTGGGCATGCACGACAACGCAGGCCGAGTAGGACGCATAACAATGCTAAGTAGGCACAAACACATATAAGTAAAGTACACACGACAACGCATACAATGTGTGAAGATGAAGATAATTATGAACACATGTGTAGACGCGCCCACGGGGGCCCCACCGCTACCGTTCAGACTCGATTTGTGTCGATTCTTAATCTGAACCAAAAGAGTCCAAATCCGGCAAATCGTTTTGGAAAATAGATTTTTTGAAAGAAGTGCCAAACATGGACTGCTTTGCCAGATACAGAGTCGCCACCTAAATATTTTTTATGGGGGAATTTAGGAAACCCTGACTCGTTGCCTAAGGCCACATGTCCATCATCACCAAAGTTGCCTCGGCTCGGGAACTTGGGTACAATTGGGGAAGGTCAGCTATGAGCACCCCCTCTCGCCCGATCAAAGATCGGGCTCTACTAACCATGATATCTTGTTTTGAAAACATATGCGTTCTTATTCTGGTTAATTAGCTAGAATTTACTATGTGATGCGCACAACACACAAGTATAGACTAGATCGCCTAATTTGGAACAAAACATTGCATATCCGCTCGTTTGAAATATGGTTTGAAATTTGCTACTCGCGAGTAGGCTAAAACACGGATTTCAATGAGTCGTTCCAACTCAAACAATCCAACCTTCACCCACAGGCATTCAGGCAATTTACATCATATAAGCATATAGCCTCATGGTAAGCATGCTATCATGGCAGTCACTCACACGCATGCAAGGATGCTAAAACATAAACACTTACCGAGTACTCCAAGCCAAAACAAAAGCTATGTTAGAAATCCATGCATGATCCTAACTATACAGAAATGCCTAATGCAACACATGCAAAAATGCAACTACAATAGGCTCGGCTATTCTAAAATGGCATGTGAAATGCAACGGATAGCTTGTATTCAATTTGGAATTGAAAATACAATGCAGTTAATATGATGCGCCGAGCCCGGTGCGTGCAATACGAATGAATGTATGCAAACATGCTATCATAAGTATGCTAATAGAAACATGCCCTAAACTAACCATCGAAAGATAGTAAATAAAAGGGAAGAAAGACGTGGGGTTGCAAGACATGCACACACGCACCCACACTTATTACAAATTCGCCCTCGCTCAGAGGAACCAAAAGAATAATACACTTTAATTAACCTACAAGCTAATTAAATAATTTACAGACCACCTAAGTAATTAACAAATCAATTAAGCTAAGGAAAGCATTAAAAGGCCTCGGGAAGAGGGATGCACGCGTGCTCGAATTGGCTTCGCCCGGAAATCCAATGCCATGTACAAGCTGCCTCTGTTTTCCCTGTTCTGTTCCTCTGAAAATGGCACAATTCCCAAGGTACACTCTCTGAACACTGGGGAATGCCACCGGCCATGAGGAATGGTCATCGGCCATAGAGGAGTGGTCATTGACCATTTGTATAGCTCTCAGCCAAAAATGTTTGGTCGGTTGGCTGTAAATATGGTCAGCCGACCAAAGCTTCCTGCATCACCTGTTTTGACAGCAGCAGAGGGCAAAACATGGCATGGCAATGCATTTCAAGCAATGTTTGCACCAACCACACTCCTTATCACATTCATGACTCAAAGAGTTTGGTACTCTGCCCTCGGACCACCAATCGCGCATTCCGATGCGTGATGGCCAAAGAGGCCAAATTGTGCATTTTCATGTCAAATGAAATGCAAACCCAAATAAGCACATAAAGGCCCAACCTCTATCACTTGATTTCCAGAGGCAAGGCATGCATGTTCAATGCAATGCACCCTAGGCATGGAAACTAAGTAGGCAACATGAACATGTGGCAAGCATGCGAAGCATATAACAAGTATGCAAGCTAATTGAGCATGCAAGATGCAATGCCAACATGCAAATATGCAAAACATATGGCATGTTAGGCAATCAAAACAAAGATGAGAATGCATGCCGAATGCACTATGATTCAAGCATGCAACACGTGCGGTAGGCCAAGTATTCAACAACACACAAGGCGAGCATGCAACAATACGCGAACAATGGACTCGTACCAAGATGGACATCTCTCTACTAAGCCCAAAACAGTGGCCAACATGCTCAAGAATGAAGGCTAATGTGCATACAAACATGCATGCATACAAGGTCCAACATTAAGGCACTAAAAAAGCAACTTTTAAGCACACTTAAAAGAGGAAAAATATGGACAAATGGCATGCATAGAAAGCTCTGAAATCATGTTAGAAAAGGTGCCAAACCAAGTAAACAAGACAAGCTAAGCATGCAACGATGTCCAAGACTTAAGGCAAGCCAAGGGGCTTAAACCATGGCCATGCCAATCAAGCCTCACAAGGCTAAGAGGACTTAGAATAGTCCCAAGGCAGACCTAAACAAAGCTAAGGACACACCTAGATAGCATCTAAGCGGCCTACACATGGAAGCATACAAAAGAGGCCAAACATGGAGCACAAGACTACAACCTTCTAAAGCATTAAAGGAGCATCAAATGCAAGCATACAAGCATTCCATGGGGACTGAAATGATGCTATAAGTGGTGCCAAACCACTGAAACAAGGCAAGGGTGGCATGATAGGAGGGTCAATGCTCAAGGCATACAAGAGAGGTTGCATGGTAGCTATACAAAGCAAGCCATGGATGGCCCAAATAACCAAAAACAGACCTTTAGCATGCTAAAACAAGCATAAAAGCTTCACAAAGCTAGGCCAAAAACATGCTAGACACAAGGCTCAAAGCACAAAGCATGTTAAGGCAATTCATGGCATTATAAGACAAGTATGCAAGGCAAGCATGGTGTGTCTAAACCATCCTAAAATAGAGGTAAAACATGGCAAAATACTACCAAATACCTACTGAAACATGGCCAACATGAACTCAAAAATGGTGCTCACGCATGAGGCTTAAAATGGCATTTTTTGAAGACAACAAGGAGAGGGGATGGCCCTCTCCTTCTTAGGACCTTAAGACACCATCATTACCACTGAAATCCCTCAAGATTTCAGTGGTGAGGAGGCCCAAACAAGGTGGTCCCGGAGCTCACCAAAAATGCACAAAATGAGGGGTCAAACAACCCCAAATAACAAAGCAACCTTAAACAACTATTTTAAGCAAGTAAAAACAAGACTTTTATTAGTCATACACAAAGTCTAAAAATAGATGCAAAGATGGCTAAAAGCCTATGCAAAAATGGGGAATAAAGAGCAAGGTTCTTACCTTTGAAGACCCCTTTCAAGAATTGAGCTCCAGCAGCCTCCTCAACCTTGAATCCACTCAAGAACTTCAAGAACACCCCTTTGGTGCCTCAGCAACCAAGGTAAGGTGTAATGCTAGGTGTCCTAGTGCAAAACCATGGACAAACACACACAAAGGGCAAAAGAGAAGGAGAAATAGAGATAGATAGATAGATAAATACACTGTGACCTAACCCTAGTTCAGACATCTGGAACTCTTTTTTTGTAACCTTTGAGGAGGGAGGAGAATCCCTCCTCTTGTAGAAGATCACTCTTGCAAAGCTTACAAAACAAGCTAAGCAAGAGTGAAATCCCTCCATACACGTGTCTGGAGGGGGTGCAAAGTGTATGCCAGCTAGCACAGCTAGCATAAAAATATCTGCAAAAGCAGATGCACAGTGGTCGGCCAGGCGAAAATGCCAAATTGACCAAAACAATGGTCGGCCGGCCACAAAAAATGCCGGCCGGCCAAACATTTGGCCGATGGCAACAAATCAATGGCCGGTGGCCTCAAGCCAGGGCTGGTGAGGTGTGGGGATGGCCAACAAGCCATTCCCTGCCCCTCAAAAGCAAAATACAAGTGTTTGGTGCAAAACCAAACACAAAACAGTCGAGTCGAGAGGTCCTGAGGCAAGGCGCGTGGCCGAGACCTCCGGGAACTCAAGACAAACACAAACATGGATAATCACCGAGTGTTCAAACAGTGACGTCCAAGTCTTGAGGACGGTCAAAAATGGGGTGTCTACAACATGTAAGTAAAGTACACGCGACAACGTGTACAATGTGTGAAATAAAGAGAAACTTGAACACATGTAAGTAAAGTACACGCGACAACGTGTACAATGTGTGAAATAAAAGGAACTTGAACACATGCAAGTAAAGTACACGTGACAACGTGTACAATGTGTGAAATAAAAGGAACTTGAATACATATAAGTAAAGTACACGCGACAACGTGTACAATGTGTGAAATAAAAGGAACTTGAGCACATGTAAGTAAAGTACACGCGACAACGTGTACAACGTGTGAAATAAAAGGAACTTGAACACATGTAAGTAAAGTACACGCGACAACATGTACAATGTGTGAAATAAAAGGAACTTGAACACATGTAAATAAAGTACACGCGACAACACATACAATGTGTATAATAAGAAACTTGAACACATATAAGTAAAGTACACGCGACAACGCATACAATGTGTATAGCAGGAATGAACACATGTAAGTAAAGCACACGCAGAAACGCATGCAATGTGTAACCTCCTGAAAAATGCATGAACACATATAAGTAAAGCATGCACGGAAACGCATGCAATGTGTATAGCAGGAATGAACACATGTAAGTAAAGCAAGCGCACTACCGCAAGCAATGTGTAACCTCCTGGAAAATGCATGAACACATATAAGTAAAGCACATGCGGAAATGCATGCAATGTGTAAAGCAAGCAAGGTATGAACACATGTAAGTAAAGCACACACAGAAACGTGTGCAATGTGTAACCACCTGAAAATATATATACACATGTAAGTAAAGCATGCACAATTAACGCAGGCAATGTGTATAGCAGAAATGAACACATGTAAGTAAAGCAAGCGCACTAATGCAAGCAATGTGCAACCTCCTCGAAAATGTATGAACACATGTAAGTAAAGCATGCGCGGAAACGCATGCAATGTGTAAAGCAAGCAAGGTATGAACACATGTAAGTAAAGCACACGCAGAAACGTGTGCAATGTGTAACCACCTGAAAATATACATACACATGTAAGTAAAGCATGCGCAATTAACGCAGGCAATGTGTATAGCAGGAATGAACACATGTAAGTAAAGCAAGCACGCTAACGGAAGCAATGTGTAACCTCCTGGAAAATGCATGAACACATGTAAGTAAAGCATGCACGGAAACGCATACAATGTGTAAAGCAAGGAATAAATAATGTTCAGCATAAGTATGGTGAAGGCATGCTATTCGCGATATTGAGATGCAACCAAAACAAGACGAGGCATTGTTCGAGGAAAGACGCGTAGCGAGTGCGCTTATTCCAATTATAACAAAGCATTGTAATATAACAAGTTTAAAGCGAACTGCGGAACTCGCAAGATACAAAAGGAGACGACAAAGGATACTCTTTGCGTGCACCAAGCATCGCACACAGAAGACACAGCTCGAGGTCAACACAAAGGCCGGTTAAGGTTAAAAAGTGCACTTTCTTGCACTGTCTTGGGTAATGAAGGCGCCAAACCACATAATTGACCCAAACAAGGGTGCGGGAGGTGCATCAACCACAAGGGGAGGCCACCGATATCGATCTAGACATTCTGCTACTTTTTCTTTTCTTTGCTCTGTTTAGACATTTCGTTGCTTTTCTCCCCTCTTTGCCTTACTTTTCTTTGCTCTGTTTAGACATTTCGTTGCTTTTCTCCCCTCTTTGCTTTACTTTTCTTTTTACTGGTAGTTTAAGCACATTGTACTGCCTCAGGCAGGTTTTACTTTCTCAAAACTATGTACTTTTTGCAAAAGACATGACGGAAATGAAATAGCTATTTTGTTCAAAAAGTGTTACATTTGTACATTTTATGCATCGCATCGCGTCGCATCGCTTAACAATGTAAATGAGACTTGAACCTTTGTTCGAAATTTAAGCACTTGCATCGTAATAATCAGGTAGTGACCCGAGTAACGACAAAGACAGCTCGATAAGCAAAGCAAAGACTTGATAAGCTAGCCAAGTGTGAATACAACTCGATAAGCAAAGCAAAGACTTAAAGAGGATGAAATACAACTCGATAAGCAAATAGGTGTGACTTCGCAAAATCATCACCCGAGGCACCGGAAATGGAATCAGTCACAAGTTCTCCGCACCCTCGGCAAACAAACAGCTCTGAGGATAAGAGGGAAAGCCATCGGCCGAAGGGAGAGGCCATCGGCCATAACAAATGGCCATCGGCCATAATTACCGGCCGACCGGCCAAAGTGATAATCGGCCGGCATTATTTTTGGCCGACCGGCCAAAAATGGCAAGGACCACCAGAATGCTGCCACCTGTCTTCCACTCACATCTTATCTTCTATAAAAATCCCCAGCTTCATGGTTTTCCTCACTTCAACACTGGTTGGCACCAAATGGAAGAGTTTCTTGCCCAAAATCTCACAAATTGGATTGCCCACTTGGATGGCTCGAAAAAACTGAATTTCTGAGGTTTTGGCATAAATGCACTATTCACGTTGAGTTGGACCCCGCTGCATTTTCCATTTCTACATGCTGCGGCAAGGTTCTGGAATCCGGTAACGCACGTCTTTAGCTTTGGCGGGCAAGAGGTGTGTCCTACTTTCGAAGATTTCCAGGCTTTGATGGAGTCCGAGCGCAACGAGGAAATCTTGCCTCAGCTTCACTTTGGTCACGCCAAAGCCTTAGGACGAATGTGTGGGCTCACTATGCACGACGCTCGATCTCTGATCCGCAACGGAGAATTGGATATTCCTAGTTTGATTTGTCAGTTTTCCGATGCTGGTGACTGCGGTGACCATCATTGGCAAGGCTTTCGGCGACATGCCCTTTGTTTGTGCATGCTATCTCACTTTTTGCTTTCCTCAGGCTCCGGAGGATCTAGCGTCCGGTTGATCAAGGTTGCCCAAGGCTTAAGGGAGGGCAAAAGCTGCATTGCCATGTCATTGGCCGAGACATTGATGGGCTTGGATGCTTTTCAACGCCGAGAGACGACCAGATTTGCGGGGAGCCTGCTACTGCTGCAGGTAATGTTTCCCACCTTATCTCACATGTATATTGCTCACATCACTCGGCCCTCAAGCTCACTTTTTTTTTTTCTCACAAAACCCTTTTCTCACTTTTCTCTCATCGTACATCTCTCTATTGTTTAATCTCTCATTTTTCATCCCTCCCCAGGTGTGGTTGATGGATAAATTGAAGATTATGGACCCCTGCCCCACATACTCGGCTCGCGGCTATTTCTTCCAACAGCGCCTGGTCGATGCCCTTGATGAGGGATGGTGGTTCGACTGGATGTGCAGCTTGTCCGCAGACTGTGTTGTTTGGCGTTGTCCTTGGCTCAATCTACCGGCAATGGGCTATAGCATGTCCCGACAGACTGGGATTCAGTTGATTGGCCTGACACACTGCGTGTTCTATTTTCCTTTCCGGTTCCAGTGCCAGTTCGGCCATGATCAGACTTGCCCGGCAGAGGGGATAGAATACCCTGCTGCATTCCCGGTTCGAGGCGCGCAGCTTGCTCGGTATGTCACAGCATGGAGGGCTAGAGAGCTCCCGGTCCCCGCTCCCAACTTTAGTTGCACCCTGCCTGATGAGTGCATAGATTGGCTCAATGAAGAGGCATAGATTGGGCCCAGCTTGGCCTCAGAAGCTTCGACCAGCTCTGGGAGGGGACACGGGAACACCTGACTATGCCCCTGATTTATTTGCTTTCATCAGAACTTTTAAGTTTTCTTTATGAGTGTAATAAAAAGCAACTTCAATTTGTATTCAAGAGTAGGAGAACTCTATATTGAAATCAATGTAATTGAAGGTTGTGGGTACTGAAAATTTTCCGCTTTGGTCCAAAAATGGTCAAAGTTGTAAAAAGATTAATTTGAGCAAAATCAACTTTTATTAAAACTTTTCAAAACCATTTTCGATATGGATCAGAACTGGACACGTCTGAGATCTGTCACTAAGATGCACAACCCCGGATCCCAACAACTGGAAAGTTGCCCCTAGTCTGAATAGCACTGCACCGGAGATCACAACTGAAGCTCTTGGATGCTGAATAGACAAAGATGACCGAGATGACCAAATGGACAAAGTTGATTGGGGAAAAGTTTATGCTTGGACTTCAGGATGAAGTTGCCTACGCATCCCAAAGATGGGAATCAAGCCTTACATAGTTCGGCTCGGGTTCACTCGGGTGTTTTCACTCTCCTTTTACGCTCTAACTTTTGCCAAGGCCGCCCTTTGCGGGTTTTCAACCTTGCGAGCTCAGTTTTTGTAATTTTAAATTTTTCATGCTCTAACTTTTGCCTAGGTCGCCCTTTCAGGTTTTCGGCCTAGCGAGCCACTCAAGGGTAATATTTCTTCAACTTGTCCATGTTAATCAGCTGTGAGAACTCTAGGCCATCTAGGTCCATCAGAACGATAACTCCACCCGACCAGATGGACTTGATGATATAAGGACCAGTCTAATTGGGCCTGAACTTGCCCCTAGGGTCATGGATGGGAGCTCAATTGTCTTTGAGCACCAAATCTCCTTCTTTCAAATTCTGGGACTTAACCTTCTTGTTGAAAGCCCTGGCAATTCTGCGCTGATAACCTTGAACATGGTACAGTGCTTTCAGTCTTCTTTCATCAAAGAGCATGAGTTCTTCAAATCTGCTCTGCTGCCAATCTGCTTCGGCTATCTGACACTCCGCCAACACTCTCAATGACGAAACCTCAATTTCAATAGGTAGAACGGCCTCCATCCCATAAACTAATGAATACGGAGTCGCCCCAGTAGAATTTCTAATTGAAGTCCAGTAGCCCCACAGAGCAAATGGCAGCTTATCTGGCCAGTCCCGGTAGGTTTCCACCATCTTCTGCAAAATGTGTTTGATGTTCTTGTTGGCGGCCTCAACTGCTCCGTTGGTCTGCGGTCGATATGTGGATGACTTATGAAAAGCCACATTGTATTTTTCCAACAAGTCAATCACTTCCTTCTTGAAGTGGGAGCCATTATCTGAGATAATCTCGTTCGGGACCCCGTAACGACAGATGATGTTGTTTCTGATGAACTTCGCAACATGTGAAGCTTTCAACACCGCATAAGATTGGGCCTCAACCCACTTTGTGAAATAGTCTATCACGTCCAGAATGAACTCATGCCCATTAGACCCCTTTGGAGTGACAGCCCCAATCACGTAAATTCCCCAAACTGAAAATGGCCATGGCGAAGTCATATTGTACAACTTTCATGGCGGGATATTCATGCAGTTTGCATGGATCTGACATTTGTGGCATCGCCGAACAAAACTGATACAATCCTCCTTCATGATGGACCAGTAGTAACCCTGTTTGAGAATTTTCTGGGCTAGCATCACCCCGTTCATGTGAGCTCCGCACTCTCCTCCATGGATGGCCTCCATTAGGCGCTTGAACTCTTCAGCATCGACACACAGCTTATGTATTCCCAGATGACCTCTCTTGTACAATTTACCTCCACAGATGATGAACTGAGCAACCATTCTTCTGATTGCCCTTTTATCCTTGGCATTTGCCCCTGGCGGATACGCTTCTTTCTCCAAGAAGTTCTAGACATCGTAATACCAGGGGTTCTCTTCTTGGACTTCTTCTATGGCAGCAATCGACTCGTAGGCCGGCGCAAACTTCTGGTCAATGATGATCGGACGCATCCGGACTCCAAAAGGGATGTCTATCATAGAAGATAGAGTTGCTAGTGCGTCTGCGAACCTGTTGTTCTTTCTTAATAGATGAGTGAAGTTCAGCTTCTCAAACCGAGAAATTAACAAGTCCAAGGTCTGGTGATACATTATCATCTTTTCTTCTTTGACTTTCCAATCTCCTTTCGCTTGAGATACAACAAGGTTTGAGTCCCCGATGACGTCTAACCATTTTGCCTCTAGTTCCAAGGTTGCTTCTAAACCAGCAATGCATGCTTCATATTCTGCTTCGTTGTTCGAGACCTTAAACCAGAGTTTAAATGCTAGAGGGATACGGGACTTGTCGGGTGCTATCAGCAACACCCCTACCCTATACCCGTACTGGTTTGATGCTCCGTCAAAATACATCATCCAAAACTCATCGTCGATATGCAAAATAGCCTCATCTGGGAATAAGTACTCGACTGCTTCACCTCCTTCCACTGGATGATCGGCTAAGAACTCTGCTACCGCTCTTTCCTTGACTGACTTGTGCGTCACATATTTCAGATCGAATTCGGAAAGCAACAGCAACCAACGAGCTAGCCTAACCGTAAGTGCCGGTTTCTCGAAAAGATATTTGATGGGATCTAATCTTGAAACCAACATTACAGAGTGAGCTAACAGGTAGTGTCGCAGCTTCCTGGTAGCCCATACCAAGGCTAAGCAAGCCTTTTCCAATGGTGTGTAGCGGGTTTCATACTCCAGCATCTTCTTGCTCAGATAGTAGATAGCCCTCTCCACCTTGTCCTCAGACTCTTGTGCGATCATGTAGCCCATTGTAGTTTCAGTCACTGAAAGGTACAAAATCAATGATTTTCCCAGCTCAGGTGGTGACAACATGGGTGGGTTCTGTAAGTATTCTTTGATCTGTTCAAAAGCAGCTTGGCATCGGCCGTCCCATTGGAACTTCTTTCCTTTCTTCAGGAGGCCAAAAAGTGGTTCACAAGTCAAGGTTAATTTGGAGATAAATCGTCTTATGAATTGCACTTTACCCAGAAAGCCTCTCACCTCCTTTTCAGTCCTTGGTGGTGGCATTTCTAAGATGGCCTTGATTTTGGAAGGGTCGACCTCGATACCTCTCTGTGTAATCAAGAACCCCAGCATTTTTTCGGCTGTAACACCAAACGTACACTTCTGAGGATTTAGCTGCAACCGAAATTCTCCGATCCTTTGGAAGAACTTTTGCAAGGCGGTGTAGTGGCCCTCTCTATCTTTAGACTTGACAATCATGTCGTCCAAGTACATCTCAACCTCTTTGAGGATCATATCATGTATTATCGTGGTCGCGGCCCGTTGATATGTAGCTCCAACATTCTTCAACCCAAATGGCATCACCCTATAACAGTAAGTCCCCCACGGAGTGGTGAAAGCAGTCTTCTCCCGATCTTCAGGTGCCATTACTATCTGATTATAGCCCGAGAATCCATCCATGAACAAAAGCAAAGCATGCCCTGCTGTGAAGTCCACTAACTCATCAATATGCGGCAAGGGAAAGTCGTCCTTCGGATTGGCTCTGTTCAAATCCCTGAAATCCACGCATACTCGGATCCTGCTATCCTTCTTCAGCACTGGAACAATGTTGGCCAACCAAGTTGGGTATTCGAATACCAGCAGGAACCCTGCGTCAATTTGCTTGGTGACCTCTTCTTTAATCTTAAGGGCCCAGTCCGGGCGGATCATTCTGAGTTTCTGTTTAACGGGTCGGGCCCCTGGGTCAGGAGGGATCCGGTGCTGTACAATCTCAGGATCGATTCCAGGCATGTCTTCGTAGGACCACGCGAAAACATCTTTGAAATCTTTTAATAAAGCGACTAAGCGCTCGCGTTCCTCCGAAGACAACATGGACCCGATCTGGACCAGCCATGGGTCCTCCTCAGTACCAACATTAACAGTAGTGATTTCATCAACTAAAGGTTTAACAAATCTTTTCTGCTCTTGATCAATTAAGCGTTGCAAAACCGGAGGAATTTCTTTCCCGTCATTTTCGTCAAAATTTTGAAAGTCTTGATTAATACAATAAATCAAGGGCACAGAAAAGTACTCAGAAACCACACCCATTCCATTCTCATTAAGCATTTCCAAATCGTCCGATTCTTCTGTTACAACAGACTCAAAAGAGAAAGAAAAAAAAGACTTAGATAGGACTGTGGCATCCGGGTTATCACCCCCAGGAAAACCGGACTTAGACTCAGTCGAGCTGGAACCTGATTCCGACTCTAAAGACTCGGTGGAATCAGATTACAGCTCACTACCTGACCCGGTGCTGCTTGACAAAAATCCCTCGTACTGCCAGGTGAGAGAGGGTGCAATGGATGCAACCAAAATACTTGCAGGTAGGCTCGCAGCCGTTTCATCCCCAATCATGGACACCGAGAAGTTACCCCCCAAGCACTTCTGTACGATCGGAGGATCTGAAAGTAGACAAGCCAGTGCTACCCCCATTTCAATTTCAGTGCTCTCGGAATCCACATTTTTACACTGCTCGACCTCAGCTGATGGGTCTATCTGCTCCTCGGCAACATCATGCCCAGATAACTGTAGGTCAAAGAAGATCTCAAACCCCGGCAGGCGCCTCCTCTCCGCATTCAGCCATGGCTCTGGGAAGCCACAAAATGGAAAGTCCTCCCCCTTCCGGACGAAGCGTCCATTTAGGGTACCCTGGATGGGTCGGTGCATCAACTCAAAAGGCTTCCCCAGCTTCTTTGCTATGGCTCTCCCGGCCATCTCCTTGTTTTTCCTCACCCAATCCTCTTTGGTGGGCAAATAACCCAAGCCAAAGGTATGTGGGTTGTGTGGCACTTTGGCCGATACTGCAATGCCCTTCCGGCCACTCTTCTCCCATCCCATCCCGGGGATGCGTTAAAGCTTGTTCATGAGGTAGACTGATCAAGCGCTAACATACAACCCCTCATCAACAGCCAAGATGTTTTGTACGACTCGAGCCTCAACCAGAGTAAACCCCGATAAGAATACATCCTCCGTGCCATGCTCGATTTCCAAAACTGGTGTAGACACTTCTGGTGGCGGATGGATGGATGAATTCCCGAAAACAATAGCCACCCCCTTCCCGTGGGGGTATTTCAATATCTGGTGCAAGGTGGAAGAGACCGCCTTTACCTGGTGCAACCACGGCAGCCCCAAAAGTAGATTGAAGGTTGCGGGAACGTCCAGGACATGAAAGTCAATCTCGTGTTGTCCCGGACCAACTTGGGTCTGAATTTTCACGGTCCCTATCACCTCTCTGCTCGTGTTATCATATGCCCTTATCACCTGGGCTGTTGGCACGAAGTCCGCGGGCTTTAACCCGATCGCATATGTCGTCCTTGACGAGCATATGTTAATAGCGGATCTCGTGTCGACAAGAACCACCAGTATCCATTTGCTTCTATATTCCACAGAGATGTAAAGTGGTTTGTTGTGATCCGAGCCCTCAGCCAGTAGTTCCTTGTCAGAAAAAGTCGACACTGGGGAACCTCCTACCGGAAAAACCAAGCCCACCAGCTGTTCAGGCGTGGTGTCTATTAAGAGCTTGGCCTTGTCCATTGCCGATAGAACAGCTTGTCTATGAACACGTGAAGCCATAAGCAGTCCCCAGATGGAGATGTCTGCTTGTATCTTTTTCAACTGTCTTAGCACGGCCTCTTCTTCAAATAGCTTCTCTTTCTGCTTCTCCGACTCCTTGTCCTTCCCGGACGCCTCTGGTTGGTCTAGGTGTGGGGGCTTGAAATACCGCCCGCTCCTAGTCATATGGTCAACTTCACCAATCTACCAGGTATCATCCGGTTGATTGCTTCCCCAGTCCTCATCCGTGTGAGCGAGACATAGATCATCGTCCTCCCACCACATTCCATCGGCAGCCGACAAATACCTGTCCGGCTCCATTGTAACTATCCCTGTACTCGTAGTACCTTCCGTCCATGTGCTCACAGCACCCTCTGTTCTTGTGCACACAACACTTTCACTCCCCACAGGGGCCTTGGCTTTTCTAGCTCTCTCAAAGTCTTCGATTCCTTCTTGTTCCAACTGCGTCAGTACAGTTTGTTATTCAACATTCCCTGTATTCGAAATGCCCAAATCCCGAACGAAATTCTTGGCACCGGCGCTCTCCGGCGATGCATTCTGACTCTCGGCCTTTCCAGCCACAATTGATGTCCTTGCCCCTGACGGACCTTTTTCCAGCTGAGATTCTTCAACAATATCTGGTTGGTCGTCAAGCCACCCTGTGACCTCTGCTGACTACTCAAAATCGAACCAGTTGACTGTCACGCCTCCCGACTCTTGCTCGTTAAAAATCTGAAGATCAGCAATGTCCCCTTCCAGAACTGCTACATCATCTATCCTTTGATCAAGTCCATTCCCCCGTAGTACACAAATTTCTGCCCCCACCGGCAATTCCACATTTTGCCTAATCTGACCCGCTGACGCGATGTAGCCACTCGAATTGTACACCTCCTCAGCAAAGTCCCCAATTTCCTCAGACCTTGAATCAACAACGCCACTTTTCTCCGAAATCATCCCAGTTCCATCTTCGATGGTCACCGCCATTGATTTAGATTGGGCTCGGGAGATGTCCAACATGCACAAGTCAGTGCTGTCGGGAAGGAACACCTTCGGCTTGGATAGGTGAGATGGGGTGATATATATGCTGGGGTTGTATGACATGACCCCGGTCTGGATAAAGTTGATGCGTTTGGGAGGTAGAGCTTGGTTGTGTGATGGGAGAGGGTTGGTTGTGACATTGGGTTTCTCTGGAGGCACAATCACCCTATTATCAATGAGATCTTGAATCTCATGACATAATCGGAAGCATTGATTAGTGTCACGACCGTGCTGTTGGTGAAAAGTGCAGTACTTGGCTGGATTATGGGAAGGGGGAGTTTTTCTGGTAACGGCCGTGGCTCTAGGGGCTTCAAATGCCCTTTCCTAATCAAAACTCCTAAAGCCTTGGACAAGGACATGTATAGTGGAGTGAAAGTTCTTTGGTTTTTGGGTGGGTATCTGGCTGTTTGTGAACTACTACCGGACACACCGGTGAATGGTGTAGCTATAGGGGTTCCTGGGGAGGTGGTGGTGACCATGCTTACTTCTGAAGCTCTGGTAGTTACGGCATTGCTTGTGCCTGTATTGGTGTTACAGTTGAAGGTTCTCCTGGGTTGCTCTCTGTCTTGGTCAATCAGACCTTGTTTCATCGCATTCTCAATTTGTACCCCCATCTCATGTAAATCTGAAAAGGTGGGGAAGGGGAGAACAATCATTTTCTGCGTAAGCTTGGGCTGGAGATTGCACACAATCATCCGAATCTGATCCTTGTCAGTGGGCCTAGTGGTCATCATTGAGGCCTTGGCCCTCTAGCGGGTTACGAATTCAGAGAAACTCTCCTTAGGCTCCTGCCTTGTTGTCTCGAGATCACGGGTGGTAATCTCGATTTGCGTGTTATAGGAGTACTATGCAATGAAAACCTCGGCCATCCCATCCTAGTTCTGCTTGACATCGTCTTCCAATTTTGCGTACCAGATGGCCGCCACACCCGACAGGGTCCGGCCAAACAATGAAAGCTTCTGTAGTCTGGTGAGGCCCATCGGCCTTAGTATGTCTGAAAACAAACGTAGATGCACTATGGGATCCCCAGACCTGTCAAAGCGGTCGATTTGTGGCATCTTGAACTGGTCTGGCAGCATCACAGCCGCGTCGGTATACCCGTCCTCAATGTCTGGGATGGACTTTACCCCTTGGGATTTCTTGAACAACTTTTCAAGCTTGCTCAACTTCAACGCTGTAGGGTCCACCTCGAACTCAAAGGGAGAGTCTGGTTGATTGATGGGCGTAGGTGCCTTGCATAGTTGAGGTAGAATCGGGGGCGGAGCCGGCCTTGTTGGGATGTCCGTATCCTCCTGGATATTCTGGACATTTGGTGTCTCCCTGGGTAGTGGGACCCTTGGTGGGGGAGGAGCTTGATGTGAGGCAGATGCTCCGGCTTGTTGCTATAGTCGGGTAATTAGCTCTGCCTGTTGGGCCATGACGGCGGCTTGCTGTTTGGCAAATTCTGCTTGACGAGCAGCGTCCTCCTGCATGGTTCTCATGTTCTCCTAGAGCTGGCGCATCATTTCTTTGATCCCTGCCATACTGCCCTGATCTAGCTGTACTGCCGATATATGTTCCCTCTCTAGGGGAGAAACAGAACTCTGATCCCTACTATACTGAGGTGAGGTAGACAAAGCCCTCTGAACTAACTGCTGAACTGACATCCTCTGTCTGACAGCCCTCTGTCTAGTAACCGGGGGTAAGGAATGAAACACTGGTTGTCCGTCTACCAGATCCTCAGATCGATGGAGTCGGTGACCTCTAGTCCAGAATGCTTGGGGAATATCTACTTGGTCGGAAGCAATTGTGCTAAACTACCTAGCAAAAAGACAAATAAAGCATAATAAGGAAATAAACAACCAAAAAAACAGACAGCATAACGGCTTAAATAAAGACAACACACAGTTGGGTATAACAACATGCAGTTGATAAGGTGAAAAGACTGTTCTCAAACACTGATCGTTGTTCCCAAATCACTACCCCCAAAACTGAATCTGATACCCACAGATAATTGATTCCCCAAAATACTGAACTGGTGCCCGCAGGCCTGATGCCCAAACTTGTAAACTGATACATGCATTCCTGTAGAGACGCACTCTAAAAGCACATAGAAAACAAGTGAGAGCCAAAACACCCCTATGTTGGGGTAGGGTTTCCCTGTCCTATTTTGTCAGGAGCTAGGGTTTCATTACGCACACAGCGGTTTCAAACAACCTACAATCGGGTAAGCAACCTGTCCTAGTTTGGAATGGTCACTATGGATTCCAATATGCACTAGGTCGAATGGTCAAAAAGGGTGCCCCGGTAAAAATCGGGGTTTGTGTTCCCATCGTGGCAGAGCCCGTAAACGGTCAGCCTTATGGCACGCTTCTCAAAGCGAGCCTCCGGCAAACCGTTCAGTAATAGCAGATGGCAAACACGATGTCCTAGGCGCACCATTGCAAATGCAATGCAAAGAAACACATAAGTGTAATCAAAACAAGATATCATAAGTTCGAGTCAAGTTCTCTAAATCCCCAGCAGAGTCGCCAGAAACTGTAGACATCCCCAAACGTCCCGAGAGAAATCCCGTTTTGTTCATTGGGCTTACTACAGTTCAGACTCAAATGTCACGGTTCTGAATCTAATCCCGCAAAGTGCAATGCGAGACCGATAAATCACCAAAGAGTCCAAATCTGGCAAATCATTTTGAAAAACAGATTTTTAGAAAGAAGTGCCAAACATGGACTGCTTTGCCAGATACAGAGTCGCCACCTAAATATTTTATTTTGGGGGAATTTAGGAAACCCTGACTCGTGCCTAAGGCCACGTGTCCGTCATCACCAAAGTTGCCTCGGCTCGGGAACTTCGGTACAATTGGGGAAGGTCAACTATGAGCACCCCCGCTCGCCCGATCAAAGATCGGCCACTACTAAACATGATGTCGAGTTTTGAAAACATTATGTACTCTTATTCTGGTTATTACTTTAGAATTACTATGTGATGCACACAACATACAAGTATAGACTGGATCGTTTGAGTTGGAACAAAACATCTCATATTTTTTTGAAAATGGTTTGAAGGTGCTACCCGCAAGTAGGCTAAGACGTGGATTTGCCACCCTCGAGTGGGCTTAGAAAACAAGATGATTTTGCCATCTCGAGTGGGCTTAAAACTCGCATTTGATGAATTGTTCCGAATTAAATAATCCAACCTTCACTCACAGGCATTCAGGCAGGTATAACACATAAGCACATAGCCTCATGGTAAGCATGCTATCAGGGCAGTCACTCACACGCATGCAAGGATGCTGAAGCATAAACACTCACAGTGTACTCCAAGCCAAAACAAAGAACTAGTTAGTAATCAATGCATGATCCTAATTCATGTTAAGATGGCTAATGCAACACATGCAAAATGCAGCTAGAATAGGCTCGGCTAATCTAAGATGGCATGCAAAATACAATACTTGATACACGTATTCAAGTTGGAATTGAAATATTATGCGGTTAGTATGATGCGTCGAGCCCGGTGCATGCAATACAGATGAATGAATGCAAACATGCGAACGTATAGATGCTAATTGAAACATGCCCTAAAACTAACCATCATAAGCTGGTAAATAAAAGGGAGAAAGACGTGGGGTTGGAAGATATACATCACACACACGCACACTTATTACAAAGTTCGCCCTCTCGCGGAGGGTCCGAAAGAATAATACAAACCAAAAAAATAATTAACTACTCTAACTAATTAATTATTACAGACCCTTAACTAATTAACAAATTAATTACAAGATAAACTAAGTATGAAATTCAAAAGGCCGCTGCAGCCCCACCTCGAAATGATTGGATGATGCATGCTCGATTCGCCTTGCTCGGAAACTCGATGCCATGCCACATGTTGCCTCTGTTTTGCACTGTTCTGCACCTCTGAGAATTGTGAAAATCCTAAGGTTGCTTCTGAAAAACTCCCTGAGAACTTTGGGATGCCACCGGCCAAGAGAAAATACCACCGGACACGGAAATATGGTCATCGACCAAAAATGGGATCACCGGCTGGGTACTGGTAGTCGACCGGCACTAAAAGTGGCCGACCGGCCATTTCTTCCTGCAGAACACTGGTTTTGCTACAACAAAGGACAGACAGTGCATGGCATGGAATTTACAAGCCAAATGTATGCACGGCCACCCTCCCTATCATACTAAGAACTCAAGGGAGTATGGCTCCCGACCCTCGAGCCACCAATCATGCATTTCGATGCATGATGGCCAAAGGTGTCAAAGGTGCAAATCAATATGAATGAATGCAACAAAACAAATGAATGCTACACACTCTATCATGATGAATCAACAGTGTTGGCGACCGAGGATTGAGGTGCGTTCCGTCACTTCAAGTACGAACGTCCCTCATCCCTCATGTTTGGTTTGACACCCCAAACCAAACATAATGCGATGTATGTATGCCATATATAATGCAAAGCATGTAACTGATGCAATGCAACATGGGAATATAAGGCAATGCCATACAAGTATGTCAAATACAATGTGATGCAACCTAACATGCAAACATCATGGCAATGCAACAAGTATGCAATACTACAATGCAACCTAGATATGGGAGTACACAAAGTCATAGACATGCAACAATGATACCAACCACAAGGATGTAACAACATGCAATGCGGTGAGCCTACAACAATACATAAATGCATGATCTATGGACTTACACTAAGTATGGATAGGCCTCAGCCGTACCAAAACAACGGCCAAAGTGCCAAGAAATGATGGACAAAACAACACCCAAACGTGCACATGCGAAGGTCCGACACTTAGGCATGAAAAGAGTCGACTCTCAAGCACATTAAGAAGAGACAAATATGGACAAATCACAAGCATGGCAAGCTCTGAAAATGCATAAAGGATGATGCCAAATTGACCAAGCCATGCAAATAAGGCATGCCACAAAGCCCAAAACTCAAGACTAACAAAGGGGTTCAAACCATAGCCATATCAACCAAGCCCCAAAGAGCCAAGATGACTTAAAACAATCTTAAGGCAAACTAAAATAAGGCTAGAGAATGCATGGAATAAGGTCAAAACATGCTAAGAAAGGCTAGTACAAAACAAAGCGTACACAAGGCCAAAAGAGGGAATTGCACTACACCCATTACAACCAAGCATGGCATGACTTAATCAAGGAAAATCATAATTATAATGTGCCAAAAGGAGCCCCAAAACCCACTGATAGGACTGCCTAAGGACTTAAACAAAGAGGCATGCACAATGACCTATTTTAAGGCACAAAAGGACAACTCTTCAAGGCATTGAAAGGAGAGTAAATGCAAGCATACAAGCATGGTGCATGGACTGAAATGGCATGATAAGTGATTCCAAATCACTGAAATAACCCAAATAAAGCATGCTCATGACTCACACACTCAAAGCTAACAAGCTAGGATGTATGGTGGCTATACCAAATATGGCAAACATGACTGAATCAACACCAAGTAAAGCTTAAACATGTTACAACATGACTAAAAGCTTCATGAAGTCAAGCTGAAACATGCAAGCATGATGGTCTAAATACATGGTACATGTTATGACAATAGAGGGGATGACAAAGCAAGTGCGTGATGCATACAATAGGCCATTGAACCAATATGCAACAGAGGTCTAACATGACAAACTAACACCAAATACCCTCTGAAATGGAGCCAAATAAAGCTATGCAAACATGCTACCTTTATGAGCCCTAAATGCAAGCAAATGAGTCACAAGGGGAGAGGGGTGTCCCTTCCCTATACAAGACCTGAAAATCACTTCTCCACCACTGAAAATCCTCTAGATTTCAGTGGTGAGAAGGTCAAAATAAAAGGGTTCCAAAGCTCAAGAAGAAGGTCACAAAAAGAGGCCAAACAAGGCCTAAGAGGGGGGAGACAACCCCCAACCCAAAAGTAACCTTAAACAAACACCTTAAGCATGAAAATACAGAACTTTTATCAGTTACACTAAGCTCGAAACAATATACAAGTAGGTCTAAAACCTTAAGCAAAAATGGGAAATAAAAGGGTAAGTTCTCACCCTTGAAGAACACTTCAAGAACACCAGGTCCAACACCTCCTTTTGATCAAAAACCAACTCAAAACTCTGAAATTAACCCCTTAAAACCTCAGCAACCAAAGTATAGTGTAACACTAGGTGTCTTAGAGCAAAACTAAGAACAAAAACCCCTTTAGAACACTACTACACACACAAATATAGAGAGAGGGGGAGATATAGAGAGAGAGGGATATATAAGTTATATATCAGATGAATCAACCTCTGGAAAGGGAGGGGAGGCCCTCCTTTTATAGAAAAACCAATTTCCAAAGCTTCCAAGAGAAGCTAAACAAGAATTAAATCCCTCCATACACGTGTATGGAGGGCAGGATTTGTGCTCACCAGCTGGCACAGGTAGCATGCACAATGCCTGAAAAAGGCAAAGAAAAGGTCTCGGCCAGACAAAGGGGCCGGTCGACCAACATACATGGCCGGCCGACCAAATACAGTGCCGGTCGGCCAATACAATTGGCCGGTAGCGAGAAATCATGGCCGGTGGGTTGAGGAAATGGCAAACAAGCCACCATTTTCCCTCAAAGCAGAAACACAAATGCTTGGTGCACAACCAATGCACAAAACAGTCAAGTTGAGAGGTCTTGAGGCAAGGCACGCGGCCGGGACCTCCGAGAACTCAAAACAAACATGAACATGGATGATCACCAAGTGTTCAAACGGTGACGTCCAAGTCTTGAGGACGGTCAAAAATGGGGTGTCTACAATTGGTAATTGTGTCATCGACTTACAGGAGCATGCTTCAGATGTGGAGAAATGGGGCATCAAGTGATTGTCCAAAAATCGAAAGATATCACAAGTCACTCAATTAGATTGAAGGTTAGTACTTAATGAAGATATCAATGAGAATATGTTTAGTATATGAAAGAAGTCTTGAGTTAAGATTTGATGTATTTGCATTTGTCTTATTCAATTATTACGAAATTCGAATTCATTTGCTTACACAATTGGGAATCGACCCCAAATTGTTAGAATTAGAAGAATGTGAGCAAGACTTAAATTATTGTTTGATGCAAAATGATATGTGAGGTTTTTCCGTTTGTTTCAGTTTTGTCAAGATTGTTCAGTCTGATTAAGTCATATGCTTTTGGGAATATGTTTGAATAGGAGGAGAGTTGTACTTCACTTTAGTGCACTAATGTCTGTATGAATTAAATAAGAATGACCCAATTTAATAGAACTATATCTTCATTAGAATTTATTAAGAACATCAGAAGAGGAATATTTTTATTTACTCAAGCTATGAATCTAAAGGATTGGCTCTCAGAAAACATAGTAACTTTCACATAGGAATAATGGTTAAATTGGAAACATGTTAAGTTTTGCTCTAATCTATATGTCTGTCTGAAGCTATTTGGGTGCAACCCATTATCTGTTAAAAGAATCAATGAATTTCTACAAGGAATGCTTCTATTCTGGATCTGATCTGCTTCTATTCCGAATTACCTTTACTATTTGTGAACAAGATGCCTATATGAAGTTGAGACCATAAATATGTAATAATATTTCTTTGCAATCTAGAAATTTTTGTCATAGATTGACTTGTGAATCTTTATTTGGGGATACTACATCGTATATATATGACTTAATACCTTAGGGCAAGAACTAATATGATGTAATTTTGGGGAAAACGGCTGAACTTTGTACATATTGTGTAAACAATACTCATATACCTAAGCGAAAATATTTAGACCTCCGAGACTAAATGGCCTTTCTTTGGACCTAATGGAATAGTCTTTCAACTTATTTAATGTTGTTAATAAAGGCTTACGAATTGCATAGGAATGAATGCCAAGATTAATATTGTTAATGGAATTGAACGACCAAGAATTTGAGTTTGTTAATGTTGCATTGAATATAATTGCTTTTGATAACGGTATATGATTTGCTTCTGGTGTAAGTGCCATAGGTTTAGAGGACCAAACTTTCTAAGGGAGAGAGATGGTAATAACCACATCATACACATCATTTACAATAATTTAATTATGAGATTTTGGATATTAATTTGCATAGTTAAGATTTGATTATGGAATTTATTAGCATATCCTGTGCCTAATTTGAGTATGTGTATTTAAATTGACAGCCTAAATGGCTTAAGGAAACATAATTGATGAACTTAATCAGTTTAATTTAATGTATTGAACCATATGGAAATTTAATTGAATATTTGATTTAGTTTAGTAAAAACTTGTTATGTTTAAATTAAGCCTAACTGGAATTAAATAAGTTATGTGGGTTTATGATTATTATGAATTTGGCTTGCTTTTGTAATTTATTTGTTGTAATCTAGTTTTTGATAAAAAATTGAAAGTTTTAATAATTTGAGAAATCATAATTAATAAGATTAATTGAATCAGTTTAATGTGTAGAACGATATTGCGATTTAGTTAAAAATCTAATTCAGATTAATAAAATTAAATATGTTGAATTTGACCTTAATTGCAATTAATTAGACCAAGTAAGTTATGTATTAATCATGACAAATTAAGTTTAAGTGTGATTTAATTAAGATAATGCATAATTAGTGCAAATCTATTCCCAACTATGGGTGATGTGCTAGAACTATTTTAGACTGTGTGTGTATGTTAAGTGTTATGCTAGAGGCTTGAGGGAGTGTGTGTGTGTGCATGTGTCTTGTGTTGAAGAATAAGGTGTGTGCATATTCTGATGGCTTTAAGGGTACAAAGTAGTATGTTCATTTTGTTATGTGCTGAAAGAACTTTACAGAGGTGGTTTTGTCATATTGGTTTTGTTCATTTTGTTATGTTCATTTTGTTATTAGCTAACTTTACTATGTGACGCACACAAGCAAGTATAGACTAAAATTGCAAGAATTGGAACAAATTCACTTCATGTTTGTTTTCGAAAATGGTTTGAATTTGCCACCCTCAAGTGGGCTAAAACGCAGATTTGCCATCAAACGTGATGGGCTTTAAAACATGATTTGCCACTTCACAAAATGGGCTTAAAACTTACATTTGTTGAATCGTTCCAATTCAAACAACAAGCCTTCATCCACAGGCATTCATGCAGTTTTAGCAAGTAAGCACAAAGCCTCATGGCAAGCATGCGAAACATGGCAATATGGCAATCACACTCATGGAAGCATGCTAAAGTGTAAAAGCTTACCGAGTACTCCAAGCCAAAACAAAAACTAGTTAGAAACAATGCATGATCCTAACTATACAAGATGTCTAATGCAACATATGCAATATGAAATTAATAGGCTCGACTACTAATATGGTATTTGCAACACTTTGATAGCATACTTTTAAACACGTATTCAAATAAAAGTATTGAATTGACAATGCAGTTTAAATGATGCGCTGAGCCTCAGTGCATGCAAGACAAATGAATGGATGCAAACATGCAAGCATAAGGTATGCTAATTGAAAATGATCCCTAATCTAACCATTGAAAGCGATTAAATAAAAGGGAGAAAGACGCGGGGTTGGAAGACATACACACACTCACACACACTTATTACGACATTGTGCCCTCACAAAGGAGGGTCCGAATGAATAAGAGCTAAGCTAATCAAACTAATCTAATTAAACTAATTAGATTAATTATTACAAATCAAATGAATAACTAGCAAACTAATTAGTAATTATTATAACACTTAACTAATTAGCAAACTAGTTAATTAAAGAAAATGTACACCAATTAAACATGCAAAAGATTAAACTGCACTGCCACAACTCTGCTCTGGGAAGTGGAGGATGCATGCACTCGGTTTTCACCCTGAAAAGCCTTCCGTTTTGCTCCGGAGAGGCTCTGTTTGTAGGGCTGAACATACTTCAGAAACTTTCTGCTCCAACTTACCAAATCAATGCTGAGGATTACACCAGTGGCCTGCCGGCCATGGGTGGTTGCTGCCGGCCCCTTGCCGGCCAAAAATGTGCCTTACTGGCCAAGAGCGAGGCACTATCGGCCATTAGTGAGCCACTACTGGCCACTGATGCTCTGAGTCACCACACTGTAACAGAGCACAAACAGAAGAAAATAAAGGTTATTCCACAGAGGCAGTATCAACAAGGATCTGCTCATAAATGTATCTGTATTGATCAAAGTGAGGCAAAGAATGTTGAGTTGTCAAATACCTCCTTTTAATTTCCCATGGATCTTTCATCCACTGGATATCTGTATTTTCAATGTAGAGAACTGTCTCCTCTGTAATGAAATTCTGGACATAGGGTACTGGAGGAGCAAGGAGGACATCTTTAGCCGTTTGGCTAGATTCCCCTTTTTTACTGGAATAGGCATTAAGCCCTGGAAATTCTATATTGTAAGGGTTTGAGCCCCTACCACAGCCCCGTCTGCCCGGGCCTCAGCCTCTATTCTGCATTATTTGGACCCTGCAAATATTCACAGGTTGGAAAGTCTGGAAGAGAATTCGTTTCTCCTTTGATATATTCAATATCAAAATCAAATACTGAAAGTTGGCCCTACCATGCGGCAAAAATCTGTTTTTGAGCCAGATTTTGTACATCTTTTTTGAAAATTTGTTTGGCTGCAGAACAATCAACTCTTATTAGAAAATGTTGATTTAATAAATCATCATGGAATTTAAGAACACATTTAATAATGGCTAAACATTCTTGTTTTATGGTTGGATAATTTTTAGCAGCTTGGTGCCAAATACCAGAAGTAAATCTTAGGAGTTATTCTTTTTTACTGTTGGGATTAAATTGTTTAAGTGTGCCACCATAACCAAGGTTTGAGGCATCAGTTTCAACAATTTTTTTCCATTCTGGATTTGGTAAAGAGAGACAGGGTAGAGTTTTGACTCTAGCGTTAATTTTCTAAACAGCTTCTGTATGTTCTAGACCCTATGGCGGAGGATTTTTCCTAAGCCTGGAATATAGGATTGCTGCATCGGTAGCAAGGTTAGGATAGTAATCATGAATATAATTCAAGCTACCCAAAATCTCTGTAATTGTGTTTTATCTTTAATTTCATCTGGAAATTTAGATGCAAATTCCATGCTTCTGTTGATAGGAATTATGGTACCATTATGAATGTTATGGCCCAAAAATCTAATTGTTGTCTGAAAAAGTTGCAGTTTTGGTGCAGAAACAACTAATCCATTTCTAATGATAACATGCTTAAAAATATTAAGATGTTTCATATGCTGGTCAATTGATGAGGAGAAAATTAAAACATCATCAATATAACAAATGGAGAATTCTGTATAAGGATTGAAAATATCATTCATAATATGCTGGAATTCAGATGGTGCATTTTTCAATCCAAATGGCATAACATTCCATTCAAAATGCCCAAAGGGTACTGTAAAAGCAGTTTTATATCTATCTTGTTCAACAATTTGAACTTGCCAATATCCTGATTTCATGTCAAATTTAGAAAATATGACTGCATCCTGGAGGTGATCTAAAAGATCTTTTTTATTTGGAACTGGATACCTTATCCATTGTAAGGCTTCATTAAGAGGTTTATAATTTATGACTAATCTTGGCACACCTCTTTTTATCTCTGCATTTTTATTAACGTAAAAGGCAGTACAACTCCAAGGAGATCTACTGGAGCGAATAAGCTTTTTCTGGAGAAGAGTATTAATTTCTGTTTTACACAATTCTAAATACTCTTTTTTCATTTGACTTGGTCGAGCGCGAGTAGGGATTTTTCGCTCATCATAGCCGGGTTCATAAGGCAAGGAAACATTAATACTAGGACCACTAATATCAAGTCCGTTCATTTCAACTATTGCTTTCCAATAGTTGGCTTCTTCTGTAATTTGATTTATTTGTGGTTTACAGGCACAAATTTCTGGAGAGGATTCAGTGTCAGTACTAGAGGATGATGAATACATGGCTGCAATACCATCATCTGAAGTAATATCTGAATCAGAATCTTCAGAAATCATCTGAAGAATTTGTTGCTGGACTTCATCGTCTAAAGCTAATTTATTTAATTTCTGCTGTATTTTAGCTTTACAACGATTAGCATAGTGACCAATCTGACCACACTTGTAACATTTAACTGTAGTTTTATCCTTCTGAGGATAAGTTTTCTTCTGTTTCCCTTTGGCTTTAGAAGTCTGAGTTTGCTGGACTAATTGTTTATAATATTTCTTTTTCCTGTATCTTTTGGAATAATCTTTTGGGGATTGTCCATACTTATGCTTTTTATGTTTTTGTTTGGATGGATACTGAAGTTTAGTATCATAGGCAAATTGTTCACAAAATTCACCTAATTCATTATGACTTTGTTTTTTCATTTGATTCTGTAACTTTAGATCATTACAAAGAGCGAGACCTTCTTCTGTAACAATTCTTATGAGTTGACCATAAGTGTATTCTAAATAAGGAATAGACATTTTACTATGCTTATCCCTTAATTTCTTTCTGATTCTTTCAGCAAAGAGGGTAGGAAGACCATCAATGAACTTGGCTTTCCAATGTTCACTATTGGCGTCAGATCATCTTACTACTCTCATCATGAACAGATCTTTATACCATCTAAAATGAGATAAAGATGGACATCTTAAATTCTGTAAAAGTTCTCTACTTATATCTTCTAAACCATCAGGAGAGGCTCCTACAAAATGGTGTAGAATGGTATTGATAAGAGTATAAACAGCGTCCTGTTCAGATTGAACAGTTCCTGTTAAGGGGTCTGTAATTCTTTTGAATGCTGTAAGAATTTCTGTTTGTTGGGTATCTGTGATAATATTATCCCACCATCCTTTAAGGATACCGGTGAAACCATTAACTAAGAATCGAGCAATCTCATGATCGTCATTCTCATTCTGTTTGCAAATTGTTGAATACATGATCATTTGATGTAATAACTCAAATATCTGATATTCTGAAAGACCATCTATGTTCCATTCATAAATAGTTTTTCCATGATAGGATTTTTGTGTCTGTAAAAAATCTTCTTCATAGAGAATATCCATAGGAGTGCTGCGAGGATAAAAATGTCATGTTGGAGCAGTCCTATGGTTATTTCTTGAAGATTCTCCATAATGAGCTTTATTTATGGAGGTTGGATTATTCTGGAAAACATTTTCAATTTTTGAGATTTGTGAAATTGTTAAATTTTCTTCTTCTGGAATATTTTGTCTGGATAACATATTAATTGAAGAGGATTCTTCAATTTTAAGATTTTTTATCTTATCAACTAGAGTATCCATAAATTCTGTATCTTTCTTAGTAGAAGTTAATTTGAATTTAGTTACTTCTAAAGGAGGTTTGATTGTTACTGGAATAATTTCAGATTTAACCTCAGATTTTGGCTGTAAATGACAACTGTCTTTTATATGGTTAACAGTTTCTTCTATTCTAGTAATTTGTTTGCCTGCTGTTTGACAAAACAAATTTGTATAATTATGCTGTTTTAGAATAGGAATTAGATCTTGTACAAGAACTGGATCCCTATTCTGAGATTTGTGAGGTATTTCCATATAAGCAGCAATAGACAAAGGTTTTGTACCCGTACCACTACTTACAGGTTGTAACTCCAAAGGTTGAGTTGGGGGATAGATAGACACAATATTTTTACCATCTGTGCTAACCCAAGTTTGCTGAATTTGCTCAATAACATTTATTTGAGATTCGGTAGGGGTTATGTGTTCAACATACCACCGAGGGAAAGACTGAATTATCTGATGTTGTTCTAAATATTCATAATACTGAAGTTTATATTGTTCTAACTGGGAAGGAGTATGGATTTTAAAATACCATTCCCTAAATGTTCTGTATTCTTCTTTCTGTAAGTCCTTATTTAGGGCTAATCTGATTTTACTACCTGGTGTAAAATCCATTAAAGTTCAAAATTCATGTCACTGGCTGTAGAGCTGTAAGGCCTTTCTTGCCTTCTGGATCCATAAATACCATGTGGTATTTGGTTTTCTGAAAATTGTACCCCTTGAACTATAGGATCTGATTCAAGTTGGGTATCGCTAGGAGGTTTGGATTGTTGTCTTATAGACTCAGCTGGTTCAGAATAAGACTGTCTAGACGACTCAGGCAAATCTACTCTGTATGATGGAGCAGTTCTATAGCTGGTACTAGACATACTTCTGGAAAGAGATCTTGGTGGTCTCTTAAAGGTAAGGAAAACATTTCCTCCTTGTGTCTGGATAGCCTCATCTAAGGTTCGCTGAATAAGTGGCCTAACTGGAACAGCTTGGTTGATTTGCCATCTTTCTGGAAACTTGATTTCTTCCCAAGGTATCATTTTGGGTATTGCTACCTAACTACTGTAAAGGTTTGTGTCTATGAGGACTGTATGTCCTGCTGGACTTTGTTTCCTAATGTAAGGATTTAAAGTTGTTAAAACCTTAAGGTAAATTCTGGAAATTACCGCATAAGGTGGTGATCCTGGAAGATATTCATAACCATTGGACAACACTTTGAGTTTTAAAACTTTAGATAAGTTTGCATCAGAGAGTGCTATACTTAAATTTGGATAAATATCAAAATATACTGGACCATGCGAGAGACTGGCTTCTACAGCTCCCATGAGTGATGCTCTCCAATCTGTGCATCTTCCATCTCTCAATGTACACTGGAGACTAGTATTTTGACCTAAAAGTGTCAAGGGTTTGAAAGCAATCTGGACAAGTCCTATATGGACGTACTTGTACTTCTGTATAAAAGGATATAAATCCTGAAAATGAAGAAGATGTATTATCTCATCATTATTCTGGACAGGCATAGCATGTTCAAATGTTTTGATTATTTTCTTACTGGAAAAGTCAAAAGTTCCTATCTTATAGATAGTGTCTGCTTTGACCTTAGGGATAGTCCACTTGTCAAGGGCTTCCTTAACATCCTGGTAAGCAACAAGTTCTCAGGCTTCTGAGGTAGAAGCTACTGTATTAGATACTGTATTTGCCACTGAGGCTACTTCTTCTGTAGGTTCAATACTCATGTATGGATGCATGTGACCATATATGTATAATTAACATTAAATAAAACTAACTATAATGAATATTAAACATGGCTCTGATACCAAAAATGGTGCTTAACACAGGGCAAAGCTAGCACATCTGTCAATGACTTACGTGATCAAATGACCCTTACCACAATCACTGCTAATGGTCTGACACTACGCGACTTGGGTGACGTCCTACTAACCCTTACTCTGTTCTACCCATCATTAAGCACTAACCCAGGAATAACATTTATTATAGTTTTATTTTATTTTATCTTAATTATGCCATATATGGTCTCATGATCTACTGTGCTGGAGGGGGAGACCGAATGGCCGTAGCCAACAGGCAAATCTGTTTGTTCAATTGAGTTTGGACTTGTGTAATCTTTTGATTACAGGTTTTTAATTCTTGGAGAGCCCAAGCATCATTAGGCCAAATAGATAAATAATATTCAATATTATTTTTTCTTGTTAGATAGAAATCTAAAATCTCATTTAATATAGACAGAGAATATACAGACATGCATTAAATAAAAGAAAGAAATACTTACAACCAATATTTACTTCTATACGACAAACTTTTATTATAATACTTCACAAAGTAGGAGAAGAGTACATACTGAAAGAGAGAGAGAGAGAGAGAGAGAGAGAGAGAGAGCAGAATATGAAACTGAGAAAACTAAAATATTAATACGTGCCTACAACAAGGGTGTGGCATCCCTTAAATAGAAAAATAAAAATAAAGGGATAAGATTAAGTGAGACAAGTGGCTTGTCTTGAATGGTAGTGGAGTCGAGCATCTTATCTCCTTAGATTCCCTTATCTAGAATAGTGTCGGTAGATGGACAGCTGGAGGATAAGGCAGATAAAGGAATCTGCTTTTGGCCGAAAGCTCTTTTGGCATTTTTTTAAGCTATAAAATTGCTACCGAAAGTTATTTTGTCGTAGCATTGTACTGGAAAGTGATGCTGAAAAAATGGGAGACAAAGAGGCAAATTATTCCTCTTTTCCTTTTCCTTTCTTGTCTTTTTCTTGACTCATCTTGTCAGCAATCATGCTTGTGAGAGAGTCCCAGAAGTCACCAAAATTGGGATCGGCTTCAGCTTCAGCTGGATCTTGTGATTCACCGGCTAAAACAATGAATTCATTTTCGTCCTCATATGGATCAGTATGAGCTTCATCATCTGGATCGCCATGACTGGTACCAGATTTCATACTGGTATCATCTTTGGAAAATGACTGGAGAAATTGTTCTTTCATATAGTCCATGCTTTTGATGACTAATTCTTGTTCAGAAAGTGCTGGATATTTTTGCCTTAATTCATTCTAAATTTGGACAAAAGGATTCTGGACTGGTGCAGCTGGGATTAACTTAGGAGTAGCATCCCAGCAAGCCTGGGTATGACCTTTAATTTTCTGGAGCAATTCTTGATGGGGTTTGGGATCATCCATCTTATTCCACCACTTATAAAAGAAAACTCTTTTTAAACGGGGAATTTTGTTTTGGAAATCGCATTCAAAATCCCACTTCCAAATCCATGGAATTCCAAAGCGAATTACAAAATGGACTGTAGATTTGGACATAGATATGTCCTTATATCCTAGAAGGTGGTTGTATGCAATCTGCCATTCTTTAAAAGCATTGCGAACATCTTCTGGAAAAGCATCAATTTGAATACCAAACTTATCCCGCGAAACGAGAAACCAGTTTGGGAGATCGTTTTGTAAAAGTTTTGGAAGGACACGGATCAACCAAGAATGGTTCCGAGGGGGATTCATATAAAAGAATGCCTGAGAGAAGGCATCAATATAATCCCAGTAGCTGTAACGAGATTCCTTGGAACGGATCTCAAGAGTACGGGTAACATGGGAATTAAACATGATCCTATTATGCAACTAATCATATAAAATGTGAACCTAGATCCGCTTTCAAGCTACTAAATGATACTTATGCATAAAAAAGATAAATGACAAATGGAGTACAAAAATACAAACTAACTACACGATGATTCGAACCAGGCCTAAGGTAGGATTTCTATATGATTACGTGGTCCTAAACATATTGTTCTAATGAAAATAAATGAAACATGATGAAAAAGGTGAGAAACAGGGAAAAATATGCAAACTTACCTGACATAAGCATGAATTAAGCCCTAAGTAGAATTTGCTATTGAGAAGATGACCTACTATTTCGCAAGAAACTGAAGAAAAAGGCGAGAATTTTTTTTTTTTCTTGCTTGTAGGCCTCTCTCAAGCCAAGGTTTCTGATATAAGTCCAAGAATCCAAGTCCTTAGGAAGTTTTAAAGTGCTTAAAGGTGCTGTGAGGTGGGATTTTCAGAGTTAATGTGGAGGGGAGGTTTCTTTCTCTCAAGCTCTGTAATGCTCTCAAAGGTTCACCAAAGCCTAACCCCTTAAAGAGGGAAGGGGGAACATGTGCTTTTATAGGCACTTCTAGCTTACGAAGGAAGCCAAAGGAGGTTGCTAGGGTTGAGCATCGCTTTCTCCCTAGCGCCTCTCTTTAATTTTGCATTGCCATCCTTGCAAAGTTTTCATTTATGTTTGTTGGGGAAGTTGTGGCCGCACAGAGGAAGTGCGGCTGCACAATCTAGGTGCAACCGTACCATGCACGTGGGCCTCAGTGTGGTCGCACAATCTAGACGCGGTTGTACAATGCACGTGTGGACACATGTGCAGCTAACTTTGCAGGATTGATGAGGGTTTGCATGGCTAGGTTCAGTTTTGCATGGCCTTTGCCTACTTACGGCCCAAGCAAGCTCAAATTGCCCTCAGATCAATGTTTTTGATAAAATTGGTCAATAATTTTGGAAAGTACTATCAATCCAAGTACAATTGGGTTTCCTTGATCTTTCAAGGTCAGAAATTTTGTTCTTGGTTGAAAAACAGGTTCAGGGGTATTTTGGTCATTTTCTTTTGTAAAAAGTCTGCTCTCTTTTTTGTTTGTTTGTTGAAATAGGGTATGATAGAAACTTTAAACAATTTTCAACGTTCTAAGGATGAAGGTATCACCATTTCATCATCGGAAGGCCTACACACGCTCGAAGTCTTAGGGTCAGTTAAAATGGGGTGTCTACACTTGCTTCTCTTTGACAGAGCTCAAACAATTATAAAGTGATGAGAAGTGACTGTCAAAGATCTAAGACTATCCTAGTTGAGAAGATCTTAAGGCTTCAGGTGGTGCCAAATGAGCATGCAAGTGATCGGACCCGCAGGTTGCCTACATATCCTTGTTACAAGGAATCAGATCAGTGTAGTTCGGCGGCGGCTGTGTAACAGTTCATATGTGAGTGAGTGTGTGCAACAAGCACTCAACATTCATTCCAAGCATGCAAGCTTTCTAAAGAGAGAAGAGCGAGCGATACCTGCTGTGGATGCCGTGCCTTTTTTGAGTCTAAGACATGCATCCCACACTGACTTGTTTTATTGACATAGAGTCGCCACTTAATTTTAAAGAGGAATTAAGAAACCTCTAACAATGAAAACTAAGTTGAGGCCTAATTAGCCATAACCAAGAAAATTCCGGGTTCAAGAGCTTAGGTACAAAAGGGGAAGGCCATTTTCATGGAAGCATCCCCTATTGTCCATTCCAAAGATTAACCTCTACTCACCCTCTATTTTATGATTTTAGTGATTAATTGTACACATAATTCATTTTAGCCATAAAACTTTTAATAACCCTAAAACTATGACTTAATCAAAATGAATATCAAAAGTAAACTGATTGGTTAAGAAATTAAAGTAAGAAATTAATCGATCATTGTGAAATATCGAAGTTTGTGTGTGTATTATGTAGGTCGAACCGCCTAGGATTAACATTTGAACCAACTCTCTGTGAGTAATGTTTTTGTCAAGATATTTTCAAATTATGATTTCTGAAATGTTCCGATTTAATATGATTTTGAACTTGTATTTTGAATTGATTGAATGAGATATCCTTTTGAATCTATTGTGGCATCCTTAGCAAGTCCTAGCCATTGGAGGACATTTATATGCCTTGGCTATCAGAGATCTCTGTTCTGTTATCAACTTAATGTGATCGTTCTGGACCTTAGTGGTCATTCTTGTCACGACCCCATTCCGCCCCTAATAGAATGATGCCATGATGGCCAGTAATCTTAGATTACCAAAGGCCAACTTACAAGGATTCACACAAAGAAAGTATACATATGGCGCATACATGTGCAAAAGCAATAAATTCAAACACCTGACCAGCCGGTCAGGTAGGGGATGGCTGGCCACCAAAAACTGGCCGGCCGGCCACAAAAATCTGCTCTGAAGCCAGACTTCAAACAAGTATATCTCCCCTATCCGGACTCGGTTTTAGGTGATTCTTGAGTCTATATTGAAGCTCCAGAAGTATAATTTCCAATGGTGGTGGTCTCACATCTAAATTATAAGTGTACAAAGAGACATGCCTAATTTAGTCAAGGCTGCTCATTTCTTTCTTAAAGGATTGATACCGAACTTCAATCGACCATATCTCTCTCATTCGGGCTCGATTTTAGGTGAGTCTTGAGTCCAAATTGAAGCCCTAGAAATCAGTCTTCCAATGGTGGTGGCTTCACATCTAAATTCTAAGTGTACAAAGAGATATGTCTAATTTAGGGCGGGATGCTCATTTATTTCTTAACGGTTTGATGCCCAACTTTTCCTCCAACTAGTTTTCTTCCAACCCCTCCTATTTTCTCCAAATCCAAACCTATAAATAAGATATTTTTAAATATTTTTCAAAGAGTTCACCTCTCTTCCATTTATTTCCACTTTGTCCTTACTTGGTTTACCGAAATGTGTAATATTTTAAACAAAATGCAAGCCACGAAACATCGTAGAAACATTTGAAAAAAAGTTTAAAAAAGAGGGTTTTAAGGCCCAAAATAGTTTTGGTCAAAATAGGGTGTGAGGTTGGGATTAGAAGCTTAAAAACCAAAGTCTTCTGCTGAAAAACTTGAACGATTGTACAACGTAACTTTTCATCATCAAGTGTTCAATCTGAGGTGTCCAAGTCTTAAGGGTGGTCAAAAATGGGGTTTCTACAGTTGCCTCTCTTTGACAGAGCTCGAAGTCATGAAATGACGTGAGTGAATGTCAAAGCCCGAAGATGACCCATTTTGACAAGGCCATAAGACTTGGGCAAACAAACAAAATACAGATGCAGATGGTTGAACTCGGGGGTTGCCTACGTATTCCTTTGTAAGAAATCAAACTAGCGTAGTTCAAGGGCAAGATGCGAATGATACACAATGCAACAAAATAATCAAACCACAAGCAGTGCAAAACACACGATTACCATAAAGGAATAGAGATGCAAATCAAACTATGTTTAACACAGAAAAGGTGCCGAAATCCTCAAACCACAATTCTTGGTGGAATAGGCATGTATACATGCAGAACTATGCATTTCGTAGAAAGAGTACAAGTAATTGGGTGGTATGATATAAGTGAGGACTGACCTGTTGGGGAAAGATAATGATCCTAAATGCTGAATGCAACAAGACAAAGTACGATGCAATGGATGCAGTGAATAAGGGGCGTAAGCCAAACCATGTCTTACCTAGAAAAGGTATAGACACAAAACAAACTACTTCTAACACAAAAAGGTGCTGAAACCCTCAGACCACAATTCTTGGTGGAATAAGCGTGTACACATGCAGAGCTATGTTTCAACATAGGAAAGGTATGAGCATATGCCAAGCTAAGCTTAACATGGAAATGATGTAGGCAATAAAATGGTATAATGTAATGGACGTAATGGATAATGTAGTGGATGCATGTGATAGATGCTACATGCAATGCGATAGTGGTAATAGATAATAAAATGTAGCAATTGGGAAGTGAAAGTACCATACAAGGGCAATTGGCGATGACTCACCTCATGCTGTTGTAGATCTTCCTCTTCTTCTTCATCTATTTTTCTCCGTGGCTATGTTTGCACCTTTCCCTATTCTCCAACAGGGTGGCATACCAAGTTAGTTCAGTATCTAGAATTTAGGCGTATACAAGCTACCTCGACCTATAGGGTTGCTATACAGATTTCAAGTCGAGGATACACCTCTGGGTATTTAAACCAGACTTTAGTTTTAGAAATTCTGAACCTTTGCGTTCTAGGCCTCGGCCATTCAAACTCTAGTTTCCACTAGCTCAGCTGATCTCCTAGGAACTCACTACAAACACAGTCAGGTGGCTATACCAGAAAAACACCAAATAAAGTGCACCTTCAGAGGATTTAAGGTCTCCTAGACCCTGAGAGTGCACAACACAGTGCGGGTGAGGTGCACAAAACAGTGCAGGGTGAATGAATGCGCAAAACAGTGAGATACAAGGTAAATGCACAAAACAGTGCGATGCAAGGTAGAATGCGCAAAACAGTGTGATGCAAGGTAGAATGCGCAAAACAGTGCGATACAAGGTGAATGCACAAAAATGTGAAACAAGGTGAATGAACAAAATAGTGCGATACAAAATGAATACACAAAACAGTACGATACAAGGTGAAAGATATATGGTTTGCAGAGGGAAATGAGCAGCACCTAGAGTTGTGCGTTATGTACCTTATGAAATGAGTGTAGCGCAACTTACCACAATTTATTGAAATGTAACACAAAGGGAGGCAACTCGACGAAACTCTATTATTACAAGTACAGAAAAAAGTCAAGAGCAAGAGCAACCATGCAGTTTAACTCAACCAGAGTGTATGAACATGTATGGATAATCCAAAGCACATGTATTAATCAGAGGGAAGATGGAAATCCCAAGAGAGTTCTGAAATTGGTCGAAGACAACTTTCGAAAGCTAAATCATATTAGAATCATCATGGGGCTGAGCTACCCTAACCCAGGGAAAAGTGCCCAATAAGTGGCTTTGAGCAGACTGAGGGAAAGGTTGGGAAGGTTGGGTTCATGCCTCTTGTTTAATTGATGGCCCGATCAGATGTACTGAAAATTGTCCCTAGTGTTCACTGGCCACCGGTTGGGTTCATGCCCCTTGTTCGATGGATGGCCCAATCAAATGTACTAAAAATTGTCCCTAGTGTCTAGTCACTGGCTACCTTTTTCAACATTATGCACGCACGTGTGATGGGGATCATCATATCCTGGAACAGTTGCCACCCAATCAGGCTCTTGCTTTTCTTCTGCCCCAACATGTTGAGAACTTACTCTAGTCCCCTCCAAAGTAGTGACAGATTCCTCTTATATACTTTGTAATGATTATGAATGCGATGCTCCTTGTATGGACAATCTCAGTTTGTTTATGAATTCCACACATGGACTTATTGTTGAGTTCGGAGTGAATATTCGTGTATGGAATTGTGAACATGCCACGCTGTTGAACTTTTGAGTGACAGACACACTATGGTGACTCAATGAAGAGGACTTTTGAGCGATAGACACGCTATGGTGACCTAATGAAGAGTGCAGACAAAGACAAAAAATAGGCTCAACACAACAGAATTCACAACTTACCCAAAAGCAAAAAAAGACTCAAGGCAGCTGATCATTCATAGTGCCCCTAGTACTACTTATGTTCTCTTTAGAACTTAATTTCAGAAAACTCGAGTTTCGATTCCTTTTTGTTGCTCAAGTTAGAGATTCTACTAATAAGTTCAAGTATTGAAAATTTCTCCAATTATTGATTCAAGCTGGTTCTTTCTTACCCAACGCAAGTATGTGATATGCACAATAGTCGGTGTAGCTCATGGATTGATACGAAGCTGACGACACGAATTGGGCAATGTTATTGGGTTGAGGTGGATGAAATAGATATAGTTGAGACCGAACTTCAGGTTGAAGTTGCCTACATATCCCAAGAATGGGAATCAGGTCAACATAGTTCATGGCTAAGGTTCACTCGGGTGTTGACACTCACCTTTTGCGCTTTGACTTTTGCCAAAGTCGTCTCTTTGGGGTTTTTAACCTTGTGAGCTATATTTGTTTGATTTCTCATTTTTTTTCTTATGCTCCAACTTTTGCCTAGGTCACCCTCTCAGGTTTTCGGCCTAGCGAGCCTCTCAAGGATAGCGTTACAACATTTATGGTGAATTTGATCAATAGTCATCCTTGCCCTAACACTAGAACTGGCTTCACCTTGATTTGAGCTTAGGTTCTCCATTCTCTTATGCATGCCTTCTCTCTTTCTTTTGCTCCATTTTTAGAGTTGGTTCTTCTTGCAATGTGATACCTTCCTCGCATTGGCTTCCCTAAATTCAGACAAAAGTTCATTCCCTCACAGTTGCTTGGATTTCATTTCAATGAATACCACTAGGTTGATGGTTGACTTCTTTTCCCTTTATTTATTTTTATTTATCTTTTCTTTTATTTTTTACTTTTTCTTTTTTCTTTCTCTTTTCTTTTCTTCTTTCTTTTCTTCTTTTTGGTTTCTTTTATCCATTTCTTTGTGAAATAATGAAAACACCAGGGGGAGAAATTCTATGGTGGTGAGGTCTGAAAGCCGTCTTGTACTTGCAGGTCTGAAAGCTGCCTTGTGCTTGCCAAAATGATCGCCTAATAGCGAAGAGAATCCCCAGGACAATGTAGAGTTCCATGCACAATTCTGAACCTATTTTCGCAAGCTTTGCGAAAGAAACATCTTAAAATTTCGAAATCATGAAGGACTCTACGACGACAATCCAGAATTCACTCAAACCATTTAGGGGATCCTTCTCAACACTCGCACTTATTAACGGAACCTCATTCAAAAACAAATGCAAAGCTTTTATTTTTTTTTTAAAGGTCACACATGCATTACTGTAAGCATTATAAAATGATCAGGAACTTGACTCCCACTTTTTTATTATTAAAACAACAAAACGAAGACCCAAGGGTACATGAGAGTGACTCAAAGGCAAAGGCTCACTTGACGTAACAACACAAGAAAAGACAACGAAAATAAAACTCACGACTCAACTATTTACAATACCTAATTGAAAACAAAATCAACATCCTTGAGACAGAAAGCGGTTTTCACTCTCCAAGTCCATCTGTAAATTTCAAAAACAACTTCAAGTAGCCCACGGGAAGGGTCCAAACTTGCCTCCAATTTAGCAATAACATCCATACCTAGCAGGATTGATTTTAGGCTTTCAAATTGAGTCCCACAGATTGAGGCTCATAATTACCCCAGTTATCCCCACATATCTCATTGACCAAAACAATTTCTTTTTCACACCATGCCCCTAGTTCAGAAGGTCCTTTTTCACATGCTTTCGACGATTCCCCTAGTTGAGATTAAGGTTCATTATTCCAACCATCATTGCTGGCATCAGTTAAGGGAGCCCACTACTTTATTTCAACATCATCAAGCTCAAGATTGAGTAAGTTTTCCACCTCTCCAAAGAATTTGTTCCTTTTGTTTTCTTTCTCAGAACTCTTAAGGAGGTAGAGATTGGAAGATTTAGGAATGAACACAATGGGTTTGGGCACATTGGTGGGTATGATGTGCTGGCTAGGGTCAAGGTTGGTTGTTGGCAAGCCATGGATGGGATTTATGTTATGGAGTGGCAATCTATTGCGGTCAGGGAGATGTTTATTGATAGCTTTGGGATTTGGTGGGCTGATGACCTTATTGTTAATCAAGTCTTGAATTTCATGGTCGATGTGAAAGCAACGGTCAGTATGGTGACTGTACTGCTAATAGAATGTGCAATATTGGGTAGGGTCATGTCTAGGTGGGAGAGGATTAGGGGGAGGTCGAGGATTGAGCGGTTTGAGATACCCTTTCTCCATCAGTACCTTTGAGGCGAGGGTTGGGCTCATATGGAGATGGGAAAAGGATCATTTTTAGGAGGAAGAAGCATCAGTGTTAGAAATATTGGCAAATGGGTTGGTGGGTGATGGCTGGGTGTTCAGGAGTTTGCGACTGGAATTAGGATGAGTGTTTCTGGTAAAGTATCCCTTTTTATGGCTTATCTCCTTATTCAAAATGGTCTCAACCTAAGTGATAAAAGTGTCATCCACAGTCTTTGCAACAGCTGCGAGCACTTGCTGCATGTTCAATCCTTTGACCATCAAGTTCTCAACAGCCCATCGAAGATATGTATAGGGATCAATACTTGTCCCAGCCTTGTTCTTGCCACTTGCTTCAGCTTGGCCAAGGGATTGCTTAGCTATATCGAAGTGAGGCCCATTTGTTATGGATATGTCATCACCCAGACCTGAGATAGCTTCGGGTTGGCCCTTTTCAACTGTAGCTCGCCCCAAGATTGGGGGCTTTTTTATTTGAACCTTTTGGCATATGATGTGGTCGATGATGGAGCCAAGACCCCAAAGGCTAAATCTTCCATAGTTCTCTAAAGATCTTTAATCATGCTCAACAACTCAAGAGTAGCGGGTTCGGCCATTGGTGCCTGCAGTGCATTTAACCCAACTTGGTCTTGATGAATAGGTTGGGTTGGACTCTTTGGCATAGGTTGGACTGGAAGTGGGCTATTGTTAAGTTTTAGGGTTTGAGATGATTGGGATTCAAGTGCATCCATCATGCACAAGTCTGTACTTTCTGGAATGAACATCTCAGGCTTGGGTAAATGGGTCGTGGTGATATATCTATTGGGGTCAAAGGTAGGAGGTAGTGTATGGATGAGATTAAGGCGAGGATGGGGTACTTGGTCACGGATAGGAAGTGGGTTGGTGGTAACATTGGGTTCTTGAGGTGAAGTTATCATCTTGTTGTTGATGAGATTTTGAACCTCATGATGAAGGCAGTAGCAACGATCGGCGCGCTACTGATGGTACGCACAATATTTGGTAGGGTTATACTTAGTAGGGAGTGGGTCAGGAAGAGGTTGGGGATAAAGATACCCTCTTTCCATTAGGACTTTTAGTGTGCTAGTTAGGCTCATATGGAGGGGGGGTGAAAGTTCTACCTTGAGCTCAGGTTGGGCTGGCTGTTTGTGGGTTGGTATTGGCAAAATGGTCAGCAATTTTGGGAGTGGCGATGGTATTGATTTTAGTGGGTTTGGGAATAGTGCTACTGCCAGCATTGGTACTACTGAACAACACCCTCCTTGTTGGTTCACTTGTTCTAGGAATAATCCCTCTATTAAATGCATTCTCAATCTGAACCCCTAATTCATGCAAATTTTTGAAAGTGAACAGTGGAGTGACTATTAACTTTTGTAACATATCAAGGTCAAGGTTCTGCACCACTATTCGCACTTGGCCCCTCTCAGAAGGTCAATATGTCATTTTTGAAATACCTCCACGGGAAGGGGGTGGCCATTGTTTTCGGGAATTCGTCAATCCATCCACCGCCAGAAGTGTCTACACCAGTCTTGGAAATCGAGCATGGCACGGAGGATGTGTTCTTATCGGGGTTTACTCTAGCTGAGGCTCGAGTCATGCAAAACAACTTGGCTGTTGATGAGGGGGTGTATGTCAGCGCACAATCAATACACCTCATGAACAAGCTTCAACACATCCCCGGGATGGGATTGGGAAAGAGTGGCCGGAAAGGCATCGCAGTATCGGCTGAAGTGCCGCACCACCCGCATACCTTTGGCTTAGGTCATCTGCCCACCAAAGAGGACTGGGTTAGGAGAGGTAAGGAGATGGTCGGGAGAACTAGAGCAAAGAGGGCGGGGAAGCCTTTTGAGTTGATGCATCGACCCATCCAAGGTACCCTAAACGGACGTTTCGTCCGGGAGGGGGAAGACTTTCCATTTTGTGGCTTCCCAGACCCATGGCTGAATGCGGAAAGGAAGCGCGTGCCGGGTTTTGAGATCTTCTTTGACCTGCAGTTATCCAGGGATGATGTTGCCGAGGAGCAGACAGACCCATCAGCTGAGGTTGAGCAGAATGAGAAAATGGATCCTGAGAGCACCGAAATTGAAATGGGGGTAGCACTGGCTTGTCTACTTTCAGATCCTCCGATCGTACAGAAGTGCTTGGGGGATAACTTCTCGGTGTCCATGATTGGAAATGAAACGGCGGCGGGCCTACCGTCAAGCATTTTGGATGCATCCATCCCACTCTCTCTCATCTGGCAGTACGAGTAGGGATTTTTGTCAAGCAGCACCGGGTTAGGTAGTGAGCCAGAATTTGATTCCTCCGAATCTTTTGAGTCGCAATTAGGTTCCAACTCGACTGAGTCTGAGTCCGGCATTCCTGGGAGTGATAACCCGGATGCCACAGTACTGCCTAAGTCGTCTTTTTCTTTCTCTTTCGAGTCTGTTGTAATAGAAGAATCGGACGATTTGGAAATGCTTAATGAGAATGGAATGGATGTGGTTTCTCAGTACTTTTCTATGCCCTTGATTTATTGTATTAATCAAGACTTTCAAAATTTTGATGAAAATGACGGGGAAGAAATTCCTCCAGTTTTGCAATGCTTAATTGATCAAGAGCAGGAAAGATTTGTTAAACCTTTAGTTGATGAAATCACTACTGTTAATGTTGGTATTGAGGAGGACCCGCTGCTGGTCCAAATCAGGTCCACGTTGTCTTCGGAGGAATGCGAGCGCTTAATCGCTTTATTAAAAGATTTCACAGATGTTTTCGCGTCGCCCAACCCGTTAAACAGAAACTCAGAAGGATCCGCCCAGACTGGGCCCTCAAGATTAAAGAAGAGGTCACCAAGCAAATTGACGTAGGGTTCATGTTGGTATCTAAGTACCCAACTTGGTTGGCCAACATCGTTTCGGTGCCGAAGAAGGATGGCAGGATCTGGGTATGCGTGGATTTCAGGGATTTGAACAGAGCCAGTCCGAAGGACGACTTTCCCTTGCCGTATATTGATGAGTTAGTGGACTTCACAGTGGGGCATGCTTTCCTTTCGTTCATGGATGGATTCTCGGGCTATAATCAGATAGTGATGGCACCTGAAGACCGGGAGAAAACTACTTTCATCACCCCGTGGGGGACTTACTGTTACAGGGTGATGCCATTTGGGTTGAAGAAAGCTGGAGCTACATATCAACGAGCCGCGACCACGATATTACATGACATGATCCACAAAGAGATTGAGGTGTACGTGGACGACATGATTGTCAAGTCCAAAGAAAGAGAGGGCCACTACACCGCCTTGCAAAAGTTCTTCCAAAGGATCAGAGAATTTCGGTTGCGGCTGAATCCTCAGAAGTGTGCGTTCGGTGTTACAGCAGGGAAAATGTTGGGGTTTTTGATTACGCAGAGAGGTATTGAGGTCGACCCTTCCAAAATCAAGGCCATCTTAGAAATGCCACCACCAAGGACTGAAAAGGAGATGCGAGGCTTTCTGGGTAAAGTGCAATTCATAAGACGGTTTATCTCAAAATTAACCTTGACTTATGAACCACTTTTTGGTCTCCTGAAGAAAGGAAAGAAGTTCCAATGGGACGGCCGATGCCAACTTGCTTTTGAACAGATCAAGGAATACTTACAGAACCCTCTCGTGTTGTCACCACCTGAGCCGGGAAAACCGTTGATTTTGTACCTTTCAGTGACTGAAACTACGATGGGTTGCATGCTTGCGCAGGAATCAGAGGATAAGGTAGAGAGGGCTATCTACTATTTGAGCAAGAAGATGCTGGAGTATGAAACCCGCTACACACCGTTGGAAAAGGCTTGCTTAGCCTTGGTATGGGCTACCAGGAAGCTGCGGCACTACCTGTTAGCTCACTCTGTAATGTTGGTTTCGAGATTAGATCCCATCAAATATCTCTTCGAGAAACCGGCACTTATTGGTAGGCTAGCTCGTTGGTTGCTGTTGCTTTCCGAATTCGATCTGAAATATGTGACGCGCAAGTCAATCAAGGGAAGAGCGGTAGCAGAGTTCTTAGCCGATCATCCAGTGGAAGGAGGTGAAGCAGTTGAGTACTTATTCCCAGATGAGGCCATTTTGCATATCGACGACGAGTTTTGGACGATGTACTTTGATGGAGCGTCAAACCAGTACGGGTATGTGTAGACACCCCATTTTTGACCGCCCTCAAGACTTGGGCATTACTGATGGTTTGCTCGGTGTTGAAAGATGTGCAGGGCACAGGTCCGGTTTCTTCAGCAAGGAGAGGGGCAAGTCTTTCAAAACACTTTGTTTAGAGGTTTGGAATTGAAGAAAAGAGGAGAAGAGGGAAGAAAACAGGTTGAAGAAGAAGATCGGCAAAGATCTGGGTAGAAGGGAGTCGAGCAGCCCTCGCTGAATCAGGCTTATTCAATTGCATACTTGGAGTTGAGCTATGAGGCCACCACCATTGGAAAGAAGACTTCCGGGGCTTCATTTTTCATTCAAGAATCTCCTAGAGCCAAGTCAGGGTGGAGGAGATATGATTGGTTGAAGCTGGGCATCATCCCGGTTGGATCGAGTCTGCGCGACTTCACGGAAAAGGGAATAACTTTTTTCACAGGAGGAATTTTGATGCAAGGTTTGCTCCATTGGAAAGCTAACTTCCGGGGCTTCGATTTGCATACCCAGCGGCACTTTTTTGACCTCAGAATCATCTATCGGCACTATATTTTTCCGACCGGAAATATATAGTGCCGACCGGCACTTTATTTTGGCCGATGATCAAATTTTCTGGCCGGTTTGCACCCTTTGCACCCTCCAAGCCTGGTGCATACCAGCTGTGCCAGCTGGGATGCACAGAACCAGATCCACGTGCATACATGTGCCTATTTTGCACCCTTTAACCACCTTTTGGCCCCTTTTGTGCACCCTTTGCTCAAGGCTTCTTGAGGAAGCCTTGAACCCTTGTCTTGGCTTCCTCAAGAAGCCTACCAGCTGTCCAAGCTTCTCCAATAAGCCTTGACCTCCCCTTAGACCCCTTTGACCCCTTGAAGCTTGTCTTAGAAGCTTAACATTGCCTATTTAAAGAAGCCTTCTTCTCCTTTGTCTAGCGTTGGTTGTTTTGAAGCAAAAAACCAGATATAGACATATATATCTGAGATAGATACATACAACCTTCCATCTCTCACTATATCTCTCCCATTCAACCTCCAAACACCCTTGTTCTTGGGCCCTTTCTTCACCAATCCATAGCACCACCACCACTACTCCATCACAGCAGCTTGGAGAAGTTTTTCAGAGGCCAAAGGTGCTGCAACTCAAGCCAAGAAGCAACAAAAAGGGTAGCCTTCAAAGGTAAGATCATTTTCCCTCTTTTGTAGCACATTCTTGTCACATTTTTCTACCCTATTTGCTTACTGTTTTGGGCTCCGACCCTAACTGAAAGGGGCATTCTTTTGAGCTATTCTTCATGTTCGTTTAAGGGCTCAACCCTGTTTGAGCCCTCCATAGTGCACTTGCTTCAATACCTCTTTGTATGCCATTATTTTACATGCTATTTAAAGCCTATGTGTGATCTGTTTTTGAGCATAATGTAAACTGTAAGTAGGATTTTTTTGAGCCCTTCTTCAACATTGAAGAAGGGCTCAACCTTGTTTGGGACCCCCATGTATGACTTGCTTCATTACCCCTCTTTGGTCCCCTTTTTTGCATGTCTTTTTAGCCTACCATGCTTCTGTTTTTGGGTCTTCGACAGGCTTGAAAAGGGTCTTAGTTTGACCCCCTCTACATGTCTCATGAAGGGTATTTGGCTGTTTGGTCCATCCTTTTGGTACTTCATGTTATACCCCTTTGTGGGCCTTAATCTTGCATTGCATTTTGAGCATGTGTGTATACTGTTTTGGGACTTTTCATATACTGTAAATGTTCATATTTTTGGTCCCTCTTCAGTGTTTTAGAAGGACATTTTTCTGTTTGAGCATTGCATCTGTCACTTGCCTCATTGCCTCCCTTGAGGAGCCATTTTTGCATGCCATGTTAGTCCCACTTGTGCTTACTATCTTGCCATGCTTTGTACTATGAACATGCTTATTTTGGGGCTGTCTAGCTTCTGTCTTCATACTTCATGTTCATATCTTGCATATTTGATATAGCCATAAGCCATTTCACGTACCTAGTTTTGCATTTCGGGAGCGATTCCATGCATTTGGTTCCATTTCGCCATGCTTCGGGGCTGTTTTGCCCCTCATTTTGCTGCTGAAATTTGCATGTTTTGTATGCCATATTCCATGTTATGCCATGTCTCATCAGAGTGCCATTTCGTGCCGTAGGCGCGGTCCTCGGTTTGCGTGCCCGTGTGCACGCATTTCGAGGCATCTCATTTTCATCTAACGGCCTCTTATGTGGGTGCGGCTGAGGCTCTCTCATGTTAGTGTAAGTCCATATTGCATTGCGTATGCCATTTCCTCGGTTTGCGTGCCCGTGTGCACGCATTTTGAGGCATCTCATTTTCATCTCATGGCCGCTGATTTTGGCATGCTTGCGAGTTATCCATGTTAGTTTAAGTCCATCGTTGCATGTTGTTGCATGCCATGTTTATTTACATGTTTAGGTTGCGAGCCTAGCATACATTGCTCATTTGCATGTTCATGTTGCATACTTAGCCGCCATGCCTAGGTTGCATTTCATTGAGCATGCATCCCTTGCCTCTTGACCAATCATGATAGGGGTTGGGGCCCTTTGATTTGTTTTGTGCTTGCATTCCATTTGATATCAAAGTTGCTAACTTGGCTTTCGGGCCATCATGCATTGAAATGCGTGATTGATGGCCCGGGGGTCGAGGGCCATGCTCCCTTGAGTCCATTACATGATAGGGAGTGTGTCCATGCATACATTTGCCTAGAAATTCAATGCCTTGCACTGCTGGTCTGCTGTTGCTGTCAAAACTGTCTTCTGCAGGAATTTTGTGCCGACCGGCAGTATAGAGTGCCGACCGGCAATGTATTTATTGCCGATAGCTTCATTTCCAGCCGGTGGACTTTATACACGGCCGGTGGACATTCTATCCAGCCGGTGATGATCCTCAGGATTCAGGGAGCCTGTTCCAGGACTTTTTCAATTTTCCAGAGAAGCAGGACAGTGAAACAGAGGCAGCAGTGCTATGGCGCGGGTTTTCCGGGCAAGTCGGATTCGAGCATGCATCGTTCGCGCATCCCGAGGCAGGGCTGGGGCCCTCTTTCTCTTATGTTGTTATTAATTTGATAATTAGAATTTTCTGTAATAATTAATTTATTTATTATTCAGACTGTAATACTTATTTGGTCCCTCCGAGTGAGGGCGAATTTGTAATAAGTGTGCGTGAGTGGGTGTATGTCTTCCAACCCCCATTTCTTTCCCCCTTTTATTTACCTGCTTACAATGGTAGATTAGGGCACGTTTATTTTAGCATACCTTATGCTACGCATGCGTGCATTCATGCATTTGTTTACATGCATCGGGCTCGGCACATCACGCAAACTGCATCGTACTTTCAATTCCAAATTGAATATGTGGTAGTTGCTACATTTCATGCGCCATGCTTAGGGTAGCCGAGCCTGTCTAGATTACATCCCTGTATGCGATGCATTAGCCACTTAACATGAACTAGGTCACGCATGTTTGCTAACTAGTTTCTTGTTTTGGCGCGGAGTACGATGTAAGTATTTTACGCTTTAGCATACCACATGCATGTGAATGTTGCCATGACAGTATGCTTGCCATGCGGCTAAGTGCTTACATGAGATAAACTGTTTGAATGCCTGTGGGTGGAGGTTGGATTGCTTGAGTTGGAAAACTCGTTGAAACCCGTATTTCAGCCTACTTGCGAGTAGCAATTTCAAATTGTTTTCAAAACAAACGGATATGCAATGTTTGTTTCCAAATTAGGCGATCTAGTCTATACTTGTTTGCTGCGCGCATCACATAGTAATTCTAGGTTAATAACCGGAATAAGAGCATGTAATGTTTTCAAAGTTGGATATCACGGTTAGTAGAGGCCGGTCTTCGGACCGGGCGAAAGGGGGTGCTCATAGCTGACCTTCCCCGATCGTACCCAAGCTCCCGAGCCAAGACCACTTTGGTGATGACGGACACGTGGCCTTTGGCACCGAGTCAGGGTTTCCTAAATTTCCCATTTTAAAAAAATATTTAGGTGGCGACTCTGTAATCTGGCAAAGCAGTCCATGTTTGACACTTCTTTTCAAAAATCAGTTTTTCTTCAAAACGATTTGCCAGAGTTGGACTCTTTGGTTCAGATTAAGAACCGTGACACGAATCGAGTCCGAACTGTAGAACGAGGTCCAAGGGCGCGTCTACAGTTTCTGGCGACTCTGCTGGGGATTTTAGAGAGCTTGACTCGAACTCATGATATCTTGTTTTGATTTCACTTATGTGTTTCTTTGCATTGCATGTGCATCGGTGCGCCTAGGACACCGTGTTGGCCATCTGCTATTCCTGAACGGTTTGCTGGAGGCTTGTCTTGTCAAGGCATGACCATAAGGCTGACCGGTTGCGGGCTCTGCCAGTATGGGAACACAAACCCCGGTTTTACCGGGGCACCCTTTTTGACCATTCGACCTAGTGCATATTCGGATCCATAGTGACCATTCCAAACTAGGACAGGTTGCTTACCCGATATAGGTTGTTTGAAACCGCTGTGTGCGTAGTGAAACCCTAGCTCCTGACAAAATAGGATAGGGAAACCCTACCCCAACATAGGGGTGTTTTGGCTCTCTTTTACTTGCTATGTGCTTTTAGAGTGTATCTCTACAGGGAATGCATATACCAGTCTGCGAGTCTGGGTATCCGGCCTGAGGGCACCAGTATCAGTGTTTTTGAGAATCGGTTATATCTGCGGATATCAGATTCAGATTTGGGGCAGTGATTTCGGGAAACAGTGACCAGTAATGAGTACAGTCGTTCTGTTATGCTTATATCCGTTCCAGTGAAATTGAGCTGAGATGCTGTCTGTTTCCCCTTTTGCTAGGTAGTCCTGGAACTATAGCTTCAGAAGGCTCCACTATCCCCCGGGTACATTGGATTTGTGCTGATAGACTTTGTCAGGTCAGAGGCTCAGTTCAAGGGTAATCAGGGCCAGAGAAGGCTAGTCAGACATAGATCACCAGTACAACAGCTACCAGATCAGTGATCTTTGAGCAGTTGGGTAGAGATTTCCGAACTTATAGCAGGCACAGATATACCGGTTGCTCAGTTAGACCAGGACAATATGTCGAGTCTGGAAGAGATGGTGCGCCAACTCCAGGATGGTATGAAAGCCATGCAGCAAGACGCTGTCCGTCAAGCGGAATTGGCCAAGCAACAGGCTGTGGTCATAGCCCAACAGGTAGAGACAATTGCCAGGCTAGAGCAGCAAACTGGAGTATCTACTTCACACCAGGCTCCTCCCCCGCCAAGGGTTCCGATACCCGAGGAGACACCAGATGTCCAGGCAGATACGGACATTCCAACAGGGCCGGCTCCGCCCCCGGTTCTACCCCAGCTATCTAAAACACCCATCAACTTGCCAGACTCCCCCTTTGAGTTCAAGACGGACCCCACAGCGTTGAAAGTGGCAAGCTTGAGAAATTGTTCAAAAAGTCTCAAGGGGCTCACTCTATTCCTGATATAGAGGATGGTTATACCGACTCAATGGTGACATTACCGGATCGGTTCAAGATGCCACATATTGATCGATTCGATGGTTCTGGAGACCCAACGGTGCACCTCCACCTGTTTTCTGATATTCTGAGACCAATGGGTTTGACCACAGCCCAGAAATTGTCACTATTCGGCCGAACCCTGTCTGGGATAGCCGCAATCTGGTATGCGAAATTGGAGAACTCTGTGAAACAGAACTGGGAAGAGATGGCTGGGGCCTTCAGTGATCAATACTCCTACAACACACAGATTGAGGTCACCACTCGTGATCTTGAAGTCACCCGCCAAGGGCCAAAGGAGGGTTTCTCAGAGTTCGTGACGAGATGGAGAGTAAAGGCCTCAATGATGACTACAAAACTTTCCGACAAAGATCAGATCAGGATGATTGTTCGGAATCTGCATGGCAAGTTGCTGCAAAAGATGGTCGTTCTACCTCTGTTTACCTTTCTAGCCCTTCATGAAATGGGGGTTCAAATCGAGGATACCATCAAACAAGGGATCTTTGCAGAAGATAATGAGCCTTTGAAGAGGAATGTTGCTCGCAGTCCCAATGCTACTACTGATGGTAGCACAGCTCCGAAATGCTCAGAAGTAGGCATTATCACCACCTCCCTCAATGGCCAAAAACCAACCACTTCAACTCAGCCCCAAACTCGAAAATTCCATCCTCTTTACATGAGTCTCTCTCAAGCTTTGAAAAAGCTGCGAGAAGAAGGGCACCTAGAACTCCTAGAACCCCAACCCCTTCCAAACCCACTCCCAGCCAGGCATAACCCTTCCAAGTACTGTATGTACCATCAGCAGCGCGGTCATGGCACCGACCGTTGCTACCGCCTTCGTCATGAGATTCAAAATCTCATTGACAACCAAACGATAGCTCCACCTTCAGACCCCAATGACCAAATACCTCATCCACATCTCAATCTAATCCACACACTGGCCGTCCCTTACGACCCCAGCGTATATATCACCCCAGCCCATTTGCCCAAACCGAAGGTGTTTATCCCAGAGAGCCTGGGCTTATGCATGATGGGTGCATCTGAACCCCAATCATCTCAAACCCATGAACCCACTACTTCTGAGCTGATGAGGATGATCGAAGATCTTCAGAGAACTGTGGCAGATCTGGCCTTTGGAGTTTTGGCTCCGTCATCAACCGCATCACATACTAGGGAGTTCATGTCAAAAGGCTCCTTAACCTTGGGACGGGCTGCATTGGGAGAAGGCCAATCTCTTAGCAAAGTGGAGGCCAGTGATAAGAGCAAGGCAGGGGCAAGCATTAGTCCCCATGAACATCTTCAGTTGGCTGTTGAGGCTTTGAAAGCCGAGGGATTAAACGAAGAGCAAGTCCTCGCAGTTATGGCAAAAACTGTGGATGACACTTTCGCCACTCAAGTTAGGGGCAGTCTGAATCAAGGGGCAAGCCGGGAGAAGGGCCGTTGTACCAGGAATTTTCCTTTCAACTCTAATCCCGTGCTCGGAAGAGATCAGCAAACCCAGTCAACGCCTGTCAATCCCTTTGCTGGTGCATCCAGCAAAAAGCCACAAACCTCAAAATACCCACCTCGGGGCCAGAGGGTGTTCACCCCACTATGCATGTCTCTATCAACGGCCTTGAGGGTCCTGAGTAGAAAGGGGGATCTGAAACCCCTAGAGCTGCGGCCACTGCCAGATAAACTTCCCCCCTCTCATGATCCGGCCAAGTATTGTGCCTTCCATCAACAAGTTGGCCACGTCACTGATAGTTGTTACCGTCTTCGCCATGAAATACAAGATCTGATTGACAACAAGATCATCACCGTACCAGTCTTGCAAAGTCTATCGGCATTTGATCAGTGAACTTGTGGGGGATAATGTGATGTGATCAGAGGTTGGACCACCTGCGGGCGGCACTCAATTTACTCCAGATGTGGCGTATGGCACGCACTGTTCTGAGCATTTGTGAATGCTGGTTTTTGTACATTCTGACTTGGGTAGTGGGTCAGTCTTGTTGTGTTATTTCGAATATGTCTCTTTGTTTTGAGTCAGTCCTTTTGTTTCGGGTCTGTCTTGTCGTATCGAGTCAGTCCCGTTGTGTAGGAGTCGGGTGATTCCGGGGATGTTACCTCGGACACCCCTTTCTCATTTTGTGTTTGCCTTTTTTGCTTTCTTTTGAGTTTGTTTCTGCCTTGGAGCCAGTTACACCAGAAGATCTGAATGAAACAACAGTGGTTTTTCATGCCTTTGTGCTTGCTTCGGCCGTGTGCCAGTTGTGCCGGAAAATTTGGGAATGAACCGGCAGTACTCTTCACCTGCTCTTCTGTGCCTTTTAAGTCATTGTAGTGACCTGAGTTTTTCAAAACCTTTTCGAACACAGCGGTGAAAACAAAGAGGGAGGAATTCCTCGGGATTTGCAAAACTTTGATCAACTGAGAGAAAGAGAGGCGTGCTAAGCCCTTAATGAATGAAATCATGCTTGTTAGTGTGAGTACTGAGAAGGACCCTAGCTTTGATCCAGATTGGTTCCACGCCATCTTCAGCGTGAGCGATTCGTCGCCTTCTTATAAAATTTTCAAAAATTCAAAAAATATTTTGCGCAGTCCTGCGAAGACTTGTGTGGAATCACTCTTGAGATTGTGCAGCTTAGGATCGCTCTCAGCCTCGAGACTTGGGCCCTTGCTTTCAAACCTTGAACTTGAATTCAGAAGGTTCAACGGTCAACTACGATGTGAGGCCTGTGTGGCCAGATTTGAAGCAGCCCTCGAACAAGAGGCACCAAAGTCAGATCAAGAAGGTCAGACCTCATCAGAAGAAGCTTGCAAAGCTAGAACAACAGTACCCTTTGAACTAGGGGCAAAAATATCCGATGTGCTCGAAGAGCCAAAGGTGGATCTTTCTGCAAATCAATACAACAGCCACTCTCCTGGATACAGAGGGCCTCAATCTCAAAACCATTTGGCATGGACTTGTTACACTTTTACCCTTTGAGAGGCTCGCTGGGTCGAAAACTCGGAAGGGCGGCCCAGGCAAAAGTTAGAGCAAAGAAAAATACAAAAAAAAGAAAAGAAAAAAAAAGAAGAAAAAGAAAAGAAAAGAAAAGAAAAGAAAAATGCAAAAAAAAAGAAGAAAAAGAATGAAAAGACGAAAGAAAAAGAAAACAAAGCTCGCAAGGTCGAAAACCTGCAATAGGCGCCTTGGCAAAAGTTAGAGCATAAAAAGGAGAGGTTAAATATCCGAGTGTACCTTAACCCCGAACTACGTAAGGCTTGATTCCCATGTTTGGGATACGTAGGCAACTTCATCCTGAAGTCCAGCCCCCAACGCTCTCATAGTGACTAAGTCCATATAATGGTTTTGATCATCCTTGCCTTCTCTGTATCCGGGAGTTCGGTCATCATTGATGAAGACTGTTTACAAAATGCTGCGGCATCGTCCAAACAAGGGGCAACTTTCCGTTGCCATTCAATGCGCCATGATGCCGTTCAAACAAGGGGCAACTTTCCGTTGCCGTGCAGCTCCCCTCCAGCAAGGGGCAATTTTCCATCGAATCTGAGGTTGTGCATCTCGAGAGTGGGTTCTATGCTCGTTGAGCAGTGGCCGTTTGCAAAAATAGTTTTTGAGAATTTTTACTGAGGTTGACTAATTCTCTCGAAAATTATTTCAATTTTTCCAAAACTGGACCATTTCTTGGACCCAAAAAAGGAAAATTTTCAGTGCTCATAACCTAACTTGCATGATTTTCAGATCAAAAATCGAACAAGCATGTTAATCTAACTCTCATGTTGGTCAAAACTGTTTTAGTAGAAGTAAAAACAAAAAATGGTCAAAATGATGAACTAGGGGCACATTTGAGTCAGGTGTACTGTCTTTTCCCCATTGTCAACATACTCGCCAAGAAGGGCACTCTACCTGCTAGAAGAGGGCACAACTGAGGTTAACAACAAAAGGGCTGAAAGCTCTCAACATCCTCCAAGCAACGAGGTATCAAGCCAAGTGCGAAGCACGAACTGGATTGGGGCAAGATATTCCACTCCATCATCTGGACAGATCTAACTATGTCCAAACTCCCCGGCAGAGCATCGTTGACCGATGTCAGCAGTAGATTCGCTATACACCCAATTGTAGCGCAGCCCCTCTGTGGGAGAAACTCACTGTTGTGAACAAGAATGAAAATCTAGCAGAATGCTAGGGGCACGACCCCACAACTTTCTGTTTATCCATCAACCACCCAGGGGAGGGATAAAAAATGAGAGATTGAAGAATAGAGAGATGTGCGTTGAGAGAAAAAGTGAGAAAAGGGCTTTTTCAGAAAACTAGAGATTGAGTGCCAAGTGATGTGAGAATCACAAGTGAGAAAGGGTGGGAAACAATACCCAGTGAAACAGGCCCCCTGTGCACATTTGAGTCTTTCGTTGTGTTTTGTTTGTCTCAAGTCTTGCTTTGAGTCGTCCCGAGCGTGTCTCGATGTGTCTAGGTTATGTGCCTTTTATTTCCTTGTTGAGTCGTTTTGCTGTGTTCAGTCGTAGGCTCAATACCTGGTCGAAAACTCATCTCTCGATTTCAAAAATAAAATAGTTTTGTGCTCAGAGTGCTGTGCCATTCTCCACATTTGTGCAAAAAGGAATTTGTTCTTTCAAAAACTGTAAGGTTCAACCCAGGTCGTGTGAGAACAGTAGAACCAGGACCTATCTGAAGCTATAATGGTTCCGGACTGCCAAGCAAAAGAAAAGAGGGAAAATTGAAGCATCTGAGTGTGTTTCACCTTCAGCAAATTCCGTGATTGTACTCCGGATATATCTCCTCAGGCCTTGTCACTACTCTGAAGTATGAGTGTATCTCGGCCTCAAGTGTAAGCTTGCTTCAAGTCAGAACGGCAATTAAAGCAGCAGCAGATGTTATCTCTTGCCGATATGAACAGGGTGTACCCTTTTCGAACTGAGTGTGTTGCAAAACCCTCTAAGAGGTAAATCGAAGACACCAGAGTACATATTTGATGCTCCTCTATTGCATAGAATATGAACTTTCATATACACTGTTGTTGCATGTGTGCCACGCATCGTTATGATTCATGCATAAAATATGCTTGCTTTCAAAATTGCATGGAAAATGCCCCCCATACTTGCATAGAAGATGCATTTTTATCGCACTTTCTTGTGCATTTTATCTCACTCGCACTATCTTGTGCACTTACATTTTGTATCTCGCTTGCACTGTCATGTGCATCTTGTGGTTATATCTCACTCGCGCTGTTTAGCGTATCGCACTGTCTAGTGCATTTCAAATCACTCGCGCTGTTTAGTGTATCGCACTGTCTAGTGCATTTCAAATGACTCACGCTGTTTAGCGTATCGCACTGTCTAGTGCATTTCAAATCACTTGCGCTGTTTAGTGTATCGCGCTGTTTAGTGCATTTCAAAATCATTCGCGCTGTTTAGCGTATCGCACTGTTTTGTGCATCACATCATCGCGCTATCTTGTGCACCTCCATCGCACTGTCTTGTGCATTACATTTCAATCGCGCTATTTTGCGCATCGCGCTATTTTATGCATCTCACTGCATTTTGCATTACATCTCATTCGCGCTATTTTGCGCATCGCACTATTTTGTGCAATTCATCATTCGCGCTATTTTGCGCATCGCACTATTTTGTGCACTTTACTTGCATTGTACGTGCATTATATCGCGCTATCTTGCGCACCTTACCTGCACTTGTTAGTGCATTACATTTCATTCGCGCTATTTTGCGCATCGCACTGTTTTGTGCATCTATGCCACATCGCATTCTCTTGTGCACCTGTATAGCACTGTTTTGTGCATTCACTCTTGCATTGCACTGTTTTGTGCATCTTGTTAGCACTGTCTTGTGCATTCCAACCTGTTTCGCACTGTTTTGTGCATCTCCTTAGCATTGTTTTGTGCACTCACTCTGCATCACATTGTCTTGTGCACACTGTATTTTTGCATAAATCTTGGATTTTCAAAACCGGCTTCGCGTAGCGTATAAGTCCAATTATCAAAGTCTTCCTGTATATCGGTTGCATCCTACCCCTGAACTACGCTGGTTTGATTCCTTGCAAAGGGATACGTAGGCAGCCTGTGGGCACAACCACTAATTCATTTGTATTTTTGTTTGTCCAAGTCTTTGGCCTCGTCAAAAATGGGTCGTCTCTGGGCTTTGACATTCACTCCCGTCATTCTTATGACTTCCGAGTTCTGTCAAAGAGGGGCAACTGTAGACACCCCATTTTTGACCGTCCTCAAGACTTGGGCATTACTGATGGTTTGCTCGGTGTTGAAAGATGTGCAGGGCACAGGTCCGGTTTCTTCAGCAAGGAGAGGGGCAAGTCTTTCAAAACACTTTGTTTAGAGGTTTGGAATTGAAGAAAAGAGGAGAAGAAGGAAGAAAACAGGTTGAAGAAGAAGATCGGCACAGATCTGGGTAGAAGGGAGTCGAGCAGCCCTCGCTGAATCAGGCTTATTCAATTGCATACTTGGAGTTGAGCTATGAGGCCACCACCATTGGAAAGAAGACTTCCGGGGCTTCATTTTTCATTCAAGAATCTCCTAGAGCCAAGTCAGGGTGGAGGAGATATGATTGGTTGAAGCTGGGCATCATCCCGGTTGGATCGAGTCTGCGCGACTTCACGGAAAAGGGCATAACTTTTTGCACAGGAGGAATTTTGATACAAGGTTTGTGCCATTGGAAAGCTCACTTCCGGGGCTTCGATTTGCATACCCACCGGCACTTTTTTGACCTCAGAATCATCTATCGGCACTATATTTTGCCGACCGGCAACATATAGTGCCGACCGGCACTTTATTTTGGCCAATGATCAAATTTTCTGGCCGGTTTGCACCCTTTGCACCCTCCAAGCCTGGTGCATACCAGCTGTGACAGCTGGGATGCACAGAACCAGATCCACGTGCATACATGTGCCTATTTTGCACCCTTTAACCACCTTTTGGCCCCTTTTGTGCACCCTTTGCTCAAGGCTTCTTGAGGAAGCCTTGAACCCTTGTCTTGGCTTCCTCAAGAAGCCTACCAGCTGTCCAAGCTTCTCCAATAAGCCTTGACCTCCCCTTAGACCCCTTTGACCCCTTGAAGCTTGTCTTAGAAGATTAACATTGCCTATTTAAAGAAGCCTTCTTCTCCTTTGTCTAGCGTTGGTTGTTTTGAAGCAAAAAACCAGATATAGACATATATATCTGAGATAGATACATACAACCTTCCATCTCTCACTATATCTCTCCCATTCAACCTCCAAACACCCTTGTTCTTGGGCCCTTTCTTCACCAATCCATAGCACCACCACCACTACTCCATCACAGCAGCTTGGAGAAGTTTTTCAGAGGCCAAAGGTGCTGCAACTCAAGCCAAGAAGCAACAAAAAGGGAAGTCTTCAAAGGTAAGATCATTTTCCCACTTTTGTAGCACATTCTTGTCACATTTTTCTACCCTATTTGCTTACTGTTTTGGGCTCCGACCCTAACTGAAAGGGGCATTCTTTTGAGCTATTCTTCATGTTCGTTTAAGGGCTCAACCCTGTTTGAGCCCTCCATAGTGCACTTGCTTCAATACCTCTTTGTATGCCATTATTTTGCATGCTATTTAAAGGCTATGTGTGATCTGTTTTTGAGCATAATGTAAACTGTAAGTAGGCTTTTTTTGAGCCCTTCTTCAACATTGAAGAGGGGCTCAACCTTGTTTGGGACCCCCATGTATGACTTGCTTCATTACCCCTCTTTGGTCCCCTTTTTTGCATGTCTTTTTAGCCTACCATGCTTCTGTTTTTGGGTCTTCGACAGGCTTGAAAAGGGTCTTAGTTTGACCCTCTCTACATGTCTCATGAAGGGTATTTGGCTGTTTGGTCCATCCTTTTGGTACTTCATGTTATACCTCTTTGTGGGCCTTAATCTTGCATTGCATTTTGAGCATGTGTGTATACTGTTTTGGGACTTTTTATATACTGTAAATGTTCATATTTTTGGTCCCTCTTCAGTGTTTTAGAAGGACATTTTTCTGTTTGAGCATTGCATCTGTCACTTGCCTCATTGCCTCCCTTGAGGAGCCATTTTTGCATGCCATGTTAGTCCCACTTGTGCTTACTGTCTTGCCATGCTTTGTACTATGAACATGCTTATTTTGGGGCTGTCTAGCTGCTGTCTTCATACTTCATGTTCATATCTTGCATATTTGATATAGCCATAAGCCATTTCACGTACCTAGTTTTGCATTTCGGGAGCGATTCCATGCATTTGGTTCCATTTCGCCATGCTTCGGGGCTGTTTTGCCCCTCATTTTGCGGCTGAAATTTGCATGTTTTGTATGCCATATTCCATGTTATGCCATGTCTCATCAGAGTGCCATTTCGTGCCGTAGGCGCGGTCCTCGGTTTGCGTGCCCGTGTGCACGCATTTCGAGGCATCTCATTTTTCATCTAACGGCCTCTTATGTGGGTGCGGCTGAGGCTCTCTCATGTTAGTGTAAGTCCATATTGCATTGCGTATGCCATTTCCTCGATTTGCGTGCCCGTGTGCACGCATTTTGAGGCATCTCATTTTCATCTCATGGCCGCTGATTTTGGCATGCTTGCGAGTTATCCATGTTAGTTTAAGTCCATCGTTGCATGTTGTTGCATGCCATGTTTATTTACATCTTTAGGTTGAGAGCCTAGCATACATTGCTCATTTGCATGTTCATGTTGCATACTTAGCCGCCATGCCTAGGTTGCATTTCATTGAGCATGCATCCCTTCCCTCTTGAACAATCATGATAGGGGTTGGGGCCCTTTGATTTGTTTTGTGCTTGCATTCCATTTGATATCAAAGTTGCTAACTTGGCTTTCGGGCCATCATGCATTGAAATGCGTGATTGATGGCCCGGGGGTCGAGGGCCATGCTCCCTTGAGTCCATTACATGATAGGGAGTGTGTCCATGCATACATTTGCCTAGAAATTCAATGCCTTGCACTGCTGGTCTGCTGTTGCTGTCAAAACTGTCTTCTGCAGGAATTTTGTGCCGACCGGCAGTATAGAGTGCCGACCGGCAATGTATTTATTGCCGATAGCTTCATTTCCAGCCGGTGGACTTTATACACGGCCGGTGGACATTCTATCCAGCCAGTGATGATCCTCAGGATTCAGGGAGCCTGTTCCAGGACTTTTTCAATTTTCCAGAGAAGCAAGACAGTGAAACAGAGGCAGCAGTGCTATGGCGCGGGTTTTCCGGGCAAGTCGGATTCGAGCATGCATCGTTCGCGCATCCCGAGGCAGGGCTGGGGCCCCCTTTCTCTTATGTTGTTATTAATTTGATAATTAGAATTTTCTGTAATAATTAATTTATTTATTATTCAGACTGTAATACTTATTTGGTCCCTCCGAGTGAGGGCGAATTTGTAATAAGTGTGCGTGAGTGGGTGTATGTCTTCCAACCCCCATTTCTTTCCCCCTTTTATTTACCTGCTTACAATGGTAGATTAGGGCACGTTTATTTTAGCATACCTTATGCTACGCATGCGTGCATTCATGCATTTGTTTACATGCATCGGGCTCGGCACATCACGCAAACTGCATCGTACTTTCAATTCCAAATTGAATATGTGGTAGTTGCTGCATTTCATGCGCCATGCTTAGGGTAGCCGAGCCTGTCTAGATTACATCCCTGTATGTGATGCATTAGCCACTTAACATGAACTAGGTCACGCATGTTTGCTAACTAGTTTCTTGTTTTGGCGCGGAGTACGATGTAAGTATTTTACGCTTTAGCATACCACATGCGTGTGAATGTTGCCATGACAGTATGCTTGCCATGCGGCTAAGTGCTTACATGAGATAAACTGTTTGAATGCCTGTGGGTGGAGGTTGGATTGCTTGAGTTGGAAAACTCGTTGAAACCCGTATTTTAGCCTACTTGCGAGTAGCAATTTCAAATTGTTTTCAAAACAAACGGATATGCAATGTTTGTTTCCAAATTAGGCGATCTAGTCTATACTTGTTTGCTGCGCGCATCACATAGTAATTCTAGGTTAATAACCGGAATAAGAGCATGTAATGTTTTCAAAGTTGGATATCATGGTTAGTAGAGGCCGGTCTTCGGACCGGGCGAAAGGGGGTGCTCATAGCTGACCTTCCCCGATCGTACCCAAGCTCCCGAGCCAAGACCACTTTGGTGATGACGGACACGTGGCCTTTGGCACCGAGTCAGGGTTTCCTAAATTTCCCATTTTAAAAAAATATTTAGGTGGCGACTCTGTAATCTGGCAAAGCAGTCCATGTTTGGCACTTCTTTTCAAAAATCATTTTTTCTTCAAAACGATTTGCCAGAGTTGGACTCTTTGGTTCAGATTAAGAACCGTGACACGAATCGAGTCCGAACTGTAGAGCAAGGTCCAAGGGCGCGTCTACAGTATGGGGTAGGGGTGTTGCTGATAGCACCCGACAAGTCCCGTATCCCTCTAGCATTTAAACTTCGGTTCAACGTCTCAAACAATGAAGCAGAGTATGAAGCATGCATTGCTGGTTTAGAAGCCGCCCTAGAATTAGGGGCAAAACGGTTGGACGTCATCGGGGACTCAAACCTTGTTGTATCCCAAGCGAAGGGAGATTGGAAAGTCAAAGAAGAAAAGATGATACTCTACCATCAAACCCTGGACTTGTTGATTCCTCGGTTTGAGAAGCTGAACTTCTAGCATGATTCATGAGCCATGCATTGATTTAAAGTTTTGTTCTAAAAACAAAGAGGATGTCTATACACCCAATTTTTTACCGCCCTTAAAACTTGGGTGCTACTGATTGCTTACTTGGTGATGAAAGTTGTGCAGTGCAAAGGTTCGATTTCTTCGGCAAGGAGAGCGTCGAATCCCAACCTTACACCCCTTTTTTGGACCAAAACTATTTTGACCAAAATGATTTTTAGACCTTAAAACCCCCTCTTTCAAAATATTTTCGAAACAAAGTTCCTACGATGTTCTGAGGCTCGCATTTCGTTAAATGTTGCGTTTTTCAGTAAACTGAGCACGGAAAAAGTGGAAATGAATGAAAGAGAGGTGAAATATTTTAAAAAATCTTTAAAACATCTTGTTTAGAGGTTTGGAGTTGAAGAAAATTGGAGAGGAGAGAAGAAACCAAGTTGGGGAAGAAGATGGGCATGAACCGTTAAGGGAGAGTCGAGCAGCCCTCGCTAAATCAGGCTTATCCTTTTGTACACTTGGATTTCAGATATGAGGCCACCACCATTGGAAAGAGGACTTCTGGGGCTTCATTTCACACTCAAGAATCTCCTAAATCCGAGTCTGGATGAGGGAGATATGGCTGGTTGAAGTTAGGCATCCATCCGTTTAAACCAAAATTGAGTAGTCTTCACTAAAATGAGCATAACATTTTGCACACTTGGAATTTTGATGTGAGGCTTCCACCATCAGAAAGAAGACTTCCGGGGCTTCAGTTGAGACTCAAGAATGACTTGCAAAGGAGTCCAGATGAAGGAGTTATGCCCATTGGAAGTTGGACCTGGAGAGCAGATTTTTCTACTGGCCACTGGTGAAGTGTGCCGGCCATGGACGATGCATTGCCTGCCAATGATGATCAATGCCGGCCACAAATGATCCTTTCCAGCCATGAATGATCCCCTGCCGGCTACTAGTGTCAAAAATTAGATTTTTTGCAGATTTTTACCTCCAGCTATTTCCAAATTGCTCCAGCTGTCCATTTGTTGATATTTTTGACCTGAAGTCATATATTTCTATATATAGAGGCCATTCTCTATGGTTTTCAAGGTTGGAAAAAGTTTGGGAGCCTCTCTCTCTACAAATCCTCTCTCTCTACAATTCTCTCCCTCAAGATTTCTCTCTCTCTTGAACCTTTGTGCATACAAGTAGAGATATACTTCTCCTTTACGTATACATCCTTGACCAAAGTTGGCTATCTTTGGGCTGAGATTCCTTGGGACCTTCTTTGAGTTTTAGAAGGGGATTTTAGCTTGATTTGGCACCTCATTTGTGCCTAAAGTGTGCTTGGCTTCAAGAGGTATAACCTTTACCCTTTAAACTTGTTTTGCATAACTTGTTTTGCCATCTGTTTGTACTTTTTTTGGCCTGGTTTTCAACTACAAAAACCTCCATTTTTTAGGCTTAAAAATGGTGGTTTGAGGCTATTTTCAGTTTGGGGGTGGTCCACCCTTCTTGTCTCTTTGCTTGTTAAGCTTTTATGCCATCTTTTCATCACTTTCAAACCAACTCTTTTGGCCTTTTAACCACTGAAATTCAAAGGTTTTTCAGTGGTAAAAACTTTGTTTTGAGGTCCAAAATTGGAGGGATTCACCTCCCCTCCTTGTGTCTTGCTTTCATGCCTAGTTAGCTTCATATGTTACCATGTTTTTCTAGCTTAACTTAGCTTATTTCCAACGTGTTTTTGCCTTTGATTTGGGCTACTTTAGCTCTGTTTTGAGCTGTTTGTGTTGTATGAGTAGTCTTTTGCATGGTTATAGTGTAACCCCATGTTTTAGCTTATTGTCTTAGCTAGTTTTGTCTTCATTCTAGCATGTCTTTCAACTGATTTTGGGCTATAATAACTCTGTGTTTCTGGGCTGAAGCTTGGGTCCAAAGGCCATTAATGGTTGAGGGGTTGATAGCCTTTCTTTGTACCTTGTTTTGAAGGCCTTTGCCCTTGTGTTTCCTACCCTTGCATCATCTTTTTCAGAGCTTTTAAACACTATTTTTCAGAGCTATCTCAGTGGCTAAACACATGTTTTAAAGTCTAAAATTGGAGGGGTTACCCTCCCCTCCTTGTGTCTTGCTTACTGGTCTAACATGCTTCATGTTTTAGCCTATTATTCTAGCTTGTGTTAGCTTAATTTCAGAATGTTTTAAGCTATATTTTCGGTTGTTTTACATCTATTTTGGGCTGGTTGTTGCTTTTGAGCTTTGTATTGCATAGTTGTAGTGTAAATTCCTTCACTAGCTTATTGTTTTAGGCCTTCAAACATGAGTTGCTTGAGTTGGTTGCATGTTGTATTGTCATTTTGCATGTAATTTCAGCATACATAGCCCTATCACATTCTCATTTGTTTCACTCTTTCAATTGCTTTTGAGAGTTGTTTCAAGTTTGGGATTCTTTAAGCTTGAGATTGAGATTTGTGCTTAATGGTTTTAATCCTCTTTTAAGGGTTTCTACTAACCAAAGGCATGATCTCTCTCTTGCCTTAAATCATCCCTTGGTTGACACTTCTTTCTCTTTAGAGGACTCTCACCAATGGACTAAATCAATTAAAGAATGAGTTGGTAACTTAAAATGAGTAAACAAAAGTGACAAGTAAAACTTGAGCAAGATAAGCATGTTGTATTACATTGCATGTGTTCAATCAGACATTATATTGAACACAAGGAAGATTAGAGCATTTCATACTCAAAGTGATGCAATGAGCCAAATCCTCTTCACTAACTTGTATTGCATGTTGTTTTGGCCCTTGATTCTAGTACTTTTTGGCCATGCCTTAACCTGATTTTGTGCATGTTTTGGACTGCCTTAGCTTTGTTTTTGTGCCTCATGGTCGAATGATGCATGCTATGCATGGTTGTAGTTCAATATCCATGCCTAGCCTTGAGTTTTGTAGCCTCTTGCATGCTTGAATAGAGGTGTTTGCATGTATCGGCATCATTGTATGTGTTATTTCAAACCTCATACTTGTGCCATGTTCCCATGTTTTCCCCTCCTTAAGTGCATTTGAGAGTTGTGCGTGTTTGCCTCATTTTCAGACCATTGCATGAGCTTCATTTCCATGACTTTTGAGCCACCATTTTAGTCCATATTCGCTACTGTTTTGGTCAGCATAAGGACTGTTTGGGGGTGGTTTGGTCATTTGAGCATCGCTTTGCATACCTCTAGTGTAATCCACTTCACTAGTTTCGGTATTTAGGCCACCTAGCATGCATTGTGTGAGGTATTTGCATGATTCGGGACCCTTTCGTATGTCATTTCAGAGCTGGAAAATGCGTTGTCGTATGCTATATTACATGCTTGTCATGCCTTGGTAGAGTTGCACTTGGTGCCTTAGTTTTGGTCCCTTGCATTTGGGCATGTTTGCATGAGTGTTGTTGCTTCATTTCATCATGTTTGGCCACTGATTTGGATGTGGCTGAGGTCCATCCATCTTGGTTTAAGTCCATCTCGCATTGCATATGCCATATAGTCTGTTTTGTTGCATGACTGACCATTGCATTGTGTATGCCTTGATCATCTCATTGATAGTCTTCATATGTGCATTGTGTATGCCATGTAACGTCATGTGCATTGAGTGTGCCATTCGTAGTTCATAGCATTGCGTATGCTAGTTGCACCTTTGCATGTCATTCCTTGCATGTTTGCATGTCTTAGTTGCACTTCGTTTAGGATTGCATAATAGTTGTTGCATTGTGTATGCCATGTATATTGCATTGTGTTTGGAATAGGGTTTAGTCCAAACACGGGAAATGAGGGACGTTTCGTACTCTAAGTGACGAAACGTGCCTCGATTCTCGATCGCCGACACTCCGGATTACCCATGATGGAGTTTAGGCCTTGTTGTGTTTATATGTGTATTCATTTTACATCGAGTCATGCAATTTGACTCCTCGGCCATCATACATCAAGATGCGTGATTGATGGCACGAGGATCGAGGACTACACTCCCTAGGGCTTATGCAATGACGGGGAGAGTGGTCGTGCACACATATGTTGAAAATACTTTGCCATGCCCCCTTCTTGCTCTCTGTTACAGCAAACCGGAAACCAGCAACAAAAATTGGTCAGCAGCCTTCTGGAGCTTTGTACAATGTTCTGGAACCAGTTGCAAACAGAGGCAAATCATGGCATCGCGATGGATTTTCCGGCAAGGTGACTCGAGCATGTGTGCATTCCTTATCATTCAAGACCGAGCTGAGGCAGTCCATTTCATATGTTTTGCATGCTAGCTTATTTATTTTAATTAATTTGTTAATTAATTAGGGTTGTATAATAATTAGTTGTAATTCGTTATTCATTCGGTTGTGTATTATTTATTCGGACCCTCCGAGGAGGGCAATGTTGTAATAAGTGTGCGTGTGTGTGATGTATGTCTTCCAACCCCACGTCTTTCTCCCTTTTATTTACCAGCTTATGATGGTTAGTTTTAGGACATGTTTCAATTAGCATCTATATGCTCGTATGTTTGCATTCATTCATCTGTCTTGCATGTACCGGGCTCGGTGCATCATACTAATTGCATTGCGTTTCAATTCCGAGTTGAATACATGTATCGATTGTTGCATCTCAGATGTCATCTGTAGACGCGCCCTTGGGCCTCACTCTACAGTTCGGACTCCCTATTGTTGTCACAGTTCTTAATCTTGAACCAAAGAGTCCAAATCCGGCAAATCGTTTTGAGAAACAGATCTTTTGAAAAGAAGTGTCAAACATGGACTGCTTTGCCAGATACAGAGTCGCCACCTAAACATTTTTTTAATGGGGAAATTTAGGAAACCCTGACTCGGTGCCAAAGGGCACGTGTCCGTCATCACCAAAGTTGCCTCGGCTCGGGAACTTGGGTACGATTGGGGAAGGTCAGCTATAAGCACCCCCGCTCGCCCGGTCCGAAGACCGGCCTCTACTAACCATGATATCTGATTTTGAAAACATTGTGTGCTCTTATTCCGGTTATTAGCCTAGATTTACTACGTTATGCGCACAGCAAACAAGTATAGACCAAATCGCCTAGATTGGAACAAAATATTACATGTTTGTTTTGAAAATAGTTTGCTACTCGCAAGTAGGCTAAAATGCAGATTTCGCCACCCTCAAGTGGGCTTTAGAAAAGATGGTTTTGCCACTATCAAGTGGGCTTAAAACTCACAGTTTTAATGCATTTATTCCAATTTAGGTAACCTGACCTCCATCCACAGGCATTCAAGCAGTTATATCACATAAGCAGCTAGCCTCATGGTAATCATGCTATTATGATAACATTCACACGCATGCGATATGCTAAAGCATAAAAGCTTACCTAGTACTCCAAGCCAAAACAAAAGCTAGTTAGTAATCTATGCGTGATCCTAGCTCATGTTAAGATGGCTAATGCAACACATACAAGATGCAACTACAATAGGCTCGGCTAATCTACAATGACATGTGAAATGCTACAACTAACACGTATTCAATTTGGAATTGAAATACAGATACAGTTAGTATGATGCGCCGAGCCCGGTGCGTGCAAGACAAATGTATGGATGCACGCATGCATTGCATAAGGTATGCTAATTTAAATATGCCCTAATCTACCATCATAAGCAGGTAAATAAAAGGGAAGAAAGACGTGGGGTTGGGAGACATACACACACTCACACACACTTATTACACAATTGCCCTCGCACGGAGGGACCAAAAGAATATACAGTCCCCAAATAGTACAGTTCAAATACAGAATAAATTATTACAAAAATTCTAATTATCAAATTAAATCGAATGTAAAAAGAAGGGGGGCCTCAGCCCTGCCTCGGGGTGCGCAAATGATGCATGCTTGATCCGTCTTGCCCGGAAAAACCCGCACCATACCACTGCTGCCTCTGTTTTCACTGTCCTGCCTTTCCAAAGCCTGCCAAAGTCCCAGAATAGCTTCTATGCACACTGCTCCACACCATCGGCTGGATGAAATGGCCACCGGCCATGTAAAATGTCCATTGGCTGCTTATGAGGTTGTCGGCCACCAATACATTGCCGGTCGACACTATTTACTGCCGGTCGGCAAACAATTCCTGCAGAATCTGGTTTTTGACAGCAACAAGGACAGACAGTGTATGACATAGAATTTTGGGCACATGTAAGCACGGCCATGCCCCCTATCATGTATGGGACTCAAGGAAGCATGGCCCTTGGTCCTTGGGCCACCAATTATGCATTTGATGCATGATGGCCTAAGGGACCAAGATTGCAATTCAATGTAAAGATGCATGCAACACACAAATGAGGACCAAGACCCTATCATGTCCAAGTCAAGGGCCTTAGTGACATGAGAATTGAGACGTGTTTTGTCACTTGAAGTACAAACACCTCTCATCTCTCACACTTGGTTTGACACCCCAAACCAAGTAATACAATGCATGTTATGCAAACATGGCTTAACAATGCAACATGATACTAAAATGCAAGGCATGCCAAATGCTATGCAACATCATGTTAAGTATACAAAATGCTAGAGCATACGAGACGCAAATGCAATGCAAACAAGGACAAATCATGTAATAGAATTATCATGCTATCGCACTTAATGAAGCAAGTATGCAAAGGACATGAGACAAACATGCAAAAGTGGGCTTAAACCATAAGGGGGCAGACCTCAATCCACCCCAAAACAGTGGCCAAAAATGCCTAAAACCATGGACAAAATGTTCAACAAGCATACAAATTAATGGGCCTAAAGCTGAGGCACAAAAGAGGGTACTCCACTACCATTAGCAAGACCACCCATGGCATGAATCAAGCAACCAAAACAGATGTTTAGCATGTAAAACAACCCCCCAAAGCCCCTAATATGGCAGCCCAAATGCCTTAAATATGCAAGCATGCACAATGTCCATTTCAAAGCACCAAAGACCAATGTTTCAAAGCATGAGAGGCATGACAAATGCAAGCATGTAGGCATGGATTAGGGGCTGAAATATAGCCTACAATGATGCCAAATCATGAGAAGAAGCTAAGTTAAGCATGCTAGTGATCTACACAACCAAGGCTTATGAGCCAAAATGCAAGGCAACTATACCAAGCATGCCAAACATGGCAAGATCAGTGACTAACAGACCTAAGGCATGACAAATCATGACCAAAAACTTCAATAATCCAAGCTAAAACATGAGGATATACAAGACTAAACACATGGCACATTTCTAGGCAAAGTAGAGCATTTCAAAGCAAGTATAAGATGCATGCTAAAGGCTACAAATCCAACCAAAAACAGAGATATAACATATCATATGAACGCCAAATATGCTCTGAAATGAGGCCAAAACAAACCAAGTAGGCATGCTCCCTTATGAGCCAAAACAAAAGGCAAAAGAGGCACAAAGGGGAGAGGGGTGTCCCTCCCCTATACAAGACTTCAAACCACTTTCATCACCACTGAAAATCCACTGGATTTCAGTGGTGAGAAGGTCAACACAACAACATAAGCAAGACTTAAGGAAAAGGGACCAAAAGAGGCCAAACAAGGCCTAAGAGGGAGATTTCGACCCCCAACCACAAAACACCCTTAATGAAAGTTCTTAAGCATAAAAATATAAGACTTTTCCATGTTAAACACAAAGCCTAAATCAGCAAGCAAGACAGGTAAAAACTTGTTGCAAAAAAGGGGAATCTAAAGTAAAGTGCTCACCCTTGAAGAAACCTTGAAGAACAGTTGGTCCAGCCACCCTCTATTGATCAAAATCAGTCCAAATGCTCAAGAAACAACCCTCCAAGCCTCCCAATCTCGAGCTAAGGTGTGATAGTGTGTGTATGAGTGCAAAAGTAAGGTAAAACTACACTTTTAGGCCTAAGAACACACACACAAGAGGAGAGAGAGGGAAAATCTAGAGAGAGGAGATATATGGCAGATATATAGATACACAAGCTCTGGTTTTTTGGTCAAGAATGGCCAACCCCTCACCAAGGGAGAGATATGATGCTTATATAGGCAAAAACAAACCAAGAAGCTTATTGGCTAAGCAAAGGAGAAAGGGTCAAGAGGTGCAAAGGGGTCTTGGCTTCTTGGAGAAGCTAAGACAGCTGGCCAAGCTTCTCCAAGAAGCTTGGCCAAAGGGTTCAACCTTCTTGAAGGTTTGGGGGTTCAAAGGTGCAAAGGGGTCATCCCTGCGCATGGGGAGTGGTGCGGGTGCATTCCAGCTGGCACAGCTGGCATGCACCATGCTCCAAGGGGTACAGAAGGGTCACCGGCCAACCAAATAGGTCACCGGCACAATAAAGTGCCGGTCGGCTAAACATAATGCCGACCGGCCATTGTTTTTAAGAAACCATGGCCGGTGGTACACATATGCAGCCGGTGATGGTAGGGGAGGGCCGGTGGGCTGTGGGGATGGCCAACAAGCCATTCCCTACCCTTGAAGGCAAAAACGCAGGTGTTTGGTGCCAAAACCGAACACAAAGCAGTCGAGTCAGGAGGTCCTGAGGCAAGGCGCGCAGCCGAGACCTCCGGGAACTCGAGACGAACACGAACATGGATAATCACCGAGTGTTCAGACGGTGACGTCCAAGTCTTGAGGACGGTCAAAAATGGGGTGTCTACACCATCTTAGAATAGCCGAGCCTATTATTAGTTGCATTTTTGCATGTGTTACATTAGGCATTCCAGCATAGTTAGGATTCATGCATGACTTCTAATTAGCTTCTTTCTTTGGCTTGGAGTACTCGGTAAGTATTTATGCTTTAGCATCCTTGCATGTGTGTGAGTGACTGCCATGATAGCATGCTTACCATGAGGCTATGTGCTTATGTGATATAACTGCCTGAATGCCTGTGAGTGAAGGTTGGGTTGTTTGAATTGGAATAATTCGTCGAAACCCATGTTTTAGCCTACTTGTGAGTAGCAAAATTCAATCCATTTTCAAAACAAACAGATATGAGATGCTTTGTTCCAACTTAGGCAATCCAGTCTATACTTGTATACTGTGCGCATCACATAGTAATTCTAGGCTAATAAACCGGAATAAGAGCATATAATGTTTTCAAAACTCGATATCATGGTTAGTAGAGGCCGATCTTTGATCAGGCGAGCGAGGGTGCTCACGAAGTGACCTTCCCCAATCGTACCCAAGTTCCCGAGCCGAGGCAACTTTGGTGATGACGGACACGTGGCCTTAGGCAACGAGTCAGGGTTTCCTAAATTTCCCCCAAATAAATATTTAGGTGGCGACTCTGTATCTGGCAAAGCAGTCCATGTTTGGCACTTCTTTCTAAAAATTTGTTTTTCAAAAACGATTTGCCGAATTTGGACTCTTTAATGATTCATCGGTCTTGCATTGCACTCTGCGAGATTAGATACAGGATCGTGACATTGAGTCCTAAACTGTAGTGAGCCCAATGAACAAAATGGGATTTCCTCCCGGGGACATTCGGGGACGTCTATAGTTTCTAGCGACTCCGCTGGGGAGTTAGAGAACTTGACTCGAACTCATGATATCTTGTTTTGACTGCACTTATGTGTTTCTTTGCATTGCATTTGCATTGGTGCGCCTAGGACACCGTGTTTACCATCTGCTATTCCTGAACGGTTTGATGGAGGCTCGCTTTGAGAAGCGTGCCATAAGGCTGACCGGTTACGGGCTCTGCCACGATGGGAACACAAACCCCGATTTTTAACGGGGCACCCTTTTTGACCATTCAACCTAGTGCATATTCGGAATCCATAGTGACCATTCCAAGCTAGGACAGGTTACTTACCCAATTATAGGTTGTTTGAAACCGCTGCGTGCGTAGTGAAACCCTAGCTCCTGACAAAATAGGACAGGGAAACCCTACCCTAACATAGGGGTGTTTTGGCTCTCACTTGTTTGCTATGTGCTTTTAGAGTGCGTCTCTACAGGAATGCATGTATCAGTTTACAAGTTTGGGTATCAGGCCTGCGGGCACCAGTTCAGTATTTTGGGAATCAGTTATCTGTGGGTATCAGATTCAATTTTGGGGGCAGTGATTTGGGAACAATGATCAGTGTCTGAGAACAGTGTATTCAGCTTATCAACTGTGTTGTGTGAACATTCCAAGGATGGGGGTATCACCATTTCATCATCGAGAGGCCTACAAGCATCCGAAGTCTTAGGATCAGTTAAAATGGGGTGTCTATAGACCTTTTCTATCAAAAAACTTTATTATTATCGTCAATGGGTGTTTGGGAAGTTGTTATTTTAGTAGGCTAAAATTTTTGTGTTTGGGAAGATGATTGGTTTTTTTTTTTTTTTTTTGGTAATTGGATGTGATGTTTGTGAGAGAAAAAGTAAAATACATATGAGTTTGATGTGACATTTTGTTTTATTAGTTATTTTAGCCTATTTTGTCTTTTTGTAAATTTTAGCCTAAAAAAGGCTAAACTAGCCCTTGCCAAACACCACCTTAAACCATCCAATTCAAAAGTGACACGTGCCAGGCAAAGGGTACTATGTGGTATTTGATAAGATAGTGAAGAGTTCCACCTTTAAAGGTGCCCAAGTGAGCCGCGAATGTAACTTCAACCAGTAAAGATAATAAGCAACATGTGAGAGACATGTAAAGGAGGAGTTAACAAAGAGCAGGTGCTAGCAGTTACACAAGCATGAAGAAAAGATTGTGGCCCTAAGAAGTAGCGAAAATGGAGGAGATCATGGTGAAAGATATTAGCATAACTCATTCGAAGGCATGAGAAGAATACTATAAATAGATGAATGTAGAGACTAAGAAGGCCCCCAACCAAATCAAGCTTTACGTTTTTGTCAATTTCATTTATCTTTACAGTTCAGCACTTTAGTTTTATGCAATGCACTTACATTTTGTAGGAGTAGATTAACTTTGTAATCCTAGAATTCGGTCAGTTTAAAGCTTTATTGTTGCCCTTACTAAAGATAACATTTTGTAATTGTTTATTCAATTAATCAATTAGAATTTCTTCCCAGTCTCTCCCTCTCATTATATTACTATGGGAGCCGAATAATTGGGGATGTAAAGAGGCCGAATACACACTTGGAGAATCAGGATATATATTTTATTCGGCCCCGTCTTGTACGAGCCAGATGTCAAATATCTTAATTGGCCATAGAACCAGTTGAGCGAGGAGCCGAGTGGGAATTGGCATACGACAGAAGAAGCCGAGTGAACAATCACACGGACGATTAAGAGTGGGCCTGACCTTGAGGCCCAAAAGTGAATATAAATAGAGGAGCATCAGCCAAAAAAAGGTATCTGAGAGAAAACCCCAAGAAACTTAAGACATAGGCAAAACGTGAGGCATATACTAACTTGTCCGCCGGAGTGCTAATTCCAGCACTCTCGACCGGAGTGTTAATCCCTTTTCAGGTGGCAATCAGAGGATCAGGAAGGTCCTTCAGGATCCAAGAGTATTTCCAAACCACTTCACCACAATTACGAATTTAAGTCAAAACATTAGCTCATCTTTTCAACACGACATAGCAAAGTCTTCTTCATTGAGGCTAAAAGAAACTTAACACAATCACTTGATAAGATTGCCATTTATTATCTATAAGGACTATTCAAATCCTTGCTGGCATACTCAAATTACATTTCTAACCTTCGAAGTGTCAAAAATAGTCAACATATATTTTTTGGCATAGCCACGAGACCATTTTTATATTGAAACTACAGTTTGAACACGTTGCCAAGGCGAAGAACATCTAGATAATGAAGATGTTGAAATACAAGAAGAGGGTTTTTTGCTTCGAATGGAAGCCATAACTAACCATCCTTCGGCTTCTAGCCTGCATTTAGATGGCCATCAACAAGTAAAAGAGGATCCTCACCCAAGGATGGATACATCTACTCAACATATTGGCGATTCGCAAAGCTAAACTTATGAATATGCACCCTCTCATGGCCAAACGCTTGGTTAGAGTAGTTGGAGCAACAGTGAACCACTAATATTCACTCTTACCATGTCAAATGAACAATGGAGTGGAATGATGTCCACAATGAGCCAAATAATGACTACAAACCTAAAAAAATAGTATGATTCATTTAGTGCTTCACTTATTCAAAGAATTTGTAGTATGTGGGAAAATATAGGTCTTGTCTCAAGTAACAGGAGCCCTACTCAAACATCAAACCTAAAAACCTAAAAAAATAGTATGATTCATTTAGTGCTTCACTTATTCAAAGAATTTGTAGTATGTGGGAAAATATAGGTCTTGTCTTAAGTAACAGGAGCCCTACTCAAACATCAACCCAATCCAGGGCAGTTCCTAGTAGTAGTCAAAATAATGGAGAAAATAGAGCAAGAAACACTGAGTCTTTTTATGAACTAGTTAGACCTACACCTCTTATTGGTTCAGGGCCTTACCGAAGAGTGTTTAATGCTCAATAAACACATATTGTGTATGGAGACCCTTAGGTGTTACCTTTAAATGCATCTAGTAAGACTACTCATGGTATTGTATAGGCTCAAACACAGAATACCACACGAATAGTGACAAATCTAGTCTTCAAACCTACTCTCGAGGAGTCAATGGAACCTTTTAGGCCACCACTTGTTCCATATAGGGAAGAAGACATTATAGCATATGAGCAGGCACCAAATCCTACGATATATCCTTTAGGCCAAATGTATGCACCCTATGTGCAAACCATGCCAAATGTGCAGCCTCAAGCCCTTAGGCAACAAGTCCACCTAGGATATGTGCCCTATCAGGCTCAACAAGGTGTCCGTAATGTTAATCCTAGGGACCAATTGCTTAAAATAGTGCAAGAAGTATGTGGTCCCATGGCTCAGGGGATGCAACACACCAGTTTATAGAAAATCATACCCTGATTTGGTAGATAGGCTACATGAGTTTCTAAGGGAATAAAAAATCCAAATTTCACCATGTTTAAGGGGGTGGAAACTAGTCAAGTGTAGAACACATTGCGAGGTTCATAGGGCAGTGTAGGGAATAAACAAATCACGACTATATAAAGCTTCGATTATTCCATAGTTCATTGACTAGCCCAGCATTTGCTTGGTATATCACTCTATTACCTAGTATGATTCAAACTTGGCCACAAATGGAGGAAATGTTTCAGGCACAATTCTTCCAAACTGAGCCAGAGGTTATAATGGCTAACCTAACAAGGTTAAGCCAAAGACCAGAGGAAAAGGCTACCTAGTTTATAGCCAGATTTAAGAAGGCCAAAAATAACTGTAGGGTGCTCCTTCCAAAGTTTGAGTTTGCTAGATTGGCTAAAAATGGCAAAGAGTTAAGGTTTCAAAAGAAGTTTGATGCAATGGATTTTAGAGACATAGTCGATTTGACTTATAAAGTATCTGTGCATGAATCGTTGCTAGAAAAAGAACATAATCGCAATAATTCCAAATATATGACCTGTGTGATAGCATGCACAAGCAAAGGGCATGACACCGAAAACCTTGCCAATGATGGTCGCCGCGGTCACCGGCATCAGAAAAGCGATGAATCAAGCCGAGGATATCCAATTCTCTGTTGCAGATCAAAGACCGAGCGTCATGCATAATGAGCCCACACATCCGTCTTAAAGCTTGGGCTTGGCCGAAGCGAAACTGGGGCAAGATTTCTTCATTGCGCTCGGATTCCATCAAAGCTTGGAAATCTTCGAAGGTAGGACACACCTCTTGCCCGCCAAAACTAAAGACATATGTTACCGGATTCCAAAACCTCGCCGCGGCATGGAGAAAGGGAAGATGCAGCGGAGTGCGGCTCAATGTGAATAGTGCATTCAAGCCGAAGCCCCAAAAGTTCAACTTTTCTGAGCCGTCTAAAGTAGCAGTCCAAGCTGCGAGATTTTCGATGAGGAATGCCTCCATTTTGATGCAAAACTGAGATGAAATGAAAGAACCACGAAGCTGGAACTTTTATAGATGATAAGGCACTGTTTGGGGACACGTGTCGAAAATCTAGTGGTTGCCAAACCAGGTGGTCGGCCGACCACCTTTTCTGGTAGGCCGACCACCCTTTTGGTCTCCAAGGCAGAAAGCTTGTCGGCCAGCTCTCTCTGGTGGTTGGCCATGGAGAAAATTTGGTTTTTGGTCTTGTCCCAATCTCTAGAAGAGGGCTCCTAGCTTTTCCATGTGTTGGGAGTGTCAAAGGCCCGCATTTCCCTCTGTTTTGGATGCATTCCACCGTCTGTTTTCTCCGAAATGCATTTGCTTATCGAGTTGTTGTTAAGTCTTGCTTATGAAGTTGTTGTTTTGCTTATCGAGTTGTAGTTTTTCTTATCGAGTTGTTTTGTTTATCGAGTCATTAGGTTTTGTCGAGTTGACGAGTTTGTCCGTTGAATTGTTGTTTGTTTATCAAACATTTTCGTGTTTTGCTTATCGAGTTGTAAACTTGCTAAGGTTTTGTTGTTTCTTAGTAAGTTAGGTTGTTTAGTTTGTTGCGTCGGTTCACTGCCTGACTTGGTGATACACAATGCTCAATTTTCATTCAATCTCATTTTTGTGCAAAATGATGTTATGCGATGCTAAGAACATAAAATACAATACTTTTTCAAAAAGCTGTTTCATTCCATCATGCTTCCTTTGTTACAACATTTTACAACAACGGTACAAGTTTTTACAGAAAATAAAACTGCCTAACAACGTACAATGTGCTACAACTACTAGTAAAAAAAGGCAAATAAAGCAGGAACAGCTGCATCAATGCTATCAAGCACAAGAATAAGAGGCCCTCTTCGTCCTCTTCTATGGAACAACCTCTGTACCATCATCATCATCTGAATCAGAGCCGCCGTCCTCGGAACCCTCCTTTGTATCACCTCCACTATCAGAACAAGAACCAGAGTCACCCTCTCTATCAGCGGATCTCTGACTAGGGATGCGCAGGCTCCTCCTCCTCACTAGACTCCTCCTCTATGACAGGTGCTCTGCGTCCGCCTTGGCTGCGAGTCGAGCCCCCTTTTCCAGCTCCTCGAGAGGGCCTGGATGGCCCAGCCTGTGGCTCAGCCTGTAGTGGAGGCATCTGAAAAAGAAAAGTGCAATTTGAATACATTAGCCAATATGTATATTAGATGCAGAGACAAGAAAACTACATGCAGTGGATGCGTACGGATATAGTATATGAATGTGGTATGTGTCGGATATGCTCTACACATACAGTCAATCAATGCAGTGAAATGGTCGAATTCGGCATGTCATCAGAAGTATGATAAATGCAAGAAAATTGAAAAGTACCAGAACGCCGACAATGAACAGCTGTGTCTGTCTCTGCAGGACCATGCCCTCGAGTGAGACCACCAACCCGAGCAACCCCTTCGTATACTCGTTGGGAGGCTGCAGACGCAAATGCAAGTTATCATTAAATGAATGAATGTCCAAATATCTGAGTGATAAATCAAAACTATAAAGCATACCAGTGGCGAGTCAAGGTCTCTGATATATCGGTGATCGGGCAATGGAGGCTCCAAGGGAATCGAGTAAGATGTCCCATATCGCCACTCTGTCAACTCAGTCATAATATATGGCCATCCAGCATGATGGTGAGTCGGAGGAATCGAAGGAACCAGTCCAGTCCCACCTCTCGATGTGCCGGCCCTGCTAGTCGAAGGAGCATCTGTAGCCCGGACTCGACTCGATGATGGCATGCCAGCAGACCTCCTCGTGGGAGTGCAGACACCTGTCAATGGGGGCATCAAGTATGTATGACGGTAGGTCGCATACTCCCCCTCCTCCAAATGTAGAACTACATCAGTGCCCAGCATAGCCAAATCAACCTCCTGGGGAGTGAGTCCCTCTGTGGACCGCATGTCGTCCGGAGGCACTACGGGGACACTCTGCTCGGGGTAGCCCATCGTCTGGCACATGAAACGGTCCCCCAGAAACCAGGCCCTGCCAACTGGCCCCTCAAATAGGATCCTGTACCAAGAAGCGGCCCACCTCCCAGGAAACTGAAATCGGGTATCTCCACCCAAGGGCACCCAGGGCTGCCATGTGATCTGCAGATAACCGATGCATAAGCCGATTAGAAATCGTAAATGTGTAAGATGAATCAAAGATGAAAACATGGAGAACTGAGAGTTCTGAATTACCTCGATCGTCCGCACCGTATCGAAGAACTGTCGTAGGTAGGGCAGAGTCTCCCGGGCTCTCGGCCGATACTGGCCCTCAAATACGAGTGAGTAAGGGATCACAAGAGGCGCCTCCACCTCGAGCTCTGGGGCTAGCGTTGAAAAGTATGTGAAAACCCATAGCTGTGGAAAATAGGGCAATAGCCATCAGAATACATAATGTACAGAGAATGCAGAATGCTGAGAGCAGAGTGCAAAGTACAGAATGTAAAGTGTGCCGTGTGTGCAGTGTACAGATAATGAAAAGCAGAAATGTAAATCAAAAGGGCAGAAAGTACCTCCCAGGCTCTCCAATAGCCGCCGACTATGTTCCCCCGCCCGCGGGAGGTCGCACTCATGTAACAATAAAGGGTAGCAAGGCCGGCGCCACCCCAATCGTACTGACTGACCTGTGATAGGTCCACTAGAGCACTGAGCAAATATAGCCCCAACTGTGTTCCCCCTGTCGGAGAACAAAGTAGTCCCTAGGAGGAACATCAAAAACCCTTGAGCGTACTGCTCTATCTCCTCGAGAGTCTCATGCACAGTCTCTCTGAAATGTGTGGAAAACCAAGTATACCTGACTCTGCCCGAAGATCTGTCAATCGGTAGACGAGCTCCCAACAGATAGATCCAGGCGGCCTCCTACTCGCCCATATCCTTGTCATAAGGGACTGGTCGGCCGGCCGAATCAAGGCCAGTCAACATCGCAAAGTTGAACGGGGTCATCGTCATATCCCCGGTAGCTGAAAAATGGAAGGAGTTGGTGGTGTCCCACCATCTCTCTATAAGGGCGCCCATCAAGGTCCTGTTCGTCGGATAGCGTGATATCCCCATGCAGAAGGGTCCAAACCCTGCCTAGTCAACCAGTTCACAAACGGTCTCCGGGAGCTCCGCGTACCTCTCCCTAGCAATGATCGAGCCATAGCCTTGTGTAATACGGGAAGATACCTGCATTCAGAATGAACACATGTATTCAGTTTCAAAATGAAGGTATGAACTGTGTGCAAACCAAATCAGATACAATGAATGAAATGAATGAGTTGTGTGTTCAGAATTGAAGTGTGTGAGCTGCGTGTTCAACATGAAGCATTTGAGCCGTGTGTTCAGATTTCAAAAACTGTGGGCTGTGTGTTCACCTCAAGAGTTTGAGTTGTGTGATCAGATTTCAAAAATTGTGGGCTGTGTGTTCACCTCAAGAGTTTGAGCAGTGTGTTCAGATTTCAAAAAACTGTGGGCTGTGGGTTGTGTGTTCACCTCAAGAGTTTGCGCTGCGTGTTCAACTTTCAGAAAATGTGGGCTGTGTGTTCACCTCCAAAGTTTGGGCTGCGTGTTCAACTTTCAAAAACTATGGGCTATGTGTTCATAATCAAGAGTTTGGGTTGCGTGTTCAGATTTTAGAAAATGTGGGCTGTGTGTTCACCTCAAGAGTTTGAGCTGTGTGTTCATAATCAAGAGTTTGGGCTGCGTGTTCAGATTTCAGAAAATGTGGGCTGTGTGTTCACCATCAAAAGTTTGGGCTGCGTGTTCAACTTTCAAAAAGTGGGCTATGTGTTCATAATCAAGAGTTTGGGCTGCGTGTTCAACTTTCAAAAACTGTGGGCTGCGTGTTCACGATAAAAAGTATGAGCTGCGTGTTTAGAAATTCGAGTGATTGAGCTGTGTGTTCAAAATACAAACAGAATGCTATGTTATAGACTAAGTGTTCAGACCAAGCTGTGTGCCAACTCAACGGAAGTCTGTGTTGTGAGATATGTGCTAAAATAAGTAGAAGTATGGTGCGCAAATGTGTTCAGAACGAGCGGATAAGCATACATAGCGAAAGCATGAAATGCGCAAGAAATGCAGAATACATTACAGAAAATGTAAAAATAAAGTACGTACCTCTCGTGCCTGGTGAGAGAGGTGGGACTCTGGCTCCCGTAACAGCAGGTCTACGGGCGCCCGGCGATCAAAGTCGGTGAAATGGTAGAAAGTACTCGGGGGAAGGATGTGCTCCGGAGGGTCGTACCTCTCGGGATCAAAGGGGCGGATCCTTGAAGGCAAGGACATGATGTCCGGCTCACCCTCGGCACCTGGAGGACCTCCACCGTGAGGAAGATGACCCGCCATTTCGAGAAATCTGCAAAAAGTAGCAAAAATGAGCAAAATGAGCCAATATTGGAAAAAGTCAACAAAAGCCAACTCCCGAGAAAATGTTCCAAACGTCGAGACAAACTTACCTCAAGTGGTGAAAATGGAGAAAGAAGCTCTGAAATCAAATTTTAATTGGTCCAAAGTGAAGAAAACTGAAAGATTTCGCAAAATAACTTTGCGTGGGGCGTTGGAAAACGCGTATAGAGCGCAGATCTGAGAGAGAAAATGGTCTAGGAAGCAAGAGGGACTAATTTTGGATGTGAAGGTGGGAGCAAAAAGTGCTTTGGCCAAGTATATTTAAAGAAACAAGTGCAAAAGGACCAAACTGTCCCTGTTTTGGACAGGTGGTCGGCCGACCACCTTTTCTGGTAGGCCGACCACCCCCTTGCACCAAACCTGGTCGATGGCTCTCTAGGGTGGTCGGTGGCCCTCCTAGGTGGTCTCCAATGCCTCTTTGTTCTCTCTGCAAATTTTGGTGGTGATCGGAGTCCCCGGCTCTCGAGAAAGTACAAGGAAAGTGCACTTTTCGGCGCGAAATCCCTCCACGGGAACTTCAAAGGCAATCTTCGATGCGCATGGCCCGTCGTTACTCGCCAAGAGCAAGGTGTATCCTTTTTGAGTACGTTGCGACCCCTCCGAGATAAATCGGAGGTTGCGTTTGAGTTGCCCTCATCGAAGCTTACATTTCTTTGCTCGATGTTTTGTTTCAAATATGATTTTGAAGTCGCACTTATCCTGCATTGTTATGCATGCCACTTGCATTGTTATGCACGTCACTTGCATTGTTATGCACGTCACTTGCATTACTACGCACGTTTCACCGGCTTTGTCATGCCCTTCATGCATAACTTGCGTTGTCACGCACATTTCCTCTCGCATTGCGATGCACTTTTCCATTGGCATCTTGCCTATCCGCGTTTGATGTAACGTTGAACATATGTTGCTAACTATGTTGTACAGAAAACGCAACATAGAATGCCTTTTTAAAATTTTCAGAAATAGGGTCCCCGCTCGAGCGGACCCATGAGGTCTGCAAAAGTACTGGATGCATCAAATTTACGCTCGGGCGTGAAGTCGGGCGCTCGAGCTGAAGGTTTGTCTACATAGCTCCCCGCTCGAGCATGAACTTCCCTGCTCGAGCGGACATCAAATTTTCTGGAAAATCCAGAACATGTTCTTGAGCTTCAACTTGATATTCAAAGGCTCTAAATGCATGCTCTTGGCTCAATCTTCGCATATACATATACTACTATGGTATAAATACCAAATTACATCATTTTGAAGCTCAATTCCACAAATTAATCACATGCATGTCCCAAATTACACAAACTCGTTTCCAACATGACACATTCATGCATTCAACACTTATACCCCTATGAATTGTACATGCATGTGACATCTTACTCTCATTCTCAACTTACAGGGTACAAATGGTGATTACAAACATGAGCTTTAACCAAAATTCTACATGGGTCATGTATTTCAAGCTCAGCATGCGAATTCAAAGCAATTACATACATGCATGCATACATTGACCTTCAATTCAACATGATCAACTCAAATCATAGTCTAACTCACTAATTAATCTTCAACCCACAAAATTACAACTCAACTCATGAATCAAAGGGTTGATTACTCACCTAGAAGCTCAATCTCCCCAATGTATGCTTAATTCTTGAGTTCAACCTTCCAATTTCTCAAACTTGAGCCAAACACATAATTTTCCCTCTTGTTCCCTCTCTAGCCGACCCTCTCTCTCTCTCTTAGAGTTGATTTCAGCCAAATGAACACAAAAGAGAAGAATTGAGAGTGTAATGGCCCTAATATAACCCCACTAAGTCACATTAATTTAATATTAGATATTTGAGCACTTAATTGATTAATTAAATCAATTTAATCTAATCCGAATCAATTTCCAATTAAATTTCACCGTAGGATCTAAAAATTACGCTAATCACAATGGCGCAATCAATTTCGGTTTCTGTGGCCGATAGGGCCTTCAAGTTAATTTCCAAAGCAGATAATCAAGCAGATATTCCTACGGTGAATAGATAGAAATTCAAAACCACATATTTTCACATAATGGCACACAAAACCATATCAAACACATAATCACATTTAAAATAAGGACCAATTAGCATAATACAGAACAGGGTAATCACAACATTAGAGTGTCAAATTTGGAAAAAAATACACTAAAGAGTTTTTTAGTGTCATATCATACTTGCTACGTTAGAGTTGTTGGTCATATAGGCTAATTAAACAAAACAAATAGATTAAAAATTAATCAGTTAACTTACATAACATGAACCACGATTAACCGAAATACAAATGGAATTGCAATATAGAAAACAATGGAGCAAATCAAATTCTGTGATTTCCAATTGTGTTATTAAAATGGGTTAAGACGTCACCTTGATATAAGGACGAATGGTTGATTGGGTGATAGATGATGGTCACTAGTTGGTTGAGTAAGAAAATTACTGAGAATGGAGTTTTCCTTTATTTTGTGATTTGAATAATTTCGTTGAATCAAGATTTCATTAATATGATGACTCTTAAAATTTAAAAAGAATCCTTGTGAATTGGCAAATTTGATTGGTTATATGTTAGAGATGGCACCTTGACTTTTTTTTTTTCTTTCCTTTATTTTATTTTATTTTATTTTTTTTTTTTGTGGAAAAGTATTTTGAAACAAGTGGAATTGATGAGAACTAGAATGCTTTTGAAAGTTTCATTTGAAAGAAAAAAAAAATTTTGAAAACAAGAGGAATCAAAGAGGACCGATGTTGGTTATTGAAAACTTAATTGAAAGTAAAGAGTTATGCATGATTGCTAGTTATAATGATTATGTGTCTTGTTATTAGTGCACCGTGTGCTGTGTATATTAAGTAAGACTCATTTTCTCTTGTATGCTAAGTTTGTTTGGTAGACTCTTTTCCCTCCTTTTAAGTGTTGAGCCAGAAATTCTTGGGTGTGATTCTGAGAGTTTGATTATTCTTGGGGGAAGACGTGTTTGAATCCTTGTTATTGAGTGATTTGACACCAGCTACATGTTTGGCCATAGTTGACGTAAGTTTTATGTATGAACTGAGTTGCCATACCGAGGTTCTTTGACGATTGAGTCTTATCCGAGAGCCTATATCTAATGGGAGACTCCCACTGGGTTTGATCGAACCGTTTGTCATCTTGGAGAGAGTTGGAAGAGTGACTCACCGTATCGTGTCTCCTTGTCCAAACTTTACTTGGGTAGTTAGATACCTGTGATAACTGAGTTTAACTCTTCTAGAAGTGGTTTTGGTGTCCATTTGTCATTGTACCATTCGAACCTTTTCATTACCTTAATTTCGGGGACGAAATTTCCTAAGTGGGGGAGATTGTACTGGCCTAGGTCAAAACCCGACCCTTTTTGCCTTTTTGTTTGGAGTACATATTTGTTACGGTTGAGTTATACCTTACCTTATTGAGCGTGGCCTTGTTTACCTTTGGATTTGTCCCAAGAATTTAAAACAGCTTGTTCTTCATCTGAGTGGTCGCGCCCGCAACCAAGTTTGGTGTCCTAGTGTCTTGGCCTACACAAGTGATCGCACTCACCAAAAAACAACCTCCAATACTTTTTCCTACATAAAACCCCTAGCCTATAATGCTTCGCCGCGAATAGCATGGTTTCGCCCCACAATCAATAGGTCGCACCTGCAGTGTATCTCATCACACTCACGATCGTGTTTGTATATAAGTCAGCAGTGCGCATGAAAAGACACTTTTTCAGCTTCTCTCTCTCTCTCGCTTCTCTGTCATGTTTGCTATTTTCGAGTTCTCAAGCCTTTCAACCCTTAGATCTGTCTATTTAGAGTTGAAATCTCACCCTAGTTCTTAATACATAAATGTAAAGCGTGTCGAGGGCTTTCTTTTGAGATGATTGGTTATTGATTTTGTTGACGTGGGTTTTACGGATTTTCTCCTCTTTGCATCAAGAGGTAGAGATTTCTCATTTTTTTGTTAATTTAGTTGTTGTACATGGATGTGTGGTATTTAATGTTGCATAAAAACAACATTTTATTAGAACTTTTCGAAATCTGTGTCAATAAAAGTTAGGGTTTTGAGTTGGAGTAATGAGTAATGTGATTTTTTATTTAATTCGATTGATTGATGCTACAAGAACATTTTTGTGATGTTTCATATAAAAAGCCCTAACTTTAATTAAGGAATACATGTGATGGGTCAGAGCAAATGTTATGAAAGTGTTGAGTTGTGTGTTAGCATAATGAATTGGAAATGTGATTGATAAAATGAGTTATATTGGATAAGACTAATTGTGGAAGATTGAAAATCATTGAATTTAGATTATTGGAAATAAGGTGTTGGTTGCAATTATATTGATAAATTGCGGATATGAGAAGTCGAGTTGTGAGTCATGGTTAGGCTGGAATTATTGAAAATAATGAGTGATTTTGGAGGTGCGACAATTAATGTATTGTTAAATGAGATATAAGTTTTATTTCTCGTGTTGGAATTGTAACAAACGAAGTATATCATCAATTGAATTATATTTTATATGTTGTTTAAAGATATCTATTTTGAAAATTGGTGGAGGATTGCGTTGCTTGTTGTAGAATAACTATGGAATTTGGCGAATTGAAATTTTATGTGTTATTTAGTCATGTTGTTGAGTATGTGACTGAAAATGATGTGAATTGTTGAGACATGTGGTGTAAGTGCTATATAGAGGTCCCAAGTTCCTTCTGGTTAGCATCCAGTAAAGTGGTTTACACTTCGAATGATGGGTCCCAAGTTCTCTCCAGCTAGTGCCTGGTAAAGTGATTGCTCTTTGAATCATGGGTACCAAGTTCCTTCCAACTAGCGCTTGGTAAAGTGGAAGATTGTGGCTTGACAAAGCCGAGTTGTCTTGTGATAGTTTTGTTTTCTTCTTAATAAAGTACATGTGTAGTGATAAAAGGGATGCACTATTTGCTTTCCGTACTTGTGGCTGATAAAACATAGGAGTAGGTGTTGTTATTACTGTTATTTATATTTGAGTATATGTTGTGATAGGTGCCCCATATTCCTTTGTGCTTATGGCCATAAAATATGAAAGATGTTTTGAGAGTATTGTGATTTGGGGTGTGACTTGGTAGATTATTGTGAGTTACTTGTAATTCGCAAGATTGCATTTTCTCTTATGCTATTCTAGTGGGTCAACCTTAAGAAATTAGGTATATTTTGCAAATGGTTTGAAAATATCAAAAGTGATGGATTTTTATAAGTTTTAAGAAACAAATGGAAGTGGAGGATTTTGATTGTTTTATGGAAATGTTAATTGAATGGCTTTGGAAGAAAAGTATACCTATGTATATATGTATATTTTGGCTATCAAAAAGTCAAACACTATTGATATATGTATCATGTGAAGTATTCATGATTTTATATATATATATATACTGTAGTATATTAATTACAATTATTGAGGTCCCTACTTGACTATATGTTCATCCCACATTGTCAATAACTTTTTAAGTACCGGGATAGAGGATTCTTTGGATTTGAAAAGCTCGTTTTGTTTCAATCATATGGCCATTTATATAGGGAGCATGCCATTGCATTTGTAAACCGGTCAAGCCCTTTTTATTTGTTTCATTGTAATTGTAAGCCTAAGGGCATCTTGATCAATGTAATATAGTATTGCATTACATATATAGATCCAGAAGGGATTCATTGTTTTATTATTTATTGTAGCTTCGGCTTTTATTATGATGGAAACGGATTTTAATAATATATTCAAATAATAATTTTCAGGGTGTTATAGAGAGATATGAGATAGTATGGAATTTTTTGTTTTAAATTTTACAGTTAATTTGCGGGCGGCTCAATTTCTACAATTTTTTGCGCAACTTACCCGCAACCCGCCCGAACCCGAAAATACATTAAAAAATAAACTCACATCCAACCCTATGCTCCTCTCAAAAGAGCCCAAAGTCCTTCGGGTAGGACAGGATCAAGCAAGTTGTGTGAGTTGGATAACCCTGTGCCCCACCCGTTTTATGAACTTTCTTGACAGATTCCCATGCAGACTTCAAAGAATACTTCCTATAAGATGAAGGGCCCAAATCACATCATCATCATTTGTTATGAACTAAGGTTACAAATGAATCAAGCCAAGCCAAAAGTTGCAAGGCTTGAGTTTAGCTCGTTTGTTTATCGAGCTCGATTATCCAGCTTGAGCTCAGCTTAGCTCGTTAAATTAGTCAAACTCTAGCTCGGCTTGAAGTTCGATAATAAAAAAAAAATTTACTATTATTTACATTATTTAAATGTATAAATACTCCCTCCGTCCCAAAATAATGGTTCCTTTTGGGGAATCTAACTTTTTTTGATAGTACAATTATCATATTTTAAAAATATTAATTTTTAAAAATTACCCTTTGATAGTACATTTTTTTAGAAATATCAATTCTTATAATTGTACTTTTTGTGTTATTAATGAATTTAAAGGAAAGGCAAAATACTAAATTCATATTATTTTATTCCTTGATTTTTGAAAATTGACTAATATTTTAGGGCAATGAAAAATGGAATAAGAGACTAATATTTTTGGACGGAGGGAGTAATATATTTATATATTATTTAAATTAAAATATTATTTATATTATTTAACATATAAATAATAGGGAGATTGACCAATCATTCCCATATTTTGGATTTGTAATCCATATAGTCCCATATTTTTTCTTATGATCCATTTATTCCATTCGGATGTATAATAACTCATTTGCCCTCCACATTTGTCATGACCCGAACCCGCCCCCAAGGGTTAAGGACATAACCGGCCAGTAATCATGAGATTACCTACGGCCTCAAACCAGACCGGACATAAGTCGTCAAAGTAAAGGGGGCCAAACGGAAGCAAAATTTAAAACTTTATCCATAGAGCTGTGCTTACGTGGCACGTCATAACAAACCATACATAAACATGTTAATAACTCACTTCAAAAAATATAGTAGCATAAGGTTCTGTACAGACAGGATCATTTAAGTCTAAGTCAACCCATGAAAACTATATACAACAGATTCAAAGTCTTCGCCAACATGACAAAATATAAATACATAACAAAAGGGCAAAAACGAGTCTCGTGCGTGAGACGCAAGGGCTAACTCTCCAAAACCTTGGTTGTTCTACACAGGCTTCACTGAGGCTGGGTCTGGATCTCTCTTGGCTCACCTATAAACACATGAATGAGCGTGAGTGAAAGCACAGTGAATAATATCAATTAAAGAAGATGCATTGGAACAATATAGATCAGATGGCCTTAGGCCCAATTCATATTTCTATCTAGTATGTAAATAAATATGGATCAAGTGAGTTCGGTTCCAAATACTTTGAACAGCCTCGGGCCCAATCCATTAATGTCAAACTGGCCTTTGGCCCATTTGTCTTTCATTCATGTCAGACTGGCCTCTGGCCCATTCATACTTTCATTCAGATCATACTGGCCTCTGGCCCATTCATTCATTTATGTCAGACTGCCTTTGGCCCATTCATTCATTCATTCATGTCAAACTGGCCTTTGGCCCATTCATACTTTTATGTCAAACTGGCCTTTGGCCCATTTGTTTGGCATAGCAAACATTGTCCACCAATCAAATTAACAAACTTATAAACTTACATAGAAGTAAGCAATTGGACAATAACATATTTCAAATATCTTTGTCAAGATATTACTCACATTGATCGGTTGGTTGATTTGCCCTGGAGCTTGACCCTACACATCACATAACACATATGGGTCACAAATGGTTCAATCCGTTCCTTAATTCACATATTCCTCTTTAGGCTTCATTCTTATCTCTTTAACTCAATTACAATGCTTAATGTATGCTTAAGAGTACTTAGAAGTGAAAGAGAACAGAAAACGAAACACAGAATGCCTTTTTAAAATTTTCAGAAACAGGGTCCCCGCTCGAGCGTGGACTTCCCTGCTCGAGCGAAGCCATGAGGTTTGCAAAAGTACGGGATGCATCAAATTTACGCTCGGGCGTAAAGTCGGGCGCTCAAGCTGAAGGTCTGTCTACATAGCTCCCCACTCGAGCATGAACTTCCCCGCTCGAGCGGACACCTTGTCTACATAAATATACTGGGAGCACGAATTTCACGCTCAAACGGAGGTTCTCTCGCTCGAGCGGACATCAAATTTTCTGGAAAATCTAGAACATGTTCTTGAGCTTCAACTTGATATTCAAAGGCTCTAAATGCATGCTCCTGGCTCAATCTTCACATATACATATACTAACATGGTATAAATACCAAATTACATCATTTTGAAGCTCAATTCCACAAATTAATCACATGCATGTCCCAAATTACACAAACTCGTTTCCAACATGACACATTCATGCATTCAACACTTACACCCCTATGAATTGTACATACATGTGACATCTTACTCTCATTCTCAACTTACAGGGTGCAAATGGTGATTACAAACATGAGCTTTAACCAAAATTCTACATGGATCATGTATTTCAAGCTCAACATGCGAATGCAAAGCAATTACATACATGCATGCATACATTGACCTTCAATTCAACATGATCAACTCAAATCATAGTCTAACTCACTAATTAATCTTCAATCCACAAAATTACAACTCAACTCATGAATCAAAGGGTTGATTACTCACCTAGAAGCTCAATCTCCCCAATGTATGCTTAATTCTTGAGTTCAACCTTCCAATTTCTCAAACTTGAGCCAAACACATAATTTTCCCTCTTGTTCCCTCTCTAGCCAACCCTCTCTCTCTCTCTTAGAGTTGATTTCAGCCAAATGAACACAAAAGAGAAGAATTGAGAGTGTAATGGCCCTTATATAACCCCACTAAGTCACATTAATTTAATATTAGATATTTGAGCACTTAATTGATTAATTAAATCAATTTAATCTTATCCGAATCATTTTCCATTTAAATTTCACCGTAGGCTCCAAAAATTACGCTAATCACAATGGCGCAATCAATTTCGGTTTCTGTGGCCGATAGGGCCTTCAATTTAATTTCCAAAGCAGATAATCAGGCAGATATTCCTACGGTGAACAGATAGAAATTCAAAACCACATATTTTCACATAATGGCACACAAAACCATATCAAACACATAATCACATTTAAAATAAGGACCAATTAGCATAATACGGAATAGGGTTATCACAGTCTTCCCCCATTTAGGAAGTTTGGTCCTCCAAACTTATTTTACCTTCGTCGGGAAACAAATGTGGATAGCGTAGTCGCATTTCCTCCTCTTTTTCCCACGTGGCATCCGTCCCATAGTGTTCTTTCCATTCCACTTTCACCATTGGGATGGACTTGCTTCTCAGTTGTTTCACTTGCCGGTCAACGATTCGTTCCGGCCATTCGGCGTACTCCATATTTTCATCAATAGCTACCTGGTGATAATCAATCACATGAAACGGGTCTCGGAGGTAACCCCTCAGCATCGACACATGAAACACATTATGGATTTGTTCAAATCCCGATGGCAAAACAACCCTATAAGCAACTGGGCCAAGCCTTTCCAGATCTAAAACAGCCCAATGTAACGGGGCGACAACTTGCCCTTCTTTCCGAACCTAACTTGGCCTTTCATTGGGGATACACGAATAAATACATGGTCACCGACCTCATACTCAAGGGGGTATAGAGCCATTGAAGGGAGAAGCATGGGTTCCTGAAATGGAGAAGTTATTTAAAAATTTTCCTAGTACCAACACCCAGAAGGTGTAATTGGCAACATTCACACTGGATGACGACATTCATAGGTGGTGGGTGATAATCTGAGAAAGTAATCCAGGTTTGGCTTGGCCTAGGTTTTTGGATTTCTTTTATGACAAGCATTTTCCCCTTAGTGTCTGAGATTGCAAGACCACAAAATTCTAGAGTTTGACACAGGGTAACAGAGTAGTAGCTAAATATGACCGTATTTTCACTGAGTTGGCTAGGTATGCACCTCACACTGTCAATATCGAATACAGAAAAGCTAGAAAGTTTGAGAGTGGGATTCGTGGACCGATACAAGACTGGGTTAATATGCTCAACATGCCGACTTATGCCGAAGTATTGGACAAAGCCATCTTGACAGAAGCTAACTTCAACAGATATCAAAGTCCAGGAGAGAATCAGAGAAAGATGAAGAATTAAGACAATCGTCGAGCACTATTTGATGCCAAGAAGAAGGCGAATGTGGGCAGTTCAAGCAACTCAAATCAAGAAAGTGGTACCAAGCCGACGTGTACAAGTTGCGGAAAGAAACATTGGGAAGTTTGTTATTGGGCATCTGGAGCATGATTTGAATGTGGTAAGATGGGTCATCATGTTAAGGACTGTCCCAAGACAAAGGCTAAGAAAGAAAAATGAGCACACCTCGGGTTCTATACAGAATGGCAATGTCGGGACAGATGAGGCAGGGTAGAGTCTTTATAGGAGACACTCAAGCCGCCGAGACAATAGTGTCAGGTATACTTCCTATTTGTGCTCAAGATGCATATATATTGATTGATTTGGGTTCTACACACTCATTTGTGTCTACTAAGTTTGCCGAGAGTTAGATAGAGAACTAGAACCCCTTAGTTATTTAATGTCTGTCTCTACTCCATCTAGAAAAACTATGATTGTTGTATTCATTTTATAGAGCATGTGTTGTTATGATTGAGAATGTTGAATTATAGGTTGATTTGATGCCATTGAACATGACACATTTTGATGTTATATTGGGAATGGATTGGTTAGTAACAAATCATGCATCCATTAATTCTATTTCTAAAAGTGTCACTTTTAAACCCCTACACCAAGCCAAGGTTACATTTCAAGGTAAAGAAGTAGTATCCCCATCTTACTTGATTTCATCCATGAAAGCTTATAAGTTGATCCAAAAAGGATGTCAATGTTATTTGTGTGGTGTACTAAGTAATCTGAATACAAATATTGAATTGCACGATATCCCAGTTGTTAATGAATTTCCAGATGTTTTTCCAAATGATTTGCCTGGCCATTTGGTGCATAGGGAGATAGAATTTACTGTTGATGTTATACTAGGAACATAGCCTATTTCCAAAACACCCCATATGGTGGCCCCAGCTGAGCTCAAGGAGTTAAAAGTTCAATTACAAGAGTTGTTAGATAAGTGTTTTATTAGGCCGAGCACTTCACCTTGGGGAGCGCCAGTTCTATTTGTTAAGAAAAAGGATGGCATAGTTCGCCTTTGTATTGATTACTGAGAACTAAAGAAGATAACCATTAAGAATAAATATCCATTGTTGAGAATTGATGATTTGTTTGATCAGTTACAGGGAGCACGAGTCTTTTCTAAAATTGATCTCAGGTCGGGTTACCATCAACTCAAGGTTAAAGCCGAGAATGTTGAGAAGACTACTTTCTAGACAAGGTATGGCCACTATGAATTCTTAGTAATGCCTTTTGGAGTAACAAATGCTCATGTTGCATTTATGGATTTGATGAATAGGGTCTGTAAGCCATACATAGATGAGTTTGTAGTTGTTTTCATTGATGATATCTTGATATATTCCTAGAGTAGAGATGAGCATGAGAATCATTTGACACTGGCCCTACAAATTTTGAGAGATAGAAAATTGTATGCTAAGCTTAGCAAGTGTGAGTTTTGGTTTTCAAGCATTTCATTTATGGGTCATGTGACTAATGAATAGGGTATTTCTGTTGATCCTAGCAAAATTGAAGCCATTGTGAATTGGCCGAGGGCAACTAATGTGTCTAAGGTTCATAGTTTTCTGGGTTTGGCAAGTTATTACAGAAAGTTTGTGAAGGACTTCTCAAAGATTGTAGTAACATTGACACAGTTGACTCATAAGGGAGTGGCATATGAATGGATCGAGAATAGAGAACCAGCTTTCTAGGAGCTAAAGACGAGGTTAGTCACAACACCAGTTCTTGTACTACCATCAGGTAATGAGGAATTTTAGATTTATAGTGATGCTTCACATAAAGGTTTAGCCTGTGTATTGATGCAATGGGGTATGGTCATAGCATATGCATCTCATCAATTGAAACCTTATGAAAAGAGAAATAGTCGAGTTTGTATCACAATGCTTGGGTTGTCAACAGATGAAAGCAGAATATCAGAGGCCAGCCGACTTCTTCAACCTTTGTCAATTCCTAAGTGGAAATGCGAACACATCCCCATGGATTTTGTTGTGGGTTTGCCGAGGACACAAAAACGTATCGATACAATTTGGGTTATTATTGATAGATTAACTAAGTTAGCACACTTTTTCCCCATTAAGACTACATTTAATGTTGATCGTCTTGCTTCATCGTATATGAATGAGATTGTTAGACTACATGGGGTGCCGATATCTATTGTTTCAAACCAAGATCCAAAATTTGTTTTTAGATTTTGGCAGTGTTTAAAAAGAGCTTTGGGAACTGAGTTGAGATTCAACACGGCTTTTCATCCTCAAACCGATGGGCAAACAGAGAGAATGATTCAGACACTTGAAGATATGCTCAAGTAATGTGTATTGGACTTCAAGGGCAATTGGGATTTACATTTGCCATTAGTAGAATTTGCTTATAACAATAGCATCCAAGCTACCATCGGCATGGCGCCGTATAAAGCTTTGTACCAGAGAAAGTGTAGCTCACCGATATGTTGGACCAAAGTAGGGGATAAAGCATTGATTAGTCCCGAGGAGAAGCCGATACAAATTATTTATAGGCAAGTGAAACAATTGAGGAATAAGTCGATACCAATGGTGAAAATTGAGTGAAAAGAGCATTATGGCAAAGATGCTACATGGGAAATGGAAAAGGAGATGAAAATCCAATATCCGAAATTGTTTTCGGGGCAAGGTAACTTAAGTTTGGGGAACAAACTTCTTTAAGGGGGGTAGACTATAACAACCCTCATTTCATCTCAGTCATGCTTATATGAATTTACATGAATTTGTGTTGTTAAGCTTACATCTGTAGACTTTGATTTGTCTTATCTAAGTAAAGGTTCCTGTCTTGTTTTGTATAAATATAAGATCCATGCTTTGTTCCTTTCTTTGTGTGTTGAACATAGGCCATTTATCTTTGCTAACTCATACCTAGGTCACACATTGGAACCTCTTACACCTAGACTGTTGAGCGTCAACACCCAGGATCATCTTCAAACCATCTTGGTTGATCTCTGCCTTCACCCTTGCATCATCTAGGCCGAGATGTGCATCATCTAGGTTGAGATGTGTATCATCTAGGCATCCGAGATCTTTGATCCTTGAACCTTACAGCCTTATTGTGCACCTTAGCCAACACCTATCAATCTTGTTCCATGACTTGTACAACCCAGGCCGAGGTGTGTCACACCTAAGCCAAGAGTTACTCCTTCTGGCCGAGATCAGGAAGACCTTACTTATCCTTTACGTGCCCGAAGCCTATGCTTTGATCTAGGATCATTGCCTTGTTAGAGTGCCCATGCCACCTTACTTGTTGTATACACTTTGACCTACCCTTGTCTTTTCATTCTAGCACCTTTTTTAGGAGACTTGATCAGATGATGCCACGTGACCTAATAGTAGGTTTAAATCAATTAGCACGACTATATAAAGCTTTGATTATTCCATAGTTCATTGACTAGCCCAGCATTTGCTTGGTATATCACTCTATTACCTAGTATGATTCAAACTTGGCCACAAATGGAGGAAATGTTTCAGGCACAATTCTTCCAAACTGAGCCAGAGGTTATAATGGCTAACCTAACAAGGTTAAGCCAAAGACCAGAGGAAAAGGCTACCTAGTTTATAGCCAGATTTAAGAAGGCCAAAAATAACTGTAGGGTGCTCCTTCCAAAGTCTGAGCTTGCTAGATTGGCTAAAAATGGCATAAAGTTAAGGTTTCAAAAGAAGTTTGATGCAATGGATTTTAGAGACATAGTCGATTTGACTTATAAAGTATCTGTGCATGAATCGTTGTTAGAAAAAGAACATAATAGAAATAATTCCAAATATATGACCTATTATAGGGACACTAATATGGTAATAGATGCTGCTAAAATTGTAGGCAAAGAACCATACGTATGTGATGCCTTAATTAAGAAATAAACCACAATAAATCATCAGTTTAAGAAGAAAGAATTTCTTAGAAAATATTCTTTTGACATTTCTGAAGCAGATTAGATATTGATCATTTGCTAGTAGTACAATTTCTCAAGCTCTCTAAAGGAGTGACTATACCTACTTCAAATGAATTGAATAGTAAAATGTATTAAAAATGGCATAACACTTGGTCTCACTATACTAAAAATTGTATTGTTATTCGAGATAGGATTCAGGAGCGTATCAATAAGGGTAGGCTACAATTTCAAGCCAAAGCTAAGAAGCAACGGGAATTGACAAAGACCCGTTTCCTGAGGTGAATAAAGTGGAAGCAAATGTTGAAGTTCAAGACTCAATCATTCAAGCTTTGGAAAGAGGTCGTTTTAGAGGTCTAAATGAATGAAATGAGGCACAAGTTAGCTTTGAAAGAAAGGAAGTCATCTCAAAAGGCTGAAGAAATTGGCTCTTCAAAAGGCCAAAAATAGCTTGATTACTCAGTGAACGCATGCACTTTGGAAACTTCAATCATCCAAAGGGTTTGCCCCAGGTGCAGGAAAGGTTACAACTACATCAAAGAAATACCTAAAAAGGTCAATCTTAGAGACTATAATCCAAGTTTCCTAACTAGAAGGCCTAGAAGCAGGCAGCACCAAAGCTATACTCCATATGAACCAGTGGCTTCCTCTCAAAGGATAACTTGGAGCAGAGGAAGAGGAACAAAAGGTTCATTCAGAGGTAGAGCCCGTGAGGATTCAAAAGCAAAATCCATGTACCAATCATTTAGGCAGAGACGACTTGAGAGAAGTCGAGAAGTTGGACCTACGAAGCCAAACACTCCTTACACAAGCAAAAGAAAGGTGCATTCGTAGGTGCTAGGAGTCCCTGATTGGTTTTTTTTGTAGTCCAGGCCTAAGGTAAGTCTGATTGAACCTCAGCAAAATTAGAAATTAAAGATGGTTAAGCCATCTCCTGTAGTGCCTAACCAGTGGTTCATGTTAAAAGATCCACAGAGTAGGTAGCCAGATTTGGTGCCCATTCTCTCCAAATCACAAAGGAGAAAGATCCAGAGGAAATTCACCAAGTACAAGAAGGTACTCCAAGTCCCTATAAAAATAATCCCAAGAGAGGGAAGAGTAAAGACAAAGGGGTTGATAAAGAGCATGTGAGATATAACTATGTTCAAGAAAAGATAGAGCAATTGGCTCGAAATCATGCTGAATTAATAGTGGAAGAAAATGCTAGTCTAGCAGGCATGTCGAAGGCCTTAATGGAAAGTGAACTTGAGTTTGAAGATTCAGAAAGCCAGCCAAATGGCTTAAAGAAAATAGAAGATGGTTTATTTGAAGCTATGATGGTTGAACAGACTGAGCCTGTAGATCTAAAATTAGTCATACCTATGGAAATAAAAGAAGGCCAAAAATCTAAAAGCAATTCAGAACCATCGAAGGGGTCAGAGGCACAAAATGAGCTAGTCCATATACAATTTGGCTCATTACCTACTATTAACATAAATATAGTGCATGTTTTACCTTGCAATTCAAAGAAAATCCCATGAAAAGAAGGAGTCAGATGAGGAGACTTCTGTCCCAGAGACTAAGATGGTGGAGGAGATAGACTCCGAGGAAATAGTAGAAATAGAAGTTCAAGAGGCTATGCCTTGTTATCCTTTTGAATATCCAACTCTAAGTATGACCCAACATATTAAACCCTTGTGCATCAATGCACATTTCGATAGAGTACTAGAGGTTGCTCTGTACAGCTTTTATATTTAGGGGTACTTACCAATTAGTCCTATTCACTAGACTTATTTACCTACAGGTCCTAACTAATAAATTTAACACTATAAAAATAAGATAGTGATAAATTTATCACTAAAAACTTATTCATAAAAACAAAGAGACTGATAAATTTATCACTATAAATTTATTCATAAAAAAAAAGACTGATAAATTTATCTTTATCACTTAATAAATTTATCAAATAGGACTTAATGGGTATTAAGTCTCCAAAGTAGGGCCTATTGGGTAATAAGTCTCCAAAATAGGACATATTGGTAGTTTACCCTTATATTTATTGGACCTGAGGTTGTTCTACCATGAATTAGACTAGAGGTCATTCTGCCATGAATTAGACCAAAGGTCATTCTGCTATGTATTGGACTAGAGGTTGTTCTGCTAAGTAATGGACCAAAGGTCGTTCTGTCAAGTTTAAGTATGTTTAATGTTATTGGGAATTATCCCATCATCGGATAATCTTTGAAAGGTTTGATAAGTTTTCTGAATAGTATGTGTAGACAACCCATTTTAACTGACCCTAAGACTTGGGCACTTCTTTTTTATCACTCAGTGATGAAAACAATAAGGTCTTTCTCACAGAATCCTCAATAGGAAAACTTAGAATTTGAGCCCTGTTTCCAACCCTAAATAGCCACAAATTACCTTTCCAAGGGAATATTCTGACCTCACGGTTGCATCCAAAATGGTTCATTTAGCTAGGATCAACCTTTGCTGCACTTCCAGGGGCTTCAGTGAAAAATTCTCTTGAAATTTGGGTTACAACACAAATATTTGAAACTTCTAGGCCAAATTGTAATTTTCAAAACTCAGAGAATATTCTGTTATGTGAGGGAATATTCTGTTAAAGTCAAGGAATATTCCGTCCACATGCAGAATATTTCGTTAATGCTGATGTAGCGGTCTTGCTGACGTGGTCCTTACTGATGATGTGGCACAGACATATCTTTACCCAAAAAAATGAATTTAAGGAATGCTTTGAAGGGGATTTGAGCACCCAACCAACTACTTAGCACCCAGCACCTTAACCACTCTGCCAAAGCTTTGCCTTGTGTTATATTTCCCCTCAAATAATATTTGACCATTCCAAACCAGCAGGCAGAGAAGGTTTTCTTTTGTATTTTTCTTGTTTTGTTTTGGTGTGTGTATGGGGCACTCCACTACCCCATTAGCTGACCCATATATCACCAAATACATACCTAATCATCCCCCATTGTCAAAAAGTGGTTTTGTTTGCATCTATAAAGGAGTATCCCATGCAACCACCTTGAAAATTCATCCCTCCTATCACATTCTTGTCTCCCATGTTCTTTTTCACCTTAACTCTCTCTCATTGCCTATATAGACTGATTAGATAGCAAGAGAGAAGGAGGACCACGAAACTGAAGAGAAAAAGAGAGAAAAAAAAAAAAAGAAGAGAAAATTCAAGTTTTGAGCCAAAAAAACTTCCATCTTCCATATACACCTTCCATTGCTTATACACACTGAAATTCCACCTTTAATACATCCAAAACAATTCCAAAAATTCTAATATAGCTAAATTTCAGTTGTGATTGATCAAAGGAAAGAGTGAGTGTTGTTGAAAGTGAGGAAAAATAAGAGGGTTAGCCACTTTTCCACCACACATACCTAGAGCTCCATTCTAGTTTCGAATTGAGGATTGAGAACGCACTTCCTAAACATGAGGGTGATCAAGAGGAAGTTTGGAAATCAAGAAGTTCAATCTTTCTTTGGAAGGTGAATTTCTAGTCTTTCATTTTCTTATATTTTCTATTCTATATTTATTTTCTTGCTTCTTATTTCATAGTACTTTGTTATAATCCAAGTGGTTTGTTTATCTCATATTTATTTTCTCACTTTATATTTCATAGTGTGTTGTTGTAATCCAAGTGGTTTGTTTAGCTCATAATTATTTATTTATTTATTTATTTATATTCGCTTGCTCTAGTTTCATATTAGTTTTGTTGTAATTTTGCATATTCTATCTTATATTTATTTTCTTATTTTAGGTTCATGTTAATTTTGTTATAATTTTGCAGACATTAAAGTTATCATTAAAGAAAAAAAATTACGCACCTGATGTGGTATGAGCAAGGGATGGGAGTGATTTAGTTGTCGTCATTCTCCAAGTAATAAGAAGAGCGTTATCTGCTATCTCTTGTTCCTCTTTATCTTCTATCACTGTTTCCAAGGTAGAAGCTTTAAAAATAGCTTGAACGCCAATGTGAGAGGACTCATTACCACCAAAAGGAGTGCTTCTGCCATTTTTTTGGTTTTTCTTGGCCATAAGTTGTGCTAAGGCTTCCTGTCTACCAATTGAAAGAGTAGGCTCTAAAAAACCAATGAGATAAAAAAAAAAAATGTTAGTGTAATTAACATACATCCAAGCATGAGCCAAGAACATAGTGTTTGATCTTAGAATGACACTTTCTCAATCTGGAGGAAGCATGTGTTACTTTGCACACTAAAGTAGGAATGGTCATAGGTATTGATGCAATTGTAGAAGCAAGTTGGTTTGACTCCATTACCTCTAATGGGCCTACTTTGAGAGAAGTAGACCTATTCTTCGAGCTAACCTTAAGATGGCTCAAATCCTTCAGTATGGAATCTAATGGTAGAATAAACTGATACCCCATATTAAGCCTCCACCAACATTGGAAAGTAGAAAAGTGGAGTTTGGAGCAAAAAGAGCAAAGCTAAAAGCCACTATATTCTCGCACAGGAGCTCAACTAAGTCATTGATCTTGGTTTGAGCAACTCTTAATTCTTGATCTTGTAGTTGAGGATTATTGGAGGGACAATAAGGAACTGGGATAAGCTTAACCAATGCCTAGCAAACCTTGTTTGGGGTCGAATGGAGTGAAAAATTTAGGTTTTGGGTTCAAAGGAAGTTCAAAGAAAGATTGGAAGTAAAATTGGAATATGGAACTCCATAGAGTTACTCTACCATATAACTCTCCGTATGTAACAACATCTACATCGTGCTGATGAATCTAGTCCCGAAGTTAGCGAAGTCGACGAAAAGGCATAATTGAAGAATCCAAATTGGGCCCCCTGGGTTAGGGTCTAAAGGCTTTCCACAAAAAGAAGAGCAAGACCTATAAAGATGGCCAAGGATTAAAGAGGCAAGGGCAACAGAATTGCCCAAAGCAAAAGCTTTGGCCAAGGAATAAACTTAGTAACAATCTTCTGTGAAGGTGTCCACATTCCGAATTAGCACAACCAAAAAAGAAGGAAGTCAAAAAGTTCTTGATTACTAACAGGACCAGTTATCTTATTTTTTCTATTAAAAAAATTGGAATAAGATAGATTACCAGTGGGATTTTGAAGATCATGAGTGGTTTTACCCTTATAGTTAGGACCAAAAAATTCCCCAGTAGGAAGCAAGCCAAGGAGATGGCATAGTTCAAGAATGGTTGGAGCCATCACACCACACCGAAATTAGAAAAAGTTGAAAATAAGGTTCCAAAAGCAAAGAGTAGCAAGAATCAAATAGGGGTCTTGGAAAATAGAATACTTGAATCTATGAAGGAATGAGAGGAAAACTCCTGAGATAAAGTATCCTTCCTATTCAAAGTAACTTTGTCATACCAGTTAATCCACTTGCCATTAACCATTGCCACATTCGAAATGGTTTGTCATCAGACCAAGAGTCCCAACACAAATGGCCTTGATATTGTAGAATATGATCTTCAAGTCAAGGATATAGTTGCACCATTCCAATTGGTGGGGTGCTCTTAAATACAAGACCCAAATAGAATATTCCATTAGTATCTTGAGGAATGAAGAGGTGAGTATCAACAAGGCTGGTGGAAGGTTAGCCTCTGAGGTATGGTCAAAGGTTAGATGTTGGAGTTCAGTAGAATGGGTGGTTCTTCCTCGACAAGGAATAGCTTAAGAACCATATCCCAATTATTAGTGTCAAAACTAGGGTTTGAAGTCAGAATCAGAAGAGGAAAATTAAGCCTAGAGGATGGGTGACAAGCAAAACTCATTCAAACTACTGGCTATTTCTATGTTCCATTCCTCAAAATGGATTGAGATATTCCAAACAATACTCGAGTGAAATAAATGCAAGATTTAAAATTAAATTATGGGCTTTTAAGAAATAGTTTGTCTTTCAAATATAAAAACCTTTTTTTGAGTTTACTAGGTGTGCATTTTCTGTAAGTCCTTTCTGAAGTTGCGAATTGCTTCGAAACCCTTTTAAAGCATGGGTCACGCTAACTAGTAAGAAGATTGTTATGAGTACATTGGTTTAGAGAGGAAAACTGATGAAAGTAAGTAAATTCTTAGCTTCATCAAGGTTAACAAAACCTTTCAACTGTAGTTTAGTGTAAAGATTTGATTGAAAAATTAATGTATACAAAAGCCATATGATAAAATTCTCCATTTCATTGGAAGATGTAGAAAATTACAAGAAGACAGTTTCAACCTCATAAAAGTAGGGAAAAGAAAAAGTTACAAGGTCATGAAATTTGACCCAAAAATACTTTATGAGTTCGTCTTCTTTTTTTCAGCCTCTCTTTAATTCTGTTTGCTATGAATTGTTGAGATTGAAAAGACTTGAGCTCCAACAAAGGCTCTTTTGCTTGGCCATTCGGTGTACTTCATATTTTCATCAATAGCTACCCAGTGATAATCAATCACATGAAGCGGGTCTCGGAGGTAACCCCTCAGCATCGACACATGAAACACATTATGGATTTGTTCAAATCCCGGTGGCAAAACAACCCTATAAGCAACTGGGCAAAGCCTTTCCAGAATCTGAAACAGCCCAATATAACGGGGCAACAACTTGCCCTTCTTTCCGAACCTGACTTGGCCTTTCATTGGGGATACACGAATAAACACATGGTCACCGACCTCATACTCAAGAGGTCTTCTTCGAACATCTGCATAATTCTTTTGTCAGTCCTGAGCAGTTTTGAGCCTTTGCCGAATAGTTTTAATCTTCTCAGAAGTATCTTGCACAATTTCAGGCCCAAGTAAAGCTCTATCCCCGACTTTTGTCCAACAAATTGGTGATCTACACCTTCTACCATACAAAGCCTCGTATGGTGCCATACCGATGCTGGAGTGGAAGCTGTTATTGTACACAAATTCCACAAGTGAGAAATAGTCTTCCCAACTCCCTTGAAAATCTAAAGTACACATCCGAAGCATATCTTCCAAAGTTTTTATTATTCGTTCTGATTGCCCATCTGTCTGTGGGTGGAATGCAGTACTGAATCTTAATTCTGTCCCCATAGCTTCCTGCAAACTCTTCCACAATCTTGAAACAAATTTTGGATCTCAATCCGACACAATAGATACCAGGACTCCGTGTAGACGGACAATCTCATCAACATATATGGTAGCCAATCTATAAGCATTAAACGTAGTTCTAACTGGTAGAAAATGTGTAGATTTAGTCAGTCTATCAACTACAACCCAAATAGAATCCATACCTCGAGGAGTCCGAGGCAGGCCAACAACAAAATCCATAGTCACATGCTCCCACTTCCATTCAGAAATAGGGAGAGGTTGAAGTAGACTGCCTGGTTTCTGATGTTCAGCTTTAACTTGCTGACATTGAAGACATTTTGACACATATTCTGCAATTTCTTTCTTCATTTTAGGCCACCAATAGGTTTGTTTCAGATCCCGATACATTTTATTGTTACCCGGATGCATAGCAAACACTGATTTATGGGCTTCATCTAAAACCTTTCTCTTTAGTTCTGGAATATCTGGGACGCACATTCGGTTTCGAAACCTCAACACCTCATTTTCAATACTAAACTCTGCTTTTGGACTTGTCTCAAATTCATCAATTACTTTCTTGAGGAATTCATCCTCTTTCTATTTCTGTTTAATTTCATCAATGATTGCCGGTTCGTCTGAAATAGCGGCTATCAATCCGCCTTGTTCACACAATACTACTTCACTTTCAGACTTCTCAAAATCTTGCAAGATCTCTTTCTGTTCAGTAAGCAAACAAGCCATACTCCCCGTTGATTTTCTGCTCAAGGCATCAGCAACTGTATTAGCTTTCCCAAGGTGATCCTAGATCTCAAGATCATAGTCTCCTATCAGTTCAAGCCACCACCTCTGTCGCATGTTCAACTCCTTCTGTGTAAAGAAGTATTTCAGACTTTTGTGATCCACGTAGACTTCACACTTTGCCCCATACAAATAATGCCCGCCAGATTTTCAAAGCAAACACAACTACGGCCAATTCCAAATTGTGTGTTGGGTAGTTTTTCTCGTGTGGTCTCAATTGTCGGGAGGCGTAAGCAATAACCTTTCCATTCTGCATTAATACACAACCCAAACCTTTATAAGACGCATCACTGAAAATTCTAAAATTTTCCGTACCTGTGGGCAATGTCAGTACTGGTGCAGTGGTCAGTCCCGTTTTCAGTTCATGAAAGGCAAATTCTCTTTCGCCATTCCATTCAAATGATTGTCCCTTGCGTGTCAATTGGGTAAGAGGTACAGCTATCTTTGAAAAGTCTTTCACAAATCTTCTGTAATAACTAGCTAAGCCCACGAAACTGCGGACTTCTGTCACATTTGTCGATGTAGGACAATTCACAATTGCCTCTATTTTCTGCAGGTCCACCGAAATCCCTTCCTTGTTGATAACATGCCCTAAGAAAACAACTTCATCCAACCAAAACTCACATTTCTTTAGTTTAGCAAACAATTTCCTTTCCCTAAGTATTTGCAGGACAGTTCTCAAGTGATGTTCATGTTCAAGTCTATTCTTGGAGTATATCAAAATGTCATCAATAAAAACCACAACAAATTCATCAAGGTAGGTTTTAAAAATTTGGTTCATTAAGTCCATAAATGCTGCCGGAGCATTAGTCACTCCAAATGGCATGAGAAGAAATTCAAAATGGCCATACCTCGTTCTGAATGCGGTTTTCTCAACATTTTCTGCCTTTACTTTCAGCTGATGATACCCGGATCTCAAATCGATTTTGGAAAACACTTGTGATCCTTGCAACTAATCAAATAGGTCATCAATACGGGGTAGGGGATATTTATTCTTTATCGTTACCTTGTTCAATTCTCGATAGTCGATGCACAAACTAAAGTTCCATCTTTCTTTTTCACAAACAATACAGGTGCACCCCATGGCGAAGTGCTAGGTCGGATAAACCCTTTGTTAAGCAGGTCTTGCAACTGTTCTTTCAATTCTTTCATTTCAATACCAGCCATTCTGTAGGGAGCCTTAGAAATAGGTTGGGTGCTTGGCACAGTCTCGATTGTAAACTCTATTTCCCTGTCCACCAATTTCCCTAGTAGTTCATTTGGAAACACATCTAGAAATTCTCTAACAATAGAGATATTATTCAATTCAATATCTACAGATTGTTCAGACAACACATAACACAAGTAACCCTGGCACCCTTTCCTGATCAGTTTACATGTTTTCATTGCAGATATCAAATAGGGTGGAGGCACTACCCCATTACCCACAAACACAATTTCTTCCTGTTCTGGTGGTCTAAACATAACCCGTTTTGTCACACAATCAATAGTGGCACAATATTTAGTTAACCAATCCATGCCCAGAATTATATCAAAGTGCCTAAAGTTCAAGGGTAGCAAATCCACATATAAAATGGCATTCCCAACACGCATGTCACAAAAATGATATATAGATTCACATAACACAGATTCCCCAGATGGAGCAGATACAAATAGTAGAAATAGCAATAATTCTAGAGGTCTACTTAGTCTAGATGCAAATACACATGTCACAAAAGAGTGTGTCGATCCGAAGTCAATTAACACAAAAGTATCCTGATTACATATAGAAATAGTACCTGAGACAACTGCGTTGGCATTCCGCGTATCGCCCGGAACAAGCGCAAAAACTCTCCCTTGCCTCACGGTATCCCTGGTGGTAACAGATCTCATAGTGTTTCCCGACTTCGGGATTGATGCAGTTGAGCTAGCTGCTAGCTTCCCACTATTCTGATTACAATCTCGGGCCATGAGCCCTTGTTTACCACACTTGAAACAAGCTCCTAACACACGGTAACAAACCCCACGGTGCCTTTTGCTACAAATATTGCACATGGGAGACGTGTCTCGGGAAGAATTCGAAGTATTTGAGGAGCCCGTGTTTTGCTTTTTCGAAAATTTCTTCTTTGAGAAGAAGCCTTGCCTTTTGTTGCCTTTCCAGTCAGTTGTGGACTTAGTCTGTCTGGTTATGTTAGCCTCTGATATTATGGCCCTGTCTAGCACCCCAATGTAGGTTTCCAGCTTTAAGACATTCACCCTTTCTAAAATGTCACTTCGAAGCCCACTTTCAAAATGTCTCGCCTTCTTATAATCAGTATCGATCACATGTGGTGCAAACCTGGCCAATTCAGTGAATTTGGCCTCATACTCAGCTACAGTCATACTGTCTTGTCTAAGTTCCATGAACTCTGACACTTTCCTATCCCGAACACATTGTGGGAAGTACTTGTCATAGAAAATTTCCAGAAATTTCGCCTAATCAACATCTCTATGATTTTCTAGCATTAACATCCACCATCTTCTTGCCTCGTCTTCTAGCATAAAGGTGGCTAGAAGCACTTTTTGTGTCTCCGAACACAGAAACACTTCGAACAATTTTTCGATGTCGAGAACCCATGCTTCGGCTTTCAACGGATCTAATCCACCATGGAACTGTTGTGGTTTCATTTTCTTGAATTCTTTGGTGAGAGCTATTATCCGATCATCGTTTTGATTATCTGCCACGGGTGGTGCCGGAGGTGGAGGATGTGGCTGCTGCCACTGTTGTTGCCACTCTTGTTGCTGCCTCAATGCCTCTACCATTTCCTGAATCAACCTTTCCATTCTATCTATTCTGACAGTAGAAGACTCCTTTATCTCATCACCTCTTGTTCTCACCATCTGATTAAACTTACATTATACTTCATACAAAAAAAAAAAATTCACAAGTATGCATACACTAGAAAGCACACGTATTCAAATAATTTGCAATGCAAGCAAATCGCAAACTTATAACACATAGTTGTTCACATCAAAACATTTAGGTGCATTCTCGGTGCTATCAAATTCATACTTATCACATGAATGCATCCTAGATCTTTTCTAGACGCTTATTGCTCTTTTGGACAAGTGTGTGAGTTATTAACTCGTGCTCTGATACCACTCTGCCATGACCCGAACCCGCCCCCAAGGGTTAAGGACATAACCGGCCAGTAATCATGAGATTACCTACGACCTCAAACCAGACCGAACATAACTCGTCAGAGTAAAGGGGGCCAAACGGAAGCAAAATTTAAAACTTTGTCCATAGAGCTGTGCTTACGTGGCACGTCATAACAAACCATACACAAACATGTTAATAACTCACTTCAGAAAATATAGTAGCATAAGGTTCTGTACAGACAAGATTATTTAAGTCTAAGTCAACCCATAAAAACTATATACAACAGATTCAAAGTCTTCGCCAACATAACAAAATATAAATACATAACAAAAGGGCGAAGACGAGTCTCGGGCGTGAGACGCAAGGGCTGACTCTCCAAAACCTTGGTTGTTCCACACAAGCTTCACTGAGGCTGGGTCTGGACCTCTCTTGGCTCACCTACAAACACATGAATGAGCGTGAGCGAAAGCCCAGTGAATAATATCAATTAAAGAAAATGCATTGGAACAATATAGATCGGACGGCCTTAGGCCCAATTCATATTTCTATCTAGTATGTAAATAGATATGGATCAAGTGACTTCGGTTCCAAACACTTCGAACGGCCTCGGGCCCAATCCATTCATGTCAAACTGGCCTTTGGCCCATTTGTCTTTCATTTATGTCAGACTGGCCTCTGGCCCATTCATACTTTCATTCAGATCATACTGGCTTCTAGCCCATTCATTCTATCGTTCAAATCATACTGGCCTCTGGCCCATTCATTCATTTATGTCAGACTGGCCTTCGGCCCGTTCATTCATTCATTCATGTGTTTGTTCAGATCCCCACCAACATTAGCAGTAGCAATAGCAGCAGCATCAATGATAGTGGCCATTTCTGAAAATTACACCAGAATATCACATTCTGTGTTTTCATAAATTAAACTTAACACTAGAAAATCCCATAGTTGAAAAGTTAATTCAAAATTAGTCTCACCACTAAACCTAGAATCGAACATGGTCAAGAATGTTCCCAGGAAGATTAGAGGGGTTACAACAGTCCCACTTAAAACCCAGTTAACCTTTTGACAAAACTTTCAAGAACATGTTGACTTCTAGTCTGTGAGAAACAATTTTTAAAATTAAATTTTCCAAGAGATGAACTAGGTTAAAACAAACCAAGGTCCAACACTTACAAGCAATTTAAAAATTGCTAACCAAATTACAAGCAATATAAAACATTGCTACAAATCTAAACAAAAGTAAACCAATCCAATTGAGGATTATAAGTAGTCCATTCCAAAATTCGTTTCAACGCTTAGGGATTTCTACAAAAAAAAAAACGTTAGTAGAAATACAAAGTAGCGAATTGGGAAAAACTTGTACTTAACCATTCAAACACTATATAATGAATAACAACATTAAGTAAACATTAAAATGCTATATAAGTTGCACCAATTAAATAAAACTCCATAATTAAATTGACAATGTAATTTAAACAATAAACAGGTACATACATAGACAAGTTACAAAACCTTTTAATTCAAATAATCAAATTAAACTTTATTGTCATGAGTTATATATTAACAAAGCTTATAACTCCTAACTAATCGAATTAAATACTAGGAAAGAGTTACATATGAGTTTAATTCACAATAAACATGCAAATAAGTCTAACAATTAAAATTATGCAAATAGCCTAGAAAATAATAAGCATGAACAAATTAAATCTAGAAAATAAATAACATTTAAAGAAATATATATTTCTATGTTTATTTAATTTTTTTTAGGAAGCAAGTGACATGTAAAAATTCTAAAAAACTAGAAGCAAATCATGCACATTTGTTAAACTGAACAACTATTGAATATAACCACTAATCAGTGGCCTTAACCATATATATAAAAATATTTTATTTTATTTCATAAACAAACTTTTATACCATGTATGATAGACCCACATGGAAAACAACACAATAGCATTGCTATTAAATTGATCATAAAAATCACACATACCATTACATATATGAATTTACTAATCTAAACATGGAATTTATAATCATAAATTTATATATGTAATCAGTGGCATATCAAACCAATTTAAAATTGAAAACCATGTAGCAATAAACATGGAAAAATCAGTAGGCTATTTTTTCATTATTTTCATCATGAATAACAGTGGACTATTATATGCTACATGAAATGTAAAACACATAAAACAATAGCATGCATATATAGTCCTAGATATCTATAAATAAAAGTTATTCTAATTAAACTAAAAAAAATGGAACAGCACATTATATATAAGAAACAGTGTGTTCAGGTACACCAATTTTAGACAATGGAACACCTACTCCTAGGGAATGAAAATCTTGAAAATAATAAACAGAAGCATTTAAATATATATTGTTCTGATTTTATTGTCTTTTTTCCCTAAGTACTAGTAGTAACAAAACTAATGTTAATTAATCTATTACAAAACGTATAGATAAACCTAATTTGTTTTAAGTTTGTTGGCCATATAGGCTAATTAAACGACACAAATAGATTAAAAATTAATCAGTTAACTTACATAACATGAACCATGATTAACCGAAATACAAATGGAATTGAAATATAGAAAGCAAGGGAGCAAACCAAATTCTGTGTGAAACCACAGTGTCCATAAAACAGATTAGCGGCATCACCGTGGGTGTTTGAGGAATGTCGACTTCTGTCTCCCAGAATAAGATGGCTTAAACCGGCTAACTCAGAAGCACCTTATGTTAGCTTTGGCGAACCGACAATGGCAACACTCTCTCACACAGGAAGAAAATTTGTAGACACAAGCAGGCTGACTATATAATTCTGGAAAGGAAAAGTTGTATCTAAACCAAGGGAGATGGGTCTCCTTTTATACACCATGGGGGAGAAAGGAGGAGCCTCTAGCCATGAAAGCTATCATCTAATGCCCATGAAGGTTGGCCACTAATGGCCATTACTCTTGCAAAACTGTTGGAGTAATGCACCAAAATTAATGGGAGAAAATATCTTATATATATTTTTTCTATATACACAAGTGTGTATTTCTGCCACAATCAATGTGGGATTGGTAGTTATACACAATTCCCAAAATCTCATTCATGAGGCCATTTTTATGAGACAATTTCTCATTCAATTCTCAATGGTTTTTAGTCATTCTTTATATGGTGTAAAGACCTTGTTACAAAGAATCTAAACCCATTTAATCTCACCTCAACCAACAATTGGGATCTACTTTAATTTCACATTAAAGTTTACCAAAAACTCATTTTTTCAACAAGAGTGTCACATTTGATAAAAGTACACTAAGCAATTTTTAATTTTTTTAGAGTGTTACATCATACCCACCACGTTGAAGTGTCACATGTCACGTTTGAAAAAAGTACACTAAGGAGTTTTTAATTTTTTTTGGAGTGTCACATCATACCCGCTACGTTGTCACCTTTGAGAAAAACACACTAAGGACTTTTTTTTTTTTTTTTTTGGAAGTGTCACATTATAATCGCCACGTTGTTACATTTGGAAAAAAAATACACTAAAGAGTTTTTTTTTTTAGTAAGTTTTGGAGTGTCATATGATACACACCACGTTGTCACATTTAAGAACATTATACTAAGGAGTATTTAATTTTTTTGGAATGTCACATCGTTAAAGTGTCACATTAATACCCGTCACATTTTAGTGTCAAATCAAACCCGCCAAGTTAGAGTGTCACATTTGGAAAAAAGTACACTAAGGAATTTTTAATTTTTTTTAGAGTATCACATCATATCTGCCACGTTGAAGTGTCACATGTCATGTTTGGAAAAAGTACACTAAGAAGTTTTAATTTTTTATTTATTTATTTTTTTTTTAGAGTATCACACATGCCTGCCACGTTATCACGTTTAAGAAAAGTACACTAAGGGCTTTTTATTTTTTTTTAAGGATCACATTATACTCGCCGCGTTGTCATATTTGGAAAAAATACACTAAAGTGATTTTATTTTTTTGGAGTAAGTTTTGAAGTGTCACATCATACCTACCACGTTGTCACATTTAGGAAAAGTACATTAACAAATTTTTAATTTTTTTTTTTTTTGGAATGTCATATCGTTGGAGTGTCACATTAATACCCACCACATTTTAGTGTCGCATCATACCCGTCACGTTAGAGTGTCACATTTGAGAAAAGTATACTAAAGAGTTTTTATTTTGTTTAGAGTGTCACATCATATCCGTCACGTTAAAGTGCCACATGTTACGTTTGAAAAAAATACACTAAGGAGTTTTAAATTTTGTTTAGAGTGTCACATCATACCCGCCACGTTGTTGCGTTTGAAAAAAGTACACTAAGGAATTTTTATTTTTTTTGAAATGTCACATCATACTCGCCACGTTGTCACATTTGGGAAAATACACTAAAGACTTTTTTATTTTTATTTTTTTTTTGCGTAAAACACGTTGACACATTTAGGAAAAGTACACTAACGAGTTTTTAATTTTTTTGAAGTGTCACATTAATACCTGCTACATTGAAGTATCACGTCATGACTGTCACATTAGAGTATCATATCATACCTGTCACATTAATAAAAAGGTATAGCTGTCCACCGAAACAATACCAAAATCAAAAATAGGACCACACGGAAAGAAACTCTTCACTAATAGGACTTAACAGATCAATAGAAAAAGCTTGGGATTAATTGGAGTACTTGTTTGTGAGATAGAATTTATATTTTGGACTTGTAACCATATAGTCTCATATTTTTTTCTTGTGATCCATTTAGTCCTTTTGGATGTGTAATGACTCATTTGCCCACCACATTGGAGTGTCACATTTGGAAAAAGTACACTAAAGAATTTTTTAATGTCACATCATACCCACCACATTAGAGTATCACATTTGAGAAAAGTATAGTAAATAGTTTTAAATTTTTTTAGAGTGTCACCTCATACCTGCCACGTTGAAGTGTCACATGTCACATTTGGAAAAGTACACTAATGAGTTTTTAATTTTTTTTTTTTTTTTTTTTTTTGAAGTATCACATTAATACCCGCCACATTTTGGTGTCATATCATACCCGCCACGTCAAAGTGTCACATTTGAGAAAAATATACTAAAGAGTTTTTATATGTTTTAGAGTGTCACATCATACCCGCCACGTTAGAGTGTCACATGTCATATTTGGAAAAAGTACACTAAGGAGTTTTAAATTTTCTTTAGAATGTCACATCACACATGTCACGTTGTCACGTTTGAAAAAAGTACACTAAGGAATTTTTATTTTTTTGAAGTGTCACATCATACTCGTCACGTTGCCACATTTAGGAAAAGTACACTAACGAGTTTTTAATTTTTTTTAAAGTATCACATTAATACCTGCCACGTTGGAGTATTACGTCATCACTACCACATTAGAGTATCACATCATACATATTACATTAATAGAAAGGTATAGTTGTCCACCAAAACAATACCTAAATCAAAAATAGGACTACACGGAAAAAAAATCTTCACTAATAGGACTTAACAAGTCAATAGAAAAAGCTTGGGATTAATTGGAGTACTTGTTTGTGAGATAGAATTTATATTTTGGACTTGTAATCCATATAGTTCCATATTTTTTCTTGTCATTCAGTTCTTTTGAATGTGTAATGACTCATTTGCTCGCCACATTGAAGTGTCACATTTGGAAAAAGTACACTAAAAATTTTTTTGTGTCACATCATACTCACCACGTTAAAGTGTCACATTTGATAAAACTACACTAACTAGTTTTTAGTTTTTTTAAAGTATCACCTCATACCCACCACGTTGGAGTGTCATATGTCATGTCTGGAAAAAGTACACTAATGAGTTTTTAATTTTTTTTGGAGTGTCACATAATACCTGCCACGTTGTCACGTTTGAGAAAAGTACACTAAGGACTTTTTTTTTTTTTTTTTTTTTTGAAGTGCCATATTATACTCGCCACGTTGTTATATTTGGGAAAAATGCATTAAAGAGTTTTTATTTTTATTTTTATTTTATTTTATATATATATATATTTTTTTCAGTAAGTTTTGGAGTGTCACATGTCACGTTTGGAAAAAGTATACTAAGGAATTTTTAATTTTTTTTTAGAGTGTCATATCATACCCGCCACGTTGTTACGTTTGAGAAAAGTACACTAAGGACTTTTTATTTTTTTTGAAGTGCCACATTATACTTGTCATGTTGTTACATTTAGGAAAAATACACTAAAGAGTTTTTATTCTTTTTGGAGTAAGTTTTAGAGTGTCACATTATACCTACCACGTTGTCACATTTAAGAAAAATATACTAAGGTGTATTTAATTTTTTTTGAAATGTCACATCATTAGAAGTGTATTTATTTTATAATTTAAATAAGCCAAAATTGACCAACCAAGCTTATTCAAACTTTAACTCGTCTTGTTTGTTAAATGAGTCTAAAAGTTATGCTGAAACATATTTATTACTTAATGAATTGAGTCTGAACCAAGTTCGTGAACTATTTGATTAGTTTGTAATCATACTATGGACGGAAGAAAGTTATTAGGAGTATTAAGCAATATTTCTTGTATACGTATGTTTTTTTGAGTCTTGGCCATTTCCATCGATGTTTGGACTATAATATCAGCAATAACTTCAGCCTTCAAAGGCCTTTCCAATGTTTTACTCTATCACCATATATCTACTTTTTTGTTTGGGTAGGGGACCCAGTGGATGCCAATTATCCAAACACAAAAAAGGTGGATTGTCCATTGCATGTATTTGATAAAAGGCTGCCCCATATCTAAGAGCCTTAGTAATTTTTTGTCAATCCAAATACATGTGCTGGTATAGCCTATTAGCCGTTCCCCATATACTATTGTTTCTTATTCTGTGAGGAAAAATATTTGAAACCCTTGAAAATTACTTATAATTCTACCCACAATGATATCGTAAAATATGTATCAATTTTTGATTTGTTACATATTTAATGATGGTGGATCAACTCGCATGCTATATCATTGTGGGTGAATTTGTAGGTATAAATGTATGGGTCTCTAGAATTACTTTTCTGTGAGTGTGGATCCATTTAAACCTAATGAAAGTCTATTTCTCACTCAAAAGCCCCAAGATTCATTGAAGCATTGTTCCAGTCTTTTAGTGACTTGATACCTAGGCCTCCTCCATTCTTATGAGCACAAACATAATTACAATTAAGTTTAGCCCAAACGTATGCTTTAGCGCTGCCCCAAACCAGAGAATGGAACTTAGAATTCCTTCAATTTCATTTAGAATTTTTTGCAGGAAGAATGAATAAAGAACTCTAGTATACTTGAATACTGCATAACACAGACTGCATAACACAGACTGAACCAATTGGATTCTATCACCATCTATAAAAAAATGTCTAAGAGTCCAATTCGCTTTAATTCAGATATACGAGGTCAGCTCTAATTTTTTTGGGTCCAAAGCGAACTTTTAATGCGGCCCTTTTTATACATATTTCAAAAAATAATAATAATTATGTGTCTAATTTATTAATTTTTTGTTAGTATTTGACAGTACTCGTAAAAATATTACTTTACGTATATACATCTATTAAAATTTATGTAAATATGCATTAAAATTTTCATCAAGGAAAATGATTAAAATAATGAAGTATCAAACAAAAAGTGAACAAACTGTAACAAAAATCACTTAAACATCATTCTTCTAGCATTTTTAACTATAAAATTACTAATCTAGTTCACATCATCCAACTTATAAGCTAAATCATTTTCGATGGATAAAATTGCTAATTCATTTAATATTTCATTTTACATAATTGAGTAAAAGTAAGATTTAATCAACTTTAATTTGAAAAGAATAACTGCAAGTAATGTAATCAATCGTATTCTATATATAATCATATATTTGGAATATAACCATTCAATAATTTCAATTACTTCACCACATCAATAAGTTTTTTGGTTTCTTCTGATAAAAAATAACTATCTATTAGTTTTAAATAATTTATCATATCAACCATCTATTAGTTTTAAATTATAACTGAATTTTGTTGAAACTCTTGAATTCCAGTGAGATTTTTTTTTTTTTTTTTTTTTTTTAATAGGCAAATATAATAATTAACAAAAAAATTTGGAACCCTGTTTTTAGTCAATTTTTCAGAACCCAAAGCGACAACTTTGCCGGTTTGTGCCCAAAGCCGCCCCTGCTGATAAAGCATCCATAGGTTGGTCCAAACTGAAGCATTCCCCCTGCAATCCGCTATCCCAACTACCATCCTCCTCTTACACAACAGAATTGTATCAGCAATCAAGTATAGCATCATCAATCAGGTTGTAGCAGCAGTTTCCACAAGGCATAAAATCAAATCACAAACTAGCTTTAATACCAGCAAAATTGAAGATAAAATCAGCCACTGAGAATTCTTTGAACTCTTAGTTTTTGCCCAAAATGCTAAGTTAGAAATAACTCTATTCAGAACGAGTTCACAATTTGGATTCTTCTTGTTAAATACCAGATTATTCCTAAGTTTCCACACCACCCAAAAAATTGCCACAGGAAGCACATTCCATAATAATTTTTCCTTTTTTCTCATCGGCACATCGAACCACCACAGCATTAAATCATTAATTGTTGCTGGAACTAATCATTCCATTCCCCACCACCGGAGGCAATCAGCCCAGATCTTCCACGAGAAATGGCATAGCGAAAATAAATGATCTACTGACTCCGCACTATTTTTGTAGAATACACACATACCATCCTCTCAATTAATAATACAACATTAGTCTCAAAATTCAAAAAATTGTCAAAGTTGAGTAGTGAGAGGGTAATTTGTATGGAAATTGAGCCGAGCTGGATAATGGGCCGTTTTGGGCCGCAGTGCGAAGGGCTGGGTAAAATGGCCATAAAGTTACTCCGGTCCAAAAAGAGGCCTTGAAGTTAGACCGGTCACAGAGCCGTGATGATTAGTCTGGTCCCATAAGGCCCTATTTTTAGTCCGGTCTAGAAGAGAACTGCGGATGGGTCGGTCGCCAGAGTTAGCCCGGTCATGGCATACGGAATCGAGATATGCTGAGCCCTCTTCAGGACTTGGTTTTAGGTTAGTTCGGCTTAACTCTTCTATGGATAGCTCGGTCTTGGCATGTGAAGCCGAGGTAGAAGAAAGGAAAAAGAGAGCCGAACTAACAGTTAGATCGGTCCCTCCAGCTAGTCCAGCATGGCAATGATATTTCGGTCGTGTGATAGTTCGGCCATGGTAAAACCATCACACTTGGTTTAAGCAGTGAGGAGGGTGTTGGAGGATAAGCATTATCCTTCAGGAGTATGAATCCTAGGAGGACTCTGCATGGAGGAGTAAAAGTCCTACTAGGATTGTGCCACGCGAAACCTACAAAAGCTCACAAACATCGCCTATGGAGAGGTAACGCAACTTTGATTCCCGAATACGCAGAGCTTTTGTCTACTTGTCTATTTTGCTGACTTAGGCATCGGAGAGGTTTCCGGCACACACCCGCCGGCTAGCTCACGTTTGTGTTTTCAGGGAGTAAAGCGACGACGTACGGAGGAGCACAGACTTGATCAACAGGATTATACGAGAAGGTTTATTTCTTTCCTGTACAATTGGCGCCGTCTGTGGGAACTCAGACAAGAACAAAACCTCTTGATCAAGCTTTTCTTCTTTAGATTCAATGGCGCACATCGAAGATTTGCCACGATCCGCCATTGACAGACAAACACCAGAGGGGGGTGCAAGGCGCGAAGGTCTACCTCTCATCCCTCCTATGGCAGATTTAGAGCCACAGTGGCAGAATCCCAGGAGGAATGCGAGGGGGAGAAGGCGGACTAACAGCCCCCATCACTCTCGTTCACAAAGTCCTAAGAGACAAAGGCGAAGGATTGATCCTCAAACTCTGGAGGACCGTGTGAAGGAGCAGGACGAACTAATACGACGGATGGCGGCGGACATGGAGTCCATGAAGCGCCAGATAAAGGGAAAAGGAGTGGCGATAGGAGAGGGGCGCAAAGGCAAGACACCTCCTCGCCACTCTGAAGATCGTAGTAGACATACCACGCCATCCCATGCAGAGAGTAAAAGTCTCAGGACAGGCGACACTCAATCCAGAACCTCCAGAACTCGTTACTCCAGGTCTGAGAGAACAAGGACTGAAAGGTCATACACTGAAGGAAGCACCTATCAGCCCTCACACACGTACCAAACAAGATCCAGGCAAACGGAGTTGCCCAGATCATCCGACCTACGTACCGTGCTAGAGGAGAGGGCACGATGGAAGGAGGATGCCAGGGCGCGCGATCAACACAGAGTGTCTGCCCTTCAGCGGTTGGCTCCTCGGACGCATGGAAGCGTCGAGGTTGGAATGTCACTACCGCGCCCAGCCTACGAACCGACGGACAAAGCATTAGCGAGGCTACAGACCTCGCCGTTTGTTCCTGCAATCGAGAATGCGCCCCTACTACTGGCTTCCTTCAGCCCAAATTTACCACGTATGAGGGGAAGACAGATCCCTACATACACCTAAGCCACTTCCGCCAGATCATGGCTGTATACCGGCAAAACGAGGCTTTGATGTGCATCCTTTTCCCGTCTAGCCTTGGCGACCTGGGCTTGACTTGGTTCGAAAAACTTCCAGAAGGCAGCATAGCCTCCTGGGCGCAATTGGCGGAGGCGTTCGTAACAAGGTTCAGAACGAACACCAAAACGCCAGTGGAGATCGACCAGCTTCTCTCCATTGATATGGGTGACAAGGAGACACTTAGATCCTACAATAGTTGCTACTGGGAGACCTTCAACCAGATTGGAGACTGCCCCACCAATCTAGCCATTGCACAGTACAAAAGAGGCCTCCCAGTCGGGAACAGACTAAGGGATTCGATCACCATGACACCGCCCCTCACCATGGAAGCCTTGATGGAAAGAGTGCATCAGCACATCAGGGTGGAGGAGGATGGCGCACGTGCCAAAACAAAATCTGGCACGACCGCAGTACCAAAGAAAAAGGCCTCAGCAAAGGTCAATACGGTGGACCGTCTGAACAAAAACAGACGAGGCAGGCGAGACAACGGAGAGGATCAGGATAAAAGATGGTTGAGAGTCCGCATTGCCATAACCACGGTATTCAAGAAACCGATCTATCGGATTCTAAGCGAGATACGAGATGAACCTTTCGTCAGATGGCCTGCTAAGCTAGAAGAGGCTCAGAAGGACTACGACGAAAGGTCACGGTGCACCTTCCATAAAGAAAAGGGGCACCGCACTGAGAATTGCACACCATTGAGACAACACATGGAGGAGTTGGTGGCCGCAGGTCACCTAGATAAATACATTGAAGGAGGGACGCAACCAGCCCCCCAGGACCACAACAACCCCAACGGGATGCCGGTCGACGCCCCACCACAAGGCGTAATTAATGTGATACATGGAGTCTTCGAACCTGAGCGTGTATGCGAGCTCAGAGGGTCAATCAAGAAGGCTGAGCACTTAAGAGAGGTACTTAGTGCACAACCTACCATAAAAAAGGGGAAGACAGAGGCCACGAATGTCATGTCTTTTTCGGATAGAGACTTGGCGAGGATATATTGCCCTCACAATGACGCCCTGGTTGTCACTCTCCGAGTCAAGGATTTTGACGTCAAACAGATTTTGATTGACCAGGGTAGTTTATGTGAAATAATGTACTACGAAACATTTAAACAATTGAAGTTACAAGATAAGGACTTGGCACCTGCCGTATCTCCCCTGATTGGATTCAACTCAATGCCAAAGTGGCCAGTCGGCAAAATAATTCTTCCAGTTAGAGCAGGAAGCATAATGAAACAAGTCGAGTTCTGGGTATTGAAAGTCCCTTCCACTTATAACATCATCTTGGGCCGAACGTAGCTGCACGCCATGCGGTCGATGGCATCATCCTATCACCAAGTAATGCGGTTCCCCAACGAAACCGGGGTAATTGAAGAGGTCTATGGAGATCAGATTATGTCCAAACAATGCTTTGTCACTGTGAATGGCAGCCACGCTGCCAAGGGATATGTTCATTCGGTGGAAGAACCTGAGAGTAATGAACTGTTCGCAGATGTCGGCAAAGCAGCTACTCAAAAAGCGGTGGAAGACTTGGTAGAGGTAAGAATAGATGAAAAGAACCCGGATAAGTTCTTTTTGCTCGGTTCGTCATTGTCCAGCACTGAGAGATTAGGGGTTCGTTTGGTTTGATTTTCTGAAAAAATTTTGGGAAATTTTCTCTACAAATAAGTTTTCAAAAGTAATCAAACCAAACAAATTTTCCCAAAAAAATTTCCCAAAACTTGTAAACCAAACAAGTTTTCCAAACAAATCTCTCTCTCACACATATCAAATCAATCACTTTTTCCAAAACTCTCTCTCAAAATCATTTTCCAAAACATTTTTGAAAAAAAACCAAACCAAACATGTTTTCGTACTTTTTATCTCTAAAACACATCTCTCAAACACAAACCAAACATACCCTAGAAGTCTTGGAATTTTTGACCTCTAACATCGAAGTGTTTGCCTGGACACCATACGACATGCCAGGCATTGATCCTAACTTCATCTGTCACCAACTCAATGTCCACCCATCCGCCAGACCTATTATTCAGCGCACATGCAGATCGGCACTCCACCACGCCGAGATAGTGGCGGAAGAAGTAGGAAACCTGCTGGAGGCAGGAGCAATTAGAGAGGTGCACTACCCTAGATGGATTTCCAACACAATCGTGGTGCCAAAAAAGAATGGCAAGTGGCGTGTCTGCGTCGACTACAAAACAGTCAACAAGGCATGTCCAAAAGACAGCTTTCCTCTACCACGGATAGATCAACTGGTAGACCTAACGGCGGGGCACAACCGACTCAGCTTTCTGGATGCATACAGAGGCTACCACCAAATCGTCATGCACGAACCAGACCAAGAAGTCACGTCCTTTACAACTCCAAGAGGACTGTATTGCTATAAGGTCATGCCCTTTGGCCTAAAGAACGCAGGGGCAACTTTCCAACGGATGGTCACCAAGATGTTTGAACCATTGTTAGGCAGAATAATGGAGGCTTACATCAACGACATGGTCGTCAAGAGCAAGGATGAGAATGACCATCTCAAGGACCTAGGTGAAATGTTTGAGATCCTTAAGAAGCACAAGTTGCGCCTCAATGCGTCCAAGTGTGCATTCGGAGTAGGATCTGGCAAATTCCTAGGCTTCCTGGTAACCAACCGGGGTATAGAGGCAGACCCCTCTCAGATCAAAGCAATTCAGGATCTGAAGAGACCAAACTCAGTAAAGGAAGTACAGCACCTCACAGGCATGGCAGCTGCGCTCAATCGGTTCATAAGCCGGTCGTCGGACAGACTACGACCATTCTTCCACGCTCTAAATGCCAAGTTTGAGTGGGATGAAGAATGCGACCGCGCTCTGGAAAGCCTAAAGAATACGTGTCTTCTCCGCCACTGCTTGTCACCCTAATACCTGGAGAAGAACTTTTCCTGTACCTGGCAGTCTCTCAGCACGCAATTAGCGCAGTATTGGTCCGTGTGAAAGGAATCCAACATCTGCCCATCTTTTATGTCAGCAAGACATTGCTGGGCGCCGAAACAAGGTACTTGCCACTAGAAAAACTGGCCTTGGCCTTGATGATGGCCTCAAGGAAGTTGACACACTACTTTCACGCCCACACCATAGTCGTCCTCACAGCTTTCCCATTAAAAGCTTTGTTTGAAAGGGAGAACTTCTCTGGGCGAATTTTGAAGTGGGCAGTAGAGCTGGGACAATATGACATCAAGTTCCAACCCAGAACCGCGATAAAGGCTCAAGCTTTGGCAGACTTTGTCGCAGAATTCACCCCAAGAAGTCATCATATCTGCCCAATCGACCTGACTAAAACAACCGAACTAGGGATGGAAGTTGACGTTGGAATAACGCAACCCCTGGTACAAGTTACCCAGTCAGGTCCCAAGGCAGACCAGAGTGAAGCAAGGAAGGAAGAAGCAAACCATGCTACACCAAGTCAAGACTTACCAACAAATAAAGACTTGGTACAATCAGAAAGCGCGGGGCAGACAGCAAGCATGGACCTTGAAGAAAACACCAGCAACATGGAAGACCCCAAGGCATCATCTAATCCCTCCACCTGCTGGAAGTTGTTCGTTGGGGAGATGTGGAAGCTCTTCGTGGATGGAGCATCCAACCGGCATGGAGCAGGGCTTGGCATAGTCCTCATCTCTCCAGACGGCCTAGTAGTGGAGCAAGCAGTCAATCTTGGCTTCCCAGCATCAAACAACGAAGCGGAGTATGAAGCGCTTCTTGCAGGCCTCAAATCAGCATTCTACATGAAGGCCACCGAGCTAATGGTTTACAGCGACTCACAGCTGGTGGTAAACCAAATATCTGGCGACTACGAAGCAAAGGATGACAGGATGGCCAAATACCAAGAGTTGGTCAGAACAGAAATCAAGAAATTTGAAGTAGTCAGGATAGAACAAATCGGCAGGGAGGAAAACAGCAGAGCGGACGAACTAGCAGGCTTTGCCTCAATGGCAAACACTTCCATCCCTCATCCATTACTGATTGACTACCTACCTAGACCAAGCATTGAAGACCCCGAAGTAGAAGAGGTGTGTTGCGCAGAGCTAGGCCCCTCTTGGATGGATCCCATCATACTGTTTTTAAAAGACGGCACCCTGCCAGAAGAAAAGAAAGAAGCCAACAGAATAAGAGCAAAGTCGCAGCGATTTTGGCTCTCCCCCTCTTTGGCATTGTACAAGAAATCGTTCTCAGGACCCTACCTAAAGTGTGTTCATCCCAGCAAAGTGGAAGCATTCTTGTTCGAGATACATGAGGGTGTATGTAGAAGCCATCAAGGAGGAAGATCACTAGCATACAGAGCAATCTTGCAAGGGTACTGGTGGCCATACATGCAAGGAGACTCTGAAAAGTATGTCAAAAAGTGCGAGAAGTGTCAAAAGTTCGCACACCAAATGCACCAACCTGCCAGAGAACTTCTACCTCTAACTAGCCCATGGCCCTTCGCAATGTGAGGATTGGACATAGTAGGACCACTTCCAACAGCACCAGGGAACAGGAAGTTCTTTCTTGCAGCAACCGACTACTTCACAAAGTGGGTGGAAGCAGAAGCCTGGGCATCAATCAAGGAAAAAGATGTGAAAAAGTTTGTCTGGCAGAATATCATCACTCGATTTGGCATACCAAAGACACTAATATCAGACAACGGCACTCAGTTCGACGGCAGAATCTTCAGAGACTTTTGTGAAGAGTACAAGATAGAGTTCTACAATTCTGCACCGGCATATCCCCAAGCAAATGGACAGGCAGAAGCATCAAACAAAATAGTCTTGGATGGATTAAAGAAAAGGTTAGAGAAAGCAAAAGGCAAGTGGGCAGAAGAGCTCCCTCATGTTTTATGGGCTTACCGCACCACACCTCGGCGATCAACAGGAGAAACACCATTCTCCTTAGCCTATGGTATGGAGGCAGTAATCCCACTGGAAGTTGGCCTCTCCACAATTCGAAGCGAGAATTTTGATCCAGACTTGAATGGCGAAGCCATAGAATTAGAGCTCGACCTTGCAGAAGAAAGAAGAGAGAGAGCACTGGTTCACATTGCCTCATACCAACAAGAGTTATCCAGGAAATACAACAAAACAATTCATCCAAGGCAATTCAAGGTCGGAGATTGGGTACTGCGCAAAGTGATGGGAAATACCTTGGTACCAGGAGATGGCAAGCTAGGGCCCAATTGGGAAGGTCCATATAAAGTGGTAGGATTAGCAGGCAAAGGGGCATACCACTTAGAAGACGAGGACGGCAAGGCAATTCCCAGGCCATGGAATACTGCAAATCTCAAGTTATTTTATTTTTAGCTTTTTTTCTTATTAAAGTTTGTGTAATTTCTCCCTTTCTCAATAAAACAAGTAGTTTTCTTTTCAGTTAGATGTTTTCTTCTGTAAAAATTTGTTTTAGTAAATTAGTGAGTTAGGGGCATAAAAAACACAGTTGGCCAGATTAAACCAACACCCCTCCTAAGCCCAGGATAAGGATCCAGGCTGCAGGACGTTTGGTCGGAATAACCAAACATTTTATTCTAAGTTGGCTGGAAAAACTAACTTAGAGGTTGGCTGGATTAAACCAACACCCCTCCTAAGCCCAGGATAAGGATCCAGGCTGCAGGACGTTTGGTCGGAATAACCAAACATTTTATTCTAAGTTGGCTGGAAAAACTAACTTAGAGGTTGGCTGGATTAAACCAACACCCCTCCTAAGCCCAGGATAAGGATCCAGGCTGCAGGACGTTTGGTCGGAATAACCAAACATTTTATTCTAAGTTGGCTGGAAAAACTAACTTAGAGGTTGGCTGGATTAAACCAACACCCCTCCTAAGCCCAGGATAAGGATCCAGGCTGTAGGACGTTTGGTCGGAATAACCAAACATTTTATTCTAGGTTGACTGGAAAAACCAACTTAGAGGTTGGCTGGATTAAACCAACTCTTATTACTCTTCAGCCAAAGTAAGGGTATGGGCTGAAGAGTGGTTGGCTGAATTAAACCAACTCTTTGAACTCTTCAGCCGAAATAAGGGCATAGGCTGAAGAGTGGTTGGCTGGATTAAACAGACTTATTACTCTTCAGCCGAAGTAAGTATATCGGCTAAAGAGTGGTTGGCTGGATTAAGCCAACTCTTGATACTCTTCAGCCGGAGTAAGTATATCGGCTAAAGAGTGGTTGGCAAGTAAGCTTAGTCAGATTGATCAGCTAGGCCCGGAATAAAGTATCTCGGCCAAACTGCAGTTAGAAAGCAAGCTCAAACAGAAATTTAAACCGAGATAACAGTTGGAGCAAAAAGATCATGGAAAAATCATTACAAGTACAAGCATACAGATCAAAGCGAAATAAGTGTTGAGCAGAAAAGATGATTTTCATTAATCAAGTTCAAAACAAGTACAAAGGAGGGGCCACAGCCCGGTTACACAAGAAAAAAGAGAAATTACAAAATTAGTTAAAAAGATCATCTAGATTGGCGTCTACGTCTACGCGGAGCTCGGTGTCAGTTGGTAGTACGGTCCCACGAGGCAGCTCGGTGTCAATGGGAAGCACGGTTTCAGTCGTAAGGTCTTCAACCGTTGGCTCCAACCGGACTGATTGGTCGTTGGCATGTTCATTCACAACCGAGGTATCATTGGGCTCGGTATCTTCATCTTCATCATCTGAACCTTGAAGAAATTGTTGTTGAACGGATGCAGCGTCTTCCGCCAGTGAGCTCGGTATGAAGTACTGAGGAGGATTGTATACCTCGGTCTCAGGTTCACAACCGAGCTGCACCACCGCTGCCCGCCAACCGCACTTGAAGAACAAATCTTTTGCGGCCTCACATTGCGGAATATAGAGGGCTTCCCCCTCCTTGAAACTTGCGGCGTTCGCATCGTCCGCCTTCTTCTTCAGTTCGGCAATCTCTGCGTTTTTCTTTCCTTCGAGCTTGGCTAGCTCGTGCAGATATTTGTCCTTGACCAAAGCTGCAGCCTTCTGTTTTTCTGCTTCAGCCGAGCTAACGAGTCCGGTTAGACGACCGTTCTCGGATTTTAGCTCGGCTAGCTGCTTCTTGGCATCTTCCAGCTCGGCAGTTTTTTCAGCTACTTCGGCTAGCGCCTGCCTTGTGGTCTTGCGAAGCTCAAGCACTCACTTATGAGCGATATGACTCTTCTGCATAGCCTGTAAAAAGAGGGCAGACTTGTAATCAAACCGAGATGGAAGTTGTAGAAAATTAGAAAGGTTAAACAAGAGAGGTTACTTACAAGCACCATGGATTTGGTGGCCGAACGAATGGCTCTTAGTTCGGTCAGGTGCTGGTGGTGCTCCATGTCTGCTGGGAGGCACACACTTTTGGCTAGGTTAAAAGCCATCAGATGATCCTTTTCAGCGACAACAGAGTCAGTGTCCTGAATATCTCGGTTTTGGAAGGTGAGTTTGGGGGCCCATTTGGAGGAGCTGGCCCGGTCGGAGCGCTCTGGCTGAAGGCTCGGTGGAGGACTTGGAGGCAGAGTTGTTTCATCTTCATCAACAAGACGCTGCTCGGTTGGCGTAGACCGAGCGCGCTTGCTTGGGTGTGATGAAGAGGGTTGTTGTGATGGCAGGGCCACCACGGTTTCTTGTGTTTGGTTTGGTGGCGGTACTTCGGCTCTGTTTGTTTCGGTCAGCAGGGCCCTTACTCTGTTTCTTTTTGCCATTTCTTGCTCAGCTGTCAGAGGGACTAGGTTAATTTGTGGCAAGGTTGGGTCCGGTTCAGGGGCGTCCTCTAGCAAAAAGTCAGTTACTCTGGCTTTACGTCGGCTACTATATCTGTAGGTCAGCTCAACATTCAGAAGCTTGGCCCAACTTCTCTCTTCGTATCGTAGTGCGGCACGAAGCGTGGTCAAATTCGGATAACTGTACAGTGATTTAAGATGGGCTATATCTACAAAAGAAGACAACTCTTAGTTTGGTTCTGAAGGAGGAAACCGAAATAAAGAGGAGCGTGCAACAAAGCCAAAGTAATTATACCGGGGATGCCATTATTCCAGTTTATACTACGGCCAAGGATCTGGGCTTAGTGATCTTCAAAATTCCCAGATACCCAGAAGAAGTCATCATCGTTCAAGTCTTTGTCCGATGTATCCTTTATTATTTTCTCTCGGCGGTGGCGTATTCTTAAGTAGTAGACCCAGCCGTCTTCTTTTAATCCTATGGAGTATTGGTGGAATATTTCGGCTAAACCGAGGTTAATTCCAGCTCGCCGGTTTAGCTCGACTATACCCATTATTATGCGGTATGAGTTGGTGGAAAGCTGGGTTGGGCATATTCTAGTCTGCCTAAGGAATTCACAAAGTAATGGTTGAACTGGAAATCTTAGCCCGGTTTCCATTATAGACAGAAGGGTAAAGGGTACAAAACCTTCGTTCCCCCATGGAGTAACGTCTTTCTTGGCCAAGGTTAGGTGGACATCATCAGGGATGTTGTATTCCCTTCGGAATTCGGCTAGACCACCAGGTGTCTCTACTAAGAACCTATATTTACCCATTTGTTCTTTAAGTTATGAATAAATTAGATCGGTTGAAGAATTGTGCTCAGTAGCTCGGTTGAGCCCTCAAAGGAGTGCCTGAGCAACCTAAGTCTGCAAAGTGGAAAACAGAGGTGTTAAGCACAGCTCGTTGGACCGTGCTACAAAGTAAAAGCAAGATAAAAAAGGTCCTACTCGGCTATGTAGGATGTTACAGGTTCTATCTCAGTTTCAGCAAGGTGCTTGGTAGCTCGGTCTTGGCGAGCGATTCGATATCTCGGTCGTGGAAAAGGTTCTGTTAGACCGGTTGAGCTTCTAGGGGCAGCTTTCTGAGTTCGGTCTAAAACTAAGAAAGCTGGTTTAGCCCCGAAGGCCTAGTTCGGTCGGTATTAAGGTTTCCCAGTACACTAAGTGCAGACTTAATTCGGTTTGTTATCTCGGCTAAAGTAAGTCAAGGTTGGTTTGATTTCTAGGGGCTACCAAAATGGTGCGAGTTTCAGTTCGGTTGTGAGGTATACCTAGGCCTCACAAGGCAAACAACCTATCAGTTCGGTTACATGGTTATTTTGAATCAAAGTTAGTGTTCTCATAGATTCAAGTGGTTCTTATGAAGTTTTTTCCAGAGAAACACGAAGCTAAGCGGAAAAAGTGTTTTCCAAAACACAAAACAATATGCTATGGATTAAACAAAAGCAAAAAACAAGAAAAGTGAAGCAGATTTGAGTAGCTTACCGAATGAAGAGGAAGAAACTGGAGATAGAAGCAACGGCAGTCGCAAAACACAAGCTCCAAGGTTGCAGGGTTGAACAGCAATGGAGATTCAGAGAGAAAGAGAAGGGGTTGAACAGTAAGATGAGTAATTTGAATAGAAAAACGGAAGAGTTTTTTGTTGAAAAGCCCCAAAATTTGGGCGGGACTGTTCAAAAAGCTCGAGGTACGAAGACGGCGTAACAGTTGCTGTAGGCCAATGAGAGCGTGCCACGTGTCGTGGGAAGGAGAAGCAATTCAGTTGCTATGATTGAAGGGACGTTTTGACCGGACAGGGGTAGCTCGGCTGGAAAGGCTAAGAGTTTTTAGCTCGGCTAGATAGGCTAAGGAGAGTTTTAGCTCGGCTAATGGACAGGTAATCCCTATCATGCTACGCAGATGGAATTAAGGGGCAATTGAGAGGGTAATTTGTATGGAAATTGAGCTGAGCTGGATAATGAGCCGTTTTGGGCCGCAGTGCGAAGGGCTGGGTAAAATGGCCATAAAGTTACTCCGGTCCAAAAAGAGGCCTTGAAGTTAGACCGGTCACAGAGCCGTGATGATTAGTCCGATCCCAGAAGGCCCTATTTTTAGTCCGGTCTAGAAGAGAATTGCGGATGGGTCGGTCGCCAGAGTTAGCCCGGTCATGGCATACGGAACCGAGATATGCTGAGCCCTCTTCAGGACTTGGTTTTAGGTTAGTTCGGCTTAACTCTTCTATGGATAGCTCGGTCTTGGCATGTGAAGCCGAGGTAGAAGAAAGGAAAAAGAGAGCCGAACTAACAGTTAGATCGGTCCCTCCAGCTAGTCCAGCATGGCAATGATATTTCGGTCATGTGATAGTTCGGCCATGGTAAAACCATCTCACTTGGTTTAAGCAGTGAGGAGGGTGTTGGAGGATAAGCATTATCCTTCAGGAGTATGAATCCTAGGAGGACTCTGCATGGAGGAGTAAAAGTCCTACTAGGATTGTGCCACGCGAAACCTACAAAAACTCACAAACATCGCCTATGGAGAGGTAACGCAACTTTGATTCCCGAATACGCAGAGCTTTTGTCCACTTGTCTATTTTGCTGACTTAGGCATCGGAGAGGTTTCCGGCATACACCCGCCGGCTAGCTCACGTTTGTGTTTTCAAGGAGTAAAGCGACGACGTACGGAGGAGCGCAGACTTGATCAACAGGATTATACGAGAAGGTTTATTTATTTCCCATACAAGTAGGTTGAATTGAACCCACTAACTTTCACCTAGCTTCGCCCATGTTTGTGTGTACTTCGCTCCATTGAACCTGTTAGTTTTTGATAAAACTCTCTCTAGAATGAACTATTATTTTGTTTTGAATTTAGCTTGTATTGATCTTGAATTTTTTTTCTCTTATTCCTCTCTTTGTCCATAGGCTAACATCCTTTATATAGAGAAGGTTACACATAAGTTTAATGAACAACCTTACAACTAACTAGATACATGAATATAATCTAAACAATGAATCTAATAAATATAAAACACATGAATATAAAAATACATGAATACAAAGAATACATGAACCCAATGTATCCAATGTATCTAATGTATACAATGTAAATATGGCATTAATTTTAACACTCTCCCTTAATGCCATATTGTGTGACACCCAATATTTCCCTAAAGTATTCAAACTTGTGCCTTGGTAGAGCTTTGGTGAAGATGTCCGCAACTTGAGCTTCAGCCTTGCAATACTTGATTTGAATCTCATCATTTTCCACAACTTCTCTAATGAAATGATGCTTGATAGCAATATGTTTGGTATGAGAATAATAGACGGGATTCTTTGTCATAGCAATAGCAAACTTGTTATCACACATAATTGGAGTAGCTTCACCTTGCTTCTCACCAAAATCATCCAAAATTCTTCTTAGCCAAATTGCTTGTGTAGTTGCCAATAATGTTGAAATCTATTCGGCCTCAACGGATGATTGTGCCACAGTTTGTTGTTTCTTTGATGACCATGAAGTTACGCCCAATCCAAGAGAAAATGCATACCCAGAAGTGCTTCTCATATCATCAACACATCCGGCCCAATCACTATCACAAAATCCAAGTAACTTTGCATCAACAAATTTCTCATAAAAAATTCCATAATCAAGTGTACCTTGAATGTATCTCAACACTCTTTTTGCAACCCCAAAATGAATTTGGCTTGGACTGTGCATAAACCAAGACAATAAACTCATAGCATACATGATGTCCGGTCTTATAGCAGTCAAGTACAACAAACTTCCAACCAAACTTCTATTATAACTAGATGCTTCAGCTTCTTTGCTTCCATCTTTCTTTGACAACTTTTCATTCACAAACAAGGGAGTAGCAACTGATTTGCAATTCTTCATTTTGAATTTCTCAAGAAATGTTTGAGCATACTTCTTTTGGCAAATAAAAACACCACCATTGTTTGAGTGTACTTCTCAAAAATGCTGATTTTACATCAAGTTTGTTCAAGAACCAACCCTTTTGAGCTGCCAAAGCAATGATAGCTCTAATTGTATCAAATCGAGCCATGGAAGTAAAAGTTTCTTGGAAACCAATTCCGGGTTGTTGTGAATACCCTCTCACCACAAGTCTTGCTTTGTTCTAGAGCCATCCGGATTGAACTTTGTTTTGAAAATCCACTTCACACCAATTATTTCTTTTTGTTTCGGTTTCTCCACTAGCTCCCAAGTCTTGTTCTTCTCAATCACATGAATTTCATCTTCCACTGCTTTCTTTCATGCTTCATCTTTAATTGCCTCTTCAAAATTTTCAGGTTCAACAATGCATAAATTGCATCTTGCATACACATCACTAAGACTCCTAATATTTCTTGGAGTTGAACTTGGAGCAGATTGTAAACTATCAATTGGTGACAATCTTTGTGGAGATCCAAGCGTTGCAACATCTTCAACTTGTGGGCTTTCTGATTCTTCATTGAAAGCAATGCTTTGATCTTGGACTTTATTTTCCTTCCAATCAAAAGAAAAATTCTCATAAAAGTGAACATCTCCACAAATAATCACCTTCTTTTGATCCAAACTGAAGAGTCTATAGCCTTTGGATTTCGAGCTATAACCCACAAAGATGCATTTCTTACTATTTTCATCAAGATTGTGCCTCACTTCTTTTGGAACATGAGCATAACAAATGCAACCAAACACCTTCAAGTGATTCACTAATGGTTTCCTTCCACTCCAAACTTCAAATGGAGTTTTGTCGTTAAGAGCTTTTGTAGAACATCTATTCATCAAGTAAATTGTTGTATACACGGCCTCACCCCAAAATGTTTTGGGTAGCCCCTTCTTATGTAGCATAGACATGGACATCTCCTCTATGGTTCTATTCTTCATTTCCGCCACACCATTTTGTTATGGAGTGTACAGAACAGCCAATTGCCTTTCCATACCAGTATCTTCACAAAATTTTATAAACTCATTTGAGTTGTATTCTCCTCCTCTATCACTTCTCAATACTTTCATCAAACAACCACTTTGTCTTTCAATAAGATTTTGAAATTTCTTGAAGATAGAGAAAACTTCACTCTTTTGTCTCATAAAATACACCCAAGTCATTCTAGTAAAATCATCAATAAAAATAATGAAGTACTTGTTACCTCCATGAGTTGGTGTATAAATGGGTCCACGCACATCAGTATGGACAAGCTCCAATGGTGCTCTAGCTCTCCATGCTTTCTTATTTGGAAATGACTCTCGATGATACTTTCCAAGTGCACAACCTTCACAAATATGTTGCACTTTATGAATTGTCGGCAACCCAAAAACCATATTCTTTTGTTGTGGAAGCTTCCAGCTTTGAAAATTCAAGTGCCCAAATCTTCTATGCCAAACCCATGAATTATCAATCACATCTATCTTCAAAGCTGCATTTTTTCTATTTCGAAAAATGAGAGGAAAACTTCTATTCTTCTCTGTCTTGACTTTTGCTACAACTTGGCTTCTCTCCCCTTTGTCAAAAATTTTGCAAAAATCTTCTTCAAAGTGAACAAGGTATCCATGCTCCATAAGTTGTCGAACACTTAGCAATTTTGCTCCAAGTTTGGAACTTGGAGAACATCCGAAATAAATCTTGTACCCATCTTGGTTTCTATAGCAATAATACATTTTCCTTTTGTTTGGACTAAAGCACCATTCCCCATTTTTACTTGAGATTTGGAGAAAGCATACATTTTCACAAAAATGCTCTCATCTCCTGTCATGTGATTGCTACATCCGCTATCGAGAAACCATACATCATTGTTTTGATCTGATGCCTTGTGACAAGCATAGAACATGTGCCCTTCACTTTCTTGCTCCTCAGAAAAATTAGCTTGTTGAGTGCTCTTAACTTGGCAATTCTTCTTGACATGCCCAAATTTGTTGCAATTGTAACATTTTGGCTTTCTCCGAAACCAACAATCTTTATCAACATGACTACTTTGGTTGCAAATTCCACACTTTTGTTGAAGTGGGCTCTTCATTTTCCTTTAGTTGAAAATTAGACCTTCCTCTTCCTCTTGCATTCCTTGCTCTTCCGCTTGCATTTCTTCCTCTTCCTCTTCCTTCGGAATTAGAAGTACTAACATTGAGCTTGGATTGAAAGACACTTTCAATTGACTTTTCAGATTGCCTACTCAACCTTTGCTCAAATGTTTTAACTGAATCAATCAATTCTTCAATACTCAAATCAGCAAAATCTTTAGTTTCTTCAATGACAGCAACAATAGGATTGTATTTCTCTAGAAAACTGATCAAAATTTTCTCAACAACTCTTTGATTAGAAATATTATCCCCATAAATTTTCATTTGGTTCACAAGTTCCATAAATCTAGAAAAATAATCCTTCAACAATTCCATATCCTTCATCTTTATATTTTCAAAATCTCTTTTCAACGATTAAAGTTTGATGGTTCTTACCTTCAAGTTGCCTCTATACTCTTTTTGAAGAATATCCCATGCCTCATTTGTTTTTGTAGCATTGATAATTTTTGGAAAGATCGCTTCTGAAACTCCTTGTTAAATCAAAGAGAGAGCCTTTGAATCCTTCTTCCTTTGCTTTTTCAATTGGTTCTTTTGGAGATTTGTCAAAACTCCTTCATCTTCAGGTTCCTCGAACCCATTCTTAACAAGATCTCAAAGATCTGTATAGATAAAAATAGTTCTCATTTTCACATACTAAAAAACAAAATTTTCACCATTAAAAATAGGAGTAGATGCATTTTGGTTGTTAGAATTCACCATGGATGTCAGCTTGTTCTTCTTTGGGGCTTGTTTTCCCATATCCGATCTCTACGCCCAGCTTGTTCTTAACCCAACCAAAGCTCTGATACCACTTCTATTAGCTTTTGATAAAACTCTCTCTAGAATGAACTATTATTTTGTATTGAATTTAACTTTGTATTGATCTTAAATTTTTTCTCTTATTCTTCTCTTTGCCCATAGGCTAACATCCTTTATATAGAGAATGTTACACATAAGTTTAATGAACAACCTTGCAACTAAGTAGGTACATGAATATAATCTAGACAATGAACCTAATAAATATAAAACACATGAATGTAAAAATACATAAATACAAAGAATACATGAACCTAATGTATCCAATGTATCCAATGTATGCAATGTAAATATGGCATTAATTTTAACAGAACCAACTAACTTTAATATAACTATGCTACGCCCATGCTTGTGTGTAATTTGCTCCACATAGCACCGACCATGTTTGTGTTGTCCCTAGCATTCTCGTGTTAAATAATACTGGAGTATTGTTAGTCAGATTCAAAAATTAGATCCACTTTTTAAATAAAGTGATGTATCAAGAATATAATTAGTTGATAATTAGAAAATATTTAAGTATCAACCAATCATCTTCTTGGCACATCTAGAAAATGGGTCCTTGTATATCATTTTCCATAATATTGATGATTTTTATTAACTAACAAAAAAAAAAAAAAAAAGGTGTATTACATTGATAGTTCCTATATTTTATTCTTTATATTATTTTGGTTTTTATAATTTCAATTAGTTCACTTTTTATGTTTAATTTTAGATTTCATATCAATTTAATCCAATTGATAACACAATTAAGATTTTTGAAATAAAATAGTTATTAAGTTGATTGAGGTTAACTTACTGAGTTAGACAAATTTATAATTTTGTTTATAAAATCAAAACACATGTCACTTAAAAAATACAATTGCAATCCATTGATCAAAGTAAGACAAAATTATAAATTTAGAGCCAAAATCGAACCAATTAAAATTAAAGGGATCAAAATGATAGAAAACTTAAAATATAAGGATTATCCATATAATTTGCCCTAACCAAAAAAAAAAAAAACTTTGATTATGATTTTTTTACACAACGTAGGAGCATGACAGCAGCAGAATCACGCAGCTAAGACAACCCCAACTCCTCTACAAATTTATTGAATCAAAAGATTACCAAAAATATAAGAACATGAAGAGAATCTCTCTCAAAGTATATATATTAAATTAAAGTTGTTTTTTCCTAAGGCTTACAATCTTATTTATAATAGAACTAACCCTAATTCAACTTAGGAAATAAACCAGAAAAGGCAAAGTTTGCTAATTATGCCTAAATCAAATAAAATTCGAAATTTGCCAAAAATAGAAATACTCGAGTTAATCTCAAATCTTGAAAATATAATGAAAACTAAGAATGATGGGAAAAAAAACCCTAACTTCAAACGAATTTGTTTAGACCAAGTAATTAAGGAAATAAATCTTTGCTAAAATGGCAAAATTGAGCAATTGAAGGCCAAAATAGTGGGATTTGGTCAAAATCCATTATACGCCATGACAAAGTGATGGGTATTGATCGTGACGCCATTTTCTATGTTCAGGTCGAATCTCAAACGATTCCGAGCACACTCCGTTTTGCGTCTACTAGTACTTTTGCTCTTTGCCCTATCTATCCATGAGTTTCAAGAACTCTATGACCAGACATTCTGCATCATTGTTGTTCTCTTTTTCTTCCTAGATCAAGTACTATTAACAAAATTAGACAACGTGAATTTTGTGTGCACTTACTTCTAGGTAATTTGAGAATCTAGTTTTATTTTATTTAATTATTTAAAAAAAAGAAGAAGAAGACGATGATGAAAAAGAAGAAGAAAGAAAGAAAGAAAGAAGAATGAGAAAAAATAAATAAATAAAAAATCCACCAAGTGATGTAATCTTACATAAACATCCACCAAGTGAAGTAGTCTCTGAGGCGGTTGGCTGTGTGTGGTTAATTTATTTGTTTTGTGTAGTTGCTCGTTCTTGGGGGGTGTTTATTACTTGTATTCGTTTGTTTCTTACCAACTCTTGATTTGGTATTATTATATGATTATGTTAATTTTTTTGTGCCAATTTAATTGAAATTTGAAAGTTTAACTATGATGATATTTGTACCATTCCCCCTTTTATTGATGTAACGCCCTTCTACTTTGTATTGGTTTTTAATCAATAAAGATCTTTTTAATTGATAAAAATAAAAAATAAACACGTAAATGCATGAATGCATGAATTTACAGACAAACCACATACACTGCTGTTATTACAATACCATCAAGTCGTGTATTTTTGTTGCCTAGTATTATACAATCTGTTGAGAACATTAAAATACCAAATCTCAAGACAGCACGATCATGCTATTAGAAATGCATTGAATGTAAGAAAATAAGAAATTTGGGTAGAAGCATCCATCCACTGGCATATACCCATCAAACCAACAAACAACTAATAATTGATCATATGGTAGTGTTGATCTTCTTTCTAGTAGTAGTGCCTTCGCAACTTAGGTATTATGCGTAGCTTTTCTTCCTTTTGCAGTGTCATATCCAATTTGTCAGTCATGTCCATCTCCGCCAGGCCCGTGACGTTGGTTGGAATTGGAAGAACCCAATCAAAATGGTGAAGCAGTGAAGCAAGAATCAGAGGAAGCATCCTCAATGCCAAGGGTTGTCCAGGACACATTCGCCTTCCTGAACCAAAAGGTAGATACTCAAAATCCTTACCCATGTAGCCCAAACCCAAATTCGACTTGAGAAAGCGTTCAGGTTTGAAGTTTGAGGGATCATTCCAAAGGGTGGGATCGCGCCCAATTGCCCAGATGTTCACTAGGACTTGACTGTCTTCGGGGATGGTATAACCCATTACTTGGCATGTTTGAACCGCGCGGTGAGGCAGAAGCAACGGTGCAGGAGGGTGCAATCTTAATGTCTCTTTAACACAAGCTTCTAGGTAGGGCAATTGAGGTAAATCTGACTCTCTTACTGTGTCCCCAGCAACCCCTTTTGCAAGTTCATCACGAACTTTCTGCATTGCTTCTTGATTTCTAATAAGTTCTGTAAGTGCCCACTCAGTTATTAAGCTTGTAGATTCTGTACTTGCACTAAATAGTTCCTGGGTACAATAGGTAGGAACACAGTTATACAAAAACGAAAATGATATATAAGTCTACTTTTTAAACACATTTTCTAGACCTAGTGATATATAAACGAGATAATTAATTGATACTTAGACAATAAATAATAGATAATTGATTTAAATATTTTAATAAAGTGCCACATTATTAATCTAGAAAATAAATCTAATTTTTAGGCCCCAATAACAATACTCATTAAAAATTACGTGGACATTATTCGTACATACTCACGCAATCGTATGATTCTTAAGAGTATTGAAGCACATACCCCAACAGCATGAATGACATCTCATGGTTATTATTTTAAGGACAAATTCTATTTTATCTTTATGTTGTGGTCCTAGTGTTTTGCTTCAATCAGGATTTTTAATCGGGAAAATTCAATTGAACGTATATTTTAAATAAAAAAATAAAAAAATAAAAAAAATTATAAAAAGTGATAAAGTTTATATACATTGATCATTAATATTATAATTATTTTCATCAATTAATAATAATTTTTTGATAGTATCAAGTGGGAAGTAATTTTTTCATTTTTAAAAGAGATAATTCCACTTTTATCCCCTAAGCTATAATAATTTATGTTTTCTTTATTTATTTCATCCATTAACTATCAGTTTCATCTATTTTGTCACGAAAATTTTTAATTCAATTCAAGTGGTCTATAAGAGCACAGAATAATCTTCTCGTATAATCCTGTTGACTAAGTTTACACTCCTCCAAACGTCGTCGTTTTGCTACCTGAAAACACACGTGAACTAGCCGGTAGGTATGTGCCAGAAACCCCTCTGATGCCTAAGTCGGCAAAAAAAGGTGATAGACAATAAATTCTGTGTATTTGAGAGTAAGAATTGCAATACCTGTCCACAGGTCTTGTCATGAGCTTTTATAAATTATGCCTAACACAATCCTAGTACGACTCTAACTCTCCTTAGTAGAGTCCTCCTAGGAAACACATTCCCAAGGATAAAACCTACTTGAGAATACCCTACTTACTGTCAACCAAGTGAGATGGTTCAAACCCTTCATCTCGGCTGTTTGCTTGGTCAACCGAGCCATCCTGGCTTTGATCTGTGCTTGATAGAACCAAGATGGCACTCTACCGAGCTAAACTTAGCTCGGCCCTCTACACTAGTAATACCTTGATCCGCTATTGGACTATGTCTGGACAACTCGGTCCAGGCCCTAGCCACACATCTGGCTGGCCCAATACTTGCGTGGCCCAAGACCGAGCTACACAAGCTCTTATCTCAGCCTATTTGCATAGCCCTCCCAAAGAAGACTATACCTAGCTCGGCCTAATCTGCACACAAATTACCCTCTTAATTGCCCCTTAATCTATCTGCGAAACACAATTAAGATTATTGTCTATCAGCCGAGCTACCGCTCACTTCCACCAAAATAAGAATTCCTACTCAGTCTCACGATCCGCTTGGCTCTAATGTGCCTCAGCAGTCACCTAGCATGTTCTCCAATTGCTCTGCGACCAAGTCAATCATGGGATATGTGGCAGCCCTCCACGGGCCCCGTACCTATAGTACAGCCGTCACACACTACCAAAATTTTAAACGCCCCTGCCTTTTTACATTTCCCTAAAATGTAATGTCACTTTCACTGTTCATCCTCACACTCTGATCTTTATACTATCCACTGTTCATTGTCGTTCTCTATCACGCTGTGAGTTTCATGCTATCCACTGTTCATCTTCTTCCTCCGTAAGACCCTTTGATCCAGAGCCAAACTCCTTTGATTCCTTCACTGTTGCATCCAATCACCTCTACAGTCTGCATCCAGGGTCTTGCAATCATTCAACGAAGCTATCCTACTGTTTGAAATCTGAATCAGCCTTCAAATCGGTAAGTTCCTCAAACCTTCTGATATTTTAATTATGGATATTCATGTTGTTCCTCATAGGGTTGCTAGTCCATCGTTTGAGGCTCAAAACAAAACATTATAGTATAAAAACCCACCAAACGAGCATAAAATGAACTTGTAATGGTCTCTAGTACCACTATAAGCCCTTAAAATCACAAACTCTGAGACAAATCCCCTCTGGCTGGAACTAGAATTGTCCATAGGTAGCAAATTTGATTTGAAACCACGTTGAAACTAAAATAAAAAACAGTTTGTACGGTCTTCAGGGACTTCGACTGAGAAAATAATCATTATGGTCACATTAAACAGGCCTACCTAATTGTCCCTTGGCCAGGACCGGGCTAAACACCTTGCCCCTTAGCTCAGTCGAGATAAAAATGTCATTCTAGGCCACGTGGCCGAGCAACCAAATTTGCTCAACTAACACAGCCTCTTTAGCTCGGCCAATAACTGATCATAACCAAAATTGCTTTTCACTTTGCAGACTTGACTAGGTTGTCCAGGCACACCATTCACTTTGCTACTCTAACAGTGCTGCTCAACCAAGCAACCCAACAACGATGATCAATTCAGCCAAGCAAACCCCAATAACCCTTAAGTTAAAGCCAATAGGCAAATACCACTTCGTGGTTAGCTCGCCAAGGGCCATATCCGAATTTAGGAGGGATTACAATATTCCTGATGATGTCTAGTTCACTTTAGCCGAGTAAGACACTGTATCCTGAGACAAGCCCGATTGTTGGCCCTTCACCGTGATATCAATAGTAGAGGGTGGACTTCGCTTCCCAGTCCAACCCCTTATTTGCGAATTCCTCAGGCAAACTAGACTCTGCCCAATCTAATTGTCCACCAACACGTATAGGATCATAAATGGCATCGTCGAGCTCAACCACCATCTCGGCCTCAACCTCGGTCTGGCCGAGATATTCCACTAATACTCTCTCGGTCAGAATGATGATGGTTGGGTCTACTACCTCAAAGTCAAAAGAGGTTGAGAGAAAGTTGTCAAGCGCACACTGGAAAAAGATTTGCACGACAATGACTTTCTTTAGGTCTCTGGAAACTACGAGGACCAGGAGGCCAGGATACCGGGCTACAACATAAACTAGAATAAAGGCACTGCCGGTATGAATATCTCGGTTTTACCTTTTCTAGCTATTTGCTTACTCACTGCCACGCTAATACTCCATCTTTTTATAGATCTAAACGTGCTCCAGGAGAACTATCCATACGATAACCAAGATGCGCTCTGCACCGCACTAAGATACAGGCATCAAGATTGAACAGAGCTACTAAACTTCGAGCCAACCTACTGATATAGCGGCAAGAGGAGGAGCAAAGTCACAGACTTTCTCCTTGAACCTTCGCCAGAACCAAACCTAAGCCTCCCTCAAATCAATTTAGTCCCTCTTACTGAAGAGCAAGAAATGGCCAAGAGGAGAACCGTGTGAGCTCTTATCATCGAGCAGACCTCCGCCAAGGTCCCAACTGAACAAGTTCTATCTGGCCAACCACGCGAGACCATCGTTGCCTTACCGACCATCAGGGCAACCACATATCGTCCCAGCAAGCGTGCTCGCACTTTGTCCGCCGAACAGCAATGCCTGGTGGATGAGAAAGAGACAATGCTTTTTGAGACCGAGTTGCCGAATCCTAAGCCTACCCATTCTCGCCAAGCAGGCCCTTCTTTCCCACTCGTGTGGGAACCAACCTTGGCTTTCAAGGGCCGCGCTGTAACTACCACTAACTCAGTGGTTGCTTAAAGCGACCCTCTGCTGGCCTTTAATCTGGCCGAGCTGAAAGCTATCCGATCGGCCACCATGTCTATGGTGTTGGTAAGCTTAGATTATGCACTCCCTTTCCACTTGGAGTCCGACCTTTTGCTCAATTCTAATTCATTGTTTCTTGACCGAATTGTAGGCCATGTAGAAGAACTACGTTGTCCACCATTGCGTGCTAGAGTTTAGGAAAACAGCTCGGGCTGCTGTTACTGATGCAAAAGCAAAGGCTGCCGAGCTAAAAGATCTTAAGGCCAAGCTGGCTGAGCTGAGTGTTGACCAAGATCAATTAGCTGAGCTAGTCAATGCGGTAGGGGAAAACAAACAAAAAACATGGGCCAAAAAGAAAGATCGGTATCTTAATGAGCTTACCAAGTTGGAAAAGAAGAAAGATACTGAAATAAAAGCTCTTGTAAAGGAGATAGAAGATGTCGAGGACCGTGGTTACGCCAAGGGCGAACAGACTTACGTCAAACAATGCAAGGCCACCAAGGATATCTTCTTCAAATGCAGTTGGAAGGCAGCGGTAGAGCAGCTCAGCCAAGTGCTCGACTCAGAGGTCTTCTTTAACCCTCTGCCCCACTTCATCCCTAACTATATGGTGGCATACGCCAGCGCCGTGCAGTAGAAGTTCCTACAAGTGGAGGAAGACAATCCGGTGCTGAACAAGTAGAGCCCATTGCCAATTCAATCAGAAGTGCCAAACCAGTCCGAACTAAGCCTAGTTGTTGAAGAAGGCATCACAGATCTGACACTGGATAGTGGTGCTGGAGGCCAACAGGTGGATGCAGAAGTCGGTGTTGGTGCGAACGCTGAGCTGGAGGAGCTATTCAATTGACTGGGACGTGGAAGCCTTGTACTACCCCTCTTTTTCTTTTTTATTTTTTGCAATGTTACTGGGCTATACACCCCACCTCCTATAATTATCTCTCCAGTCAATGAAAAAACTTCTAACTTTTTGCATGTCCATTACGTTTCTCATGGAATATTCCACACTTTTTCGAATGCATGCTTGGCCGAACTAACCAACTCGGCCATACCATATCATGCCAACCTTGTTTGGCCGAGAGTATCTATCTCGGCCAAAGAATCCACAGAACTTGTTGGCCAAACCTACCAACTTTCTTTGGCCGAGATACTCATCTCGACTAAGGAGTGCAAAAACTTGTTGGTCAATCCTGTTAACCCTCTTTGGCCAAAATACTCATCTCGGCTAAAAAGTGCAAGAACTTGTTTGTCAAACTTGCCAACCCTCTTTGGCTGAGATACTTATCTCAGCTAAAGAGTGCACAAACTTGTTGGTCAAACCTGCCAACCTTCTTTGGCCGAGATACTCATCTCGGCTAAGAGTGAAAAAAGTTATGTTGATCGAGCCTGCCAACCTTCTTTAGCCTAGATCATTATCTCGACTAAAGAGTGCAAAAAGTTGTGTTAGTCAAACCTATCAACCTTTTTTAGCCTAGATCCTTATCTTGGCTAAAGAGGGCAAAAAATGTTGTGTTGGTCAAACCTGCCAACCTTCTTTAGCTTAGATCCTTATCTCGGCTAAAGAGTGCAAAAGTTGTGTTGGTCAAACCTGCCAACCTGCTGGTTGCCTAGATCCTTATCTCAACTAAAGAGTGTAAAAAGTTGTTTTAGTCAAATCTGCCAACCTTCTTTTGCCTAGATCCCTATCTCAGCTAAAGAGTGCAAAAAGTTGTGTTGGTCAAACCTGCCAACATCCTTTGCCTCCCAGTTGGGAAAAGAGTCCAAATAATTTGTTTACAACAGAATAAGTACCAAAAGAAATTGTAGCGGAAAAGAAATGTCTACTTGTTTTTTTGAATGTTTAAAGAAAATTACAAGTATAAAAAAAAAAAACTAAAAATAAAATACCCTGAGATTGGCCGTGTTTCATGGCCTTGGGATAGCTCAGTCGTCCACCTCCTCGAGGTGGTAAGTTTTTTTTCCTGCTAAACCCATCACTTTGTATGACCCCTTCCAGTTAGGCCCCAGCTTACCATCTCCAGGCACCAAAGTGTTTCCTATTACTTTGCGCAAGTATCCAATCTCCAATCTTGAATTGCCTTGAATGCACCGTCTTGTTGTATTTTCTAGACTGTTCTTGTTGATAAGAGGTGATGTGTACCAGTGCCCTTTCTCGTCTTTCTTCAGTAAGATCTATCTCCAAGGCTATGGCCTCTCTATTCACATCCATATCGAAATTTTCACTTCTAATAGTGGGGAGGCCGACTTCCAAAAGGATTATTGCTTCCATGCCATAGGCCAAGGAAAAAGGCGTTTCGCCGGTCAATTGCCTAGGTGTAGTTCGGTAAGCCCACAAAACGTGAGGAAGTTCTTCAGCCCATTTTCCTTTCATTTTTTCCAACCTCTTTTTCAGACCATCTAAAACTACTTTGTTGGAGGCTTCGACCTGGCCATTAGCTTGAGGGTACACTAGCGTGGAGTTGTAGAATTCTATCTTGTGCTCTTCATAAAAACTCCGAAAGATTCTCCCGTCAAACTGGGTGTCGTTGTCAGATATTAAGGCCTTGGAAATTCCAAACCGAGTTATGATGTTCTGCCAAACAAACTTCTTTACATCTTTGTCTTTGATGGATGCCAACGCTTTTGCCTCCACCCATTTTGTGAAGTAATCTGTCGCAGCAATAAAGAACTTTCTGTTTCCCGGCACGGTTGGGAGAGGTCCCACTATGTCTAAGCCCCACATTGCAAAAGGCCAAAGGCTGGTCAAAGGTAAGAGCTCTCTAGCTGTTTGATGGATTTGATGTGCAAACTTCTGACATTTCACGCATTTCTTAGCATACTTCTCCGCGTCTGTTTGCATGTATACCCTTGTGAAATAGCTCGGTAGGCCAAAGATCTGCCTCCTTGGTGACTTCCATAAATGCCCTCGTGGATTTCGAATAAGAATGCTTCGACCTTGCTAAGATGGACACACTTCAAGTATGGTCTTGTGGAGGACATTTTGTACAATGCTAGTGATGGAGAGAGCCAAAATCGCTGTGACTTCGCCCTAATCTTGTTGGCTTCATTCTTCTCCTCTGGCAAAATGCCATCTCTTAGGAACACCGTAATGGGGTCCATCCAAGAGGGGCCTAGCTCGGCATAGTATACCTCGGCCACTTCGGGTTCCTCAATGCTCGGTCTTGGCAGGAAGTCCACTAATAATGGGTATGGGATAGATGTATCTGTCATCGACGCAAAACCGGCCAGTTCATCTACCTTGCTATTTTCTTTCCAGCCAATTTGCTCTATCCTTACCACTTCGAACTTCATGATCTCCTTTCTGACTAACTGTTGGTACTTGGTCATTCTATCATCCTTCACTTCATAATCACTCGAAATTTGATTGACTACTAGTTGGAAGTCGCTATACACCATCAACTTGGTGGCCTTCATTTGGCAAGCTGACTTCAAACCCGCTAACAATGCTTCATACTCCGCCTCATTATTGGATGCTAGAAAACCGAGGTTGATAGCTTGTTCAATGGTCAAGCCATCTAGTGAGATGAGGACTATCCCAAGTCTAGCCCCGTGCCTGTTGGACGCTCCATCCACAAAGAGTTTCCACATCTCTTCTATGAACAACTTCCAACAAATTATGGGATCTGAGGACGCTTTAGGATCATGGACGTTGACGACCCCTTTTTCTTGGCTTTCGTCTGTCGTTAGGATTTGATCCTCACTACCTGGTTGTCCTAGCACTTCACTTTCAGTCTCGTCCTTGCTTGAGCGACTTGTTGCGGGGGCTGCACAATTCCTGTGGCACTTTCCTCCCTTTGCTCGATTACCTCGGTCAAGTCGACCAGGCAAACATAATGACTTCATGGGGCAAACTCAACCACGAAGTTTGCCAAAGCTTGGGCCTTTATTGTAGTTCTCGGCTGAAACTTAATGTCGAACTGTCCTAACTCCACTGCCTACTTTAATATTCATCCTGAAAAATCCACCTTCTCAAACAAGGCCTTTAAGGGGAATGCTGTTAGTATGATCACAATGTGTGCATGGAATAGTGCGACAAATTTCATGAAGCCATCATCAAGGCTAAAGCCAACTTCTACAACGGCAAGTACCTCGTTTCAACACCCAGTAATGTCTTGTTGCTCACATAAAAGATGGGCAAGTGCTGTATTCCCTTGGCGTGCACCAATATTGCGCTAACTGCGTGCTGAGAAACTGCTAAGTAAAGAAAAAGTTCTTCTCCTGGCACTAGGGTTGCCAACAGTGGTGGAGAGGTCATATATTCTTTTAAGCTCTCCAAAGCTCGGTCACATTCGTCATCTCACTCAAACTTGGCCTTAAGTGCTTGGAAGAACGGTCGACACCTGTCTGACGACCGACTTAGGAATCGGTTTAGCGTGGCAGCTAGGCTCGTGAGATGCTGTAATTCCTTAACTATGTTGGGCCTCTCAAGATCTTGAATGGCCTTGATTTGAGAGGGATCAGCTTCTATACCTCGGTTGGTTACTAGAAAGCCAATAAATTTACTTGACCCCACGCCAAACGCGCATTTGAATGCGTTCAATTGTAGCTTGTAGGCCTTCAAAATTTGAAACATCTCAACAAGGTCTTTGAGATGGTCTCCTTCATTTTTGCTTTTGACCAACATGTCGTCTATGTATGCTTCCATAGTTTTGCCTAACAAAGGCTCGAATATTTTGGTGACCATTCTCTGGAACGTTGCCCTTACATTTTTTAGGCCAAAGGGCATGACCTTGTAGCAATATAATCCCCTAGGTGTTGTAAAGGATGTGACTTTCTGGTCTGGTTCATACATAGCGATCTGATGGTACCCACGATATGCATCAAAAAAGCTGAGTCGGTTGTAACCTCCAGTTAGGTCCACTGGTCTATCCGCAGTAGAGGAAAACTATTCTTTGGCCATGCTTTGTTCACCGTCTTATAGTCCACACACGCGCGCCACTTGTCATTCTTCTTTGGCACCACCACAGTATTAAAGATCCACTTAGGATAGTGAACCTCTCTGGTTGCCCCTGCTTCCAGCAGGTTTCCCACCTCCTCAGCCACTATCACGGCGTGGTGAAGTGCCGATCGGCGAGTTCATTGTATAATTGGTCTGGCGGTCTAATGGACATTAAGTCGATGGCAAATAAGAGTTGGATCAATGCCAAGCATGTCATACGGCGTTCAGGCGAACACTTCGATGTTAGAGATCAAGAATTCCATGATTTCTATTATCTCGATGCTGGACAAAGATGAGCCAAGGAAAAAGAACTTCTTTGGGACCTTTTCGTTTATTTTTACCTCCACCAGATCTTTCATTGTTTTCTGTTCGGCTGCCTTGCCGACATCTGCGAATAGTTTGTTGCTTTCTGGTTCTTCTACCATCAAAACCTTTGGCAGCTCGGCTGCCGTTCACCGTTACGAAGCATTGCTTGGACATGATTTGGTCTTTCAAGATTTCTTCAATCACTTCATCTTCATTAGGGAATCACATCACTTGATGGTAGGTTAACGTTACTGCTTGCATGGAGTGCAACCATGCTCTCCCCAAAATAATGTTGTAAACGGAGAGGACTTTCAACACCCAGAATTCCACTTGCTTTGTCATTGTCCCAGCTTTGACCGACAAAATTATTTTGCCAACCGGCCATTCTGGCATAGAGTTGAACTCGACCAAGGGAGATGTCATGGGTGCTAAGTCTTTGTCCTCCAATTTGAGTTGTTTGAAGGTCTCATAGTACATTATCTCGCATGAGTTATCTTGGTCTATCAAGATGCGCTTGATGTCAAAATTCTTGATGTGTAGAGTCGCCACTAGCGCGTCGTTGTGTGAGCTTTGCAACTGTGCTAAGTCCCTGTCACAGAAGGTGATAACGTTTTTCGCTTTTGTCTTCCCTTTTTTCACAGTAGGTTGTACGCTTAGCACTTCCCTCATGTGCTCCGCTTTTTTGATCATCCCCCTGAGTTCACAGACGTGCTCAGGCTCAATGATTCCATGTGTCACGTTGATTACACCTTGAAGTGGACCTTCCATAGGCATCTCATCCATTTCATTACGATCTTGAGGGACTGGCTGTGCTCCCCCTTCGATGTATTGGTCTAGGTGGCCTGCGGCCACTAACTTTTCCAGATGCTGCCTCAATGGCATACAATTTTTAGTGCAGTGCCCCACCATCGTAGAAGGTACACCAATATCTACGGTTATAGCCCATTTGTGCTTCTCCCAACTTGGCTAGCCGCTAAACGAAGGGCTCATTGTATATCTCGCTAAGAATCTGATAGATAGGCTTCTTGAACACTGTAGTGATGGCGGTGCAGACTTTCAATCTCCTTGTTTAGGGGTCCTCGCCATTTGGTCGCCCTCCCTAACCGCTTCTGTTTGGTCGGTCATCCCGGTCGACCGTGTTAACTTTTCCCGCAGGCTTTTTGTTTAACATCGCTGTTGCGCCAGACTTTGCCTTAGCTTAGGCGACATCTTCGTCTACCCTGATGTGATGCTACACTCTTTCCATCAAGGCTTCCATTGTAAGGCGGGTGTCATTGTCATTAAATCTCTCAATTTATGGCTCGTTGGCAAACACCGCTTATACTGTGCGATTGCTAGGTTGGTAGGGCAATCGCCTATCTGGTTGAAGGTCTCCTAATACCTGTTGTTATAAGCCTTGAACATTTCTTTCTCGACTGGAGTTTTGGTGTTTGTCTTGAACCTGGTGACAAACGCCTCTGCCAGTTGCGCCCGTGAAGCGATGCTACGTTCTGGCATCCTCTCAAACAAAGTCAAGCCCAGGTCACCTAAGCTTGATGGAAACAAGATACACATTAAAGCCTCGTTCCGTTGATGTATGGCTATAACCTGGCGAAAGTGGCTCAAGTGCATGTAGGGGTCTAATTTCCCTTCATAAATTGTGAACTTAGGTTAGTGGAAGCCCAAGGGTAATGGTGCATTCTCTATCGCCAGAACGAGCAGCAAGCTTTGCAACCTTGCTAACACTTTGTCTGTTGGTTTGTAGCAAGGCGTGACATTGACATTCCAACCTTGACACTTCTATGTGCCCAAGGAGCCAGCCACTGTAGAGAGAAGACCCTTTGGGGGTCACGTGCCTAGGCATCTTCTCTCCTTCAAGCTTTTTCTTCTAGCACGGTCCACAGGTCCGCCGGCCTAGGCAACTCAGTGTGCTTAGAAGTAGTTTGATGTGTATATGAGGGTCGATAATTGCTTCCCTTCATGTAAGACCTTTCAGTCCTCATTCTCTCAGACCTGGAGGTTCTTGATTGTGTGTCACCTGTTCTAAGACTTCTGCTTTCAAATTGCGATGGTGTGACTCGCCTGTCATGATCCCCTGAGTAACGAGAGTGCATTTTGCCTTCACGGATCTCTTATTCTTTCACCCATTTGCCTTTCATCTGGTGATGCACAATCTCCATGTCAGTCGCCATCCTCCTTATCAATTTGTCTTACTCCTTCACGCAATCCTCCGAAATCTAAGAATCCGTCCTCCGTCTCTATCCATCTGGGCTTTAAAAGCAACGAGGGCTTGAGCCTGGTTTTTCTCACACGCCTCTCTTTGGGTTCCGTCGCTGGGGATCCAATTCTGCCATGGACGGGACAACAGGCAAATTCTCGCGCCTCCTGTTCTCCTCTGGAGTTTGTCCATCAATTGCACAATGAGGCAAATCTTCGTTATGTGCCATTGAAATCAGTTGAAGGAAAACTTAATCAAAAGGTTTGTTCTCTGTCGTGATTCCCACAAATGGCGCCAATTGTACGAGCACAGAATAATCTTCTCGTAAAATCCTGTTGACTAAGTTTGCACTATTCCAAACGTCGTCACTTTGCTACCTAAAAACATACATGAGCTAGCCAGCTGGTTTGTCCCAGAAACCTCTTCGATGCCTAAGTTAGCAAAAAAGACAATAGACAATAAACTATGTGTTTTTTAGAGTAAGAATTGCAATACCTATCCACAGGTCCTATCATGAGTTTTTATAAATTCTGCCTGGCACAATCCTAGTAGGACTCTAACTCTCCATAGTAGAGTCCTCCTAGGAATCACATTCTCAAGGATAAAACCTATCCTAAGAACACCTTACTTACTGCCAACCAAGTGAGATGGTTCAAACCCTTCATCTCGGTTGTTTGCTCGATCAACCGAGCCATCCTGGCTCTGATCTGTGCTTAATAGAACCAAGATGGCGCTCTACTGAACTAAACTTAGCTCGGCCCTCTACACTAGTGATACCTCGGTCTGCTATCGAACTACGTCTAAACAGCTCGGACCAGGCCCTAGCCACACATCTGGCTACCCCAACACTTACGTGGCCCAAGACCGAACTACACAAGCTCTTATCTTGGCCTATTTGCGCGGCCCAACTCCCAAAGAAGACTAGACCTAGCTCGGCCCAATTTGTACACAAATTACCCTCTCATGGTCCAATGATAATTAAATTGTACAACAAAACAAAAAATTTTCTTACTATTTTAAATAAATTACATCTCGCAACCAATTTAATAGGTGCTTGGTTGTATGGAATAAAGTTGTCCAAATTATAAAATTACCTTTTTGTTCATGTAATTAGACTTCAACAGTTTGTGATTTGTGCAATTATTTTTAATTGGACCACATGAATAGAAATTAAAAGTTTTAGGGACAAAATAGATGAAATTAATAATTTATGGATGAAATGAAAATATATATATATATATATAGTTAGTTAGGGAATAAAAGTAAAATTAATCATTTTAAAAAGGGGTCAATTACGAACACATCCTTTTGAGATTTGATTAAAATATGAATTATCCCTTATGATTTTAAAAATTACATCATGCCCTTGAAATTTTTAATTTCATAATACCAATAAATCAACAAGTAGCAATTTTTAATGATGTCAAAAAATAATTTTTTTTAAGGAGATATTTGTAATTTTCCAAATCAAAAGAAATCATTTATATTTTAAATAGAGGGCTGCTATTTGTCCCCACCTTTTACTTTGGTCCCCCCCCCCCGAAAATTTCTTTAAACCCCCACTAGCAAAATGAAGCCCCTCGATTTTTTCTTTAAACCCCTACCTTAGTACCAACTATACCCTTAATCCCAAACCCAAACCCAAACCTTAGCCCCCACTCCCAACAACCACCTCCGACAACTCACTCGCCGAAGCCCTCACTGTCGACAGCCCACCATTGTCAGCCTTCCTATCTTTCTTCTTCCATTTTCCTTCTTCTTCACCCCACTGCCTCCTCTCATTTTTTTCTTCTTCTCATCGCAACCCGGATCGCCACTGCCATTTCTAAAAACCCTAAGGCTAGGGTTAGGGTTTTGAGAGAAGAAGAAGAAGACAAAGAAGATAGCTAGGGACCAAGATCGAAGTTGGACTCGACGGCCATGGCGGTGAGGAGTTCGCGACAATAAGACAACCATGAACTCGGAAGAAGAAAATGGTCGAACTTGAAGGCTTGGCAGTAAGGAGTTCATGATGGCGAGATGACCACGAACCTAGAAGAAGAAGAAGAAGAAGAGAGAGAGAGAGAGAGAGAGAGAGAGAGAGAGAGAGAGAGAGAGAGAGAAATGGAAGCGGATCACGATGATGGGAGGGTGATCGGATCTGCTGAAGAAGAAGAAGAAAAAAAAAAAAAAAGAGAGAGAGAGAGAGAGGAAGGGAGGTTGCTGGCTGGAGTGGAGGTGGATGTGGATGGTTAGGGTTAGGATTGAAAGCTTAGAGATGGGTAAAAATGGAAATTGGTGTTAGGACAAAATTGTAATTAAAAAAAATGAGAGTCTAGAGGAAAAAGGTAGGTGCTAATAGCACTACTCTTTAAATAAATCTCAAACAATGTAATTATAATTTACCATTTTAGAAAATAATCAAATACTCGTGTATAGTGTTAGTATTACCTTTTCTATTCAAATAGACGATAGTTGTACCACACGACACGCTCGTTTTGAGAGTAAAGGGGGAAAAAATAGTTAAATCAGGCCAAGTTTGGGAAGTTTAGAATAAGTGCACTTTTTGACTTTTCTTGTATTATGTGTAGAAAAAGTAGAGAGGAGATGTTGATTGATGTGACCCAAAAAAGATAAAAAGATGAAATAAGTGCACTTATATTGGGATGCCAAACTTGGCCTAATGTGCAAAAACAGGTTGCTCGTTTTCATCTTCTACCTAACTAATGCGAAAACCCTTAATGTTAAAGAGTTAACCCACCATATTCCACCACAAAAATTAACCAATGAATATCAAGTGTAAGGGGTTGTTTGGGAAGTGAGATTTTAGCCTAATTTAGGTTAAAATTGACAAAAAGATAAAATATGCTAAAATAACTAATAAGACAAAATGTTACATTAAACCCATAATTATTTCACTTTTTTTTCTCACAAACATCACATCCAACTAAAAAAAATCTAATTATCTTCCTAAACACACAAAATTTAACTTACTAAAATAATTAAAACCTAAAATAATTTATTAAAATAATAACTTCCCAAAAACCCACATTCACACACACTATCCCCTTGCTTCATAAAACCACCACTTTGCACCTTTTTTCGATTTTTTGCTTTGCCTACCTGTAATTTTTATTTTTGCATTTTTACTTTATATTTGTATTTGTTTTTTTGGTTTATGTATCTATATAGGGCCACATTCAATTTACCTTCTTGTGATTACGGGCAACTCCAGAAATATTTATAAATGGGATCACCTTATAAGTTAATTTTTTTTAAAAAAAAAATTTCCAACTAAACAACTGTTAATACCATAAATCTGCAATTTCATTATTATTTATTTTTTATATAATTGCAGGATATGTGGCATCCTCATACTCATTTGGAGGTTATGAGAAGTTATAAAATGAGAAAAGATGATGGAGAACAAAGTGGAGAACATGGAGCATGAAGTGAAGGTTGAAGGAAGTTATGGAAGATCATGGAATATGAAATAGAGGAGGTGGAAGAGTAAGTAGTTTTAGGTAGTTTTTTCTTACAAGTGTTTGCCTAAAAATAGCCATTCATGACTACATTGTAAAAGACCCAAAATTCAAATCAAAGACAATTGATTTTAATATTTCTTGCCATTTTCTTTATCTTAAACATAGATTTATATTTCGAAGCATTTATTTTCAGTATTTTCTTTTCAAAGCATTTTATGCACTTTCTTTTCAAAGCATAGGAGTACAGGTAAGTAATTATTACTTTGATTGTTTACTCAATCGTCTTTCTCCATCCCTCATTCTTCTTTTAATTTTTCTTTTTTCTACACTTGGCAATTTTGAAGTTCTCTTTGTTGAGACAAAAGAACCGTCAACGCAATCGCTTGATAATTGGCTTGAATTTAATCTGTAAGAATTTTTCAATCCTTTCTGGCCCGCTCGCATTTATGATATTTTTCTTCATAGGAAAAATAAGCCAACAACAACATTTATTTTGTTTGATTTTGAATTTCTTAAAATAGTTTTGTGTGTGTGTGTGTGTGTGTGTGTGTGTTTTGTTGTGTTTAGTAATTTTTTTATTATTTATATATTAGTTATTTGATTTAATTTTTTAAGAATAAAAGTAGGTTTCTTAAAATATAAAATTATATATTTGGGTAATTTGTAATATAGAAGTTTTAGATTTTCCCTCATTGTAGAATAAATCTCACATTACGAACAAAAACTTATTACTCTAATGTAATACTGCAATAACGTAACACTTCAATTTGACACACTAACAAACTCTTTGGTGTACTTTTTCCAAACGTAACAACGTAACACTAAAAAAAAAAAAAAAAAAAAAAAACTCTATGGTGTATTTTTCCCAAACGTAACGCTCCAATGTAACACACACAAAAAAACAAATAAATAAATAAAATAAAATAAAATAAAATAAAATTCCTTAGTATTTTTTCTTAAATGTAACACTCCAATTAGTATAATCCCAAATGTAACACTCCAATATAACACACAAAAACACTAAAAAAACTCCTTGGTGTACTTCTTCCAAACGTAACACTCACAGTTTGAAATTATATATTTGTCCAAAACTTATTAAGAAATATTTATACTCCTTTTGGAATGGTTTAAGGAATCTCACATTCTTTTTTGTTTTTAGTGTTACATTGAAATGTTACGTTTAGGAAAAGTTCACTAAGAAGGTTTTTTTCTTTTTTTTTGTTGGAACGTTATGTTTGGGAAAAGTACACCAAAGAGTTTTTTTATGTGTTACATTAAAGTGTTATACTAAGAAATTTTTTTGTAGTATTATATTGAAGGGTTACGTTTGAAAATACACCCATGAGTTTTTTTTTTTTTTTTTTTTTTTTTTTTTGTGTGTTACATTAGAATGTTACATTAAGAAAAAAAAAATTTATAGTATTATATTAGAGTGTTATATTTAGAAAAAATACACTAAGAAATTTTTTTTGTGTTAAATTAGAGTGTTATACTAAGAAATTTTTTTGGAATACTATATTAGAGTGTTACGTGTGGGAAGAACACGCTAAGGCCTCGTTTGGGAACAGACTAATTTAGTAACTTTTTGGCTATTTGGCTAAAAAGGTAGGTAAAAAAAACTTGTATGTTTGGGATGACTTTTTGGCTAATTACGAAAAGATGTGCAAAAAGTAGAGAGAAAAGAGAATATTTGACTTTTTGGTATGGGTTGTTGGCTTTTTGGCTAATTTAGTAACTTTTTGACTTTTTGGCTAAAAGAGTAAGTTCCCAAACGGGGCCTAAGGAGTTTTTTTTTTTTTGGTTACATTAGAGTATTACAATAAAGAATTTTTGTGTGTGTTACATTAGAGTGTTACACTAACGAGTTTTTTTGGAGTGTTATATTTGGAAAAAGTACAGTAAGAAGCATTTTTATGTGTTACATTAGAGTATTACACTAGTTTTTTATTTTTTATTTTTACATTAGAGTGTTTCGTTTGAGTGTTATATTAAAATATTACAATTTGACATTAGACATTTGGCCAAAACTTACAAAGTAATTTTTGTACTCATTTTGAAATATTTGAAAATTTCTATATTCTTTTGAAATGTTTGAAAAATCTCATATTGTAAGTTATTTTTGTTTTGAAATGTTTTTCAAATAAAAAAGTTTTTATATAAAAATCCATCCAAAATTTGATTCTCATATATTGTACACCTTACCTTTCTAGCACAAAAGAAAAAATAAAATAAAATAAAATAAAAATAAGGATATGACCGTAAATCTAATTTTTAAATAACATACTAAATCTATCTTTCGAAAATCAATTAGACTAATTGGTCTATAAGAAAATTCTTAGAACTAAATGGATCATCATTCCTCAAGATAGGATTTATAGATAAAGTTTTCTAAAAAAAATCACAAATATTTTACTTTTTAAGAGTATATATATTAAGTGAATCTAAGAAAAAAAAAATGCTTAAAATATTTATAAAAAAAAATCACAAAAAGAAGCAACATGAAAAATTTAAAAAAAAAAAAAAACGCAAAAACTATATAAAAAAATTATTTACTATACAGAGTGATTTAAAATTTTCAAACAGTAGATCCCTAATGAACATGTACCTTTATTTGATAAATAAAAATTTAATATAACGATAATATCGGTCGCCATTGATACGAATATCAGTTACTAATAATAAACCAATAGGTGGAGGTTGAACCCCACTATCAAAATATAACACAAATATGAGAGGGTAAATGGCAAAATGTTACTCGATCTACTTTGCTTGATTAGAGTTTTTTAAAAATGCTTTTCAGAAAATTTTATTTTCTTATTTTCTGTGTTTTTTTAAATTTTACTGAATTTTTTTCATATTTTAAGCAATTTTTTTAATTTTTAGACATACCCAACATAAATATATATTTCAAAAGTAAAAAAATTATGAAAAAAATCTTTTAAAAATTCACTAAATATCAAAAATATAAATAAAAAAAATCTGAGAATTCAATACATTTTCTGTATTTTTATGTATTTATTAATTTTTAAAAATATTTTTTCACAAATTTTTTACTTTTTAGATACATCTAAGTAAAGTGTATCTAAAAAGTAAAAAAAATGTTTAAAATTTTAAAAATATTCACTAAAAACAAAAAAATACGAAAACAAAAAAAGTCAATTTTTAAAAAACTTAGGGTTGGTTTGGGGTGTCCTAAAAAAGTGCACTTTTTGTCTTTTTACGAAAAGATGTGCAGAAAAGTAGAGAGGTGATGTGATGGAAAAAAGATAAAAAGATAAAAAGATGGATTATATAATAGATGCCAAACAAGGCCTTAATCTAAAAAATTCAAACCAAACACACTGATTTGATATGTAAATGTTGTATTAGATATTTTTTTCCTATTTGATGAGTTCTCTTAATTTTTGTGAGAATCACATTATATCAAATAAAATATTAATAATATATATATATTTTGAGAATATTTGTTTGCTTGATGGGGTATGGGACTCCATCAAGTTTAAGCTGCTGTCACCCCTGCCTGTGGTATGGTCTGATGGTATTTTACTCTCTTATTTTTTAAAAATAGTCATATGGTTCCATGTAATTTTGAACTAAAATATTATCGTTAATACCGTTAACTATAAATATAAAATGACTATAATATCTTTAAATCTTACTTTTTGCTTTGTTTCTTTCTCACCTCTCATACACATATTTATAATATTAGTATTAGTTCAATTAAATCACAATTAATTATAAAATTTTAATTATTTATTGTAATTTTTAATTTTTTCCTAATTTTAATTTAATTAAATTTTTATCACAATTAATCCTAAATAATTAACTATTTATTATAATTACTAAATTTTTAATTTAATTTTAATTTAATTAAATTTTAGATCACAATCAAACCTAAATTCTTAATTATTTATTATAATTTCTACCATGTTAATCTAATTTTAATTTTAATCTAATTACATTTTAGATCAATTCTTAATTATTTTAGCTTTTATTTAATTATATTTTAGATCAATTCTTGATTATATTTTAATTTATTTTAATTAACATATTAATCTAATTTTAAATTTGGAGAAAATGTGGGTAAAATTGTCTTTTTTATATTAATTTCATTTTAACTTTACAGAAAACAAAACTCACTCTAAAAAATGGTATGCTTAATCCATATTTCATTAGTTTGAATGAAAAAACTGACGATAGCACTTTAATTCAAAATCATATATGAGTTTTCTGACTATATTAGAACGATAGGAGGTAAAGTGTTTTAGACCGAAAATCATAAAAGAGTAAAATAAATTTAACCCATATATATATATATACAAAAATTAATAACAAATACTTTTGTAGGTAGAGTCAAAAATTTAAATTTTTTTTTTTTTTTAATATCGTATTTCATTTATGTGTCATGGCATCATTAGTAATGAATGCTATAAATCAATTGAATATATGAAACTTGCAAGAATAAATAACTTGTACTATATAAATATAGTCATCATAATATATCGCTGCATTAACCGTACATACACTCAAAAAATTAAACTTCGTTTGGCATTGATTAATATAGTCAATTTTTTTGTGTTGAGACTTTTTTAACTTCGTTTGATTTGAATTTTTTGACTTTTTTAACTTTTGTGAGAAAAAAATATAATGATTATGGGTTGGATCTGATATTTTGTCTTATTAGCTTATTTAACATATTTTATCATTTTGTGCTTTTTTAGCCCCAAAATGATAGTCAAACCAAGGCTTAGCTTATTTTGGCAAACTGATTAAAAGTTAGTTTTTTAGAATTATATCACTTTTCTACTTTTGTACACATTTTTTTTAAAATAATTAAAAAGTCAACTTTTAACTAATTTCTCAAAACAATCCTAAGTTATGAGTGTAGAAATGGCCCGCAGCTAATGGGCGGCCCGCAGCCTGCCTACGGCCTGTTTGGGCTTGGGCCCGAGCCTAGCCTAAGACCCTAGGCCAGGGACTGGGTCATCATTTTGAAACCTGACCCATTGGCCCGCTTAAAGCCCACTCAAGGCTTGGCTTGAAACCTGGCCCACTTGAAGTATAGTATTTTTTAGTGAAAAATAATAAAATTTTGGTAGAAATAATCACAAAAATAAAAAAATTTGTCAAAGCTTGCCCGAGCCCAAGCCAAGGCCTACTGGCCCGGTCCGAATTTTGATTAGAGCCTGCGAGACAAGATATGGGCCAGCCCGAGCCCGGGTGGGCCGAACTGGGCCCAAGTGAGGCCAAATTTACACCCCTACGCTAAGTCTATTAAGGGTAAATTACAGTGAAACTGAAGTTTAAAGAAACTACAAGTATCATTATAGTTTTGGGATAATTATATTGATATATTTTTTAGGAAAATTACAAAAAATGTAAATAATGTGAAATATATATATATTAATATAAAAATGATGACAATATATATCTATATATATTATCAACATCACTAACGAATTATTAATAAAAATAGGACTGCGACCTCGTTTGACAACTCATTATTTTAGATTAAAAGCCACAAAAGAACTAAAAAGTCAACAATTTATATTAAAAAGTCAAAGATTCATTTTTCTCTACTGTTTCACATATTTTTGTAAAAAATCAAAAAGTCATTCTAAACATACTAACTTTTTTTACCTCATATTTTAATTAAAAAAATCAAAAAATTACTAAAATAATATATTCTCAAACTGAGGCCTAAGTGTTATGTGAATTAAAATTTTAAAAGATTTTTGTTGTATTATAAGTGTAATTAGTGTCAATAATAAAATTATCAATGAGAGAGAGAGAGAGAGAGAGAGAGAGGGGGGGAACGAAACCTGCAACATGGGGTTGATTTGTTCATCAGTAAGGCCGGTACTAATGAGAGCATGTGTGAAGTCCTGGTGGCTGGGCGAATCATCATCAGATCTTTTATTTCTTCTTTCTTTGACAATATCTACCCAAGTAGCACAAATTTTCTGGAAGATATTCATCACGTTTTTATACATCCTTTGAAAATCCCACCCCCCCAAAATGGGATACATATCTACCAACTGTGGACTCGCACACAACTCTGCAAATCCCCTTATGCATTCATTCATCCCTTCACCCACACCCTTCCCCTCAAAGTCCACAAAATCCATTGAAAACACTGCGTTACTAACTATATTTAAAGCACAAGAAAACACTACATCTCTAATACTCACCACTTGTCCTTCCTTGGAACCCCCCAAATATTTCACCATCTCCACTACTTTGTTTTCTCTCAGCTTCACTTGGGATTCCAACGCTGTGGTTGAAAGCAACTGGGTTCGATAAATGGTTCGTACGCGTTTCCAGCCATCGTCGCATTCGTCTGATACCGCCAGAGCTAAATTGTGGAGTATTGAGCCCTGGACCTGGATCGGATGTGGAACGCACCGGCCTGAAAGCACACGATCGTGAGTCACAAGAATTTCCTTGGCGGCCGCAGGTGATGATCCGACGATCAAGGGTCGTGCGCCGACCTTTAGCATCATGAGTGGACCATGGACTTGAGCAAGTTTGGCAAGGGTGATATGGGGTGTCTTCTTGCTTAGTTGGAACATGTTTCCTACGATGGGCCATGGATATGGCCCTGGTGGAAGTGGTGGTCGTGCTTTGGATGGAAATGAATTGTGCTTGAAGATGATGATGGTAATGATGAGGAGGGATAGTGTAATGAGAAGGACCAAGAGATCAATTGCATTCATGGTGGCGGTTTAGATCACACTCGATGGCTCCTGGAAACGAAATATATAGGGGAAATGCACTACGGTGCGTCAGTAAAACATAATCATAAATAGAAGATTAATATTACAAATATTAATAATTATAATTATAATCTTTATTATTAATTTGTAATAATTTTTTGCTGTCACCACTGAATAGCGATTTTTTCAAATATATACTACTCTCATGTCTAACGATAATAATATTGGGTTAATGACAAATAACTTTTATTGGGCATTGATTTAGACCCCTTTAAAACACTCATCTCCACAATTTCTTCAAACACATGGAGGGTGGGGATTGAGTGAGAAGAAAAAAAATAAAATAAAAAAAGAAAAGTTAACCAATCAAAACTAAAGGGGTGAAGGGGGTGACCCCAAAGAGGATCTCAATCTTTATTCTTATTTATTTATTTACCGATGAAACCAAATATTATGGGGTTATTTGAGATAAATTATATAGGTATATTTTTTTTGACATTTTAGATAAAAAGTAGAGGAAAAGAAATAGTTATTATTTAGGTTAATTTTTTGACTTTCTATAAAAGAAAACTACTAAAATATTATATAAATTAGCAAATGACCGTATTGCTCCTAGTCCCTTATTGGTGCGGACTGTGCATCACGTCAAGGCCAGTACGCCTTTTGGAATGGTGGGACGGCTCCTCAGAAGATGTGTATGTGCAAAGCTTTATTTATTAATTTATTTTTGTTTTGTTTTGTTTGATGTGTGGTGGAAGGGGCTCCTGAGAAGATAGGTTCGTGCAGTGGTAGAGTCAGAAAATTAAATTATGAAGGATTTTTTTTTGTTATAATTTTAAATTTTTTTTTCATAATCAATAATAAGAAGATAATAATAATTTTTAAAATAATATTAAATATAAAAATTTAAATAAATTATTATAAAAGTATTTCACATAAAATTTTATAATTAATTTCGAGTAAAATTAAAAAAAAAAGTATTGCATGTAACTATTGTATCATGGACAATGTAAAAATAATCATATATTTAAGTCTTAAAATAAATTATATTATGGTATGATAAATCAATTTTTTACAAAAGTTAAGTAAAAATTTCATATAATAGTGATATCACGTTATTATTGACATATGATATCACCAATCAATACTAATGCAACATATGAAGGGTGAACCCCACATATAAATATAATTAACACTCTTAAATTTTTTTACATATATATATAGTGAGATTAATTATATTTACATATCAATAATGATAGATATTACTTTTATATTGAAATTTTTTCATAAATTTTTTATACATAAAAATATAATTTGTTGTAGTCACTTCATTTTCAATAAAACAATCACTATTGTTTTTATAAATTAAAAAATGCCCTTGATATTTTATTTTAAATATTATTTTTATTTAAAATTTTATTTATATACATATGTAAAAAAAAAAATTAAAAATTCAGGAGGGGCACGTGACCCCCCCTAAACCTCATGTGGCTCCGCCACTAGGTATGTGCAAAGCTTTTATTTATTTATTTAGAGGTAATTTGAAATGATCTAAATAAGTGTATTTTTTAACTTTTTATGAAATACGAGTTGAGTATATGTTGGGTTTGAGGTGATGTGGTAGAAAGTTAATGTGACTTAAATAAGATGTAATTTAAATAACATAGTAACTTTTTCACTTTTTAATTTTTTAATTTTTTTAAGTTATGACAAATAAAAGGGTACTTATTTTTTTATTTTTGTTTTTTTGATGTGTGGTGGAAGGGGCTCCTGAGAAGATATGTATGTGCAAGGGCAAAGTTTTATTTATTTATTTATTTATTTTTTGGTTTTGTTTGTACATGTTTCTTGTTCACACTTCACTTTAATTTGTGATAAAAAAAATTTGGCTTTTTTTTTTTTTTTTTTCTCCCCCCTTCTGCTTACCCACCTGTGCAAATATTTTAATTTTTAATATTTTTTTTTTGTAATTATTTTGATTATGTAACAAATTTTAAAAACCAATTACAATGTATTATTTTTTGTAAGTTTTAAATTTTTTATAATTATTTTGATTATGTAAGAAATGTAATGTGTGTACGAAATTGAATGGTGTTGATTATTGCAATATTTTTTTTAGTTGTTGCGAATTTGGTACAATAAAATATTTCATTGTAATTAATGATATAATAATAGAATCACTTTCAACAACATACAGCGAATATAAGACCGGCCACAGGAACAAATGCGTTGGCCTTAAACGTGCCTTTGATGTCGCATTGTGTATGTAATATTCGCTCTTACAGTTGCCATATGGGGATTTAAGTCTCCTAACTTCATCATATCGCCAACATGGGTGTATTCAGGGTGGTCGGCCATTTTCGGCGCAACGTACTCGTCATCGTCTGGGAATTCTTGCGCAATCAAGTCAGTTTGACTATTCCGGCGTATGAGGTTATGTAATGCCATCGACGCACATACGAAGGGCACTTGATCGGAAAATTTTATCTTCGGTATATTCTGCAAAGGCCCCCACCTCGACTTCCAAGTACCAAATGTCCGCTTAATACAACTACCCAAGGACGAATGTGCCTTGTTAAACCATTCGAACTCATTTTGTGGTATTTGGTTGCGATGGGCATTTTGGTGATATCGATACCCCTTGTACGGGGCTAGATATCCTGTCTCGTTGCTATACCCGCTATCGGCCAAGTAGTATTTGCCTGCACATGTACGACAATATAACTGATAAATATGAAATGATTTTTTTTTTTTTTAAATCATCTAATGACTCTTTCATTTAAATCGGTCGCAATTTCAAACTTCAAATCGTATGTGGGACCAGTAAAAAAAAAACATGTATTGTTCGTATTTAGGACATACTCCTAAATTTTTTTAGTTCTTATTAGGAATTCAGTAGAAGCTGGTTTTTATTGTACCAAAAAACCTTTTGTTACCATCACCTATGTGATTAATTTTTTACATCTTGTGAAGTGCATTGTCAAGCGAAAATTTGTTACCAGGCACGGGGTATGGGAATCGATGTTTAGGCTCAGTTGTGACATAGTGTAACACCCTACTATCGTGCATGCTCCCATCCCAACCGGCGGACACAAACGTAAAGCACAAATCAAAGTCACAAACAGCAATAATATTTTGTGTTGGCATGCCTTTCCGGCCATAGTATGAAGAGGCGTATTCATTTAACACACGGGCCATAACGAGAGTGCCGTCCAGTGCCTCAATGTAGTCCTAAACAAGTACAAATTGCAAAATGTAACTTGTTATTGCATATGTTATTAATGACTTCGTCAAACAAAAAATTTTACATGACCTTGAAGGGCTGGTACTGTGGCTTGGAGCGTAAATGTGAATGGCCTCCTAGTTAGACTTGATTGGGCTCAAGACTCCTACTATGAATTGACGTAAATGGTATCATAATTTGCAAAACCTCGTGAAATTGCCGTGACAATGTCTCCTTTGAGTGTTAGAACCGTTATTGCAAATTCCTCCATCAAATTCCTTGCAAAACAGAAGTGAAAATCGCCACCTTCTCTTTGAGCGGCACCCCATGCTCCCGCTACGGCATTGTCAACCTAAAATCGTGTAGAGCGTCACACAACTTCAAGAACATTGGTCGGGCCATACTGACTGCATCTTCAAACTGGACTTGGTGGCCGTTAAACAACTCGTACATTCATAATCCTCCCGACAAGGTTGATGTATTTCGCGGGACTTTGTAGTAATTATTGTAATAATACGTTGCCGCAATGTTCCACACTTCTACCAAGTTGTGGTCAATTTCTACAACCATTTCCCATGCAATTTCATCGATTGCTGCCTCTAACGGTGCATTTCCATGAATAGTACTAGGACTGGCGTCGTCTGCCATGTTACGTATACGAACCTGAGAGGGTGACCAACAATGCAGGAAGGAAGAGAGAGAGAGAGAGAGAGAGAGAGAGAGAGAGAGAGAGAGAGAGAAAATAAATGGCCTCTGCCAACCTTGCAAGCAAATTTGCATTTTAAAAGCAATGCGAAGGAAACTATTTGCAAGGACAATATCATGGCAACCCCACGTGGGTTGCCATTGTTCAAGATTTCAATGGGATGTATAATACACTAAAATTGTTGTACTAATATGAAAAAATATTTTTCATATTTCTGAAATGATATAATTTTTCTGACCACAAAATACAAAATATAATATTTTTGTACATGACAATTAAATTTTGTTCACTTTGAAATATAAACATTTTCATTCAATAAAATCATATATAATTTTTTTTACCATATAGTACACATCATAAATTGAACTGAACACCAATCATTCAGTGACTTCATTAAATAAATACTCATCATTATAATCGGTAATTTTTATCGAAAATGATTTCGAAAAACATAGTACTCATCATTATTTGCAAAAAATAATTTCAACAATTATTAAGGGCCTATTTCGTAAGCATTTCGTTTTTTGTTTTCAGTTTATATTTACAAAAATTAAAAAAATGATCATAAAAACTTGTACTTGTTTATTTTTTTTGGTTTGTAAATGGTTGTCTCCCATTATAAATTTGACAAAAAAATGTAAGCTATAAAAATGAGTTTACCAAGACTGTTAAACAGAAATTTAAATATTTGACTAACAAATTGAATTTTTTAAATATATTTTTTTGTCAATTAATTTTTTTTTTTGCAATTATTAATTTTTTTTTAATATATTTTTTTCTTCAATTAATTTTTTTTTTCCAAACCAAATGCATCCAAAGCTGAAGATTCTTTTCATGTGAAGAAAAGATGGGCAACAACAAAACTGGCAGCCCCATGTGGGTTGGCTTGCTAATTAGTTAAATTTTTTGTCAATTTTTTTTTTTTTTTTCAATTATTTTGTTTTTTAAACATATTTGTTTTGTCAATTAATTTTTTTTTTCAAACCAAATGCATGCAAACCTAAGATTCTTTTCATGTGAAGGAAAAGATGGGCAAGGACACAAGCGGTAGCCCCGCGTGCATTGCCTTGCCATTTTTTTCTTTCTGTATATAATAATTTTTGTACTAATATGAAAATAAAAATTGTACATAAATTATGAAATGATATAACTTTTCGCACCACAAATTATAATATTTTTGTACACCATAATAATATTTTCTTCAGTTTCAGACCACATACAAGATGACAATATCATTTTTCATCCATACAGTTAATGAATTATTGATGAAAATCAGCCTAAAGTAATTTTGTCAAACTTTAAAAAATCTATATTTTTTTTTTCAAACTTAAAAAAAAAAAAAAAGTATAATTTACCCAAAAAAGAAATGACTGTTTGTTAGAATTACTTTTCATATATTGAGAATATGTACCAAAAATGGACTACAAATCGATATATATATTAATTGGGTGTCATTTTTGTTTCAATCAGTATACCAACTGCTGAGATCAATGTTGTTAATATTGAAAGGGTAAAAACTCCATTCTTATCGAAATGTTAAAAACAATTTTAAAAAAAAAAAATTCAATGAATGATATGTTTGGAGAGAGCAAAAACATAATAATGTATCTGAAAATTGCAACCAAGAACATAAATCCGAATATAAAAATGTGACGATTAATAAATCAAATCAGTTAACATTGTGGACATAAGAAGTAGCCAGCTGAATATAAAAATCCATTCCACCTCCATTAAACTCTGTGATATGAAGCAAGTCTCCAAACCGTACAACACACCCATTCAAGTTAGTTTGAGCAAAAGCAACACAAGTACAATTCCGCAAAGAAGCTGCTTTACAAGCCAATTCACTCAAACAGCAACATGCATACTAGTAAATTATTCGGCAACACAACCACAACAGAGACGATAAAAAAAAAAAAAAAAAACATGACTCAGCTTACAATCTGGAGCAGTTTTATAATCCATTGCAAGAACTATGATGGCTTAACAACTCCTCAATAGCAGCGCCCCATTCCAAATCCATGCCTTGGGCTGGATAGGCGTCCCGAAATCTGGGACTACTTGACTCGAAGCCAACGAATTACCACGTCGTCCGTGGGAATCTGCAACATGATGGCTTGATTTGCCAGGCTGTCCATTAGGGAAACAGCGAAATCAATGAGCGGGTTATCTGGGCCAAGGCCGTTTAGGGAGTACACCCTGGCTAGGCACTTGCCAATCACCACCGGTGTCGAATGTGGGTAATCTTGATGGACTCGGACCTCACGTTGTTGTTATTTAACTGACGACGTAAGGTTTTCCGTGCTACTCGCCAACTTCGAAGCTCCCTTGCTCTACCCATTTTTTTGCTACCCCTAACGGTTGGCTCTTGAATTTCCGTTTCGTTGGTCCAGTCGTGGGAGTTTGTTCCATAGACACGACACAGTCATTAACTGTGTGCTCACTGTGGTTAGCAGGTTGGAAAGGTGGCAGCCCACTGCTGTCCTCGCAATCTTCTGCATCCATAGGGGATGGTACGTCATCGGTTACGACCGGGTCGAAATCAGCGTTGGGTGTTTAAGCAAAATTTCCTATTGCTGTGGCACCTTTGTACACCCTTCACATAAGTTCCACGTGCTCCAACGGCTTTGTTTTGAACTTCACAGCATTCTTGTCAATCTGGAGACAAAAAAAAAACAACATTACATACATGGAAATAAATAATAATTGGTTCAGAAAAATAGGAATGGCTATATCAAATATTATTACATTGTAGTGAAGCAGCCTGCAAAAGAGAAACTTGACATGGTCATCACTACTATTAATCCTATTACCAAAAATTGTACAGATGAAACTACTCCAAAATAATCAACAAACAACCAAACAAGAAGCCTCAAAATAATTAACAAGCAACAAACCTACACACTATTCACCCAAAAAAAACAAACCTACACACTATAACAAATGGGGATCCCAACTAGCAATGCACAATAACAGGCAACAGTCATATAGCAGTAGCAACAGCAACAAATGCTTCAAAAGAAGCCCACCATAGCAACATGCTTCCATATTATGTGAGCATCCTTGCTAGGACAAAATAATTTTCAGGCAAGAAATATATTACCCTATCATGACTAACTTATAGTATCTTCATCATTTTTAGAAATTAAGAAGTTTGCACATGACTCAGCTTTGAGTGTAAACCAAAATTTTTGAAACAAAGGTTGTACACTAGTTCCATTGAAAGAACCTCATCTGGAGTGTCTCGAAACGTCACTATGATTTGAAAATTTTTCTACATAAATGGATGAGTTTTTTTTTCAACAGTCATTTCAAACCAAAAAAAATTCATTTCTTGTTTGAAAGTCATTGTGGAAAAATGCAAAAACACAAAAAAAGTGTTTTCATTTTATTTAAGTTTTGGTGGATCAATAAAAGAAAACATGTTATCTATTTTGTGGAAAGAGAAAACAGAAAAATGGAACAAAGCAAGTTATATAGCATAATAAACAGTCAATCATAATCCACTACTCTTAGTGAAATGTATCCCTGCTGTATAATTGTATGCATCTCTTGCTTATGTGCTTTCTTCTTTACTGAAAGTTTAGGGAAGTTTTGGTCACTTCCCCTGTACATGTGCTTACCATGCACTTTTACTTGAACTTGAGTGTGCAAAGGGCATATAATGGCCAACCTGTTCATGTAGATGCATGACCCAAAAGTCAAACCAAGTGAAATTGTTCAAATAATTTCCTCAAATATGAAAAGAAGCCCAAGGACAGGCAAAATTGTCAACAAAAATGGTGGTGGCTTTTGCTAGCTCTACAAGACACGTTATTCAATGGTTATGTACCTTTTTTTAATACATAATAACTAATTTAAGTGGTCCAGCCAAAGGAACAATGAGACAACACATGAAGAGTACAGAAGTGGGAAACTTTTTTAATATTTTTTTTATATTTATATTTTCCATTATTATTATTATTATTATTTTAATAATTATTTCAGTTTATTTTTACATTTGAAAGGAAAGGGAAAGGGATAGGGGTAGCTCAATTTCACTCACAACATTAACATTTGAATGTAGACATCCTGTTTGGTAATGGAGTGCCTCATAGGAATCATTTCAGTTTATTTTAGTTTTCCTTGACCTCAAACTCGTTTACAAGCGATAATGGATTCCAAATCAAACCCAAAATGAGCGATAATGACTAGTCAAACTCAAAAGAGTGATAATGACATAGCCAAACCCATAATGAGCTATAAGGACTCTAAACCCAAACTTGAGAACAAGCTATAATGAGACTTTCCTTTGCGATTTCCAAGGGCCTAACTAACAAGCTAGCCCCTTAGAAGCAAATACACCGGTGATAAAGAGGAATGACAAACAAAATGTTGTGTTTAGCATAAGAGAGATATGATGCCTTTGGTAATGAACCTCTGAAAAGATTAAACTATTAAGCATGAAATTCTTCCTTATGCTTGAACGACAACCTTTTATTAAACACAACTCTTTGATAAAAAAAACAAAGAATGGATGGAGGTTGCAGAGATGATTATGCAAAGTTGATTACTACAAAAGTGAGACTCTTTACAAGAAAACTAAGTAAATAATGCTATCAACTCAAATGACTCGATGTCTAAGGCCTAAACAACCGAAGCCATGGAGACTTACAACACAACAAGTATAATATTCAAAGCATAAACTATTTAAATGAATGAAAACATCCCTAACATGTAAAAAAAAGTAGCTAAAACCATGTTTAAGAGAGCACAAAAGATAGGCAAAAACAAAGAGATACAAAACTAGTAAGTAAGACTAAGGAGGGGTGGCTAATCCCTCCACTTTTGGGACTTTTAAACCATATTTTTCATCCCTTTAAAACTCTGAAAATCAGTGTGTAAACCGAAGAAAAGAGTGGTAAAACAAAGACGATGAGCTATGGGATAAGGTGCAAGAAAGGGTGTTAAGACCCTCTACCTTTGGTAGCTCTTTAACCCCAAGTTTCAGCACTTGGAATAGATCCAAAATAGTATAAAAACATAAGAAAAAGATTGAAATGAAAGCAAGAAAAAAGGTGGCAAGCTTATACCTCTTGAAGAGTGAAAGCTTTTGTTATAAACCAAACTCAATCCTAAGGCACTCTCAAGTTTGAATTATGGTTTTAAAGTCTCAACCAAGGCTCCAAGATTAAGCTCTAATGGTGTATATGGTGTATGTATATGGTTCAAGGATGATATAAAAACACAAAGTTAGCTTGAAAGGGAAGAAGAAGCTCTCAAAGGTGTTTTTGGTTCTTTGAAATTTTTCTAACCCTCAACATAGAGACATCAGCTCGTATTTATAGAATTTGAGGTAAATAGGCCATAAATATCTTAAAAAATAGACAGCTAGAAGATTCCCATCCAAAATAGTGTTTCTCACCCAAAAGGCACGACTGGGCTGTAATGGCCACGGTTGGCCCCAAATGAGGCACGACCGGGCCCTAATGTGGCTCCCCTGTTTCTTCATTTTCAAGTTCAATGTAGGTTGGCACAGTGCTCAAAGATGGATTTCTGAGGTAAAAACAATATGAGTATGGAAGGTTGGGATTGTTTAGAGCTCAAAACCGGACTCCTTCGTTGAGAATTTAAACCATTTACACAATGTAACTTTTATCATTGAGTGCTCAGAATAAAGTGCCCATGTCTTGCGGGAGGTCAAAAATGGGATCTCTACACTTGTATTATTAGAGATGTTGGGTTTTAACGTCATCCTTGGTATGGATTGGTTGTCTTCCTTTCGCACCACCATAGATTGCTACCATGGAAGAGTTACTGTGTGCACAGCAGGAGGAGATTATTTTTATTTTCTGGGGGATAGGGTAGATGATGGGTTGCCACCGGTGTATAATCCACGAAATCGAGGCAAGCTTAGTTTTCTTCTTGCAACTATTGTAGATGATGGAAGCGATGCAATTCAGGGGGCATTTCCTAAAGTGGTTTGTGAATATTTAGATGTTTTTCTTGAAAATCTCACTGAATTGGCATTTCATTGCGAGGTCGAGTTTTCTATAGATCTGGTACCTGGCACGACACCCATCTCCATGTCACCTTACTGATTTGCACCGACAGAGTTGCTTGTTCTGAAGGAGTAATTGCAAGAGTTGCTAGACAAGGGTTTTATTCACCCTAGTACCTCGCCTTGGGTTGCACTCACCCATTTTTCCGAGAAGAAGGATGGTTCATTGTGGTTATGCATCGACTACCGCAAGTTAAATAGGGTTACATTTAAAAGTAAGTATCTGCTGCCCAGAATACATGATCTTTTTGATCAACTTAAGGGTTTTCGATGTTTCTCAAAGATAGACCTAAGATTGGTTTATTATCAATTACGTGTGAAAGAGGAAAACATTTTGAAGACGGCTTTTCATACTCGGTATGATCATTACGAATTTCTAGTGATGCCATTTGGTTTAACCAATGCCCTACCACTTTTATGGACTTAATGAATCGATTTTTTCGGGATTATCTTGATAAGTTTGTGGTGGTGGTTGTGGACGATATTCTTATCTATTCACCTTCTGAGGAGGAGCATAGAAAGCACCTCCGCATCATCTTGTAGTTGCTTAAGGAACACCAGTTGTATGCTAAGGATGAGAAATGTGAGTTTTGGCTTTCCAAGGTGAAATTTTTGGGCCACATCATCTCCAGAGAGGGAATTACTGTGGACTCTTCAAAAATCGAGGTTGTGCAGAATTGGAATTGACCTAAGAACGCCTTCGAGTATTGGGTATTATCGGGTATTATAGGTGGTTTGTGAAAGACTTTTCTACTCTAGCATCACCATTGACAAGACTAACCAGAAAGGGGTTAAAGTTTGTTTGGAGTGAGTCTTGTGAAAAATCCTTCTTAGAATTGAAAGCTAGATTGACCTCCGCACCAATTTTAATAATTCTGGAGAGAGGGTTGGGTTACACCGTATATTGTGATGCTTCTAGGGAAGATTTGGGATGTGTCCTGATGCAAGGAGGTAAGGTGGTGGCGTATGGTTCACGTCAATTAAAGACTCATGAAAAGAACTACCCTACGCATGATCTTGAATTAGCCGCTATAATTTTTGCTCTAAAACTTTGGAGGCATTATCTCTATGGGTAGAAATTTGAGGTATTCTCGGACCATAAAATTCTTATATATCTATTCTCACAAAAGGATTTGAACCTATGTCAGAGGAGATGGATGGAGTTCATGGAAGATTATGATTTTGAATTGCATTATCATCCGAGGAAGGCCAATGTGGTGGCCGACACTTTGAGTAGAAAGTCTGTGGGCGCTTTTGCTAGTCTTGCCATGAGAGAGTGGGAGATGTTGGTGATCTAAATGAGTTTGACTTGCATCTTGGCAAGTCTCTTGAGTAAGCCACTTTGTTTTCAGTTCATGCACAACCCACACTTGTCTCATGAGTTACAGAAGCACAACAGTGCGATGCAAAAGTAGAGGCAATTAGGTAGAAAATCTCACAAGGAAATGAGGAAAAAAGGTTGAGAGTACATTCTGACTCAAGTATTCGGTTTGTAGACCGCCTTTTTGTACCAGAATCGTATAGAGACGAAGTACTTCGGGAATTCCATCATTTTCGCCTTGCGATACATCTGGGAGGGACAAAAATGTAACTCGATCGTAGCCGCCAATTTTAGTGGAGAGGTATGAAGTGAGATGTAGCCTTATGTGTCCAAATGCTTAATTTGTCAACAAGTCAAGGCGGAGCATCAAAAGCCAGTCAGGTTATTACAACCCTTGCCTATATCTGAATGGAAGCGGGAACACATTACAATGGACTTTATTTCGGGTCTTCCTAGAACTCAGCAGGGTAATGACGCGGTTTGGGTTGTTGTGGATTGACTGACTAAGTCCACTGATTTTCTTGCCACGTGCATGGGTGATTCGGTTGATTACTTAGCTGAACTCTATGTTAAGGAAATTATCAGGCTTCATGGGGTACCAATGAGCATTATCTCGGATAGAGACCCTCGTTTTACTGCACGGTTGTGGCAAAGTTTACAAACTGTCATGGGTACTCAATTAACCTTTAGCACCGTCTACCACCGTCAAACCAACAGTCAATCCGAACGCACTATTCAAATCTTGGAAGATATGTTGAGAGCTTGTGTACTTGATTTTAAAGGTTCTTTGGAGAGACACCTACCTTTAGTGGAATTCGCCTACAATAATAGTTATCAAGCTAGCATTGGGATGGCTCCTTTTGAAGCTTTGTATAGGCGACCATGTAGGTCACCGGTGTGTTGGACCGAGGTGGGGGATTCACTTATGCTTGGACCAGAGTTGGTTCGTGAGACCATTGAGAAAATAGCACTCATTCAGAAACAGTTAGTTACAACCCAAAGTCGACAAAACAACTATGTAGACTGGAGAAGAAGACCCCTATCTTTTAATGTGGGTGATCATGTATTTTTGAAGATATTGCCTTTAAAAGGGTTATTGAGATTTGGAAAAAGCGGAAAATTGTCACCTAGGTTTATTGGCCCTTTTGATATTATAGAGCGGGTGGGAGAGGTAGCTTATCACCTTGCATTGCCACCGCAATTATCCGAAGTGCACGATGTGTTTCATGTCTCCATGCTTTGCAAGTATGAGCCTGACCCTTCCCATGTCTTGGATTGGACAAATTTAGAGGTGGATAAGAATGTGTCCTATGAAGAAAGACCGATGAAAATCTTGGACACCTAGGAACAAGTTTTGAGAGGCAAAGTCATTCCTTTAGTTAAAGTGCTATGGCATCACCACGGGGTGGAAGAGGCCACTTGGGAACGAGAAGCTGAAGTTCGTGATTTTATTTGATAATATGTAAACTTGCTAGTTTGTTATTCTTATATTATTGTATGGAAGGTTGTGGAAGAAAGTAAATGAAAGAAATATAAATTCCCATGCTATGGTTTGAAATTAGCTTTGATGTCGCTTTGGTTTGAGAAGTTATGATAATTGAGGCTATGGTTATTGTGATATTCATTCTTCTTGAGAATTGTTAGAGTCGTTTTGGTAGGAACTATGAAATTTCGGGAATGAAATTCTTAAGGGGGTAGGCTGTAATAGCTGATTTTGGGTGACCGCTTGAGCGGTCATTTGGTCGCTCGAGTGGAGATTTACAGCTCCCAGTATCTCGCAGATTTGAAGACGAGACCACTTAAGCGAAGGAAAGGTCACTCGAGCGTAAAATTCGAGCTCCCAGTATTTTCATTGTAACTCTGCAAAACTTCTGAGACCTTGCGTTTACCGCTCGAGCGGTGGAAAGTTTGCTTGAGCGGTTCCTTTATATTTTGGCAATTCGCTCGAGCGATAGAAAGTTCGTTTGAGCGGTTTGGATGGGGCAGCACACTTAAAGGTCAAACAAACACTCATTTTTTTTTTCACTTTTTCCAACTCTTCTCTCTCTCTAGTACCCTTACTCTGAAACTGTAACGCCCCCAAATTAATTAATTTAAAACATTTCTCATAACGTGATTAATCTGAAATCTTTCCCAACCAAAACAATAATATTAATCTCAAAAGTCCTCATTTCCATTGAATTACATATCAAATATTACAATTTTCATATTATTGTCTTAGTAATAATAACATTTACATTGTTCACAAAACTATAGAATAAAAATAATAATGCCTTAATGGCAGACAAACATCAAGGCAAGACCTCATTACAACAAAATGGGCACACGATCCCAAAACACACATGCTCGAAGCTTCCACATAACACATCCATGAGCTTTCAAGCCCCAACAAAACAAAGAAGTCCACCTCCTTCTCATAGGGGTGATTGCACATCATCAATTCTTGAAACTGTTAGATAGGAATGAGCTAGATGCCCAGTGGAAATACTTTTAACCATGTATCTAATTATTTGAAAATCCATATGGCAGTATCACAACCAAAACATTTTCTTGTTTAACTCACGTTAAAGGTCTAAACAACAAAACTTAGATATTAAAATTTCCATGAAAATCACATTTCAACACCGGGGGGTAAATACTCCATGAAGTCCCTAATGATAGTCCCAAATCACATACACAAGTCACTTTCATTTAAAACCACCCCCACATTTACCGACTGTTATACAGCAGGACGCGGGTACCCAAAATCATCCGTTTTTCCACGTTTACTAACTACAATACGGTAGGACCAGTGGACATCCAAAAATATTTTCCCACATTTGTCTGGCGATAAACTCAGATAGGGCAATTGGGCACCTTGGCTCCCCGTACGGGTACCAACAACACACAACTCTTTTCAAAAACCGACTCCCTACCCGAACTCCCATGCTATTTACCACCCCCTAAAACAACCTTTCCAAGATTTCCACAAATTGCAAGACTTTATACATCCATAACAACAACGGTAAATATCATCATTCAAATAATTGAACTATTATGGATACATAATCTTCATATTTCCAAAGAAAAATCTCAAAAACTTGCAATTTCATGAGTCTCAAATCAAAATATATCTCAATATCACAATTCAATCATAAGTTTAAAGAATTGAAAGTTAATTCCATTTAATTACATCATTATTCAATTTCAAGAGTTAGGGTTTTCATCAAATTCGGAGCTTTTGCCCATTCATAATGTAAAATCCTATTTTTCAACTAAAGTTTTCATAATCCATATACATTAATATAAAATATTTGAGAAATTCCATTTTTGAAATCAAAACCCACTTCTTTGTAAACTCAAACATCAATTATAAAACCAATAAACATCCTCAAAGTAAAGAGATACAAAATTAAAAGTAATCCTACCTCCAAGATGAAAGTAAAGAAGCTAGATCAAGGAGATCTCTTCAAAAAATCCATAATCCAATCGGTTAAAATGTTGTTCTTCACTTGTTTTTCATCTTTATTGCAAGATCCATGGTGGATTGTTGCTGAAAAATGGATGAAATCAACGTTTGGAGGTGAAAGGTTTCGGGCATCGAGGAGAGGGAGAGAAGAGAGGAAGAACAAATAAGGATTTTGGGCCAAAAAATCTTTTTAAAGTGTTTGATATCGACCAGACTGCTTGAGCAAACAAAGCTTTGGTCAAAAGGTGAAAAGAAGCTCCCAAAATCGAGCGAACTTGCTTCCAACACAGATACTCAAAATTCAAATGGACATAACTCTCTTGTCTGGACTCCGTTTCAGGTCGTTCTTGTGTCCAAATCAAAGCCCTGGAAACAAGCTTTCCAATGGTCATAGTCTCATCTCCAAATTCAAAGCGTGGAAAGAGAAAAGGGTAAAACAATGAAGACTACTCATGGGACAACTATCCGAATCAATCTTTTTGATCCAATCTTACTTTACCATCATGATACCACCTCAATCACTATTCCAAAATGAACCAAAGAGACTCCAAGTACAATAAATAGAGTGTCAAAAGCAAAATCAAACCCACTAGTCCAATAAGTACAGGTGTTATAGAAACCCTAGCCCTGAAACCTTAATTTCCCTTGATTTCTTCCAAGATCCACCTTAGATCTTCGAAAAGGGTTGAAGAACAAGCCAAGATGAAAGGCATTATCGATTGTTTTCTCGTTTCTTGAAGTTTGAAGTTGGGTTTTCGTCATTTATCTTCAATCTTGAGGTAGGGGTACTTTTAACTTGATATATTTATGATTTGAGATAGATGTGTGATATTTTCTTAGTTATAGTAGTGTATGAGAGGAATTTATGATATAAAGTGGGTTTGTTGAATAAAAAGAGGCTTTCCCCATGTTTTTGGAAAAATGTTATGCATGATCTTCTTGATTATTGTTAGAAACTGTGAATATTGACTTTTTATATGCTAATAGGAGAAAAGCTCCAAATTTTATTAAAACCCTAGTTTTCCAATTGAATTGATAAAGGGGATTTTGTTCAATTAACTCTTAAATGGTGAAATTGAGTGTGTTGAATGTACTTTGACGTTGGGATATGGACTTTGATAACTTGTGGACATAAATCCTTGAGATTTGGAGGTGGTGAATTTGTGAAATTTAGGAATTTATTATGTGATAAATATTTGTATTATTAATGTTGTTGTGGATTGAACAAACCTCAGGGAAAATTAATTTGAAACCTCATGCATCATGTGATTAAACTACCTTGTGGGTGTTTGGAAAATGTCAAAGGGGGTAAATAGCTTATGAGTCCGGCTAGTTGAATCGGGTTTGGGGAATTGAGTTGTTTGTTGTATCTAGTACCTACGCGGGGAGTCAAGGTGCCCAATTGCCCTGTCTGCACATGTCATTGGACGAATGTGGTTTTTTAGGTGTCTACGAGCCTGCTGTTTATAGAGTCGGCGAATATGGAAAAATTGATTTTGGGTGTCCACAAGCCCGCCATTTTTAGAGTTAGCAAAAGTGGAAAGGCAAAGGTTTTTGGTGTTCATCGCCCTGCCGCTTTTAGAGTCGGCAAATGTGAGAATATTTTTTTTTCTTTCTATGTATAAATCTATATATGTATCTATGGTTTTGCGGCTCTTACTTGGGACATCATAGCGCATTTACTACCCTGTGTTGTAGAGAAGACGTTGAAAATAAATCATGCATTGAACATTTGGATTCTAACGGGGAAAAATATGAATCTTAATCTTGCAAGTGAATGGCATGATCATATGCATCTCAATTATTTATATAACTCTTTAAATGTATTTCCTGCTGAGCATTAGCTCACCCCAAAACTAGCCATCTTTTAGGAAAGGATGTGGATGCGTCACCTAAGTCATCGGCTTGAGGAAGGATTTTGGACGGGGGCACAAAAGCTCTCTTTTGTTGTTTTATGTTAAGCCTCGGGCTATTCTTGTTTGGGAACTTAGATTCCTTTTTTTGTAATCAAGGATACTCTTTGAAAGATGTTTACCTTTTGGCTCTACCTTCACTACATCTCTTGGCTTCTGAACTATTACATTTTGTGGATCGATGTAAAAAGATACATGATGTAATTATTGGAATAGTTCAATTAGGAAGAGATAGTCATGATATTTTGCTAATGTTATTATAGACTTTTCTCTTTCTCTTTTCTCTATGGGTTGCACCTAAGTGGGCATGTATGATTAGGTAACTTAAATGCCGAGGTGTTATACATGTTTTGCTAACTTTGTTTTGTAGCTGTTCGTGGTACACTGGTAAACATGTAAGTTTTTGTGCTTTAGCATCTCGCTTGTGTGTATTTTTCTTACTATGTTTAAACATCCTATCATGAGACTATGTGCTTACTTGATATAACTGTATGAGTGTCAGTGGATGGAGGTTGTGTCGCTTAATTTGGAATGACGTTGATTTCTCATGTTTATAAACTCAATTTCTTTGAGTTATACATCTTCAAAACTCTTTCAAAACACATGAAATTAAATTGTTCCAAAATGAATGACATAGTCTATACTTGTATGATTCACATAGTTAATTTTAGGATTTATTAAATAACCAGAATATGAACATATAAAGTCAATAAAACTCATTTCATGGTTTAGTAGAGGCCGATCTTTGATCAGGTGAGTGGAGGTGCTCATTTATGAGCCAAGCATCTTTGGTTATGACAAACAATGACCTTGGCACGAGTCATGGGTTTCCTAATTTTTCAAAATATTATGTGGCGACTCTAAGATCTGGTGATGCAGCCCATTTTTGGCAAAGATTTTGTAATAAAATGGATTTTCTATAAAAGTTGCCAAATCTGGACTCTCATATATGTTTCACATTACACTTGTGAAGTCGAGGGTTTGAACTGTTTAACGCACACGGGTACCCCTCGGGCATGTTACAATAGCCAGATGGGTGAGCTTGGGATTTGTAATTATTTTTTGAGCTAGACTTGGACAAATGTAGAGGTCCGATGTTAGGGCCGGGTCAGGCTTGGGCAAACACAAAGTCCTTTATTATGTAGTGTCGGCCCAGCCTGGCTTGATGAATGTCCATCCCTAGGTACAAGTTAAATCTGTGATAGGGTAGAAGTCCAATATGTGGTGGGGTACAAGTCTAATCTGTGGCGGTACAAGGCTAATATGTGAAGTACAAGTACAACCTGTGAATGGGTACAAATCTAATCTATAGCAGGTTCATGTTCAATCTGCGATGGAGTGCAAGTACAACCTGTGCATGGTGCAAGTGCAATCTATGACTGGGTGCAACTTATGCATTGGTGCAAGTGCAATCTATGACTGGGTGCAACTTATGCATTGGTGCAAGTCCAATTGTGTTAGTGTGAGCTCAATATATGCATGAGTCTAAGTCCAATCTCTGGTAACTCTTTTTTTAAAATAATAAATTAGTGACTTTTTTTGTTGCTGTAATTTTTAGTATCTCAATGTAAACACCACAATTTTGACAAATCTTAAGACTTTGGATGCTTATAAGCCTTCCAATGATGAAATGTAAATTTCTTATTCCTTAGAAATGCTTAAGGTTATTAAGAGCTGCTATGTAACTCCATTTTGGCAAAAAAATCATATTTTTGTGAAAAGTGACCATCTTGCCCTTGAACTTGTTTTTATCCAAAATTAACTTTTTGGTCTCTGCTAAGGAGGTAGAGGTCTGTTTGAGTTTGAATTGGTAGGCATTTTCAAAAACATAGACTTATTTTACACAAAAATGTCAATTGGAAGTCAAATGGACCTATTTAGGCAAAATGAGGGTCCAAAAGCGCAAAACAACATACTTGTGCATACATGCATTAAGCGTACTTGTGCCTACACCCGGGGGCATGGCAATATGCCTGGCCGTGCATGGGTTGCATGACTGCACAACCTAAAAGCAGTGTTGAGTGAGTTTTAGCTTCGAATTGTTTGAGAGGAAATGAGAAAGTGATGGGCAAGGGCAACATAAGGCATTTTAGAATCTTCTCTGTAGGACACCTAACTTTGGTAAACCCTATTAAGTCCCTAAACTTTGAGATTTTATAATAAAGACCCTCAAAACAATATTTACTTTCAATTTTAGCTGTAGAGCCGAAAACACGCGCCAACCGAAAACTTGCAAACCTTGATTGAACTCGAAAGCCCAGGGATCATTTCCAAAACCCTAATAATAATTAAATTAATTTCATAATTATATTTTTTGTTCAAAACCCAAGGTTTCCAATTCCCATTACAATTCGCCGTTTAATTCGAAATAAAGAAATTTTAACCAAATTGAATTTCCAAATCCCAATTAAATTAAATACTACATAAATGTTCCAATTCATAAATTAAGGCCTTAGCCCTCACATTTTTCTTGAATTACAAATTGAATTAGTACTTACATATATACACACATTTGTGCCTTAGATTTATTTGGTATACAAAGATCTTCTAATTAGATACAATTTATACACAAAAATCAAGGAAAAATCTCCCCAAATGCAAGTACTATGGCTAGCAACCTTATCTTTTATATAGGTGTACTTTTGTGATCAAATCTAAGATATGGAAATATTTAGAAAGATCATATGGAAAGATTTTGTACCTTTATATATGTGTGTATACATACTTGTACTAATTTCCAAATGAAACAAGTTGCACATGGCAAATCTTTTGTACACAAAATGATTAATAAAATCTCTCCCAATCTTTATCATGGCCAACCTTCCTACCCCTCCCCCCCCCCCCCAAGGTTATAATGAGAATCAAATCAAATCAAATATTCTCTAAAATCATGAGAATCAAATCATACACATATGTTTGTACCTTAATTCAATCTTTTTCTACAAATATTACATTTAATTGTACACATAAATTCTCCAAATCTTGAGCACATGGCAGACCATTTTTCCACCCATAGAATACACTAGAATCTTCTAGGATATACTTAGGACAAAAAATCCCTAAAATCTTGGAAGCCATGATGAACATGGTAAAAACTACATTTTGATATATATATATATATATGTACTTGTAACTGAAAGGCACTTAATTAATCCTAAACCTAACTAGATCATAATTAAATACTTAATTAAGGTACTGATCATCCCTCATTGCATTACCTTCAAACTAAATCAAGGCATTATTCAATTGAACTGGAATCAATGGCCATTTTGGACTTTTCATATCAAATCCTTTATAAATATACCATCCATCCTCATTGTTGAACACATATAGACACCCACACTACACATTTCGGCTGAGGGAGAGAAAAAGAGAGGAAGAGGTTTGGTGGTGTAGAGGAAAGGAAAATGAGAAGAAATCATGTAAACACTTCACTAGGCAATCAAGTATGCCACAACACAATCTTCTCTTTTATTTTCCTTTTTTAAATACATATTCTTACATTATTTTTAGATGTTTTTTTAATGGTGTTCTTATGTTAAAAATGAAAAGGTTACGCCTTGTTTTTCCCTTACTTGTGTGTTCTCTTATTCGATACATAACTATCTTTTTCTACACCGATTTTTCTAATTTTCCAAAGGCACACCTTCAATTCAAATTTATGAGTTTAATGTATATTATTTATCATGTTTTTATCACAATAGAAGTGAAAAATTATCCATTATTACTCACTTTTCTTACTTTTTCTCTTATTTCAAGCTTTTTGCTCGAAGAACCGATTTTTTAGCCCACCTGTGTAAATTATAGAAAAATGAATAAAAATATAATTAACATCATTTTTATGTCAAAACCTTCCTTAAAGTGTTATATTTCATGGAAAAAAAGTTTCATCGAAAAAGAGTAAGCGGTTTGAGAGAAAACCCTATTTTTGTAACAGTCGACAAATTTGGACAGCGCTGGAGTATTTCTTAAATAACTAAATATCTAGGAAAGCTATGAAACTCATAAAAGATATTATGAAAACTAGATAAAATTCTCTAAAAACCATAGGTAGGCCAAGTTTAGGGAAAATCTAAAAGTGTCTCCTTAATTGCAATCTTTAAAGTACACCAAAGCTGGAAATTTACTTTGTTGATGAACTTATGTTCTTGAATTCATGGAAATGCTTATTATCACTTGTTCATTACATGGTATGATATTTGTGTGTATTATAGTTTTGTTTCTTACAATACTTATATGATGATGCTCATATTTATGTGGATATTATTGTCTTGATAAGTTGTTATAACTTTAATTTAAGACATCTAACTTAATGGAAAACTTAATTGGGGGTGGTATTGGGTTTTTGATCACTTGAATAATGAAGAGATAATAATGTGTCATGTATGGATAAATGGATGTGCTCCCTAATTGAAAGTCAAGTCTTGCATAAGCAGTTATTGTGTAAACTCTAGAATGGAACAGACGTATTCAGACTCTTTGTGATGATTTGATTTGAAGAGATAAGGTTGGCTCTAGATGGGACATTCAGGAAGATAAATTTTTTTTTAGAAGGATAGGGTTGGATTTAGGATGATAAAACCTTTTCCTTTTCACCATCCCTTTTGAGGTCCACCGATGGCACTATGCGGTATATAATCATTGTAGGCATCCGTGGTAAGTTCTGCAAAACAGCAAAAGGTGGAGTTCCGAATAGTCCGATGCCCAATTCTAGTGGTTGGGAGGATGAAATCTCTTTGGGGGATTTCTAAATTACTAACATCTAAACTTGTAATCATTCGTTGTTTACTTGAATACCATGCTTCATTATTTACTTGTTATAATTGTGATGGTGTGTTGGATTGGGAAAAAGGGACGGGGTGTGTGCGTTTATTGGGCATTCAAAGCTGATGGGGTTTCATGCCAGGTATTGAAGACTATTAAACTGGTCAAAGGCAAGGCTGAAGCATTTGAGGACATACGGCTACCCTAGGAGAATTAGAAACTAGTTTTGTAAACGTGTTTTGAGATTATAAGTGATAGTTCCCTTGTTGTATTTAAGACATGATTTTGTAATTATTATATATCTATGCATATCTTTTGTATTACTTATTTCTTATTTTCTCGTCGACTCATGTAGTCTTTGTAACAATACCTTATTAAGATCTGTCAAAATGGTAGTTTTACTATCTAAGGTGGTTGGACTTTAAAGGAAAGCTATATTGACTCATCCGACCTTCCTGAGATCTTACTTGGTTATTAACCAAAGAACTCATTAGTGACGTTTCCTACTCTTATAACCTTAGATAAACCTTTTATTTATTTGTTAATATATTCTCTGATGTTTCCAATTTTTGAGACGTCACAACTTGGTATCAAAACCTATATTGAACCCTTACCTACGCGTTTTGACATGTGGTTAGAGATTATCTTGCCCCGACTATGTTATATTATTATAACACTACTTATTCTATCAACTAAAAGACATCAAAAATATAAATTTTCTTGACTTACCTTAGGACGTTTCTTTGGATTTTGGGCATAGCTACATTGACTCATGAGGACGTATTTCAGGACCGGGAAGTGGTTTTAACTCCGAATAAGGTCTCACATTGTGCAGTAGGGGTACAATTAGTTCTACGCGTCTTGTATCGATCATCGTACCCTTATCTTGTATTTGTAACCTTTATTTGATGTCATCCCTTTTCAAGATTAAGTCATGAGCATCTAGTCCTATTTTATATACTACCATTTGTAAAATTGACCTCCTTTGAGCCTTGATTATTTTATTTAGCTGAAGGCTTTTTATAAATAGTTTCATTTTCTTTACTCAGTGACGAATCTTGGATATTCAGTTTGAAACGTGGATGGCCAACGTAGTTTCAAGTTAAATATCTAGTTTAGTCATTACTTCTATAAACTTGATAACATTTAAGTTCTAAACCGTAATATCATTCCATTCATTCGTATTTCAGTTGATCCTGATGTTATCACCATAACCACTTCGTATTATTCATCTCCACTTTGTATTCTTTCCACTAATCCAATTTTAAAACTCTCGTAATAAATATTTTGCCTATATATATAGATATGAAGTTGTGTTGTGAGAACACCCTAGAATAATTAAGCTCTAACATTAAGATTTGTTGATTACCCATAAGGAATTGCCTCCGTAGTTAGAACCTGACTTATGCCTCACCCTATACTAAGAACGGCAAATGGTGGACCACACTCCGAGACAAGCAATAACACACGAGCTTGCAAGCAAGAATATGAATGTAGTACTGGGAAATTAAAACCTTAAGAACGAACTAGTAACTGTGGCTGAAATCCCGAACCCTAATAGAAATCAAATTATAGAGGAGTCTTGCCATTAAGACTTCCCATATTTGTGGAAATAGTTGACACAACATTGGATTCAGAATGAGAGGAGGTAGAATCCAAGAGGATATGGAGCTTGCAAAAAGGAAACCAACTTCTTGAGGGATCAGAAAAGAGCAACCGAAAGAATACAACACCATACTCCAAGACCTTGATTAAAGAAAGGGAAAGGAATTATACAGAAAGAAGTCAAGGATGACTATTTAAGAGAAGAAGGACCAAAGAACACTAGAAACCAGGCCACATTAGCACCTTATGTGAGGTGTAGACAAGAATGGAGGAATATGATTAATGACTAACCTAGGGAAAATGTAACTAGGGAATGTTAGTACGTTTAATTTTTGATTCCCGAAACATAAAGATACCCAACTCTGACCACACCTTAGAAATAAGTTTGCTACTCGTACCTTTGCCATTATCGATGAAGGAGATGACTCACCCATCCAAGGGAACACTGTGGGAGCCGAATAAATAGCAGAATCAGAAGCGTCAGATACCAGAAGATAGATATTATTCGGCTCTAACCTGCACTATCAGGAGGCCGAGTAACTATTGAACTATGGGGCCGAATAAATAAACACATAGTGAGCAAAAAGTGGACCAAGCCCCGAGGCCCTAGAAACGAGTATAAATAAAGGAACAACAGTCTAAGAAAGGTATGTGAGAACTAGTATGCTTAACTTAAAATACAAGTAACCCAGAGAGAGAGTAAAGACTGACTTGTCCGTCGGAGTGCTAATTCCGGCACCCCCGACCGAAGTGTTCATTTCTTTTCAGGTGTCTAGCAGAGGATCACGAATGTCTCCCAGGATCGAAAGAGTATTTCCAAACCACTTCCCCACAATTGGCGCCATCTGTGGGAATACTCCAATATATCCATGGCAGGCGTAATAGAAGACCCTCCGATAGTCACTGATAAAACCACACAAAGAGACGACCTCACTCCAACAAACATGCTTGGCCCGAAGACTATCGCCGCAAGACATGCCTTGAACTTCGCCTCACCCTCGACTTTAGAGCATGAGACAATGCAGGCGATCATGGAACAAGCAAAGCAAAACGAACAGAGGTTGGAGAACATGATCACTGAGAACAAGTGTCTCCGTCAAGATTTGGCCTTGGAAGTAGTAAAGTCTAAACAAGCTATACGCCCAGATCCGGAACGACCTCCGAGAGCAGGTAGTCGACGACCTCGAGCCCGACAAGACGACACTGATAGCGACTCCAACTCATTATCCCCGGAGCCCAAGAAGAAGGGGCGACCTGAAACTACCAGTTCTTCTGAGGAGAGTCCTCGTATAAGGCATAAGCGAAGAAGAAACAGTTCAGATGAAGAAGACCAGCACGATCCTTTTGTACGACGGATTACAAAGGCAGTGCTACCCAAGAAATTCAAAGCATCGTCATTTACCTTGTACGACGGTAAATTAGACCCCACCGATCACATCCGCCATTACAAGCAAGCCATGACGCTGCATGCAGACGATGAGGCTCTCATGGCCAGAATATTTCTGAGCAATTTGGGACCACTAGCTATCAGGTGGTATTATAAACTGGAGCCGGCTTCGATTAAAAGCTTCCACCAACTCCAAAAATCCTTCAGGGCAAGGTTTATCACTAATGAGGTCCAGCCAAAGCAGGCCGATTCCCGTTGGGCGATGCAGATTCAACCGGGGGAAACCCTTCGTGCATATTCGGCGCAGTATTGGGAATGTTTCAATCTGGTGGATGATGCTTGCAATGACTCCATGGCCATCACCACCTTCAAGATGGGGCTGCATCCCGACAGTGCCCTCCGTAGCTCTTTGACTAGACGCCCCCCCAAAACAGTTTGGTCATTGATGAAGAAAGTTGAAGAATACTGTAAAGTGGAAGATGATGCCTTGCGAGTTAAAGCCAGAAATGTGACCACCAAGACGGCTCCTGCTGAAATTGCTCAGCCATTAAATTTTGTAGCACCTTAGAGCCCTGAACCACGGCATCGGCCAAAACAAGATAAGAGACAGGATCCTCGCCGATCAAGTGACCAATGCTCCCACTGAGCGAATGAACAGCTGCAAGTCGACAGCAGGTGCACAAGGTGCGCCGACAAAAAATATACTGAGTTGTTAGAGCCGATCGGCAGGGTGATGTCCAAAATCTAATATCTTCCGTTTTTCAAGTGGCCGTAAAAAATGATGGGACCACCTGATACTCGAAGATGGGATAGGCGGTGTAAGTATCACAAGGATCATGGCCATGAAACTGAGAGGTGTTATGCATTGAAGGATCACCTGGAGGAATTGGTGCAAGATGGTCGGCTACAACAGTATGTCTGAAAAAGCAATTCAACCAAAGCAATAGCCCTAAAACAGGATTCCCATCCACTCGGCGTGATTCACATGATATACAGCCTGCCAATTTCATCCTCGGTGCATACGATTCAATTGAATCCCGATTCTCAAAATCAACTCACTCCGGCTAAACGGCCCTATGAAGCTACAAGCATTTCTTTTGATGATTCAAATTTGGCCGGTGTGACACTTCCCCACATCAATCCCTTGGTAATTGAGTTACGCGTAAACCGATTCACAGTTGAGCGCATACTCATTGACCCGGGGAGCACATCGAAGGTTATGTACTACAAAACATTCACCAAACTCGGCTTCTCTGAATCGGATATCTCCCCGGCCCCCTATCCACTATTCGGCTTCAACGCCAATCCAGAGTACCCGTTGGGGAAAATCACACTACCCGTTCGAGCGGGCTCCCGAACAGTGGATGTGGAGTTCTTAGTCGTGAAGCTGCCATCGCCGTATAATCTTATCATGGGGCAGACTTAGTTGCACACTATGTAGGTTGTGCCAAGCACCTATCATCAGCTGCTTCGCTTCCCGACAGCATGCGGCATTGAGCAAATCCGTGGTTCACAGAAGTCGGCATGAGCATGCTATGTCCTTGCTGGAAAGATGCCGAAGGAGTTGCAAGTGAATTCCATTAAGGTACCGGATCAAGAGAGCCTCGATGATGTTGGGCGGCTCCCGAGTGAAAAGGCCACGGAAGACCTAGATCGTGTTGAAATCAACGGCAACCCAGACAGGTTCTTCATGGTCGGCGCCTCCCTCAATCAAGCCGACAGACAGCAGCTAATTTCCTTCCTACTCGGCAATCTTGATGTGTTTGCGTGGACTCCATATGAGATGCCGGCTGTAGATCCGTCTGTTTCGCAACACCATTTAAATGTTGACCTAAAATGCAAGCCGATCATTCAGAAAAGCCGGCGATCAGCCGTAAAGCACACTGCCGCAGTTGTTGAAGTGGTTGACCGGTTGCTTGACGCTAGGGCAATTAGGGAAGTGACCTACCCTACATGGCTCTCTAATACTGTGGTTGTGAAGAAGAAGAATGGGACCTGGCGAGTCTGCATTGATTTCACAGACCTAAACAAAGCCGGCCCAAAAGATTGTTTTCCTCTCCCAAGGATAGACCAACTGGTAGATGCTACAGCACGTCATCAGCGCATGAGCTTCCTCGATGCCTACAGAGGCTACCATCAAATTCCCATGCATCTAGAGGACCAACACAAAACTGTATTCCTCACCCCAAGAGGAACCTATTGCTATAAGGTTATGCCTTTTGGGTTGAAGAATGCAGGGGCAACTTACCAGAGACTAGTCACCACCATGTTCAAGGAGCAACTCAGCCACACTATGGAATTATACATTGACGACATGGTGGTCAAATCCAAGGAAGAGAAGAATCATATAGCCGATCTAGAGGAGACATTCGACATTCTACGTAAATACAAAATGAAGCTGAACGCTTCCAAATGCGCGTTTAGGATCGGCTCTGGCAAGTTCTTGGGTTACATTGTCAACCACCGAGGAATCGAGACCAACCCAAGGCAAATCACAGTAATCTTGGAACTCGGCTCCCCTCGTTCAGTAAAAGAGGTTCAAAAGTTGATGGGGATGGCCGCCGTACTCAACAAGTTCATCAGTTGGTCTACAGATCGCTGCCGACAATTCTTTCATACACTACGGCAGGGAAAGGCTTTTGAATGGTCCGCCGAATGCGAATCCGCTTTCAACGGCCTCAAGACCTACCTCCACTCAGTACCACTCTTGACAACACCTGCTACTGGTGACCCTCTCATTTTGTATCTGGCAATTTCCGATAGGGCCGTTAGCACCGTACCGATAAAGGAAGAGCTGGGGGAGTAGCGGCCAGTGTACTATGTGAGCAAGGCAATGGTTGATGCCGAAACACGCTACCTTCTGTTGGGAAAACTCATCCTAGCCCTAGTCATGGCGGCAAGAAAATTGATGCATTACTTCCAGGGACATAGCATTGAGGTGCTAATAGATTATCCCCTCCGATCGGTACTACGAAGTGCAGAAGCATCAGGACGTGTTTCAAAGTGGGCTCTTGAACTCGGCCAGTACGACATTCAGTTTCTACCTAGAACATCAATCAAGGGACAGGTGCTTGCCGACTTTGTTGCCGAATTCACGGGGGGTCTTGCCGATTTCAAGTCCGATGAAATTCGATCGAAGCCGAATTGGAGAATTTATGTTGGGGACATTTAGCAGTTGTACTGTGATGGATCATCCAATCAGCAGGGCAGCGGAGCCAGAGTTGTAATCATGGCTCCCGACGGTGCAATAATTGAGCAGGCTATCAAGCTCGGCTTCAAAGCGTCAAATAACAAAGCCGAATACGAAGCCCTTCTAGCCGGTTTGCGGAACGCACATCTTCTGGGTACTCGGCCTTTACTTGTATTTTACGATTCAAAACTGGTGATCAATCAGCTAAAGGGGGAGTACGCAGCAAGAAACGACCGTATGACGGCTTACATGAAAACAGCTAACTTCTTGCTAACAAAATTTGACCATCATGAATTGAACCAGATAACACGTGATCAAAACACACATGCAGATGCCCTTGCTTGCCTAGCCTCTGTGATTAACTCAGAGATTAAACGGACCATCGAAGTAGGTTTCATCCCGGAGCCGAGCATTGGCCCATCAGAAGAAGTTCAGGTCAATGTTATAGAATCTGAACCGAGTTGGATGGATCCCATTGCTGCATTCCTGTCTTCCGAACAGCTCCTAGAGGACAAGAAAGAAGCGCACAAGCTACGAAACAAAGCCCTGTGGTACTACTTGGATCCGCAAGGAAGGCTTTATAAAAAATCCCTTTCTGGTCCATACTTGGAATATATACACCCGAAAAAAGTCGAAGAGCTTCTGACTGAAATACATGAAGGCAGTTGTGGTGCCCATTCCGGCGGGCGCTCTTTGGCCCATCGAGCTATAACACAGGGATATTATTGGCCGACAATGAGGGCCGATGCTGAATGCTATGTGAAGAAATGTGAATAGTGCCAGAAGTTCTCCCCGTTAACCCACCTGCCTGCTAAAGAGTTAAGCTCCATCACCAATCCCTGGCCGTTCGCCCAATGGGGTCTTGATATCGTAGGACCATTGCCGAGGGCCCCAGGGAACAAGCGATACTTGATCGTCGCGATAGATTACTTCACAAAATGGGTCAAGGCGGAGGCATTAACGCACATTTGAGATGCCGATGTTAAGCGCTTTGTATGGAGAAATATTATAACACGATTCGGCATTCTAAGAGCTCTTATCTTAGACAACGGCACCCAATTTGATTGTGGCGTCTACCGATAGTTGTGCAGCAAATATGGTATACGGCCTTACTTTTCTACGCTGGCTTACCCACAAAGCAATGGTCAAGCCGAAACCTCTAACAAATCCATCTTGGACGGCATCAAGAAGAGGCTAGAGAAAGTTAAAGGCAAATAGGTCGAAGAATTGCTGAGTGTATTGTGGGCTCATCGAACTACGTCGAGACGATCCATTGGGGAAACGCCGTTTACTTTATGTTTTGGAACCCAGGCGATTATACCCTTGGAGATCGGCCACCCAACCCTGAAATCGCAAGTTTTTGATATGGGCCGAGACGACATGATGCTGGCTTTGGATTTGATTCTGATTGAAGAACGAAGAGACCGTGCCCTTGCGTCCATGGCACGGTACCAGCAGCAGCTTGCTAAGTCATATAATCAACGTGTTCCCCGCTACACACCAGGAGAGTTGGTTCTGAAGAAGGTACTTCCAACTGCCAAGAAACCAGCTGATGGAAAATTGGGTCCAAACTGGGATGGCCCCTATTAGATTGATTCGATCGCAGGAGTAGGGGCATATCGGCTCAAAGACATGTCAGGAAGGAGTCTACCACGGCCTTGGAATTCCACGCGTTTACGCAAATTTTATCATTGACCCGACTTGTGGGGAATGATACTAATTTAGAACGGTTTACCGTGTACACATCCCACTTTTGTAAGACAAAGATTCCTGTTCATTCATTGCGCAATCCAGTTCAAAAGTCTCCAGATTCGGAGCCCCTTTGGCGCATGACACCTTTGGGCCGACTAAAGCCTCTGGATTCGAAGCGCCCTTCGTGGATATCACGATTGGCCAATTAAAGACTCCGAATTCGGAACCCCATCGGCGCATGACGCCTTTGGGCCAATAAAGCCTCCGAATTCGGAGCACCCTTCGTGGATATCACGATTGGCCAATTAAAGACTCCGGATTCGGAGCCACATCGGCGCATGATGCCTTTGGGCCAACTAAAGCCTCCGGATTCGAAGCGCCCTTCGTGGATATCACGATTGGCCAATTAAAGACTCAAGATTCGGAGCCCCATCGGCGCATGACGCCTTTGGGCCGATAAAGCCTCCGGATTCGGAGCGCCCTTCGTAGATATCACGATTGACCAATTAAAGACTCCGGATTCGGAGCCCCATCGGCGTATGATGCCTTTGGGCCGACTAAAGCCTCCGGATTCGGAGCGTCCTTCGTGGATATCACGATTAGCCAATTAAAGACTCTGGATTCGGAGCCCCATCGACACATGATGCCTTTGGGCCAATAAAGCCTTTGGATTCGAAGCACCCTTCGTGGATATCACGATTGGCCAATTAAAGACTCCGGACTCGGAGCCCCATCGGCGTATGACGCCTTCGGGCCGACTGAAGCCTCCGGATTCGGAGCCCCTTTGACGCATAACGCCTTTGGGCCGATTACACAATTAAAGACTCCGAATTCGGAGCCCCATCGGCGCATGACGCCTTTGGGTTGACTAAGTCTCCGGATTCAGAGCCCCTTTGGCGCATGACGCCTTTGGGCTGATTAAGTCTCCTGATTCGGAGCCCCTTTGGTGCATGACACGATTGGCCAATTAAAGACAAGTCTTCGGATTGGCCAATTAAAGACAAGACTTCGGATTCGAAGCCCCATGACGCCTTTGAGCCGATAAAGACTGCGGATTCGGAGTCCCATCGGCACATGACGCTTTTGGGCCGATTAAAAGCTTCTGAATTCGAGGTGCCTTCGTACAAGCCGTATAAACAAAGGCTGAAATGCATATTCAAAATGGAATAGTTCAAGCCGTATAAGCAAAGGCTGGAATATGTCTATCCAAAATGGAATAGTTTAGGGCACACCAGCATAGTCTAAGACATGCGAACATTCAAAGTAAATAAATACACTACAAATTGAAAAGTACGCTACAAATTGAAAATTAAGCGTTTTATTAAAATCAGCCAATAAATACATAATTTCTACAAAAGCATTACAAGGTCTTCTTCTCTTCAGTGGCTCCCTCATTATCACTCTTCTCAATTTCGAAGGCGGAGAAGGGGAAATCATTCTGTTGGTACAACAGCAACACCGAATTCATACCTGCTGTCTGGAGAGCATCAGCTTTCTGAAGTGCCTTGATCCAGCCGTGCCTAAACCCACGGTTTTCACATCGGCGAGTTTCTCCTTGGTCTTCTGAATTCCAACCTTTCGGCCGTCATGGAAGCCTTTCTTATAGGCCGCGGCCCTTGTAGTCTTGATCGCGAACATGCTAGCCGTGTTCCGATCAGCAATAGCATCACTTACCAGCCTTTGAGTCACCCTCTCTTCCACAACCGGGTTGGGATGGCTGGCTGATTGAGACTCGGCGGACTTTATTCTCCTTAGCTTACGCTCGGCCTTCTCTGCGCGAGCTTCTAACTTCTGAATGCATTCATCTCTCTGCTCTATATCGCGCCGAGCGGCGCGGAGACGCATACCGATTTCATAAGAGGTGTACAGCCCCTTCACCGCCCGTGAACGCCTTCATGAAACACTTCAAAGTCCTGCTGACCTACCATCGACTGCTGGACCTCGGGTGGAAAAATTTATCGAGCGAACTCGACTGCCACATTTGGATCTTGAACGATCGAATCCGCCTTCGTCATGGGTCTATTTCCCACGAAGACCGCAAAACTCAATGGGCGTGGATTCGCGTCGGATTCCCTCCCAGAACGGGCTTGAGGAGACCTGCCCTGTGGCTGTTTGTCCCTCCTGGGCGACCTACTTCGACGACGAGGAGACTGGTGTCTCTCCCGATTCCTCGAAGTCCTGCTTCCCGTGCGCGAAGGTTCACTACTTTGACTCATATCTCCTCCCAGCTCAGCTAGCGTCCTTACTTCCCCTCTGCTGTTGAAAAATAGTCTATTCGACATTCGCACTTGTTTACTCTTCCTCAAAGAGCTAGACTGAGTTGCTGACTGAGCACATAAATAGGACCCGCGTTCACGAAGTACACGTCCATTTATTCCCTACGAGGGTAGCACCTCCGAGGCAATCTCATTAATATTGAAACGTCAACAGCCCGGCTCCGACTGAGTCATATGCCCCAATCGCCCCATCAACCGCTGTTATTCGACGTTTAATGTTCATGAACTAGCTGGGGCAAAGGCAGATTCATTAATCTAGTCGGCTCGAATGCCCCAGCCACTCCACAAATCGATTCATCAGTACAATATTCATAAGTGACGTTTTATTCGGTGTTTAATGTTCATGAACCAGCTGGGGCAAGGGCAGATTCATCAATCTAGTTGGCTCGAATGCCCCAGCCGCTCCACAAATCGATTCATCAGTACAGTATTCTTAAGTAACATTTTATTCGGCATTTAATGTTCATGAACCAGCTGGGGCAAGGGCAGATTCATCAATCTAGTCGGCTTGAGTGCCCCAGCCGTTCCACGAATCCATTCATCAGTACAATATTCATAAGTTCATTTTATTCGGCACCTCATGAATTCATTTTGTTTATGATTAAATCAGATCCATTAATTTAATCGGCTATTAATTTTGCCGTCTCACGTAATTATGTACTCATACAGCAAACAATACAAGAAATAACTTGAGAGCATAGAAAATTTTCATTCATAAATTGGGCGCTAGCAGCGGACATTTTACATATGAAAATCCAAAAAAAGATGAAAATCAACTAGCAAAAAACATACATTGAAATTAAAAGTACATAACATAAATAATTTGATCCCCAAAATCAATCCTCGGGATCAGACTCTAGCGGCTCAACGTCCACTTGCTTGTATGGAATCGACATGTCCAATGTCACTCCAGCGGCAGCAAGGGCTTTGAGCCAGCCATGTTTGAATCCCCAATTCTCGAACTTGGGGACCTCTTCTACATAATTTTTTAGAGCGGCGCTCTGCCCAGCCTCGAATGCTTCGGAAGCCTCAGAGTCGACTTTTTCCTTCGCCGCCTTCAGCTCTGCCAATTCGGCCTCCAGTTTGGTAAGCGCCTCCTTGTCTAACTTGAGCAATTCCTTACTCGCGTTTGCCCTCTCCTCGGCGTCCGATCTGAGCTGGTCAGCAGTCCGTGCCCTTTCCTTCTTAGCTTTAGCCTGCACGCTCTCCATTGTGGCTCTCATCGCCTCAAACTCGGCCCTGCTCCTCTGACCGTCCACTTCCGATTGCAAACAGCCAATCCTTTCCACGGCATCATGCTGGCGGTGGCCTAATTCGGCGATCCTTCCGACCGTCTGCAAAACAAGTTGGGATCGTCAGATACCAAGAAATACCGTATGGAAACAAAATCAAAACAAAGAGTTAGGATGAAGTCACCTACCAGAAAGGCCAATTGGGCAGCTAATGTTATAGCCACCAAATCCGGCTCGGCGCGAAAGGCTGCCTTGTCAGCCAGCAACGAAACTGAAGCAGTCGAGCTCAGCGACATGGCTGGATCTTTCAAAGCCGACGCTTCAGAGGAGATCGACATGTTCTTTATTTTTGGTTCAACAACAAAAGGAGCGACCACACCCGACTCCTCCAAGCGTGGTCTTTTATCGGCGGGTGTAGACGCACCCGAACGTCCCGGGAAAATCCCGTTTTGTTCATTGGGCTTACTACAGTTCAGACTCCATGTCACGGTTCTTAATCTGATCTCGCAAAGTGCAATACGAGATTGATAAATCACCAAATAGCCCAAATCCGGCAAATCGTTTTGAAAAACTGATTTTTAGAAAGAAGTGCCAAACATGGACTGCTTTGCCAGATATAGAGTCGCCACCTAAATATTTTATTTTGGGGGAATTTAGGAAACCCTGACTCGTGCCTATGGCCACGTGTCCGCCATCACCAAAGTTGCCTCAGCTCGGGAACTTGGGTACGATTGGGGAAGGTCATGCAATGAGCACCCCCGCTCGCCCGATCAAAGATCGGCCACTACTAGACATGATATCTTGTTTTTGAAAACATATGTGCTCTTATTCCGGTTTATTAGCCTAGAATTGCTACGTGATGCGCACAACATACAAGTATAGACTGGATTGTCTAAGTTGGAACAAAACATCTCATGTTTGTTTTTGAAAATGGTTTGCTACTCGCAAGTAGGCTAAAATGCGGATTTTGCCACCCTCAAGTGGGCTTAGAAAACATGGTGATTTGCCACTCTCAAGTGGGCTTAAAACTCACAATTGATGAATTGTTCCAATTTAAATAATCCAACCTTCACCCACAGGCATTCAGGCAGGTATATCACATAAGCAGTTAGCCTCATGGCAAGCATGCTATCATAGCAGTCACTCACACACATGTAAGGACGCTAAAACATAAACACTCACCGAGTACTCCAAGCCAAAACAGAAACTAGTTAGTAATCAATGCATGATCCTAGTTCATTTAAGATGGCTAATGCAACACATGCAAAATGCAACTAAGATAGGCTCGGCTATTCTAAAATGGCATATGAGATGTTACAGATAACACGTATTCAATTTGGAATTGAAATACAATGCAGTTAGTATGATGCGCCAAGCCCGGTGCATGCAAGGCAGATGAATGGATGCAATCATGCGAGCATAAGGATGCTAATTGAAACATGCCCTAAAACTAACCATCATAAGCTGGTAAATAAAAGGGAGAAAGATGTGGGGTTGGAAGACATGCATCACACACACGCACACTTATTACAACAGTTGGCCCTCTCGACGGAGGGTCCGAATAAATAATGCAACACCATCTAGCTAATCTAAACTAATCTAATTAAGCTAGTTATTACACAACCAAAATGAATAATAAATTACAGCTAATTATTACACAACTCTAATTAATTAACAAACTATCTAAGTAAGCAATTAAACTAGCATGCAAACTACATGAATGTGGACTGCCTCAGCTCTGCCTTGAATGATAAAGGATGCATGCATGCTCAAGTCGCCTTGTCGGGAAATCCATCGTGATGCCCCGGGTTGCCTTTGTTTGCAATTGATCTCAGAAATTTGCACAAAGCTCCAGAGAGATGAAACTCCACCCCAGGAAACTGTGGAAAGGCTGCCGAATAGCTTATAGGCATGGGAGACCAACTACCGACCACCTTTTGTGGTGGAAACCAAAGAAGGTGGTCGGCCTGCCAGAAAACCTAGTCGGCCGACCAGTTTCTTCTCCTGGATTCTGTTTTTTGCAACAAAGGGAAAGAGAGAGGCACGACAAGGTATTTGCAACACATGTGTGCATGACCACTCTCCCCGTCATTGTAGAAGCTCTAGGGAGTGTAGTTCTCGACCCTCGGGCCACCGGTTGTGCATCTCGATGCATGATGGCCGAGGAGTCGAATTGCATGACTTAATGTGAAATGAATGCACATACAAGCACCTAAAGCCAATAACTCCGTCATGGGTAGTCAAGAGTGTCGGCGACCGGGAATCGAGGCACGTTTCATCACTTTGAGTACGAAACGTCCCTCGTTTCCCGTGTTCGGACTAACTCCTATTCCGAACACAATGCAACAAACAATGGCATGCACAATGCGACTTTAAGTATGCAACCTAAATGCTATGCAACTAAATGATGCAAACATGCAAAGGATGACATGCAAACATGCAACTAGCATACACAATGCTATGAACTAAAAATGGCATACTCAATGCACGTGGTATTTAGTATACTCAATGCACCTAAGAACTAATATACACAATGAGATGAACAAGGCATGCGCAATGCAATGATCAATCATGCGACAATGTGGCATACTCAATGCTACAGAATACAATGGCATACTCAATGCAAAAATGGACTCAAACCAAAATGAATGGGCCTCAGCCACACCCAAATCAGTGGCCAAACATGATGAAAACAAGACTCCAAAACTCATGCTAGCATACACAATGCAAGGACCTAAGCCTAAGGGCACAAAATGCAACTCTACAAAAGCATTGAAAGGATGAAATATGGCATACAATGACACATGTTCCAGCTCTGAAATGACATACAAAATGGCTCCGAATCATGCAAACAACTCACACAATGCATATTGAATGGCTCAAGCATCGAAACTAGTGAAGTGCATTACACTATAGGCATGCAAAGCGATGCTCAAATGATGAAACCAACCACAAACAGACCCTATGCAGGCCCAAAACAGCAGCAAAATGGGTTGGGATGATGGCTTGAAAGGCACAAAAGTGAGGCTCATGCAATGGTTCGCAAATAGGGCATAAATGCACAACTCTAAAGAGCACTTAAAGCATGGAAAATATGGAAGTGTAGCACCCCTATAAGCTCTGAAATATCATGCCCAATGATGCCAAAACATGTAAATAGCTCAAGTTAAGCATGCAAGGGACCTCCAAACTCAAAGCTAGTCAATGCTATTACACAACAAGTATGCATGGCTAGCATTTTTCAACCAAGAGGCCTCAAGACAGAGCTAAGGAAGCCTAAAATATGAACAAAATCATTTTGAAGTATGGCCAAAATATGCTAGAATAGAGGGCCAAAACAACATGCATTGTGAGCTAATGAACATGAGTTACACTACAAGCATATGAAGCATGTGAAGGACTACCAAACCAAGCAAAAATAGAGTCATGGCATGCCAAATGATGGCCAAAAACCCACTGAAACAAGACCAATACATGCAAGAATGACATGCTCCTTTGATAAGCCATGAAAGGGATTACTCTACACATGCAAGAGGCAAGCAAAAGGGGACCAAACTAGCCATGGTCAGAGCCTAGGCAGGTCCTAGAATTCACCAAAAAGTGCCTGAACTAGGCCTCCAAATGGTATAAACATATGCCCCTTTGGTAGGCCAAAAAATGCTAGTGAACAAGACAACAAGAGAGAGGGTCACCCCTCTCTGACTTAGGCCCTCAAAGCCACATTCTCGCCACTAAAAATCCGCTGGATTTCAGTGGTAGGAAGGCCAAGCAAATACTAGCTCGAATACCTTATGGCATGGCACAAAACAAGCCTAAATAGAGCATGCAAGAGGGTTGATGACCCTCAACACCAAAAGAGCCTTAAACAAACATGAAAAACACTTAAATATGAAGCTTTTTTCAGTTGACAATGAAGCTCAAATAAGCATGCAAATGAGGCTAAGAGAAGGATCAAAATAATGCTTAAAAAATAGGGAAAAGGAGTTACCATTGAAGCTCAGTAAAACCAGCAACTTTTCTGAACCAAAACCCACCTTTTGAGACCTCTCAAAACCCTCCAGCAACTCAGTAACAATGGTGGAGGTGTATGGTTATGAGGTGGTGTGCAATAGGCCAAGAACAAAGCACTTTCTAAGCCTAAAATATAGAGACAAAGAGAGAGATATAAGCTTTGCCTTAGAGCAATTTTTCAACCTAGTATATGGAGAGGGAGGGCCTCTCTTATAGAGTTTCAAAGCCAAAGCTTCTCCAAGAAGCTAAAAACTTGGTTGCAAATCCTCCATACATATGGAGGATCCAGTCTGTGCCTTCCAGCTGGCACAGCTGGCATGCACTCAGACAGACAAAACAGGAAGAAGCTGGCCGACCAAAAGAGGTGGTCAGCCGACCACTTTCCCTGGTCGGCTGACCAGGGCAAGTGGTCTCCCACAAAACAAGGTGGTCGGCAGGCACAATAGGTGGTCTCCACACTGAAAGCAAGCTAGTGGTGTAGTGGGAGACCAGCAAATGTGGCCCAAAGACCAAGAAAACCAGCTTCCCGACAAGAAAATCGACTGGCGAGGAGAAAGTGGTCTTCAAGGAGAAAAGGTGGTCTCCCACCCTTGTACCACCTCCTAAACAAGGAAACAAGGTTCATGCCAAAAATGAACCAACACGGATGCAAAACGAGAGTTCGGGGGGCAAAGCGCGCGGCCGGGTGCCTCGAAAACTAGTTGTTGAGCACCAAAAGTGGCGTACGGCCACAAAAGTGGTCTCCCGGACCACAGTGTCCCTCTAGATAGAGGAAACAAGGTGTGTTCCAAAAACTGTGCCAAACGGAGAATGTTAAGCGGTCCCGAGCCAAGGCGTGCGGCCGATGGCTCCGAAAATCGAAAACTAGTCTCCAAACGGGAACAGTGGCCTACGACCACGAGAAGTAGTCTATGACCACCGAGAGATGGTCTACAAGACCTCTCCCTCCCTTCGGGAAGAGAAAACAAGACTCAGTCCGCAGACTGAGTCAAAGTACAAAGAGTCCCGAGGTCCGGAAGCGAGGCTCTCAGCCAAGACTCCGAAATCTCGAAACGAGCACAACATGCGCGATCACCGAGTGCTCAATCGATGACGTCTGAGTCTTAAGGTCAGTCAAAAATGGGGTGTCTACAGCAGGGCCCTCCTCGGAGACGGCTTCGCTTTCAGCTGTACGCTTTTCTCCCTGATCTTCCGAAATCGGCTATTCCTCTGTAACCGGCCGCTCAACAATCTTTTCCACCTCGGCCTCATGAACTTGAGCCGTTTCCTCGACAATAATGGGTGCGGGAGATTCAGTCAGCGCAGGTCCAGAACGGGCGGCCTCAGCTTTCCGTCGGGCGGCCATGCGTTCGACATTTCTCTTACGCGCCATCTGCGTGAGATTTTCCCCAGCCATACCCTCAGAATAAGCGCCGGGTAGGTCGCCTAAATTTGCAAAAATATCTCCGAAGGAAAATTCTACCCGACCCGAAGTGGACGGTGAATTAGGATGGTTAAGACCGGCTGCCTCAAACGCTAAGTTTAGAGCCTCGTCGACCTCTTCGGCCTCCGTAGCAAACTCTTTCGTTGGTTCGACAATTACCTCGACCACCGGCTCTACGTCTTGTTCCGAATCAGAAGCTTCAAAACTAATTTGCCTAAGGGTCTTAAAGCTGGCAAAAATAAGGGCCGTAAGGTGTTGTTCGTCGGATGGGATCGGAATATTGTCCAGGGCGAAGAACGTAGTATAAGTAGGCTCGTACCGCAAGAGTATATGGGCGGCTCTCCCTTGCTTCTGTACGTTTGGATGGCCAAAATACTTGAGTGCGGTCTTAATTTCCGCAAGGATTGCGTCGTCAGCCGAGGTCAAAAGCTTCTTCAACTTATTGCCTGCAAAAACAAAGGATTAGACCTGAAGAAAAAGACGAATAAAAGAAAGATCAATAAACATAAGGAGTTACACGGCAACCTGGTTCACCCCTCTTTCTGGGAATAGGGTCTAGGCGATCTTCGCCCTCGCCGAATTCCCAGTTGCCTCGGACATTGACCATTACATCGTCAACTCGTTTGCCAGAACTGGCAAGCATGGTTACCAAGTGATGGTCGGTGTCCTTGGCCTTGAGAAAGTAGCGCCCGAGCTGACCGGAGGATTTGGCTAAAGCGTAGCAGTGCCGAATCGCCGGAATGCCAAGGTTGATCCTAAGGTGCCGGTTCAATTCTACGATTCCCATTATGATTTGAAAGAAATTCACATTGGGTTGGGACGGAATTAGACCCCAATGGCGAAGGACGACCCTAAGAAATGGGTGTAGGGGAAAGCGAACCCCGCCCTCCGTAATGGATAAGAGAGGAAAGATGATGGTATTTTGGTCATCCCTCTCCATATCAAGAGTATTGTCCGTCACTAGAGATATATGGACATCATCAGGGATAGAAAAATGTCGCCGGAACCTAGAAATACGACCCTCGGAAAGGAGGTCTTTCAAATGCTTAGCCATTCTAGTAAGGACTCAAGGGTATTCTAAATAAAAAATGAACACGGAAAGTAGGATTACAAAGAGAAGAAAAGAAAACTTACGAGAGGCAAAAGAGACAAGGAGAGACGGGAAGAAGTTGCAGAAGACGCCAGACAGAGGAGGGATTCCGGCTGGCAATCCAGGAGGCTCAAATATTCAAAAAGTATACATTCAAAGAGACTGGAGTTTCAAATCATAATAAATGCAAAAGATGCACGAATGAGGCGGGAACGTATAATGATGACCGAAAGGCGTGTGTGTTCTGACATTCACATTAGGATAGGTGAAGCCGCCTAATTTATGTTTCTCTTGACTTTTCAAATTCGAAACCAAACACACCAATTAACTGCCGTCAATGGGGAGTTTGGGGGGCAATTGTGGGAGCCGAATAAATAGCGGAATCAGAAGCGTCAGATACCAGAAGATAGATATTATTCGACTCTAACCTGCACTATCAGGAGGCTGAATACAATAAATAGGCCGAGTAACTATTGAACTATGGGGCCAAATAAATAAGCAGATAGTGAGCAAAAAGTGGACCAGGCCCTGAGGCCCTCGAAATGAGTATAAATAAAGGAACAACAATCTAAGAAAGGTATGTGAGAACTAGTATGCTTAACTTAAAATACAAGTAACCCAGAGAGAGAGTAAAGACTGACTTGTCTGTCGGAGTGCTAATTCCAGCACCCCCAACCGAAGTGTTCATTTCTTTTCAGGTGTCTAGCAGAGGATCACGAACGTCTCCCAAGATCGGAAGAGTATTTCCAAACCACTTCCCCACAAACACCTTTATTATTTAAGGAGAATAGATTAGTTTCCATGATTCAATGAATCGACAAATGTTATGGCATCAGCAAATTACCAAAAGAGCAATTCTTAACAAGAGTATAGATTACCACATCAAGAAATTGGCAATACAAGCCCTCATACCAAAAGCAAGAACGTCATTACCTATATGATGAATAGTTTAGAATTTTCAAAGAATGTGAAGATTAACACATCTCCTTACATCATTAATTGGGTACAAATTCGATTCAAAACGCTATTATTAGAATGAGACCAATGGTGGCTCTCGACAGAATGGAGAAGAACTTAAGAGGATAAGATGATTTGGATGATTAAGATACGTTGGCAGAATCTATCCGGGAGCACAAGGATACAATTGCCCATAACATTTCGAGACATAAAGAATGGCTGAAATTTCGAGGATGAAATTTATTTAAGGAGGATAGGTTGTGACACCTCTAACTTTTGTAAACCCTATTAAGTTCTTGACCTTTGAGATTTTATAATAAAGACCCTTGAAACCTTGTTTGTTTTCAATTTTAGTTGTAGAGCCGAAAATGCGTGCCAACTGTAAACTCACAAACCTTGATTGAACTCAAAAGCTCAGGGATCATTTCCAAAGCCCTAATAATAATTAAATTAATTTCATAATTATATTTTTCGCTCAAAACCCTAGGTTTCTGATTTCCATTACGATTTGCCATTTAATTCGAAATAAAGAAATTTTAACCGAACTGAATTTCCAAATCCTAATTAAATTAAATACTACATAAATGTTCCAATTCATAAATTAAGGCCTTAGCCCTCACATTTTTCTTGAATTATAAATTGACCCCAAATTAGTACTTTTACATATATATATATACACATTTGTACCTTAGATTTATTTTGTACACAAAGATCTTCTAATTACACAAAAATGAAGGAAAATCCAGGACAAATCTCCCCAAATCCAAGTACTATGGCTAGCCACCTTATCTTATATATATGTGTGTGTGTGTGTGTACTTTTGTGATCAAATCAAAGATATGGAAAGTAGGGCTGAGCAAGGAATCCGTGAAATCCGTAATCCGATCCAGTCCAGTCCAATCCGACAGGTTTGGATTGATTTTTTGAATTCGTGGTTCGGTTCCGGATTGAAGAATTAAAAATCTGTAGTCCACGGATTGGTTCCGGATTGAACCCCACGGTTCCGGATTGGAACCGATCCGGACCGTATACAAATAGTCTATATTTTTATTATACATCATTCCCTATAATATCTTCTCTTATTCTATATAAAACCTAAACTCAAACCTAAACCCGCATAATATCTTCTTTTATTTGTTAGTTTTTAGTTTTAATTTGTAATGGTCTAAATACTTATGATGAAACCAGTTTTCTTATGGTTGTTTAAATTTTAGAATAATATGTCGCTATTATAGAAAGATATATTGCTATTGTGGAACTAATATAGCACTATGTTTATGTTTTTATGAAATTAAAGTGTTATATATATATTTTTGTTATTTAATTATGTGAATTCGTAATCCTAAACCAATCCAATCCGTGTTTAAATGGATTGGTTCGAATTAGTTCCATGATTTAAACGGATTGGATTGGTTTCAATTTTTCAAGAATCGTAGAAAATGGATTGGTCTTGGTTTTATCCCAATCCAGTCCAATCCGGACCATGCTCACCCCTAATGGAAAGCTATTGAAAGATATGGAGAATATATGAAAAGATTTTGTACCTTTATATATACATACTTGTACCAATTTCCAAATTAAACTAGTTGCACATGGGAGACCTTTTGTACACAAAATTATTAATAAAATCTCTCCAAATCTTCATCATGGCCAACCATCTTACCATCCCCCCTAGGTTATAATGAGAATCAAATCAAATATCCTCTAAAGTCATGAGAATCAAATCATACATATATGTTTGTACCTTAAATCAATCTTTTTCTACAAATATTACATCTAATTGTACACATAAATTCTCCAAATCATGAGGACATGGCTAGACATTTCCCTCCCCCCCCCCCCCCCCTCTCTCCCCCTAAAGGATACACTAGGATCTTGTAGGATAAACTTAGAACAAAAAATCCCTGAAATCTTGGAAGCCAGGATGAACACGGTACAAACTAGATTTTGATATATATATATATATGTATCTATGTACTTGTAACTAAAAGGCGCTTAATTAATCCTAAACCTAACTAGATCATAATTAAATACATAATTAAGGTCCTAATCATCCCTCATTCCATTACATTCAAACTAAATCAAGGCAATATTCAATTAAATTGGAACCAATAGTCATTTTGGACTTTTCACACCAAATCATCTATAAATATACCATCCATCCTCATTGTTGAACACATATACACACCCATGCTGCACATTTCGGCGAAAGGAGAGAAAAAGAGAGGAAGAGAGCTTTGGTATAAAAGGAAAGGAAAAGGAGAAGAAATTGTGCAAACACTTCACCAGGCAATCAAGTAAGCCACAACACAACCCTCTCTTTTATTTTCCTTTTTCAAATACATATTCTTAGAGGTTCTAAACATTATTTTCAGATGTGTTTTAATGGTGCTTGTGTTAAAAATGAAAAGAGTTGGCCCTCGTTCTATCCTTGCTTGTGTTTTCTCTTAATCGGTACAAAACTATATTTTTCTACATCGATTTTTCAAAAATTTCAAAGGCACACCTTCAATTCAAATTTTTGAGTTTACCATATATTATTTATCATGTTTTCATCACAATAGAAGTGAAAAATTATCCATGATTACCCTCTTTTCTTACTTTTTCTCTTATTTCGAGCTTTTTGCTCGAAGAATTGGGTTTTCAGCCCAACTTCGAAAATTCTAGAACAATTTAGAAAAATCTCCTTTACCTATTATTCATGTCAAAAACTTCCTTTAAGTGTTATCTTTCATGGGAAAAAAGTTTCATCGAAAAAGAGTGAGTGGTTTGAGAGAAAACCCAGTTTTCGTAACGATCAACGAATCTAGATAGTGCTGGAGCATTTCTTAAATTACTAAATATCTAGGAAAGTTAAGAAACTTATAAAAGATTTTTTGAAAACTAGATAAAATTCTATACAAACCACAGGAAGGCCATGTTTAGGAAAAATCTAAAAGTGTATCTTTAATTGCAATCTTTAAAGTACATCAAAGCTGGAAATTTACTTTCTTGATGAACTTATGTTCTTGAATTCAGGGAAATGCTTATTATCACTTGTTCATGACTTGGTATGATATCTGCATGTATTATAGTTATGTTTATTACCATACTGGTATGATGATGCTCATGTTTATGTGGATATTATTGTCTTGATAAGTTGTTCTAACTGTAATTTAAGACATCTAACTCAAGGAAAAACTTAATTGGGGCAGTATTGGGTTTTCGATCACTTGAATAATGAAGAGATGATAATGTGTTATGCATAGATAGATGGGATGTGCTCCCCAATTGAAGGTTGAGTCTTGCGCAAGTGGTTATCGCGTAAACCTTAGAATGGAACGGACATATTCCTACTCTTTGTGATGATTTGATTTGGTGAGATAAGGTTGGGTCCAAATCGGACATTCAGGAGGGTAAAACTTTTTTTGGAAGGATAAGGTTGGATTCAGGATGATAAAGTTTTTTCCTTTTCGTCGTTTCTTTTGAGGTCCATCGATGGCGCTGCGCGATATATAATCGTTCAAGGCATCCGTGGTAAGTTCTGCAAAGTAGAAAAAGGGGGAGTTCTGAATAGTCCGATGTCCAATTCTTGAGGTTGGAATAATGAAATCTCTTTGGGGGATTCCTAGATTACTAACATCTAAACTTGTAATCATTTGTTGTTGACTTGAATAACATGCTTCATTATTTGCTTGTTATAATTGTGATGATGTATTGGATTGGGAAAAATGGACGAGGTATGTGTGCGTTTATTTGGCATTCAAAGCTCATGACATTTCATGCTAGGTATTGAAGACTATTAGACTGGTAAAAGGCAAGGCTGAAGTGTTTGAGGACGTACGACTATCCTAGGAGAATTAGAAACTAGTTTTGTAAATGTGTTTTGAGATTGTAAGTGATAGATCCCTCATTGTATTTAAGACATTATTTTGTAATTATTACACATTTATTCATATCTTTTGTATTACTTATTTCTTATTTTCTCGTCGACTCATGTAGTCCTTGTGATAATACCTTGTTAAGATATGTCAAAAGGGTAGTTTTGCGATCTAAGTTGGTTGGACTTTGAAGGGAGGCTATATTGACTCGTCCGACCTTTTTGGGATCTTTCTTGGCTTTTAACCAAATGACTCATTAGTGACATTTCACACTCTTGTAATCTTAGATAAACCTAATATTTATTTGTTAATATATTTTTTTATGTTCTCGATTTTTAGAGTTGTGACGCCCCAAAAATTGGAAATAGTAGGGAATATATTAACAAATAAATACATGGTTTATCGACGGTTACAAGAGTAGGAAACATCATGAATGAGTCATTTGGTTAATAACCAAATAAGATCCCAGGAAGGTCGGAGGAGTCAATATAGCCTCCCTTTGAAGTCCAATCACCTTAGATAGCAAAACTACCCTTCTGACAGATCTTAACAAGATATTATCACAAGGACTATATGAGTTGCCGAGAAAATAAGGTTAGGCTACATAGAATTTATATAAATAGATAAGCAAAGTAATAATTACAAGATTGTATCTTAATTACGCTAAAAGTTTAAACACTTACTATCTCAAAACATTATTTCAATTCTCTAATCTCCTAGGATAGCCTTTCGTCTTCAAATATTTCTGCTTTGCCGTTGTCTGCGTAAATTTTGTTAACACCTGGCATGAAACGCCAATGAGCTTTGAATGCCTCGTAAATGCACACAGACCCTATCTCTTTTTTCCAATCCAACACACCATCACAATTATAACAAGAAAGTAATGAAGCATGATATTCAAGTCAATAACAAAGGATTATAAGGTTAGATGTTACAATCTAGAAATCCCCCAAAGTGATTTCATCCTCCCAACCGCAAGAATTGGACACCGGACTATTTGGAACTCTCTATTTTGCTGCTCTGCAGAACTTACCACGGATGCCTGCAACGATTATATACCACGTAGTGCCATCGGTGGACCTCAAATGGGACGATGAAAAGAAAAAAGGTTTTATCATCCTGAATCCAACCTTTTCTGTAGACACCCCATTTTGATCGGGCCTAAGACTTGGGCGCTTTCTTTTGATTACCCGATTATGAAAACAAATATGTGTTTCTCACACAATTCTCAGTAAGAAAGATGGAATTTGTGCTTTATGTCTAACCCTAAGCCTGTTTTGGCCAAGTGTTCAAGTCTCATTCAAAACTCTCTTTCGAAACTTTCTTTCCGCTCTTTGTTCTGAATATTTTCGTAGTGTTCTGAGGATCATTTTTAAACATCAAAATAAGACTTTTTCTGAGGAAATTGAGCAAAGAACAATGTGGAAATAGGAGGAAAGGATGATAATTTTGTCAAAAAATCCTGTTATGTGTAAAACAGTTAACCACGGCCAATATTTTAGCTGCCTAACCACGTAATTGGCCGGCTAGCCAATAAGTTGGTCTGCTAGCCAAAAATTGGCCGGCAGACCAATAAGGCTGGTTGGCCAAGGTTTTGGCCGACCCACCAATAAATTGGTTGACCAGCTAATTTCCCCAGAAGTAGGGAAGTCAAAATTCTTGATGAATGCATATGGGTCATGCCCATTCCAAATCTTTCTTGGTGTATTCATGCGCGAGATGCATATCTACCCTCCTTCATTATCCTCCTTTGTCCTCCGTTGTCAAAAGGGGATTTGTCTTCTTCGAAAAGGTTGCATCCAATACAACCACCCTTGTCACCCCATCATTCTTGTCTCCTACCTCCTTGACTTTTCCTTTCATCCTTGTCTATATGGCGATGATCAGAGGATTAAATTGAATAGGAGTGAATGAATTAAGAGAAGAAAGATAGAGAGAAAAAAAAGAGAAGTTAAGTTTTGAGCCAAAACACTTCCATTTTCCATACACTGGTATACCATCTTCCATACACCAAAATCCATCCCAGAAATTCTGTGATAACGATATTCAAGAGCTTTGAATCAAAAGAGAGTGAGTGTCTTTGAAAAAGAGAAAAATAGAGAGTTAGAACAACTCCTCTCACACACACTGTTAAATAACCCAAAAACACCATTCTAACAATAATTTTGAATTTTTGAATTGAGAATACACTTCCTAAACTTGAGGGTGATTAAAAGGAATTTTGGAAATCAAATCCATTTCTTAGAAGGTGAATTCTGCACACTTTTTATTTTCTTGTATTTCTTGCATTTTCTTTCTTCTGTTGCTTTTCTTGCTTCAAAATTGTGTGATAAACTTGTTATAAGCTAACTAAAAGTGGTTATTGAGCCACTTGCATATTTTATGTCTGTTTTTCTGGTGTTTGCAACAAAATAGAATTTCGGCCTAGCCTAATTGGCCGACCGGCTAATTTTTGGTCGTCCAGCTCATCTTTTGGCGGCCAGCCACTCTCTTCTAGACAAAACCCATCAGTCTCTCAGCATTGAGTAGAACAGTCTTCGATGGTCTCCAAGCCCTCTTGAAGTTTTTTTTTTTTTTTTTTTTTTTTTTTTTCTAATTAGAGAAAGTTTGCGAGGATATTTTTGTTGGAATATTTACCCTATTCGGATTTGTAATATTCAAACGATGTAATAATTGCCCGCCCCGTTTACTTCTATCCCGTTCTTTCATTTGCTTTCCATATCTGTACATATGTAGTATATTTTGTCTTGTCATCATATCCATGCTTTTCATGCATGCTTTGTGCGTTAAGATCCGGCTAAATTTGCATTTGTGAGTTTAATTGATTATTATGTGATTTGGTGTGCTACTTCATGTTTTGAGATGATTCACATGTCATTTATTAGAAGGCGGATCTTTAGTTGCATTTCACGAGTGAATTGGATTAGGATCTTGTATATAGGATCATGTATTTGTTTACTAGCTTTATTTTGTAATAATTTGTGGGATGTCGATAAATATGTAAATTTTTGTGCTTTAGCATCCCGCTTGTGTGTGTTTTGTTTTTCTTACTATGTTTAGCATCGTACCATGTGGCTATTTTCTTATTTGATATATCTCTATGCATGCCAGTGGGTGAAGATTGTGTCATTTAATTTGGAATAAATTGATTTTCATGATAGCACTATTCAAAACATCTTCAAAATATGAAATCAAACTGTTCCAGTAGGGGTGCTCAATTAATGACCTTCCCCCCTCATACCTAAGGTTTTGAGCCAAGCATCCTTGGTTACGACGAACAGTGCTGTGATAACCATGTTCCGTATTATGCTAATTGATCTTAATTATGATTGTGATTATGTGTTTAATATGATCTTGAGTGCCATTTATATGATTATATGTGGTTTTGAATTTCTATCTGTTCACCGTAGGAAAATCTATTCAACTTGCTGTTATAGACTGAAAATTGAAGGCCTTATCGGCCACAGAAACTGAAATTGACTATGCCATTGTGATTGGCGTAATTTTTAGAGCCTATGGGGAAATTTAATTGAAAACTAATTTGGATCAAAATAATTAGATTCAGAACGGTTTATTAAGCTCAATTACTTAGCCTAATTAAATTTGATTAGGCCAACATATATATAAGTGGCCTATGTACATTTTTAGCATGGTTTTTGAGCTCATTTCACTCATTTGGCTGAGATTACACTCTAGAGAGAGGGAGAGTGCCGAATTTAGAGAGAAAGGGAGCTCAAGATAGAGAATTGATCAAGGAGCTTGGTAAACTTGAAGATTAACTCAAGAATTAGCTATAATTTGGAAAATTTGAGCTCCTACGTGAGTAAATTCATAGGTTTGAGTTTATGACTTTGTGAATTCAAGATTAAATAGTAATCAAGAACATGAGTTGTATTGATCATGATGAGATTGAAGTTTATATGTACATGCATGAAGTGAATTGCCATGAATTTGCATAATCTAACATGTAGCATGTCAATTATGAGAAATTGAGAGTTGAATCATACATGCAAGCATGGTTTGGTTGAATTTCATGAGTATAAACATCACTTGTGCCATTTGAAGCAATTTTAGAGTTTATATTACACATACATGTCTAATTCATGAAGTTGGGGAGTTTGATTACTTGTATATTGAAGTTAATCATGAAGCTATATGTGTTTTGTTAAGATGATTTGAGAATTTGATAATAGTTTTGAACAATTGGTCTCAAATCTCCTATGTTCTCATGTTATGTATTGATCCCCCATGTTTTAGTGCCCAAAATTCGAGTTTTGGGCCTTTGAATGTCAAGTTTGAGCCTTAAGAACAATTCTGGAAATTCCAGAATTTGGCATGTCTACTCGAGTGAGGGAAGGTCCGCTCGAGCATGAATGGTTAGCTCCCAGAACTTTTACAGACATTGATGTCCGCTCGAGCGGGGAGATTCACGCTCGAGCGCCAAGCCATGTAGTTTGACTTTCAGCTCGAGCGTCCGAAGTCACGCTCGAGCATAAAAGTGAGGCAACTAGTACTTTTGCAAACCAAAGACGTCCGCTCAAGCGGCATAAGCCACGCTCGAGTGGGGAGCCCTGTTTCAGAAAGTTTGTAAAGATGCTTTTATGTTCTGTTTCCATTCTCTTTCACTCCTAAACTCTCTTAGGCATACATTGTGCGTTGTAAATGGACTAAGAAGATAAGAGAGAGACCTAGTAGGAATGTATGAGTTAAGAATGGATTGAATCATTTGTGACCCGATACGTGTTATGTATTGTGTAGGGTCAAGCACAAGGGCCAATCATCTGACAGATCACTGTGAGTAATATCTTAGTAAAGACATTTGAAGTATGTTATTGTCCTAATGCTTATTCTTATATGAGTCTTATGAGTTTGTTAATTTGAATTGTGGACGAATGTTTGTTATGCCGATTGAATGGGCCAAAGGCTGTTGGGTACGATTGATTAGGCCAAAGGCCGTTTGACATGAATGATTGGGCCAAAGGCCATTTGACATGAATGATTGGGCCAAAGGCCGTTTGACATGAATGTTTAGGCCAAAGGTCGCTTGACATGAATGACTGGGCCGAAGGCCGTTTGACAAAAATGATTGGGCCGAAGGCCGTTTGACATGAATGATTGGGCCAAAAGCGGTTTGACATAAATGATTGGGCCAAATGCCGTTTGACATAAATGATTGGGCCAAAGGCCGTTAGACATAAATGATTGGGCCAGAGGCCGTTTCACATGAATGAAATAGGCCAGAGGCCATTCGATATGTTCGGGCTTAAAGCCGTCTAATCACTAGATAAAACCAAAGATGGGCCCAAGGCCGTTTGATACATGAATATCTATTTCGAACTTCATTCATGTATTATCTTTATTTGATATTATTCACTAGGCTTTTGCTCACACGCATTCATGTGTATGTAGGTGAGCCAAGAGATGTCCAAACCTAGCCTCGGTGAATTATGTGAGAGACAGTCAAGGTTTTGAAGAGTTAGCCCAAACATCTCACGCACGAGACTTGTCCTTGCCTCTTTTGTTCTTTTGTTATAATTTTGCTATATTGGTGAAAACGTTGGATCACTTTTGTATATAAACTTTGGGTTTGACTGACTTAGACTCGAATGATCCTGTATGTATAGAACTTTGAGTCATTTTCCTTTTGATGTGTGTTATTGACGCATGTATGTGAAATGTTATGATGTGCCATGTAAGCATGGCTCTATGGACAAATTTTTTAAGTTGCTTCCGTTTTGGCCCCTTAACTCTGACTTCATATGTTTTATTTGGTTTGAGGCCGTAGGTAATCTCTTGGTTACTGGCCGATTGTGACCTTAATCCATACGGGTGGGTTCGGGTCATGACAAGTGGCCTTGGCACGAGTCACAGGTTCCCTAATTTTTCCAAAATATTAGGTGGTGACTCTGAGATCTAATGACGCAGTCTATTTCTAGAAATGTTTTTCAATAAAAATAATTTCTATAAAGTTGCCAAATCTAGACTCTGATCTACGTTTCACATTGCATTCGTGAAACTAAAGTAAAGAAATCGAGATTCCGAACTGTTTAACTCGCGCGAGTACCCCCTGGGCAGTGTTACAGTTTCTGGCGACTCTACTGGGAATATTAAAAAACCTTGACTTGAACTCCAGGATATGATTTTTATTTTCAATTATATGTTCAATGCATTGAGTACATTGGTGCTCTTAACTTCCGTGCTCATCATCGACTATCTTGGATAGCTATTCGGCATCAGGTGGATAGACGGACATGAGCTCTAATATGTTGGGAGCACAAGCCTTGGAATCGAGATCACCACGTACTGCTTGATCTGCTATATTGGGATTGTATATTGGTATCTTGCTGAGGAACCCTTTTTGACCAAAGACTGACCTAGTGCATGTAGTAAGCTCTAGCAACATCCAAAAATAGGGCAGGATTCTACACCATGCTAGGATGTATAATGCCACTTGTGTGAATAGTGAAACCCTAGATCATGTCAAAGCTAGGACAGGATAACCCTACCCTTCATAAGGGTATTTGTTCTTTTTCCTACTATGTGCAATGTATGTGGTTTAGGGTTCTCAAATTATAAGAAGTGGTTTAGGCATTTTAGTTTGTGGGGTTGAATTCGGTTTTTCATAATGATTAGTTGAGTGAAAATGCTACCGAAATTCTGATTGGGAGTTTTGTTTTTTGTTTTGCTAGGTAATCATAACACTATAGCTTTAGAACAGTCTAATATCCCCCAAGTTTTGTGGACTTGGGTTGGTAGACTTAGTAGAACCATAGATTTGGTTCAGGGATAGCCAGTGTTAGTTTCTCTGCTACCAGTTACAAGAAGGAAGGCTAAAACCTCATTCTTAAAGCCTCGCTAGCCAAAATTTCTAAGATCTGTAATGGATCCACCTTCAGTGGTAATAGACCAACCTTCAGTGGTGATGGACCCACTTTTAGTAGTGACGGACCCACTTCCAGAAGTGATGGATCAACCTCCAATGGTAATAGACCAACCTCTAGTAGATATAGCAAACATGCTTTTGGTCCTTCAACGAACCATGGATGCCATTACTAACAAGGTTGCCGCCAATAGGGAGGCTCTCACCGAATTGCAACGCCCATCTAGGGCATCCACATCTCATCCACCTCTAGTGGTTATCTAGTTTTGGACCTACCTCCACTAGTTAAGGGACCTCATGAACCTAATCTGCAAAAAGATCTTGGGGTTCCTACATAGCTAATGTGAGGACTTTTTCCTACCGATATTGATGAAGTTGACCCAACTGTGCTAAGAATATCCAAATTGGAAAAAATGTTTGGGAAATCATAAGGGATCAACTCCATTCCCGATATAGAAGATGGGTATACAAACATAGATGTCTCCCAGAACAGTTTAAAATGCTACACATTGACAAGTTTGATAGACTTGGTGACCATATGGTCCACATTTGCCTCTTCTTGGATGTCCTAAAACCCATGGGTCTGTCCCGGCCTCAAAAACTTTCCTTGTTTGGGAGAACTTTATCTGGTGTAGCTGCCATTTGATACGCAAAATTAGAAGACTTAGTAAAACAGAGTTGGGAGGAGTTAGTCGAGGTTTTCATAACCCAATATTCTCACAACACCCAGATTAATGTAACCACCCAAGACCTGGAGGCGACTTAACAAGAGTCGGTGAGAGTTTTTTGGCCTTCATCACCAGATGAAGGGCGAAAGTGGCCATAATGACAAGCTGACCCTTGGAAAAAGGATCAAGTTCGTATTGTCAAAAATCTACATGGAAGACTACTGATGATAGTTCTTCCACTCTTCAACTTCAAGGATCTCTAAGAAATTGGGGTTCAAATTGAGGATGCCATCAAACAAAGGATCATTACAGAAGGAAATGAGCCTGTGAGAAAGTTATTCACTTCCAATGCTACTCCTAGTAATAGCATAGAAATCAACACGGTCACTACCACCACTGCCAATGCCTTCGCCAATTCTAGCCCACAAATTGCCAAGTCAACCTAACCCCCAAATAAACCCTTCCATCCACTCCATATGTCTCTAACTCAAGCCATGGAAATTTTACTGAAAAAGAGGCACCTCAAGCTCCTTGATCCCCAACCCCTTCCTAATCCACTTCCACGTAGCCATGATCCCACTAAGTACTGTGCCTTTCACCAACAGGACGATCATGATACCGACCATTGCTTCCAACTTCATCGTGGGACTCAAGATCTTATTGATAATAAGATCATAGCTCCGCTTTAACCCCAAAAAGCAAAGGTTATCCCCAACCCATTGCCACCCCATAACCAAGTCTTACTGCCTTCCCATCTCAACCTCATCCATACACTACCACCCACTTTCGACCCTAGCATATACATCACACCATCCCATTTGCCCAAGCCTGAGGTGCTAATACCAAAGAACACTGACAGATTCATGGTAGGTACACCTCAATCTTAACCAAAACCCCAAAACTCTGAGGTGGCAGATGCTCTGGAGCCAAAGCTGGATATTTATCGATATACTTACAGGCCCGCACTTCCCTCTTTATGGTTTTCTTGAGCCATGGATTGATCATGCGGCAAAGAAGCACTATAGAAGTTCTAAGTCTAACATTGTCTAAATCTGTGATAGATATTAAGACTAATGCGGGACTAGTAAATTTGAGGGATATTGTGATCATTGTTGTGATCGGGGATGGACCACTTACTGATTGCACAAATTTTGTTCCAGACGTAGTGGATGGCATGCACTGTAATTAGCAATTTGGGAATGCTTTTATTTTACTTTATGAATTGGGTGTTGAGTCTAAACCTGATTCCACCAAGTCTATGGAACTGGAATCATGATCGAGTCAGTCTTGTGAATCAGAGTCTAGTGATTTCGAGGGTGATAACCCAGACATTACTGTGTTGTTTGTGTTTGTCTTTTCGCTTAGCATTCGAGTCTGTTTCAACCATTGAGCTAGAAGTTCTAAATGAAAATGCAGTAATTTTTGCCTACATCTCTATGCCTTTAAATCATTACATTGACTAAAAGTTTTCAAAACTTTTTCCAAAACTTTGGTAAAAATGAAGATGAAGGAATTCCTCGGGATTTGTAAAATTTCATTGGCTGAGAGAAAAAGAGGTGTGGTAAGCCCTTAATGGATGAGATCATTTTAGTTAATATGGGTATTGAGAAGGATCCTGGCTTGGTCTAAATTAGTTTCACACTGTCTTCATAGGAGCATGAGCGATTAGTCACTTTATCAAAATATTTCAATTTTTTTTTTACGTGGTCCTACGAAGTCATGCTTGGAATTGATCCTGAGATTGTATAGCATAGGATCACTTTCAACCTAAGGTCCAACCCCCTCGCTTTCAAACCTTAAATTAGAATGTTTAATAATCAACCAGAGTGTGAGACTTATATAGCAGGATCAGAAGCAACCCTTGAACTAGGGCAAAAAGGTCAGATGTGATTGAAAATTCAAACTAGATCATTTCTTAAGCTAATGGATACCAGAAAGAAAGTCAAATCTCAAAATTCGAGAGAAGAAGATTTAGTGCTAAAAGACAATCGAGTTCTTATCCATGTCACTAGGGGCAAATTCAGACCCAATTGGATGGGTCCCTACATCATCAAATCTGGTTAGGAAGAACGGCCATTCTCACGGATTTAGATGGCCTAGAGATCTTACAAACAATCAACATGGATAAGTTAAAATACTATCTCTGAGAGGCTCATTGGGCCGAAAACCTGGAAGGGTGACCTAGACAAAAGTTAGAGCTGAAAAAAAAAATTTTGAATGAAAAATGAAAAAAAGTTAAAAAAATAGAAAAAGAAAAAAAATGAAAAATGAAAAAAATTGAAAAAGCTCACAAGGTTGAAAACCCAGAAGGACAGTTTTGGCAAAAGTTAGAGTACAAAAAGAGAGTGTTAATACCTGAGTGAGCCTTACCTGGAACTGCGTAAGGCCTGATTCCTTTCTTTGGGATAGTAGGCAACTTCATCTTGAAGTTTAGCCCCAACCATTTTCAACTCACTTATCCTGTCCATGTTTGATTGATATATTTTTATTTGACTTGGTTGCCTTACCCATGTTCAATTGAGTTAACTTTATTCAGTTCGATTCCTATCTCTTCTTTACGGCAGGTTCAGTTGCAGGACAAATCAAGCTCGGGTTATCTAATTTGAGTTTGTGCATCTCAAGGGTTGATTCCATGTTGGTCGGGTAGTGGCCATTTGCAAAAAAAGATTGAGGACTTTTAATCAAGTTGACTGATTTTTTTATTTTTTTTAATAAAAAATTATTTATCTTTTCCAAAACCAGACCATTCATTGAATCCAAAAAGGAAAATTTTCAGTACTCACAACTCGACTTACATAATTTCAAAATAGAGAGTGGAACAAACATGCTAATCTAACTCTCACGTTGGTCAAAACCTTTCACCAGAAAAATTAAAAAAATAATTAAAGTAATGAACTGGGGGCATAGTCGAGTCAGGAATTCTGTCTTCTCCCTGCACTCTCGAGTCTCATGTATGTTTCAGCCAGCCAACTAACAATTCAATCGGCCGTCCAAGTTTTTAGTTGACTCTAGGTGTGTTTCCTCATTGTTTTCAATTATTTAGCCAATTTATCAGTTTGTTCAGCCAAGCGGTTCATGAATTAGATGGCTCATCAATTTTTCAACTGGTTGGACAACAAATCAGCTGTTCGGTCAATCAATCAGTCGACTAGCCAATGTCGATATGAATCCATAATGAAAAACTGCAGATTTTGCGTAAGCTCAATGGTTTGTGCTTTTGAGTTATGTTTTGAGTGCCTTTCATTCTAGCAAGTATAAATAGGTGTGTTTGGACTGTTTTTGCTTTGTTTTCCTTACATTGAGTCATTCTTGGATTTCTGGTCAGTTGAGGGCTCAATGTCCAATTCAGAAATCATTATAATTCAATCATTCTCAGATTCAAGTTCAAAAACAAAATGTTTTTCATGCTCAAGTGTTGTGTCATTCACGACATGATGTGCAAAAATGAAGCTCATTTTATTAAACTTCAGGGTGAAGCCTCGATCAACATTACAAAGGAGAAAAGACAAGAAAATTTCAAAAATGAGAAATCTAAAGCATTGGTGCTACTTCCTAAGAAAAAATAGAAAAACCAAAAAAAAAAAAAAAAAGAAGGAAAAAAAGAACAAAAGAAAAAAAAAATTGACAACACAAAAAAAAAAGAAAAAAAAAAGAAAAGAGGTAGGACTTTTCTCGAATTTCGACAACAGCCCGACAACCGACTTCATTTGCAGATAGCTTTGTGGCTCGACTCTACCATCAATTTCCTCACCACATCTTCACTGGCAGAGCTTCTGAAAGAAATTTCTCCTCGCTGGCTGTCAAGTGAGGAGCACCAAGGACCTTCGAATCAAGCTATAGAGGTCGCCTGCTGTTTCAGCTCTTTGTTCTTCTTCTTCAAATTACTAATCTCTTCTCGAGCATCCTTGTACATACATTAGAGTAAGGAGAGTTGGGTGTTTGATCGATGTACTACACTCGTCCTACCTTGCAGCTGGTAGGACAAATTGGAGACCGCGGTCACAGTCTCTACACAGGACTTCAATGTTTAATAGGTGGCATTGATGTCAGACTGCGCTACCATCAGTTGCTTGACTGATAACACAGGAAAGTTGAGAATAGGGGTAGGGGCAAGGGCACTATGTCGAGGCTCAAAGGAGCTGGTAACCTTGATTGGGGAATCATTAAGGTTAGGGAAGAAAGTGAGGGGACGGCTAGAAGAAGCCATATTAGGAGAGGTGATGCGTTGTTTTACACACCAAAAATAAACACTAAACTGTACCAAATTCCTTAGAATAATAGTAAGTCTAGGTATTGATCCACAAGGACAAATGTAAAATTAAAATAATTTAATTGTTAAATTCCTAATTTAATTTTGATAAAAAAAGATGATGATTCATAAACTAATAATTACTAAAATAAACTAAGAATTTAACCTAACAATTAAAAGTGAAATTAGGGTTACTGATTTTTGGGAAAACCCTAGGGTAATGAATTCATCACTAGTTACATGAATAAGGTCTCAATTTGAAAATCAATTATGTACGGTTCAAACCAAGTAAGACTTCGCAACTACAAGTTCGAAGCATTGATTAAGAGAATTATCACGTTCAATGTATAGACACGAACCATCTCAAGTAGCATGAGTCGTTTGCTCTAAACTAGGGTAGCAAAATGACTCATCCCTCGTAGTATGACTCATCTCGTACCTTGAATATGAAAGAACAGAAAACCATTGCATGGAAAGCATTCAACAATCACAGAAATGAGAATACTTGAAGAAATAATGTAAAATATATTTAAAAGCTTCTTGAATACCATACAACTTGTTCAAACCATTACATAATCAAAAATAAAAATGAAAACCTTATTTACTTGGCTAGGATTTCATCAAAACCCTAGAAATATGAGAACTAGCCACTCATGGAGGAGTGAGAAGAGGTAGAGGAAGAGAAAACCACCATGAGAGATATTCTTGAAGCTTGAAACCCTTCTCTTCAAACCCTAGCCCCTCTTATCATTTGGAAAATTTTAGAACCCTAATCCAACCTTTTCTTCTTCCTCTTATATCTCCAGCTTTTCCAAACAGGTTCAAAACATCGGTCACAATTTTCAAGGTACAACTGCACGTGCAGGAAATACCACTGCACGTGCGGAGAGGGTTTCGCACGTGCGGGAAAAACCCTCCGCACATGCAATTTTTTCAATATCTGTTTGGCTTCATTGGTTGGGCTGCACATGCAGGAATGGTCCTTTACACGTGTGGGAAGTACTTTTCTAGTTAAAATGCTATGTTTTTGCTCATTTTGTGCTCCAACCGCATCTAACCTGATTGGTATTAAAGAGACATAAAATATACAATTTAACTAGCAAGTAAGGTTGAGAGATCCTAATTACCGGCCTCAATGCTGTACAATTCAGCCTCAATCACATCCCCTAACTTACAACTTGCTAGTCCTTGAGCAAAGAATAAAGAGAAAAAAAAATGAAACAAAATCTAGCTACCTTCTCTTTCGTAGGAATAAGAGTGTAAAAATGGCCTATGGGTGGTTTGAACCCTGCCCATGGCTCGGGGTGGGCCCAACCCGTTTAGGCCCGCTTGGGTCGGGGCCCAAGCTCAGTTGGAGCCCCTGGGCCTGGGCCATCATTTTGAAGCCCAGGTCGGCCCATGGCCTGGCCCATTAGCCCACTTAAGGCCCACTCAAAGCCGGGCCCGCCCGAGGCCCAATGTCTTTTTTAGTGGAAAATAATAAAATTTTCGTAGAAAATTTTTTTTAAAAAAATGGTCAGGCCCACCCAAGCCCGAGGCTCGGCCCAAGGCCCGAATACCCCTGGGCCTGGGCCTAATTTTTTGGCTTGTGGACCAGCCCGGCCCGACCCAAATTTTGGCGAGAGCCTGTGAGGCCCGACATGGGCTTGCCGGGCCAAATTTACATCCCTACGTGGGAAGAATGATTGCATTTAGCATATGCAACAAGCCTTTAAACCACAAATAAAGTGGAAGAGTATAGTCTCGTGAGGGTTTCTAGAAATGATACCCACAAACATTAACATAATCATATCTGCCCAACAACAATTAACCACACTACTCCACTCAAGGATTGACTTATGTGCCAGTAAAGTGCAATATTAAGACATGATGAGTCATTGAAGGCACAATGGACAAGCATGAAGGAATCTATTGAGCAAAAACCACAATTCAATATTACAAAAGTTAAGTTTCCTGTACTTGTGGATGCTAGTAAAACACTGCATCAATACACTCGGTGTAAAGTGCAATCCCCCTAACTAGTTAACTGTCCGCTATAATAACCCAGTGTAACTCACACTAACATCTAACCTATACAGAAAGAACTAAACTTTTGCAACCAAGATTTTCACAATTTTTTTTTTTAAATTTCTTTTTTGAAAGACTGTGCAATGTCCTGATCCATTAAGCTCTCTAATCACCAATGTAACAAGCATTCGGCCAATGACTCCCAAACCAGATGATTTTAGGGCACTAGGTGTGAAGACACCCCTACGAGCTTAATAACTCAAGCTGAAAAGGTTATTAATCTGAACAAGTCATTTTCCTTATGTTTCCTTAGCCGTGCAATGTCTAGGTCCCTTAAGCTTTCTAATTAACCCATGTAGCAAGATTGGGCCAATGACTCCCAAACCAAATGGTTTTAGGGCACTAGGTGTAGACACCCCTACGGACTTAATAACTCGAGTTAAAAAGGCTACAAACCCAAACAAGTCAAGTTTTTCTTTTTTTCTTTTTAATGAAAATCAAGGCTACTCATTTATTTTTTTCAGCAACATTAACAATTATTAATGATGTACACCAGGAATTAAAATAGAGAGGTCACCGCTATGATAGTGTGTTCATGTGAATCAAGGCATACCCATGACAAGTCTACTAATACCACAAACACAAACAACTATCCTAGTGCAAACATCACATTCGAGTATAAACATGAATTATGAATTATGAGCCAAGTAGAAGCACACAAAAGAAAATACCCTCATACCCCAACTTGAATATGACATTGTCCTCAATGGAAACAAATACGAAGCAAATAATAAAGAGAGAGAATATTAATAGACATTGTAGGTGCACATCCAGCTAGGCATATACGAACACAAATATATATATATATATTGTATTTTTGTTTTTGTTTTTAAAGAAAGAGAAATAAAAATAAATAAATAAATGAAGAAAACAAAGCAAAAGATAGAATGTGACTACTGAGAATCTGGCGGTGGCGGTGGCGGTGGCGGTGGCCGTGGCCGTGGCCATGGCGATGGTGGAAAATGCTGGTCAAACAAGGCGTGCATCAACATCCGAGTCTCGAACACTTCATCATGAACCTGAGTGCCAAGCTGGTCAAAACATTGTTGGCTCAACTCCCGATACGCATAAAAGTCAGTTTGCATGGATGCAACCGAGTGTTGATAGTCGAGTTGGCGGGCGTTGATTTGGTCGAATACCGCTTGTGAATGATCCCAATATGCTTGAAAATCTATGCGCAATCCCATGAGAAGCTGGTGGTGATCATGAAGAGTACAATGCACCTGATCCATAGAGTGTTGAAAATGCAAGTACTCCTCTCAAGTCATGTACATGGGCTCCCCTTAGGGAGGCACGGAAGGGGTAGAAGGATGTGGGCCATGCATGGGATCATTTGCCTCAACAACCAAGACAACGCCCTATAGTGGTATCCGGGATAAGGGTCGGTCTCCTCGGCTAGATCAATTAGAAGGCCGTTCAATTGGAAGAGAAGCGTAAGCAGGTTGGCAAAGGGCAGGGGCCAAGTTGTGTTCTGCAAGTGTTGAGGCTGAACGACTTATCGCATAAATTTTTACATGTGCACCCAAATCACGTATTGAAGGTTTACTTGATAACCATGTAGGACCCGCACAAACTCTTGTTGGGGCTCAGCTTTGTGCCTAAGTAGAAGTTCATTTTTATACAACACTGAGTCAAGGAATAATAAGCGAGCAGTCAGCTTACTTCGGTGTAGGCACATGAAGTTAGGATCACCATGGGCCCCCAGAAAGAATTCTTGGATGATGTGGGGTATGGGTTGATGATCCACAACTTGGGGGAATGAATGGCCTTCACGCTTGTTGTAGAGACCTAACACCCTACCAATCATGGATTGCGTGATGTTGATGATGTGGCCATCTATAGTGGATAGAAGGTGGGGAGATGACACCATGGGCTCCTCGTACATGTTTTGGTAGAAGAGCCAGACTAGACAAGGATAGGTTGGCGCAGTAATAGTGCAAATGCCCAGCTATTACCAGAGTTGAAGCTACTGAGCGGCCTAAGAGAGAACTGGGTCATTTTGAAAATATGGGACGTTGAACTGAGTGAGCTTGTGAAGCGGGTGAGAAGCCCACTTCGGTCTTGGCAACTCAACCAATGGTTGTGGCGAGGATGGTGGTGACGGTGGCGGCGGCGTTACCAAGGAGGATAAACCTCTGCCCTTTTTGGAGGCTCGGGTGGATAGTCGTCTACTCATGTCCTGCACACACTAAAAACAAATACACACATACCAGTAGAACCAGCATGAGAATAACAGAGAATATCAAATCACAAGTCTGCCCACTTGTTTCACCACATGCAATTCTCATCATTATTTTTTTAAAATATGTTTTTAAGGAAGAGCAATAATAAAATAAATAAAATACATTAAAAAAATTGCAATAACGAAATCTTTTTTTCTTTTCAATATAATGAATAAATAAATAAATAAAATGAAAATAAAAATAAAAGAAACAATACTAACAAGTACGGAACTAAATTAGTAGACCACAACTTCACATGCATGTAAATTAAACTAACTAGCTAGCTATGATGTAATTAAACACATTAATATTTTATTTAAATAACTAATGGCTAAATAAACAAAAACTAACTGACTACACAAGTAATGAACTAAACTATTTTAATCAATCAAATAATAAAAATAAAATAAAAGAAACAATCTAATCAATAATAAAATAAAGAATTAGATATGCTAAATAAACAATAATTTTTCTTTTTGTTTTTGTTGTGGGCTGCACGTGCGGCGAAGATGGCCGCACGTGCGGCGGTCGAGTTCTTGCACCCAACAGTTATTTTTTTTATTATTTTTTTTATGAATAATGATCCAAACTACTATTATCCTACCAAGGTACTATACTACAAAAGAAAAATCTAAACAAAAATAAGGTGGTTACCTTGAAAAAGTATGGAGAAAGAGGATGAAGAAAAGAAGATGGGAGATCCACTGAAAAAAAGGGCCGTCGGAGGTTCCCCGGTCGGAGGGAAGATAGTGTGCCAGTGGTAAAGTGGTGAGGTGGTGGTGAGAAGAGGTTGGGTGAAGATGGAAGGTTGAAGGGTTGGTGATGGTGGTGTTTGAGTGAGAGAAAGGAGGAGGAAAAAGATAATAAGGTAGAGAGAGAGAATTAGAGATTGAGAGATAAAGAATCTATGAGAGTGATGGGAGTGGGTCTAGGGTTAGATAATGAAATCATTTTTTTTTTTTTTGTAGAAAATAAATAAAATACATTAAAAACAAATAGAATTGGCAACAAAGAAAATTTTTTTTTTTTTTTGAAAATTTCGATGTGTTACATATGCGGGAGAACACGCTGCATGTGTGGGACACACCACACCATCCTTCGCTTGTGCATATAAAGCATTACACCACATTGTTTTAGCAAATTCTTTTGCACATGCAGGACCTAGGCCGCACATGCTACTGCTGTGCCGCACCTTTCTTCGCACTTGCAATAAAAGCAGTAGCGAGCATAGGGACTTGAATTTGTGCCGCACGTGCAGAAATTTTTTTTTTTAAACCCAAGTACAACCCAAAAAACATTTCAAACCATTTCTACCTTCATTTCACATCTGAAATAAGTATAGCACTTCGAAAACATCCAAATGCTCAACAAAGGTAAAATCTTCACGCGAAAACAACGGGTACTACTTTTCTCCCTAACCATGTTTGTAACTTTCCCTATTCTCCAACAGGGTAATAGATTAGGTTGATTTGGTATCTAGAATCGAGGCACCTAAAGCTAACTCGACATATGGGACTGCCATACAGAGTTCAAACCGAGGTGGTTTTGAAGCAATCTCCACACCCCTGGGTATTTAAACCAGACTTTAGTCTCGGAAATTCCAAATCTTTGCGTTCTAGGCTTTGCCATTTGAACTCTAAATTCCACGGTCACAATTGGTCTTTTAGGAACTCACTACAAACACAGTTAGGTAGCTATACAAGATCGTTAGATGCTGCTCGGGCACGGCTAACACCAAAAGAATTACACCTTTAGAGGATTTAAAGTCTCCTAGATATCAAGTGTAGCATAGCAAGAGTAAAAAATAAATAAATAAAATAAGAATTCCAAGTTTCAATCAGAATAAAATGGGTCCATCAAAGCAATGGATTAAATCATATCCCCATTCCCAATCCCCTCTATACAAGGTTTCAATCTTCGGCTATTTACTTTGAAGGTGTGGCCATTCCATGGATCTTGCACTGAATATCTTGATCTAAGCTTACTCAGAAAGTGTCTTAATTTTGAATTAAAGAGCCAAACTTTTTGGTCGGGCTTAAATGATTTTCAATTGATGTGCTTATCATGAAATTCCTTAGTTCAAGCCTTAAAAATTTTTGAACTCTCATATGCATCATCCCTAATCTCCTTTAACTCATTGAGTTGCAATTTCTGGTTAAATCTAGCTATGGCTATATCGAAGTTAAACTTCTTTATGGCCTATAACGCTTAGTGCTCAAGTTCAATCGGGAGGTGACAAGCTTTGCCAAACACCACCCTATATGGTGACATCCCAATGGGTGTCTTATAAGTAGTGCGGTAGGCCCATAAAGCATCAATCAAATGTTTTGGCGAATCTTTTCTATCTGGCCTAACCATTTTCTCTATAATGTGCTCCATCTCCCTATTGGATACCTCTACTTGGCCACCAGTTTGAGGGTGGTATGGAGTGCCAACTTTATGAGTGATGGAGTATTTCTTGACTATCAACTCAAAGAACTGATTACAAAAGTGTGTATCCTGATCACTTATTATGGCCCTAGGAAACCGAAAACGACTAAAGATGTTTTCATGCAAAAACTTTACCACTACTTTATGGTTGTTTGTTCAAGTAGCTATAGTCTCCACCCATTTAAAAACATAATCTACTGCCAAGATAATGTGCTCAAACTCGAATGATGATGGAAAAGGGCCCATGAAATCAATACCCTATACATAAAAAATCTTTGCCATTAGAATAAGGGACATTGTCATCATATCATGACAAGACACTGAACCCATTTGCTAACAACGCAAACAAGTTCTACACAATTGATGGGCATCTTTAAAAATGGTGGGCCAATAAAACCCACTTTGCAAAACCTTGGCGGCTATTTTATGCCCACTAAAATGACTGCCACATGCCGAAGAATGACAAAATATAAGAATGCTATGCACCTCACTCTCCGACACACACCGTTGGATCACTTGATTGGGACAATATTTAAACAACTCCGGATGCTCCCAAAAATAATATTTGACTTGTGAAGAGAATCGGTCTTTGTCTTACTTAGACCAATTTTTAGGAATTTGCCAAATGGCCAAGTAATTCACAATATGAGCAAACCACAGGGGGTTTGCTCGTGACACCTCAAGAAGTTGTTTGTCCGGGAACGAATCATGCAAAGTTAAAGGGTCACTAGTGTGCTCAATAAGGACTTGGGAAAGGTGATCTGCCACCATATTCTCAGATCCCTTCTTGTCTCAGATCTCTAGTTCAAATTCTTGAAGCAATAAAATCCATCTAATCAACCTAGGTTTGGTCTCTTTCTTTGATAATAGGTACCGCAAAAGCGGCGTGATCAGTGAATACTAAGACCTTGGAACCTAGGAGATAGGACCAGAATTTATCTAAGGTAAACACCACGGCTAGCAACTCTTTTTTGATGGTAGTGTAGTTCAATTGTGCATCCGAGAGAGTGCGACTAGCATAATAAATAGAATAGGGCGCCCTATTTAACCTTTGGCCCAAAACTGCCCCGATAATATAGTCTGAGGCATCACACATGATTTCAAAAGGGAGCGACCAATCCGGTGATTTCATGATTGGAGCGGAAGTAAGGGCAACTCAAAGTGTTTAGAAAGCTTTCAAACATGCATCATCAAAGATAAAAAGTGCGTCCTTAGCAAGTAAACTACACAAAGGACGAGATATTTTGCTAAAGTCTTTGATTAATCAACGGTAAAAACCCGCATGCCTTAGGAAAGAACGGACATGATGCACAGAAGTGGGTAGAGAAAGGCCTGCAATGAGGTCAACCTTAGCTTTGTCTACCTCTATACCTTCAGGAAACACAATGTGTCCCAACACCATACCCTCACAAACCATAAAATGGCTCTTCTCCCAACTCAAGATCAAGTCTACCTCAGTACATCGCTCCAACACTCTAGTTAGGTTTCTAAGGCATTTCTCAAAAGATTGTCCAAACATTGAGAAATCATCCATGAAAACTAAAAATTTCTCCACCATATCAGAGAAAATGGCCATTATACACCGTTGAAAAGTTGCCAGTTCATTGCATAGCCCAAAGGGCATGCGCCTATAAGCAAAAGTGCCAAAAGGGCAAGTGAATGTGGCCTTTTCTTAGTTGGTGGGGGTACACCAGAACTTGATTTTACCTCGAGTAACCATCAAGGAAACAATAAAAACCTTACCCTACTAACCTCTCAAGGATTTGATCAATAAATGGCAATAGAAAATGGTCCTTTCTAGTCATGGAATTTAGTATCCTATAATCAATGCACACTCGCCACCCAGTGGCGGTTCGTGTAGGGACTAGCTCCTCTTGCTTATTCTCAACAACTGTGATGCCCAATTTCTTGGGCACCACTTGTGTGGGGCTCACCCGCTTGTTGTCTGAGATTGGGTGTATAATATAACTTGTTCAAACCATTACATAATCAAAAATCAAAAAGAAATTTCAGCAAAACCCTAGAAATATGAGAACTAGCCACTCATGGAGGAGTAGGAAGAGGTAGAGGAAGAGAAAACCACCATGAGAGATATTCTTGAAGCTTGAAACCCTTGTCTTCAAACCCTAGCCCCTTCTATCCTTTGGAAAATTTCATAACCCTAATCCAGCCTTTTCTTCTACTTTTTATATCTCCAGCTTTTCCAAACAGGTTCAAAACATTGGGCACAATTTTCAAGGTACGGCCACACGTGCGGGAAATACCACCACACATGTGGAGAGAGTTTCACATGTGCGGGAAAAACCCTTCACACGTGCAATTTTTGCAATATTTGTCTGGCTTCATTGGTTAGGCCACATGTGCAGAAATGGACCTCCGCACATGCAGGAAGTACTTTTTTTGGTTAAAATGCTATGCTTTTGCTCATTTTGTACTCCAACCTGATTGCTATGTTTTTGCTCATTTTGTGCTCCAACTGCATCTAACTTGATTGGCATTAAACAAACATAAAATATACAATTTGACTGGTAAGTAAGGTTAAGAGATGCTAATTACTGGCCTTAATGCTATACAATTTGGCCTCAATCAAGAGTGTAATGCCAAGAAATAAAAAGTTTGTAGAGCAATAGCAGGGAAAGTTTGCAGTTTTCTGCTCTGTCTCTCTCGCAGGCATCGGTTTAAGAAGAAGCTAAAAGAGAAGAAGAAGCCAAGCAAGAGAGATTGCTAAGGCAATCTTTGACAAACGAAAGTCAGTCCAGCTGCTGTCGATCAGGCGCGCCCTAATTGTTGAAATTGCACGCCAGACACGGCACTTGACGAAAATGAATGAAGCAGAAAGAGAGACAAAAACAGGGAATGAGTGTATATTTGTATATATTATGTTTATGTATACCATATATGTATATGTATGTCAGTATGTGTCTTTGTTTGTATATAAATGCGTATGTATCTGTATATATAATATATAATATATATATACGTATGTGTCTGTATATGTATATATCTGTATCTGTATATAGCTTGTCTGTGTCTGTATATATTTTGTATGTGTACGTAGTATATATTTTATATATCGCTTATATCTGTATATGTATATATGGTATGTACATAAATTTTCAAAATCAAGAAAAAAAAAAAATTTAAAAAGGAATTTTCAAAATTAAGAAGAAAAAAAAATCAAAAAAAAAGAAATTTTTAGAAAATAAAAAAAATGAAAAAAAAATTATCAAAAAAGAAAAAAAAAAAAGAAATTTTCAAAAAATCAAATACAAAAAAATAAAAAAGAAAATCTTGAAAACAGGAAAAAAAAGAAAAAGAAAAATCAATTTGCATATTCATCTGTTGTGTATCCATCATATTATTTTTGCATCATATCATCAGTTTAGACATTGCATGTCTCACATTACCTCTTCATACTTGTTTTTGCATTCACCATCACACTTGCAGTGTGTATTACATCTATCATGCATGGTTCTAATTGTCAAATTGTTGCATCTCTTGGTTACAATCCATTCACATCACTGGAGAGTGGTTCAAACTTTTTGGTTACAACTTTTCTTCTTTACCCAGTTGAAAACCATCACCCTATTTTGTATTGAGGTACGGTCTTGGTCTTGCTTATTGGTTAAGACCCATTTCTCCTTTTCTTGGTTGAAAGCCATCCTTTATTTCGTATTGAGGTACGGTCTAGGTCTCGTTTGTTGGTTTCAACTTTTTCCTTTTACCCAATTGAAAACCATCGCCCTATTTCGTATTGAGGTACAGTCTAGGTCTTGCTTATTGGTTCAGACCTATTTCTCATTTACTCAGTTGAAAGCTATCCCCAATTTCGTATTGAGGTACGGTCTAGGTCTCGAATGTTGGTTAAGACCCTGTTCTCTTTTACCCGGTTGAAATCAATCCCCTATTTCATATTGAGATACGGTATGGGTCTCACTATTTGATTAAAACCCTTTTTTTCTCCTCTCATGTGAGTGTGTTTGGATTGTACCCCTTTGCTATGCTTCATTTGCATGAGGCTTGCCTCACCATATATTACATATTGCATTGCATAAATCATGCACTTTCAAAAAGAAAAGAAAAAAAATTCAAATTTCAATTGCATTAGCATATCATTTGCATGGTTATAACTCACACTGTTGCATCATTTGGCTACAATCTATTCACTTCAACTTTTGATTACAACCTTTTCCATCAGTTAATGCTGGCCCCTCTTCGGAATGACGATACTATCCCTTTCTCAGGTTGTCTGTTCAAACCACCTTCGGTTAATACCTCTCCTGTTTTGGGTTGTAGGTTAAAACTATTCATCGGTTACATTTCCTTTTCTTATGTGAGTGTGTTTGGATTGTATCCCTTGTTATGCTTTGTATTACATGTTGCATTGCATTGTAAATCATGAATTCTCAAAAAAACAAAAAAATTGGTTTCATGAAGTGTGTAAGTCCAGCTTTCAATTGTATTTCGATCATATCATTTGCATTTCATCCCTGAACTACGTTGGTTTGATTCCTTGCAAAGGGGACACATAGGCAACCTTCGGGTTCAACCAACGACATTTGTATTTTGTTTGTTTGCCCAAGTCTTACGGCCTTGTCAAAAGGGTCGTCTTTGGGCTTTGACATTTATTCACGTCAAGAAATAACTTTAAGTTCTATCAAAGAGGGGCAACTATAGACACCCCATTTTGACCGACCCTAAGACTTGGGCACTTTCTTTCGATTATCCAATGATGAAAACAAGAATGTGTTTCTCACACAATTCTTAGTAAGAAAGATGGAATTTGTGCTTCATTTCTAACCCTAAGCCTATTTTAGCCCAGTGTTCAAGTCTCGTTCAAAACTCTCTTTCGAAAATTTCTTTCCGCGCTTTGTTTTGAATATTTTCACAGTGTTCTGAGGCTCATTTTTAAACTTCAAAATAAGACTTTTTCTGAGGAAATTGAGCAAAGAACATTGTGGAAATATGCGGAAAGAATGATAATTTTGCCGAAAAATCCTATTTCGTGCAAAATAATAAGCCATGGTTAATATTTTGGCCGGCTAGCCAAATTGGTCGGCCAGCTAATTTGCCCAGAAGTAGGGTAGTTTTAGTAGAATTCTTGATGAATGCGTGTGGGTCATGCCCATTCCAGATCTATAACAACCGCCTCCTTAATTAACCGTTAATTTTGTGGTTTACCTTAATTATGTGTTTATGTGTGAGTTATATGTTTCTGTGTGTGTGAAGTATGTGCCATGTGCCATTTGAATTATGTTTTGTTTGCTAGATATGTTAATGTGTGAAAAGACCTGTCTGATTCGTTAAATTATAAGGTTACAAATTAATGGTGGCCTGGAGGATTAGAGGCTAATTCACCTTTGTGAGCTTAAGTTGGGTTGAGCTAGAGTAGGCTATGATGAGGATTAATCTAAGTTAAGTGAAGTTGTTTTACATTAATTAAAAAAAATGATAAAGATAAAGTAAAGATAGATATTTTATATGTTTGAACTCAAGTGGGAAGGAGAGAGATATAATCTGAGGAGAGAAAGAAAGGGCATTCTAGAGCTTTAGAGAACAAGAAGGAAGGGAGATTGAAGTAACTCCACCAAATCAACCATAGAAGGTAAGAAATTTTCATTAACAAGTTAAACTTGTAGTAATTACACATGAGAATGGAGAGTTTTGAGTTAAATTAGGGAATACAGTAATGTATGTCAAGTTATAAACCCTAGAGAGGAGGGGGGAAACTTGTAGGAAATAGTTCAAAACCTTGTCATACATAACACCTCTCATAATTCTTCACTTGTTCTTGCATGGGTTTGAAGTTTATGAAGGAATTTTCATGGATTTTTGAAACATAGGACTCCTATTTGCATAACTCTTGTTTGTCCTTCTCCATTTCAAGTTTTGATTTTTGGAATGAATAACTAAAATTGGGTTGAAAGTTGTGATTGTGGTTTGAACTTAGAATTTGCTCATTCACTATGTTTTAGTAAGTTTTGGGCCTTGATTTGTACAAAAATGGAGTTGGTTTTTGGAAAGGTTGAAGTTCAAAAACATAGCCGATTTTTGGTCCTGAAACATCTAGAATCGCACGTGCGGTGGGGAGGCCTGCACGTGGGGAAAATAGAGCAAAGGAGTTTCACATTCTGAAATAATTGCATGTTTCGGCGCACGTGCGGTAGGAGTTCCCACGTGCGGCCAAGGCACACCGCACGTGCGGCTGTCAGGCAGGCCCAGTTTCATTTTTCTGCTTCATTTTTCTGCTTCATTTTTCCATCTTCCGGGCCTCCGTTTACATGGTTATCACATGTATTTGACGTTCATTGCATTTCACGAGCTTTGCGAGCATGAAAAGAGAATAGAGAACAATTAGGCCAATCAATCACATAAATAATGATAACAACTAGTTGGTAGGACTGCGAATTGAATATGTTATGCTTGTATGTGTCTATGTAGGCCAAACGCCACGTCCCAGCCACGTGTTTCACGGAGCCAACTGTGAGTAACAATCTCGTAAAAATATGTTTAATTATAAGTATTTCCCAACTATGCTATACTCTATTTCTGAAGTAATGCTTTTTGGTTAAATGAATGATTGTCCTGTTTTCCTAACTGTATTCGTGGCATCTTTAGCATCTATCTACTGTTACTGTTACAGATATCTCTGTCAGTTCCAATTCTTGGAACTTCTGTTTCCTGTATTGATGGCCATCATATATGTCTATTTGGTTTTCATGACCGTCTGTTCGGTCTTCATGACTATCTATATTATTTTGCTATGGGATGTACCATGTATAACTAGCATGCTTTCTGTAAGGAATATGTATCTGTTAAATCTATGGTTCTGATTTTTATGTTACTGCTCTAATTACTTGTTTTGGGCTTATGACAAGGACTTCATTTATAACCTCTTTATGCTGTTGTTATTCACTGGGCTCTAGCTCATCTTTTAATTTATATATATATAGGTGATCCAGTGCAACAAGGGACATAGTGGCGTCAAACTTGCCTCTACTTTGTTGAGCTAGTTTTTGTGCCTCACCGTGAGGTTCCCATTTGTTGAGGGCTTTGGGTGGCCCGTAGATCACCCTCCTAGCAATCATATGTTTGAATGGTTTTACTTTGATTGTGTATCTATTGGTGATGGGAATGTAATCCCTCTTTTGTTTATGTTTTGGCAAACTTGCTATGCTTTGATGTATATACTACCTTGATGTTTATATGTGTGTGTATATATATATATATAATAGTAAATGATTCATGTAAGTCTTCAGAGCTCATTGGACATTTTATTTTCTTATGTATTAGCTTCCGCTAGCCCCGATTATTTGATTTGGATAGAAAGGCCTTAGGTAGTCGCGGATTATTGGCCGGTTATGACACAAAACCTACAAGGACGGGTTTAGGTTATGACAAGATCTTTCTTGGTGCATTCATGCACGAGATGCATATCTACTCCCTCCATTGTCCTCCTTTGGCCTCCATTGTCAAAAGGGGGTTTGTCTTCGTCCGAAATGTTGAATCCAATACAACCACCCTTGTCACCCCCTCATCCTTGTCTCCCACCTCCTTGACTTTGCCTTTCATCCTTGTCTATATGGAGATGATCAGAGGATTGAATTAAATGGGAGAGAATGAATTAAGAGAATAAAGATAGAGAGAGAAAGAGAAAAGTTAAGTTTTAAGCCAAAACACTTCTATTTTCCATACACCAAAATCCATCACAGAAATTCTGTGATAACCATATTCAATAGCTTTGAATCAAAAGAGAGTGAGTGTCTTTGAAAGAGAGAAAAATAGAGAGTTGTAACAACTCCCCCCCCTCACCCCACACACACACACTGCCAAACAACTCAAAAACACAATTCTAACAATAATTTCAAATTTTCGAACTGAGAATTGAGAACACACTTTCTAAATTGAGGGTGATCAAAAGGAAGTTCAGAAATCAAATCCTTTCCTTGGAAGATGAATTTTGCACACTTTGCATTTTCTTGTATTTCTTGCATTTTCTTTCTTCTATTGTTTTTCTTGCTTCAATTTTGTGTTATAAACCTATTGTATGCTAACTAGAAGTCGTAAGTTAAGCCATTTACATATTTTCCGTATGTTTTTATGGTGTTTCCAACAAAATAGAGTTTTAGCCTAGCCTGATTGGCAGAACGGCCAATTAATTCGCTGGCTGGCCAACTTTTTTGGTGGTCAGCTTATCTTTTGGCTGGCCAGCTACCCTCTTCTGGACAGAACCTAGTAGCCTCCTAGCGTCAAGCAGAATAGTCCCCGATGGTCTCCGAGGCCCTCTTGAAGCTTCTGTTTTTATTATTTTTATTCTAATTAGAGAGAGTTTGTGAGGATATTTTTGTTGTAATATTTTTATTCCTCTCCCTTTATTCGAATTTGTAATAATTCCCTGCCTCGCTTCCTTTTATCCCGTTCTTTCATTTGCTTTCCTTATCTGTACATATGTAGTAAATTTCGTCTTGTCATCATATCCATGCTTTGCTTGCATACTTTATGCCTTAAGATTCGGCTAAATTTGCACTTATGAGTTTAATTGATTATTATGTGATTTTGTGCGCTAACTCATGTTTTGATATGATTCGCATGTCATATATTAGAAGCCGGTTCTTTAGTTGCATTTCATACGTGAATTGTATTAGGATCTTGTATATAGGATCATGCATTTGTGTGACGACCCAGAACTTTTCCCTCCGCTCGAGCGGAAGAGTTAACGCTCGAGCGAACTTTTGGGGTTCGCAGCAATTTCGCAGACGGCCTGAGATTCTGCAAGTTGTGAATCTCCGCTCGAGCGGAGAAGTTCACGCTCGAGCGGACTGATTTTTTGGTCTGTGAGCGCTCGAGCGGGTGAGGTGACGCTCGAGCGTGGAAAGTAAGATTGTCCTTGACATTTTATTAGTGTACTTAGAACCTTCTTATGTTATTTTGGAGTATGGGTTGAGGTGGTACAATGAAAGTAAAGTAGGATGGAACCAAAAGCTTTAATTTGAATGAGTCATCTACGATCAGCCGCCACTCTTTTGCCCTTTTCTTTTTCCACACTTTGAATTTGGATGTGAGGTTAGAACCATTGGAAAGCTTATTTCCGGGGCTTCAATTTGGACACAAGAACGACCTAAAACGGAGTCCGAATGGAAGAGTTATACCTGTTCAAAGTTTTGAAATCTGTGCTGAAAACAGGTACGCTCAAGAGGGAATTCCTCCGCTCGAGCGGGAATTACGGGACAGCAACTTAAAACGAGATTTTTTGGATCATTTCTCACATTTTCCTTTTCCCCTCTTCATCCCCCTCCCCTAGGTCCAAAAACCCTAGGTTCTTAATCTCCAAAACCTTCCATTTCTCTTAGTTTTGATCAAGATCATCCATCAAAAAGTGAAGAAGCATGAAGATTATTATGTTCTACCGATTGGAATTTTGAGATTTTGGAGGATTCTTCTCAATCCTTGCTCCTTTGTTTGATTCTTGAGGTAGGAGTCCTTATTCCCTTTCAATATTTGCATTCATGGATGGATTTGTGGTATTTTGTGTATATAAAAACATAATCTATAATTTGAGCATACTATGTCCAATTTGAGATTTGGGGGTTTCGGGTTTATCATGTTGGTGATATAATTGATGGGTTAAAATGATAGATTATGAATCCTAGGTGTATAATCAATGGGAAAATTGGAATAGAAAATGATGGGTTAATAAGTTTGAATTTTCTTGACATTTCAATATTTTTCTTGAAACCCTAGGTTAATTAAGGATGATAACCAAAGATTTGGCCCAAATTGGAAGTAGAATAATAAAATTGAGGTATTGAATTGTATGTGTTCAAGTTTAATTTGAATTTGGAAATGTTTGAAAATTATGTTAAAATTTGCGAATGAGCTTTGTTATGAGCATTGGAAATCATATGTTATTGAGAAAGGAAATTGGGGGAAAGATTTGTTGATGATGTGGATGTTGTAAACTTGGCTATGGAATGTTGAAATGAGCCTTAGCAACTTAATTTGAAAAATGTTGAATTATATTCGGTGGCATTGAGTTGAATAACGTTAAATAGTGTGGATTATGTTGGATGGTGATGATTATGATGGATTATATTTGAATTATGTGAATTGTGTAGGGCTAGCTACAGGGGCAGACCAAGCATCTAAACACTGTGAGTAATAGTACCTCAAACATATGTTATTTACCATTAATCATTATTGTTATTAACATTCTATCCTCCGTGAGCTAATATGTTAACATGTGCGTTGATTGAGAATTGATGTGAACATTAAAAGAGTAATTACACACCGATATGATTCTGAACCTACTCTGTATTTTGGGTTATGGCTAATGATTATTGTCAATGTACCATCCTAAGAATTACCTATACTTCTGTATAAGAATTGCATACAACTATTAACACTGTGAAGTTGGTTATGAGTTGTTCTGATTTGTCTTCGGACTATTGGTAATGTTAAGGTTCTATTAATTACAAACAAGTAGGTCTATGTACAAAGAACCATGAGGAAATCTAAGCACATCATTGTACCATATGTTTTGGTTGCTATTGATAATTAATGTTACCATTCTGTTATCGGCAACGTTCTGTTAAGCCTATGTATCTATGTTTATTTATGTGATTAATGGGAAGAATGTGCTTATCTGTATTAATCTGTTCTGATGTTTTCTGGTATGGAACAAAGTGCTGTACGGAATTAAGTGCTACACCTTGGTGGGAGCCACCTCTAGAATCTGTACGAGCCACCTCTTGAGTCCATACATCTATTATCCCTGTTACCACACTTTATGCGTTTTGTTACCACGCTTATGTGTTCTGTTACCACGCTTTATGCGTTCTGTTACCACACTTTTGCGTTCTGTTACCCTATGCTCTTGCGTTCTGTTATTTTTGTTATATCTGTTATTTCTGTTAGTTCTGTTATTTCTGTATTTCTGTTATTTCTGGGCCGATGGCCGTTCTGATATTTCTGGACCCATGGTCGTTCTGCATCTGTAGGCTTATGGCAGTTCTGTATATACTGGGCTTAAAGTCATTCTGTTACGGAAGTTGAACCCATGGCTTTTGGAAATAATTACGGAATGTATATGTTTGATTATTCAGGTTAAATATTACACTATTTATGTACTGTTATTCACTGAGTTCGCTCATTATGTATTTTGTCTGTCTATTCTTGTAGGTAACCAACGGGAGTTCAGTCCTAACCTTTAAGGCTTGTGTTTCTCTTGTCAACTTTGATGCGTCCAGGCACCACTTGAAGCCGTGCATTATGTAAAGTTTTGTTGAGTGTTGATTTACGCTTTGGACGTCTATTTATGGTTGATTGTATATAATTCTTTCTTCATTAATATTTTTGTTATACGCCTATTTATGGGATTGAGTCGAGGCATATGTATATAAACCATCTGTATAATATTTACTTAGTGTGATGCTGAGATCCTGGCATGTTAGGAATAGCTCAATGGATGTTATTCTATGTATTTTTTTTTTATTATTGAATGCTTCCATTCAGGCCCCGTAGGATACGTATAACAGGATTAGTGTCTGTTTTCGAATGGGTCATGCCCAAATTTTTAGGGGCGGGTTTGGGGCATGACAATTTGTTTACTAACTTTATTTAATAATTGTTTGTGTGACGTTGGTAAATATGTAAGTTTTTATGCTTTAGCATCCCGCTTGTGTGTGTTGTGTTTTTATTACTATGTTTAGCATCATACCATGTGGCGATTTGCTTATTTGATAGATTTCTATGCATGCCAGTGGGTGAAGTTGTGTTATTTAATTTGGAATAAAATTGATATTCATGATGGCATTATTTAAAACATTTTCAAAATATGAAATCAAATTGTTCCAAAATGAACGACACAGTCTATATGTGTTTGCCTCACATAGTAATTTTTAGGATTATTAATAATCAGAATATGAATAAATAACGGAAATAAAAATCTTATCATGGTTAGTAAAGGCCGATCTTTTGATCGGGTGAGCAGTGGTGCTCAATTAATGACCTTCCCACCCTCATACCTAAGGTTCCAAGCCAAGCATCCTTGTTTACGATGAACAGTGGCCTTATCATGAGTCATGGGTTTCCTAATTTTCCCAAAATATCAGGTGGTGACTTTGAGATCTGTTGACGCAGTCCATTTCTAGCAAAGTTTTCCAAGAAAATGAATTTTCTATAAAGTTACCAAATCTGGACTGTCATCTACGTTTCACATTGCACTCATGAGACTAGATCAAAGGAATCGAGGGTCTGATCTATTTAACACGTGCGAAAAAAAAGTTTTCTCTTGCTGAATCCAACCTTATCCTTCAAAAAAAAAAAAAAAAAAAAACGTTTCATCCTCCTGAATGTCCCATTTGGACCTAACCTTATCTCACCAAATCAAATAATCGCAATGAGTCCGAATACGTCCGTTCCATTCTAGGATTCACATGATAACCGCTTGTGCAAGACTTAACCTTTATCATCTCTTCATTTTTCAATTGATCGAAAGCCCAATACCACACCAATTAAGTTTTTCGTTAAGTTAGATGTCTTAAATTAAAGTTAGAACAACTTAACAAGATAGTAATATCCACATAAGCATGAGCATCATCAAATGAATAACATAAGGAACATAACCATAACAGATGCAAATATCATATCAATACATGAACAAGTGATGATAAACACATCCATGAAGTCAAGAACATAAATTCGCCAACAAAACTAAATTTCCAGATTTGGTACACTTTAAAGATTGCAATTAAAGAGGCATTTCTAGATTTTCCCTAAACTTGGCCTTCCTATGGTGTGCATAGAATTTTATCTAATGTTTAGAACATCTTTCAAAAGTGGCATAGCTTTTCTAGATTTTTAGTTATTCAAAAAATACTCCAACGCTGTCCAGATTTGTCAACTATTACGAAAAATGCCTTTTCGCTCAAGGAACTCACTCTTTTTCGATGAAACTTTTTTTTCCATGAAAGATAACTCTTAAAGGAAGGTTTTAAACAAAAATGAGACTAAGGATATTTTTCTACATTTTTCTAGAATTTTCGCAAGTGGGTTGAAAAATCGATTCTTTGAGCAAAAAGTTTGAAATAAGAGAAAAAGTAAGAAAGAGGGTAATCATGGATAATATTTTTGTGATAAAAACATGACAAATAATATATATTAAACTCAGAAATTTGAATTGAAGGTGTGCCTTTGGAAATTTTGAAAAATCGGTGTAGAAAAAGATAGTTTTGTACCGATTAAGAGAAAACACAAGGGTGGAACAAGGCCCAACTCTTTTCATTTTTAAAACAAGAATACCATTAAAACACATCTGGAATTAATGTTTAGAACTTCTAAGAACATGTATTTGAAAGAGGAAAATAAAAGAGAGAGTTGTGCTGTGAGTTACTTGGTGACTAGATGAGACGATTGCACAATTTCTTCCTTTTCTTTCCTCTCCTCCACCACCAAGCTCTCTCTTTTTATTTATTTTTTCCTTTTCTTAGCCATGGGGTAGCGTGTGTGAGTGTGTATGTATTCAACAAATGAGAATGAGTGGTATATTTATAGAGAATTTGATGTGAAAAGTCCAAAATGCCCATTGGTTCCAATTTAATTGAATAGTGCCTTGATTTAGATTGAATGTCATAGAATGAGGGATGATTAGGACCTTAATTATGTTCTTAATCATGATCTAGTTAGTTTTAAGATTAATTAAGTGCCTTCTAGTTACAAGTACATATACATATATATATATATATATATTAAAATCTAGCTTGTATCATGTTCATCATGGCTTCCAAGATTTAAGGGATTTTTATTGTCCAAAGTATATCCTAGAAAATTCTAGTGTATCCTAGGGAGGAAAAAGTGGCCGGCCATGAGCTCAATAGTTGGAGAATTTATGTGTACAATTGAATGTAATATTTGTAGACAAAGATTGAATTAAGGTACAAACATATATATATGACTTGATTCTCATGATTTGAAAGAATATTTCATTTTTATTCTCATTATAACCTAATGTTGTGTTTGGTTGAGAGATTTGGAAAGAGATTTGGAAAAGGAAAGAGAAAAGGTGTGTGAAACTATGTAAAATGTAGGTATATTTTATTCATATTTCACCTACCTTTTCCCTTTCTCTTTCTAAATCCCTTCCAAATCCCCCAACCAAACACAACATAAGGAGATGGTATAATGGTTGGTCATGATGCAGATTTTGAGAGATTTTATTAATCATTTTGTGCACAAAAGATCTCCCATGTTCAACTTGTTTTATTTGAAAATTGGTACAAATATGTGTATATATATAAAAGGTACAAAATCTTTCCATATATTCTTCATATCTTACAATATCTTTACATATCTTAGATTTGATCACAAACGTACACCTGTATATATAAAGATGAGGTGGCTAGCCATAGTAATTGGATTTGAGGAGATTTTTCCTTAATTTTTGTGGTACAAATTATATCTAATTACAAGATATTTGTGTATAAAATTAATCTAAGATACAAATGTGTGTATATATATATATAAAAGTATTAATTTGGGGTCAATTTGTAATTCATGAAAATTGTGAGGGCTAAGGTCTTAATTTATGAATTGGAATATTTATGTAGTATTTAATTTAATTAGGATTTGAAAATTCAATTCGATTAAAGTTTCTTTATTTTGAATTAAATGGTGAATTGTAATGGGAATCAGAAACCTAGGGTTTTGAGTGGCAAATATAATCAGGGAATTAATTTAATTATTATTAGGGCTTTGGAAATGATCCCTGAGCTTTTGAGTTCAATCAAGGTTTGCGAGTTTTTGGTTGGCGCACGTTTTCAACTCTTTGGCTACAATTGAAACAAATAAGGATTCGAGGATCTTTATTGAAAGAATTCAAAAGTGAGGGTCTAGAATAAAATTACCAAGGTCAAGGGCCTCACAGTTAATATTAGGGAGTTAGAATCGGTTACTAAGATATTAGGGTTGATTAGGGTTTGCGTTATTGCTTGTCTCGTAGTGTGGTCCACCATTTGTTGTTCTTAGTATGGGGTGAGGCACAAGTCAGGTTCTAACTGCGGAGGCAATTCCTTATGGTGTAGACACCCCATTTTTGACCGCCCTCAAGACTTGGGCATTACTGATGGTTTGCTCGGTGTTGAAAGATGTGCAGGGCACAGGTCCGGTTTCTTCAGCAAGGAGAGGGGCAAGTCTTTCAAAACACTTTGTTTAGAGGTTTGGAATTGAAGAAAAGAGGAGAAGAGGGAAGAAAACAGGTTGAAGAAGAAGATCGGTAAAGATCTGGGTAGAAGGAAGTCGAGCAGCCCTCGCTGAATCAGGCTTATTCAATTGCATACTTGGAGTTGAGCTATGAGGCCACCACCATTGGAAAGAAGACTTCCGGGGCTTCATTTTTCATTCAAGAATCTCCTAGAGCCAAGTCAGGGTGGAGGAGATATGATTGGTTGAAGCTGGGCATCATCCCGGTTGGATCGAGTCTGCGCGACTTCACGGAAAAGGGCATAACTTTTTGCACAGGAGGAATTTTGATGTAAGGTTTGCGCCATTGGAAATCTAACTTCCGGGGCTTCAATTTTCATACCCACCGGCCATTTTTTGACCTCAGGATCATCTATCGGCACTCTATTTAGCCGACCGGCACTTTTTAGTGCCGACCGGCACTTTATTTTGGCCGATGATCAAATTTTCTGGCCGGTTTGCACCCTTTGAACCCCCCAAGCCTGGTGTATACCAGCTGTGCCAGCTGGGATGCACAGAACCAGATCCACGTGCATACATGTGCCTATTTTGCACCCTTTAGCCACCTTTTGGCCCTTTTTGGTGCACCCTTTGCTCAAGGCTTCTTGAGGAAGCCTTGACCCCTTGTCTTGGCTTCCTCAAGAAGCCTACCAGCTGTCCAAGCTTCTCAAATAAGCCTTGACCCCCCCTTGACCCTTTTTGAATTGCTTAGCCTCTAAGCTTGGCCTTTACATTGCCTATATAAGAGAGGCCTTCTTCTCCATTGCTAAGGTTGGAGTTCTTGAGCAAAAAACCAGAGGTTAGACATATATATCTAACATATATATCTACAACCCTCTATATCTATCCTATCCAAGCTTCCAAACACCTTGGTTCTTGCATCATTTGCTCTACAACACCTAGCACAACACCTCCATCTTCCATTCCAGCATTTGGGAGGTCATTTGCAGAGCTTAGGAGCACCAAAACTTGGTCCAAGAGGTGCTGGTTTGTTGGTCTACAAGGGTAAGCACACTTTTCCCCAAAACTAGCATTTTCTTGGTTCATATCTAAGCCATAGTTGCATGTATTTTTGAGCTTCGATGTAAACTACAAAGAGGCTTGTTTTGAGCCCTTCTTCAACATTGAAGAAGGGCTCAACCTTGTTTGGGACCCCCATGCATGACTTGCTTCATTACCCCTCTTTGGTCCCCTTTTTTTGCATGTTTCTTTAGCCTGCCATGCTTCTATTTTTGGGCCTTCAACAGGCCTGAGAAGTGTCTTATTTTACCCCCCTCTACATGTCTCATGAAGGGTCTTTGGCTTTTTGGTGCACCCTTTTGGTACTTCATGTTATACCCCTTTGTGGGTCTTAATCTTGCATTGCATTTTGAGCATGTTTGTATATTGATTTGGGGGTTGTTGTCTACTGTGAGTAGTCATATTTTTTATCCCTCCTCAGTGTTGTTGAAGGGTCTTTTTCAGTTTGGGCTTTGCATCTTACACTTGCTTTGTAATGCCTCTTTGGTCCCTTAACATGCCTAGGTTGTTAGCCCTAGCTTGAGCATGCTTTAGGCTTAGATCCATGAAGTGTATATGCTTATTTTGCCATGTTTTAGCTCTGTCCATAGTCATTTGGGTTGATCTTGGCATGCATTATATAGCCTCTTTGCATTTTAGGCTTGCTAGCCTTCGAGTATGCATGTGTAGCATGTGTTGCTTACCTTGTTTTGATGGTTTGGAACCATCTAGCATGTCATTTCAGACCCTTTGGTGTGCTTATATGCTTACCTTAGTTGCCTCTTTGATGCTTTGAAAGCATGTGTTGCATGCTCCATGTTTCGGCCTTAATGCATGCCTTTGATTTCAAGCCTCTTAGATGCCATCTAAGCAGCCATTTGGCTTTGTTTTAACATGCTAAAAACCTATTTTTAGTTGTTTAATGCATGCCATATTTGTTTTGTATAAGTATAGTTCAATGCCCCATTGACTTGCTTTGAATGTTGGACCTATGTGTGCATGCTTTTTGTACTTTGTTGCTTGGTTTGGCACCATGTTTAACATGATTTTCAGAGCTTCATATGCATGCTAGTAGTCCATTGTTGTACCCCTTTAAGTGTGCTTAAGGGTTGTTTGTTATGCTTAAGTGTTGGTGCCTTAACTTGTGCATATGTGCGTGTGTGTTTGGCCCTCATGACTTAGCATCTTGGCTACTGTTTTAGGCCTATAGGAGTTGCCTAATCCATGTTTAAGTCCATCCTTCAGTTTGGTTTGCATGCTTGCCTTGTGTGCTTACTTGCATGTTTGCATAAGTGCCTAGCATTGTCCATTTTGCACACTAGTTGCCATGTCTAGGATTGCATCATATTGGCATACATGCTAGGCCTCTTGAAGTGAAGTCATGATAGAGGTTTGAGCACCCTTGTTTGCTTGTTTGCATTGCATGCATTTGAAATCAAAGTTGCATTCTTGGTTCTTAGGGCCATCATGCATGGAAATGCGCGATTGGTGGTCCGGGAATCGAGGCACATGCCCCTTTGAGTCAATAACATGATAAGGGGTGTGTATAGTGCATAAATACCTTGAATCACATTACCATGCATGTTGTTGTCCTCTGCTGCTGTGGGTTGCAGGTTCTGCAGGTGTTAAGTGCCGGCCGGCACTATTTAGTGCCGACCGGCAGTCAATTGCCAGCCGATAACTTCATATAGTGCCGGTGGCCTCCTTCTTCAGCCGGTGGTGCTCTACCCCAGCCGGTGGTACTCCCCGGTGCCCTGAGAGGCACTCCTGGGACTTTGGCAATTTTCAGAGGAGGATAGCAGGGGAAACAGAGGCAATCCGTGCATGGCAGTGCGATTCCGAGCCAATTCCGAGCGCGCGCTGCATTTGAGCCCTCTTCCCGAGGCGTTTACTGCTTTAATTAACTTAGTTGATTTGTTAATTAATTTAGTTAATTTGTAATAATTAATTAGCTTGCGTAGTTAATTAATTTGTATTATTCTTTTGGTCCCTCCGAGCGAGGGCAAATTTGTAATAAGTGTGTGTGAGTGGGTGCATGTCTTCCAACCCCCATTTCTTTCTACCCTTTTATTTACCTGCTTATGATGGTAGATTAGGGCACATCTAAATTAGCATGCCTTATGCAATGCATGCGTGCATTCATGCATTTGTTTACATACATCGGGCTCGGTACATCATACAAACTGCATCGTACTTTCAATTCCAAATTGAATACGTGATAGTTGTTGCATTTCATGTGCCATGCTTAGGATAGCCGAGCCTGTCTAGATTACATTCCGTATGCGATGCATTAGTCACTTAACAAAAACTAGGTCATGCATGTTTTGCTAACTGGTTTCTTGTTTTGGCACGGAGCACGATGTAAGTTTTATGCTTTAGCATGTCGCATGTGTGTGAATGTTAACATGACAGTATGCCTGCCATGCGGCTAAGTGCTTATGTGATAAACTGCTTGAATGCCTGTGGGTGGAGGTTGGATTACTTGAGTTGGGAATACTCATTGAAATCCGTGTTTTAGCCTACTCGCGAGTAGCAATTTCAAACTGTTTTCCAAACAAGACGGATATGCAATGCTTATTTCCAAATTAGGCGATCTAGTCTATACTTGTTTGCTGTGCGCATAACATAGTAATTCTAGGCTAATAACCGGAATAAGAACATGTAATGTTTTCAAAATCAGATATCACGGTTAGTAGAGGCCGGTCCTCGGACCGGGCGAAAGGGGGTGCTCATAGCTGACCTTCCCCGATCGTACCCAAGCTCCCGAGCCAAGACCACTTTGGTGATGACGGACATGTGGCCTTCGGCACCGAGTCAGGGTTTCCTAAATTTCCCGTTTTAAAATATTTAGGTGGCGACTCTGTAATCTGGCAAAGCAGTCCATGTTTGGCACTTCTTTTCAAAAATCTGTTTTCTCAAAACGATTTGCCGGATTTGGACTCTTTGGTTCAGATTAAGAACCGTGACATTTTGAGTCCTTCGAACTGTAGTGAACCCAATATGAACGGAACGGGACTTAACCCTCCCGGGGCGTTCGGGGACGTCTACAGTTTCTGGCGACTCCGCTGGGGAGTTTAGAGAGCTTGACTCGAACTCGTGATATCCTGTTTTGACTACATTTATGTGTCTCTTTGCATTGCATGTGCATTGGTGCGCCTAGGACACCGTGTTGGCCATCTGCTATTCCTGAGCGGTTTGCTGGAGGCTTGTCTTGTCAAGGCATGGCCATAAGGCTGACCGGTTGCGGGCTCTGCCAGTATGGGAACACAAACCCCGGTTTTACCGGGGCACCCTTGTTGACCATTCGACCTAGTGCATATCGAAATCCGTAGTGACCATTCCAAACTAGGACAGGTTGCTTACCCGATATAGGTTGTTTGAAACCGCTGCGTGCGTAGTGAAACCCTAGCTCCTGACAAAATAGGACAGGGAAACCCTACCCCAACATAGGGGTGTTTTGGCTCTCTTTTACTTGCTATGTGCTTTTAGAGTGTATCTCTACAGGGAATGCATATACCAGTTTGCGAGTCTGGGTATCCGGCCTGCGGGCACCAGTATCAATATTTTGAGAATCAGTTATATCTGCGGGTATCAGATTCAGATTTGGGGCAGTAATTTCGGGGAACAGTGCTCAGTAATAGAATACAGTCGTTCAGCTTTGCTCATATCCGTTCCAGTGAAGTTGAGCTGAGATGCTGTCTGTTTTCTCTTTTGCTAGGTAGTTTTGGAACTATAGCTTCAGAAGGCTCCACTATCCCCCCGGTACATTGGATTTGTGCTGATAGACTTTGTCAGGTCAGAGGCTCAGTTCAAGGGTAATCAGGGCCAGAGAAGGCTAGTCAGACATAGACCACCAGTACCACAGCTACCAGATCAGTGATCTTTGAGCAGTTGGGTAGAGATTTCCGAACTTACAGCAGGCACAGATATACCAGTTGCTCGGTTAGACCAGGACAATATGTCGAGTCTGGAAGAGATGGTGCGCCAACTCCAGGATAGTATGAAAACCATGCAGCAAGACGCTATCTGTCAAGCAGAATTCGCCAAGCAACGGGCTGTGGTCATAGCCCAACAGGCAGAGACAATTGCCAGGCTAGAGCAACAAACCGGAGCGTTTGCTTTGCATCAAGCTCCTCCACCACCAGGGGTTCAGACACCTGGGGAAACACCCAATGTCCAGGAAGGTACAGACATTCCGGTAGGGCCGGCTCCGCTCCCAATTTTACCCCAGCAATCTAAAACACCCATCAACTTGCCAGACTCCCCCCTTGAGTTCAAGACGGACCCCACAGCGTTGAAAGTGAGCAAGCTTGAGAAATTGTTCAAAAAGTCTCAGGGGGCTCGCTCTATTCCTGATATAGAGAATGGTTATACCGACTCAATGGTGATATTACCGGATCGGTTCAAGATGCCACATATTGATCGATTCGATGGTTCTGGAGACCCAACGGTGCACCTCCACCTGTTTTCTGATATTCTGAGACGAATGGGTTTGACCACAGCCCAGAAGTTGTCACTATTCGGCCGAACCCTGTCTGGGATAGCCGCAATCTGGTATGCGAAATTGGAGAACTCTGTGAAACAGAACTAGGAAGAGATGGCTGAGGCCTTTAGTGATCAATACTCCTACAACACACAGATTGAGGTCACCACTCGTGATCTTGAAGTCACCCGCCAAGGGCCAAATGAGGGTTTCTTAGAGTTCGTGACGAGATGGAGAGCAAAGGCCTCAATGACGACTACAAAACTTTCCGACAAAGATCAGATCAGGATGATTGTTCGGAATCTGCATGGCAAGTTGCTGCAAAAGATGGTCGTTCTACCTCTGTTTACCTTTCCAGCCCTTCATGAAATGGGGGTTCAAATCGAGGATGCCATCAAGCAAGGGATCTTTGCAGAAGATAATGAGCCTTTGAAGAAGAATGTTGCTCGCAGTCCCAATGCTACTACTGATGGTAGCACAACTGCGAAATGCTCAGAAGTAGGTACTATCACCACCTCCCTCAATGGCCAAAAACCAACCACTTCAACTCAGCCCCAAACCCGAAAATTCCATCCTCTTTACATGAGTCTCTCTCAAGCTTTGAAAAAGCTGCGAGAAGAAGGGCACCTAGAACCCCTAGAACCCCAACCCCTTCCAAACCCACTCCCAGCCAGGCATAACCCTTCCAAGTACTGTATGTACCATCAACAGCGCGGTCATGGCACCGACCGTTGCTACCGCCTTCGTCATGAGATCCAAAATCTCATTGACAACCAAACGATAGCTCCACCTTCAGACCCCAATGACCAAATACCTCATCCACATCTCAATCTAATCCACACACTAGCCGTCCCTTACGACCCCAGCGTATATATCACCCCGGCCCATTTGCCCAAACCGAAGGTGTTTATCCCAAAGAGCCTGGACTTATGCATGATGGGTGCATCTGAACCCCAATCATCTCAAACCCATGAACCCACTACTTCTGAGCTAATGAGGATGATCGAAGATCTTCAGAGAACTGTGGCAGATCTGGCCTTTGGAGTTTTGGCTCCGTCATCAACCGCATCACATACTAGGGAGTTCATGTCAAAAGGCTCCCCAACCTTGGGACAGGTTGCATTAGAAGAAAGCCAATCCCTTAACAAAGTGTAAGCAAGGGGGAAGAACAAGGTAGGGGCAGGCATTGGTCCCCATGAACACCTCCGGTGGGATATTGAGGCTTTGAAAGCTGAGGGACTGAACAAAGAACAAGTTCTCACAGTTGTTACAAAAACTGTGGATGACACTTTCGCCACTCAGAATGAGAGCAGTCTAAATCGAGGGGCAAGCCGAAAGAAGCGCCTTTGTACCAGGAATGTTCCTTTCAGCTCTAACCCTATTCCCGGGAAAGATCAGCAAACCCGGCCAGTACCTGCCGACCCCTTTGTTGGCGCATCTTCTCCAAACCCCCGAACTTCGGACTATCTACCTCGGGGCCAGAGGATGTTCGCACCACTGTACATGTCTCTATCAGCGGCCTTGAGGGTCTTGATTAGAGAGGGGGATTTGAAACCCTTGGAGCCGCGACCACTGCCAAATAAACTCCCTCCCTCCCATGATCCGGCCAAGTATTGTGCCTTCCATCAACAAGTCGGCCACGACACTGATAGTTGTTACCGTCTTCGCCATGAAATACAGGATCTGATTGATAACAAGGTCATCATCGCGCCAGGTCCTGCAAAGTCTATCGGTGCTAGATCAGTGAACTTGGGGATAATGTGATGTGATCGGGGGATGAACCACCTGCGGGCGGCACTCAGTTTGCTCCATATGTGGCGTTTGGCACGCACTATTTTGAGCATTTGCAAATGCTAGTTTTGTACTTTCTGACTTGGGTATTGGGTCAGTCTCGTCTTTTTGTAATTGAGTCAGTCCTTTCATACTGAGTCAGTTGGATCTGTCTTGTTGTATCGAGTCAGTCCTGTTTTGTCAGAGTCGGGTGATTTCGGGGGTGTTACCTCGAACATCACTTGCTTGTTTTCCGTCTGTCTTTTCATTTTGTTTTGAGTCTGTTTCTGCCAGGGAGCCAGTTGTGCCAGCAGATTTTGAACGAAACGACAGTAATTTTCACACTCTCGTGTTTGCTTCTGCCGTGTGCCAGTTGTACCAGAAATTCCAAGTGAGATGGCAGTATTTGATTAAAAGCTATGTCTTTTCTGTGCCTTGAATTCATTGCATCGACCTAAGTTTTTCAAAACTTTTTGAACACTGTGGTAAAAACAAAGAGGAAGGAATTCCTTGGGTTTTGCAAAAAATTGATCAACTTGAGAGAAAGAGAGGCGTGCTAAGCCCTTAATGATTAAGATCATGCTGGTTAATGTGAGTATTGAAAAGGATCCTAGCTTTGATCCAGATTGGTCCTACACTGTCTTCAGCGCGAGCGATTTGTCGCTTTCTTAAAAACTTTCAAAAATTCAAAAAATATTTTGCGCAGTCCTGCGAAGACTTGTGTGGAATCACTCTTGAGATTGTGCAGCCTAGGATCGCTCTCAGCCTCAAGATTCAATCCCTTTGTTCTTGAAAAACTTTGACCTTGGGTTCAGAGTATTCAACGATCAACCATCAAGAGAGGCCTGTGTGGCCAGATTTTGAAGCAACCCTCGAACAAGAGGCACCAAAGTTAGATCAAGAAGATCAGATCTCATCAGAGGAAGCTTGGGAAGCTAGATCAAAAGCCCCCCCTCAAACTAGGGGCAAAGATGTCAGATGTGCCCGAAGAGCCGAAGATGAGTTCTCTTGCGAATCAACAACCACTCTCCCGGATACGGATGGCATCAAAACCCTAAAACCATTTGGCATGGACTTGCTACACTTTTACCCTTTGAGAGGCTCGCTGGGTCGAAAACCCGGAAGGGCGACCCAGGCAAAAATTAGAGCAAGCAAAAAAATACATAAAAAAAAAAAAAAAAAAAAAAAAGAAGAACAAAGGAAGAAGAAAAAGAAAAGAAAAAGAAGCTCGCAAGGTCGAAAACCCGCATCGGGCGCCTTGGCAAAAGTTAGAGCCTAAAAGAAAAAAGAGAAGAAAAAAAATGAAATAGAAAAAAAGAAAAAGAACAAAGCTCGCAAGGTCGAAAACCTGCAATAGGCGCCTTGGCAAAAGTTAGAGCATAAAAAGGAGAGGTTAAATACCCGAGTGTACCTTAACCCCGAACTACGTAAGGTTTGATTCCCATGTTTGGGATACGTAGACAACTTCATTCTGAAGTCCAGCCATAAAACAATTCAAATTCGATTGTGTCCGTGCGATGGTTCTAGTCATCTTTGTCTTCTCTGTATCTGAAGATTTGGTTGTGTTCGTCACTCTGAGGACTGACTACAATGCGCTGCAGTGCCATCCAAACAAGGGGCAACTTTCCGTTGCCATTCAATGCGCTGTGGTGCCATTCAAACAAGGGGCAACTTTCCGTTGCCATTCAACGCACTGCGGTGCCTTTCAAACAAGGGGCAACTTTCCGTTGCCATGCAGCTCTCTCCGAACAAGGGGCAATTTCCCATTGCTATGGATTTGAGGTTGCACATCTCAAGAGTAGTTTCTGTGCTTGTTGAGCATTGGCCGTTCGCAAAAATAGTTTTTGAGAATTTTTACTGAGGTTGACTAATTCTCTCGAAAATTATTCCATTTTTCCAAAATTGGACCGTTTTCTTGGACCCAAAAAGGAAAATTTTCAGTGCTCATAACCTAACTTGCATGATTTTCAGATCAAAAATCGAACAAGCATGTTAATCTAACTCTCATGTTGGTCAAAACTGTTTTAGTAGAAGTAAAAACAAAAAAATGGTCAAAATGATGAACTAGGGGCACATTTGAGTCAGGTGTTCTGTCTTTTTCCCCATTGTCAACATACTCGCCAAGAAGGGCACTCTACCTGCCAGAAGAGGGCACAACTGAGGTTAACAACAAAAGGGCTGAAAGCTCTCAACATCCTCCAAGCAACGAGGTATCAAGCCAAGCGCGAAGCACGAACTGGACTGGGGCAAGATATTCCACTCCATCATCTGGACAGATCTAACTATGTCCAAACTCCCCGGCAAAGCATCATCAACCGATGTTAGCTGCAGATTTGCTACACACCCAGTTGTGGCACAACCCCTCTGTGGGAAAGTTCACTGTTGTAAGCAAAAGAAGAGAATCTAGCAAAATGCTAGGGACATGAGCCCGCAACTTCCTATTCATTCATCAACCACCCAGGGGAGGGATAAAAAATGAGAGATTGAAGAATAGAGAGATGTGTGTTGAGAGAAAAAGTGAGAAAAGGGCTTTTTCAGAAAACTAGAGATTGAGTGCCAAGTGATGTGAGAATCACAAGTGAGAAAGGGTGGGAAACAATACCCGGTGAAACAGGCCCCCTGTGCGCATTTGAGTCTTTCGTTGTGTTTTGTTTGTCTCAAGTCTTGCTTTGAGTCGTTCCGAGCGTGTCTCGATGTGTCTAGGTTGTGTGCCTTTTATTTTCCGTTATTGGGTCGTCTTTGCTGTGTTCAAGTTGTAGGCTCAATATCCGGTCGAGAACTCATTTTCTCAATTTCAAAAATGATTTGTTGTGTGCTCAGAGTGCTGTGCCATTCTCCATATTTGTGCAAAAAGGAATTTGTTCTTTCAAAAACTGCAGGGTTCAACCCAGGTCATGTGAGAACAGTAAAATCAGGATCGATCTGAAGCTATGTGGGTTCCAGACTGCAAAGCAAAAGAAAAAAAAGGAAAATTTTGGAGCATCTTAGTGTGTTTCAACTTCGGCAAATTCCGGGATTGTATTCCGGATGTACCTCTTCAGGCCTTGTCAATACTCTGAAGTATGAGTGTATCTCGGCCTCAAGTGTAAGCTTGCTTCAAGTCAGAACGGCAATTAAAGCAGCAGCAGATGTCATCTCTTGCCGATATGAACAGGGTATACCCTTTTCGAGCTGAGTGTGTTGCAAAACCCTCTGAGAGGTAAATCGGAAACACCAGAGTACATATTTGATGCTCCTCTATTGCATAGAATATGAACTTTCATATACACTATTGTTGCACGTGTGCCGCGCATCGTTATGATTCATGCATAAAATATAATTGCTTTCAAAATTGCATGAAAAATGCCCCCATACTTGCATAGAAGATGCATTTTATCGCACTTTCTTGTGCATTTTATCTCACTCGCACTATCTTGTGCACTTACACTTTGTATCTCACTTGCACTGTCATGTGCATCTTGTGGTTGTACCTCACTCGCGCTGTTTAGCGTATCGCACTGTCTAGTGCATTTCAAATCACTCGCGCTGTTTAGCGTATCGCACTGTCTAGTGCATTTCAAATCATTCGCGCTGTTTAGCGTATCGCACTGTTTTGTGCAATTTATCACTCGCGCTGTTTAGCGTATCGCACTGTCTAGTGCATTTCAAATCACTCGCGCTGTTTAGCGTATCGCACTGTCTAGTGCATTTGAAATCATTCGCGCTGTTTGGCGTATCGCACTGTCTAGTGCATTTGAAATCATTCGCGCTGTTTAGCGTATCGCACTGTCTAGTGCATTTCAAATCACTCGCGCTGTTTAGCGTATCGCACTGTCTAGTGCATTTCAAATCACTCGCGCTGTTTAGCGTATCGCACTGTTTAGTGCATTTCAAAATCACTCGCGCTGTTTAGCGTATCGCACTGTCTAGTGCATTTCAAATCATTCGCGCTGTTTAGCGTATCGTACTGTCTAGTGCATTTCAAATCACTCGCGCTGTTTAGCGTATCGCACTGTCTTGTGCACTCGCGTTGTCTAACGCATCGCGCTATTTTGCGCACCTCAATCGCACTGTCTTGTGCACTACATTTCATTCGCGCTATTTTGCGCATCGCACTGTCTTGTGCATTACATTTCATTCGCGCTATTTTGCGCATCGTGCTATTTTGCGCATCTCATTGCATTTTGCATTACATCTCATCGCGCTGTTTAGCGCATCGCACTATCTTGTGCACTCGCGTTGTCTAACGCATCGCGCTGTTTAGCGCATCGCACTATCTTGTGCATTGTATCATTCGCGCTATTTTGCGCACTTTACCTGGTTGCATTTTGCATGCATGCATTCATTGTTCGCGTTATTTTGCGCATCGCACTATCTTGCGCACCTTATCTGTATCGCACTGTTCTGTGCATTCACCCTGCTCATGCTATTTTGTACACAGTTAGTATCGCACTATTTTGTGCATCTGTTTAGCACTGTTTTGTGCATTCACTCTGCATCGCACTGTTTTGTGCACCTTACTTGCATTTTGCATCCATTTTATCGCACTGTCTTGTGCATTACACTTCACCGCGCTATTTTGCGCCTCGCACTGTTTTGTGCACTTTACTTTTCAAACTGGCTTCGCGAAGCGTATAAGTCCAATTTTCAAAAAATCTTCCTGCATATCATTTGCATCCTGCCCCTGAACTACGCTGGTTTGATTCCTTGCAAAGAGATACGTAGGCAGCCTGCGGGCACAACCATTTATCTATCTATATTTTGTTTGTTTGTCCAAGTCTTCGGCCCTGTCAAAAATGGGTCGTCTCAGGGCTTTGACATTCACTCCCGTCATTGTTATGACTTTCGAGTTCTGTCAAAGAGGGGCAACTGTAGACACCCCATTTTTGACCGCCCTCAAGACTTGGGCATTACTGATGGTTTGCTCGGTGTTGAAAGATGTGCAGGGCACAGGTCCGGTTTCTTCAGCAAGGAGAGGGGCAAGTCTTTCAAAACACTTTGTTTAGAGGTTTGGAATTGAAGAAAAGAGGAGAAGAGGGAAGAAAACAGGTTGAAGAAGAAGATCGGTAAAGATCTGGGTAGAAGGAAGTCGAGCAGCCCTCGCTGAATCAGGCTTATTCAATTGCATACTTGGAGTTGAGCTATGAGGCCACCACCATTGGAAAGAAGACTTCCGGGGCTTCATTTTTCATTCAAGAATCTCCTAGAGCCAAGTCAGGGTGGAGGAGATATGATTGGTTGAAGCTGGGCATCATCCCGGTTGGATCGAGTCTGCGCGACTTCACGGAAAAGGGCATAACTTTTTGTACAGGAGGAATTTTGATGCAAGGTTTGCGCCATTGGAAAGCTAACTTCCGGGGCTTCAATTTGCATACCCACCGGCCATTTTTTGACCTCAGGATCATCTATCGGCACTCTATTTAGCCGACCGGCACTTTTTAGTGCCGACCGGCACTTTATTTTGGCCGATGATCAAATTTTCTGGCCGGTTTGCACCCTTTGAACCCCGCAATCCTGGTGTATACCAGCTGTGCCAGCTGGGATGCACAGAACCAGATCCACGTGCATACATGTGCCTATTTTGCACCCTTTAGCCACCTTTTGGCCCTTTTTGGTGCACCCTTTGCTCAAGGCTTCTTGAGGAAGCCTTGACCCCTTGTCTTGGCTTCCTCAAGAAGCCTACCAGCTGTCCAAGCTTCTCAAATAAGCCTTGACCCCCCCTTGACCCTTTTTGAATTGCTTAGCCTCTAAGCTTGGCCTTTACATTGCCTATATAAGAGAGGCCTTCTTCTCCATTGCTAAGGTTGGAGTTCTTGAGCAAAAAACCAGAGGTTAGACATATATATCTAACATATATATCTACAACCCTCTATATCTATCCTATCCAAGCTTCCAAACACCTTGGTTCTTGCATCATTTGCTCTACAACACCTAGCACAACACCTCCATCTTCCATTCCAGCATTTGGGAGGTCATTTACAGAGCTTAGGAGCACCAAAACTTGGTCCAAGAGGTGCTGGTTTGTTGGTCTACAAGGGTAAGCACACTTTTCCCCAAAACTAGCATTTTCTTGGTTCATATCTAAGCCATAGTTGCATGTATTTTTGAGCTTCGATGTAAACTACAAAGAGGCTTGTTTTGAGCCCTTCTTCAACATTGAAGAAGGGCTCAACCTTGTTTGGGACCCCCATGCATGACTTGCTTCATTACCCCTCTTTGGTCCCCTTTTTTTGCATGTTTCTTTAGCCTGCCATGCTTCTATTTTTGGGCCTTCAACAGGCCTGAGAAGTGTCTTATTTTACCCCCCTCTACATGTCTCATGAAGGGTCTTTGGCTTTTTGGTGCACCCTTTTGGTACTTCATGTTATACCCCTTTGTGGGTCTTAATCTTGCATTGCATTTTGAGCATGTTTTTATATTGATTTGGGGGTTGTTGTCTACTGTGAGTAGTCATATTTTTGATCCCTCCTCAGTGTTGTTGAAGGGTCTTTTTCAGTTTGGGCTTTGCATCTTACACTTGCTTTGTAATGCCTCTTTGGTCCCTTAACATGCCTAGGTTGTTAGCCCTAGCTTGAGCATGCTTTAGGCTTAGATCCATGAAGTGTATATGCTTATTTTGCCATGTTTTAGCTCTGTCCATAGTCATTTGGGTTGATCTTGGCATGCATTATATAGCCTCTTTGCATTTTAGGCTTGCTAGCCTTCGAGTATGCATGTGTAGCATGTGTTGCTTACCTTGTTTTGATGGTTTGGAACCATCTAGCATGTCATTTCAGACCCTTTGGTGTGCTTATATGCTTACCTTAGTTGCCTCTTTGATGCTTTGAAAGCATGTGTTGCATGCTCCATGTTTCGGCCTTAATGCATGCCTTTGATTTCAAGCCTCTTAGATGCCATCTAAGCAGCCATTTGGCTTTGTTTTAACATGCTAAAAACCTATTTTTAGTTGTTTAATGCATGCCATATTTGTTTTGTATAAGTATAGTTCAATGCCCCATTGACTTGCTTTGAATGTTGGACCTATGTGTGCATGCTTTTTGTACTTTGTTGCTTGGTTTGGCACCATGTTTAACATGATTTTCAGAGCTTCATATGCATGCTAGTAGTCCATTGTTGTACCCCTTTAAGTGTGCTTAAGGGTTGTTTGTTATGCTTAAGTGTTGGTGCCTTAACTTGTGCATATGTGCGTGTGTGTTTGGCCCTCATGACTTAGCATCTTGGCTACTGTTTTAGGCCTATAGGAGTTGCCTAATCCATGTTTAAGTCCATCCTTCAGTTTGGTTTGCATGCTTGCCTTGTGTGCTTACTTGCATGTTTGCATAAGTGCCTAGCATTGTCCATTTTGCACACTAGTTGCCATGTCTAGGATTGCATCATATTGGCATACATGCTAGGCCTCTTGAAGTGAAGTCATGATAGAGGTTTGAGCACCCTTGTTTGCTTGTTTGCATTGCATGCATTTGAAATCAAAGTTGCATTCTTGGTTCTTAGGGCCATCATGCATGGAAATGCGCGATTGGTGGTCCGGGAATCGAGGCACATGCCCCTTTGAGTCAATAACATGATAAGGGGTGTGTATAGTGCATAAATACCTTGAATCACATTACCATGCATGTTGTTGTCCTCTGCTGCTGTGGGTTGCAGGTTCTGCAGGTGTTAAGTGCCGGCCGGCACTATTTAGTGCCGACCGGCAGTCAATTGCCAGCCGATAACTTCATATAGTGCCGGTGGCCTCCTTCTTCAGCCGGTGGTGCTCTACCCCAGCCGGTGGTACTCCCCGGTGCCCTGAGAGGCACTCCTGGGACTTTGGCAATTTTCAGAGGAGGATAGCAGGGGAAACAGAGGCAATCCGTGCATGGCAGTGCGATTCCGAGCCAATTCCGAGCGCGCGCTGCATTTGAGCCCTCTTCCCGAGGCGTTTACTGCTTTAATTAACTTAGTTGATTTGTTAATTAATTTAGTTAATTTGTAATAATTAATTAGCTTGCGTAGTTAATTAATTTGTATTATTCTTTTGGTCCCTCCGAGCGAGGGCAAATTTGTAATAAGTGTGTGTGAGTGGGTGCATGTCTTCCAACCCCCATTTCTTTCTACCCTTTTATTTACCTGCTTATGATGGTAGATTAGGGCACATCTAAATTAGCATGCCTTATGCAATGCATGCGTGCATTCATGCATTTGTTTACATACATCGGGCTCGGTACATCATACAAACTGCATCGTACTTTCAATTCCAAATTGAATACGTGATAGTTGTTGCATTTCATGTGCCATGCTTAGGATAGCCGAGCCTGTTTAGATTACATTCCGTATGCGATGCATTAGTCACTTAACAAAAACTAGGTCATGCATGTTTTGCTAACTGGTTTCTTGTTTTGGCACGGAGCACGATGTAAGTTTTATGCTTTAGCATGTCGCATGTGTGTGAATGTTAACATGACAGTATGCCTGCCATGCGGCTAAGTGCTTATGTGATAAACTGCTTGAATGCCTGTGGGTGGAGGTTGGATTACTTGAGTTGGGAATACTCATTGAAATCCGTGTTTTAGCCTACTCGCGAGTAGCAATTTCAAACTGTTTTCCAAACAAGACGGATATGCAATGCTTATTTCCAAATTAGGCGATCTAGTCTATACTTGTTTGCTGTGCGCATAACATAGTAATTCTAGGCTAATAACCGGAATAAGAACATGTAATGTTTTCAAAATCGGATATCACGGTTAGTAGAGGCCGGTCCTCGGACCGGGCGAAAGGGGGTGCTCATAGCTGACCTTCCCCGATCGTACCCAAGCTCCCGAGCCAAGACCACTTTGGTGATGACGGACATGTGGCCTTCGGCACCAGTCAGGGTTTCCTAAATTTCCCGTTTTAAAATATTTAGGTGGCGACTCTGTAATCTGGCAAAGCAGTCCATGTTTGGCACTTCTTTTCAAAAATCTGTTTTCTCAAAACGATTTGCCGGATTTGGACTCTTTGGTTCAGATTAAGAACCGTGACATTTTGAGTCCTTCGAACTGTAGTGAACCCAATATGAACGGAACGGGACTTAACCCTCCCGGGGCGTTCGGGGACGTCTACATATGGGTAATCAACAAATCTTAAAGTTAGAGCTTAATTATCCTCGGGTGTTCACACAACACAACTTCATATATATATAGGCAAAATATTAATTGCAAGAGTTTTAAAATTGTATTAGTGGAAAGAATACAAAGTGGAGATGAAGAATATGAAGTTGTTATGGTGATAACATTAGGATCAACTGAAATACGGATGAATGGAATGATATTACGGTTTCAAACTTCAATGTTATCAAGGTTATATAATTAATTACTAAACTAGATATTTAACTTGAAACTGTGTTGGCCATCCGCATTTCAAACTGAATATCCAAGATTTGTCATCGAGTAAAGAAAATGAAACTATTTATAAAAAGCCTTGCGCTAAATAAAATAATCAAGGCTCAAAGGAGGTCAATGGTAGAATATAAAATAGGACTAGATGGTCGTGACTTAATCTTGGAAAAGGATGGCATCGAATAAAGGTTACGAATACAAGATAAGGGAAAGATGATTGATAGAAGATGCATAGAACTAATAATACCCCTATTGCGCAATGTGAGGCCTTGTTCAGAGTGAAAACCACTTTCAGGTCCTGAAATACATCAACATGAGTCAATGTTGCTATGCTTGGAATCCGAAGAAATGTCCTAAGGTTAGTCAAGGAAATTTATATATTTGATGTCTTTTAGTTAATATAATAGGTAGTGTTATAATAACATAACATAACCAGGGCAAGGTAGTCTGTAACCGCAGGTTGAAAAGTGTAGGTAAGGTTTGAACCTGGATTTGATACCAAGTTGTAACGCCCTAAAAATCAGGAACATCAGAGAATATATTAACAAATAAATAAAGGGTTTATCTAAGGTTACAAGAGTAGGAAACGTCACTAATGAGTTCGTTGGCTAATAACCAAGTAAGATTCCATGAAGGTTGGAGGAGTCAATATAGTTTTCCTTCAAAGTCCAACCACCTTAGATACCAAATCTACCCTTTTGACAAATCTTAACAATGTATTATCACAAGGACTACACGAGTCGACAAGAAAATAAAAAATAACTAATACAAAAGATATGTATAGATATATAAAATTACAAAATCATGTCTTAAATATAATAAGGGATCTATCACTTACAATCTCAAAACACGCTTACAAAACTAGTTTTTAATTCTCCTACGGTAACCGTACGTCCTCAAATGCTTCTGCCTTGCCTTTGACCTGTCTAATAATCTTCAATACCTGGCATGAAATGCCATGATCTTTGAAAAGCCAGTAAACACGCACACACCATGTGACAACCCTGTTCCATATTAGGCTATTATTTCATTAATTATACACGTGACTATGTGCTTAATGTGCTTTTGAAAGCTAATTATGTGTTTTGTAAGAGTTTTGACTCTATATCTGTTCATCGTAGGAAAATCTGTTCTGAATTCTACTAAAATCTGAAATTGAGAGTCGTAAAGGCGACAGAAACTGATATTGATTAATTTATTGCGATCAACGTAATCTTTAGACTCTATTGTGAAATTTAATTAAAAATTAATTCAGATCAAATTAATTAGGTTAAATTCAATTATCATAAGCTCTAATTACTTAGCTTAAGCTTTGATTAACTAATCAACTAATTGAGCTTATGTATATGATGTGTATGTGTTTAAACTCATATTCTTGAGCTCAAAACATGAGGGAGAACTCTAGAGAGAGACAGAGAACAATTTAGTGAGAAAAAGAGAGCTTAACATGAATATTCTTGCTTGAAGCTTGAAGAATTGAAGAAGATAATTCAAGATTTTGCTAGAATTGGTGCCATTAAGGACTCTAGGTATGTAATTGAACCTTAAGTTGTGAATTGAAGTCATATAGTTTGTGAATTCAAGAAGGACTTGTGATTAAGTGTAAGAAATGAACTAAGATGAAGGAATTGGGATAAATCATACATGCATGTAAGAAATTACCATGGAATCTCATTTTTTAGCATGAACATGTAATCTATGTTGAAATAGAGTTGTATCATTCATGAGTTCATGAAATTTAAGTTTAATTAAGAAGAATTCAAGCTTAATTGGTAGTTTTATGGAGTAATTCAAATAGTATATGTATATATAAGATAAGGAAAAAATTGGATGAATTGATTCATAAACATAAAATGCATGGCATAATTTCATGGAATTCTTGTTCATGCATATAAATTCTTGCATGGGTTACAAATTTGAGGAGAAAACTTCATGGATATTGAGATTGGGACTCAAATATGCTTGTTTTATGATTTTACACTTCAATTCAAGAATTTGATCTTTTGTATGGAAATTGAGTTTTGATTTGAAGTTATGATTTATGTTTAAAGTTAGATATGTTAAATTCAAGATGTTTTTAGAGTTTTGGGCCTTGAAAGGCATGAAATTAAAGTTGGTTTTGCAAAAGAGTGAGTTCCAATTCAAAGACAATTTTTCGATTTGAGGAAACCTAGAACCGCACGTGCAGCTAGGAGCCCCGCACATGCGGAAAACAGAACACACCAAGGTTCCAACACTATTTTAATTACACGTGCACCTGGCCTTCCGCAAGTGCGGTTTTCAGGAGATTTTTGGTTTCATTTTCTCTTGCGTTTTTTCAATGTCTGGGCCTTCATTTGCATGGTTTTAACACATGTTTTAAACTCGTATGCATATCATGATCACAGAGGAAATTAAAGAACAAATAGGAATGACTTAACGAATTTGTAACGAATGAACCGAATTGGTTTAAGAACTGACTGGATGAATCAAATGTGTCTTGAGACATTGTGCTTGAACGTCTTTTTGTAGGTCAGACGCTGCATTCTAATCACGTGATTCAGGGAGCCAACTATGAGTAACAACCTTGTAAAGATATGTTTTAATTATAAGTATTTTTTGAATTATAAAATGTTTTGTTTATGAAATGATGCTTTCTAACTGATTGAATGATTGTCCTATTAATCAAATGTATCTGTGACATCCATAGCATCTGTTACTGTTACTGCTACTGTTACAGAGATCTTTATCAGTTCCAACTGGTTACTGTATTGATGGCCATCAATTATAACTGTTTGGTCTTATATGACCTACTGTACTGTTTTGCTATTGGATATACCACATATTACTGCTATGATTTCAATATGATTTGATAAGTTATGGGTTACTGATTCACTGATGAAATTGATTGTTTAAAATTACTAAAAGGACATCATTCATTACCCCTTTACAGTATTGTTATTTACTAGGCTCTAGCTCACAGTTTTATATATGTATGTAGGTGATCAAGTGCAAGACTGGACTTAGTGTCGTCGACCTGAACTTTACTTTTTGTCAAGCTAGCTTTTATGCCTCGCTTCGAGGTTTTGATCAAGTCAAGCTTTACGTGGGTGGTTTAGAATTCACCCTTTCATATTTGTGAACAAGTGCTATGAATGTATTTAAGACTGTTTTGTTATTGGGACTTAATCCCTAAGTTATGTTTTTATTTTTGTACTTAAGCTTGACGTGGACTTATGTGTATATGTATATATAAAGGGTTGTTTTGTTCATTTAAGTCTTCACAGCTCATTGGACATTATAATTTATTATATGTATGCTTCCGCTAGCCCTTATTATTGTATTACTGTTAAGCAAGCCTTTGGTAATCTCAAATTACTGGCTAGTCACTTCTCTAATCCCTTGGAACGGGGGTTAGGTAGTGATAGAGTGGTATCAGAGCATAAGTTATACCACACACACACGCCCAAATGAGCTATAGAATGTCTTAGAAAAGAAAGTAGGGCATTACATCAACATGTGTCAGTGTGTGTGGAATTGTTATGTGCATACTTAATGTAAATGTGAATGTGAGAATTACTTTTCCTATGTTTTTTATTACCATGTTTAGATAAAGACAATGGAAAGAACAAGAACTGTAGATGAAAAGAAAAACAAAATGAACCCAAATCCTCTAACGCTCAAATTGACCTACCAGAAAGATTAAACGGTGGAAGTTTGAACCAGAATAGTAAGACAATTGATGCAGATTATGTCATATGGAAATTAGTGTAGGAATTGTGCATTCCTTGATTCGATATAAATCGTGACATTTGCTAGGTTAATTCTTTACACTGGACTTAGACAATTTAATATGAACTGTTATGCATGACATTTTGACCTATGCTAAAAACGAATAGACATGGGAACATATTATAACTAACCACGTTATGGAGATATCGTGAAACCTTTGATATAGAGTGAACATATTTCCTATCATTTGCTTATATGAAATAACGAAATTGTAAGAACACTTGCTTTTAAGATATTCGATGGATTGATAAGAATTTCTTGGGATGTAGAGTATGAGAATTTGTTTGCTACAATATCGAATTGATCTTGTCGAGGACTGTTAATTATGACACTGTGAATGAAACTATTTTGATCTACTTATGCCAAATGACTGAACTACATGAATAATTTGCGTGTGTGATATTTGGGAATTATATGGATTTCTTTTTGTTGAAATGTACCACGTCATGTTATTAAAATTTTGGGAAGGATTGAGAAACTTCACTTGTTTGTTTGACGGATTATTGTGATCATGGGTTTTGAATATGGGGAAAATTTGGTCAACCTCGTGCACTACAGTATAAAGGGAGAAATTATTTGAGCAACAAAAAATGAAATGATAAACGGGACCTGAATTCAATTTGTGATATGGTAAGAGAAAATGTTAATCAAAGGAGAATACTTGCACTCACCCCAGAAAACACCCAGAATACTAAGACTGTTATCTTAAGTACCTTTACTGTTGTGAATGATCATCTATGAGTTAATTGTCTTTGGACTTATATATATACCTTTGCTCGGAATGATTGTTATATTACTAGTTTCTCTCGTCTGGACTATCAAGACCATGATTTTGTGAGCATGTGATCTGCATGGATATCCCGAATAGTGAATTTTATATCATGTAAATTGTGAACCTATACCCCTATATGTGAGACACATTTGAGAACTGCTATACTGAATATAACATGATGCCTATTTATGTGACTTAAGATGATATGAACTATTATGACATGACTTTAATATAACTGTGAGAACTAATGGACGTAGAACAATTGTGAAATTGCTGATTGTCTACCTAAACGAATTGATTGTGACCTTTGGAATGAAACTTTGCTTGAGACTAATGGGATAGAACATTCATCTGATTTGATCTAATAGGACCATTATTTGATTGGTTGTGATTCAGCCTTTATCTAATTTGAGTTGACAAGAACCTCTATCTGATTTAATTTCATTACGAGAGAATTACGAACCAATATAACAAATGACCGGATTGTAGAGCTCAAAGAAACTGAATTGCCTGAACGTTTACCTTATGATAAGAATCGCATGTGGACGGTTAACAATAGAAAGCTCTAATCATGAACTCTATTGAGGACTAATCATTGATTGTGGGGGATATGTGTGTTATAGATGAACTGAACTATGTAAGTCCAATAAATGATTGTTTTAGAGAATAGTTGTTTCTGTGTTACCATGATTTAAACCTGATGCTATGAGAATTATTAATCGTGAACTATATTGATTATGAACACTACTTGGGATTAAAAACTTTGACCATATGGAAGTCTATGAATTCAGTACATCTGGTCATTGATTACCTTAGTATTATATTTGTTGTTATTGGGTTAATATATGGATTTGCTTGATATTCTTGATGGCTACCAGATAATGTCAGAAGACTGTGATGGAATACAGAATTGAGTTGAACTGAATCAGAAATTGTTGAATGATTGAGAACATTCGTATTATGCTAGAGATTGACTGTTTTAATAATATAGAATTCTACCATTTTTGTTATGGGGACATACCATTCTTGATGACTACTTGCTTCGATATTACCTTTGCTATCATGGGAGTAATGTCTAAACTCAACTTATAATCTTGATGACTTCTGAATGATTTGAATGAATGAAATAGATCACTGAATTGAATTGTGAATTATTAAATGATTGAGGAATGAATCGACTTTTTGTGATAAAGTTGAATGGAGAATAATACGAACCTGAGACATTTGATCTGTATCCGATATAAGGTACCTAAGTTTGGAGGACCAAACATCTTAAGAGGGGAAGAATGTGACAAACCTATTCCGTATTAAGCTATTATTTCATTAATCATACATGTGATTATGTGCTTAATGTGCTTTTGAAAGCTAATTATGTGTTTTGTAAGAGTTTTGACTCTATATCTGTTCATCGTAGGAAAATCTATTCTGAATTCTACTAAAATCTGAAATTGAGAGTCGTAAAGGCGACATAAATCGAAATTGATTAATTTATTGTGATCAGTGTAATTTTTAGACTCTATTGTGAAATTTAATTAAAAATTGATTTAGATCAAATTAATTAGATTAAATTCAATTAACATAAGCTCTAATTACTTAGCTTAAGCTTTGATTAACTAATCAACTAATTAAGCTTACATATATATGATGTATATATGTTTAAGCTCATAATCTTGAGCTTGAAATATGAGGGAGAATTCTAGAGAGAGAAAGATAACAATTTAGAAAGAGAAAGAGAGCTTAACATGAATATTCTTGCTTGAAGCTTGAAGAATTGAAGAAGATAATTCAAGATTTTGCTAGAATTGGTGCCATTAAGGACTCTAGGTATGTAATTGAACCTTAAGTTGTGAGTTGAAGTCATATAGTTTGTGAATTCAAGAAGAACTTGTGATTAAGTGTAAGAAATGAACTAAGATGAAGGAATTGGGATGAATCATACATGCATGTAAGAAATTACCATGGAATCTCATTTTTGAGCATGAACATGTAATCTATGTTCAAATAGAGTTGTATCATTCATGAGTTCATGGAATCTAAGTTTAATTAAGAAGAATTCAAGCTTAATTGGTAGTTTTATGGAGTAATTCAAGTAGTATATATATAGATAAAAATAAGGAAGAAATTGGACGAATTGAGTTCATAAACATGACATGCATGGCATAATTTCATGGAATTCTTTTTCATACATATAAATTCTTTCATGGGTTTACAAATTTGAGGAGAAAACTTCATGGCTATTGAGATTGGGACTCAAATATGCTTGTTTTATGATTTTACACTTCAATTCAAGAATTTCATCTTTTGCATGGAAATTGAGTTTTGATTTGAAGTTATGATTATGTTTAAAGTTAGACATGTTAAATTCAAGATGTTTTTGAGAGCTTTGGGCCTTGAAAGGCATGAAATTGAAGTTGGTTTTGCAAAAGAGTGAGTTCCAATTCAAAGACAATTTTCAAATTTGAGGAAACCCAGAACCGCACATGCAATTAGGAGCTCCGCACGTGCGGAAAACAAAACACACCAAGGTTCCAACACTATTTTAATTGCACGTGTGGAGAGCACGTATGGTGGTAGTTCTGCATGTGCAGCCTGGCCTTCCACACATGCGGTTTTCAAGATGATTTTCGGTTTCGGTTTCTCTTTGTTTTACTGATGTTCGGGCCTTCATTTGGATGGTTTTAACACGTGTTTTAAACTCGTGTGCATATCATGATCATGAAGGAAATTAAAGAACAACTAGGAACGACTTAACGAATTTGTAACGAATGAACCGACTAGGTTTAAGAACAGACTAAATGAATCGAATGTGTCTTGAGACAATGTGCTTGAATGTGTTTTTGTAGGTAAGGCGTCGCATTCTAATCATGTGATTCAGGGAGCCAACTATAAGTAACAACCTTGTAAAGATATGTTTGAATTGTAAGTATTTTCTGAATTATAAAATGCTCTATTCTTTAAATGATGCTTTCTAACTAATTGAATGATTGTTCTATTTATGAAATGTATTCGTGACATCCATATCATCTATTATTGTTACTATTATTGCTACATTTATAGAGATCTCTGTCAATTTCAAATCTTCGAAGTACTGTTTACTGTATTGATCGCCATCAATTATAACTGTTCGGTCTTATATGACCTATTGTACTATTTTGCTATTGGATGTACCACGTATGACTGCTTTCAATATGATTTGATAAGTTATGAGATACTGATTCACTGATGAAATTGATTGTTAAAAATTACTGAAAGGATATCATTCATTACCCATTTACACCGTTGTTATTTGTTGGGCTCTAGTTCATCATTTTATATATGTATGTAGGTGATCAAGTGCCAGACCAAACTTAGTGGTGTCGACCTGAACTCTGCTTTTTGTCAAGCCAGGTTTTCTGCCTCACTTCGAGGTTCTGACTGGGTCAAACTTTACATGGGTGGTTTAGAATTCACCCTTTTATATTTTTGAACAAGTGTTATGATTGTGTTTAAGATTGGTTTGTTATTGGCACTTAATCCCTAAGTTATGTTTTTGTTTTTATATTTAAGCTTGACATGGACTTATGTGTATATGTATATATAAGGGGTTGTTTTGTTCATTTAAGTCTTCACAGCTCATTGGACGTTATAATTTATTATATGTATGCTTCCGCTAGCCCCTATTATTGTATTACTGTTAAGTAGGCCTTTGGTAATCTCGGATTACTGGCCGTTCACTTCTCTAATCCCTTGGGGCAAGGGTTGGGTCGTGACACACCCCATCTATTTTTCCCAATCCAATGTACCATCACAATTATAACAAGCAAATAATGAAGCATGGTATTCAAGTCAATAACAAATGATTAGAAGTTTAGATGTTAGTAATCTAGAAATCCCCCAAAGAGATTTCATCTTCCCAACTGCAAGAATTGGACACAGAACTATTTGGATCTCCCTCTTTTTCTGCTGTGCAGAACTTACCAAACCAAATGGGAGAGGAGGGAGGAATATAATACAACAAAAGAAAAGAAAAATTCTCACAAAACACTCAAATGAAAACAAAATAGAAGCTTCATGTGCCTTGGATATCACTGAAAATTGGTATACTCAATACTAGAAGACTACTCCATTTCGTCCAAAAGAAGCTAACCGGCCGGCCAGCCAACTAGACCTAGCAAAACCTGTTTTGTTACAACACCGAGAAAATAAACAAACAAGGAATGTGTAGGTGGCTCAACTAACCACTTCCGGTTAACTTACAACAAAACTAATATAAAATTAAAGCAAGAAAACAAATATAAGATAGAAAATGCAAGAAAATGAAAGAGATTAAAAATTCACATTTCAAAGAAAGAATGAACTTCTTGATTTCCAAACTTCCTTTTGATCATACTCAAGGTTATGAATTGCGTTCTCAATCCTCAATTCAAGAGCTTGAAATTTAAGCGAGAATGACGGTTTTGGAGAAGTGTGTTGATCACTCTTTGATCTTCTTGGACTTGGCAAGGATTATTCAATGCTTTAGGACTTGGTTTCAATGAGTCTCTTGAGTGGTTTTTGTACTAGAAGATGAGATATATGAAGGCTAGACAAGTTCACTAGTTTGGCAAGACAACACTCTTGTTTTCAAAGCTTTCTATTCTTTCTCAAACTCTAACTCAAATTTAGCATCCTCTCTACACTTCCCTCAAATTCATCTCTTCAAATTCAAGACTTGAGCTCTCCATATATAGGCAATGCTAGTGAAACAATGGTGGAAGACAAAATGGAGGACAAAGTGGAGCATTTAGGGAAGATAATGGAGTTAACGGGGCACTAATGGAGCTAATGGGAGACAATGTATAATGGAGGTGGATGGTGAGTGGTGATGGTGGTGTGTGATTAGGAAAATGGATGGTGAGTGGGAATGGTGGGGTATGATTAGGAAAATGGATGATGAGTGGGGATTGTGGGGTGTGATTATGAAAGTGGATGGTGAGTGGGGATTGATGTGTAGGAAATTTGGTAATGGAGATTGAAGAGCCAAGATTCTTTTGGTAGTGGAGATTGGTAAATTTCAAATGAAAAATAATTTGGCCAAAAATGTGTGAAGTTTGGGATTAAAGCTTAAATTACATCTCTTTTACTAAGGATTATGTGAAAAACACATTCTGATTGTCATCATCAGGTAATCAAGAGAAAGCACTTAAGTCTTAGGGTTAGTCAAAATAGGGTGTCTACAGCTACATGTTAAAAAAAAAATTAAATATTCCATAATTAAATTCAACCACACATTATATTTCTTATATAAATATACTGACATCATTATAAATTAAAGAATTTTGTGTATAAATTATTATTATTTTTTAAATAAATTCAATCACATATTATCACAAATGTGAGTTTTAATAAAATTAACAAAGATAAAGTCTAGATCCCAACAAAAAATATGTATTTTAATATATTATAATTAATTAATTTAATAGCGTGCCAGGCCAGACTGGGGTGGGTTGAAAGTATAAATTCAAAACCCAACCTATTAGTATATCAAACTAAAAATGTTGGCCCAATACGACCGTATGGGCTAAAACAACCTTCACAAACCCTAAAAAAAATACGACCGAGTCGGGCAGGCCAATGGGTCAATGCCCGCCCATACTTGTACCCTATTACAGATTAGACTTGCACCTATGCACAGGTCGTATTTGTACCCCACATATTGGACTTGTACCTCGCCATAGACTAAACTTGCATTCCACCACAGATTATACTTGCACTCCCCACAAATTAAACTTGCACTCCGCTACAAATTAGACTTGCACCCCACCACAAATTGGACTTACACCCCCCATATATTAGACTTGCACCCATGCATAGGTTGTACTTGGACCCCATAGAGTAATTATTTTTATTTGTATGGTTTGAGTTGATATTTTTATTTTTATTTTGTATTAGTCTCTACGTTTTCTTTTACTATATATATATATATATATATATTTCTATTACAAAAGTAATTTTAAAGAATTTTATTATTTATATTAACTTAAACCATACAAATTATTTTAAATATATAATTTTTTATATATTTTGAATTACTAATTTAAATTTTTATTAAATATTATATTAGTTACATTTTAAACATTTTATTGATATTTTTAAAATGGTATTAATTTTATAAAAATAGAATTTGTACATTAAATATGGGTAAATTACACTTTAACCCCCTCTGGTTTACCGAAAAAACACGAAGCCTCCCTATAGTTTCATTTGTAACATCTTAACCCTTGGACTTCATACCAGAGTGCAATTTCGGATGATGTAATAGAAGTTGTAAAAAGTCTAAATTACTCTTATTTCATTATCTAATTTTCTTCTTAATGCCATTACAGACCAGAACATTCTCTCTCATTTTTTTTTTAAATTTTTCTGTATTCTTTTCCTCTTCTTCTTCTTCTCTCATTTCTTTCTCATCTCCTGGCAAGCCACACATCTCATACCATCATCAAATACATATCTCTTTTTCTAGAATTTAGACCCAAACAAACACTCATCGCACTCTCACTCTCACTCTCACTCTCTCTAGAATTTAGACCCAAAACACTCCTTCATCTCACTTGATGCAACCCAATTAATTGGATCGTAGCAACAAGAAAAAAAGAAAAAAAGATGAAGAATGATAGACATAGATTTTAAAAGAATAATGAAACAAAAATGAAAGGGAAAGATGGAGAAATAAAGGAGATAAGTTTTAGAGAGAGAGGCATTTTAGAGAAAGAACCAACATCTCTGGTTTTCAAAAAAATTGGGAAGAAGAAGAAAAAGAAGCTAAGGAATTATCCAGTGTCGTTGAGAGGGGGAAATTTTGGTTTTATGGTTGTGCAACACATGTTCTGTTAAAACAAACGACTCTGTTAGAAATTACAATGTGGTATGAAATCCAAGGGGTTCAAATATTATAAATGAAATTATAGGAAGACTCTATGTTTTTTCGATAAACCACAGGGAGTTCAACTGTTATTTACCCATTAAATATTAAATATATTTTATGATAATAAAATAAATTTAAAAGTATAAAGATAAATTTTATTTTATTTTTTTTTATTAAAAAAGTGAGGTGTATTATATTGTGTATATGTATGATGTGACGTATGAGTGTATGCGTATGATAGTGAGATGTATGACAAACAGAATGGGTGAGTATGTAGAGAGTGTGTCAGTGAGAGTTGCGGTAAAATGGTAAATTTAATACAAAATTTCATTTGCTTGTAATAATTTCTGTACCCTCCACTGCTGTTGAAATTTTGAAAAAGAATCTGTTCGACCATTTTAATATCTTTTATTTATTTATTTATACATTTTGTTCATGAATCTCATCTTGTTCATGAATGGAGATTCATTGTTTTGGTGACCTTTTATCTCGTTCATGAATGGAGATTAATTAGAGTTCATGAACTTGGTGGTGAGTTAATATTTGGAGACTCTCCATTTTCTCTAGTTTAATGGTCATTATTATTTTTTGGTGTAAATTGTAAATTCTTAGTGGCCTATAAATAGTTCCTCTCATCTACTCTTTTCTACACCAACTATTGTTTATACTTGAGAGATTACTAGCAAAGAAGGGTGTTTTTCTTGGTAGAGTTTTGGGTTCACCATCTTGTGCAGAGTTAGCCTGAACCATACGACAAGTGATGGGGTTGTTGTATCCTGGAGGGGACAAGTCATAGTTTTCTGACTGCTGCATCGGTATTTAGGTTCTTCCTACCGCAGTGGGCTTGATCTCCTTAAAAAAAAAGAGATATCTGTGCCTCAGGCTGATCTATTTATATCTCATTTTCTTTGCATTATTTATCAATAAAATATAATTTTTTCTGGCATTTTCACCAACAATTTTAAGGAGATCAACCATGGAACAAGTACTAGAAAAAACCAATAATGGAATTTGAGATCTCAACAAGCCTTTCAAGTTCAAGGGAGTTCATTTTAAGAGGTGGAAAGGAAAAGTTCTTTTTTACCTCAGCCTTTTAAAAGTTGCATATGTTCTTACCGAGAAGAATCCAAACAAAATCCCAACCGAGGAGATGAATGATAAAGACTACGAGGCATATGAAGCAAAAGTGGCTTCCTACAATACAGATGAGTACAAATGTCATTTTTATCTCTTAAATTGCCTTGCTGGTCAATTTTATGATTACTATGATACCACTTACACATCCGCAAAGAAAATTTGGAAAGCTTTATAGACTAAGTATGATACTGAAGAGGTAGGAGCAAAAACGTATGTAGCTAGCCTCTTTTTTCGCTTCCAAATGGTGGATGGAAATTTGTTGTGGAGCAAGCATAAGATTTCCAAATGATAGTTGCAGAAATAAGATCTGAAGGCATCAAGATTGGTGACAACTTGGTAGTTGCAGGACTTGTTGACAAGCGACCGCCATCTTGGAGAGAATTTCAAAAGAGTATACGCCACAAACAAAAGGAGACTTTTTTAGAGGCGTTGTTTTAGAGGCATTGATCACTCGCATCCGAGTCGAAGAGGAGGCTAGAGGCCAAGATGCATTAATAACACAAGAGGGTAATGACAATTCTACCACAAAGGCAAACTTTGTTTCAGCAAATAATAATTTACCCAAAGGTCACAATTCCAAGAATGCTTATTTGAAGCCTTATAAAAAGAATATGAAGAATTATGGTAAACCTCACAATAAATGGATTAATTCAAATAAGAACCAAGGTCCATCACTTTCACAAAATTTTACATGCTTTGTCTGTGGCAAAAGTGGGCATATTGCTCAAACTTGCAAATTCCGAAAATGTGCACTTGCCTCAAAGGCTAACGTTATCGAGAAGCCATTTATGGCGATGATTACTGACATTTGCATGGTTAATTATGTGGACAATTTGTGGACAGATTCTGGTGCCAATAAACATGCTTGTTATGATCAAGCTTTGTTCAAGGTGTATACTCCCTTTGATGATGAGAAAACAATTATGCTTGGTGACTTTAGTCAAACCAAAATACTTGGGAATGGTGAGGTTGACCTTAAGTTCACCTCTAGATGTGTGCTTACTTTGAAAGATGTGCTTTATACACCATCCATAAGGAAGAATCTGATGTCAAGTTATTTGTTGAATAAGGCTAGTTTTAAGCAAACTATGGACTCTAATCAATATATGATTACCAAGAAGGGTATTTTTGTGAGTAAGGGTTATGCTTGTGATGGGATGTTCAAATTGAATGTTGAGATTAATAAACCATCTACCAATTCGGTTTATATGTTGTCTTCTATTAATTTTTGGCATGCTCGCTTGTGTTATATTAACAGTAAATATGTGGGAATCATGAGTAGTTTAGAATTAATTCCTAAAGTGACAAAAATTTTGAGAAATGTGAAGTTTGCAGTAAAGCAAAAATTACCAAGTGGCCTCATAAAAGTGTTGAAAAACATATCAAATTGCTAGAATTATTTCATACTGATTTGTGTGAGTTTGAAGGAATTTTTACTCGGGGTGGTAACCGATATTTTATCACTTTTATTGCTGGTTTTTCAAAATACACAAACGTATATTTATTAAAAAATAAAAGTAATACTTTTGAGAAATTTAAAGAATTCCTTCTTGAAGTGAAAAATCATTCAGTAAAAAGATTAAGAGAATTTGAAGTGATAGAGCCCAAGAGTATGAATCCCTTAGATTCAACTCTTTTGTTCAGTCATTGAGAATTATTCATGAGACTACTCCACCATATTCACCTTCATCTAATGGTGTAGCTGAAGAAAAAAATAGAATGTTAATTGACTTGACGAATGCCATGCTTATTGATTTAGGTGATCCCTCAAATCTTTGGGGCGAGACTATTTTTGTCACGCCTCAAAATTCGGACAATTAAATATTAAATTAGGACTAAACCCCAATCAATATTCCATCATCCAAATCCTAGGGGTGAAACAAAAAAACTAAACGCCAACCAAACCATCCACCATAATTTTATAACTAACCAATACCTCCAACATTAAAATAGCAATAAATAGTCAAAATAACTTAAGTAATGTACGGTTACAAACCATGCTAAATTATCCCAATACTAAAGTTATAAAAATAATAATAATAAATACATCAACTAATATCAACCCTAAGCTCAAGAAAACAAAAGAAGTCCAAACGACAAGTCCAACACTATAGTAATTTCACGTCACCACCGTAGCCCCAACTAATCCTGCAAAGGAAGCTCGATTGCGCTCAAACAGAACGCACCCGAGTTACCAAGAGACAAAACGGGTCAGTATACAGGTATAATGGTGTGAGTACAAGATTTAACTCCCACGTGTCCACCAGACACAAACAAAAATACATTTAATTCTTGTTACAGGACAAGACAAGTAGTTCCAACCGCACCAAGACGACTGAGTAATTTCTCGAGATATGGTGGCATTTAGTTTCTTGCCTGTACACAACGAAATATAAATTGAATATGAAATAAATAAAATAGAAATAAAAATATGGTGAGTCAGCCTTGTAGAAAAATTAGTAAGATCCACCATCTTGCAAAAAAAATAAAGTTAGTATAATTTAATCATAAGCAACTTGCTAAAAAAATATAAAAATGCACCGTTTCATACTTAAATAATTCGAATTGACCAAAACTCAAAGAACAAAAGTTGTATAGAATCAAATTTCCTAAAGGACAGCGTGAACGAATTTAGTAGAAACTAAACAGGTTGAGAGAAAAATTTGATAAAAGAACCTAGACGGATTTCAATCAAAAAATCTAAAACTGAAAACGAACAGAAACTGTCCTAAGATGATTTTCTTTTGGAAAAGTTCAAAACACGAAAAGTGTGTAGAATAATGTTTTACTTCAGTTTACGTGAAACCAATAAAAATGAGCTCATTTCGTGGGTTAAAACAACCTCTAAAATTTGTATTGCCAAAATGAATCAAAACTACTATAATCAAGATCATCCGATTACAAGTTATAATCGATCTTTTTAATAAAAATTTTAAACACAAAAGTTGTCTAGAATCACGTATACATGCCTCTTCTCAAATTTCATAATTTATCGAGATCATTTACTATTTTTCAAGATGTACACATCAATACAATTCATATTATACTAATAAACTCATGATTAAATTCTTTGTACCTTAACTTCATCACTTCGGCCTCCAATTCCGGCCTACACATATATCCCATGTGCCTCCCGTATACCTAACACCGCTCCAAAGCCAAACTTGCATGGAGATATCGTCCTGACTTTGACTCACACTCCCCGGATGGTTAGTGTCACACCCCAAACCCGCCCCTAAAAGTTTGGGCATGACCCATTCGAAACTAGACACTAAACCTGTTATATATATCATACGGGGCCTGAACGGAAGCGTTAACAATATAAATTAAAATAAATAAAAGAACAATATCCATTGAGCGACCACTATCATGCCAGGATCACAAACTGAACATAAAGCAAACAAACATATAATTTAGTTATGGACATATACATATATACACCCAGCTCCTATAATTGGGCATAACAAATACAACAAGTAATAAAAGAGTTATAAACAATTTAACCTTAGACAGATAAACAGGGTATAAAGCTAAAAGCTTAATAGAACCCCGCAAAATGACTGCTTTTACTTAAGTGCCTGGACCCTCCGGGGTTGACACCACGAAGAGTGGATGCTACGGGTGAGACTGACCTCCAAAGTGGTCACCTACAGAACAGACATAATACAAAGTAAGCCAGGCTCAGTGAATAATAGTATATAAACAAAATGATGCTTAACTTGACACATAATATATCAATGCGTGTGAAATTGTCGAGTTCACATAGTTAGTCTGATTCTGTACTAATTTCATAACGGCCTTAGGCCTAGTCTCGAAACATAATAGCTTGACACATAATATATTGGAGCATAATGACTTTAAGCCCTTGAATATCATAGCGTGAAACTTTCAAACGTGTTGGCATAAAGCCCTTAAAACATATGGCATGAAAGCCCTTGAAACATTTTTTTGAACTTGTAGCATATACCTGAAACATACCGGAACATACTCGAACTTGTAACATACCAGAAACATACCTGAAACATTCTTGAACATCATTCATTAATTCAATCGGAACACCTTATAACTAAAGTGCTTCTTGTAGTATCATATCATTATCACACGCTTATATCATATCACATCATATCATATCATTCATTCTTGTGCTTCTTGTGCTTCTTGGATGCATAACTTAGGTTCTTAGTTTCACAAGTTGGCCCTCGGCCTTTTAACTTCATAGTTCACAAGTTGGCTTTCAGCCTCATAGATTCACATTTCATAAGTTCCTTAGATTTCATAGATTCACATTTCATAAAATTTCACAAGTCGGCCCTTGGCCTCAAAGGTTCACATTTCACAAATGGCCTTCGGCTACATAAGTCCATAGTTCACAAAAATGGAAATTCATGTTTCACAAATGGCCCTCGACCATATCATTTCATAAGTCACAAATTGGAATTCCATACTTCACAAATGGCCCTTGGCCCTTTTTTCACAAGTTCACAATATTTCACAAATTCATTTAAAACATATTCTTGAACCATGGTACTATAACCCCCGGGCAAGGGCCACAAGCCACGGTATTATTACCCCCGGGCAAGGGCCACAAACCACGGTATTATTACCCCCGGGCAAGGGTCACAAACCACGGTATTATTACCCCCGGGCAAGGGCCACATAGGTTCGTAACTTTACAATTTCTTTTAAGACTTTCATAATTTTACATTGTTTCTCACATGGCACACAAAACTTCTCAAACTCTTTTGATGTTTCTATAGTTTCACAACGATCACAATGGTCATTATCATATAAAACAACCCGTAGTCTTATCTGATTATTCCTTTCGCTGATCCATGTTAGACCAATATCTATGTCACAAAACATATACCGATTTAAACAGATGGTAGGAATTCCTGATAGGACATTCAAGGTATCGCATTCCTACTCAAAATAGCGCAGTTTACATTCATAATTCCCTTCTGTTAACAAATTCCATAATATCACTAGATTATATGCGATTCATAGGTAATTTATAGGTTAATCGTAGTCAGAATGTAGAATCGTTTTCAAGGCTTACCGATGTATGCCACTTCTTTCGATGCTTACATAAGTTCACATCAACTTGCAATCTCTATTCATACCAACATAATTGCTTACGGGAAATAGAATGTTAATAACAATAAGCGTTAACAGTAAATGATGTACATCTATAATACTATTACTCACAGTGTTTAGATGCTAGGTCCCCCCTGCAGCTAACCCTACACAATTCAATTCACAATATTTAACACAACTCAACATAATCACCATAACCCCACATAATCATCACCATCCAATATAATCCACACTATTTAATATTATTCAACTCAATGTCATCAAATATAATTCCACATAATTCAAATTAAATTGCTAAGGCTCAATTCAACATTCCATAGCCAAGTTTACATCATCCACATCATCAACAATCTTTCTCATTAAAACATGTTACACAATGCTCATAACAAAGCTCATTCGCAAACTTAAACATAATTTCCAAGTATCACCAAATTCCAATTAAACTTGTATATACATAATTCAATACCTCAATTTCATTATTCTACTTTCATTTTGGGCCAAATCTTTGGTTATCATCCTTAATCAACCTAGGGTTCCAAGAAAATATAGAAATTTCATGAAATAATCAAACTTATTAACCCAACACTTTTATTCCAATTTTTCCATTAATTAAACACCTAGGACTCATAATCCACCATTTTAATCCATCAATTAACTCCCAACATCTTTAAACCATAAAACCCCAAATCTCATACTATACACTACATGCTCTAAATATGGAAATTTTTGTATTTAGATAATAAAATGTCACAAATCTATCTATGGATGCAAATATTGAAGAGTATTCAAACTGTACGGGGGGAAAATATTCTTAACCCTCCGTACGCCTTGAACGTCAACCTTCCGTCAACGGCGTCGGTCTCTGCAACAAAAACGGTGAGCTGCCCGGCGGTGGTGTGCCGGAAAAACCCTCCGACGCTCAAGTCAGTTCACTGGGGAAGAAGAGAATGAAGAGAGAAGGGTTTTGAGCGCCTACCAGTAACGTTCGCCTTCCCTCTCCATATCTAGGCTGGCCACGCAGCTCCGAGATTGTGCGCGCACTACCTCTGCTGTCCTTCCCTGGACAGGTGGCAGTGCTCGCCTCTCACCACCTTACACGTGTAAAGGTTTTGTCCTCCTTCCAGTACATGCAGAACTGCCCAACGGTATTGAGGCGTTCGTGGAGCAGACGTCCTCTCCTTCACACCATTGGCCCAGGTGGCACCCTTAACCGGGGCACCATCACCGGCCTAACCCTTGGGAGACTTGAAATCGCGTAACCGTGCTACGTACCGCCGCCCTGTAACTTGGGACCAGGCGAGAACTTATCCTCCTAGGCCGAGCTATCGCTGACCGGTTCACCGTGATCGGCCGATTGCGAGGCATGCCGACCCCCAATCGTCTTATCTCCGATCTCGGTCACACGCGACCGCCCCACCTTGGCCGGACGACCGGAGGCACGCCGGACTGGTCGCATCCTCCGCGTAACCCGGTCAACCCCTCTGCCCGGCTGCGATCTCCATTGCGAACTCCGCCCCGCACGAGCGACATCCAGCTCGGCCCCGGGGAGGTCACCGGTCGACCTCGTCGTCCGAGCAAGACTGACTGCTCGGCCGTTTCGACCGTCCATCCTGCTCGGTGCCGCGTAGTCTGTAACGCTGGGCGTTATTTCTTGCTTGGCCGTACTGCCTGATGGAAATCTTCCCTCACAATTGCCCCTTAAACCCATCCGAGCTATCGTGATTGGGTTTACTGATGTGTCCGAGCTGTGATCGAGCCGCACCCCCGCCAAGCCGAGCTGAAACGAGGCCAAGTCTGTCGCCGAGCCGTGGTTGAGTTGGTTACACTTCTGCGCCGAGCAGCCTCAATTAGGGACACTCCAGTCGCCGAGCTACCCCAATTGGCCGGCAATTATCTCTGCAGTCCCATCGAAGGTCGTACAGCCGTACTGACAACCGCGTTGCCAGAGCCACGTGTCATCAGGCCATTGGGTCGTACAGCCAGCCGTCTGGCACGCGCTGAATTCAAACGGCGCAGCCATTTGGGTTTCCCCCCACTCTTTAAACCCTATTCGAAGGGTTTTGTCTCTTCACTTTTCCATCTTTTCATTCGAGCTTCCAAAAAACCCTAGCCTCTTCTGCCATCGCCGCCGCTGCACTCTTCCCGCCATTGCTATTCTCGAGCTCCAGCCTTCGTTCCTGTTGCTCCAGTTGGGTTCTACAGGGCCCATCTTCATCGTCTGGTAAGCCTTTCCTTCTTCCCCTTGCATTTTCAGTTTTCCGTTTTCTGTTTGTGTTCTTCATTTTCGTGCCCCTGTTTTTTGCGTTTGTGCTTGGCATTTTTTTGTTTTTGGGTTGTTCTTAGCATTCCCTTTATGCAACCTAGGCAAAACTGTAACTAAAATGCCGGAGGGGGCCTTCGTGCCCCCGGTTTCCCTTTAGTTTCAACGAACGAGGCTTGAAATTAGGATGAACAGAATGAACACGTTGAATACTGGGAAAAACCGAGCAAAACGCCCATTTAGATCCGTGGGAAGGGTTTAAACCGAGCAAAAACTGTTTGTGGCTTCTTACTGAGGCCACAACCGAGCTATATGCTCCAATAGACCGGTAACTAGGAATGCACCGAGCCAAAACTTTATGGTCTCCACTGCAAACCTGAACTGTACTGAAGCCCCGTCTTGAACCTTGACCGAGCTTAAAACCAAATGGGACCTTGAACAGGTCTTGACCGAGCAATAACCGAACTAAAGGATTTAAGCACACACATGTAAACCGAGCAGATACTCCTAGGTCGAAGCATCAAATCCTTCGCTGAGTTATTTCCATTTAAGAGCCGCGCAATATATGCTGTGCTAACCCTGGCCTTACTTTTTAACATGCAGAACAAATAGAACCGACCAATCCAGCATTGACTGGTGGAGCTCAAAGTCCGAGCAAACACACCGGCATTTTTGACCGAGATAGAACACTAAGTCAAATAAAACCGAGATAATGGGGAAGTACCGGTTTAGGGTTAGCTCGCCCGGGGCGATGGCGGAGTTTCGAGATGAGTATGACATTCCTGACGACGTCATCTTAGAGCTTGGCAAGAAAGGAGACACACCTTGGGGGGATCTAGACCGGTGCCCCTTCACGGTCGTATCAATTGTTGAAGGCGGACTTCGCTTCCCCGTGCAGCCTTTGATCTGCGAATTTTTGAGGCAGACAAGGCTTTGCCCGACCCAAGTTTCCAACAACACATACAAAATAATAAATGGCGTCGCCGAGCTGAACCGCAGGTTCGGTCTCGATCTCGACCTCGCTGAAATTTTCCATCAGTATAGTTTGAGTAGGAATAAGAGCGGGCTCTGCTGGTACCTCAAAGTGAAGAAGGGCCGAGCAAAGCTCATAGAGGGCAACCCGGACAAAGAAACGAATGATGACGATTTTCTCTGGGTGTCCGGTAATTACGAGGACACCGAGGCACCCATACCGGGGTGGTACATTAGGAAAGACTTTGGCCGTGCTGGTGAGTAGCCCGGCCCACCGTGCTATCTTTTCAGTGCCTCAACTTTTATCATTTTGCACCGGTCTAACACTTGTCTTTCCTTTGCAGATAAACACTTGGCAGCGGACTATCATCAAGCCAACCCCGAAGCAATCCGAGCTCTGCTTCGCATCCCCGAAGAAGAAAGGGAAGCCTCGAAACTGCTCGGTTTTGAGCAAACATACCACTACCAGGCACCGCGCAAAGGCAGGGTCACCGACTTTCTGCGCAAGCCAACCCCCGAGCCAGATCCAGCTCTGCCACCGGTCAGACTTGTCCCAACTACCGCCGAGCAAGAAATGGCTAAGATCCGAGCCATTAAATCCATGATCACTGGGGACGAGGGCGAGTCCCAACAGCCAGAAGCAACCGGGGGAACATCTTCCACCCCCGCCGGACAAAAAGAAGGGGCGGTGCTCGCCCTGGCCAGCGAACAACCGGCTGACCGGCCAAAGAAAAGATCAAGGAAGGACCAGGCTGGGCAAAGCCTTGTTGACGAAAACTCCACCGAGATCGATTCTACCGAGGTCGGCGACCAAACCGAGCAACCACTGGCCCGAAAATCAAAGGGCAAGGGTCCGGCTGCCCCCCCGGTCTGGGCGCCCGAGTTCGTCTACCAGGGCCGAGCAGTCTCCGTCGAGGACTCGGTCTACGAGGACAAGGATTACTCACTTGGTTTCAATTTGACCAAGGGTTTGATCCTGCCTGCGGACATGAAGAGGCACGAGGAGCTTGCCGACCTCAAAGTCCTCCGCTCGGCGGCGAAGTCGATTGTGCTGGTAAGTTTTCCAGTTTTCTTCAAGTTATTGCTCGGTTTTTGCTCGGCTTCACAAACACTTACGATCTTTCTCTTGCATGCAGGCCGCACAAAAGAATTATCTGGCGCACGACCGGATGATAAAGTTGCGCCAGAGCTTGCGCGATGCGATCGCTGAGAACAAATCGCACGTGGCCGAGATAGCAAAGCTCAAGGCCGCACAAGAGGAGGTTGCGGCCGAGCGGGACGCATTGAAGCTGAAGGTTGACCGAGCAGATGCGGACAAGAAAGAGGCCGCGAAGAAAGCCAAAGCTCGGTACCTCGCCGAGCTCAGAAAGTTGAGGGACGCCAACAAGGACGCCATGGACAGGGCGGTGGACGAGGCGGAGGACCGTGGATATAAACAGGGGGAAAAAACTTACGAGCGCCAGGTCCGGGCTACCAAGGACATCTTTTTCCAGTGCGGCTGGAAAGCCGCCGTGGAAAAAGTTGGCCTTGGCCAGGATTCGGAGATGTTCATTAACCCACCGCCTGCCTATATTCCGGTCTACATGCTAGCTTACTCCCAGGCTGAGCAAAACCGTCTTATTGCGGAGGCACGGAAGGAGGTCGAGGAAGAGGCCGCCGCCGAGAAAGCAGCCGAGCAAACTCCACCCGAAGCATCTCAGAATGCTGAAGATGAAGTGATTGATCGGGATGTCGTCTCGGTGGAAGGCATTGATGACGAGGCCGAGGAAATCCTGCCCGAGCAGACTGTCCCGAGCCCTGAGTTAACGGTGGAGGGAGCCGAGCAGAACCTAGACCTGGACTGAAGATTTTGCCTTCTTTATACTTTTCCTGCGTTTCCTTGTTTTTTATTTTCTTCTTTTTGCAATGTACCCGGGCTACGCCCCCCTTTTGTACTGCACTTCCTCTATCAATGAAACCCAACTTTTTGCTCGTAGAACTGTTGTTTCCATTAAGCTTGTGTTTGTTTGAATTTCACACTCGCACTTTGATCAACTGGCAGGTCGGCGAACATAACCTCGCAATTTCTTAATTTCCTAATAGAGTGATGTTGTGTACTCGGCCGAGCAAAAATCCGCCCGGCCTTGTTTGGTTGACATCTAGTTGGCCGAGCAAAAACTAGCCTGCCTGTTTAACTTTAATATGTCAGCATTTCTTTTCGGCCGAGCAAATTCAGCTCGGCCTTATAATTGCTGGGCAAGACACCAGCATCGCTAATTCTGTCGAGCAACATCAGCTCGTTTCATATTGGGCAATTCACCAATATGCTTGTATGGGCCGAGCAAAATCAGCTCGGCTTCCACATTGGGCAAATCACCAATGTTTCAATCCGGTTGGCCATGCCACCAACATTCCCACTGGGCGAGCAAAACCAGCTCGGCCCTGATGCGCATTGTTCCATACGCAACTGTTTGTGCGGTCTGCTCCCATTCCGGGGAAAACAGTCCGGTCACATGTAATCCGGTCCTTGCCCCTAACACCCATAATTGCCCCTTGTGTCTTTATATCATTGGACAAATAACATACCAGCAGAACTAATTTTCATTACAAAAACATTGCCATTTCTTACATCAAATGCCAAAGGGCTAGAGGTCTAAAAAAGCTAGGGAACATAAACAAATTACATTTCAAAAGTAAAAAACCTTAAGGTTTGCTGCATTCCATGGTCTGGGGACAGCCTTGCCATCTAAGTCTTCCAGATGGTATGCCCCCTTGCCAGCAAGACCAACCACCTTGTATGGTCCTTCCCAATTTGCGCCGAGCTTGCCTTCGCCAGGGATCACTGTGTTGCCTAGCACCTTCCTGAGGACCCAATCCCCAACCTTGAATAACCTTGGGTGCACTGCCTTGTTGTATTTTTTGGACAGTTCCTGCTGATATGCCGCTAGGTGGATTAATGCGCGCTCTCGTCTTTCTTCAGCAAGGTCCAACTCTAGTGCCACGGTCTCATTGTTCAAGTCTGGTTGGAAACTTTCTGAGCGGATGGTTGGCATGCCAATCTCCAATGGGATGACGGCCTCCATACCATAAGCCAAAGCGAATGGTGTTTCTCCGGTCGACCGTCTTGGCGTAGTGCGGTATGCCCATAACACATTAGGAAGCTCTTCAACCCATTTTCCCTTTGCCTTCTCAAGCCGCTTCTTTAGCCCATCCAGGATGGTCTTGTTTGAGGCCTCTGCTTGACCATTCGACTGAGGATAAGCCGGGGTTGAATTGTAGAACTCAATCTTCAATTCTTCGCAAAATCCGCGAAAGAGTTTCCCATCGAACTGAGTGCCATTATCTGATATGAGCGCCCTGGGTATACCGAAGCGAGTGATCACATTTTGCCAAACAAATTTTTTAACGTCCTTCTCCTTAATCGTTGCCAGTGGCTCGGCCTCCACCCACTTGGTGAAATAATCAGTGGCGGCAATGAAAAACTTGCGATTGCCCGGTGCGACTAGGAGTGGTCCAACGATATCCAATCCCCAGAGTGCGAACGGCCAAGGACTTGTGAGTGAGAGCAACTCCCTTGCTGGCTGGTGGATCTGGTGAGCAAATTTCTGACACTTTTCACATCGGCGAACGTATTTCTGCGCGTCCGCCTGCATACATGGCCACCAATAACCCTGTGAGATTGCTCGGTAGGCTAGAGATCTACCCCCAGTATGGCTGCCGCAGATGCCTTCATGGATCTCAAAGAGGAAGGCTTCCACCTTAGAGGGGTGGACACACTTCAGGTACGGCCCTATGAAAGATTTCTTATACAAGGCTCCGGAAGGTGAGAGCCAAAACCGCTCTGACTTTGCTCGGATCTTGTGGGCCGCCTTCTTTTCTTCTGGTAGAATTCGATCTTTCAAAAAGGCGATGATGGGGTCCATCCAGGAAGGTCCCAAGTCGGTGCAGAGTACCTCGGTTGCTTCTACTTCCTCAATGCTTGGCCGAGGTAAAAATTCAATCATCAAGGGATTGGGAAAGGTTGTCTGAGTGGAAGCAAGGCCGGCCAATTCATCGGCCGTGCTGTTTCCTTCGCGGTTAATCTGTTCAACTCTGATGGCATCGAACTTCTTGACTTCCGCTCGCACTAGCGCCTGATACTTGGCCATTCTTTCATCTTTGGCCTCATACTCCCCTGAGACTTGATTGACCACCAACTTGGAGTCACTGAACACCATAAGGGCTGTCACCTTCATTCTGAGCGCGCTTCTCAGACCAGCCAGGAGGGCTTCATACTCCGCCTCGTTGTTGGATGCTGGGAAGCCGAGCGTAATTGCTTGCTCAATAATTAGCCCATCTGGCGAAGTCAATACAATTCCCAGTCCAGCCCCATGCCTGTTGGATGCCCCATCGACGAACAATTTCCATATCTCGCCAAGGAACAGTTTCCAGCAATCAGATGGATTCTGGGAGCTTCTCAATTCCAAGTCTCTGGTAGGCTCAATCTGGTCTCTTTCCAAGTCACTGCTGGGTTCTTCTTTCGATGAGTCGTTGGCCCTTGCAATTTCGGTTAGGCTTTGCTCTTCTTTTGCTCGCGAGCCATCGTATACCTCTGTTGGCAAAACTCTGGGTTGTGCTAAATCCGCATCAACCAGATCGACCGGACAAACAGGATGCGTTCCCGGGGCAAATTCCGCCACGAAATCTGCAAGGGCTTGAGCTTTGATTGCGGTGCGCGGTCGGAACTTAACGTCATACTGGCCTAATTCCACGGCCCATTTCATAATTCTCCCTGTAAAGTCCGCTTTTTCGAAGAGCACTTTGAGTGGGAACTCGGTTAACACCACTATTGTATGGGCGTGGAAGTAGTGTGCCAACTTTCGAGACGCCATTATGAGAGCCAACGCCAATTTTTCCAAGGGAAGATATCTCGTTTCGGCCGGGAGCAGAGTCTTGCTCACATAGAAAATGGGTAAGTGTTGAATCCCCTCAGTGCGGACTAAGACAGCGCTCACAGCATGCTGAGAGACCGCCAAGTAGAGATATAATTCCTCGCCAGGCTGAGGAGTAACCAAAATAGGTGTTGAAGAGAGATACGCTTTCAAGTCCGCCAAAGCACGGTCGCACTCTTCATCCCAAAAGAACTTGGATTTCAAAGTTTTGAAGAAGGGCCTGCAACGATCCGAAGACCGGCTGATAAATCTGTTCAGCGCGGCTGCCATCCCGGCAAGATGTTGTACGTCCTTCGTGGAGTTAGGGCGTTCCAACTCTTGTATTGCCCTGATTTGCGATGGGTCGGCCTCAATTCCCCGGTTTGTGACCAGAAAACCTAGGAATTTCCCAGTGCCAACCCCAAAGGCGCACTTAGAGGCATTCAGGCGGAGCTTGTGGCGTTTGAGTATGGCGAACATTTCTGCTAGGTCGGTGAGGTGCTGAGACTTCTCCTTACTTTTCACCACCATGTCATCGATATAGGCTTCCATAGTTCGGCCCAAGAGAGGAGCGAACATCTTTGTCACCATTCGCTGAAAAGTTGCCCCGGCGTTCTTCAGTCCGAACGGCATGACCTTGTAGCAGTATAAGCCTCTGGGGGTGGTGAAGGACGTGATCTCTCTGTCCGGTTCGTACATGGCTATTTGGTGATAACCGCGATATGCGTCCAGGAAGCTAAACCTCTGATGGCCAGCGGTCAAGTCCACCAGCTGGTCAATTCGAGGGAGAGGAAAGCTATCCTTTGGGCACGCACGGTTGACAGTCTTGTAATCCACGCAGACTCGCCACTTGCCATTCTTCTTAGGTACCACCACCGTGTTAGATATCCATCGAGGGTACTGCACCTCTTCTATGGCCCCGGCTTCCAACAGGTTCTTCACTTCTTCTGCCACCACTTCAGCATGGTGCAAGGCTGAACGGCGCGTCCTTTGTATGACTGGCCGCGCATTGGGGAAGACATTCAACTGGTGGCAGATAAAACTTGGATCGACACCAGGCATATCGTAAGGCGTCCATGCGAAAGCTTCCAAGTTGTCGACCAAGAAGTTCACATAGTCCGACCGTTCAGCGCTGGACAAAGACGACCCCAGGAGGAAGAACTTAGTTGGATCTTTCTTGTCGATGCACACTTCCACCAAATCTTCGACTGATTTTTCCTCGGCCTTTCTGCCCACGTCTTCAAGGACTTCCTTTCCCTCGGGCCCCTCGATCATCTGAACAAACCCTTTGGCCGCCCGGCTGCCATTTACCGCAACGAAGCACTGCTTGGCCATCACCTGGTCTCCCCAGACTTCCTCTATTTGCCCGTTGGCCGCCGGAAAGCGCATGACTTGATGGAAAGTTGAAGCGACTGCCTGCATGGCGTGCAGCCAACCCCTGCCCAGAATCAAATTGTAAGTCGATGGAACTTTGAGCACCCAGAACTCTACTTGTTTCACAACCGACCCCGCCTTGACCGGCAAGATAATCTTTCCAATCGGCCATTCTGGTTGTGAGTTGAAACCGACTAGAGGAGATGTTGCGGGAGCTAAATCCTTGTCCTCCAACTTCATTTGTTTGAACGCGTCATAGTACATTATCTCGACCGAACTCCCCTGGTCGATTAATATTCTCTTGATATCGAAATCCTTGACGCGAAGGGTCACCACCAAAGCGTCATTGTGCGGCATCTGCACCCTTTCCAGGTCCTTGGTAGAGAATGAAAGGACGTCTTTCTCCTCGGTCTTGCCTTTCTTTACCGCGGGCCGGACCGAGAGCACTTCCCTCATGTGCTCGGCCTTCTTGATCATCCCTCTCAGCTCGCAGACCCTTGCTGGTTCAATGATGCCGTGGATGACGTTAATCACACCTTGTGGGGGCGCCTCTAGGGCGGCCATTCCGTTTGGCTCTGTCTGTCCAGCCGGTGCGGCCTTGACTCCCCCATCAATGTATTGGTCAAGATGCCCTGCCGCCACCAACTCCTCCAAATGCTGTTTGAGAGGCAAGCAATCCTCTGTCCGGTGCCCCCTTTCTTCATAAAAGGTGCAGCGATACTTTGGATTGAAGCCCCGCTGCGCGCTCCCCAGCTTGGCCGGCCAACGGACAAAAGGCTCCCCGCGGATTTCGCTTAGAATGCGGTAGATGGGAATTTTGAAGACCGTGGTAATCCCTGTCCGCGCCTTCAGTTTTCTCTTGGCATCCTCTGCTGCGTCGCGGGGTGCATCAGCCCGGTCGTTTCTGCGGCCTCGATTTTTGCCATTTTGACCGGTCCCTCGACGCTGATCTTTTGGTCGGTCGCCAGGGCGGTTCTCCTCCTGCCCGACCGAGTGAACCTTCCCTGCTACCCTTCTGTCCACCCCGACCGGATTATCCTTCTCGGTCATAGAGGCGGCGTCTTCCTCCACACGAATGTGTTCGTTGATCCGTTGCATCAGAGATTCCATGGTGGTCGGCTGATGCATCGTGAGTGAATCTTGCAGCCTATGTCCGACTGGGAGACCCCTCTTGTATTGAGTGATCGCCAAATTGGTAGGGCAGTCGAGAATTTCGTTGTAAGTTTCCCAGTACTTCGCATTGTATGCCTTCAGTGAACTCCCAGACTCCATCTTGACGCCCAGGAGATGGTCTACCTCCTTCGGCGTTCGAGTGTTAGTCTTGAATCTGGTGACAAAGGCTTCCGCTAGTTGCTGCCACCCCTCGATGCTCCCCTCCGGGAGCCTTTCGAACCACTTCAAGCCCAGCTCTCCCAGACTTGCTGGGAATATGAGGCACATCAAGGCATCGTTCCGTCGGTGCCCCGCCATCACTTGCCGGTAATGACTCACATGCATGTACGGATCCGTCTTGCCGTCGTACAAAGTGAATTTTGGCTGGTGGAATCCGGCAGGGAGTGGGGTGCTCTCAATCTCTGGGGACAACAGCGTGGATGTAAGCCTCGCCAATTCTTTGTCCACCAGTGCTGGAGCTATGCTTCTGGGTGCCGGCATCATCACTTCTTCGCTGCAACGAACTGGGGCACTTAGCCTCTGGAGCGCTGGCACCCTCTGAGCCTCCCGACGGCGCGCTCTCTCCTCCAGCACGTCCCTGAGGTCCCTGGAACGGGAGGAGGCAGAGTATCGCGACGTTGATGACGGGCGCGAGGGGCGATAGGTGCTGTCGCGAGTGGTGGATCTGCTCTCTCGTTGGTCAGAGTCTCCAACCCCATAGTTCCTGGTGATGGAGATTGAATGAGTCCTCCTCTGGTGGCGACTGCTAGAATGAGGGGAGGGGGTGCGCTCACTGAGGTTGCCCTCTCCAGCAACACCCTTCCCCTTCACTTGGCGCTTCAGAAGCTCCATCTCCGCCGCCATCTTACGAATGAGGGCCTCCTGATCCTTGAGTTTGTGCTCCAGGCGCTTCTCACGGGACTCCCCCCGGCGCCGGCGGCCCCCAGGACTCTGTGAGCGATCTGAACTCCTCCCACGCTTGTCGCGCGTTCCCCGCGAAGAGGTTCCCAGGCCCGCCATGGTTGGGACATTAGGGGGGCCTTCTCTCCTTCGCACATATTCCGGAGTGACACCATCGACGACGGACAGCGGAACTTCATCGTTGTTGGCCATGGAAATGGTCGAAGAAGCTCGAAGAACAAGAGTATCAAATTTTTCCCACAGACGGCGCCAATTGTACGGGGGGAAAATATTCTTAACCCTCCGTACGCCTTGAACGTCAAGCTTCCGTCAACGGCGTCGGTCTCTGCAACAAAAACGGTGAGCTGCCCGGCGGTGGTGTGCCGGAAAAACCCTCCGACGCTCAAGTCAGTTCACTGAGGAAGAAGAGAATGAAGAGAGAAGGGTTTTGAGAGTTAGTTCGCCTACCAGTAACGTTCGCCTTCCCTCTCCATATCTAGGCTGGCCACGCAGCTCCGAGATTGTGCGCGCACTACCTCTGCTGTCCTTCCCTGGACAGGTGGCAGTGCTCGCCTCTCACCACCTTACACGTGTAAAGGTTTTGTCCTCCTTCCAGTACATGCAGAACTGCCCAACGGTATTGAGGCGTTCGTGGAGCAGACGTCCTCTCCTTCACACCATTGGCCCAGGTGGCACCCTTAACCGGGGCACCATCACCGGCCTAACCCTTGGGAGACTTGAAATCGCGTAACCGTGCTACGTACCGCCGCCCTGTAACTTGGGACCAGGTGAGAACTTATCCTCCTAGGCCGAGCTATCGCTGACCGGTTCACCGTGATCGGCCGATTGCGAGGCATGCCGACCCCCAATCGTCTTATCTCCGATCTCGGTCACACGCGACCGCCCCACCTTGGCCGGACGGCCGGAGGCACGCCGGACTGGTCGCATCCTCCGCGTAACCCGGTCAACCCCTCTGCCCGGCTGCGATCTCCATTGCGAACTCCGCCCCGCACGAGCGACATCCAGCTCGGCCCCGGGGAGGTCACCGGTCGACCTCGTCGTCCGAGCAAGACTGACTGCTCGGCCGTTTCGACCGTCCATCCTGCTCGGTGCCGCGTAGTCCGTAATGCTGGGCGTTATTTCTTGCTTGGCCGTACTGCCTGATGGAAATCTTCCCTCACACAAACCTTTACCTCAATAATCAAGCAAAGGGGTGAGCTTGAGAAGAAGCCTTCACAAATCCAAGTTCTAATCGGGTAAAAACATTGATCCTCCCTTGTTCTCCTTCCTTGATGCCAAAAACCATGGTAGATTGCGATCAAAGTAAAGGAATTCAAGGATTTGGGGCTAGGGTTTCGGACTTAGGCAAAGAGGAAGGAAGAGGGAAGAAGAAAATATGGAAAATGATCTCAAAAACCCGTTTTTAAAGCTGCTGTCCCGAAAACCCCGCTCGAGCGCTCCTATTTCCGCTCGAGCGGACTTGCTCTCAGCACAGATTCTAAAACTTCAAACAAGTGTAACTCTCACATCCGGACTCCGTTTTAGGTCGTTCTTGTGTCCAAATTGATGCCCCGGAAATAAGCTTTCCAATGGTTCTAACCTCACATCCAAATTCAAAGTGTAGAAAAAGAAAAGGACAAAAGAGTGACGGCTGGTCGCAGACAAATTATTCCAATTAAAGCTTTTGGCCCAATCTTACTTTACCATCATATTACCACCTCAACCAATACTCCAAAATAACATAAGAAAGTTCCAAATACACTAATAAAAATGTCAAAAACAAACCCATGTGCCTCAGAAATACAATTCAACTTGGAGACCCGCTCGAGCGCCCAACCTTCCGCTCGAGCGCCCAACCTTCCGCTCGAGCGCGAAGACCAACAAAAACGTCCGCTCGAGCGTCAACTACTCCGCTCGAGCGGGAAATCACAACTCCCAGAATCTCAGGCCGTCTGCAAAATTTGCTGGAAACCCCGAAATTACGCTCGAGCGCCAACTACTCTGCTCGAGCGGAGGGAAAAATTTTCAGATTGTTGGTAAAGGTCACCAACTCCAGTTTCAAAAGCATAACTCGACGGATAGTTCTTCAATTCCAATAGCAAACACATTAATCCCTAATTAAATAAGGATAACTTTCTATACGCACTTTGGGGTCATTACAGTTAGCATATACATACGCGCGTAAATCAAATCACTCGTCTACTCATGAAAACGAGGCAACAATATAAATATACAAAATATCTCACTCATGAGAACAAACATAACAGTGCCAAGCCTAAGACATTCAAATAAATCTATCCTCACTTTTTTTATACAGTCTTTCTCACCAACACTCAAATAAAACAACAATCCATAGAGTCATGGTGGAGTATAAGGAATTTATCTATGGGTTCCTAATTAATTTTAATTTCATATAACCATGAGGGTGATTACAACCATAAAATAAATCCATATAAAAAAACCTAAACCTGGCATACACAACTAATTAAAATAATTAAAATCAATCAATCATTTAAAAATCCTAAACTTCACCTATACAACTAATCAAAGTAATTAAAATCAATCAATCAATTAAAAACCCTAAACTTTACATACACCACTAATCAAAATAATTAAAATCAATCTATCATCTTTATGTAAATACAAAATCAAATTAATATCAAATAAATAAATAAGGAAAGTGGACTTTGTACTCACAATATTTTTTTGAAGATCAAAGAATTATTTGAAGAACTAATGGAGCCACCAAAACAAAGCCCTAATTTTTTTTTTTTTTTTTCCTTCTTCCCTTTCCTCTTTTCCTCTCGGCTTACATAGCCACCACACACAGCACTTTTGCCTTTTTTTTTTCTTTGATTAATCTCTCTCTCTCTCTCTCTCTCTCTCTCTCTCTCTCTCTCAGAGCACTCTCTTACGGCTGCTCTCTCTTTTTTTCTTTTGTTTTCTTTGCTGATTACCTAATAATCATTCTAACCTAATAATATTATATTATATATATAATAACCTAATTTGCTTTTATATTATATTTTATTATATAAATACAATATATATAAATATTCCATATAAGATCAATATAAATAATTTCTATTTTTATACATACAAATATATATATATATATATTTGAATTAATTATTTATAATTAACTAACACATTAAATTAACTAAATAACACATTAAATTCTTATATAACCACACAATTAATAAAATCAAAAATAAAATATAATAATCATAATCATAATAATAAATAATGATATATGAAAAATTAGGGTCGCTACAATATACACACCTCAAAAGAATCTCGTCCCGAGATTCGATAGGAGAGAGTACTAAGCAAAAAGTTCTAGGTGTATACGCCGAACTTTATCTTCTAACTCCCAAGTAATATCGTTCTCATCCTCGCTCCATTGAACTTTCACCAAGTTCACTTTCTTGCGCCACAATTGCTTTACATCCCGATCTAGAATAGTAACAAGTCACACCACATACGTTAGATCATCACTAATCTCCACCACTTCTGGTGATACTACTTGGGAAGGGTCTTGCACACACTTCCGCAATAAAGATACATGGAACACATTGTGAATTATAGCTAAAGCAGGTGGTAGAGCTAATTTGTAAGCCACATTACCAATGTTCTCAAGTGATCTCATATGGTCCCACAAATCTAGGTGCCAACTTTCCCTTCTTTTCAAACCGCATGATACCCTTCATCGGCGAAACCTTCAAAAACACAAAATCTCTAACATTCAACTCAATCCCCTTACATTTTCTATCAACGTAACTCTTCTGATGACCTTGTGCAGTCTTAATACGTTTCCGAATAATGTTCACCTTCTCTGTGGTCTCTCTCACCAACTCTGGCTCTAACAATGGCGCATCTCCTACCTCCATCCAACAAGCAGGTGATCGACATGGCCTCTCATACAAAGCCTCAAAAGGTGCCATCCCGATACTGGAGTGATAGCTATTATTATAAGCAAACTCCACCAATGGCAAGTGTTCTTCCCAAGTACCACCAAGATCGAGGACACAAGCTCTCAACATATCGTCCAAGATCTGATTTACCCACTTAGTTTGCCATCTGTCTGAGGATGATAAGTCGTGCTCGGGTCTAACCTAGCACCCAAAGCATGTTGAAAGCTCTCCCAAAACTCTACCACAAACAACGGATCACAATTCGAAGCTATAGAAACTGGTGCGCCATGAAGTCGCACCATCTCCCGAATATATAGCCTAGCTAGTTTATCTGCAGTTCGGTGAACACTGATAGGAATAAAATGAGCAGACTTGGTGAGTCGATCCACTATCATCCAAATAGATTCATTGCCTCGCTTAGATCGCGGCAATCCATCCACAAAGTCCATAAAGATATACTCCCATTTCCAAGTAGGAATCTCAAGAGGCTGCAAAAGTCCAAACGGTCGTTGGTATTCTGCTTTAACCTGTTGGCACACATAACATTGAGAAACATACTCTCCTACATCCTTTTTCATACCTTCTCACCAAAACGTCCTTTTCAGGTCATGATACATCTTAGTCCTACCAAGGTAAATGATATATCGGGACCTATGGGCATCATCCATAATCTCTTTCCTCAATTCAACAATGTTAGGTACACACAACCTGCCCCTGAATCGTAATCCCCCATTTGAGTCCACAGACCAATCAGTAGGACAATCATCGATCAAATCCACTACAAGATCATTGAGCTTGCTGATGAGAAACCCATCTAAATTTTGCATCTGACGAACTTTACCCAGTAACATCGGCTGTACGGTCAAACTACCAATGTATGCCCTCCCAGCACTCTTTATTGGTTGAACATCATGCATTGAAATTAACTCCAAGGACTTCCACTCCTGAATCATCAAAGAAGCTATAATCCCATGTTGTCGACTAAGTGCATCTGCGACCACATTTCCTTTTCCTGGGTAGTAAAAGATCTCGAAATCATAACTACTGATGAATTCAACCCATCTCTATTGCCTCATATTCAACTCTTTTTGAGAAAAAAGATATTTGAGGCTCTTGTGATCTATGTACAACTCAGAGCGCTCTCCAAACAAGTATTGTCGCCACACTTTCAACGTAAAAACAACTATTGCCAACTCTAAGTCATGAGTAGTGTATCATCTCTCATGAGGTTTTAACCGTCGAGAAGCATAGGATACAACCTTTTGATGCTGCATCAACACACATCCTAAGCCAGTTCCACTCACATCAGTAAACACTACTAACTTTTCCCCTTGTACTGGTATAGTTAACACCGGAGCTGTAGTTAACCACTGTTTTAATTCCTGGAAAGCTTTCTTACAATCATCTATCCATAAGAACTTCACATTCTTGTTGGTCAACTTGGTCGTGGGTGTAGTAATAGTGGAAAACTTCTCTATAAATCTCCTGTAATAACCGGCTAGTCCTAAAAAACTTCCCATCTCTGTAGGGTTCGTGGGCAGCTTCCATTCTTTGATCGCAACAACTTTTTCAGGATCTACCGCTATCTCCTAATTGGACAAAACATGCCCCAAAAATAGAACTTCTTTCTCCCAAAAGTGACACTTATGGAACTTAGCGTATAACTACTGCTCCCTCAAAGTCTGCAACACGACTTTCAAGTGTTCTCTGTGCTCTTCCTCATTCTTAGAATACACTAGGATATCATCTATGAAGATAATCACAAACTTATCTAAATACAGTTGAAAAATTCTATTCATCAAGTCCATGAAATAGGCAGGAGCATTGGTCAAACCAAAAGGCATTACAGGAAACTCGTACAACCCATACTGAGTTGGAAAAGCAGTAAGCGGTATACTTTCCTCTAACACACCTATCTGATGGTAACCCGTTCTGAGATCAAACTGAGAGAACATGGCTGGCCTCTTCAACTGATCAAATAAGTCATCAATTCTAGGTAGCGGATACTTATTCTTGATAGTCACCTTGTTCAGCTCTCTGTAATCTATGCATATGCGGAGAGTGTCATCTTTCTTGGAGACAAAGATCGCGGGTACTCCCCACGAGGAGTTACTTGAACGAATGAACCCTTTCTGAAGCATCTCTTCTAGCTGCTTCTTTATCTCCACAAGCTCTTTAGGCGCCATTCTGTATGCCGCCTTATAAATTGGTGCAGTTCCCGGCACTAAGTCAATGCGAAATTCTACTACCCACCGAGGAGGAGGTCTAGGTATCTCCTAGAATACATTTTCAAACTCACGCACCACATCTACCTCACTAATATCCTGTTTAGGGATTTCTACCGAGCATAGAAAACTTGTCATCATTGACTCCTCTCCATCACTAGAAGTGTGTGTAAGCCTTGGTTTACTGGGAATATCTATATTTACAGTCTTTCCAGCACAATTTAGAGTCACAAAGTATTTTCGCAGCCAATCCATACCCAAAATAATTGTAAACCCCTCAAACCCTAAAACAATTAGGTCTGCATACCAGACTCTATCCGCAAAATCAATCTCCAAATCTTTACATATCTCATAAAGAGTAACTGCCACTCCTAAAGGGGTCTTAACATGAATAGGTCTAGACAAGAAGGTAGTTAAAATATGTTCTCTTTCTATAAACTGTCTAGATTTAAAAGAATGAGAGGCACTAGTAACAAAAAGTACTCTAATGGGTTCTTGAAAGAGATTAAAAGTACCTTGCACTTTGTCAGTTCCTGGCATCACTGCAAATGCCCTGATTGGAGCTGTCTGACCCTGTCGCACCTGCTGTCTCTGAGGGCAATCCTTGATTACATGCCCCAACTGCTAACACCCAAAACACTTTCTATATCTCGGTTAAGGTGTTATTGGTCTGATAGGCGGGGGCCCCTCTAACTGAGGTACAAGAGGACGATAACCCAACTGTGGCACTTGTTGCCGCTGTCCTTGATAACCTTGTAGGCACGGACCACTCGATCTCTAATAATAGTGCCCCTGGGGCTAGAAATTTCCCTGAGGCAGGAAATTACCCTGAGATCTGAAATTTCCCTGACTACCCTGTTGTTGTGGCCTCTGAAACTGCTGACCCCTATGCTTTTGATCATAGGGTCGATATTTGTTCCCATCCCACTACTAAAAGTGACTCCCTCTAGAAGTCTCTCCGACCTTGGCCTTCCCTTCTTTAAACTGCTTCTCCTTTTCCTCATACTTTAGTGCCAAGTCAAGAACTTTGTCAAACGGTTCAGCATCAAAGGGAATAAGGGACTTAGACAGGTAATGATTCAATCCCTTAATAAACTTCTCATTCTTCTTCTCCTGTGTGTCAACCAAGTAAGGGGCATATCGTGACAACTCATTAGACTTGGTGACATACTCGTTCACTGTTCTACCCTCTTGAGTCAATTTCAAAAATTCATCACTCAGTTGAGACCGAATAGCAGTAGGAACAAACTTCTAGTCAAAACAAGTCTTGAAATCTGCCCAAGTCAAAGTCATCAAATCTAGACCCTCATTCCATGAGTTCCACCAAAATAGGGCTACTCCCTCAAGCTGATGTGTAGCCAACTCCTGTTTTTGAACCTCAGTGAGCTGCATATGACCAAACACCATCTCACATTTCTGAACCCAAGCGTCAACTGCGATGGGTCCTCTATCTCTAGAGAATTTCTGACCTCCCAAAGAACCAAAGTCTTTGTTTCTCTTCGCAAAGGGATCTCCCTGGTGGCCTTGATTATTGTTCTGAACAACCTGAAGTAACTGAGCTATCATCTCCCCCACATTAACCTGCACCGTATTGGTTGCCTCGGTAGCAGCCGCCACTGCCGCTGCGTTAGCAGTTGTTTCTTCCCCTATGCCATTGGGCTCAACGCTTCTCAAATTATACCTTCCAGTCATCACCTTCAAGTTAAACACACAAGAAGAATTCGTTCATAACTACTTAAAATAAACTCAACCACCAAACTAAACCAACTAACCCATGTTTCCACAATCCGAGGATCACCTAAACTCTCACAAGTCTTGGGTAACCTAGAGCTCTGATACCAAACTATCACGCCCCAAAATTCAGACAATTAAATATTAAATTAGAACTAAACCCCAATCAATATTCTATCATCCAAATCCTAGGGGTGAAACAAAAAAAACTAAACGCCAACCAAACCATTCACCATAATTTCATAACTAACCAATACCTCAAACATTAAAATAACAATAAATAGTCAAAATAACTTAAATAATGTACGGTTACAAACCATGTCAAATTATCCCAATACTAAAGTTATAAAAACAAATAATAATAAATACATCAACTAATATCAACCTTAAGCTCAAGAAAACAAAAGAAGTCCAAACGACAAGTCCAACACTATAGTAATTCCACATCACCACCGTAGCCCCAACTAATCCTGCAAAGGAAGCTCGGCTGCGCTCAAACAGAATGCACGCGAGTTGTCAAGAGACAAAACGGGTCAGTATACAGGTATACTGGTATAAGTACAAGATTTAACTCTCACGTGTCCACTAGACACAAACAAAAATACATTTAATTCTTGTTACAGGATAAGACAAGTAGTTCCAACCGCACCGAGACGAATGGGTAGTTTCTCGAGATACGGTGGCATTTAGTTTCTTTTCCATACACAACGAAATATAAATTGAGTATGAAATAAATAAAATAGAAATAAAAATATGGTGAGTCAGCCCTGTAAAAAAATTAGTAAGACCCACCATCCTTCAAAAAAATAAAGTTAGTCCTAATTTCATATTTAATTGTCTAAATTTTGGGGCATGACAATTTTGACAGCTTGCCATGTAATAAATAGAGTGCCACACAAAAAGACTAAAATTGTACCTTATGAGTTATGGCAGGGGCATAAACCAAATCTAAGTTATTTGAGGGTTTGGGATTGTTTAACTTTTGTGAGACTTGCAGATCCTAAACGACCTAAACTGGGTGAACGAGCTACCACCTTTGCTTTTCTTGGGTATGCGTTGCATAGTACAAGTTATAGATTTTTTTATGTGGAAAATAATATTATTTTTGAATCAAGTGATGCTATTTTTCATGAAAATAAATTTCTTTTCAAATCTAGAAATAGTGGGGGTCAAATAATTTCTAAAAATATTTTATCCGTGCCTAGCTCTTCTACTCCATCTCAAGTTTTTCAAGAATAAGAAAATTCTCAGATCCAACCAAGGAGGAGTAAATGAGCTAGAGTTGAAAAAGATTTTGGCCCTAACTATTATCTTTACAATATGGAAGAAATTCATCTTACGGTGCAAGAAGCTTTTATCATCACTTGATGCTATTTTCTGGAGAGAGGTTGTAAATGATGAGATAGATTCACTACTTTCAAATAAAACATGAAAGCTAGTGGATTTACCTCCAAGTTGTAAAACTATTGGGTGTAAATGGGTCCGTTGTAAAAAACTTGAACCGGATGGAACTATAGATAAATATAAAGCGAGGCTTGTCGCTAAAGGTTTTAAGCAACAAGTTGATCTTGATTTCTTTGATATTTTTTCTCCAGTTACTAGAGTTACATCTATTAGACTGTTGATAGCAGTGGCTGCAATTCATGATTTTAAAAGTCATCAAATGGATGTGAAAACAACATTTTTAGATGGAGATCTAGATGAGGAGATTTACATGGACCAACCCGAAGGCTTTGTGGAGCCTGGCCAAGAAAGTAAGGTGTGTAAGCTAACTAAATCCCTTTATGGGTTAAAACAAGCTCCTAAACAGTGGCATGAGAAATTTGATTCTTGCATGCTTGAGAATGGCTATAAGACTAATGAATGTGATAAGTGCATATATTATAAAACTTGTGAGAATGCACATGTGATTATTAGCCTATATGTGGATGATCTACTTATCTTTGCCTCTGATTTGCATATTATAAATGAGACTAAAAATATGCTTAATAGTCACTTTGATATGAAAGATCTTGGTGAAGCCAATTTTATTTTGGGAATTAAAATTATCAAGATTAATGATGGCATTTTTTTTGATCAATCGCATTATATTGAGAAAATTTTAAAGAAATATAACTTTCTAGACTGTAAACATGTTGCTACTTCTTTTGATGCAAACATACATTTATCTGTTGTAACAAATGAAAAAGAAGTGATTAATCAAAAGGAATATGCTAGCATGAATGGTAGTTTGAGATATGCTATTGACTGTACTAGACTTGACATTGCATATGCTGTTGGAGTACTTAGCAGGTTTACTAGCAAACCAAGTCGAGATCATTAGCTAGCCATGGGAAGAATTATGAGATATTTATTTGGTATCAAAAATTATGGTTTGTTTTCTAACAAGTATTCTGCGGTACTTGAGGGATATAGTGATGCCGATTGGAATACTTTGTCAGGTGATTCTCTCTCTACCTCGGGTTTTATTTTTACCTTGGGTGGTGGTGCTATATGTTGGAAGTCTAAAAAACGGACTATAATTGCTAATTCTACAATGGAAGCTGAGCTTATGGCGTTTGCTTCAGCATGTGATGAAGCAAATTGGTTGAGAGATTTGTTACATAAAATCCCTTTTTGGGAAAAACCAATTCCTCTTGTGTTAATTTGTTGTGATAGCACAACTGCTATTGGTAGAGTGAACAACCATTTTTATAATGGTAAATCCAGACCTATTCGAAGGAAATACAGTAATGTGAGATCCTATTTGAGTAATGGCATCATAACTGTGAATTGTGTAAAATCTTGTGACAATCTTGCGGATCCGTTAACCAAGGCCTTGGTGAGAGATAGGATCTGGAATTCATCGAGGGGGATGAGTTTGAAGCCTATAAAATCATAAACCATGTATGAGGATATCCAACCTGGGGACTAGAGATCCTGTAACTAGGTTCAATGGGAATAACGAATCATATAGTGGTTGTAAAAAATGCACTCCTTAATATTTTGTTGTCCATTCCTATGATGTAAGTGCATTTGTTCTGTAATGTTGGAGGGTTGAGTTTTTATACTCTTAATGAAATTATGTAGCTCTTGTTGAGTGGGGTGTGTAAATTACAAGAACATCCTTGACAGATTTCACCTATGTGAGCATGAAAGTGGGGCCGCTTTCTATAAGAACAAGGCTTATTCTCAAATATGCTCATGAAAACTAGGATAAACATAAGGCCGTAATGTGCTGGCTATTAAAATCTCATGTCAACACCTGGATTATTATGTGTGAGCAGTAATACTTTATTTCCCCTAAGTAGTCATAGTTCAAGTCCGAGACCACTACTGACTCTGGAGTAGAGGTTCCTGTTTCACTAATGAAGGTTCAATGCAAAGCACACTTTCATGATGCATACTACTCTATCCTTGTTTGGTAATCTCTCTTGTCCTTGTTGATATTAAAATGAGTGGGGGATTGTTGGACTATTTTAATATCTTTTATTTATTTATATATTTTGTTCATGAATCTTCTTTTGTCTTGTTCATCAATCTCATCTTGTTCATGAATGAAGATTCATTGTTTTGGTGACCTTTTGTCTTGTTCATGAAAGATCATGAACTTGGTGGTGAGTTAATATTTGGAGACTCTCCATTTTCTCTACTTTAATGGTCATTATTATTTTTTGGTGTAAATTGTAAGGTCTTAGTGGCCTATAAATAGTTTCTCTTATCTACTCTTTTCTATACCAACTATTGTTTATACTTGAAAGATTACTAGCAAAGAAAGATGTTTTTCTTGGTGGAGTTTTGGGTTCACCATCTTGTGTAGAGTTGGCCTGAACCATATGGCAAGTGGTGGGGTTGTGGTATCCTGGATGGGACAAGTCATAGTTTTGTGACTGCTGCATCGGTATTTGAGTTCTTCCTACCGCAGTGGGCTTGATCTCCTTAAAGAAAACAAGATATCTGTGCCTTAAGCTGATCTATTTGTATCTCAATTTCTTTGCATCATTTGTCAATAAAATATAATTTTTTCTAGTATTTTCACCAATAGAATCTACTGACTGATAATAATTTTATCCAAACTCCACTGTCAAGTAATTCCCCCTAAATTATACTACCAAAATCTCACTTAAAATTAAAAAAAAAAAAATACAAATTCTATAATTTTGATATAATTACATTAAATTCCCTTAGAAATTTAATTGTAGGCTCTGTTTGATTAGAAAGAAATTTTGGTAGAAAGTGAAAGTAAAAGAAAATGAAGTGAAAGAAAAGAAATAGAAAATAAAATATATTTCCTTGCAAGCATTTGATTAAGATGAAAATTTTGTAAGTAAAAGATAGAAAAATTTAAAAGTTTAGTTATAGATAACTCACACATTTAATTTTTCTTGTGTTTTCTTTCGTTCTTCTTCTTCTTCTTCTTCTTCTTCTTTTTTTTTTTTTTTTTTTTTTTTTTTTTTTGGTGCAAGAAATAAAAAATTAGTTACAATACTAATATGGGTATACAAGAAAATTGCTTTATTATATTTTCCACCACTTTCAAACTAAACAAATTCATAGAAATTAAATTTTTTCTCTTTCTTTTACTTTCTATCTATTTCATTCTAAACAAATTGAGCCTTAGGTTTCTTTTCATCAAGAATTTATTAGTTATATGAAAGAAAAAAATGATATTAACATATTGTTCACACTGAAATGTAAATTTTTTTAATATTTATTTTTATGTTTTTATATCATTTACATTTGTTTCAATTCCTTTAGCCTTATTAAAAATAAAAAGTCGATATAATTATGTTAAAATATCAGGACCTATTGTATTTTTTTTTTTTCAAACCTTAAAGAGCTAAGTGTAATTTGGATGAAGGGTTGCTGCTGTGACATTTATATAGCCATCACTGTTGTTCGGGTGATGGGGGCTCACTTCGGGTCTCACTTTAATGATCTAAAATGTTTAGAATTTTTCGAGTAGAACATCTTTGTAAAAACTCAAGTTAATCGGATATCAACAATATTATGATTTAATCAATTTTGTATCAATAAAAATAAACAATAAGTATAATTTTGACTATAAAATTGAATACCAAGGCCTTGTTTGGGAAATTAGCTATTTTAGTAGGCTATTTTAATTTTTAATAATTTTAGTAGGCTAAAAGTTTTGTGTTTAAAAAAATGATTGATTTTTTTATAGTTGGATGAAATGCTTATGAGAAAAAAAGTAAATGATTATGGATTTGATGTGACATTTTGTTTTATGGACTATTTTAGCCTATTTTATCTTTTTGTAAATTTTAATTTAAAAAGCTAAATTTTAGCCTTTACCAAATAAGGCTAAAATTAATTTGGTCACAGCGCTATTACTATCTGATAAATTTAATTTTTTATATTAATATTTTATTAAAAAAATCCTATAATATTAAACGATTCAAATCGAATATCCGACGTGCGCCCATCACCCAAATTCATTGGTTATTTACCCTAGGTTTCTTTTTGTCCTTGTGTTCAAAATGAAAACAACAATGATAGCTAATTTGAAAAATCATGACTCAAATAACTGAAAACGCTTAAAATAATATCATTTTAAATATAAAACGATATCGTTTTGACACATTTAATGTCACAAAAATTCACGTGACCGAACATTTTCAAATGAAAATGAGTTGGACACCGGACCAGCAAATTTGAACGACATTTGGGGTCATCTACCCTATATAAATAGGCGTAGTGTTGCGGGAGGCGGGCGTGTTTGGTCGACTGAGAGAGGAAGGGAGTTTACTCTGGTTTTGCAGAAATGGCAGACGAAGACTACGACATGGACGGAGGGTTCGTACTTCCTTAACTTTCTCTCTTGCATTAATCATCCCCTTTTATCTCGCTCTAGCTTTGATGTTTGTATGGATTCATATCTTCCTCCACTTCAGCTTTCATTCTTTATGTTTTTTGAATTTATTATTTATCTTTCCTTCTGTTCTGGCAACCAATTGCTTCTTCAATTGGTAATACGTCATGATTATTGTGGGTTTGGAAGTTAGGGTTTAGTTTTTTTTTTTTGTCCTTTGAGTTCAATTGAAAGCAATTTGATCATAATTTAACTGCGCCTCATTGGCTTCGTCTTGTACTATTGATTTCCTGTGTATTTATTTATGAAATAAAAAATGTTGAACAGTAGGGAGAGAACTGCCATAGTTTATACCGCGAGGTTGGTCCATGAAATTCTGACTACTGTGTTTTCCCAACAAAACATAATATTGGGCCTGTTATACTAGGGTTTACTTTGAGTGGAACAACACTACTGCAGACCTCAATTCTTGAGCGATTCCGGTCAAAATTTTGGATTTTAGGCAAAACATGTGAATTCATGAAAATTTAAATAAGTTCACATTTAGGTTATTGTACTTGAAAGAAGTACCCCTTTAGATGAGTCATGATTCATGGGGCATGGGGTGCCTGCTCTGCGATTTGTTGAACTTGAAAATGATGCAGCATCATTTTCCATTACAAAGCCACTATGATGCACATTACTGTCCATTACAAAGCTACTGTGTGATCTTTTATTTATTCTACTTTTATGATTTAGTTAAAACAACGTAGTGCCTTGATTTAAAAATACACTTCTCTAAGACCGAAAGAATGTAGTTTTGGAGTGGATGTAAAAAAAAGTTTTAAAAAAATAAATAAATATCAAATTTATCACTGTGGCGGTATTTGATAAATCTGAAAATTGAAAATTAAATACTGAAAACTGAATGTTGAATTTTTTAAGTTGAAAAGCTGTTTGATAAAAATTTAAGTGCTAAATTAAAAAAAAAAAAAATTGTTTGATATGTATAAGATCAAATTTGAAATATATTATTTTCAAATTGTATCTTTCAATTTTTATATTGTGATATGGTGAGTTGTTAGTGATGGAGGAAGTAGCGGGGCATTAGCTATGGTGCTGATGGCAATAGTGGTGGGGATAGAGAGATAGTGGTAATCTTGAGAGAAAAGTAGTACTTATTATCAATAATTTTCTTTTAGTAATTTTGCTACTAAAATTACTGAAATGACTAGAGTAGTGTTTAAGTGATACTTTATTACACTTGGTTCAATTTTTATTTTATTTTATTTTATTTTTTTGTTGGTATTATAGTTTTAGATTTTATTCGGTGTTTTTTTAAGGGATATGTGGTCAAAATACCCTCATTACTAACTTATATTAGGAAAAGGACACAATAATTAATTTATTGGGAAAAGTCATTGGTTTAATTTTTTGTAGATGTAAAGGAAAAAAAAATATAATGCATTAAATTAAAGGACAACTTTGTCCTTCATTTAAAAACCAATGTCACTATTGTAACTATCTCTGTGTCTCATTCTTCTACTCTGTGTCTTATTCTTCTACAGCTCTCTCTCTCTCTCTCTCACTCTCTCACTCTCTCAAATCTTCATCATCTTTGCCATCTTTTCTCACTTCCACCATTTCCATCATCGGTCCGTGTTGCTCATCGTCACCTCCATCCGTTGCTATCTCATATCTACCTTCGACAACTACCATCTTCATTGTCCACCGGCGCCGCTCATCATCTCCACAATTAGTCGCGGTCTCAAATCTATCACCAGTGACCACCGTCTTCAACCTCCGCTATCTCAGATCTGTTACCGACGAACTCAGATCTGAGACTAACAACTTCATATATGAGATAACATTTTCAGATTTGTTAGAAAAAGGCTACTGAAGTTGTCCATTTAGTCTTTCTATAGAATGACTATTGGACTAGCGATGTTGTATGGGATGGAATGTTGGGCTACTGAGAAACAATTGTAGATAAGATGAGTATTGCTGAGATGAAGATGCTAAGGTGGATATGTGGTAAGTCTAGAAAAGATAGAGTTAGGAATGAGTTTATTTGAGAATGGGTAGTAGTATCGATAGAAGATAAGTTGAGAAAGAATAGATTGAGATGGTTTGGTCATATATACAACGGAGACCAACAAAGGCAATAGTGAAGAGATGCGATACAGTGATGGTAGATGGTAGTGTTAGGGGAAGGGGTAGACCTAGATTGACGTGGACTAGTGTAGTAAATAGAGATATGAATTTCCTTAATCTGACTAACAAAATGGCCTTGGATAGAGCCGAGTGGAGAAGAATGATTCATGCAGCCGACCCCATTTAATGGGAATTAAGGCTTGGTTTGGTTTGGTTAGGTTAGGTTAGGTTAATATTGTTTATTCAATATTTTGATAAATGTTTTGTTTAATATTTCTACTAGCAATGGTAAAATCATAGTTTGGTGATTGGTGATTGGTGATGGCGATAATAATGGTGAAAATTTATTGTTTAAATGTTCAATTCATACAATAAAATTTTATTGTCATTGTCATTGTCATTATCATTGTCGTTGATATTGTAAAATTTTACTATCTAGGAAATAGTGAATTTTGAATAAATTTTTTGTTAGTTACTAAGTGGTGGTGATAGTGTGGCGGTAGTAGTGGTGGTGGTGGTGGTGGTTGTTGAAAAATAGCCCTCGGAGATTCACGTTAGAAAATGTTCATTAGAAAAATAGTGGTCGGTCATCAACAGTTGGAAAGGAATTGTTGGCGACCGCCAGAGACAATTGTCGACCGCTAGAGACAATCGCCGACCGCTGGTAGCTTGTGGCCAATGGGTAGTGGCAGAGGTGGTGGTAATTTGAGATTGTAGGGAATGAGACTAGTAAAACTTTGGGTATTTTTATATTTTAATTATATTATGATATTTGTCCTTAATGAATGAAAACATTTTAGCTTGTCCTTTTTGTAGGAAAAGTTGAGATTGAGGGATCTTTCACCAGAAATCTCTTTTTTTAAAGGGGCATTTAAACAAAAGTTTTAATTTATCAACTTATACTCCTCCTAACTAAGATTTTTTTGGACCTTTAAGTCCCATTAAATTTTTAATAGTCGGAATTGCCTTTCAAATAATGATTGTTCATCATTTATGGTTATCTATAAAGGAACATGATGATTTGACATTTATTTTGATTTTCAAAATTTTAAAACATCAACTTTTAAATTGAAAAAAAAAAAAAAAATTATGTGCAAAAAAAAAAAAAAAAAAAAAAACTAATCACTTTGCTTGTTTTTGGTTTTCCAAAAACACTTTTTTAGAAAATTTTACTTTCTTGTTTTCCGTGTTTTTTTTTTTTGGTTTTTACTGAATTTTTTTAATATTTTAAGCAATTTTTAAAATTTTTAGACACACTTAACATAAATACACATCAAAAGTATTATTTTTGTGAAAAAAATCTTTAAAAATTCACTAAATACTAAAAATACAAAAAAAAAAAAAAAAAAAACGAGAATTCAGTATATTTTTCATATTTTTATGTCTTTATTAATTTTTTAAAATATTTTTTCACAATTTTTTTACTTTTGAGATGCATCTAAGTAAGATGCATTTAAAAAAATAAGAACAATACTTAAAATTTTAAAAATATTCACTAAAAACAAAAAAATATGAAAAACAAAAAATTTAGTTTTCAAAAAACTTGATCCAAAAAACTCAAGCCAAACACATTATTTTTTTTTTTGAAAAAAATGAAAAAACTAAATTATTTTTTTGTACAAAACTGAAAATTTTGTGTATATAAAGGAGCATGATGATGGAACATTGATGTACAAAACTGAAAAAAGATTTTAAAAATGAAAAAGCTGATAATGTTCTCAATTTTAGAACTGGAAAAAACTGATAATGTTCTTGGTTTTCTTAGATAGTTGAATCAAATAAATAAGTAAAATGGACAAAAAAGTTTAATCTCATACTCTGTTTTTTTTATTAGTTAGTGAAACAATTATCTGAAATATTATATAAAATTGATAATGTTATTAGTTTTAAAAGTTAGGAAAAACTGATAATATTCTCAGTTTTACTAAGTAGGACTTATTGGTTTGAAAAATCTTAGATAGGATCTGAGCTACCATAACATTTGTAAATATGATTTTTAGATAATTAACTCTTTTTTAAATTGTAAACTAAATAAAACCGTATTTGATCTATTTGAATTCTTTTAATTGAATGATTTCTTTTATACTTAAATATGTAAACAAATTTTAGTAATTATATATGCGAAGCAAACTTTGTGTGGGTGGTGCATAATTACCATTTTACCGATAAACTTTTTTTGCATGTGAATATAAATAGACAACCTCATTTTTAAGAGTTCTCTTGGGTCTCAAAAAATTCAGGGCTGGCCCTGGCCTGGAAGTAACAAATCTGTAAATGATGGACTGGACTTTGATGTTATGTTTACTTTCTAGTGCTTATTGACATTAAAAGGATGTTGCCCCAAAACACCAAATCCACCACAATTAGATCAATATTTTTATATTTTATTTTCCAATGATGAAGGAAGTAGCTTCTTATGTGTTTTTCTATGATGACATCCTAAAGAAACAGGTGTTCTATGCTTGTCTTGTTCTTCAAAGATATTATTGTGTACTTATTTCATAGGGACATGTGTTTGTGTCAATTAATGAATCGTTTTCAGGTCTAAACCATCTAAATGTTTTTATTAGGTCGTGGAATGACATGGAATAATACATATCCCATGTTAAATTAGTTGTGAGTTTGTAGCCTATGCCATTATACATGTGTTAAGTACTAATACTCATATAGTTGCCACACAGCATTCCCTAAAGCAGCCCTATTAATTGATGTTATCTGTATCTGTGTTGGAATGTGCATCAATAGTTTTGAAATATCTTATTTTAATGATTGAGCTTTGTATATCAATCTTTTGGTTTTCTTATTGTTCTATGTTGATGAAATTTTTTGTTTGTGCAGGTACGAAGATGAACCATTAGAGCCTGAGCCCGATGTGAGAAGTCTTTACTTTGATATGCCTTTAATGTATTAGTGGACATTATTACTGGTATGTGACTGAATATTTGTGGTCTTATTGACAGGAAGGGGTAGAACTAGAAGAGGAAGCAGATAATAACAATCACGATGACATTACTGACCCCCTTTTAGCTGAAACTAATGAAAAACAAGAAGAGGAACCAGGAGAACGACCTCGGAAGACATCAAAATATATGACGAAATACGAGCGTGCAAGAATTTTGGGTACTCGTGCCCTGCAAATCAGGTATATCTTTGAAAATTGTGGGTTTAGAATATTGTTAGATCAAAACAAGTTGGGTGGATGACATATTAACTTTCGACTTTGTGTGAGCAGTATGAATGCACCTGTGATGGTTGAGTTGGAAGGTGAAACTGATCCACTTGAGGTGAGCTTCTTTAAGATCTTTGGTAAAAGACTATAACTGCTTTTTTTTTTTGTTTTCCACTTGCTTTTACACCTTTGTTATACTTGTATTTAGTTCACAACTTCTTTTTGTTATTAAATGCCAATGCCATGCTACTGAACTTGACTCAATTTGTGTAAGCCTTATCTGGACTTCATGGTTGATTATCAATTATTTTACTTTTTACAGTTATGCCTACGTGTTGACAATGATATCTTGTCACTAACTCCATTGTTCCGGCTTTGTTCTTTCTCCTTCAACTTAAATTACATTGTTTATTCTCACTCCTGCATTCCTTGATGGCCTACCTCATCAATCTGTTTCAATTCTTACTTTATTATTGATTCCCCCTTGAATAGACTCTTATGCTCTATTTGGTTCACTGGAATGAGTTAGAATGGAATGGAATGATCATTCCTTAGGCTCTCATATGAAATGACCATTATCTTCAAATTTAAATGATGATTCCATTTGTAATACATTTTGTATTTATTTGTTTAGTCAACCATACTTAGAAATAAATATTTTGATGGAATGATCATTACATTCCATTTCATTCCAGTGAACCAAATACTACCTTAAAGCTTAGGTTACTACAAAGGTGGCAATGCTAACCCGTACCCACGAACCCCGTCCAAACTCATCCAATTTGTTAATTGGGTTGTAATTGGGTAGCTCAAATGAACCCGCATTGTATATGGGTGTTTGTTGTGTTGGTCATGGTTGGAACAAAAAATTTACACGAACCCATGGAACTGGTTTAGAAACTCAGACTTTGTTGGCTATGTATTTTTTCTCCTGTGCTCCATGACCAAAAACATAGTGCTTCTTGGCAACCCTTGTTTAAGAGCTGAATCAATCATTTCCTCTCTATTCATTTTAATTTTTCCCCCATTTAACACAACACCTGGAGATTTCTTTATCTGATTTATTTATTTATTTATTATTATATGACATTCACTGTTTTTTCCCCCCTCTTTGATATTAAAAAGCTAAAAGATAAATCCTTTTGTGTTTGAATGTGAAATTATTTTGATCTTAGATATAAGATATAATTTTCATTTTTTTATTTTTTATCATTTTAGTTATTTTACTTAAAAAATGTAATACATATGTATTTACTTATATACATGTAATGATGTAACATTATGCAAAAACAGGTATGTACATATACATACGATATAACTTATTTTACATATATAATTCCATATTACATTAACCCAAATCATAATAATGTCTTCTTCTTCTTCTTCTTTTTTCTTTTTTTTTTTTTTGTTTTTTTCTTTTTTCTTCCAAATATATGACTATTCATCTATGAAGCACGGGTACGAGTACGAATACTCGTATTGGTACGATACGGGTACGTTGATACGGTAAAATTAAAAAAAAAAATAGGGTACAGGTACGGTTTGGTATGCTTGCAAAAAAATATTTATTTTTAATTTGGAGTAATGCAAAAATTAATTAAATGGTTTAATTTTTTAAGGTCTAACCTATAATTAAGATTTAATGCTAAAGGTAAAGGTATAAATCAAAATTAAATGTCAATATATTAAATAACTTACAAATCATAGTTTAATTTTAAAATCATGTTAAGCATAAAATAAAAAATAAAAAAGAAGTCTAGTGAAAGAGTTTTTTCTCTGTAGTAGAAGAAAATATTGTTTCAACTGAGGTACGGTACGGTACGGCTTGGGTATATATTAGGTACGTTTGGTTACGCCAAAAATTAAGAAGAAAAAACTTGAGTACGTGTTTCGTGTACCCGGTACGTATATAGAAGTACCATACGAGGTACCATACGCCAGTAAGTACCTGGTACTGGTACAACGTGTTTTTCAAAGTACCCATGCTTCATAGCTATTCATATATATATATATAGGGATAATTACATTTTACCCCTTATGGTTTCACGCGTTTTCACATTACCTCCTTGACGTTGATAAATATACTCATAAACTCCCTGTGGTTTTGACTGAATTGCAAAAGTGACAGGACGTGACGAAATTATTGAAAAGACTAGGATACCCTTATTTTTTTTTTTTCAATTTTCTTATGAATGCCATTTTACTTCCATTTTTCTCATAGTTGAACTCTCTCTCTCTCTATATATATGTATATATGTTATATATATATGAAATGCATCCAACCCACAAACCCTTCCCCCTCTCCCCCTCCCCCCCCCCCCCCCCCGGCGGCTGCGGCCGGCGTGTATATATATATAATGCCTCCAAACAACAGCCACAACATACCATATAATTGTATACTGACTCAGTTTTTTCCCCCCTTTTGTTCTCTTTTGGAGTGGTTATTAAATTATCATCACTGCCATAAAAAAATTTCCACCACAGATGGAAGGTAAAGCAGAAGGAAAATCACCAATTGTGAATGAGATAATGAGAAGACATATAAACACGTCATTTAGTCTTTCCGTCAACATAGTGTTAATAGGACTGAATGGTACTTTAATGGGAAAAGTAGGACTTACTAGGATTGTTCCCTATTTTCAATCCTGCAACATGTAAAAACACTCCCTAATCCCACAAACATTTCTCTCAACCAACTTAACCCAAAAACCAATGATAGGAAACCAAAGACAAAATACATTAATGCAACTTCTCAGAATCATCTAAGATCACTGAATTTCAGAATTCCATTACATGAAATCGTACTTGCTTCCTCAAATATCTATTGGGATATGTAGCAAATTATCCCAAACCAACTCCGATACTAAACAAGATGGAGTTATTGACCAATTTGATCTTGCTGGGATAAATTTTCAAGAAGACATAGCATATGTGCTCAACCTCATATGTTTAATCAATGATTGAATAAAAATAGCAAATTGATCTCAAGATAAATGGAGAAAAAAAAAAAAAAACGAATAAAAAAGACAGCATATTTTTAGAGAAAAACAAATGCTTCTATGAATGACCCAACCATATTCCATCAAACTAATAATACAAATATGTATATATATTGTGTTCATGAAATAACTAATAAAACAACTGAGATAAGCAAGTGCTTATGCCTGAAGAAAATGGTGAAAGAGCTGATACAGTTCTCAATCCAAGAAATAAGAATGTAACCAAAAAAAAAAAAAAATTCCCACTAAAAAGCCCATAAAATTAAAGAAAACAAAAAAAACCAAAATTTTTCACACTACTCTTCTGAAAAGAACCTTTTTACTTTTCTTCCTTGAAACTTGAGAAGAGGGCCGTGCAACTTTTCCATCTGTAACCTCAAATTCAAGCTTTTCTCTAACAGAACTAATATTTTGTCCTTCTGTCCCACTACAGGCTTCCTTAGTGTCATCTAAATTATGGTTACCACTATTATCAACTTCTAACTTCTTTCCATGAAGCTTTCTTCTCTTTCTAGCTTCTGCAGTACCAACAACTTAAGTTTTCATCAAAAAATTTCTCTCCCTAGCAAAACCTCCATTGTCAGCTTCCATGCTTCCTAAGCTTCCTTCAAGACCATCTTCATCCCTTTCACTGCCGAGCTTGGCACTGGTCAATTCTAATTCAGCACGCTCTATCCAAAGGCAGTTTACAATCAATTAAATTATTTCTTAAGGTCATATTAGAGAAAGCTAAAAAATCCTTTAAATAAAGATTGAATATTACCATCCTTTCACCACTCCAAATGAGTGACGACATAACAGTATCTGTTCTTCTGTTTGGTGTTTGAGAAACTTAGGGAGAACCACATCTCTGTGAAGCCTCTGCCAGTGCTAATGCTAGCTCATGAGCAACATCATCATCGTTAGCATCGACCTTTAGTTTCAAGCCTCCCCTAGTGTATATATATATATAAGAAAGTGGAAGGGTAAATTGGTCACTCAAAACTTCAATTTTTGTGCCAAATCCCTTAATTTCAGTGTAGACAAGCTTCTCTGGCGCGTCTGCCCCACGCATTGTTAAGTCTACCAGATTCCATCACTTTTGCACTTCAGTGAAAACCATGGGAGGTTTATGAGTACATTTATCAACATCAGGGAGGTAATGTGAAAACGTGTGAAACCACAGGGGGTAAAATGTAATTATCCCATATATATAATATTTTTAAAAATATTTTGTGAAGAAAAAAATATATCTAGTGAAATCAAAGTTCAAAAAACTGAACGGGTTGTCCGGGTTGACTAGTCCAACCTGTATCCAATTAAACCCAACCCAACTAAACCCATTTATTAAATGGGCGGGTTTGGGTTGAATTGTTTACTAGCCTAACCCTTTATTACCCACCCAAATCTGCACATACCCGCCTGTTTGACACCTTTAGGTTGCTACCTACCTCTATGGAAGAGGTGTATTTTGTACTGCCCGGAGGTTGTGTAGATTGGAACCCAGAGCGATAAGAACAAATGCCCTACCCAAAGCTATATTGTATGAGATTTGGAAAAAGAAATGAGTGAATATTGACGGCATTTGTTGAATAGAGAGAAAATGGACGACGAGTGACTTTGATCTCACATGGTTGTCATTTCCACTCGGATAGAGGGCACCACAAACAAGGAATGATGTTAGTGCTTTAAGTTGAGTGGCTTGACCCTTGCATAAGAGAAAAAAAATTACCCACCTATCTTCCTATGATTTTTTTATTAAAAATTGCTTAGTCATTGAGTCTTGACTTCCCCACATCTTGTCCATTTTCTTTCTTGATGCTCATGTCCGGGAAGGTTAAAAATAACATTAACAAATCTTTGGTTTGAATATGCCAAAGTTAGGACTTAGTTGTACATCAGTGTTTTTTTTTTTAATTGTCAAACGGGTGTTTTGTGTTTTTTTTTTAACAAATAAATATAGTTGAGATACACCATCAACTTAGGTAAGCGACCAACATTTCAATTTCGTTGTTATGCCATTGTTGCCAGAATTGGTTAAGCAGACCCACTATGGCTTCTAAAACTCCATAATAGAAATGTGATTTGTAGGTCAGCTGCTCACCCTATAACTCTAAGAAGTATAATAACTAGAAAACCGCCAAGCCATATGAACTTTATAGGGAAAGGGGGTGAGGACAACCCTCAGGAGACATGGCCCACAACATCAGTGTTAGCCCTTGGCTTAAAGTCGAGGGGTCCTCGTCCTCATCTGGGTTAGTCAAGGGCTCCAAACCTTTCTCAATGCTCAAGGCGGATGGAGGAGTCAAATAGAGACATTGATGAGCAGCATAACTGTTCCAATCCTTGACTTGATATTTCCTGTGATAGGTGAACTGGAGTAAAACAAATGAAGAAAGAGTTTTAGAAACAAAGAGAGATAATTATCGATGGCTTTCATGATTTTTGTATAAGGTGTACTTTGGAAAATTTAGTTTTGTACTTGTTTACAATTTAAGATTAAAGAAGATTCTAGAAGAGGGCGTCCCCGCGGATAAAAAAGCAAGCATCGTATTTTGTGTCTATTGGAAAACTTTTTTTCTAGGAATACCCAACTTGATGCCAAATGTCTCATTTACTGCAACTAATTCAAGTGATTCAATTAGTAGGAAAGTCATCTCACTGAACGTTTGACTATATACAATCTCATGAACATTACAACCAATCCATGGAGTCTTCTATGCATTTGGGATAGATCCATGGGGTTGGACTCCGTGTCCAATGGAATAATTAGTCCAATATTTGGTTAGAAAAGTAAAGGTCAGACTAATAGTTTAGTGGGAACTAATAGTTCCCTATGTGGGATAACTTAATCCCATGGGGTGTGGGATAGAAATGGACAGATTGAGCCAACCTTCAGATTAGTTAAATCACGAAATTGACCTTCAAATATATAACATTTCTTTCTTTCATTTTTTAAAAATATTTTTTTAGACATGTTGGATTGTTGTAAACATGTATAAATTAATCTCGTGATATATAATAGTCTTTTATTTTTTTATCTTTTTTTTCTTGTATTAGCAAAATAATAAAACGAAATATACTTTTAATGCTCGAAAGAAAAACATTATAGGGCATCTCTTTTCTTCATTTTAATTTTAAATTCTTCTAAATATGTTCGATTTTATTTTTTAAATGTGTAAATTAATCTTAAGATGTATAACCATAGTGTTCAAATTGGGATTCGAATCGTAAATCGAAATAGCCTCGTATTGAATCGTGAATCAAATCGAATCGTGAATCATAAAGATTCGATCACTTTTTCTAAATTACTTGGAAAAATATATCTACACACTTGGATGTTAAATATATCTTATGAATATGAAATATTAGACTTAATGAAAATATTGTTTTGAATGATGATTATGTAGTTTAATAGGTAAGAAGTTAATAAAGGTTCCTATGTAAGATCATCATCTTACCATTTTTTCTTAGATATTTCTTATCAACAATTCTTGATAAAGACAATAAACAAAGACAAATTGTCAATTTACAAAGTAACAATAATTTAACAATGATATTAATATTTGGACAATAAGCATACATACTTTTCCAAGTAACAATGACCAAATAATAAGAAAGCATTATTTAGGATCTTTTTATTTTAAAGTGTAAAACATTTTAAAATATATAACTGACCTTATCCATGTAATATCCAACTATATTTAATTTAATAAAATAGCAATAGATAATTCATAGTGTAAGTTACTTTAATTTTAAACATTTTTAGAAGATGTATTTTGATTATTTAAAGGAAAAAAAATAAGAATAAAGGTTAAGAACATGTTGGGTGTCTGACTGAATCTAATTGGATTCTATTAAAAACTCCATGATCAGTAAAATAATAATAAATCATGTACATATATTGGTTATTTTGGTACTAACCGCTATTAAAAGTTGTATTGTGTCATTTTTAATAAAAAAGATAGAGAGAGAAAAAGTAAAAAAATATGTTAAAGACTCGATAGTTCCAAGAATTGCATGAATCGTAAAAAGTGAATCGTGCGATTCACTAGAGATTCACTTTCAAAATAAGATTCACCCATAGATTCATATTGATTTGCAAAAATTGCGAATCGAATCGCGAATCGTGAGATTTTGATAACAGAGTGTATAACAGTCTTCTCTCTTATTATTATTTTTTTCTTTTCTTTTTTGTATTAGCAAAATTATAAATGGAAATATACATTTAATGTTATATTTAAGTAAAATTAAAAGTGGTCTTAGTAAAATAAAATAAAATATGTTTCAAATTTAGCATTGTCATTGCAAACTCAAAACGACGAAATGGTCTTTTGAGAAGTTATCCTTTTTCATAATTTTCTAATCAAACGTGAGATTCACTAAAATAGTCAATTTCGAAACATCTAATACCATGACAAAACAAACATGGAATACACATTATTTTCAGCCAAATAGTCCATGGACTATTTATCTCAGGATTAACAATCTGTTGCATTGCAATCCCCTCTTATCCAGTCTGTCTAAACAAACATGGCCTTACATTTACAGTTTGTATTTATCCCTAAATGCACAAGGTAGAAGTGAGCTTCCTTTAGAGTTAGGAAAGGATCTTAGCCATTGATGACCGGCTTTCGTAAAAGCACCTTTGGGCAATAGTTTCTCGATCAACTAACTCACTTAAAGAAGTAAAGCCACTATTATCTATGATATTGTTTGAGTATTTTTTCCAAATATTTCGTAGTGCGTTCCATCTACATACTGATGCTTGTGTGGCTTTCATAGAGAAGACGCCCTTGTTGTAAGTTGAAACCCAAGGCTTTGGACCTCACAAGGATTAAGAACTTAAGGACTTTATTTTTTGTTCCAAGAGATGGTGTTGAACAATATAATGATGGGGTCAGTTGTTTATTTGTGAGTCATATAGTCATATTCTTAAGGGACTTTATTTATTTATTTATTTTTTTCAACCACAAACCAAGTTTATTTCATTTTATTCTTATTTTTTGTATCCAATATCATTGTTTTTCATGTTTGCCTTTTTAGGCTTCTTTGATTGGAGTGAATTTAGTTTGATCCAAATACCTGGATTAATCAATGTTGTTTCTTCACTGTCAGAAGATTGTAATAATATATTTTGAATTAAGTGACTATTCAATTTAGAAGAGGGGTTTTACTTTTTAACTTTTTTTATTGTGTTGTTTCTCTCCTTTTCTCCTTTAATCTCTTGCCTTTTCTGCTTTCTTTCTCTTTTTCTTTATTTTTATTTTTTATTTTTGTCTTGTGTTCCAAGTGTATTCTATTTGTTTACTTCTGATCCATATTCATGTTCATCTTTTCTTTTATTTTTATGCAATTAAATATGAATTTTCTTTCTGGGGAAAAAAAAGGCACTCTTAAGTCATAAAACAACTCTTGTTATGACAAACTTTTTATTCTGAATCCTCTTTTCCCAATTGTACTACCCCTAAACTATTCAACTGCAAATCCTGCGTCTTTCAAACACATATCGAGTCCTGAAGGTCTTCCAAAATATGAGCAATTTAATCAAGAACTTGCCTTCTATTTTCATTGTTTAACTCTTTGATGGCACCAAAAAAATCAGTGAGTGCATAATTACTTCTAATTCAAAATGTTTGATTGTTTAAGGACTCAAAAGACTGGAAATCCTTGTGTCAGCTTTGTTCTTTCTCATAATGTTGTATGTACCCCCTCTTGCTCACCTTTATTTAAAAAAAAAAGAAAAAAAGAAAAAGAAAAAGAAAAAAGCAGTTTACCGGTTAGATATTCATCAGTCAATTGTCGCAAAGCAATCCACTCAAGTAAATTGTGCTCTAGTTTTGTCTATTTTCTCTTCTAGCTTGTTTATTTTATTTTGTTGGTGCGTTCTTATATTTGTCTTAGATTGCAATGAAGGAGCTCCGTCAGCGGAAGATACCTTTCACCATCCGCCGCTACCTGCCAGATGGAAGGTAGAGTTCTCTGCATATTTAGCGTTCATGCAGTCTTCTTAAATTGACAATAATATGATCACTAGAATTATATTGTTTCAAACATTTTGAATCCCTTTTTTTTTAAATTTTTTTATTTATGTTTTTTTCCTTCTAAATAATAATCTATCAATTATGTGGTCCTTTCCAGTTACGAAGATTGGGGAGTTGATGAATTGATTGTTGAGGACTCGTGGAAGAGGCAAGTGGGAGGTGATTAGTGCATGGATGCTCCTTTGTTGAGATGGGGATTTGAAAGTTTGTATTTGTAATGGCTTGTTGAACGTTATGCTGCAACTCTATAACCTTTATTGCTGTAATGAATCTTGTTAACATTATCCCCTTGGACAAAGCAGTCTTGCTTCTAACGGGGGCATTAGTGTTGATTAGTTGCTCTTTGTGTGTATTGATCAATTGCTTCCTCTGATTTTATTTTATTTTTACTCTATTATTACTTTTATTTTTATTTTATTTTATTTTAAAGAATGATTATTATTATTGGTTTGTTGAGAGCCAGAATGGACTAGATTGGTAAAAGCTAGATTGCTAAAGATGGGTGGGAGTTCTAAACATTCTTGATCTGTAAGAAAAAAGTTTCTGATTCCAAAGAGACTGATAGTAGGGGTGTGGTGGATCAGTTTCTGACGGTTCGATTTGTGGTTTGGATTTACTTGCACACATACGGGTTTGGAATGGCTGTTGTGCGGTGAAATGAGCTTATTTTAGAGCTCATTTCGATAATCCGAATCGTTCACATTTTAGAATACATTAACTAGAACATGTCTGTAAAAAATCAAGTTGATCGGATATCGTTTATTCGTTTATTCACTCACATTTGTATTTATTTTAATATTTTAAATCACTATTATTATTTATTTTTGTAGATACAAATGTGAGTGGATGAATGGGTAAACAATATCTGATTAATTTGATTTTTTTGCAAATATGCTCTATTTGATGTATTTTAAAAAGTGAACGGTTCGGATTATCGAAATGAGTCCCAAAATAGACCCATTTTGTTGCACAACAGTGGTTGCTATGCCTACCGCACAGTAGCCACCCCAATCCCTTGTGTACTACGATTTGGGAAAAATTGAACCTGTAATCGCCCGCAATGCAAATTGCAGTTTGTGTAGATAAGATTCACGGATGTGGGAGCGATTTGCGGATTGGATTTTTTATTTAAAAATTTATTTTTGGGCTTGTTTTTTTTTCTATTTTTTAAATATTTTTTGGGGTCATTTCCTCCCAATTTTTTAAAATATTATTTTGGACAATAAAATCACATATATATATATATATATATATTTTTTTTATATTATTATCGTGAAATTATTATTTTTTAAATGATTTATCTCAAAACAAATTACAACCTCTGTATCTAATTTATTTCCAGAAGGAAACACCATAAGCACATGTCATGATTAGTCAATAGGCTCATTTTGAAAAATTGAAACAAGTATCTCTTTTGAAAAATTGCTTTTAGGATTTGCTGAATTTATTAACTAGTGAAAAACGGGAAGCATAACCATGAATAAGTATTTTCACTCATTTATTACAAGTTACCCGTATTTGTTGAATTTACACACTTGCAATGCAAAACATTTGTTTACTTGTAAGTGAGTAAAAGAAGAGAAGATTAGGGTCACACTTATAAAATTTATAAGAAAATTTGACGGTCAGATTTTAAAAAAAAAAAAAAGAAAAAAAAAAAGAAAAGAAATTGTATACGGATGCGGGCGAGTGAGTGCAAGTGCGGGTAAAATCCACGACCCGCCCGCAACCTACAAAGCAAGAAAAATCCTAACCCGCATCCTACCATAACGACTATGCGAAACTCCCCAAATAGGTGCAGGCAGTTTGAGTTGGGCGGTTTTCAGACTGAATAATCCTGTGCCCAGTCCTAACTGATAGGGTCTTGAATACCAAATAAAGGCGTGTAGTCACTTTTCACTCAAATATATATATATATATATAGGGTTGGTTTATTTTAAGTTGTCATTTCAATTTAAGAAAGTATTTGGATTTAATAGGCTTATTTTGAAATCGATTTTAGTGAGTGTAAATGTTTGAAGTTTTTTTTTTTTTTTTTATGTAAATTTGCAGATACTTAATGGTTATATTTAACAAATTAATTGCTTCTAATCCACGCCCATCTTTGAATTAAAAGCAGTTTTTTCCCCTTTTACTTTTACTTTCCTTTTTGTCTAGGGGCCAAAGACCTGATTCCTAATCTATTCTTTCTTTTGTTAATAATCATTAGATTTTACAAAAATCTCAAAATATAATTTGAGATAGAACTTCTCGTGCCCAATTAAGATAATATCAACTTATGCAAAGAAAGACATCTCAATGACCAATTTAATTCTCGTACTTCTTATAATTTTAATTTTACACAAATTATTTGATTTTGGATCAATTTCACTTCTGGCGTTAGTTGTCATTTATAATTAAGCTGAAGTTGCCGATATGTTAATGAAATTTTGTTTGAAATTCCCCCCCCCCCCCCCCCCCAACCCCAACCCCAACCCCAACCCCAAAAAAAAGAAAAAAAAAACTATATCAAAAATATCAATTAGATCCCCAAACTTCATATTGTTTAAGGGTTTAATTGATATTTTGAGAATAGTTTGAAGGACAAAATAAAATTTCAAATGAAGAAAGCAGCAAGTGCTGTCTAACTATAGACGACAACTAATAGCAATGGTGAAACTGATTCAAAATTAAATAATTTAGGAGTAAAATTGAAATTATAAGAATTACATGAATTAAATTAATCATCGAGGTATAATTTGGAGGGAAAAATAAAATTTCCACTAATTTGATTATTTTATATCAGCTTAAGCCAAAAAAATGAAGACATAATTTGATTATTTTACATACATTTATAACATATTTTTGACAAAAATCACTTTTATCCTGATCTCGGTCTAGCTTCTTTTTTTTTTTTTTTTTTTTTTTTTTTTTTTTTTTTCTTTCAGGAATGTGTTAGGGAGTTTATTTATTGGATCTCTTGACCTTTTATACAGTTTTTTATATGATATAACAGTTTTTTTTTTTAATTTTTAATTTTAGCATATAATAAATATTACTTTTGTTGGAAAAATAATGATTTTTTGGTTACTTTAATGCAATATTAAAGTGGGTGTCAATCCTCATTGGAGGTGGATTAAAGTGTGTTTAGATTCTTTGTAATGAAATCTTTACATCACAAAAAGAATGACAAAAAACTGTTAAGATTTGAATGAGAAATTGACTCATTAAGTTGGTCTCATGAAAGATGTGTTGGGAAAGGTGGTTGCAGGATTATACACAATACACGTGTATAAAACCTGGTAACTCATTTGTATTCATGATGGATTAAAGCCATCAATTTTGCAATTTATGTCTTGGGAGTTTTGCAAAATTATGCATTTGTTATAGGAGCATTTTCCTTGCTCCCTCTATGTGTATAAAATGAGACACTCTCCTTCATTTTTCTCCACCAGAAAGTTTGCTCTCCCTTTGTGTTCAAAGTTTCCTCTAGAATTTTACTCTTCCTAGTGAGAGAGTGCTGCCTTTGTTCTGTTCGCCGAAACTATGCAGTAGGTGCTTTGCTGTAGCTGGTTCAACCGTTGTATCCTAGGAAGACTGTAAAAGATCTCTCAAGCATAAGAAGTGTCGCTCGAGCGCCAGAAGTATAGCTCAAGCGAACATGCAAAAATGTGGGCATTAACTTATTGAAAAACTGACTTCCCAACTTGTTTCAAACACAACCAAAACTCCCAATAGCCAAACTCAACAAGCATTAAGATGGAAAAGAGATGAACAATAGTTAAGTACATGGATTCTCGAACTCAAAATCAAGTAAATGGGTCGAGTCTAAACCAGAATTATTATATCTGCCGTCGAAGCCACACTGTTGTCGCAGCCTTTGGACACCCACCTTCTCTTTTCCATCGTATGCCTCCCCTACATCTTCTCTTCCTTTAATTTTTCCACCAAAACCCTGGATTTCAAAAACTCTAGATTTGAAATCTTCGATTTCGTGGGTTACAGGGGTGAATGAATGGGTTAGGAGAGCAGATGGTGGTGAAAATGGAAGGCGTTCATGTGAGCCAAGAGTGGTGGGGGCTATGGGTATTTCACAAGTTGTATAGGTAAGGGGCTACTGATGATGCAACGACAATGGCGAAGGGCTTGGGCAAGAGTGGTGGGGAAGGGTTAGGGTGAAACAATTTAGGAAGAAATGGTCAGAGCTTGGAAGAGATCATCAGAGTTGGGGGCTTGATCGAAGCTAGGTGGGTGGCCGGCAACAGGAAAGCGTTTATGCGAACTAGTAGCCGGAGTTGAGAAAGGATGGTTAAAGGCTACCGAAGCTGGAAGGAGGTAGCCAAAATTAGGGTTAGAGTTTGGTTATTATGGTAATTTAATTAATGGGTAGAATGGTATTAAAAAGAAAATTGATAATTGCGGTGTCTAATTTAATTTTTTGGGTGAATTTAGAACCACCAAAGTTATGAAACATGAATATTTTATTTTTGAGTAAATTACAAATGCACCCCCAAAGGTAGTTTAAAATATGAATTACCCCTTATAGTTCTTGAAATTAGAAGTACATCTTGTTAGAATTTTTAATTTAACATAATAAACAGAAAATTTAATTTTTTTACTAATCTCGTATGCAACAATAAAATTATTAAAATTGTTAATTGTCATTATAACTATTCATTGACTTAATGGTTTATTTATTAATAAAATGGATTATTTGTTATGCGAGTATAATTTATTTATTAATAAAATTAATCATTTTTTATTTTATTTATTTTTTAGTCTTTTTATTTTTTTTTAGATGCATAAATTAGATACATTTAAAAAGTATTTTTTTAAAAAATAGTAAAATATTTGTGAAAAAATATTTTAAAAATTAATAAATACAAAAAAAATACAAAAAATGCACTAAATTTTTCTAATTTTTTTTTTCTATTTTTGGTAATTAGTGAATTTTTTAAAGGTATTTTTTTTTTTCACAAATATTATATTTTGAAGTGCATTTATGTTAGGTGTGAATAAATTTTTTTTAAAAAAAATTGCTTAAAATATTTAAAAAATTCAGTGAAAACAAAAAAAATCCGGAAAATGACACTATAACAAATGTCACTTTTGGGGACTAAATTTTTAGTCGCCGAAACTTTATACCGACTAAAATTTTGGGTCGCTAGATTAGTCATTGAATTATTGTCGGGAAAGGTTTTGGCGACTAAAAATAATTTAGTTGCCAAAAGTCATCAATTGTTGACTAGTTTTTTAGTCACCAAAATATTTCAAAAAAAATTAATATCGCATTTTCAACAATTAAAAAATTTAGTTGCCAAAAACTAAAATTATTTTGGACAACTAAAATTTTAGTCACCGAAATGTTTTTGTTATTGATCTTATTTTTTTTAGTTACTAAATATTTTAGTCGCCTAAAGTGTGATTTTGTTTTTGGCTACTAAGGTTTTAGTCACCAAAAGTCGGCTTTTTTTGTGGCTACTAAATATTTAGTAGCCAAAAAGTTTTTTTCATTTTATTTTTATTTTTAGCTGCTAACTATTTAGTAGCTAAAAATATTTGCTTCCTTTTTGCTACCTATTGTTTAGTCGCCAAAAACATGATTTTATTTATTTTTAATTATTTTGTCCACAACCTGTATGTATTCCGTGCAACCTATACCATGTATATAAATAAAACAATACATATATTATCAATCATTTTGCAGTCTTCCCTTAATTCTCTTGCATTCTTCTTCTCTCCATCAAAGATGTTAAGTTCTCTCTCTAGCTCTCAATTTTCAGCACAAGTTGATGTCAAAAATGAAGTCTAAAGCTTGATTAACACACACACACACACACACATATATATATATATATAGGTGGATTAGGCTTAGCTAATTAATTGTGTTTAAAGCTAAACAATTGGGCTTATGTCTAATCAATAATTTTTATTTTAATCTAAATATTTTGAGACAAATTAAATTTTAATTAAATTTACCATATGGTGCTAAATATTCCAACTAGCCTATTGAACTAACCAATTTTGGTTTTTGAATCGGTTTAGGCTTTCAATTTCGACTTCTAAGTCAACAATTAAATAGATAATTCACAATCAAACAAATAAATATCAAATAAACACATAATTATGCAAATTATGCTCAATAAAAGAATATGTAAAAATGATATGGAGGTCAGGGTCGTTACAGTCTTTCCCCCTTTAGGAAGTTTGGTTCTCCAAACTTAAGTTACCTCCATTTGAAAACAACTCTAGGTAGCATTGTCTGATTTCATCTTCTTTTTCCCATGTTGCTTCTTTTCCATAGTGTTCTTTCCATTTAACTTTCACCATAGAAATGGATTTATTCTTAAACTGTTTGACTTGTCGATCAATAATCTTAATAGGCTATTCTTCATAAATCATGTCATCATTAAGCGCTCTTCGGTGGTAGTCTATGACATGGAATGGATCCCTAAGGTATCCACGGTGCATTGATATGTGAAAGACATTGTGTATTTATTCCATTCCTGGCAGTAAAGCAATACGATAAGCAACAGGGCCAAGTCTCTCAAGAATTTGAAATGGCCCAATGTAACGCAGAGTCAACTTCTCTTTTCTACCAAACCATGTTTTCCCTTTCATAGGTGTTACCATGATGAACATGTGATCTCTCACTTCATATTTTAAATCTATACTTCTCTGATCAGCATGACTTTTCTGTCGACTTTGGACAGTTTTGAGCCTATGTTGGATGATTTTTATCTTATCAGTTGTTTCCTGCACAAGTTCTGACCCAAACAAAGCTTTATCACCAACCTCAGTCCAGTAAACTAGAGACCTACACTTTCTTCCATACAATGCCTCATAAGGCACCATGCCAATACTCGAGTGGAAACTGTTGTTATAAGAAAATTGGGCCAACGATAGGTAAGTTTCCCAACTGCCCTGAAGTTCCAAGACACACATACGAAGCATATTTTCCAATGTTTGGATAGTCCTCTCAGTTTGCCCATCGGTTTGTGGGTGAAAAGTTGTGTTGAATCTCAATTCTGTGCCCATTGCCTGTTGCAAACTTTGCCAAAATCTAGAAACAAATTTAGGGTTCCTATCTGACACAATAGATACTGGAACCCCATGTAGTCGAATGATCTCATCAATATAAATAGTGACAAGTCTATAGGGATTAAACGAAGTTTTCACAGCAAGAAAATGAGCAGATTTTGTCAATCTATCAACAATAACCCAAATGGCATTCCATACCTCTAGATGTCCGAGGTAGACCGACAATGAAGTCCATAGTTATATGTTCCCACTTCCATTTTGGAATAGGAAGAGACTGAAGAAAACCTGTTGGTTTTCAGTGTTTAGCTTTCACTTGTTGGCTTTGTAAGCATTTGGAATTGTAGTTGGCAATTTCGTTTTTCATGTTGGGCCACTAGTACATTTGTTTCAAGTCTTGGTACATTTTGGTGTTCCCTGGATGCATAACAAACATTGACTTGTGAGCCTCTTATAAAATTCTTCTTTTCAATTCTACATTATTAGATACACAAAGCCTTCCCTGAAATTTCAATATTTGTTTTTCAATGGAGAATCCCGATCTAGGCTTAGTTTCAAACTCATCACACACTTTCTTGAGGAACTGATCTTCGTTTTGTTTCTGTTTGATTTCTTCAATAATAGCTGGTTGTGCAGACATTGCAGCCAAAATACTGTCATGTCCACAATACACAACTCCTATCTCAAGTTTGTCTAGATCTTGCAAAAGCACATTTTAGTTAGTCAATAGACAAGCCAAGGTTCCCATGCTGTTATCCTTAATCAATTCTAGCCAACATCTCTGTCGCATATTTAGTTCCTTCTGGGTAAAGAGGTACTTCAAACTTCTATGGTTTGTATACACTTCACACTTAGCTCCATACAAATAGTGGCGCCAAATTTTCAATGCAAATATAACGGCGGCAAGCTCCAGCTCATGTTATGGGTAGTTCTTTTGATGTGGTTTTAGTTGTCGAGATGCGTACATGATCACTTTGCCATTCTACATTAAAACACAAACCAAACCTTTATAAGATGCATCATTGAAAATTACAAACCCTTCAGTACCTGATGGTAAGGTAAGAATTGGAGCTGTAGTCAATCTCGTCTTCAGTTCTTGAAATGCAGATTCTCTTTGTTTTGTCCACACGAATGGTTCTCCTTTTCGGGTCAATTGCGTCAATGGTACAACAATTTGTGAGAAGCCGCTGACAAATCTCTGGTAATAACCTGCCAAACCCATAAAACTATGAACTTCTGTTACATTAGTTGGAGTAGGCCAATTAACAATCGCCTCAATTTTATGTAGGCCAACGGATATCCCCTCTCTATTGATAACATGCCCAAAAAATGTAACTTCATTAAGCCAGAATTCACATTTCTTAAATTTCGTAAACAATTGTTTCTCTCTGAGTGTTTCAAGAATAAGTCTAAGATGTTGTTCATGTTCTTCTCTAGTTTTGGAATAAATCAAAATTTCATCAATAAAAACCACAACAAATTCATCCAGAAATGGTTTAAAAATTCAGTTCATTAAGTCCATGAAGGTTACAGGTGCATTGATAACTCCGAAAGGCATGACTAAAAATTCATGATGTCCATACCTGGTTTGGAAGGCAGTTTTCTCTATGTATTCAGCCTTAACTTTTAATTGGTGGTACCTCGATCTCAAATCAATCTTTGAAAATAACTAAGCCTCCTGTAACTGGTCAAACAAATCATCAATCCGAGGCAAAGGATATTTATTTTTAATAGTTACTTTGTTGAGTTCTTGGTAATCAATACATAAACAGAGTGTCCCATTTTTCTTCTTCACAAACAACGCAGGTGCAGCCTACAGTGATGTGCTTGGTCAAATGAACCCTTTATCAAGTAATTCCTATAACTATACTTTCAATTATGTCATTTCAACAGTTGACATTCGGTATGGGGTTTTGGATATGGGTTGAGTACCAGGCATTACATCAATTATAAATTCAATTTTTCTATCAACTAATTGTCTAGGAAACTCTTTTGGAAACACATTAGAAAAATCTTTCACAACAAGTATATCATCTAAAACATCATTTGAAGTTTGAGCAATCAAGATACTACACAAATATCCCTAACACCCCTTGTTAATCAGTTTTTGTGCTTTCATAGCAGACATTAGGTATTGTGGTGGAACTACACCTCTCCCCTAAAAATAAAATTCATCATGTCCCGATGGTCGGAATATTACACGTTTAGAAGCACAATCAATGGTCACATAATATTTAGACAACCAATCCATACCTAGAATAATATCAAAGTAAGTCATGTCTAAGGGTAATAAATCAACATATAATGTTGCATTCTTAAGCAAGATTTCACATGCAGGATAAACAGTTGAACATAACATAGATCCCCCTGACGGTGATGACACACATAATATATATCTCAAAGTTTCCAATGGTCTATTTAATCTAGAAGCAAATCGCATAGAGACAAAAGAGTGGGTAGATCCCGAATCAATCAAAAAATATGCATATTACCCACAAAAAGAGAGTGCACTTGAGACTACAGTTTCTGCATTTTGAGTGTTCCTCGATACAAGATCAAAAACCCTTCCTTGTCTCTGATTATCTCTCGTTGTAGTCGGAGTTGCATTGGCCCTTATATTTGGCGTCGATGCGGTTGAGCTTGTAGCACCCCGATTATAACGTTGTCGTGACTGCGGACATTCCCTTGCTAGGTGTCCCATCCTTCCACACTGAAAACAAGCCTCGGTGATTCAATAGCACACACCTCGATGCATTTGTCCATAATCTAGACAAACAAGTGCTGAATTACCATTTTGACTTGAATTGCCTGAATTTCCTGACTTTGCTTTCTTGGTTGTTGTTGATGTTGACCTTTTGTTCACATTCCAATTCTGTCTTTTACCTTTCCACTCAAAATTTCTGTTACGGTTAGCCAAATTTGTCTTTATCATGAGAGCCCTATCTAAAACATCAACATATTTGGGTTGTTTCAGAACATTAATTTTGTCAATAATTGCATCACAAAGACCTCCCTAAAATTTTTTAGTCTTCTTATAGTCTGTATCGACCATATGTGGCAAGAACTGTGCTAATTCAATAAAACGAGCTTCATATTCTGCCACTAATTTGTTTCCTTATTTTAGCTACTAAAATTCCATTACTTTTCTGTCCCGAACACACTGCAAAAGTATTTCTCGTGGAAGATTTCTAAAATCTAGCCCAATTAATCCCCCTGTTAATATCTCGCATTGACATCCACCACCTTCTTGCTTTATCTTCTAGAGTAAAGGTGGCTAGCAGCACTTTTTGTGTCTCCATGCATGGAAACACTTCAAACAGTTTCTCAATCCCCAATACCCAGGCTTCACCCTTTAGTGGATCAATTCCCCCGTCGAACAATGGGGGCTTCATCTTTTTGAATTCTCTAGTGAGGGCAATAGTTCTGTCATCTGTTTGATGATCCGGTACCAGTGGTATGGGCATCGGAGTTAGGGTTGGTGGTTGCTCTTGCTGCCATTGCTGTTGTTGTCTTAGATTCTCAGTTATATAGTATATCATCATTTTCGTCCGATCAAGACAATTGGAGGTAAACTCCTCTAATTCATCCTTTCTTGTTCTCATTATTATCTATATGAAACTCGTATTATAACAAATACATTGTATGCACACATTCACATATACACATTTTCAAAAGTTAACTCATATTGACATTCAAATGCAAATGAATACAATTCTTAAATCTTTTCTAGACACCTTATTGCTCAATGGACTAGGGAGTGATGTATAACTCGTGCTCTTGTACCAAAACTGTCACGACCCGGACCCACCCCCAAACGTTTAGGCTATCAGTAATCCCAGATTACCTCTAGCCCCATAGACAAATCTGATAATAATTAATAATAACGGGCATTGCGGAAGCAATATTAAGACACAAACATGTCCGTCGAGCAGTGCATACATGAAAGACTGTATAAAATTAAAAATTCAACTTCTTCATAGGTGCAGGTACAAAAGTACATTGTAGCATCTTAAAACTTATAGAAATTATACATTCATTTCAAAAACAAAAGAAACAAAACAAAGCATCATGATTCACAAGGTTGACACAATTGGCACCACATGAAACCAGGATCACCCCATCACGGAGGCACTTCAAATCAGCTGATAAAAGGGTGGACTCCAGAGGTTACTCTATGCTTGACTCTCCAATTTCTCACCTACGTACATATAGGGGAAAGGGAGAGCTAAAGCCTAGTAGGTAATACCAGTATAAAGAGGTTAAATGAATGATGTTTATCATTGTACAAAATCATATCATATGAGTTCAAAACAAATCATAAATGAGTACTTGTCATATCCAAGTTCACAAATCAAATTCATATGTGGTACATCCATTAGTGCACAAATGGACCACACAGGTTTACATCAGAGGTCTCTGTAACGACCAGCCATCGTATTGTTACCCTTGGGCGAGGGGGTATAGCACAGGCCATGGTATTTTTACCTTTAGGCGAGGACCATGTAGCACACGCCACGGTATTGTTACCCCCAGGCGAGGGTCATATAGCATAGGCCATGGTATTGTTACCCTCGGGCAAGGGCCATACTAAGGATGCCACAATTACATTTCTAAAGAGTCCATCATTCATTCATAACAAAAAACATTTCAAAATAATACTCTTGCGGTAAGCCAAAATACAGTTGAATAACATATCTTTTCAAAGATACTACTCACAATGGGCTGGTATTAACGATAGGCCTTGATTGACCACTTACACAAAGCACATAACACAATTACACATTTAGGCACACATTCGAAACAAGTAACGTATCTTCATTTTATTCTCTTACGCATGTTTCTGGCTTATTCCAAGATTAAGTATGTTCAAATGATGCGAAAGAACACCTAAATGGGCACGAGGATGCAAATATGCACTTATAAGTATTAATCAAAACTTGTTGAAAATAGGGTCTTCACTCAAGCGCACACTTTGTCGCTCGCGTGGTGTGGCCTAACTGTAAAAGTACTGAATGCTCGAATTTTATGCTCGATGGTCGCTCAATGGCCACTCCAGACAAGTGCTGGACAAAAGTGGGTTCACTTGAGCGCACACTTGGTTGCTCGAGCTAACGGCCAAATTTCTATAAAAATACTAGATGCCTTCGTTTTTCACTTGAGCGATGGATTCTTTGCTTGAGCGAATTGGACGAATTTTGGGTTTTCCATATTTGTGTTTGAAGTTAAAAAACATTTCTTTCATGTTCAAAACTTGTATGGTTGGTCTCAGAAGCTTAGAAACAATTTATAAAACATGGATTGTTGGAAAATATGAAACCATGATCTCAAATTCTCTTCCAATTCTTCAAAACAAAGCTCAAAACATCATGTTCTTGACATGCATGAAGGAAATCCAGCTATCTTCTTTTCAAAACAAGTTTATATGAGATGTTAAGTGCAAAATCATGAAGAACCTTAAGAAATAACTCATGTAAGTCCCATGCATGTGTGAATTTGTAGAAAACCAAGTTCAAAAGTGAAGAATTATGCATGCATGTACACAATTCACTCAAACTCACTAAACTCTTGATGATTCATGCTCATTTCTTTCAATTACATGCAAATGGTCCTACAATTTGGTGAATTCATCTTCCTACATGGATTAACTTCATGAATTATAGGTAAAGATCATATCTGGAGCTTGAATTAAGCCTTAGATAAACTTAAACTCTTCAATCTCCCCTTAATTCTCTTGAATTCTTCTTCTCTCCCTCTAAAATGTTGAGTTCTCTCTCTAGCTCTCAATTTTTAGCACAAGTTGATGTCAAAAGTGAAGTCTAAAGCATGATTAACACACACACACACACACACACACACATATATAGGTGGATTAGGCTTAGCTAATTAATTGTGATTAAGGCTAAATAATTAGACTTAAGTCTAATCAAGTATGATTATTTTATTCTAATTATTTTGAGCCGAATCAAATTTTAATTAAATTTACCATGTGGTGCTAAATATTCCAACTAGCCTAATGAACTAACCAACTTTGGTTTATGAATCTGTTTGGGCTTTCACTTTCAACTTCTGAGTCGGCAATTAAACATATAATTCACAATCAAACATATAAATATCAAATAAACACATAATTATGCAAATTATGTTCAATAAAATAATATGTAAAAACGATACGGAGGTTGGGTTCGTTACAGACTGGGCCGAGGTGGCTCCCTAGATAGCTCGTCAGGCATGAACTGAATGAGTCTACTGGTGGCTCTGAGTCTTCCTCGACCCTGATGCGCCTCCTAACTACAGACATGCTCTCCTTATGTGCCCTGACTGACTGCACTGAAAGCAAGTAGGTCCCTGTCCCCTACTCTAGGACTTACCTTGGATTGATTAGGCGGTAGTGGTGGCGGTATCTGCTGTCATCCTCTCTTTTGTAGACACACATTGACCTTGTGGCCCTGGCTACATTTGAAACAAGTGAAACTACCTTGAGAAATCTTTCTCGGGCCTACACTAGGCAATAAAAAACTAGATCTACTATGAATAGGACTGAGATGGAGCAGAGCCCCTATGCTTCTTACTAGGCCCTGAAGTCGCCCTGTGACTCTTGCCCTCTAAACATTGAACCTCGGATCCCCTTCTCCTTGGCTTGCACTGTGATTTCCACATATGCCACTGCCTTCACTAAACGGTCACAGTTCTGGATCATATTCTTGGCAACCTTGAACAAAATTTTGGTTCTAAGCCTCTTCTCAAATTCAATGCAATCGCGTTTCTCCATCGTAACTAACTCAGGTGCAAATCAGGACAAACTGGTGAAGTCTGCCTCAAACTCGGCCATTGACAAGTTCAATTGCTTGAGGCTTTGAAATTCTTGCCTCAGTTGCTACCTAGTTGTAGACACCTCATTTTTGATAGCCCTTAAGACTTGGACGCCTCACGTTGATCACTTGATAATGAAAAAGTTACGCTGTACAATTGTTTAATTTTTTCAGCAGGAAGCTTTGGTTTTGAGTTTTAGAGCCTAAAACCTTGCACCCCTTTGGGACTAAAACCTACTTTTTTTTTCCAGCTTGACCACTCAGAGGCTTGCTGGCTAACAGGTGGCATGTAGGCCAATTTTTAGTTGCCGGCCGTCCCTCTACATGGCCAACGGGCCATGTTTCCCAGTTGGTAGATATTTTGCTGGCAGCTGTCCCCCCATGTGCATACATTGCACCAGTTGGCTTAATACAGATATTTTCGACAGGGGAACCTGTTTTTCTATGAATACTTGACCATTCCTCATGGTTTTAGGTTAGAAAAACTCTCCAAGTGCCCAAACCTTGCTAAACACACACACTCTCTCTATCTTGCAATATACATACACTTCCTAAACCAATATTTTGAGGCTCCTTGCTAAGATTATTGAGCTAAAATTTCAGCCTTTGAGAGTGAGCACCTTGTGGTTTGTGAACAAAAGAGTGTCTTCTTTTCAAAGGTATAACTCTTGCCATCTTTTGCCCACTCTTCACTCCTTTTTTTCTTGGTATTTATACTCTGTTTTGGACTGTTTTTGTGGGCTGAAACTTGTGATTTAAAAGCTACTCACGGTGGAGGGCTTAATCACCCTTTCTCGAACCTTATCACATAGCTTTTATCCTTGTGTCTCAACTTTTACCTACAGATTTTCGGAGTTTTCAAAGGCTAAAACATGTGGTTTTAAGGTCCAAAAAGTGGAGGGGTTATCCACCCCTCCTTAGGCTTGCTTACTAGTTTTTTATTGTATTCCATTTTGCTTACTTTTTTTTAGCTTTTCTAAAGTAATTTTAGCACTGTTTTTGCTGTTTTGGGGGCAGTTTTAATTGTTTCCTTAGCTTATAATTTGAATATCATGCTTGTATTGTTATAAGTCCTCATAGATTTGGTGGTTTAGGCCTTAGACACCAATCTATTTGAGTTGATAACCTTGTATTCCATAGTTTTCATACATATAATCACACTTGTAATAATCATCTCTGCAACTTCTATCATTTTTTGGTTTTCTTTGTTTAAGAGTTGTTTCAAACAATGGATCATTGTTTAAGGCATGAGAAAGAGACCTTCCATGCTTAATGGTTTAATCTCTTCAGAGGTTCATTACCAGGGCATTACATCTCTCTTTTGCTAAGGACAACTTCTTGTTTGACACTTGTCTTTATTAGTGGACATAACCATCACTTTTAGACAAAAATGAATAAAGAATGGAAAGGTAATAAAAAGGGCTAATAAAATGGAACAAAAAGTGGTGAAAGATGTAATAAAATCAAATTGGGTTCAATCGAACATTATATTGAACCTATTGTGTCTTGACTCATTACGTACTCTTTAGTGACGTTCAATGGTTCAAGAAGCAATGTCCACCCCTTTCCTTGAGGTAACTTCATGATAGGAAGAGGTGTTGTTGACAGAGGAGTTTCTGGAAGGATGTTCCGGGTTGTACGTGTGGTTCTTCGACTCCTGTTCGAATTCATTAGCTTGTAGTTCTTAGATTAATTAGTGTATTGTAACTAGTTAATTAAATTCCTTCGAATTTGTAATAATTGGTTAAATTTAGCTTGTTCATTCATTTGGTGTTTTGGTGTTTTGGTGTTTGTAATATTTAGTTAATTAGGACATTTATTTGGACCCTCCCGCGTGAGGGCCAAAATGTAATATTGTATATGTCTTCCAATCCCCATTTCTTTCTCCCCTTTATTTCCTCGTTTATGATGGTTGCATCCATATTTTAGTTTCGTATAATTCCCATGTGTAAATATCCATTTTTGCATGCATTGGGTTCGGTTCATCATTCTAACCATATTGTCATCTCTTACTTACTCGAAAACATGCACTAATCGTATGCTTTGAGTTGAGCCATGTGCCATGTGAATAGACCAAACCTCGTAGTTGCAATTTGTATGTGTTGCATAAGTCACTTGCATAGTAGAGCATGCATTTTTCTAACGGCTTCATTTCTTTTGGCTTGCCTCGGTTGAGTACTAGGTGAGCATTAAGTATGTTAGTGTTGCCATATCAAGCATGTTTACCATGAGACTAAGTACTTAGTTGATATACCTCTTGAATGCCGGTGGATGAAGACTATTTTGCTTAAGTTAGGATGATTTGATTAACGTACATGTGAGCTTACTTTTTCAAGTAGCATATATTCACAACTCTTTTGAAAACAAACATGAAATCATAACATTCCAAAGTAGGCGAATTAGTCTATAATTGTGTGCATCACATAGTAAACATAACATAATAATCGGAACAAGAGCATATACTATACTAAGAATCACATCATGATTAGTAGAAGCCGATCTTTGATTGGGTGAGTGGGGTGCTTAATTCATGACCTTCTCCTCTCATACCTAAGTTTCCGAGCCGAGACACTTTGGTGATGACGGACAAGTGGCCTTTGGCACAAGTTATGATTTTAATAAATTTTTCAAAAATATTTAGGTGGCGACTCTGAAATCTGGCAATCGATTTTCCAAAGATTTGCCGGGTTTAGACTCTCATTTGTGTCTTTCTATTTCACATTGCACTTGTGAAACCAGATTCAGAATCACGAAAGTCTGAACTGTAGGGCTATCGTATCTGAGGAGACTAATCCCCTCCGAGGAGCACGAGAAACCAGCTACACTAGCAGAGGGAGGTAGGTATTTGTCTTGGAAGACAATGACAAATGCCTCCCAAGTTGGTCCAACTCTGCCTTTGGCGCATTTCCACCATTGGCCTGCGTCCCATTTCAGATAGTAACTCGCTAGAGTCACCCTCAATTCACTATCATCAATGTGAAGCATCTCAAATGTCTTTACCATTTGCTCCAACCACTCATCTAGCTTCTTGGGCTCCAGACCACCGTGAAACTTATCCCGTTTAGCCCACAAGAATTCTCGGGTAAGAAAACCCGCCTTCATCTCTACTGCATTCTCTGGGGCTTGATTCTCTGCCCTCAACATGTTCATTGACTCTCTCAAAGCCTCCACCATCTCTCTAACTAAGGCACTTATAGCGACTTGACCCACTTGCTCTAGGACTCCCGCTTGTCCCACTTGCTCGGCCACATTGGCTTGAGCCGCTTGGTGAGACACATTAGCTTGACCGAACCCTTCTTCTTGTACTAGGAATTCATGGACCGACACCTCATGAACACCTCGACGAGGCCTACCCTACCTCTCGCCTCTGCCACTCCGCGCCAGGCATCATCATGGCATCCTAATTTAAGGACAAAGCCGAACAATTTAGCACAAAGTCACACATGTGCTCGCAACCGAAACTCACATGTCCCATCATAATAATTAATAAACTCCTAATTCACACAAATACTTAGTTTCACTCTACGTAAGCACTTTGTCACATAAACACATACAGATTACTCTTTCAAGATAATATTTTTGTCCCACAAAATACCAGGAGTTTCCATTAGAATGAGCATTGATCAGGTGCCCTTCTAATGAGACTTCAAGGGATCCAATAGATGCAAACATCTTAAAAGTTCAATCCCACACCCATGTAGTCAAGTAAGCATGTTATCACATAATAATTAAAACATGTAACATCTCATAATTTAGCGAAATAAACCCATTGTGGCAAAACCATTTCCCACGAGTCCCAAGTATTCAAACTCGGTAACTTTGATACCAAGTTGTAACGCACCAAAATTTTAAACAATGATTTAGACATGATAAATAAACTAATTTCACGATCTTTTCTTGACCAACCAACTTCCACAAATAGTATTTCAATTCATAGAAGAAGTATACAAAAGTGTTCACATGCAATATACATTCAATATCCTAAAAAGGTGAATCTATAGCATGTGCAACAATAACAAATAAGGAAATAACTACAAAACATATGCCCAAAGGCTACAACTTCCAAAGTTTAAGCCTGGTTACACAAAAAGTTGTCAAACCCAAACATATTAAGCCCTAGGCTTGCTAAAGATTCACAAAAAAAGAAGAGCCTCTTGCCATTTTCAAACACCCCACACCTTCAACTAGGCGGAATCACAACCTCCTTTCTTGCACAAATCCACTAGGGGTGAGCACAAAACTCAATAGATATATCTTAACAAAGTATATATGTTTAAGCAGTCATATGTATATGAATGCAACGCCGTGCCATGTTCAAATATCAAAGTTTTCCATTTCTTTTAAAAATACATACAATGTCTAATTCAAATGTTCATTTTCTTCATGAATTCAAATTAGACAATAGGGTGGTAAATACGACTCGAGTAATCCCTAGGTTGGTGTCTGCAAGCAGACGTAATAAGCACTACCAATCTCCCATTATATTGGCTCCTAACTGAAAGGCACGTGGTACCTTATCCGCGCGTGTTTTTGGTCTTTCATCCAAGACACTCAAGCCAACTTAAACAATACCAATTACACTCCTTATCCGGACTTACCAAATGTATTTACCCCAAATGTTTCCATAATAATAATTGTTTTCTCAAAATAATGAATTAGTTTCCGAGGCATAGCCATGATTGAACAATATACAAAATGATGCAAATGCGTGAAATGAGAGGTGATTATCCATAAGTATCTTACTTGTACAATATCTCCATGAATCTCGACATTTATTCAAAGTAAACTTCCATTGTTCAATGATTCTCAAGAAAAGAAACATAACAAATTATAATCCATGTGACATTTAAATCTTTTTATGTTCACAATCACTAGTCCATTCATATTCCAACATATACCATGTCAAGGAGAATAATGTTTTCCAATAACAACAATCATTCAACCCGTGGATATCTCAATTACAAAATCAATATAAGGAATTTCTACCAGTTTCATGAGAAATTTAACACTAGTTTCATAGATATTTCATAAAATCTACTTTTTCCTAATTTCTTCGAAACTAGGGTTTGACCCAAAAAGGTTTTTCTTTCACTCTTTCATAGATTCCTTTCACAAAATGTTCTTAAGAGTTTCATAACACATTTCTAATTTTTACATCCTCATAAGGAAAGTCTTTTTCATCCACATTTACAACCCACATTACAAAATCCACACCACACTTCCAAGATCATAAAAGGGAGGAATAGACATGCTAAAATCACATACACAACTCAAAGAACACCATACCTTAAGACTTGAGAAGAAAAGATGAAAAGCTTCAAAATAAATGGCGTCAAAATCCAATCTCCACACAGTGTAGCCCTTGATGAGCTCTCCAAAATTAAAGAAGGCACTACAGTAAAAAAACTCAATGGATTGGGAGAGATCAAAAAAATAAATGAAGTGGGTTGAGGATTTCTAGAGAGATATGAGAGAAAAGAGAGTGAGTGTTAATGTAGAGAGAGAGTGTGTGCAGTGAAAAGTGAGAAAAGTGTGTGAGGCTCAACTTTTGAAGTGATTTGACACAATTTTTGAAGTAGACTACGGACAAACCGCTCGAACGACCAAATCTGCGCTTGAGTGAAAAATACCAACTCCCAGAGTCTTCACTCCCCTATTTAAAAGACCACTCGAGCTATGAAAGCTTTGCTCGAGCAAAAAACACTTACTTTTAAAAGTTCAAACTGCAAAACAAGATACTGGAAGGTCGATTTCACCGCTCAAGTGACTAAAAGACCGCTCGAGCGGTCTCAACTTGAAGAGAGACAAAACAACCTCAAAATATAACCCACCTCTCCGTTTTCACTCCAACACCCAAAAGACATCTCGAAACTCACAAAATAGACCTACTGGAACAGCCATAAGGAAGAATAGATAACCACACAAAACTTAGAAGTTTCAACAATGCCAAAGACAACACAAGAGACATAATTTACTGATTAATGCACTTGATTTTCTTTAAAAGGATTTGGGACATCACAACTTCAAATTTATATGAAAATAAAGTTCTTGATTTGATTACAATAACCCATTCTACAATCCCTCTCAAAAATAATAAAGAACAATTTGAGCACTTTTGCTTCCAATCTATAAAATTTATATACAATTTCAACATTTGTCCATTTACATGTATGTTAACTATAAATGTAACTAAAAGGACATCGTGAGTCAAAATATATCTTTTACCCAGGTGTTGCAATGGTAACCCCACAATCAGCACTCTCACTCGACTGCTTTCCAATCGTGTAGAAATCAAAATGCAAATGAATGAAGAACTTTGTGAATGAAGAAGCTGTCATCCCAAAAATAAAAAATAAAAAAATAAAAATTACCAATAATGAGAGAATTTCGCATGTATAGCAAAATTCCATGAATTTTTCTCTTCTTTCTTCTTTCTTTTTTTTTTTGCAAAGAGCATTGTACCCTGAACATTGGGGCACCTGCATGTCACTTCTAATTTACCAAATGACACCTAAACAAAGCAAGGACTATAGGAATGTTTTTTATAAGAAGACTTGGATTCAACACATCATCCTTACATGGTATACAATGTTTTGTTTTTTGTTTTTTTTTATTTATAATAATTTACACATTTTTTCTGACAGTAAGCGATAGATGAAGAATACACTTCACAAAACACATAAACAAACCGGTCATAGACTTAAAAACAGTGTTGACGATAGTGATATGATGAAACCATGACTTGTTCGAGTCGAAACAATCTTCTTATACTGAATGACCCAAAATGTTCATGTACGCAGTTCAAGGAAGAGAACAAAGGATCCCACTAAATTTATTAATCCGAGTCCCTAAAATCAAGATAGCTTTGCAGCTTCTTTCTGGAATTTAAATTATCCAATTTAGTGACTGATATAGTAAAAAGTTACTGCAAAAGATTCCCAAAGGGCATAACAGTTTCATTATCGTAAAAACTAATCAAATAAAATAGTACTAAAAACCTAAAAAAAAGTTACTTTTCGTGGTGTAGTTGAATGGTTTAAAGTGTAAATGAATGGTTTAAAGCTTTAAAGGTGCAAATTCTAAGAATGGTTTAAAGGTGTAAATTCTAAGAAGCACCATCACATAATGAAAGTGGAGCAGTTGAAAAAAGTCAATTGATCAAAAAGAATTTTAGATAAAAGATTCCCACATAATAAAATTGTATGAAACCAGAGGGACTAAAAAGTTCACCCAATATTAACGGCTTAAACTTGAAGAACTGCACTACTAACTCAAATACGCATCCATAATAAGTTTCTCACGAAGACATATGCAGATAAGAGTAGGATGTAATGTTTAAAGGAAAAACTCACAAAGATTGCAAAGTTATGTAATCCACCTAAATTGAGGAGACTTTGGCTCATGCCAAAGCAGTAGGAGAGCTTTTTTATTATTATTTAAAATAACTTCACTGCTGGAAACCATAACAACAGGGATCCGAAAATGCCAATTATGGTGACTAATAAGACAAACAATTTATAAAGATACAAGTTTAGTTAGGTAGACAAGGATAATGTTCACGACCAACAAATCTGAAAGGGGGTTAAGTAGAAATAAATAAATAAATAAGACAAGTAGCAAAAGGGTTTGTAAAAGAAAAAGAAAAATAAATAAATAAATGATAATAGATATTAAGATTAATAAGAAACAAATTAACTGATAATCTGCAAAATTATATACGTATATATAGACACATGTATATCTATGCATGAAGGCTCAAATGTTACAATCTCAACTGAAGTAAGTCCAATTCAAATTATACCGAAATGATACAAAAATAATAGCAGAGACCAGAAAATTATAGCCATAATAAACCAAGAGCATAGAATATTATATGGACTCAAAAGCAGAAGATCCAAAAGGGTCAAGAAATTGCTACTCCTACATCTATGACTGCTCAAAGAGACCATGATTGCTAGAAAAAGGGACCAAGTGAATGTGAATCCCACCCATAGTTCTAAATCGCGGTATCGGGTAATGTAACGGTATTGATTCCGGAGTATCGGTATTGGTAGTATCGGTCGTTACGTATCGAGAATCGGGTGTCGCGGTCGTGAAATTTTAAAAATCATTAGTAATCCCTCTAAAACTCAGTTTTATGCATTTTTTTTTTTACACTTTTAGCTTTAACTTGTCACATTTTAATCAAAATTTTGATATGTAGGAGTACTTTTAACTCATTTTCAAATAAATAGAAAAAAAAAAATCTTAAACATTTACACTAAAACAAGACCAAATAAAATATATATATATATATATAAGTGATGAAATACGAAACAGAAAACAGAGCATAGCAAAACCCACAACTTACGAAAAACATAGCACAACGACACAGCATAAATTACAACTTGCAACTCAGGGACAAGCATTCTTTGAAGAAGCGTGAAGATCGAAGTGAACTCCACAACCCCAAAGAAGCTTAGATCTATGGAGCCAAGCCACAAAGAAGTTTGATTGTGAACCGCAAATTTGTAAACAAAAGTAAATTTATGGTCCGTGACAATGTGAAATTGCTTGAAGAAGACAAAGCACTTGAAGTGAAAGGTCTGAGTGATATATGTGATGGGTTATTCTTTTTCTTTTTTTTTCTGCAATTACTTTTGCTTTTGCAGGTTCTCTCCGCTGATTCATCCGTACCAACAACTATGAAACTGTATCGGACTGTATCGCTCTATGTATCGGATTCAGGCCGCTACGTACCGAGACTCAGACGCTATGACTACGAATTTCATTCTCACCGCTATACTGGTCCATATCCAAATCGGTGCTCTGATTTTGTGATCCAATCACAGGTACGCAAATGTAAATAGAATCACCTCTGTCAACCCCCTTGCAAATAGAATCATATCAAATAGATTATTGTGATCCAATCACAGGTACGCAAATGTAAGAACATGCATGTGAGAGGCGCAAAAATATTTTAAATACACAGGTTCTTCTCTCTTATGCATTATAGTCGCTTGCCAACAACTAAAGAGTGAGTGGTAACATACTAATTGCAGACATCTATAGACAAAGTTAATAGTACAATTCAGCAAAAACAAAAAACTCAAAACCACACTGTTTGGCGGGACAAATTAGATTCTGGTAAAAAATCTGTACAAAAAAATTTGGCTTGTGAATCAATTTCACTTTCCCTATACAAAACCAGCCAGATCAAATAGACCAAATAACTTATTCATCATATTATTGGCAAAACTGAGGACCATGAATCAACTTCGCTTAAATGGTTTTTCATTTTCTCAGTAACAAATCAGAGAATTAAGTTTTTTATTTTTTATTTTTGTTTTTTGAACAAGAGAGTATTAAGTTAAGTCTGATGTTTAAATCACATTAAAAAGCCCATAATTGTTCTTGAAGGAATTGAACATGTACAATATATTGATCTAATCTTTTTGTTCTTACTTAGCTCCAGAGCAACCACTATGGCCCCAAATGTAACAGAACAACTAAAAAAAATTAATTGATAGTTTTGAAACACTCAAATGCAATGTATGCATCCCCAAGAACGAACCTGCTTACCCAAACACATAAAAATCAACTTGTAAACAAGTCCAAAATTTCAAAAAAGGCCAAATTGAGACAGAAAAAAGGGTAGAGAATGAAAACAGTGGGAAAAAAAAAGGATTAGTTTATGACATACACAATTCCTCTGGTAATGGAATCTCCAAGCATCCTTGATCCCTATGAATGAGTGCCCACCAAATTCATAGACAACCAAACAAAGTCGACATGTACAAATGAATGACAACAATAATTTCACATTTTGTATCAAGAAGAAAAAGATTAAAAAAAAAAAAAACAGAAGCCAAAAAATAACTACACCAACGATTTGATGGATTCAAAGACTGCAATTCAATGAAAATTTATCAGAATTAATTCATGGAAAAAGAAAACAAACAAAATAGAAAGAAAAAATTAAGGGGTATGACATGTGTTCTGCCAAAGATATTCAATTAGAATACCGTGGAGAATAGAGACAAAGCACCCATGATCAACAAGGGAAAAGAAATGAATTGGGAAATGTATGTATTATTAACATGATTTACAAAAATTGGAAGCCCTAATTTAGATCTCCACAAAACACAAATTCTATATATAGTAATTATATAAAAACCATCATAATAAGCAAATGTGTATAATCGTTAATGCATAAATATATCAGATCTAAAATCATAATCATATATACATCTATACAGAAAAATAGATAAAGGATACCTGATTAGAAGGAGACTCGAGAGGGTTTGCATGATCTTGCTGCTATAGCCTCCGTTTGGGAAGCCAAAAAGCCAGGCTTTTTGGCTATTTTAGCCACAAAAGACAAAATAGGCTTTTTTAGCCACAAAAAAGAAAACATCACATCCAACCCATAATCATTACACTCCTCTCTCACAAAAAAAGTCAAAAAAGCCAAAAACCCAAAAAGCCCTTCCCAAACCAAACTTTTAAGCCCAGGCTAAAATAGCCAAAAAAGCCAAAAAGCCAAAAAGCCAACCCACTTCCCAAACGGAGGCATAGTAATCATCAATGAAAGTGGTCACCAATATATTAAATTTATAAAATTGTTGGAAATTGGGTCAGATTTGACCTGACCCATTACCCCTGGAGCGTTCACATGGGTTATAAATAATTTATTTATTAAATAAATAAGATAATTAAGGAGTCATCTTTTGGGAGGTGTTTGAGTTGTTGTGAGAGACTACTCTCCACCTCTATGAGTAGACATTCTCTATATGTCTGATATAGAGAAAATAATAACACGTATTATTGTTGTAGGAGTTTCACTTGAAAAATCTCTGCAGAAAATATTTCTCTCTGTTGTTCCGTCCTAGATCACCATTGTAGAACCTAGGGATTTGGAGTGTCGACACAACATCGAGAAACTATGGTAGTTTCTCAATTCACGAATGGTTTTCTAAACGACGCTCGTAATTCAAGCATCTGATACAAATTGTTTCCGCTTTAGGTAATATGATTACCCGCATATTTTTCTTCATTGGTATTAGAGCCATGATTACTTGTTTTTGCCTCATAGAATTGTCATGCCATAGATTAGTTTTATCCATTTTTAATGCAAAGTTATCTGTTTTAATATAGTTGAATACCATGGCATGTGGAAAAGGATTTTGGAAAACCCTAACATTTGGAAAACTCTATAAGAGCAGATTTTTTATTTCGAAAATCAGTATAATTTTTTTTTGTTTTCTATGACTTAAATTTACATATTTTGAAAGTGCTATTCGTGAGCTTTCTATCGGTATAAAATGGGCTTTAATTGGTGTTAAATTGAAAAAGTTATGGCTCTCCAAAGATTTTTGGATCAAAATCGTTGTTTTTGATAAATTTGGGAAAAAACAGAGATTTTGAAAGTTTGAGGCTGACATTATCATGATGTTAGCAAAACGCATAAGCCAACTCAATGCAGTTGGGATTGGCGCAGCGTGCCTCAGCGTGAGGCATGAGGTCAGCATGATGACGTCAGCGCACTATGTGCGACTGACATCATCAGCACACAAAGGCGCGTATGGAATGGTCTGACACGTTGCACATGTGGACGCGCCGCACGTTCCACATGCGCAGACCAGCAGCCGCAGAGCGTGATAGTGCATGTTGCGCATCCCAAGATGCGTGTGAGACACATGAGGAGCTTGAAGGATCCTCAGTGCATGTTCTATTTTTCTGCGTAGTTTGTTTTGGCTATGGGTCCTCAGATTATTTATTTTTGAATTATTTTATATTCTCATTTGTTTATATATATATATATATATATTTTTAATTTTCAAAATTGCAGAAAATTAAAAATATAATTTTGAAAATTGCAAAAAAAAAAAAAAAAATTTAAAAATTGAAAATTATCTTTCTATTTTATCAATGATCATGCATAATTTGTTAATTCCCTTTGGTTATTTTAGTGTTTATTTTTGTACTAATAAATTGTGGAATTGATTTATTAATTGTTTAATATATATTAGTTGAGAACTAATATATATTTTTTGGGTCCTAGATTTTCATGACTATATTATTTTCCTTTGTAGGAATTGTAATTTGACCTCCATCCTTTAACCATTTATTTATTTATTGTTGATGTATGCTTGGATAGATGGAGGTAATGTTAGTAATTTTTATGCACGTTTATTTATTTAATTTTCTATTGTCAGAGGCCACAACTGTATTGGTGAGGTAGCATCCCCAAGTTATTTTCTTTTTTATTAGAATCAATGTATTAGGATTCTTTTGGATTGTAATTAATTTATTTTTATTTTTATTTTTTGGATGTATTTTTTCTATAGCCATGTAAGGGAATGTGTTTCACTGTCACCAATATATTTCAAGATTGCCTTAACATGTTGCACCATATTATCAACATGGCTTCAAGTGGAGCCCATGCGCAAAATTGTATGACGCATTTTTTGACTCATATATATTATGCATGATTTGATGTTGTGGAAATAAGAGATGGTTTTGTCTCTTACATAATTTTATTCAAAATTAATTAGGTGCTACATTTTAGCTCACATAGGGGGAGATGAATATGAGGTTTAGCAAAATTTTCAATCTCTCTATGTAAGTAGAAATATTGTATGCCAATTGTGTTTTTGGTAATAAAATTTTTAAAAGTGTGCTAATGTCAAACCCTATGCAATCAATGTAGTGAAATGGCCTCTAAGAATGTTGTTACTAACCTCACCAAAGATGAAATCCAATATTTTCTTAATGAACAAGAAGTCATAGAATAATTGATCACCCTTAAGATCCGATCTAAAGAAAGGACCACTGCCCAACATCATCATGACACAAAGACCTATTAGAATTGGGTCAAGGGAGATCGATGCGAGCATTATACTATGCTTAGCAACATGCACAATGATCTCACGGGGGAGTTTGAGACAAACCCCATTCCTTATGACATATGGAATCAACTAAGTATTACCTATGGGACCACACCTGCAACCGAGCTGCATGCTTTTTTTCTTTTTCTTTCTTTTTTTTTTGTTTTGAAATTCAACCAATTTGGGCTTGAAGTGAAGCACCTGGGGTCACACCGCAACACTGTCCTTATCGCCAAAGCATGGTAGCGTTAGGCATTCAGGCCTAAGCGCAACAAATAAGGAAAACCTAGTGGTGTAGCTGGTAACCTTAGACCTAAGAAAGGTAATGTGGGGAACCATCGTCGAGGCAAGCGCAATGGAAATAAAAACAAGACCAAAGTCAAGTGCTATAAATGTGGGAAGCAATGTCACTTTGCTCGGGAATGCCTTGATGCAAAGAAGGCAGACCTTTTACTTAACTCTTTAAATACTTGTGTTTGTTCACATGTATGTGTTGCTAATTCTCTTCATTGTTGGATTGTAGAACTCAAAAGCAACCCGCCACATAGTCAAAGAAAGAGTTGAGTTCGTGTATTACAGAAAGATACTTATGGGTAAGCAGTACGTTACTTTGGATAATGGAACTCGAAAGGATGTCTTTGGAGTTGGTTCTTACCAGCTCAAGATGCGTCTAGGGTGCACTTTAATTCTCCATGATGTGCTTTATACACCTAGTATCTAATGTAATCTTTTATCAGTTATTGGTTTACTAAGATTTGGTTTTAGTGGCAGTCAGTTAGATTCTGATTTGAATAAGGGCTTATATGGATAAGGTTTTCTTTCCAATGGTTTATTTATGCTAGATTGTTTTTTTTTCTTCATATTCTTATGTGTCTTGTGACAAGGACACATTAAAATTTTGTTTATTAGCATACTAGACTTGGTCACATAGGAAAAGATAGAATGACTAGATTAGCTAAAGAAGGTCTATTGGGCATCTTGCTAATCTAAGTCTTCCTGTGTGTGAGCCTTGTTTGGCAGGAAAGGCATGTAGGAAGCCTTTTGGAAAGGCACCTTGGACTTTATATCCTCTAGAGTTGGTCTACTCCGACATTTGCAAACCTATAAATGTAAAGGCATGCCATGGTGCTTCTTATTTTCTTACATTTGTTGATGACTATTCACAGTTCAATTGTGTCTATTTGATTTCACATTGCTTTGAGCTATTGGATTGCTTCAAGCACTTTATTACACTGGTTGAGAATCAGACAGACAGGAAATTGAGCATCCTTCAAAAGGATTGAGGGCATGAATATTTATCACAATTGAAAAATCTAGAAATCCCTTAGATATTGATTTGTGATTATGTATCAATTTTAATGAGTAAATAGCAACTCAATCAAACAATCAAAGACAAATCAACACAACGATTTAACGTGAAAAAATCACAATTGGAGCGCCTCCAATTGTGATAAAAAACCACAGGCAAAAGCCACAAAACAATCCACTAAGAAGACATAAAGGAATTACACAAGTATACTCTCAATTACCTAGCAAATCCACGCCTGAATCGAACCAGCCCCTATGTACCTCTTCCAGCCCATCTTCACCTCAGAATTTTCTTGCCCAACGCTGAATCCACAATGTCGATGTTGAATCATGACGATGAGCCACTCCGGACTCCACCAAAGCTTTAGGCCTAAATTCCACAGAATCCACCGAAAAACAAGAATGGCCGCTCGAGCGAACTGATGCTTGAGCGCAGAAAGTTCTGCTCGAGCACAAAAACACAATTTCCAATACTTTTGCAAACAATTTAAACTTCTGGAACCAAAGATTCTTCGCTCGAGTGGATAAGCAACTTTGACTGCATTTTTGCATTTTGCTTCGGGGGCGTTGCCCCTCGACCTCGCCTGGGTGCTGCCCTGAACACGCCAAGGAGCACTACCCTCTAGACCCCTGTGAGCTGATCGGGCAGCTCGATCCTTAACATAGTCAATGAAGTGGCAAAACATGAAAGGATTAAGATCACAAACTTCTCTGCATAAGCACAATTTGGGTTGGATTCGCATCTAAAACTCATGTCTCACTGAAATAAAAGAACGAATAAAATTACAGCTGAAAAGAGTTTTGTTAAACAGGATTGCCAAGAATAAAAAACCTAATAACATTAGTTCTAGGGATTGTGTTAGGAAAAAGGGATACATAGGTAGTTAACGATTCTAGGCACTTTGCAACAAAATGGTGTAGCGGAGAGACTGAATAGTACTTTGCTTGAAATGGTTAGATAGATGATAGTGCTAGTCAACCTTCCTATATCTTTTTAGGGGGAAACTCTTATGACTGCTCTCTACATCCTTAACCGTGTGCCTTCAAAGTCAATTCCAATGACTCTATATGAATTATGAAAGGGCATAAAACATGATTTGGAGCATTTGCGGCCTTGGAATTGTGCAAGTTTTGTTCATAGTACTTCTCATAAGCATGGGAAGTTAGGCTTTAGAGCAAATAAATAAGTGTTTGTTAGATACTCAGAATGCTCAAAGGGTTATGTAAAGTATAGTGAACATCCGTATAGAGGAATGACTGAAAGTGAGTCATGAGGTGTCAATTTCATTGAGAGTGAATTTTCTAGTATTGGTGAAGTAAAGAAAGATCTTACACTATTTGAGGTGCAAGAATCTAAGAAAGTCACACCATCATTTGGTAAGGGTGGAGAATTAAACACTCATCCTAAAATCACCAAAGATAGTCGGAGTGATTTACCTTCTAGTAGAAGTGTTTCACTAGAAAATGACTCAATAAGGATCCCAGTTACATAGAGGTAAACGTGGAACCATTCCTCGTCGTCATATGAGATGAGGGAAAATCTTTCATGTGTGCTCTGTTGGATCTTGATAAGTTTGCGTCCTATGAGGAAGCATTAGTTTCACCAAGTGCCAGTGAGTGGATAACTGCTATGAATAATGAAATGAGTTCTATGGCTCGGAACCAAGTTCGGGAGTTGGTTGACTTTCCACCTAGGCACAAGACCATTGGCAACAAGTAGGTCTTAAAAGTTAAGCGCAAGGCTGATAGGTCAAAAATCCATCTCATGGTGAAGGGCTATACCCAAACAGAGGGTATAGACATTCTCTCCAGTGGTGAGATTTGCCCTCATTCACCCAATTCTAGCTATCGTCGTGCATTTGAATTTGGAAATTTTCCAAATCATGTTATGACTGCATTTCTCAATGGAGAACTGGACGAGGAGATCTATAGGGATCAACCAATAGACTTTGAGGTCAATGGACAAAAGTGCAAAGCATGCCGTCTCAAACATTCCATTTATGGCCTAAAGCAATCGTCTAGATAATGGAATTTTAGATTCCATAAAAACCATCATTTCGACTGGGTTTAAGATGATGGAGGAAGACCATTGTATTGTTGTATGTTGACGACATATTATTAGCTAGAAATGACATGGAGAAGATTGTCGCCACTCAGAAGTAGATGTCCTCTATATTTCAAATGAAGGACATGGGAGAGGCAAATTATGTGCTCGGAGTTGAGATCCTAAGAGATCGCTTTAAGAGACTTCTCTGTTTGTTTCAAGAGACTTACATTAAGAGGATCTTAAAGCAGTTTCGGATGCACTATTCCAAACCCATTAACACTTTGATTGAGAATGGATGCAATATGAGCATTAACTATTGCCTTAAGAACAGATAAGGAAAATCAACAAATGGCAAATGTTCCCTATGCGAGTGCAGTTGATAGTCTAATGTACACTATGATGTGTACTTGACTGGACATATGTTTTTGTATTAGGTGTGGTCAGTCGTTACTAGAGTAACTCAGGACTTGTTCACTGACAAGCAGTGAAGTAGATTTTTTCCATCTTTGTTCATGATGGAGTTAGAGTACGTTGCTTGTTCAGCAACAGTATTGGATGTTGTTTGGTTGAGGAGATTTATATAGCGCCTTGGGATCACGGCTCTTGCAGATGAAGTCGTTATGATTCATGTTAATAGTATAGCAGCTTTGGCATATTCTATGGATCCTGAGTGTCTTGGTGGGACGAAACACATCAAAATTTGTTTCATTTTATTTGAGGTGTGATTGCACGAGGGGAGGTAGTCCTACAACATATCTCCACTAGCAGGATGGTGGTTGATCCACTACTAGTGATACTTTCCAGACTCATATTAGGAGTTTAGGACTTCATGGAATTTGATATATTTAGGATACCTCATTGACTTTGATAGATATTTTATGAGTATCTTATGCCTAATTATTCATGTGGTTTTATGGCGTAATTGATACTATTAGCACACGTTGTATATGATGTCACCAGGCTTAGATCTGCCTTCTCACTTTGGCGATTACCCTGGCGCTTGTAGAGCGAGTGAGATGAGAAATTAATTATCTTGGCGATCAGAGGGCGAGCAAGGTAAATATTTTGCGACTTGAGAAGTGAACAAAACTGATTTATTATAAGATGTCACCTTAGCATTGGCTAAGTTTAGACTTTAAAAAGTCAAACATGAAGTTATTCATAACCTCATGAAGCTAGAATATAGGTAAATGTGAGGTCTTAGATAGGCTTTTAATGAGCGAATATGCTAAGAAACTCAGGTTAGACGCTTGTATAGCGACTAGACTAAGATTCATATGGCGTTATAAAGTAACAAACCCAATGTAGTAGGAGCTCTATTATAGCATACATATCATACTGTATGTGCTATCGTCGACCACTTTAGGGAGTGGCTAGATGGATCCCTGCTGTCATGACCTGATCCTGCCCCTAAGGATTAGGCTCATAACCGGCCAATAATCATGAGATTATCTACGGCCTCAAACAATTTCAGGAATATTTAAGGGGCCAAAATGGAAGCAGATTTAAAAACTCTGTCCAATGAGCTGTGTTTACATAGTATAGTAAAATCATTCCAAATGTATTTTATAATAACTCACACATATAAATAGATTTAACATTTTATATACATCTAGGAACCTTCAGATATGCAGTCAGCCAAACAAAAACTCATATACATAGGTGACCCAACGTTTTCACCAAAATAGCAAAAGAGTAACAAAAGAACAAAAAGGACAAAAACAAAGTCTTATGCATGAAACATTCGGGCAGACTCCTCAAAAACTTGACTTCCTCTCATAGTCTTCACCGAGGCTGGGTTTGGACGTCTCTTTGCTCACCTATATACACATGAATGAGAATGAGAATGAGCGAAAGCCCAGTGAATAATATCAATTAAGGAAGTTACATGAATGAAAATTTGTTAACAAGCATATCAAACGGCCTTAGGCCCATTCACATTTCTATCTAATACATCAAACGGCCTCAGGCCCAAACATATCAAACAACCTCAGGCCTAATTCGTTCTTATCAAATGGCCTTGACTCCAATTCATCCATGTCAAACGGCCTTCAGCCCATTCATTTATGTCCAACGGCCTTTGGCCCAATCATTCATTTCAAACGGCCTTTGGCCCAATCATTTATGTCCAACAGCCTTTGGCCCAATTATTTATATCCAACGGCCTTTGGCCCAATTATTCATGTCAAACAGCATTTGGCCCAACATTTATATCAAACGGCCTTTGGTTCAATCATTCACATCAAACGGCCTTTGGCCTAATCATTCATATCAAACAGCCTTTGGCCCAATATTCACATCAAATAGCCTTTGGCCCAATCATTCATATCAAACGGCCTTTGGCCCAACATTCACATGAAACAGCCTTTGGCCCAGTTATTCATGTTATGTGCATTTCATACTTGAGATCACAAACACGTCGTAATCATAATTATATTCCAATGGCTTAATTTAATCATTGGCATGACAAGTATCCAATTTAATTTAACAACTCCATAGAACTCACACATAAGAGAGCATTAGTATACTTCAATACATTCTTATCAAGATATTACTCACAGTGTTCTACTGATGGATTCGCCCTTGCACTTGGCCCTACACAATTTGCAACAAATCGGGTCATAAGCGATTCAACCTGTTCTCAAATTATTTATTTCTCTTAGGCCTCTTTCTTATCCCTTTAACTCATTTACAATGTTCAATGCATGCCTAAGAGTGAGTAGACATGGGAGAGAACGGAAAAAGAGCAAACAACAACTTTTCAAAATTTCTAAAACAGGGCTCTCCACTCGAGCCCAGGATTGGTCGCTCGAGCGGACCTTTTTGGTTTGCAAAACTTCTGGTTGCTTGCAATTTATGCTCGAGCGAGACTTTTGACACTTGAGCAAGGAGTCATGCAAAGTGAGGGTACGCTCAAGCGTAGATTCGGCCGTTTGAGCCACCGTGTAATCTCTTTAAAACTTCTGGGAGCTACATTTTCACACTCGAGTGACGCTTTTCTCGCTCGAGCGAACAAGTCAAATTCTGGGTTTTTCCAGTACTTTGTTTGAGCTTTAAATTTGCATTCCAATTGACGTAACTTGTTATAACTCATAATTCACTTGTACATCTTCTAATATAATACAAATACTAAATTTAAAACATTATAAAGCTCAATTCCCATGAATTAATTACATGCATACTCAATTTATACCAAACTTATTTCCAATACTTCAAATTCATGCAACCAAAACTTATACCTCCTTGAATTGTGCTTGAATGTGGAATATAACTTCCATTCTCAACTTAAGTGATGCAAAAGATGATCAAAAGCATGAATCTTATTCAAAATTCAACATGGATCATATGTTTCATGCTAAAATACACAATTCATGGCAATCTTTTACATGCATATTTATAATGACTTCAAATTCATCAAATTCAACTTAATTCTTGTTCTTGATTACCATTAACTTTGAATTCACAAAATTAAAACTGAAACTGACAAATTTACTCACCTAGGAGCTTCAACCTTCACAGTTTTAGCTAGTTCTAGAGCCTAGCCTTCCAAAACTTGAGTTCTCTTGCAAAATCTTCAAGAATGGCTCCTTTCTTTCTCTAAATTCGGTTCACCTTCTCTCTCTAGAGTGTAGAATTTGATTTGAGCTCAAAAGTATTAGCTTAAGCATCCTTAGTTCATTTATATAGGCTTTCCCTAATCACACTTAATTAGAACTAATCAATGGTGCTTAATTAATTCAATTTAAACTAATTAATTCGCTCCGAATCAGTTTTCAATTAAATTTCACCGTAGGTTCTAAAAATCATGCTAATCGTAAAAACACAGTCAATTCTGCTTTCTGACGCCTTTACGGCCTTCAATTAAATTTTTATAGCAAAGAATCAAACAGATTTTCCTACGGTGAATAGATAGAAATTCAAAAACACATATAGTCATATAAATAGCACTCAAAATCATATTAAGAACATAATTACAATCATAATTAAGATTAATTAACATAACACAGGACGGGTTATCAAATCTTCCTCCCTTTAGGAAGTTTGGTCCTCCAAACTTATTTTACCTCCGTCCGGAAACAAATGTGGGTAGTGATGTCGCATTTCATCCTCTTTTTCCCATGTGGCATCCTTCCCATAGTGTTCCTTCCATTCTACTTTCACCATTAGGATGGACTTCCTCCTCAACTGTTTCACTTGCCGATCATTGATCCATTATGGCCATTCTTCGTATTCCATATTCTCATCTAGAGCTATGCGGTGGTAATCAATCACATGAAACGGATCTCGAAGATAACCCTTCAACATTGATACATGGAACACATTATGTATTTGTTCGAATCCCGGTAGCAAAACAACTCTATAAGAAACTGGACCAAGTCTTTCTAGAATTTGAAATAGTCCAATGTAATGGGGTGACAATTTACCTTTCTTGGCAAATCTCATCTGACCTTTCATCGAAACCACACGAATAAATACATGGTCGCCAACCTCATACTCAAAAGGTCTTCTTCGAATATCCGCATAATTCTTCTGCCAACTCTGTGTTGTTTTGAGTCTTTGTTGGATGATTTTAATCTTCTCGGAAGTGTCTTGCACAATTTCAGGCCCAAGTAAGGCCCTATCTCCGACTTCAGTCCAACAAATTGGCGATCTACACTTCCTGCCATACAAGGCTTCATATGGTGCCATGCCAATGCTGGAGTGGAAGCTGTTGTTGTATGCAAATTCTGCTAGTGGCAAATAATCCTCCCAACTCCCTTGGAAATCCAAGGCACACATTCTGAGCATGTCTTCTAAAGTCTGTATGGTCTGTTCTGATTGACCGTCTGTCTGTGGGTGGAATGCGGTACTAAACCTCAGTTCTGTTCCCATAGCTCTTTGCAAACTTTTCCACAGTCTGGATACAAATTTCGGATCTCTATTCGAGACAATGGATACCAGAATCCCATGTAAACGAACAATTTCATCAACATATATAGTGGCCAATCTATAAGCATCAAAAGTAGTCTTCACAGGAAGAAAATGTACAGATTTAGTCAGTCTGTCAACTATGACCCAGATGGAATCCATACCTCTAGAAGTTCGAGGTAGGCTAACAACAAAATCCATGGTCACATGTTCCCACTTCCATTCCAGGATAGGGAGAGGTTGAAGTAGACTACCTGGTTTCTGATGTTCGGCTTTAACTTGCTGACATTGAAGGCACTTGTACACATACTCTGTGATTTCCTTCTTCATTTTGGGCCACCAATAGCTTTGCTTCAAGTCCTGATACATTTTGTTGTTACCTGGATACATAGCAAACATTGACTTGTGAGCTTCATCTAGGATTCTCTTCTTTAATTTAGAACTGTTTGGGACACACATTCAATTTCGAAATCTCAACACTTCACAATCAATGCTGAATTCTGATTTCGGTTTTATTTCAAACTCATCAATTATTGTTTTGAGGGTCTTATCTTCTTGTTGTCTTTGTTTGATTTTAGCTATTATGGCTAACTCAACGGAAATGGCTGTCATCAACCCAGCTTGTTCCTGTAATACAACTTCGATTTCAACTTTCTCAAAATCACGTAAGATTTTTTTTTGTTCTGTGAGTAGGCAAGCTAGGTTCCCCGTTGATTTTCTGCTCAGTGCATCGGCAACTGTATTGGTTTTTCCTGGGTGGTACTGAATTTGAAGGTCATGATCTTTTATCAGTTCAAGCCATCTTCTTTGCCGCATATTCAATTCTTTCTGAGTAAAGAAGTACTTCAAACTTTTGTGATCTGTGTAGACTTTGCATTTTGCCCCATACAAGTAATGCCGCCAGATTTTCAAAGCAAACACAACTGCGGCCAATTCTAGATCATGTGTTGGGTGGTTCTTCTCATGTGGTTTTAATTGTCAGGAGGCATAAGCAATTACTCTTCCGTTCTGCATTAATACACAACCTAAACCTTCATAAGAAGCATCACTATATATCTCAAAGTTTTCCATACCTGAGGGCAGTGTTAACACCAGTGCAGAAGTCAATCTTGTTTTCAGTTCTTGGAAGGTAGATTCTTTTTCATTGTTTCACTCAAATGGTTGTCCTTTATGTGTCAATTGGGTGAGTGGTACAGTTATTTTCGAAAAATCTTTCACAAACCTTCTGTAGTACCCAACTAAGCCCATGAAACTACGGACTTCTGTTGCATTTGTCGGTGTAGGCTAACTTACAATTGCTTCTATTTTCTGCAGGTCTACTAAAATCCCTTCCTTGTTGATAACATGCCCTAAGAAAATAACTTCATCCAGCCCAAATTCACATTTCTTTAGTTTAGCGAATAATTTCTTGTTTCGGAGTGTTTGCAAGACAATTCTCAGATGGTGTTCATGTTAAAGCCTATTCTTTGAATATATCAAGATATCATCAATAAAAACTACAACAAATTCATCGAGGTAAGTCTTAAAAATTCAATTCATTAGGTCTATAAATGCTGCAGGAGCATCAATCACCCCAAATGGCATAACAAGAAATTCATAAAGGCCATACCTTGTCTGAAACGCAGTTTTCTCAACATCCTCTGCTTTTACTGTCAACTAGTGATACCTGGACCCCAAATCAATTTTGGAAAACACTTGTGATCCCTACAACTGGTCAAACAAGTCATCAATATAAGGTAAGGGATATTTATTCTTTATTGTCACCTTGTTTAGTTCTCGATAGTCAATACACAGGCGTAAGGTTCCATCTGTCTTCTTCACAAATAACACCGATGCACCCCATGGCGAAGTGCTCGGTCGAATAAACCCTTTGTCCAGTAGGTCTTGCAATTGTTCTTTCAATTCTTTCATCTCAACAATGGCCATTCTGTAAAGGGTTTTTGAGAGAGGCTGTGTGCCTGGCACAACATCAATAGTAAACTCTATCTCTCTGTCAACCAATTCTCCTGCCAATTCATCTGGGAATAAATCTGGAAATTCGCTTACAATAGGGATATTGTCCAATTCAACATTCACAGATGTTTAGACAATACACAACATAAATAACCTTGACACCCCTTCCTGATGAATTTACATGCTTTCATTGCGGATATCAAATAAGGTGAAGGCACTACCCTATTAGCCACAAACACAATTTCTTCCTATCCTAGTGGTCTAAATACAACTTGTTTCGTTACACAATCGATGGTGGCATAGTATTTAGATAACCAGTCCATGCCCAGAATTACATCAAAATGTCTAAAGTCCAGGGGTAACAGATCCATATACAAGGTAGCATTCCCGACATGCATATCACAAAATCGACATACATATGTACACAACACAAATTCCTTGGATAGAGCAGATACACATAACAAATATGACAATGACTCTAGAGGTCTACTCAATCTAGATGCAAATGCATATGTTACAAAGAAGTGCATTGATCTGGAGTCAATTAACACAAATGCATCCTGATTACATATAGAGATAGTACTTGAAACGACTTGCGTTTCGTGTATCGCCCGAAACAAGTGCAAAGACTCTTCCCTGTCTCATGGTGTCTCTCATCGTAGCAGGCTTCGTGGTATTTCCTGGTTTTGGGACCGATTCAGTTGAACTAACAGCCACTTTTCCACTGACTTGGTTACAATCCCTTGCCATATGCCCCACTTTTCCACACTTAAAACAGGCCCTCGAAAGATGGTAACAAACCCCACGGTGTCTTTTATCACATTGGCTACATATTGGGGATGTATCTCAGGAAGAATTTGAAATACTCGAGGACCCCGTATTCTGCCTCTTTGAAAGTCTTTTCTTCGAAAAGAAGCCCTACCTCTTACTTTTCCAATCAGTTGGTGATTTGTTCTGTCTGGATATATTAGCTTATGATATTATGGCCCGGTCTAACACTTCAATATAGGTTTCTAATTTTAGCATATTCACCTTGCCTAGAATATCATTTCGAAGGCCTTCTTCAAAGTACCTTGCTTTCTTATAGTCGGTGTCGACCATGTGTGGTGTAAATCTGGCCAATTTAGTGAACTTGGCCTCATACTCAGCTACTATCATGCTATTTTGCTTAAGTTCCATGAACTCCGACACTTTCTTGTCGCGAACACATTATGGAAAGTACTTGTCGTAGAAAATTTCTAAGAACCGTGCCTAGCCAATATCTTTATTGTTTTCACATATCAACAGCCACCACCTTCTTGCTTCATTTTCTAACGTAAAGGTGGCTAGCAATACTTTATGTGTTTCTTGACAAGGAAACACCTCAAACAATTTTTCTATCCCAAGGACCCGTGCCTCTACCTTCAATGGATCCAATCCTCCATGAAATTGTGGCGGTTTCATTTTCTTGAACTCTTTGGTGAGAGCTATTGTCTGGTCATCATTCTGTAGGTCTTGCACAGGCGGTTCCGGAGGTGGAGGCGAAGGGTGTGGCTATTGGCATTTTTGTTGCCACTGTTGTTGTCTCAATGTTTCTACCATTTCCTGAATTAATCTTTCCATCCTATCCATTCTGGCAGTAGAGGACTCCTCTAATTCATCACCTCTTGCTCTCACCATTATCTGATTAAACTTGTATTATTCTTTATACAGAAATATTCACAAGTATGCATATACAAAAGAGCATACATATTCAAATAATTCACAATGCAAGTGTCACAAAACATTTAGCACATAGTCACTCGTTTCAAAACATTTAAGCATATTTTCGATGTCTTCAAGTTCATACTTATTACATGAATGCATCTTAGATCTTTTCTAGATGCTTATTGCTCATTAGGACAAGTGTGTGAGCTGTTAACTCATGCTCTGATATCACTCTGTTATGACCCGATCCCGCCCCTAAGGATTGGGGTCATAACTGGCCAATAATCATGATATTACTTACAGCCTCAAACAATTTCAAAAATATTTAAGGGGCCAAAATGGAAACAGATTTAAAAACTCTGTCCAATGAGTTGTGCTTACATGGTATAGTAAAATCATTCCAAAGGTATTTCATAATAACTCACACCTATAAATAGAGTTAACATCTTATATACATCCAGGAACCTTCAGATATGCGATCACCCAAACAAAAACTCATATACATAGGTGACCCAACGTTTTCACCAAAGTAGCAAAAAAGTAACAAAAGAACAAAAGGGACAAAAACAAAGTCTTGTGCGTGAGACATTCGGGTTGACTCCTCAAAAACTTGACTTCCTCTCATAGTCTTCATCGAGGCTGGGTTTGGACGTCTCTTTGCTCACCTACATATACATGAATGAGAATGAGTGAAAGCCCAGCAAATAATATCTATTAAGGAAGTTACATGAATGAAAATTTGTTAACAAGCATATCAAACGGCCTTAGGCCCATTCATATTTCTATCTAATACATCAAATGGCCTCAGGCCCAAACATATCAAACAATCTCAGGCCCAATTCGTTCTTATCAAACGACCTCGGGCCCAATTCATCCATGTCAAACGGCCTTCGGCCCATTCATTTTTGTCCAACGGCCTTTGGCCTAATCATTCATGTCAAACGGCCTTTGGCCTAATCATTTATGTCCAACGGCCTTTGGCCCAATTATTCATGTCAAACGGCCTTTGGCCGAATTCTTTATATCCAACGACCTTTGGCCCAATTATTCATGTCTCATTTATGTCCAACGGCCTTTGGCCCAATCATTCATGTCAAACGGCCTTTGGCCCAACATTCATATGAAACAGCCTTTGATCCAATCATTCACATCAAACGGCCTTTGGCCCAATCATTTATATCAAACAGCCTTTGGCCTAACATCAAAGGCCCTTTGGCCCAATCATTCATATCAAATGGCCTTTCGCCCAACATTCACATCAAATGGCATTTGGCCTAGTTATTCATGTTATGTGCATTTCATACTTGAGATCACAAGCACGTCGTAATCACAATCATATTCCAATGGCTTAATTCAATCATTGGCATGACAAATATCCAATTTAATTTAACAACTCCGTAGAACTCACACATAAGTGAGCATTTGGAAAGTAGTTTACTTCAATACATTCTTATCAAGATATTACTCATAGTGTTCTCCTGATGGATTCGCCCTTGCACTTGGCCCTACACAATTTGCAACATATCGGGTCATAAGTGATTCAATCCGTTGAGGCGTGGCCTCAAGTTGAGGGTTGGTGGCTTTATATTCGAGAGTATAGACATTTGGTGGATGCTGCAGCTCATATGGAGCTTTTGATGCAGGAGGAGGATGAGGAGAAGAATAGAGGTTCCAAGAGAGGCCAAGATGGCCAGGGTGATGGCAGGAGACAGAGGGGTTATAACCCTCAGCAGTCTCAGGGTGGTGTGGCTAGGTCGACCTTCCCAGTACCGAGCGCAGGCTCCGGGAGGGGCAATCAGGGGGAGTTCACCTGTTACAAGTGTGGCCAGCCGGGTCACAAGGTTTCGGTTTGCCCGCAGAAGGGTGGGGGTCAGAGAGCTGCTTCTTCGTCAGCTAGACCGCCGAGTCAGAGTTTGGGCAGGGGGCAACCCTTGTCTTGTTATCAGTGTCGACAACCTGGGCACCTAAAGAGGTTTTGCCCACAGTTGAGTGCTACTTCAGGAGCGTCCGGTTCTAGACAGACGCAGGGATTTCAGCCAGCTCAGTCTGTGCAGGCCTCAAGGGCCAATCCGGGGGCTTCGTCGTCCCAGTCAGTACAGCAATCTTATGCTCCTAGAGGTGAGCAGGTGGATCAGGGGCCTACAGGGCGCGTGTATGCTGTTACCGCACAGGACCTAGTACCGACTCCATCAGTAGTGAGAGGTACCTTTCTGTTTTGCAACTCGGTTGCTAGTGTGTTGATTGATACGGGTACGTCTCATTCTTTTGTATCTGCTGCATTTGCATCTGTGTTGGAGTTGGAGTTGGCATTACTAGCATCTCCTATTTGTGTTGTGTCACCCATTGGGGGTGAGTTGGTTTTGAAACACGGGTGTAGAGGTTGTGATATAGAGGTCGCCGATCATAGGCTTCCGTTTCCTTTTGTAGTTATGCCCATGAAGGGCTTTGATGTTATTTTGGGTATGGACTGGTTATCGTCATACCGGGCAGTTATTGATTGCTACCGCCAGAGGGTTACTTGTTGTACCGTGAGTGGGGAGTGTTTCCATTTCTTGGGGGACCGAGTTGGTAGTGTTGTGCCACCGGGGTATGATCCGCGAGGGCGGAGTGAGCTTAGTGGTCTACTTGTCAGCTTCGAGAGTGGTGAGTGTGATGAGACCCCGATTGTGTTGCCACGGGTAGTTTGTGAGTACTCGGACGTCTTTCCAGAGGATCTCGTTAGTTTGCCACCTCACCGAAAGATTGAGTTCTCTATTGATCTAGTGCCCGGCACGGCGCCGATTTCTATGGCACCTTACCATTTTGCTCCAGCAGAGTTGGTTGAGTTGAAAGTTCAGCTCCAGAAATTGCTAGATAAGGTCTTTGTTCGCCCTAGTGTATCACCGTGGGGAGCACCGGCCCTCTTTGCTAAAAAGAAAGATGGTGCCTTGAGATTGTGTATTGATTATCGGAAGTTGAATCGGGCTACGGTTAAGAATAAGTACCCTATGCCCCGTATAGATGATTTGTTTGACCAGTTGAAGGGTTCCCGTTGTTTCTCTAAGATAGACTTGAGATCGGGTTACCACCAGTTGAGGGTCAGGGAGGAGGATATTCCGAAGACGGCATTCCGTACGCGGTATGGCCATTATGAGTTTCTGGTGATGCCGTTTGGGCTTACCAACGCACCGGTAGTCTTTATGGACTTGATGAACCGGATCTTCCGGGAATTCTTGGATCGTTTTGTAGTCGTCTTCGTGGACGACATTCTTATCTATTCACCTTCAGGAGAGGAGCACGAGGAACACTTGAGAGTGGTGCTTGAGTTGCTTAGAGCCCATAGGCTATATGCCAAGTTTGGGAAGTGTGAGTTCTGGCTAGGAGAAGTCAAGTTCTTAGGCCATGTGGTTTCCGGGGAAGGGGTGTCTGTTGATACATCCAAGACTGAGGCAGTGCAAGATTGGGCACAGCCTAAGAGTGTGTTTGAGATCCGCAGTTTTCTGGGATTAGCTGGGTACTACCGTCGGTTTGTAAAAGATTTCTCTAGGTTAGCTTCACCGTTGACTAGACTGACTCGGAAGGGAGTCAAATTTGTATGGAGTGAGACTTGTGAAAAGTCGTTCCAGGAGTTGAAAGTTAGATTGACCACCGCTCCGGTCTTGATTATTCCGGAGAGAGGGTTGGGTTATGCAGTCTATTGTGATGCCTCACGAGAGGGTTTGGGTTGTGTGTTGATGCAAGAGGGGAAAGTGGTAGCTTATGGCTCACGTCAGTTGAAAATTCACGAGAAGAATTACCCTACACATGACCTAGAGTTAGCAGCCGTGATCTTTGCCTTGAAAATCTGGAGGCACTACCTTTATGGTGAGAGATTCGAGGTGTTCTCGGATCATAAGAGTATGAAATATCTGTTTTCACAGAAAGACTTGAACTTGAGGCAGAGGAGGTGGATGGAGTTTATTGAGGATTATGACTTCGAGTTGCATTATCATCCGGGGAAGGCCAATGTTGTGGCCGATGCCCTTAGCAGAAAATCCGTTAGTGATGTAGCTAGAATAGCCATCCGAGAGTGGGAGATGTTGGGGGCACTTGGCGAGTTTGATTTGCTTCTGAGCGAATCTGTGGAGGCTGCGGCCTTGTTTTCTGTTGTTGCGCAGCCTACACTTGTGACTCGAGTGTTAGAGGCACAGAGAGGTGACCTTGAGGTAGAATCCCTCCGAGAGAAGATCTCCAGTGGGAAGGTTGAGAAGGGTTTGGCTGAGTATCCCGACCAGAGTGTGAGATACCGAGACCGTTTGTTTGTGCCAAAGTCTTGCCGAGAGGAGGTACTCCGAGAGTTTCATCATTCGCGCCTTGCGGTGCATCTGGGAGGTACTAAGATGTACCGGGATTTAGGTCGCCAGTTTTGGTGGCGGGGTATGAAGAGAGATGTGGCAGTCTTCGTGTCTAAGTGCCTTACTTGTTAGCAAGTGAAGGCCGAGCATCAGAGGCCAGCGGGTTTGTTGCAACCCTTGCCTATTGCCGAGTGGAAGTGGGAGCATGTCACTATGGACTTCGTTGTAGGTCTTCCGAGGACTCAGCGGGGTAGTGATGCTATTTGGGTGGTTGTAGACCGGTTGACTAAGTCGGCGCACTTCATTCCTATGCGCGTGAGAGATTCAGTAGATCATCTTGCCGACTTGTATGTTCGGGACATAGTGAGATTGCACGGGGTCCCAGTGACGATCGTCTTAGATAGAGATCCTCGTTTTACTGCTAGGTTGTGGCAGAGTTTGCAGAGTGCCTTGGGCACTAAGTTGACCTTTAGTACAGCGTATCATCCTCAGACTGACGGGCAATATGAGCGTACTATTCAGGTCCTTGAGGATATGCTTCGGGGTTGTGTCCTTGATTTCAGTGGGACGTGGGGGAGGCACTTACCATTGGTGGAGTTTGCCTACAACAACAGTTTTCAGTCTAGCATCGGTATGGCACCGTTTGAGGCCTTGTATGGCCGACCGTGTAGGTCTCCAGTTTGTTGGGCCGAGGTGGGTGATGCACCTTTGTTGGGTCCGGAGTTGGTTAGGGAGACGACGGAGAAAGTTGAGCTTATCCGTAGGAGGCTTGGTACAGCCCAGAGTCGTCAGAAATCTTATGCTGACCGTAGGAGGAGGCCGTTGGCATCATGTCTTTCTGAAGATATCACCTAGGCGAGGTTTGATGAGGTTTGGGAAGAGAGGAAAGTTATCCCCTCGGTTTATTGGTCCCTCTGAGATCCTTGAGAGGATTGGCGAGGTTGCCTATCGTTTGGCTTTGCCGTCGCAGTTGTCCGGAGTGCATGACGTGTTTCATGTGAGTATGCTTCGGAAGTATGAGCCGGATCCATCACATGTATTGGATTGGACCGACTTAGAGGTAGATGAGGATGCCTCGTATGAGGAGAGACCGGTTCGGGTCTTGGATAGGCGGGATCAAGTCCTGCGTGGCAAGACCATTCCTTTGGTAAAGGTTTTGTGGAAGCATCACGGAGTGGAGGAGGCCACTTGGGAACGTGAGTTGGAGGTCCGAGAGAAATATCCGGACCTATTTGTGGACGTTTGAACACATGTTATATATTGTTGTATTGTTGGACTTTAAGACTGTTAAATATGTCTTAAGTTGTAAAACATGGCGCATGTTTTGGTTAATGATAGTAGTTGGGAACTTGCCTCAAATGGAAGTTTGTATAACGTTGCATATGTTGAATATATAGTAGGACTGGAAATGTATCATGATTATTGCTTATGATATGAATTGTGAACTATGTATGTTGGAAATGGAAGATGGATGCATGTTAAAGATGCATTGTTTAATGTTGAAATGTAACATTGTTTAAAATGGAGAAAAACCAGTTTTCGAAAAACTTGCACTTAATTTCGGGGACGAAATTCTTTAAGGGGGGGAGGTTATAGCGATCCCGGGTTTTACCCCTTGTTGTACAGTGGTCCGGACTTGAGTCCGTGGACATTAGCAGTTGATTATTATCTTGTTTGCATCCTTTCCTACTTTGTATTTGGGTTATAGGATGTGTTGGGCAGGTCTGTTACATGTTGGTTGTGTCTGGGAGCCAAGTGTTGCTGTCCAGAATTTTGGGCCTTTGCTCGAGCGAGGGTTTGGTCGCTCGAGCGAGAGGTATGTTTTGTATCTGGTGGGTCGAGCCAGAGTGGCTTCGCTTGAGCGAGTGATTGCGTTTGGTTCAGATGCTGAGAGTTGCATTTTTTGGCTCGAGCGAGCTTTCTTCGCTCGAGCGATCTGGTTTGTCTTCACTCGAGCGAGCATTCCGTCGCTCGAGCGTGCGTCTGGTTGCAGACCTGATGGTTCGAGTTTTTGGCTCGAGCGAGCTTTTCTTCGCTCGAGCGAGATTCTAAGTTTTTGGCTCGAGCGAGAGTTTATGTGTCTGGTCGCTCGAGCGACCAAGTCTTCGCTCAAGCGAGCCTGTTTATATCAGTTAGCAGCAGCCGAGATGAACTTCACTTTTTCAAAACTTTTTCATCTTCAAACCCTAGATCTGAGACCCTCTCTCTCTAGACTTGTCTTCTCTCTAGGGAATCATCTCTTTCTAGTGTGAATCCACTCTAAGTGCTTTGTTAAAAAGGTAGAGGGTGACCTGGGCTTTGATTTAATCTGAAAATATTTGGATTTGGAGCACTTTGGTCGTTGGGTCTTCATCTCCTTTTGAGCTCAAACTTTGAGGTAGGGATATCCTACTCCTCTTTATGGATTTTGTCTTTAAATTTTAGCATTTTGATATGTTGGGTGTTGTTGGGTAATTTTGAGAAACTTTGGGCCTTTTGTGTAATTTTACAAAAGTTGGGGTTTTATTTATAATGAACCTAGAGGCATGTTTGGTATAGAGACATGGAATAAATGTTGAAACATTGATGAAAATGGAACCTTAGGGTTGTTTTGTTAATTATGGGAATTTGCCCTAATTGTTTTAATTAATTAAAGAAAATGAGGAATTGAAGTGGAAATGTTGAGATTGGGAGTGTATGGGATTAAAGGGTGTAGTTGAATTACTTATCACTCACCGAATTGAAATGTTGATTTAATATCCATTTATGCATTTATTTTCTGTTTAGAAATAACTGCTTTGGGCTATCGGTGGAGGATAGTCATGATTGTTGTAGACAATGCATGAGGATTAGGCAAACGAAAACTAATCAATGGAATGTGTCATAAGAGTGTGACGATTGTTGGAATACATTAATTTTATGTATTGATTGATTGTGTATAGAACCTATGTGTTAATATGCATTATGTGTAGAGGAGGAGATGGGGGATGTACTCCGCGGTTTAGGGGAAGATGGGGGATGTACCTCTAAACCGGATAGTGTTGGGAGGAGATGGGGGATGAACTCCATAGATACAGCTCATATGCTTATCTTTGAGAAGTATAGATACAGCTCATATGCTTGTCTAGAGAAGAGTAGATATAGCTCTTATGCTTATCTTCGGTTGTGTGATATAGTTCTTAGACTTATCTGCTGAGGTGTTGATATAGCTCATATGCTTATCGGTTAATGTGATGGCATAGCTAGTATGCTTATTTATCGAAAATGGAAAATGAAAAGTAACATAGACTTGTAAGCCATGTAATTGAAATGTGATATAAGTGGATATATCCGTGTTAACCATCTATCAACTGCTAATCTTTTAGTCAATGTTCATAGTTGGTTTAGTTTATTTCTACTGGGCTGTGGCTCACCCTATATGGGAACATCATTTTCAGGTACAGGTAGCATGCCACCTCCAAGGACATAGCTTGGGAGGCTAGAGGCGGACAGATCTTTTGTTGTCTTTCTTTTGATGTATTACATGTAAATTCAAGCCAAGGGCTTAATGTGTAAATGAGTTAGCACTCTCTTTTTGTAACCAAGTGTTAACTTGGAAAGCTGTAAGCCCTTAGGGCATTTGCTTTTGTTGTTAACATGTAATACCTTTTGTAATGAAACTATGATGAATAGATGAATGTTGGTCTTTTGTATATCAATGCATGCTTATATTAGTGGGTTTAATGCTGTTGGTCTTTCGAGTGATGTGCTATGTTAGTTAATGGTGGTTTAATATAGCACTCCTACCTTTATACCTTCTCGTTAGGCCGTACGCTCTATTTTTTTTTTGTATGAGGAGTGAACTAAACAGAATGAGAGATTGAGAAATGACAGTTGTGAATATAAAAAAATGATGTGGACGAGTAAGAAATGTTGGAAATTGGGTTGGATTTGACCCGACCCATCACTAATGGAGCATCCACGTGGGTCATACTTATTAAATAAATAAGATAATTAAAGGGATTATCTTTTGGGAGGTGTTTGAGTTATTGTGGGAGACTATAACTCTATCTCTATCAATAGAGATTCTCTATATATCTGATATAGAGAAAATAATAGCACGTATTATTGTTGTTGAAGTTTTACTCGAAAAATCTCTGTAGAAAATATTTCTCTCTCTATTCTGCCCTCGTAGCTCACCATTGTAGAACCTAGGGATTTCGACTGTGGAAGCAACATTGAGAAACTTTGGTAGCTTCTCAATTAACGGAGGGTTTTCCAGATGAGACTCGTAATTCAAGCATCCGATACAAACCGTTTCTGCTTCAGGTAATATGATTACCTGCATCTTTTCCTTCAAGAATAAAATAAATCAACAAAGACAAAGTAGATCATATCAAGCAAAACCTTACCTTGTACCATAGTCACTATATGGTTGAAAGGAGATGTGGTTGTGAGCTTAAAATCCCTCACACAGAAATAGAAACAGACAAGCAATAAACCTCTAGAGATTAAAATAAATAAATAAAAAATCAATCGTCAATTTACGTAACCAATTGTCAATTTGCACAATCCTGCACAGAAAGAATCCCAAAAAGTAAATCTCGTACAATTAAAATAAACTAAAAAAATTGCTAACAATTTTTTGGATAAAAACTTATTAGGATAGAAAAAAAATTACACATGCATAGTCATAAAGCTGCATATTTTTTTTATTTTTATTTACATTCTGTTTGCACCAATTCGCAGCTTGGATATGTGTCCATCGCAGTTTTGATCTGTTGTAGTGAAGGGAAGAGTGAAAAGGGATGAGATAGATTTAGCTTCCAATCTTGAGCCGAAGGTTGAGAGGATGGTTGTTTGCTCATGAAAGATTGATTGTGCTTAAGAAATGAGAGAGCGAAGAGAGAACTTTCAGATGAAAATGAAGCTTCCAGGAAGTAGCCCACAAAGGTTACATCAGAGCTGGCCCATGAATGTACGAAATAGTCCATTTATGTACAACATAAACAACACACAAAATGGAGACAAAAGTGGAAAGAAAAGAATGAGCCGTGTTACTATAGCAACTATTAACTCCCTTTTATTATATAAGTGTATAGATATATTTCATTTCCTAAATCCCAATAAAGTTATATGTTTATATATGTAAGAGTTGTGTATTTGCATCTCCATTTTGTAGTAATGGTGAAGTGCATGAGGTGTAGTTATTATGGATGGAAAGAAGATGGGAGGCGAGTGCGGTAGATATCGTAATGGTTGTCTTTCCTTGAAAAAATAAAAAATATAGAGACTAAGGAGGTGTTTGATAAAGTTGAAAACTAAAAATTGAAGATTGAAAATTAAGTATTAAAAACTGAATGCTGAATTTTTTAAACCAAAACGTTGTTTGATAAGATGTAAGTGTTGAACTAAAAATAAGTTACTTGATACGTATAAGATCAAATTTAAAATTTATTATTTTCAATTGTATATTTCAATTTTATATTGTGATGGTGGTGGTGGTGATAATGGTAATGGTAGTGGTGGCGGTGGTGGCATGGTGATGGTGGTGGTAGTGGTAACATTGATGGTGGTAGTAGTAGCGATGATAGTGGTAGTAAAATAATGGTAGTGTTTATGGTAACAATGACAAATGGTGATGAAGGTGATGGTAGTAGTAGCGGTGGCTGTAATGGTAGTAGTGGCATGATGGTGATGGTGATTGTGATGGTGGTGGTGGTGGTGGTGGTAGTAGTGGCAATGGCATGATGGTGGTGGTTGTGGTGGCGGTGGCAGTGTGGTGGTGGTGGTGGTAACGATAGTGGCGGTGTTGCTGGCATAACGGTGGTGGTGGTGGTGGTGGTAGCGATGGCATGATGGTGATGGTGATGGTGATTGTGATGGTGGTGGTGGTAGTGGTAGTGGTGGCGGTGGCAGTGTGGTGGTGGTGGTGGTAGTGATAGTGGCGGTGTTGCTGCCATGACGGTGGTGGTGGTGGTGGTGGTAGCGATGGTGGTGGTAAGTTTATAATAGTATATATATTGATACTTATGTTTAGTATTTATAAATTCAGTTAAAATTAAGTAAATTTCATATAACTTCAATTTTTTTAAGTTTTAGCCTAAATTTTAAAAGGCTTTTAAATCTTTAAGTGATATCAATTATGATTGTCAAACAGACTAAAAATTGAATGGTGATAGCGATAGTAATAGTGCCATCATGCCACCGCCACCACTACCACCACTATCACTTCCGTTACCGCTACTACCATTGGTATCGTTATCATCACCACCACCATGCCACTGCCATCACCACCACCACTACCCACCACCATCAAGCCATCGCCTCCACTACTGCCACTACTGCCACCACCACCACCACCACCCCCGTCACCACCACCACTAGTACTATCACTACCACTATCACTATTATCACTACCGCTACCGACACCATCATGCTGCCACCACCACCACCTTCGTCACCATTTTCATTGTTACCATATACACCATTATCATTTTACTACTACTACTACCATCGCTACGGCTACCAACACCATGCCACAGCCACTACCACCATCATATTATCACCACTACCACCACCATCACAATATAAAAATTGAAATGTACAATTTAAAAATAATAAATTTAAAATTTGATCTTATACATATCAAACAACTAATTTTTAATGAAGTACTTAAATTTTTATGAAACAACTTTTTAATTTAAAAAAATTTAGCATTCAATTTTCAATACTTAATTTTCAGTCTTCAATTTTAATTTCCAACTTTATCAAACCCCACCTAAGACAAAGGAAATAAAGTGAGGCTAAAATTGGTATTTTACAAAATCTAACAACTGACATCTATAACTTCTGTTAGATCAACTAACAGTCAACTAGTGGAGGGGGTAATTTGTGATGTGATTTTAAATCTCAAGGAGGGGAATGTAATTTTGAAAACATGAGTGAGGTATTTGTGTTAAAGTTAAACCTCAAAGGGTGTAAGTGTAATTTGCCATTTATCCTTTTATTATGCATGCAATTACTATTAATTGTGTATGCCTCAGGTATCCAAAACCCTCTGACAATGTAAAAATAAATAAAAATAAATAAATAAATATTAGCATGATTAAATAATTTAATTATATTTCAAATTATACCATTTAAAATTGTGTCCAATTGTCGAAAAAATAAATAAATAAATAAATAAAAAGAAAAAAATCTATTTTCTTTCTATACTATACCTATAATGTAACGGTTTCGGTCAAGATCTAAGTTTTCTGTCAAAAATTGGACTTAGTCTGAAAAGTTTTTAAGTGTAAAAATTGGATTTTTCAAAACTTATGATTTTGAAAATAATTTTTGGCAATAATTATTCCTTATACATCAAATAGTCTAATTTAATTTTGTGGGATTTTTCTACAAGGTATCAATCACTTTACTTCAACGTCAAACTTAGAAATTTCAGTCAAAAAATTATTTTTGTTCTAAAACTGGGGAAGTCACTTTTTGATATAATTGGATTTTGATCTTTTTTTTTCTTTGAATCCAAATGGGGGATATTTCCTTATTTACATTGTCAACTTAAATAAATGAAATATAAATGTAAGAGGCTAAATGAAAGCATTTACTTAAATGGTTATATATGGAAATAATGTTGATGTGCTGGGAGTGCCTCAGGAACTGTACTATGTGACTAGCTGTGTCTAGGTTGACTACCCAAGAGGTGAAATGGTCGCTCGAGTAGAGATGCGAGGCTCCTAGTATTTTCATTGTAGACCTGCAAAACTTCTGAGAGATTGCGTTTACCGCTCGAGCAGTGAAATGTTTGCTTGAGCGGTCTGTTTAGGATCAGTGTCATTAAAAGTCATTTTTGGGTCACTTTTCTTCATTCTTATCAGATTCTTCTCTCTCTCCTCTCTTCTTCCAGCCATTATTGAGTTCCAAGCTCACAAAAGCTTGGATTTTATCTCCTTAGAGTAAGATTCTCACCTATGTTCCTTGCATAAAAACGAAGAGCACGATGAAGGCTTCCTATCAATTTCGGTGGATCGTGTTTTCATCGACGTTGGAAATTCGGGATTCTTCCTCTTCTTGCTAGAGGTAGGGATTTCTTTGTTTTTCTTCAATATTTGTTTATAGATAGATGAGTGGTATGTTGGTATTGCATAAAAACCTCATGTTGAGGGATTTGCCTAAAATGCATATAGATGAAGTAAGGGTTTCCAAATCAAGGAAGTTAACCTTATGATTTATGGGACTTAAGGAATTTTGAACACTTGGAACATGATTTTGTGCCTTAAAGTGAAAAGCCTAAATTTTTGTCAAACCCCAGCTATGAATTTTATTTTTAAAAGGTTGAATTGTTTCAATTGGCCTTAAATTCTTGAAATTAAGTTAAGATTGGTAAAGATGAGTATAAATGATGATAATTAATTGTTGTGAGAATGATTATGATATATGAGGGTTGTGTTGGAGGAATTGATAATAGAAATTAAATTAATAAATTTTGGAAGTATATGATACCAATTGCGTAGTATAATTGAATATAAGAAGTTGGTGTTAATGTTGAAAAATAAAGAATTTCATGAGAAACAAATTGTAATTAATTCTAAAGATGAACTTTTACCCTTATCATGGAATTATGTTGTTGGTTTAATCTATGAGTTGTAATAATGAGTGACATGATGAATTGAAGGGTTATGATGTTGGAATAAGGGCCCGTATCCTTCCGGCTCATGATCAGTAAAGCAAGGCACTTAATAGATGTTCCGCATTCCTTTCGGAGTGGCACTTGGAAAAGCGTGTGGCCTGTTGAGATATGTGGAGGTTCCGCGTTGCTTCTGGCTTGTGATCGGTAAAGCGTAGCTCTTGATAAAGGTTTTGTCATCCTTCCGGAGTAGCGCCCGAAAAAGCGTGTAGTTTGTTAGCATGGCATGGTGAAGCTGGTTGTTGGCATGTGGATGTTCACTGAGAATTTCATGATAAGCCCGTTATGTAATAATGAAACTGTTAGATGTAAATTGGAAAGTCCAACTTTGCGAAATTTGTTGTGGTGTGTATGTGTTTGGTGTTTTGTGTGTGTTGGTAAAGTGACTAGTTATGGCATAATTAATGAGTGTGAAATATGGATTAGAAGTAGTAAATGATTTTTCGGCTTAAAACCCTTATCTAAGGAAATGAGGTTTAAGGAAATCATTTAATGAATTTTGATGAGATAAAGAGTTAACAAATGAGGTTTTTATGAAATGTCAAGTGGGATTTTGTGAAAATAGTATCTATATATGAAATCTATTTTGCATATAAAAGGACACATTATTTATATATGTATCATTTGATAGCATTCATAATCACATTTATCTATTGATTATTATTGTTGAGAACCTTTGTAGATCCCTACTAGACTTCATGTTCTTCCCATGTTGTTTAACTATTTTTCAAGGATGGAGTCGTGTATAACAGTTGGAAGATTAATAAGTTATTTATCATATTATGAGTCTATTTTATGTAAATTGTGAATGAAAGATTAAAGGGTAGTTGTGTTGAGGTGGTTTTTTCTATGTAATTATTTATTTAAAAATCTTTCATGTAAGCCTTGTTGGTATGTACTGTGAACATTTTTAGTATCATTGTATTTATGTGAGAGTGAATCTCTTTTATTCTATTGAGCTTGTATTATTTCTACAACTATTTTTGGAAATGGACTTTTATACGGAAAATTGGTAAATTATTCGAGTAATGAAATTGGGGCTTGACATATAATTATTGTTGATGGTGTATACCTCCTCTATCCAAAATCTCAATAGGTGTTGTATTTTTTTAATATTTAATTCAAAAGGTAAAATTGAAAATGTAATTAATATATTTAATGATGTCAACATTTTTTTCTTTACAGTAAAGTATCATAAGTGGGAGTCTGTATTAAAGCACTAACCTTAAGGGAGATTTTAACCATTTCATTAAACCTCATGGGAGGTTAGTGTAATTGAAAACTAAATCTCAAGGGAAGTTTATGTCATTTCAACAATTCATTAAACCTAAGATCAAAAAACAATTCATTAAACCTCAAAGGCGGTTTTTGTCATTTCAAAAATCTCAAGGAAGGATTCTGCAATTTCATTAAACCTCAAAGGAGGTCAGTGTAATTTACCCTTTATTTTTATATATCATATACTCTTCAATTGATCAAATGAGTAATATATTTAATTTTTTTTTATTATTTTATAATGTAATAGATTTTATGTCAGTTGGTTAAAATTTAACAATTTGCATTGGTTAAGATTCAAATAATGCAAAAGAGTTAAAACTTCATTATGCAATTTACATATTTCCAAACATTTTTATATATTTTTGTATGTATTTTAATATACTTTTTTTACACATATACTGAGGTTAGTAATATTTTTTAAAAATATAATTTAGTATGCCAGTTAGTATCTTTTCATTTCTTTTAAAATATACAAGACAAGTACTAAAAATTGTGAATTTTGTTAATGCGTATATTAAGGACATCTACTACTATTATAAAAATGTGAAGAGCTTACTATGTTTTCTACTTTTTTTTAAAATTCAAATTTCACCCTCTCAAATCTACTATAATTACTCTTACTTTATTTCCTGTGTTTGTTTCTATATTGATATACATAATATTTAGATCAAATCACTGTGAATAATTTTGATTGAATCTTAAAATTATATGCATTCGTTCAAATCTAGATAAAGAAAAATGAAAACATTTTTTAAACAGAGATTTATATTGCATCTCAAAAATTCGTAATTTTTCTTCATAGACTTTCTTTTGCTTTAAATTATATTTTATAAACTGTAATATTTTTTATGGTACTTTAATAACCATGGTATAATGTCAAAATTTTAAACAAGAACCACTTTTGTTGGTTTTATTTTTTTAATCTATTTTTTAGTTTTTGGTTTCTCATATTTTCTCAATTTTGGTGATTAAAGATACTGAAATTTCTTCATATTTTATATGTTAATTATATTTTTACATGAAAATCTAATATCTAATAATCTAAATAGAATTTAAAAGTAAAATATTGGTAAAAAAAATTTATAAATTCAAACATGTACTGATTTATTATAATATTTATTACTAGTATTATTATTATTATTATTAGTAATTTTTTTTCCAAAAAGAATATATAACAAATTATTTCCTCAGTGTATTTAGATTATAAGTGAATTTAAATCTAAAAGTAAAATTAAAAAATAAAAAAGTATTAAATTAAGTGAATCTAAAAAGAAAATAAAAGGGTTATTAAAAAGAAATAGTGCCAAAGACAAAAAACATGAAAACCAAAAAAATTCAAAACAAAAGTTTGAAAAAACAAACCAAGTCAAACACTATAAACTTCTTTTTTTTTTTAAATCTTTTTTCATTAATCCCTAATTTTACACAAATTAATTACAAATTCTTTTCAATTTTTATGTGAATTTAATAGTCTAATTAAAAAATGATGCATACACACAAAAATGTAATACTAAATATTTACATTATGATCAACTATTTAATTATGAATAATTAACTTCTCATTATTACCCGTATTATATATTTTTACAAGATATTTCACATATTATTTTTTGTGATATCTTTTATATGTCAATTTCTACATATATAAATATGTGTATATATATATATATATATATTTATATATAAATTTATATATGTTACCATATTCGCACATTGTAGCACTTGTACCCTTTTAAAACTTCTCGGGAAGTGTATTTGAATCCTTTTTTTTATTATGAGAATCTTTGGTGTTGTTGTATCTTGGTTTTGGAGGAGTACAAATCGATTTAAACTTGTTGGGATTGTTCGTTCATGCTTGTTTACATTGAAAAGTTGTTTGGGAACTTAGAAATCTTGTTCGGGGGTCGACACCAATCTTGGTGGTGTCAACACTTGCCTTTTGTTGTTGGTCTTAAGGGTCGACACCAGTCTGGAAAGGTCAACCCTTGTATGTTGCTGAATCTGGAAGTTGCTTGTTGAAATTTGGTATCGATACCAGTCTGGGAAGGGTCGACACCTTGCTTGTTGCACTCTTTGCTTTTCTGTCTGAAGGGTCGACACCTCTGCCCGAAAGGTCGACACCTGCTTATAATTTTCAGCTTTTTGGGTTGTTTGGGCCCTACTTTTTGGGTGTTTTTGACTTATCCGTTTATTTGACTTTAGGGCAATTTTCTACTACTATAAATAGACCCAAACCACTTTCCTCTCATTACTTTTTCTCCTCTTAAACTGTGATTTCTCTCTTCTCTCTCTAAGACTTGACTTTTCGCACCTAGATCTCTAGATCTACTCACCTAGAGTCATGTTTTCACCATGGTCCTTTGAGAAAGATTGTAGATCTCGTCAAAGGCTTCCTTTTGGTCCGAATAGTTTGTGGTTTCATCACCGGTGAATTTTGGGTTGTCATCTCTTCGCTTCAAGAGGTAGGGATTTCTTTGCTCCTTTCGAATACCTCATCTATAGATAGATATGTAGTAGATTTTATTGCATTAAAACCATATTCATTATGGATTTTCTTGAAATCCATAAAAGGAGATCTAAGGTTTAATATTTGTGATTGGAGTTATTACGTTGGTTGTTGTTTGGGTTAATTGGGAAATGATTTAATATGTTTGTGAAGAGATGGAGGAAAGTCCTAATTTAATGTTATTGATATAATGGATTTAAAAGGGAAGGAGTTGAATAATCTTTATATTTTGCTAATATGGGTTGGATAATTGTGTTTATATCAAAAGAAAATAAAAAGAGAAGTCACGGTGTTGGTATTGTTTTAGACTAATCATGTGAAGTTGATTTGAGTTATGGTTTTGATACCAATGGAATTAGTTTTGTAAAATAAAGAGGATGGATTTGGCTTTAGTTTTGTAAAATGACGAGAATGGAGTTTTGGAAAATGGTTGGAGTCGTGTGGATTGTAAAATAAAGAGAAGTGGTCTTTTTGAAAGAAAATGAAATCATCACCCTGCGTAAATTGATAATGAAATTGAGGTTGGATTTTGGAAATTTTCTATATTATCATTGTTTGGGCTGAAAGTCTTGCGAGAATTGGATTTTTGTTTTCCTTTCGTATTAGATGTAGAAATGGATAGATATGAATGTAAATGGTGGAGTTGGATATCTGTCATCTCTCACCTATGAAAATATCTATTTTAGAGATTGTATATATGTTTAGAAATATATGTTTTGGGCTATCGGTGGAGGATAGCTATGACTGTTATAGAAATTGCATGTGGACTAGGTGAATTGAAATTAATCTTTTGTTGGTTGTCATTGAATATGACTATATTTATATACATTATATACGTATGATTATTTTGGAAGAGAAAGAGGATGTACTCTATGTGTGATTATGTGTTATATACATTGTACATGTATGAATGATTGTTTGGGAGGAGAAATGGGATGTACTACATATGTGATTATGTGTCATATACATTGTACGTGTATGAATGATTGCGAGATGACCGGTTTCATTATACATCGCTTCATTTATTGTCCTCTTTGGATTTGTCGTGTTCAAAAGCTTTTTCTCTATTCCCGGTCTTTGTTTCTTTCGGTGTTGAATTTCCCCTAGTTCTGGAGAGTGCGGGGTCAGGTCTGAAGTGCCTAGAATTGAGCTGAGAAAATTCTAGGCTGAGAGACCAGGGCCGCACGTGTGGGGCCCTGGGCCGCGCATTGCGGATAGGGTTACACGATGCAGATAAGGCTGCACGTGCGGGGAAGTGGGTCTCATTCAGCATGCACACTGCCTAAAAGGCAGGTGCGGAGTGAGGTGCGGAGAGGAGACACCGCACGTGTGAGGATGAGAGCTGCACATACAAGAAGACGCTCCGCACGTGCGGGAATGGGCGCCGCACGTGTGGGCTTCTAGGCAGCCCGAAATTTTCTATTTTTTTTCTTTTGGGGCTGAGTGTATCTCATTTTTCCTATATCTCTCTCTCTCTAAAAACACATTGCTCTCCCTTCTCTCTACATTTCACACCAAAAACACCAAAAGATCTTTGATTTCTCCAAATCCATACACATTTTGACCCAAGTTCCTTCATCAAAGTTGGGGAGCAAAGCAAGAACTATATTGTGTGCGGTGGAGATTGAGTTTTGGCATCTTCTGATTTTAGGGTTTCATCTTTTTTCCCCCCTAGAACTTGAGGTAGAGACTTCTTGAGTTATATATATATATATATGTTTTACAAGTATTGATGTGGGTTTTGGGTTTGCTTTGGGGATATTATGAGGGTTTGATTTTGGCTCAAGAATGTAGGGTTTTTCGACAATGGGTTTACCTCTTGCTTTTCTTGCCATACTAGAGAACTTGACTATATTATGGAAATAGGGACTTTTTCAAAAGATTTCTTGTGAAAAATGAACACATGTTTGGTTTTGGGCAAAAACCTAGAAACTTGAGACTTTGCGAAAGATGTTGGAAATATGTGGGTATTTTGACATCATCATGTTTAAATAAAAGAATGATTGGAAAATTTCTTGCTTTTATTTGGCAAAGGGTAAATTCTTTTTGGAATATAACAATTGGGGATTTTGGGAGGTTATTGCCCACAATGTAATGCAGTTATGAAATGACTAAATTGTTGAGAATTGTACAAGATGGGGAAATGTTGCTACTTGTTGATAAATTTAATTGAACATGTGGTTATTTTGTGAAACAACATTGAAGAGAGGAAAATGGGAAATGTGATTGTTATGGTATTATTGTTGAGATACTTGAAAATGGAGAAATGTTATGAAGCCTTGATAATTATTGCATTACATACTCATTCAATTGATTTTCATACATTTTGAATTGAGTTTGGAAACGTTTACATTGAGAAAAGTATATATTGAAATGAGAGGTATGGAAATCTTTATGGGGTAAATACGTTGGTAAGTCCGAATAGGAGGTGTAGATGAAATTGATAAGTTGGCTTGAGTGTCAGGGGTGAAAGTCCGAAAACACATGCGGAGGAGGTACCACTTCCCTTCTAGTTAGCTGCCGGTAAAGTGGGGTTTTTGGTAGTGCTAGTTGAGCCCACTTGTAGACACCAACCTAGGGATTACCTAAGTCGTATTTACTACCCCTATTGAATAAAATTGTAAGTTTCGGAATTGTTGAGATTTCAAACTGTTGTTGAACATGGTGACTTTTAAAAAGGACACGTAAATGAATTTCTCTTTAAATTGGCATTGCATAGCATTTGCATTTAATGTTGGAAATCTTACATAATTGTATATACTTTGTAAGGATTCTCTACTGGCCTTTAAGCTCACCCCTATGGGTTTTTGGTGCAAGAAAAGATGTCGTGATCCCGCCGAGTTGAGGGCGTGGACATATTTTTGTGAAGAGTAAATGACTCTATTTTTGTTGTGAATTATTTGCTAGCCAAGGGCTCTAAATGTATGGGTTCGTGAAACCATTTTTGTGTAACCAGGCTCAAGCCTTGGAATATGTAAGCCCGTAAGGGCATTTTATTTATTTTGGGATTTGATTTTCTACATGCTATAGATTCATGTATTTTCATATTGTTGAATGTACAATTTGCATGTAGAGCTTTTGTGCACACTTTATTGATTAATGATGTAAAGGTTCGAGATCTATCTTTATTCCATATTGGATGTTGGTTCATGTACCTAATTTGTGTTGGGTTATTTCGGGGCGTTACAACTTGGTATCATAGCTACTGGGTTTGAATACTTGGGGCTCGCGGGAAGTGGTTGTTTTGCCATAATGGGTTCATTTTGCATGATTTGGAAATGTTCTGTTTTTCGTGATTATGTGATAACATGTTTATGTGACTATATAGGTATGGGGTTGGGCTTTTGGGATGTTATTTGCGCCTATTAGATTCCTTGAGGTCTTATTAGAAGGGTACTTGATCAATACTTGTTCTATTAAGAATTCTTGGTTTTTTGTGGGACGAATCTCGTCACAAAAGGATAATCCGTATGTGTTTACGTGACTAAGTGTTTATATGGAGTGAATTGAATTGTTTGTGTGGTAGATCATATACATAATTATGGTAGTCTAACGTGTGAGGCAAATTGTGAGCACATTTGGAATTGCGTGCTAAATTGTTTATCTTGATTCCTTTATTAGGATGTCAGGAAAGGGTCAAACCCGAGGTGGTAGTGGTGGAAGACGTGGTAAGGGTCTCCAGGGTGTGTATGAAGTACCGATCCATGAGGTTCCGGTGCAAGAGGAGGGGTTGGGCCAAGCTAATGTGGTCAAGCAAGTGGGAGAAGCTGAGATACCGGGGCAAGCGGGTGAAGCCGTAATGGGGGCCTTAGCTAGAGAAATGGCGGGGGCCTTGAGGGAGTCTATGAATATACTAAGGGCGGAGAACCAGGCTAGGGAGAACGCCATAGAGACGAGGGCAAGCTTTCTCACTAGGGAGTTTTTGCGGGCCAGGCCGCATGAGTTCCATGATGGCCCCGAGCCTAAGAAAGCAGATGAGTGGCTCGAACAAATAGTGATGACATTTGAGATGCTTCACATCAAAGACAGTGAGCTTAGAGTGACTCTTGTGAGTTACTACCTCAAGGGGGGATGCGGGCCAATGGTGGAAATATGCCAAGTGCCGAATAGAACCAACGTGGGAAGCACTTGTGGTGGCTTTCCAAGACAAGTACCTACCTCTCACTGCTAGGGAGAGGTTGAGGCAGGAATTCCAAGACCTTAAGCAACTCAACATGTCCGTAGCTGAGTTCGAAGCGGCCTTCTCTAGTTTGTCTCGGTTTGCACTGGAGTTGGTAGCAATGGAAGAGCGCCATTGCATTGAGTTTGAGAAGAAACTAAGAACCAAGATCTTGTTCAAGGTTGTCGGGAACATGATCCTGAACTATGACCGACTTGTGGAAGCGGCGGCACATGTAGAGATTACCGTGGAGGCCAAGGAGGAGACAATTCGGGGTTCGAGGTCGACGGGTCAAGGGTCACAGGGAGACTATAAGCCCAACAAGAAGAGCATAAACACCTTTACATCTCAGTCCCAAACATAGCAGTCTAGATCTGCCTTTCCCTTGCCTAGTGCGGGTTCGGGGAAGAGTGCACCGAATGGTTTTTCTTGTTTCCAGTGTTGCCAACCGGGTCACAAGGCCTTTGCATGTCCGCAGAAGGGAGGAGGACAGCAGATGTTGCCACCACCATAACCTAACTGATCTTAGAGTCAGTCTCAAAGTAGGGGACAGGGGCCTACTTGCTATCAGTGCGGTTAGTCATGGCATATGAAGAGAGCTTGCCCATAGTTGGGAGGCGCATCTGGCGTATCAGGGTCGAGGCAGACTCAGAGCTACCAGCTGACTCACTCAGTATAGACTTCACAAGTTAATCAGAAAGCCGCTTTGGCTCAGTTAGTGCTTCAGTCCTATGCTCCGAGAGATGAGCAGGTTGATCAGAGGCCATAGGGGTGCGTGTATGCCATTACTGCGCCAAAGTAGTTGTGAGAGGTATTTTTGTTGTGTGTAATTTCTTGGCTAATGTGTTGATAGATACGGGTGCGTCTCATTCATTCATATCTACTGCATTTGCGTCTATATTGGGAATAGAGGTGGCACGGTTAGCGTCTCCGCTCAGAGTAGAGTCACCAGTTGGGGGTACAATTGACTTAGATCGGGGGTGTCGTGGTTGTGAGATAGAGGTTACCAGGCATCAACTCCCGTTTGCCTTTGTGTTGCTAGACATGTCGAGTTTTGATGTTATTCTAGGCATGGATTAGTTGTCTTCGTATCGAGTAGTGATTGATTGTTTTCGCCAGAGGGTCACAGTGTGCACTTCGAGTGGCGATTGTTTTTACTTTCTGGGGGACAGGGTTGATCGGGTCTTATCGCCAGTATTTGACCCTCGTAATCGAAACGAGCTTAGTGTTCTTCTTGCTACTCTCTTGGATATTGAGAGTGACGGGACTCGTGTTGAGTTGCCAAGGGTAGTTTGCAAATACCCAGATATATTTCCTGAGGATCTTACTAGTTTGCCACCCCATTGGGAGATCAAGTTCACCATTGACTTAGTGCCTGGAATGGTGCCAATTTCCATGGCGCTGTATAGATTTATACCCGCGAAATTGCATGAGTTGAAGATTCAACTCCAAGAGCTTTTAGACAAGGGCTTTATTCGCCCTAGCACGTCGCCTTGGGGAGTGCCAGCTCTCTTTGTGAAGAAGAAGGATGGGTCGTTGCAGTTGTGTATTGATTACCGTAAGTTGAATCGGGTTACCGTCAAGAACAAGTATCGTTTACCCAGAATAGATGATTTGTTTGACCAACTTAAAGGGTCTTGTTGTTTTTCGAAGATAGATTTGAGGTTGGGGTACCATCAGTTGAGAGTCCGAGAAGAGGACATCCAGAAAACGGCCTTTCGTATGCGCTATGGCCACTATGAGTTCCTTGTAATGCCATTTGGGTTGACTAATGCACCGGCTTCTTTTATGGACTTGATGAACCGAATTTTTAGAGAATACTTAGATCATTTTGTGGCCGTCTTTGCGGATGATATCTGAATTTACTCAACCTTCGAGGAGGAACACGAGGCTCACTTGAAGGTAGTACTTGACTTGCTTAGAGAGCACCAGTTGTATGCCAAATTTGAGAAATGCGAGTTTTGGCTCACCGAGGTGAAATTTTTGGGCCATGTAGTGTCAAGAGAGGGGGTAATTGTAGACTCTTTAAAAATAGACGCTGTTCAGGATTGGGAACAACCCAAAAATGTTTTTGAGATCCAGAGTTTCTTGGGATTGGCGGGGTACTATCAGTGTTTTGTGAGGGACTTCTCTAGACTAGCCCCTTTGACTAGATTGACTAGAAAGGGGGTTAAGTTTGTATGGAGCGAGGCTTGTGAAAAGTTATTCCAAGAGCTTAAAACTAGGCTGACTACTGCACCGGTGTCGATAATTCCAAAAAAAGGTTTGGGTTACATCGTCTATTGTGATGCGTCTTGGGATGGGCTTGGTTGTGTTTTGATGCAAGGGGGAAATGTTATAGCTTACGGTTCACGGCAATTGAAAACTTATGAGAAGAATTACCCTACCCATGACTTGGAATTAGCAGCAGTGGTGTTTGCCTTGAAATTTGGAGGCATTATTTGTACGGCGAGAAGGTTGAGGTTTTCTCGGATCATAAGAGTCTAAAGTATTTTTTTTCCCAAAAAGACGTGAATTTACACCAACGGAGGTGGATGGAATTTTTGGAGGATTATAACTTTGAGTTCCACTATGATCCGGGGAAGGCCAATGTAGTGGCCAACGCCTTAAGTCGGAAATCCGTGAGTGGGTTGGCAAGTGCAGCCATTCGAGAATGGGTTATGCTGGGTGACATCGGCGAGTTTGAATTACACTTGGGTGAGTCCAAAGAGGGTGCGACTTTGTTTACTTTGAGTGCTCAACCTACCTTGATTAGTAAAGTGATAGACGCACAATAAAGAGACTGTGAAGTAAAGTTGATTCGTGATAGAATCTCCAACGGGAAGGAAGAGAAAGGTTTGAACATCCACTCGGATCAGAGTGTATGTTTCCTAGACCATTTGTTTGTACCTGAATCTTGTAGAGGGGAAGTGCTTCAGGAGTTCCATCATTCACGCCTTGCGGTACATCTGGGAGGCACCAAAATGTATCGTGATCTTAGCTGCCGGTTTTGGTGGAGGGGTATGAAGCGGGATGTCGCATCCTTCGTGTCGAAGTGCTTTACTTGTTAACAAGTGAAGGCCGAACACCAAAGACCAGCAGGTTTGTTATAGCCCTTACCGATAGCCGCGTGGAAATTAGAGCATGTTACCATGGATTTCGTAACTGGACTTCCTAGAACACGGCGGGCAATGATGTCGTTTGGGTGATTGTTGATAGGTTGATTAAGTCTATTCATTTCATTCCGATGCGTACCGGTGACTCAGTTGAGCACTTGGCAAAGTTGTACGTTAGAGAGATAGTTCGACCTCATGGAGTTCCTGTGACCATTGTATCGGATAGGGATCCTCGCTTTACCGCCCGGTTGTGGCAAGGCCTTCAAGAGTCATTGGGGACTAAGTTGACCTTTAGCATCGCTTACCACCCTCAAACCGATGGACAGTTGGAACATACTATTTAGATTTTGGAGGACATGCTTAGAGCTTGTGTCCTTGATTTTAAGGGGTCTTGGGAGAGGCACTTACTGTTGATTGAGTTTGCCTATAACAATAGTTACCAAGCTAGCATCGAGATGGCGCCATTTGAGGCCTTGTATGGCCGACCTTGTAGATTGCCAATTTGTTGGGCCGAGGTGGGGGATGCACCGTTGTTGGGTCCAAAAATTGTTAAAGAGACAATCGAAAAAGTGGCTCTCATTCGGAAGAGATTAGCGACGGCCCAAAGCCGGCAGAAAAGTTATGCCGATAAGAGGAGACGACCTTTGTCTTTTGAAGTGGGTGATCATGTATTCCTTAAGATCTCACCTAGGCGGGGTTTAATGAGGCTCGGTAGGAGTGGAAAGTTATCTCCGAGGTTTATTGGGCCTTTCGAGATATTGGAGAGAATTGGGGAAGTAGCATGCCGGTTAGCTTTACCGCCACAACTTTTGTGGGTTCACAATGTGTTTCATGTGTCCACGCTTAGAAAGTACGAACCTGACCCTTCTCATGTGCTAGATTGGGTTGATTTAGAGGTAGATGAGGATGCCTCTTACGAAGAGCAACCGGTTCAAATATTAGATACCCGAGAGCAAGTGCTACGGGGCAAAACCATACTGTTAGTAAAGGTGTTGTGGAGACACCACGAGGTTGAAGAAGCAACGTGGGAAAGGGAGGCGGAAGTCCTCTCTAAGTATCCAGATTTATTTGAAAATGCTAAGTTGCTTTTTTTGATTTTTAATGTTCCCTAGTGTTGAAGGGAAAAAGTATTAAATTGTTAATCGTATGTTGTTATATGTATTGTTAATCTAAGCATGAGATTGTGAATGAATGATATTTTGTTAAAAATGCTTCATTTCAAATGTCTATTATAAGCAATTGTCGTTTTGATGAAATGATGATGATGACGAGAATAGTAAATGTTGGTTGAATATCGATGTTGCGATTTGAAATTTTGATAGTGTAGCTATAATTGCTAGAACCCTTTACTTTGGTTGGTTTGTTTAAATTTCCGGAATGAAATTTCCTATGGTGGGGAGGTTATGATGACCAGTTTCATTATACATCGCTTCATTTATTGTCTTCTTTGGATTTGTCGTGTTCGAAAGCTTTTTCTCTATTCTCGGTCTTTGTTTGTTCCGGTGTTGAATTTCCCTTGGTTCCGGAGAGTGCGGGGTCAGGTTCGAAGTGCCTAGAATTGAGCCGAGAAAATTCTTGGCTGAGAGACCAGGGCTGCACGTGCGGGGAAGTGGGTCTCATTCAGCATGCACACTGCCTAAAAGGCAAGTACGGAGTGAGGTGCGAGGTGGAGCCACCGCGCGTGCAGAGATGAGGGCCGCACGTGAGGGAAGACGCTCCGCACGTGCGGGCTTCTGGGCAACCCGAAATTTTCTATTTTTTTTTTCTTTTGGGGCTGAGTGTATCACATTTTTCCTATATCTCTCTCTCTAAAAATTCATTGCTCTTCCTTCTCTCTACATTTCACACCAAAAACACCAAAAGATCTTTGATTTCTCTAAATCCATACACATTTTGACCCAAGTTCCTTCATCAAAGTTGGGGAGCAAAGCTAGAACTAAATTGTGTGCGGTGGAGATTGAGTTTTTGCACCTTTTGATTTTAGGGTTTCATCCTTTTTCCCTCCTAGAACTTGAGGTAGAGACTTCTTGAGTTATATATATATATGTTTTACAAGTATTGATGTGGGTTTTGGGTTTGCTTTGGGGATATTATGAGGGTTTGATTTTGGCTCAAGAATGTAGGGTTTTTCAACAATGGGTTTACCTCTTGCTTTTCTTGCCATACTAGAGAACTTGACTATATTATGGAAATGGGGACTTTTTCAAAAGATTTCTTGTGAAAAAATGAACAAATGTTTGGTTTTGGGCAAAAACCTAGAAACTTGAGACTTTGTGAAAGATGTTGGAAATATGTGGGTATTTTGACATCATCATGTTTAAATAAAAGAATGATTGGAAAAATTTCTTGCTTTTATTTGGCAAAGGGTAAATTCTTTTTGGAATATGACAATTGGGGATTTTGGGAGGTTATTGCCCACAACGTAATGTAGTTATGAAATGACTAAATTGTTGAGAATAGTACAAGATGGGGAAATGTTGCTACTTGTTGATAAATTTAATTGAACATGTGGTTATTTTGTGAAACAACATTGAAGAGAGGAAAATGGGAAATGTGATTGTTATGGTATTATTGTTGAGATACTTGAAAATGGAGAAATGTTATGAGACTTTGATAATTGTTGCATTACATACTCATTCAATTGATTTTCATATATTTTGAATTGAGTTTGGAAATGTTTACAATGAGAAAAGTATATATTGAAATGAGAGCTATGGAAATGTTTGTGGGGTAAATACGTTGCTAAGTTTGGATAGGAGGTGTAGATAAAATTGATAAGTTGTCCTGAGTGTCTGAGGTGAAAGACCAAAAACACACGCGGAGGAGCTACTACTTCCCTTCCGGTTAGCAACCAGTAAAGTGGGGTTTTTGGTAGTGCTAGTTGAGCCCACTTGTAGACACCAACCTAGGGATTACCTGAGTCGTATTTACCGCTCCTATTGAATAAAATTGTAAGTTTCGGAATTGTTGAGATTTCAAACTGTTGTTAAACATGGTGACTTTTAAAAAGGACACGTAAATGAATTTCTCTTTAAATTGGCATTGCATGGCATTTGCATTTAATATTGGAAATCTTGCATAACTGTATATACTTTGTAAGGATTCTCTACTGGCCTTTAAGCTCACCCCTATGGGTTTTTGGTGTAGGAAAAGATGTGGTGATCCCGCTGAGTTGAGGGCGTGGACATATTTTTATGAAGAGTAAATGGCTCTATTTTTGTTGTGAATTATTTGCTAGCCAAGGGCTCCAAATGTATGGGTTCGTGAAACCGTTTTTGTGTAACCAAGCTCAAGCCTTGGAATATGTAAGCCCTTAAGGGCATTTTATTTATTTTGGGATTTGATGTTCTACATGCTATAGATTCATGTATTTTCATACCGTTGAATGTATAATTCACATGTAGAGCTTTTCTGCACACTTTATTGATTAATGATGTAAAGGTTCGAGATTTATCTTTATTCCTTATTGGATGTTGGCTAATGTACCTAATTTGTGTTGGGTTATTTCGGGTCGTTATAGATTGTTTGGGAGGAGAAATGGGATAGACTCCAGTATAATTAAGTTGGCCGGAGTGTCTTGGATTAAAGTTCTGAAATTATACATGGGTGCCTAACCCGTAGACGAAATATCCGTAAAATAGCAATAGTAGTGGTTGTATAGCCTACGTTTACATAGGTCCTGTTTGACAGCTGCCCGCGGACGAAATATCCGTGAAATGGAAATTTGAAGTGTTTATGTGTATGCGTTGTATGATTTGAAAACCATTGAGTTGTCGCCTCAATTGCGTGTCTAAAATGTAATGAATTGACTCATGAATTGCGATGAAGTAAATTAACTTGAAATCAATTGTCATGAAATGAAATAAGACTAAAATGGCTTGAGGTGTATCTTTGGCCTGGCATTTTGTTATGGAATGGTGTGTCCTTGATTTACCGTGCTTAAGACAGGTATAGTAGAACTTATTTATCATTATTGTCTCAGTGTATCTGTGTATATTATGGGTTATGATGGTTATGGTTCTGGAAGGTCGAATTGCCTCATTCGTTGAGTAGATAGTTGTTGGTTGCTTGTTGTTTTCCTTTGTACTGAATGTATATATATTTGTACAGATATGAGAATGTTAGAAACAGACGTAAATACTGTACTCAGATTGTGAATAATGTGAAGGACATCGAATACATATGAACATGTTTCAAAAAGATAGATCAGGAACTTGTTATTGTCGTATGAATTTTGGGAAAAAGGTAACAAGAAGAAAGAAAAGTAAATTACTTATGTTGTTGAACGAAATGAATGATTTTGAGAAAAGTTCATATATAAGTATATTTCTGTATAAACCGTCACATTATGTATATGATATGATTTAAAGTATTCATGATCATAGCTATCTGTATGTTGTTATTGTTTAGGATCATATTGGGATCCCTATTGGACTTTATGTTCATCCCACGTTGCTAATCCTTTTTTAGGTAAATGTTGAGAAGTGTTTCAAGATCGAGGATCTTCTTTATGTGTTGGCCATGGGGCCTTTTATTTGTGGGCAGAATGCCATTGATGTAAAAGGGTTAAACCCTTTCTTTTAATTTAAAAGATGTAAGCCTATGGGCAATTTATTTATTTTTTTAACACATGTTGCTTTCATTTCATATTCAAATGAGAGAACCTTTAATAATAGTACTCGTTATTTTATTAAATTTCTGCGCATGATCTCTGAAATTGTATTATAAATGAAGAATTTGGTAATGGTATCCGTTGATATAAAAAGTAGGGCGTGACATACATTGTCTATCTGTAATGCTATATTATTATCGGATACTCTAATTTTCTAACATATATTGCTTTAGTAATATAATTATATTTGTTAGGAAAAAACTGTAGAATTGTGTATTGTTCTTCTATCAAATTATATTTAATACATATATATATATATATATATCATATAAACAAGTATCCACAACAAATACTTTCAATAACAAACTAAGACTTTGCAAAATACCTCTATTACGACAATAATTGATTTTTTTTTTCTCTTATAGAAAAAATCACATTATTGAGGAAAATGAATTTTGAAATTCATAACAATATGATATTGCCTCAAACTTTTACTCATCAAAATATTTTTATTACAATGAATTATAATGGTGAGCAAGAAGAAAAACAAGATGGTAAAACAAAAACTACAAAAGATCTATTGCAACATGCTCTCCAAACAAAGTTAGATGAGTTGAAGCAGGAATTGTCTTATTTGTTGTGAAGTTCAAAAAAAAAAAAAAAAAAACAATGTACCTCATGCACACATTTTAGTCAAATTATGAGGGAAAAAAAAAAATCAAATAATGTCCAAACATTCTTGTAACAACTCAATGATGCAAAAAGGAAGTACATCAAATAAAAAGTTTCAATCAATTTTTGTTATATGGTGATTACTTGCAGATGTCATAATAAATTATGTAATTTGACAGTTTCATGAAAGTGACCCTTATGGATCTATAACTATCATTAAACAATTATGAAATTCCTATATCAATCGAAATATTAAGTTACAATATCATTCCATTTAAAAAAAAAAAAAGTATTTCACATTTTCTACATAAATGAAAATATATTAATGACTAATATTATATTTTTCATCATGCAAGATATTCGTGGCACAGGAAACGAGACTCAACAACTCTTGAGGTATAAAAATATAATACATATTGATATTAATACATTCTTACATCAATAGTATGCAAATAATATGCAATAATGGGTTCAATGGATTTGTATTATGAGATGAACTATTAAAAAAAATTGTGTAATTATGTAATTAATTTCATACCTGCAATTGTATTACAAGTATGGATTATGGAAAATTTAAGTAGGAAGTTGATAGAAAAATATTTGTGTAATACTATATATTTAAAGGGCCTACTTATTATTTATTATTTAAGATAAGATTATGATCTCAACAATCTAACTATAAATTAATGTTTATATTTATAAAATTTTTTATTTATCATTTAAATTTTTCAGCCAAGTATGTATTCATTTCTTACTTAGTTGTATCTTAAATACAGATTAATTTACCCATACAAGTTTTTATATTTTGGATACATATCACATTTAAGAGACACACATAATTGACAATTGATGAAAAATCACGTATTACGTGTAACGCACGTGCCCAATCACTAATTTATTAAAAAGTTTGAAGTAATTGTCTATTATTTATAGAAACGTATAATAATTTTAAATTTTATTAACAACTTTTTTTAAACACTTGCTAACAGAGTTAATATATATATATATATATAACATGTTATGTTAATATTATTAAAATGAGGCCCTCCCGAAATTGGGAGTCAGTCAATGGCGTAAATGGCATTGCACTAGGGCCGTTGACTCCCATTTTTGATTGTGCAAGGCATATAGTATGCCATTTATTTGTATATTTTTGTGACCTAAGTCATATATTTTTGTGAAAATTTACAATAGGTTTTATGGGTTAATTTACGCGATTTTGTGAGATGACGTACGTATGTTTGTGAGAACTTATGTCAAGTTATGATTTATTAAATTTTTAGATTAACTTATATGAATTTGGTTTAAATTATGCGATTTTATAAAGTAACTTTTGTATATATGTAAAAATTTAGGCAAATTGCATAAACACTTCCCAAAATGAGAATGTATTGGCTGTTTGATCAACTATTAAAAGTCATAAACATATGTTGGTGTCATTCCTTTAACTACTGTCACTCTTCCAACTACATCGGCCACCTCTAGCTCATCCTCACCCAACCCAACACCATAGATGACCCAAACCTCTAACCCTTTCTTGTTGCCACTTCATACGTCCTCTCTTCTGCTGCTACAAATTTTACAAGGCGCTACAATAGGTGAGGAAGGGCTAGAGAAATGTTAGGGTTGATCAGGAGAAGTGGGAGTAGTAAAGAAGGGTAGTAAAGAAAGGAACTATGGTTTTTTGGAGAAAAATGAAAGAGACAAGGGAAATTTTGTCATTCTACCTCAAGGTTTCCTAAGTTTGACAGAGATGAAGAGTTAAGAAAGAGAGACTGGGAGGTGCAACATATAGAAGAGATCATTTAACAACAGTTTCTAATTACATTTGGATACCACTCGGGTTTGGAGTACGATACTCTCTCTTTCTACAATGGTCAAACCAAGAGATGGAGGATGGCAGCCGGTGGTTCGAAGACACGGCAGAAGGGGAGTTCGGAATCGCTGGACGAACGGGTCTATCCATTCTATTTTCGTGGATAATCTACCTGAAAACATGAGAGCTAAAGGGTTGTTCTCAATCTTCTACAACTATGGGGTTGTGGTTGATGCCTTCATTCCAAACAAAAGGAGGAAAATGACGAATTCCCGATTTGGCTTTGTCAGATACAGATGTCCTGTTGCAGCAGATATGGCTATTCAAAAAGCCAATGGGCTCTGGTGATGATAAAGCGTTAAAGGTTAAAAAGGCAGACTACAGTAAGGAATATGGCACGAAACAGCAAGCTGGTCCATCAATGCAGCCTAGAAAGTTTGTAGAGAAACTCAACCGCTCGCATGTGGGATACCAAGGTAAGAGATCTTTTGCGGAGGTGGTGAGTGGCAAGGCATCCGGATCTAATTCCTCCTGCATTATCAAAGCCTATGAGGAAGGCAATGGGTGGTTATATGAGAGTGTCATAGCCAGGTTGAAACCAAATTACGCTGCGGAAGACTTCAAGGCGGAAATAGTAAGAAGAGATTTGGGGGAAGTTCAAGTAAGGACAGGTGGAGGAAGAGACCTGGTCCTAACATTTCAATCTCAGGAAATTATGAAGGAAAAACTTATGTTAATGAAGAGCTGGCTAAATGACTGGTGTGATTCAGTTCTTGAATGGAAACAGGGGATGTCAATTACCCAAGAACGGAAGGTTTGGCTCAGTTGTTATGGAGTTCCACTAAACCTTTGGAGTTGCAATACCTTCATCAACATTGGTAAGATGTGGGGTATGGTGACTGCTCTGGATGAGGATACTCGAAATTTAAATCATTTCCAATGTGGAAAAGTGCAGATTGCGACAAACTTCATGGATCCCATTAATCAATCCCTCAGATTAGAATGTAAGGGCGTCATATACCCAGTTAGGGTGTGCGAGGATCAAATCATTATCATTCAAGATATGAAGATGGCCGGACTTAGACATTCCTCAGAAGAGCATTTTGGTGGGATCAGAAATAGTATTCTTGCAAAAGTGGACAATCAGATCGCAAACAAAGGGAGCAAGCATGAAGAAGGGGTTGATCATGTAATAGTGCAAGCACATGATAGCAGCAACACCATGGTAGGAGATGATCAGCTCAGAGACACCTCGATGGTGGCCGAATCAGATTTGCAGAAAGGCATGTCAGAAGAAATCGGCTACGTACGTCTAGACAGCCCTGCAAGACTGCTGAGAGCCATTGATGTTGGGAGGTCTGAAGTTGAGTTTCAAAGTTCTGGATTGATTAGAACTTTGTCTGGGCCTGACAACTTGATCCGTGGGATTAATTGAATTGTGGACTTGCAAAAACCCCCGGCCCATGACTGTTATAGATTGGATGAGGCTCCAGTTTTAGACCATCTGGCTGTCAGCCCAAATAGTCTAGCTCCTCCAACTGCTGGGCTCATTCCTTTTGTTATAAGAACACAATCACTTCACTCTGCTCCGATAATCCATGGTGTGGGGGATTCGTATCATCCTGCCCCAATCACTTTACCCCCGAATAGCTCCAGTTTTCAGAAGATAGCACCAAGGCAGAAACTTCGGCAGATGAAAGGTCTTCGGACTGGAACTTCTAGCTTTGGACTAGCGACACTAAACTTACGGAAGGGGGCTGTTTTCAGATCAGCAGCAGTTGCCATTTCACTCTCAATGGCAAGCAAATCCAGTAGAGGGAGGCTTGCTTTGTCTGAGCCGGAAGCTACCTTGACTCTGGGTAAAACTCTGGGCATCGATTTTGAAGGAAAGGATGAGGAGGTTATTAGCAAATTGCAGTAGATGGATGCTGAAGATATGGAGAAGGCTAGAGCTTGGGTTGGGGATGCCAACTAGGCTACGGCTGGCTGGGGTTCAAGAGTACAAATTTGTCTATATGAAGATACAATCATGGAATACAAGAGGGATTGGCAGACCAGAAAAAAGGAGAAAGATCAAGAAAGGTGTTTTTGAAAGGAAAGTGGATATTATCTTGCTCCAAGAGACCAAAAAGTCTGAGATAAGCATAAGTCTCATAAGATCCATGTGGCCCGGTGATCAATTTGAATTTTTGGCAGTCGATGCTGTTGGTCGAGCTGGGGGTCTGTTGTGCATTTGGAATCCGGATGTCTTCCAACTTATTGACTCCTGCTGTAACCATAGTTTCTTGCTACTGTCAGGTACATTATTTTATAGTTTTCCTTGTGTAATTGTTAATGTATATGCTCCTAATGATGGGGCAAAAAGGCAAGAGCTCTGGGCTAGTTTAGTGAACCTCAAAACCAATTTCCCAGGGCCGTGGTGTTTGGGAGGGGATTTCAATGAAATTAGGAATTTATCTGAGAGGGTTGGATGCTCCAACAGAGATAGAGGTATGAGGGATTTCAACACCATGATAGAGCAAATGGATCTATTAGACATGCCCATGCTTGGGAGGAAATTTACTTGGTGTAATTCTCAGGATAAGGCTAATTGGAGTAGAATTGACAGATTCCTAGTTCATCATGAATGGATTCAAAACTTCTCTCTCAAACTCTGGGGGCTGCCTAGAACACTGTCAGATCACTGCCCAATTATCTTGATGGAGGATGTTAGAGACTGGGGCCCGCGACCATTTAGATTTCTCAATGCTTGGCTATTGCATCCCAAGTTCATTCCTTTTGTGAAGCAAAGCTGGTCTGAAATGCAGGTAGTAGGGTGGGCAGGATATAAATGTCTTATGAAGCTTAAAGCTCTGAAATAGGTATTAAAACAATGGAATCTGGAGGTGTTTGGGAGGGTTGAATCCAGGTTAAAAAAGTCTCAAGGAGGAAGCTCATGCTTTAGATTTGCTCGCGGAGGAAAGGCCATTGCTCTCCGCAGAATCATGCAGAAGAAAGGAAATTAGGGGCGAAGCTTGGAAATTGAACAAAATGCTAGAGTGGATTTGGCTATAGAAATCTAGACAACACTGGGCTCTGAAAGGGGACAGAAATACAAGGTTCTTTCACATCATGGCCTGTAGTAGAAATAGTAGGAACACCTTGGGCTCATTGCTTGTGAATGGCTCTCGGCTGGAGGAGCCTAGAGAGGTTCGAGCTGCAGTTTTTAATCACTTCTCCAGGTTCTTTTCTGAACCTTGGGGCTCCAGACCCAAATTATCTGGCTCTTTTAAGAACATTGGTGGTGCACAAGCTATAGCCCACTTAGAGGGTGAGTTCACTGAGGAGGAAATCAGCCATGTTATCATGACTTGTGAGGGTAATAAAGCCCCTGGGCCTGACGGCTTTAATTTGGCGTTCTTTAAGAAATGTTGGAACATTGTGAAACCCGATGTGGTCAATTTCATGTGTGAGTTTCATTGCAATGCATGTTTTGTTGGAGGAATTAATAGCTCATTCATTGCCTTGATTCCAAAATCAGATAGCCCCTTTTCTTTGAATGATTATAGGCCTATTATTTTAATTGGCTCCCTCTACAAAATTCTTGCCAAGGTGTTATCTAATAGATTGAAATTGGTTATGCCTAGGATCATTGGTGAGGTTCAGTCAGCTTTTGTGGGTGGCCGGAATATACTTGATGGGGTTCTGATTGCAAATGAGATTGTTGATGGGTGGAGGAAATCGAAAAGTAAAGGCCTTATTCTCAAGTTAGACTTTGAAAAAGCATTTGATTCCGTTAATTGGGAATTCTTATTTTCCATGCTATCCAACTTTGGGTTTGGCACTAAGTGGATCAAATGGATCAAAGCTTGTGTATCTTCTGCTAAGATTTCAGTCCTGGTCAATGGCTCACCAACCCCTGAATTCCATCCTCAAAGGGGTCTAAGACAGGGCGATCCCTTGTCACCTTTCCTTTTCAACATAGTAGCTGAGGCCCTGAATATTTTGTTGTCTAAAGCTAAAGAGCTGGGACTTTTAAAAGGAGCTCAAGTGGGATCATCTGGATTCTCTATATCCCATCTACAATTTGCGGATGATACTATCTTGTTTTGTGAAGCTAATTGGGGGGAAGTGGTGAATATCAAAAGAATTTTATGATGCTTTGAGCTGCTCTCGGGTCTAAAAATTAATTATCATAAGAGTGTAATCAGTGGTGTTGGGGTTGAAGAGGGATTGTTACAAAACTTTGCTAGTAGACTTAATTGTCTGTATCATAAACTACCTCTTAAGTACTTAGGGCTGCCCCTGGGAGCAAATCCAGGCCGCAAAAGCACCTGGAAACCTGTACTTGAGAAGCTCAGGTTGAAACTAGCCTCTTGGAAGAGGAGACTGCTCTCCTTTGCTGGAAGGTTGACCTTAATCAAATCTGTCATGTCCAGCTTACCAACGTATTATCTCTCTCTGTTTAGAGCACCTACTGGAGTGGTTAAGGAGATAGAGAAATTGCAATCCTCTTTCCTTTGGGGTGGATCTGATTTAAGAAGGAAGGTGCATTTGGTCAAGTGGGATGTGGTCACGTGAAACAAAAGTTTTGGGGGCTTGGGGGTGAGAAGAATCAATATCATGAACGCTTGTTTTCTTCTAAAATGGTGGTGGCGCTTTGGGACTGAGAATCACTCTCTTTGGAAAGCTGTAATTTGTAACAAATATAACTTAAGGGGTGGCAGCTGGACTCCTAGTTCGGGTGGCAACGGTTCCAAAATCTGGACTGATATCTTATCTTCTGCCCTACCAAACACCATGCTTCATAACTTTTATATCAATAATTCCATCATTGTGTTGGGGGATGGTAGGAGATCTCTATTCTGGTGGGATAAATGGGCAGGAAATGTCTGCCTCAAGGAGGCATTCCCCAGGCTATTCACCTTATCCACTGATAAGATGGGTGTGGTTGAGGCCTATTATCAGAGAAGAGTTAGTCCTATAGATTGGAATCTTGGTTTTCGAAGAGCATTACTGGCTTGGGAGGAAGAAGAGGTGTCTAGGTTTTATGACTTTCTTACAATTGCACCTGATTCATGCAATTCCCAGCCTGACACCTTATCTTGGACTGCTGGCCCTTCAAACTCTTTCACTGTGTCCTCAGCGTACAATTGGTGGGAAGCTTCTCTTGGTCATGTTATGTGTTGCCCTAATATACTTTGGAATAACTGCGCCCCTCCCAAAGCCCAATTTTTTGGTTGGTTAGCTTGGCATGGCAAGGTTAAGACTACAAGCTTTCTCTGCAGAATTGGGGTCTTGGGTTCAAAAGTCATCCAAGCTTGTCCTTTCTGCATCAATGAAGCTGAATCTGTGAATCATATCCTCCTGTTCTGCCCTTTTGTTTGGCTGATTTGGTCCAACATTGTATGATGGTGGGGCCTCAAGTGGGTGTTACCTGGTTCTGTGCCAGATCTTATGCACTGGTGGTCTGGCTGCAGGCTGAAGAAATTGGAAAAGAAAATTTGGCTGGCTATTCCTTTTGCTGTTCTCTGGTCCATTTGGAAACTCCGTAATGAATGTGTCTTTAATGGGGCTCAACCTAACCAAGAGGTTCTTTGTGATCTTATTAAGGTGAGAATAGCACTATGGGTCAAGGCCTCATCACCCTCTTTGGTATTCTCTGTCAGCGACATTGTTTCAAATCTCCAACAGGTTTTATTCTGCCTCAGGAATGGTGGCTGACTTGTGATGTGTACTACTGGTCTGGTCTGGCAGATCAGATCTGGCAGATCTGGGCTTGTTCTGCTGGTTATCTGCTCTACTATGATGGGGTTATTCAGGTGTATTAGCTGCTCTGTTTGCTCTGCTGTCTACTTCTGGTTTATACTAGTTGTGTTTGAGGTCACATAGCCTTGGCAGCTGCTATCTACTACTGGTTTTCTACAGTATGGGTTGGGTGTTTTGCCTCATTTCTGTGGATCACAGTTTGCCCTCAATGGTGTAGATGAACCTTGAGTTGCCTTGAGTTGCTTGGGCCGCTTAGTGTTGTATTCTGCTTGGACCTCTGCTGGCTATTTGTTAGAGTTGTACACTGCTGGTGTCTGGAGTGCCTACTGTGATGGGGTTATTCAGGTGTATTAGCTGCTCTGTTTGCTCTGCTGTCTACTTTTGGTTTTCTACTAGTTGTGTTTGAGGTCACATAGTCTTGGTAGCTGCTATCTACTACTGGTTTCTGCAGTATGGTTTGGGTTGATCTGCTGGTCTGCCTTGCTCAGTGGCCTGCACCAGCAGCTGGTGTAGATGAACCTTAACTGGCATGAAAGGTTCAGTGAGGTTGATGGAAGTTTTTGTCACTATGGATCAGTCTATTGCTGGTGCATTGCTGCTGAGAGGATGTAGTTCTGTTTGCTGTTTGGAATGGTCTGTTTGGTTTGGTCTGTCTGCCTTGGTCTGTCTTCTGGTCTGTGTGTTTGGGGTCTCATCTGTTTTGCTGTTGTCTTTGTTTCTACAAGCCTGGTGCATGGTTTGCATGACAAGCTTCTGTAGTAAGCCTGGTGCTTGGTTAGGCTGTCTGATCTGTCTGTTTTTTTCTGGTTTTTTCTTTTGTTTTGTGCGTTGGTTTCTCACCAACTAGGAGGTTGGAGCTTGTATAGCTCCAAGCTCCTCTTTATTGATGTAAAGCTCTTTTCCATCAATAAAGTCTTTTTGCCGATCAAAAAAATAAATAAATAAATAAATAAATAAGCATATGTTGGTAATTTTTCATAATAATTAAAAAATAAATTAGATAAAATAAAATAGAGATGATAAAACAATCTTGTTTTAATTCTTAAAAGAGATACAAAACTTGAAAATAAATTACAACATGGAATATAGGTTAAAGATGAATTCCGCATTAAACAAAATTACAAGAACGGATTATGAATTCCGAATAAAACAAAACACTAGAACAAAATAGTAAGACATGAACATGTGGAATTAACATACAAGAAATAGATTGAATCTGAAAGCTTAAAGAACAAAAAATAAGAGATGCAAACCGAGGCCTGTGTTTCACACGGTGTCCTTAAAAAAAATTTGCCACTTCACCAATAATGTTGGAGGTCTGTAGGCATCTGTCTCACATAATACAACGATTGAATGTGTGCTATAGTAGTAGTCATTGGAGCAGCTCTGGCAAACTTGAACATTAACAGTACTCTCTCTATCTCTCTAACAGAATCAAAGAAGAAGACTAGCAAAAAGAACAAAAAATTCTAAAATTTTCAATCTCACAAAATCCATCTTCATTTTTATCTCAAAAAACCTCTAACCAACCCAGCAGAAGATAGCCTTTGTTTACACAAGTAGGGGAGTTCCTAACCATTAAGGCCAACATTAATACAGTCATCAATCCTATTGTAACTAATGCAATAACTCACAAGTTACAAAGATTCACACATGTTGAAAACATGTGCTAAAATCAAAGAGCCACATTTCTAGGTCACAAAATGGATGGGGATGATGGGCCACCGACCTAGTCCAAACCCAATCCAACCAAGCACATACACATGCACAAGCTTAGGCCTAACCCATACCAAGAATAAATTTAAGTCCAAATCCAACACATGCACATGTGCATGCACGAGCCTAGACCTAACCCAAACCAAGACTAAGACTAAGACTAAGTCCAAGTCTAAACCCAAGCCCAAGCCTAAGCCCAAGCCCAAGCTTTAAGCTCCACTTTATAAGACCCACTTTATGAGACAATTTCTCATTCAATTCTTAATGGTTTCGTCTCATTCTTTTTGTATTATAACATTCTCACTTAAGATAATACAAACCCACTTAGATTCACTTCAATTGACGGTTGAATCCCATTTTAATTTTGCATTAAAGTTGACGAAAAAATTCATTATTTTCCAACAACATACGCAATGCCCTCAAATTACTGTAGCTTTCATATGTAGAAAATTAAATTACTACTCCTTTAATATATATAAAAGGAAAATGTTTAAAATTTTAAAAAAATTGTCATAATTTAATCTGTCATGACGTGGTACAGTTCAACTCTCTTGTCACATCATTATTAATAAATTTATGAATCTAAAATTCTAAGTGTCCAGTATTTCTCAGTATACAATGCTAACAACCACCCAAATAGATGCCATATATGTGTAATATATATATATATAAATTGTATAAAAATATATAAAAAGTGCTTTGAGATTCTAACTATTTTGTCATTATCTCTATGTTAACGAACGTTCATTGGGCTTTTCTTTTTCGTTTCAAATCTGCCTAATCTATGAATCACTTTAGGTCATATTTTCTTATTTGGTTTATGTAAAATTATTGGAGACATGATGCATTGCTTGTGTAGTCATCAAGCTTGATTAAAGTCATCAAGTCATCAAGTTTGATTCATGTATTTTAGATGTTTCTTTGCTCATTACTAATGTTAATTTAGATATTTTTTTCATATTCTAACATGATATCATAATGGGGAAATTTCACATCAATGTATAATTTTTAAAAATAATTATAAATTATTTATAAATTTTATTAATATTAATAATTAAAATTATAAAAAATTTAATACATATATAATAATTTTTTTCAAATTACCACTGAGATAATTTCTCTTATCATAATTGGATGATGGGTGATGCGTGACCTCTGTAGTCATGTATATATTAAAAAGAATAGCTATATATCACTTATTTTTTTCATAGTTTTGTATCACCAAAATATGTGACAAGATATTATTAGTTTTTATTAATTTCTTAATAACTACTTTCAAACAAGAAAATCAATTATGATTATTCATATAGGGAAAATTTATTAGGAAATCCTCACTTATATCCCAAGTAATCCATAACATATTCTTATATTCTAATAAGTACTATTACTTGGATATTTGATCCAACAAATCCTAATTATCATATTTAAAGTATTTTTATAAACAATTGTACCTTTATAAATATTTTTTAAACCCTTAGCAATTTGATAATATTGACATTCATATTTGAGAGTGTGAATGTTCACATAGACGTGTGAATATTCACATTGACAGTGTGAATGTTCACATCATAGAGCGTTCACATTGTCAATGTAAATATTAATGCACATTTCACCCTATTATTAGGGGTATTTTGATAATTATATCATTTATATGATTTATTGAAATATAAAGAAATAATTTAGTCTAAATAAAATATAAATAGGTATAGAGGAATTTAAAAAGAAATGCCCCTAGACAATAATACAAAATGTTGATAAAAAAAAAAAAATTAATAATATAAAACATTTTCTATTTTTAAAACATAGAAAACTCTAATAAACGCCTGACAAGTCATATTCTTAGGTGCCATTTCTCCAACTCGACATGCCAAGCATTTCAACTAAAAAGAATCTTTTAAACAATTGCTTTGGCTTTTTTTAAACAACTTTTTTGACTTGGGATTACCTATTTGTAAGTAAAATTCCATTTAAGCCCCTCAATTATTTTAATAACCACCAACTTTAAGTTGAAACCATATTATTTTTCTTCAACTACATGTGATCCACGTGAGAGGGAGAATTTTGATACCTCTCAAGTATGCATGCATTGGGTCCACACGAAAAAGAATCATATGCTACAAATCAATCACAAAATCAGAGCGGAGCTAGGATTGCAGAAGTTGGGAAGCCAAAGGAAAATGAATAAGGTAGATTATGTTATATAGAAAATCTAATCAGGGTTTTAATAAAATTTTGAATTATTCAAATAAAAATAATTAAGAATTACTTAAATTTTATTACTTATTTTATAATTTGTGTGTATATAAATTAATATTGTATAAATTTATTAAGATATTGAACAAATGAAGCATTACAATTTGAAAACAACATAATGGTTAAATTGTTTGATTACTTCATTGTGTTAAAACAAATTCAACCTGTCAACAAGCTTTTGACAATGGTCCAAATAAAAAATTATTGTGTCAAACTTAAATATATACTTTCCAAATGGGTAAATTTTAAAAATAAAATTCAAAAAGTCCAAATTTAGAGTTCATTTTTTATTAATCTAATTAAAATGGGTCTAGTTAACTCATAGAAAAATTAATATATATATATATTTTTTAATTATACCCATTTTATTGAGAATATACATCTCTTACACCTTTAACATGTACTCTAACTCTATGTTTGATTTATGAATTTAGATAGAGAAAGAAAAAAGGTAGACGAAATGTGAATGAAATAGAACTATATTTCACACATTTTTTTCCTTTCTTTTTTCAAATTCCTGTCCAAATTCATGGATGAAACACAATCTAAGTGATAGATTATCAAAATCCATTAAAAATTACTAGTAAATATTGCTTCTTTCCCATACTTTTTGGGCTCACATCTTCTATGGGAGAGATGTGTATTGTAAGGGTCAAAGAATTTTTGCAAGGGCCAAATATCAACAGCCAGCTGCACATCACCATATCACATACACATTTACATAGAGTTTCTACAATTCTTGCAGGGGCCATAACCCCCCTGACCCCTTCCCTCAGCTCCTGCACAAAACAATCAATTATAAGAATTTCAAGTCCAGAAGTAGCCATTTGTGACACACATAAGATACTATGCAAAATTTGATATTTAAATTTGATGACCTTAACTTATTGTTTGTGAATAAGGTGTTGAAAATATGTGATTTTTATTAATATGAAATTATTGCGGTGTGGACAGGATTCGAATCACATCAATTATTAAAAATGAATAAAAATCCCCAACCACAGTAAAATAATAAGCAAAATAAAATAAAATTCGAAAACCTTTCTAAAAAATCTGAGATATTTATTCTTCATTATATTTCAATTTAAAATAATAAATAGCAATCATAATCAAACAATCATGATAAATCAACAACACAATGATTTAATGTGGAAAAAATCACAATTGGAGCACCACCAATCGTGATAAAAAAACCATGGCCAAAGCCACAAAATAATCCACTAAGAAAACAAAAACATGAACGCCCAAATTGAACCAATCCGATGTGCCTCTTCCACCATTGTCTTCACCTTGAAATTGTCTTGCCCAACATTGAATCCACAATGCTGATGTTGACTCCATGACAATGAGTCACTCCAGAATCCACCAAAACTTCAGGCCCAAGTTCTCCGGAATCTACCAAAGAACACCTCTCTCTTTTGTGTACGTAATAGAAAAAACAACAACCTGATGAATTCAATATGAAAAACCTACGTGATTCGTGATTTGAAGCAGATTTAATTGCAACAATCCCTAAACAAACAAGACTAACAATTTAAATCATCTAGCATGTACAAAAGTGATTTAGATTATTGTTTCAGAATTAATAAATCGGTACAAACGATTTTTACATGGAAAAAACTACAATTGGAGTACCACCAATTGTGATTAAAAAATCATAGGCAAAAAGCTGCTAATCAATCCACTATGAAGAATGAAAATACACAAGATTATCAAACAATTTACCCAACACTTTGTAAAATTGTCTTCACCAATTTGTGCCTTTTTCACCAAAGGTTTCGTCTCGGAATTGATTAGTCTAATGTTGAATCCACTACACCCACGTTGAATCCACGACAATGAGCTGCTTCGAACTCCTTCAAAGCTTTCACGCTAGAATCTTCAGAATCCACCAATCAAAAACTCTTTGATTTGAATGATCAAACAACCCTTTAATGTAAACGACTCAAATCATGAGATAAACTCACAAAGACATCAAAGGAAACAAGTAAAGAACCTCTAGAGAAAAACCCTAACCCTCAAGAATAAGATTTGGAAACTATAACCCTAAATTTTGTCTTTCGTGCTGCTTTATACTGAACTGGGTCGCGGAGACCGCTCGAGCCAAGGAATGATCACTCAAGCGGTGTGCCTCATACACATGAAATCCATAAGTGCCTTTGTTAGAGTCACCAAAATGTTCGCTTGAGCGAACATTGAACTCTTCCAGTACTTTTGTAGATAAATCAAACTTTTGAGAACAGAGACTCTTTGCTCGAGCGACCAATCCTTCGCTCGAGCAATCCATGAAGAAACATACCACTAATTACAACTGAGAAAAGTGTTTGCTCACGGAATTGACAACACAAGGGACCTAACAATCTCCTCCTTTGTCAATTCCTGGACAATACAAGTGTAACATTAGAATCCTAATAAACTCACGCTCTAGACACAAAACAAACCAGACAAACTAAAAAAACAAAACCATTCTAAAACACCACCTTCTAACCACCATGAATAAACCACCTGCAAAGAAAATAACATTGCACAAACACTAGAAATAGATAAACAAATGATTAGCATGATTAGTAGTGATCAATAAATCAAGTAAACCATCCAAAATCCAAAACCAGTATAATCCCAACCAAAGAAACATAATAATCCCAACCATTACTCCCTTTTTTTGTCCGGGAGAGACAAGGATACATGCATTGAGCCAAAAAAGGATTACCAACATACTAGCAAAATAAGAAGAAAAAAAAAATGTCCATCAAGAAAAAAATTAGAAAATTGTCCAAAGTAGATAAACACCATAACAACCATCATGGATATGGTGGTGGCGGTGGCGGTGGCGGTGGCGGTGGTGGTGGTGAAGGCGAAGGCTGCATTTGAAGAATGAAAAGAATCTAGACAATCTGGAGAGTGGACTGGTCCACAACATGCTCAATCCTCCTAGAGGAAGCCTTTAAAGTAATGAGACACGTCGGTGGATGTCTCAAAATAAGTGATACATGCATCGTACACATCCATCCGATCATCTAACCGATCAAAATGTGTGCTCATGGCCTGCTCTATCTGGAGGAGCTGTCCCCGAATAGGCCAAGCACGAGCAGGTCGCTCCCCCTCACCAGCTGCTGTAGTATCAAACTTTGCATCCTCATTCATTTGATAATTGGCTACACTTGATACACCGACCCTGAACGACTCCCCCCTAATATGGGCTTGACTCTAGGAAATAGTCTTTTTGGTTACGGGTTTGATAGGACAAGAAAATTCATCATCAGTGGAGGATGGGACACCAAGAGGGGTAAGAAGCTGGTTTAGAAAACACCCTGTAGGGAAGGCCCAAGGACTTTTTACCCTTAAACACAGAGATCATTTTGGAAACTATCATCTCAGGGAGATTAATGGGAATACGGTGGTCATTGTAGTAAAGAACATAACCATGATCTTATGAGATGTTTGAGCTATGTGTGGTGACATGGATATTGGCACAAACAATGATGTTAAGAAGGCGAAAATGGAAAAGAAGCTCATTTTGCCTAATGAGAGTCTCGGCGATCCAAGTCTGAGGAGTGCCACACAATTCAGTGGCAACCATGTCAAAATTGGTATTGCGAGTAGCAAGAAAAGGAAAGTGACAATTTTGGACTTCAGGAATGCCAAGAAAAAAGTGAATAATCGCCAGATCAACGAAAACTTCCTTAGAACTAACCTAAGATTTGAAAGACGGAGTAATATAATTGATTGAGTGGATGTTACAAAAGAAACACAAGAAATTTACAAAAGAAATAAAACACAAGAGAGGAAATTTACAACAACAAGCTCAAGACGCACAAAATACATGAGAAACCCTATGCAAGGAACACGCACTAGTTATGGGGAGAGAAGATAAGAGGGGGAAAAATACTTAAAGGAAAGCAAAAAAAACTTACCTAAATGTGATGAAGATCACTTATAGAAGCACAAGAACACTCGAAACCGAGAAAATCACGGTTGCATAAGGTAAGATAGGTGAAATCGCCCTAGGAAAGAGAGAGAGAGAGAGAGCACAATGGATTTGGGGAAAAAATGACCAAAAAGAACGGATCTAGGAATATAAACAAGTGGAGACTGCTCAAAAGACCAATTGTTCGCTTGAGCGAAGATAATAACGTGGGGTTGTCGCTCAAGCCAATATTCTGTCGCTCAAGCTCGCAACACATGGATGCAACACTCCAAAAACAACACGAGAGCTCACATAGTTAGTGTGTATGTGTAATCCTTGAGTGTCCCTAATTACTAGAGTTAATCCTAGTAGTGATCGGATGGCTAGACCTCCAAGAAGAGAATCTAAACACTACTGATGAAAGTCAAACCACTAGAAATCAAGGAATTTTTGTTGAGTAAAAGAGGAGGCTCCCTCTCAATCACTGGATCATTTTTATTGATTTTTCTTGCTTTCTTTCTTTTGGGCACTCACTACCGGTTTTCATGCTCAAGAGTATGGAAACCAAATGGCACGACCCAATCCCGCCCCAAATAGGATAGTGGTAATGACCGGCCAGTAGCGTTCAATTACCAAAGGCCTGACAAAACAAGACAAGACTGGGCTATAACTTTGGGGCTTAAGTAGCGGAATATCCCGTTCATTATACTAATTGATATCTACTTAGAGCAAGTGCATAAGTAGGATGAGAATAAAAAAAGCATACATTTTATTTATTTACTTTGTTATTTACATACCCATATAGTCAAAAAGAAAGATACAACCATAAAAGTCACTCTTACAAAGACCAAACCACAAAGGTAAAACTCTAGTTCCAAAACTACAACTTCATCAAAAGAAAAAATAAGGAAAAAGGTTCTAGTGCAACTCCTCTTAGTGTCTTTGATCTTCATGTTCACCTACATACATATAAGGGAGATGGGTGAGTTATTGCCCAGTAAATAGTAATACAGTAAAGTGGCAAATGAATGAACATTGAAAGTTTTGAAACATCCTTTCAAAATAACATAATTACTCATACAAAACAGAGCATAGCTAAACTTGCAGACAAGTACATAGTGATGAGCATTCAAGGAGAATAGGGGTTTAACCAGCCTGGGTACCAGCTAAACAAAACAGGGTGAGCTCGGCCATCTTACATGATTGGATATACCCTCAATTGTGGGTCAGGGTCCAAAAATGCCATCTAGGTAGATGATACAAAAGTATAGAATGTTCATTCATTGTAAAACACGATAAGCTTGTAAACATAATTAAGTTTGGTATTGAAAACATAATTTGTCAACATAGCGTTACTAAATTACTACTCACAATGAGCTCCATGAACAAGGGTGTAACCTTACCAAGCTTGTCCTATACAAAACAAAAACAAGACATTGAAACATCTAAATAATCCTTAACTTCCTACATTAACTTATCATGCCATTACTCTTTAATCCTCTTTTCCATTTAACTATGTCTCAAGTGGGTTTCTAATTATATTATCATTGTGTTTAGATGTCAAAACATACCTAAAAGTGTCCAAGGGAATCAAATGGAACAAGATGCAAAGATTGTGATGAACAGGGCCAGTCCGCTCAAGCAGTCTCTTCACCGCTCGAGCGATGAATGAACCTTCCCAAAATTTCAACTCTACAAAACTCCGCTTGAGCCACCCTTCAATTAGTCGAGCGGTTAACTGACTTAGCTAGGTTTTAGGGCGGTCCATTATACTAATTGATATCCACTTAGAGCAAGTGCATAAGTAGGATGAGAATAAAACAAGCATACAGTTTATTTATTTACTTTGTTATTTACATGCCCACATAGTAAAAAAGAAAGATACAACCATAAAAGTCACTCTTACAAAGACCAAACCACAAACGTAAAACTCTAGTTCCAAAACTACAACTTCATCAAAAGAAAAAATAAGGAAAAAGGTTCTAGTGCAACTCCTCTTAGTGTCTTTGATCTTCATGTTCACTTACATACATATAAGGGAGATGGGTGAGCTATTGCCAGTAAATAGTAATACAGTAAAGCGGTAAATGAATGAACATTGAAAGTTTTGAAACATCCTTTCAAAATAACATAATTACTCATACAAAACAGTGCATAGCTAAACTTGCAGACAAGTACATAGTGATGAGCATTCAAGGAGAACAGGGGTTTAACCAGCCTGGGTACTAGCTAAACAAAATAGGGTGAGCTCGGCCATCTTACATGATTGGATATACCCCCAATTGTGGGTCAGTGTCCAAGAATGCCATCTAGGTAGATGATACAAAAGTATAGAATGTTCATTCATTGTAAAACACGATAAGCTTGTAAACATAATTAAGTTTGGTATTGAAAACATAATTTGTCAACATAGCGTTACTGAATTACTACTCATAATGAGCTCCATGAACAAGGTGGTAACCTTACCAACCTTGACCTATACAAAACAAGAACAAGACATTGAAACATCTAAATAATCCTTAACTTCCTACATTAACTTATCATGCCATTACTCTTTAATCCTCTTTTCTATTTAACTATGTCTCAAGTGGGTTTCTAATTATATTATCATTGTGTTTAGATGTCAAAACATACCTAAAAGTGTCCAAGGGAATCAAATGGAACAAGATGCAAGGATCGTGATGAACAGGGCCAGTCCGCTCAAGCAGTCTCTTCACCGCTCGAGTGATGAATGAACCTTCCTAGAATCTCAAGTCTGCAAAACTCCGCTTGAGCCACCCTTTGATAGGTCGAGCGGTTAACTAACTTAGCCAGGTTTTAGGGTGGTCCGCTTGAGCGGTCTTTTCACCATTCGAGCGGTGAGCTGTATAGTGGGCTCCTACAGTTCGACCTGTTCTGTTTCAAGGTTGTTCTAAGGCTTTCCAAATCCAATTTCCAAGCTTTCAAAACTAAAATCTTGGTCTATAACATCCTAATAATCATACATATGATGAAAGGATGATACAAACTTAGTAGTATATATGAATTTTGAAGATCAAACAAGAATAGATTGTCTTTATTCAAGTTTCTTAATCGTTTCAGTTCTTTTCTTTCTTTCACTAATTTCAATCTTCAAAACTAAGTTCTAAAGCTTCTAAATCATGAATAAAAGGTGTAGGTTCATGGCATACTATTTGTTTTGCTCAAATCTTACATGAAACTTGTTCAAGACATGATTTTCGTCAAACTCTTTCCTAGTTTCAAACTTTTCTACTTTCTTCTTATTTCAATCTTCCAAAACTTATTCCTAATCAATTTTTGGCCATGTTTTGACATGAAAATATGGAAGGGGGTTAAGTTTCTTACCTTGTAGTGATTTTCTTGGAATTTCTATGCCTGAATCCTTAGCTCTTTTGAATTTCCTTCCCTTTTCTCTCTTTTCTCTTTTCTTCTCCTCTTCTTCCTTTCTCTCGGTTCTTCTTAAGTTCTCCAGCAAGTTTTCTCTCATTTATTTTGCTAAGAACAAGGGATTTTATATAGTGTAGATAGGGCAAAGTGGAAAGTTTCCTTGATTGGCTAATTTTCTTGTGTTTAGCCTTGTTGACTAATGTTAAAGCTAAGTAATCTAATTTGATCTTAATCATACTTATCCTAATTAATCCTAATTAGCAAAACATCAAATAACATAAAATGAACAAGCATCCTTAAAGGATGGTGGGATAATGTTCTTACTCCCACTCAACAGAATGAAGTCTTACATGCTACCAAAACTGAAACGGATCTCGTTACTAATATTGTTATTCAAAGAGAGGATGCAGTTTATACTTTAGTACAGACAATTCTCTATTATTTTGTTGGGAGCGGTACAGTTAATGTTGACCGTAGCCGTGAATTACTCCAGAACCTTAGATGCCCATCTTTAACCCATATTCGTTGGTACAAAGATGTGTTTTTGTTAAAAGTTATGCAACAATCTGATGCTAACAGTGAACATTGGAAAGCCAAATTTATTGATGGCCTTCCTACTCTTTATGCAGAAAAAGTTTGGAAAAAACTTTGAGATCGGCATGATTGCATGACTATTCCTTATAACCAGTACACCTATGGCCAACTCATAGGCCTCATCATAGAAGAACGTCTTCCTTTGTGTAATGACCTTAAACTTCAATACCAGATGAAAAAACAGAATCTTACTGGCAAAAAAGAATTAGGTGAATTTTGTGATCAATTTGCCTATGATGCCAAGATCTAGTATCCATCAAAAACTAGAAAATCTTATCATAAAAAGTCTTCCAAATAGTATCGTAAACATTACAAAAAGTCCCACAATGTTCCTTCTTACCAGAAAAAGTTTTCCCCTTGTGAACAGCAACCCACTAAAACCACTAAAAAGCCATCATCAAAAAAGAATGTTAAATGCTATAAGTGTGGAACAATTGGACATTATGCTAATCGATGTAAATCAAAATTAAAACAGGAAATTAATTAAATGTCTTTAGATCCTATTATAACTCAATAGCTCTTACAGACTCTATCTAAAGTAGAAACTGGCACTAGCTCTGAGTCAGATGGACTCGCTGAGCTCTACTCACCATCTATCTCTAGTGATGAGCTAGAAACACCAGAACCTAATTGTTTTTGTTCTACAAATCTGAATCAAATTTCTGAAATAAATTATTGGAAATCTATTGTTGAATTGAATGGTTTGGACCTTGGGGGTCCTAGTATTCATGTTTTAACAGATGATCAGAAGTCCATGCTAGATATTGCTAAGAAAATTAAGGATCCAGAAATGAAGCTAAATTTTTTAGAAATTTGTTATCAACAACAAAAGGTTGTTATTGAACCTCCTTTAATTCCTATTCAATCTTATAGCATGAAGGATGTTTCGAATAGAATACAGTCTTCACCTGTTATTGAAAAACCAGTCACCGTTCAAGACTGAAAAATGGAAATTAATGTCTTAAAAACAGGAATTAGGCATCTTCAAATTGCCAACCAAGCTATGCAAGCCGATATACATCAGCTTAAAAGTACAAAATAAAAAAATAAAGATATTGCTCCAGAAACTTCTGAACAGAAAGATAACCAGTATCTGATGCTTGTTAATCAGGTTACATTTTAGTAATGGTATATTCGTTTTACCTTTGTTATTCAACCTGATTTTATTATCAAAGATGTAGTTGCCCTTGTTGATAGTGGTGCTGACATGAATTGTATACAAGAAGGATTAATTCCAACCAGATATTTTTAGAAAACTACCCAGTCACTTACTAGTGCTAGTGGTAACTCCATTCATATCAAGTATAAAATACCTGAAGCTCTTATATGTAATCAGGGCATTTGTTTATCTACATCTTTTGTCCTTATCAGAAATATGTCTTCAACTATTATTTTGGGAACACCATTTTATGTCTCTTAATGCCTATTACTAAGATTGCTCCTATAGGCATTCATACAACTATTAGTAATCAACCACTTATTTTTGAATTTATAACAGAACCCTATACAAAAGAGATAGATCAAATCCGTGATCTAGTTACTTTTAAAGAAAAACAAATTAATTTTCTCCATACAGAAATTCATTTTCTTACAACTGAACAATGGTTACAAAACCTTCTTTATAGAATAAAATCATGCTTATTGAAAAAGAATTTCAAATAGAAATTTGTAGTGATCTTCCAAATGCTTTTTGGCCAAGAAAAAAACACATTGTTTCTCTTCCCTATGAACCTGATTTTGATGAAAAATGCATCCCGACCAAAGCTAGACCTAGTCAAATGAAAAAAAGACTATCTTGAGCTTTGCAAAACAGAAATTAACTCTATCCTCCAAAAAAACTTGATCAGAATTAGCCACTCACCTTAGAGTTGTACAACATTTTATGTTAATAATGTAAAAATCGAAAGAGGTGTGCCAAGATTAATAATTAATTATAAACCTCTTAATGATGTTCTAAAACGGATCAGATATCCAATTCTGAATAGAAAAGATCTTTTAGATCGTCTACAGGATGCTATTATATTTTCTAAATTTGATCTTAAATCAGGATATTGACAAATCCAGATCGCCGATCAGGATGGGTATAAAATCGCTTTTACAATATCTTTTGGGCATTTTGAATGGAATGTTATGCCATTTGGTTTAAAAGATGCTTCTTCAGAATTTTAGCATATCATGAATGACATCTTTACTCCTTATACAGAATTTGCAATCTGCTATATAGATGATATTCTTATTTTCTCATCTTCTATTGACCAACATATTAAACATCTTAATAGCTTTAAGCATATTATTATCAGAAATGGTTTAGTTATTTCTGCACCAAAATTGAAACTTTTTCAGACAACAGTACAATTTTTGGGTCATAACATTCATAATGGAAGTATCATACCCATTAACCGCAGTATAGAGTTTGCATCTAAATTTCCTGATGAAATCAAAGATAAAACTCAATTACAGAGATTTCTTGGTAGTTTAACTTAAATTCGAGACTACTATCATCAGTTATTCCAGGATGCATCTATTCTTTATACCATATTACAGAAAAATCCTCCTTCTTGGTCTAATGCACATACCCAAGCTGTATAGAAGATGAAGGCAAAAAGTAAAACACCTTCCTTGCCTTCATCTTCCTAATCCATCATGGAAGAAAATTATTGAAATAGATGCTTCTAACCGGGTTATGGTTGTATTTTGAAACAAGTTAATCCTACCACTTCAATAGAAGAACTTTTACGTTTTACATCCGGTAGCTGGAAAGGACATGCTTTAAATTATTCAACTATTAAACATGAATGCTTAGCTATTGTTATATGTGTGCTAAAATTCCAGGATGATCTTCTCAATCAACATTTCCTTATTCGAGTTGATTGTTCTACAACTAAATAGATTTTAAAAAAAGATGTTTTGAATTTAGCATCTAAACAGATATTTGCTACTTATCAAAGTGTTTTTATCAGTATTTGACTTTGATATTGAATATATTAAAGTTGAACATAATTCATTACCAGATTTTCTCACTCGTAAATACTTACAGGGCCCAGCAAACTCATGACCAGCAAAGGTCGGGGCCGTTCGAGGCAGTAACAGGGGCTCTAACCCATATCAAACAGAATTCCTAAGGCTGCAAGCCTCTATCAGTAAAGGTGAATCCAATCAAACGGTTAAGGATATTCTCCTTAAGTCTGAAGAATAGTATACCGCTAACAGTATTACTGAGAAAGCAGTCCTCTATATTGAACCAACAGATGAACAATGGACGTCTGATCCATGGGAAATCAAACGTAGGTATCTTACTACGCAGCATTTTCCTCATCATTTTAACCAATACAGATATGTTTATGAACAGATACTCATTGAAACTATAGTCGCGGAGATAAAGAATGCTTTGCATGATCCCTCCAAAACTGCCAGTCCTATCTAGTATAGTAAAATCACTATCCGTAATATTATGCCCATTACCATGTGGGGCATTCACCCACATACTACCTGGCAACTTGATATTCGTAACAGGGAAACTCGGTATAGTTATTGGGACTATATCGATGCTTTTACTCAAACTTTTTACTACCAGAATCCCATTAATAACCAGTGTTGGTTTATCCACATCTGCCCTAATGTCCTTAAAAACGATGTCCCTTCTTGGTTCCTCGTTTGGTGGGTTAAATTTGGGTTACAGTTAGAAGTTTTACCAGTACCAATTAGGGAAGCCTATAATGAATGGCATGTTGCATATTCCCATTTACCAGTAAATAAGAATATCTCTATCACAAAATCCGTAATCCATTTCACAATCCGTTTTGGTATTCCATGGATTTGAAAATGGGACTTTCAGTGTGATTATCATAATAAGATCCCATGTCTCAAAAGGATTTTCTTTGTGAGATGGTGGGATAAGGGTATGAACCCTACTCTACCAGAAACTGTCCAGAAAATCAAGGCATATTCTCAAGCCTGTTGGGATGCTATTCCAAAAACTATTCCTAGCCAACCAGTTACTTAGAATACGTTTTTACAAATCCAAACAGAATTATGACAAAAATATCTTAATTTGTCAGAAACAGAATTCATTATTAAAAATATGGATTTCATAAAGGAACAATTTCTTCAAACTCTCTCCAGTGATGACACTTCTATGAAATCTGTAACCAGTAGTCAAGGTCATGAAGATCTCGATCCTGACCAGGATGAAAATGAATTTGCTATTTTAGCTCAAGAATCACAAGCACTAGAAGATGACGAACCCAACTTTGGTGATTTTTGGGATTCACTTACTAGTACGATTGTTGACAAAATTGACAAAGAAAATGATAAAAAAGGTAAAGGCAAAGCATGATAGGCTTTGTCCCCCACCAGCAAAACTGTTAGCATAAGAAGACAAAACCAGTACAACCACTTTCGGTAAAAGTAGATGCCCTGTCTGCCATCTATCCACAACTAGACAGAGAAGATAAGATGCTGAATCATTGAGGATAAGGATGATCGACTCCACTCCACTAGGACACGCCACCTGTCCTCCTTGTATCTTATTGTTTAAATTATTATGTCTATAAAAGGGAAAGACCTCACCCTTGTTGAGGTAGAGAAGAAAAGAGTGTGTTTGTTTGAAAGAGTGTTTTTTTTTTTTAATTGGTGTAAGCTCCCTCTCTCATCTTGTAAAAATTTCTCCAATATATAAATTATGTGTTGAAGAATTAAGCTACTTTGAAGATTGTTATTGTAAGTATTTCTTTGATGTATGCCCTCTGTTGATATTCTTGTAGATTTATTAAATGTTTTAGAATTTTATATTACAAGCCGTAATAATTATTTAAGCGTTCTTCAATATCCGTATCTTCAGCTGTGGGTTACACAACAGGTAGAATTTTGTGAACAACAAATAAACAGAATCCAACAGCAAATACAGGAACATATTTGTTTGTGAGCAGCCGCCGTTAGGCCTCCACCCCAACAGTAAAGCATGAGACCATATATGTCATAATTTGTTTATTATATACTTGTATTATGTGTATTTATATTCCTGGATTTGTGCCTCATAAGGGTATAATGGAGTTAGGAGAAGTGGGACGTCAACCAAGTCGCGTATAGGTTAGTCCACTAGCAGGGATTGTTTATAGGACACTTGCACCTTATAAATCGTTGACAGATGTGCTTAGCCAATTCCCCTTTCGAGCACTTAGTTGGATTGCTTATAGGACACTTGCACCTTATAAATCGTTGACAGATGTGCTTAGCCAATTCCCCTTTCGAGCACTTAGTTGGTATCAAAGCCATGTTTATACATATATATAATACATATATATATGAAATTTAAATTGTACATATATGGTCACATACAACAAATGGAAGAAGACTCAACCATCACAACAGTAGCCAATACAGTAGCTTCTACGTCAGAAATGGATGTTAGGGAAGCCCTTGATAAGTGGACAATACCAAAAGTTAAACCATAAACTACTTATAAAACACGAACCTTTGATTTTACCAATAGGAAAATCATTAAAACTTTTGAACATGAAGTTCCTTTACAGAATGATGATGAAGTAATTCAATTACTACAAATAGAGGTTTAGTACCGTTTCTGAAAAAAGATATATATGTCAATATAGGACTTGTCAAGATAGCTTTTAAACCCTTAACTTTGTTAGGACAAAATACCAGTCTTACTTGTACACTCAGGGATAGTAGATGCCTTGATTGGAAAGCTTCTTTGATGGGAGCCATTCAAACCAGTTTATCTCATGGACTAGTATATTTCAACATTTATCCTAATTTGAGTATAGCACTCATAGACGCCAACCTATCTAAAGTTCTTGAACTTAGAATCTTGACTAATGGTTACCAATATTTATCAGGATCAACCACATTATTAGCTATTTTCAAAATGTATCTTAAGGTTTTAAGTACTTTAAATCCTTATACAGAAAACGCAGTGAGTTAGGACAAACTATCCTTATTGATACTAGTCTTTTCAGTAGCCGGGTAGCTGTTCCTAAAATGATTCCTTGGAACAATATTACTTTTCGAGAAAGATGGCAAATTAAGAATGATGTACTACTCAGACCAATTATCAGACAAACTCTTGATGATGTTATCCAGACACAAGGAGGTAATGTTTACCTTAAATTCCAAGACCTCTAAGCCGAAGTGTATCTAATGTAAGTCATCACACTAATTTACCCTATAGAGTAGGTTTACCGGAATCCTCCAGACATTCTATGTCTGAACCAATTGAATTTGTTAACCAAGGAATGCCTTCTCGACCTCCTAGTCAACCCTCTAGTGATGCACTTCCTGAAACCCTAATCCGGGGGATTCATATATCCAAAAATCAAATTCTTCATGGTGTTTATGAAATCAAAAGGCATGAAAGCCCAACCGCTAGTGAGATGAATTTTGAAATTTAATGGATTTTACACCAGGAAGTGAAATTAGAAAACAACTTAACCAGGATTTCATGCAAGATAAATATCAAGAATTTCAAATATGTTATTTTAATAACCATTCTAAGCATCAACTTCAACAGTTAAAAAATCAGTATTATTATCATTTAGAGGAATATGAAACTCTTCGACCTTTTCCAAAATGGTACTTTGAATTTATTGCGGTCATGGAAACCCTTTCAACCAGCCAGCTTAATGTCTTAGAAAATATCCAAAGGACATGGAAAACTGTAGATGGCCAAAACATAATATCTGTCCATCCACCACCACAGTCATTAGATTTAGCACCTAGTGATGTTTCTAGTTCATCTCAGCCTTTAGTCATCACTGCTTTTGTGGAAACTTCATCTAGAATTGCTCAAAGAGAGACAATAATGGCTAAAGATATTGTGCAATTATTTAAATAGAACAATTATACTAATTTGTGCTTTCAAACTGTAGGAAAGCAACTAACCAGAATTGAGGTAGCTATAAATACTTTTAAAAATCATAAATTGCTACAACCTTCCACCTCAACTCTTTAATCGGTAAATAGTAAACCACCTTTAGAAGTAACTAATTTTAAGTTATGTTTTGATAAACTGGGTAGTGAATTCATGGATACCCTTTTGCGAAAAATGAGTGATTTAAATTTAGGGAAATCAGCACCAGGCAGTAGTTCTATAAACATGTTGTCTACTCAACACTCTCTAGAAATACAAGATATGCAATCTGTTAATTGAACCGTTTATGAAATCCAGAATAATTTTCAAGATATGCAATCTGTTAATTGAATAGTTTTCCCAAAACAAACCGGGAAAACAGCCTTACAAGGCCCTAGTAGGTATTATTTTCATAGGCCTACACCACAGGATATTCTTTATGAAGAAGATTTCTTTCATGGCCAGAACTCTTATCATAGAAAAACCATTTATGAATGGAATATAGATGGTTATTCTGAATATCAGATATTTGAATGTATACATTAGATTATTATGTATGCCCCTGTTTTTAAACAGAATAACAATTTTAACCATCAGATAGTTAGATTCATTGTTAATGGATTTACAGGCATCCTTAAAGGATGGTGGGATAACTGGCTAAGCACATTTGTCAATGATTTATAAGGTGCAAGTGCCCTATAAGCAATCCCTGCTAGTGGACTAACCTATATGCGACTTGGGTGACGTCCTACTTCTCCTAACACCATTCCACACTTGTGTGGCACAAATCCAGGAATATAAATACACGCAATACAAGTATATAATAAAAAAATTATGACATACATGGTCTCATGTTTTACTGTTGGGGTGGAGGCCTAACGGCGGCCACCCACACACAGATATGTTCATGTATTTACTATTGGATTCTGTTTATTTACTGCTCACAAAATTCTGCCTGTTGTGTAGCCCACAACTAAAGATATGGATCGTGAAGAACGCATAAATAATTATTATGGCTTGTAATATAAAATTATAAGACATTTAATAAATCTTCAAGAATATCAACGGAGGGAATATATCAAAGAAATACTTACAATCACAATCTTCAGAGCAGCTTAATTCTTCAACACTTAATTTATATATTGAAGAAATTTTTACAAGATGAACACAATACACAGTAATTTATTTTAGCAATAAAAAATTGATATATATATATACAGATTCACACATTATGAGTTGCATTATTTTAGAAGATTATACTCCAAACATTGTCAGACCCTCAGAGAAACATAAAATGGAATTTGCGGGATATTTTTTTTTTCTTTGGTATCAGATGGAATTAAATCTTGACAAAGAAAGAAATAAGTAATGAAAAGATTCAAAAAGATAGGTAATAAAGACAAAGGAAAAATCAGAGGAGCTGAGATAGATCTCATAAATTGAAATTAATCATGGACGCCCATGAGAAATTATTAGGTACGGATATTATTGGTACCCAATATTTTTTCCATTTTCAGGAGAAATTATTAGGTACGGATACGGTACCACATGGCAATACAACTTGGTGCCTTCCTTTATTCTCATTAGTTTAGATGCATAATTTATGATTGGTTAAAAGGAACCAAATTGCATGCCACTGGATCAAAATGGAACAGTTAACCTCAACATTTCGGGCAAACCGCTCTGACCTGTTTGGGGACCGTGAAATATATTACATAGCTCTTGCAACCCACAACCAACAGTACATCGTCATCTTTCGCACCATCCTTAATATCGTAAGAGCTATCTTCTTCTGAATAAAAGTTACCTCGATACTCTGCCGCAATCACTGCTGAAAAAGGAACTGGTTAAGCACGTCTGTCAATGATTTATAAGGTGCAAGTGGCCCATATGCAATCCCTGCTTGTGGACTAACCTATACGCGACTTGGGTGAAGTCCTCCTTCTCCTAACTCAATTGTTTATGTGGCACAAATCTAGGAATCTAAATACACATAAAACAAGTATATAACAAACAAATTATGACATATATGGTCTCATGTTTTACTGTTGGGGTGGAGGCCTAATGGCGGCTGCCCACACATAGATATGTTCCTGTATTTACTGTTGGATTTTTTTTATTTGTCGCACACAAAATTCTACTTGTTGTGTAGCCCACAGCTGAAGATACGGATATTGGAGAACGCTTAAATAATTATTACGACTTGTAATATAAAATTCTAAAACATTTAATAAATCTACAAAAATATCAACAGAGGGCATACATCAAAAAAATACTTACAATCACAATCTTCAAAGCAGTTTAACTCTTCAACACTTAATTTATATATTAGAGAAATTTTTACAAGATGAACACAATACTTAGTAATTTATTTTAGCAATAAAAAATTAATATATATACAGATTCACAAATTATCAGTGGCATTATTTTAGAAGATTATATTCGAAACATTGTCATATCCTCAGAGAAGCATAAAATGGAATTTGCAGGATATTTTTTTTTTCTTTGGTATCGGATGGAATTAAATCTTGATAAAGAAATAAATAAGTAAGGAAAAGATTCAAAAAGATAGGTCATAAAGACAAAGGAAAAATCAGAGGAGCTTAGATAGATCTCATAAATTGAAATTAATCATGGACACCTATGAGAAATTATTGGGTACAGATATTATTGGTACCCAATATTTTTTCCATTTTCAGGAGAAATTATTTGGTATAGATAGGGTACCACAAGGAAATACTACTTGGTGCCTTCCTTTGTTCTCATTAGTTTAGGTACATAATCTACGATTTGTTAAAAGGTACCAAATTGCATGCCACTGGATCAAAATGCAGCAGTTGACCACCATATTTGGGACAAACAGCTCCGACCTATATGGAGACCATGAAATACATTAGACAGCTCTTGCAACCCGCAACCACCAGTACATGGTCATCTTTCGCACCATCCTCACTATCGTGAGAGCTATGTTTTTTTTCTTCTTCTGAATAAAAGTTACCTCGGTACTCTGTCACCATCACTGCTGAAAGAGGAATTGGCTAAGCACGTCTATCAATGATTTATAAGGTGCAAGTGACCCATATGCAATCCCTGCTTGTGGACTAACATATACGCGACTTAGGTGACGTCCCCCTTCTCCTAACTCCATTGTTTATGTGGCACAAATCCAGGAATATAAATACACATAAAACAAGTATATAACAAACAAATTATGACATATATGGTCTCATGTTTTACTTTTGGGTTGGAGGCCTCACGGCGGCTGCCCACACATAGATATGTTCTTGTATTTGCTGTTGGATTCTGTTTATGTGTTGCTCACAATATTCTACCTGTTATGTAGCCCACAGCTGAAGATACAGATCTTGAAGAACGCTTAAATAATATATTACGGCTTGTAATATAAAATTCTAAAACATTTAATAAATCTACAAAAATATCAACAGAGGGCATACATCAAAGAAATACTTGCAATCAAAATCGTCAAAGCAGTTTAACTCTTCAACACTTAATTTATATATTGGAGAAATTTTTACAAGATGAACACAATACTCAGTAATTTATTTTAGCAAAAAAAAAATTAATATATATACAGCACACATTATCAGTGGCATTGTTTTAGAAGATTATACTCCAGACATTGTTAGACCCTCAGAGAAGCAGAAAATGGAATTTGTAGGATATCTTTTTTTTTTTCTTTGGTATCGAATGGAATTAAATCTTGATAAAGAAATAAATAAGTAAGGAAAAGATCCAAAAAGATAGGCAATAAAGACAAAGGAAAAATCAGAGGAGCTTAGATAGATCTCATAAATTGAAATTAATCATGGGCACCCATTAGATATTATTTGGTACGGATATTAACAATTTAGAAGACGCATATTAACACATGAATTAAACTAGAAAAATAGAACATGACAATGTTTGGACAAAATTAAAAGAATACTACTGTTATATCATTTTGATTAAATTTTTTATATAAATTTTTTTTAGGGATCCTTTTCCTTCCTATATGCACTCATTTTCCACTATCACAACCATCCATAAGCATAAATCCCTCTTTAGTTGCTTCAACAACAAGCCACATTATAACCCTAATTAGAAAATCTAATTGTGACCTTACATGGATTCTAATCACTTTTACATATTCTCATCCATCAACCAAACCATCACAAACCACCTCTATATATATTTTACTTACCTGAATTATAAGCCACTGCCTAGCTAGCTACCAAACCATGAAATACAATGAGATATCTCATTTCAGCCACCCACAACACAAGCTCAAGTTTGAGTACACAGAAGTCCCATTCAAGTGTGATGGTTGCAAAGAAGTTGACATAGGCTCAAGATACAAATGCTCCAATAACAACACTTGTGACTATGATCTCCACATCCACTGTGCCCTCCCTTCCCCTTCTCTCTCCCACCCTTTCTACACCAAATGCTCTTTCCAATTCCTACCCCGCCCACCGGGCACCACTCCCCGCTGCTGCAACGCCTGCGAAAAGGACATCACTGGTTTCCTTTACCATTTCAAGGCCTGTGGATTCGACCTCCACCTGTGTTGCGTGAAGCTCCCCATGGTGCTCGATGACGGTGAAGTGAAGTTGTACCTGTATAGGAAGGTTAGCGCATCTTGTCATCAGTGTGGGAGGAAGGGGAGGAGTTGGAGTTACCGGTCGAATTGCAAGAAGTATAACTTGCATGTTGGTTGTGTGAAGGAGATGTTGGTGGAGTATTGGCATGAGATATATTTTGGGGGTGGTGGGAGTGGGGGAATAGGAGGGAATGAGAGGAAGTTGGAGACTAGAATTCCTAGTTTAAGAGGTACACTTCAGACCCCTCATAATAGGAATAGGTGCAAAGGGAAGAGGTGTTGTCAGGATGGCTGCTTTGGCTGTCCAGTTTGTTATATTAGCGGTTCTTGGTGACCCTACTACCCTCATTGCTGGGGTTGTTGGGTCATTGATGTCTATGTAGTGCAGTTCGGTTACAATACGTAAACTAAATACAGAATCGAACATAAAATATGCGGATGATAAGATTTTACAAAGTTTGTTGGTGGGACCTACTTTTGAAAATCTTGTCAATTCATATACATTCTATGTCCGATTCTGTAACTTGTTTCTATGTCACTAAACTCAATACCGGATAGTGAGGTGGGTTGGTTTAGAAGGTGGACGTGGCTATTAGTAAGTTTAAAAACATAGAAACTAAATATAAAATTGGACGTGTGAAATATATGAATAGACAAGATTTTATTAGATTTGTTAGTTGAATCTATTTACAAGAAATCATGTCTATCAATATATATTTTTTTATGTGTAATTTTGTATTTTATTTTTGTATTTTTGAACTTATTGTGTTGATGTTAAAAGTTATAGCTTTGTTTGATGAAGATTTTGGTTTGGAGAATGGTGGATAAAGGTCCATATATAGATCTAATGTCACTTGTAAGTTCTAACCTACTTTTCTGATAATGCACCTTGTAAATATTTTGTTTGATATTGATATCTGTCCCTTTTTTTTTATTTTTTTATTTTTTTGGGATGGGGATTTTGATCTTGAGACTTAATAGCTTGATGTTACTGTTATTGCAAAGTAAGTTTCATTTAAGGCCAATTTAGGCATATCAAAGTAACATAAAAAAGAAAAGAAAAGAAAGAAGTAACATAACCATCAAAATGGTCTATATATTCAATGATGCGAAATTTACAACATAAACAATTGGCAGCATGCAATCCTCTATCCAAATTTTTTTCTCAAGATCCTTTGTCAAGAAATTTTCGTATCCCTTTGCATCATCGTATGAGTATGATTGAGAGATACTTGAGATAAAAACACAACATTTTTCAAAATGAGAATCTAGATTTAAAAATAAATATTGAGCACAAAGATTACACAATTTTATGTATCATGACTAATAAATATCATAAATGAGATTATATGGGCACTTATTTATCTCCTACTAATGTAAACAAATAATCTCCATGATAGCCATATAATTTTTTTTATTAATAGATATTATTGTTATATAATAACACCATTCTACCAAATATTTATTCTGAAATCAACATTAACATTCCTATATTCTTTGCCTCATGTTGTAATCAAAGTTAAGACTGGCTTATGAATCTATTGGTGGCTCAATTTAGGTCTATTTCGGAAATAAGAAAAATTCTTATTTTTTTAGTTTTTTTTTTTTTTGACTTTTTTTTTTAAAAAATATATTAAAAAAATAAAAAAATGATGTGACTCAAATAAATTAATAAGTCAATAAATTAATTTTTTTCTTAATTACCAATTACAAGCAATATAAAAAAAAAATTGCTAACAAAGATAAGCCAAAATAAAAAACAACTTCTAATATATGCCAAGCAAACAACCTTGCTTAAAAAAATGGCAAGTAACCACCATTAAATCTCAAGCAAAATTTCTTAAATAATATAATCCAAATAACTCTTTTCCACGCTTAGGTATTCCTATAAAAAGGATAGCAGAAAAACCAAAACAAAAATACATACCAAATAATCTAGGCAGAAAGTAAATAGAATAAATTAATTGAAACCATCTAGTAAACTAATTAATAATAAAATTAACTAATCAATTAACATGCTAGATGAGTTACAAAAATAAAATTATTACAAAGGTTACAAAACCTTATAAATCCTAAATAATTAAACTTCTAACCATGAGTTACATATCAATTTAATTGACAATAATTAATAAATTAAATTAATATTCAGGAGTTACATATCAATTTATACAAAACAATAATCATGTAATCTTATAACTCTAAATAAATAAATTAAATTAACATGCAAGAGTTACAAAATAAAACTAAAACTTCAAAATTAAATTCAATTTTAAAATAAAATTTGTAACTCCAAATTAAATTACGACTTTAAAATAAAATTTAATAGTCATAACCCCAAATAAATAAATTTAATTCTCTCAATTAAATTACACAATATTCATGTACATAAATTTAGACAAGTTACAAAACTCTATAACTCCAAAACCTTAAATTAAAATTTAATAGGTTAGAGTTACAAGATAAGGATGAGGAAGACAGGTGGCGTGTCCTGGTTGGTTTGGAGTCAATCGTCCTTATCTTCTCGTGATTTGCCTTATCTTCAAGTGTCGGTAAGGGACAACTGGATGGCCAGCTGTTACAATAACTGAAAGGAATCTACTTTAGCCGAAAGTAGATTTGTCATCTTGTGGCGCTGGAAAGTTGCTGGAGCAGAGTGAGGGACAAAGCATTATTCGGCTTTTCCTTTTCCTTTATCCTGACTCATCTTTTCTGCAATCAGGCCAGTGAGAGAATCCCAAAAATCACCAAAGTTGGGATCAGCGTCTGTAGGATCTTGTAATTCACCCGTCAATACTATAAATTCGTTTTCATCCAAAAGAGGATCAAAATGCTCATCTTCTTCATGGCCGCCATGGCTACTGGAACTAGACTTCATACTGGTATCATCTCTGGAGAATGATTGCAAGAATTGTTCCTTCATAAAATCCATGATTTTAATAACTAATTCTTGCTCAGAGAATCCTGAAAACTTCTGTCTTAATTCATTTTGAATTTGGACAAAAGGATTTTGAACTGGAGCAGCTGGGATGAGTTTTGGAGAAGCATCCCAGCAAGCTTGTGTATGGGCTTTAATTTTCTGGAGAAGTTCCTGGTGTGGTTTAGGATCATCCATTTTATTCCACCATTTATAAAAGAAAATTCTTTTTAAACGAGGAATCTTATTCTGCAAATCACACTGAAAATCCCATTTCCATATCCATGGAATTCCAAAACGTATGACAAAATGAGCCGTAGATTTGGACATTGAAATATAATTTCAATTTGTTGCTGTATATCATCGTCTAAAGCTAATTCATTTAATTTTTGTTGAATTTTAGCTTTACAACGATTAGCATAATGTCCTGTTTGGCCACACTTATAACATTTAACTGTAGATTTATCCTTTTGGGGATAAGATTTTTTCTGTTTTCCTTTAGTTCTAGAAGGTTGAGGTTGTTGGATTGGTTGTTTAGAATATTTCTTTCTTCTGTATTTTTTAGAATAATCTTTTGAAGATTTTCCATACTTATGTTTTTTATGTTTATGTTTGGATGGATACTGGATTTTAGCATCATAGGCGAATTGTTCACAGAATTTACCTAATTCATTATGACTTTGTTTTTTCATTTGGTTTTGTATATTTAGATTGATGCTTTTCCAGAAACAATCCGTTTTGCCTTCAATGAGTGGCAAGTAGCTTATAGTCATATTCCAGTATATAAGGATATTTCAATATCCAAATCTACAGCTCATTTTGTCATACGTTTTGGAATTCCATGGATATGGAAATGGGATTTTCAGTGTGATTTCCAGAATAAGATTCCTCGTTTAAAAAGAATTTTCTTTTATAAATGGTGGAATAAAATGGATGATCCTAAACCACACCAGGAACTTCTCCAGAAAATCAAAGCCCATACACAGGCTTGCTGGGATGCTTCTCCAAAACTCATCCCAGCTGCTCCAGTTCAAAATCCTTTTGTCCAAATTCAAAATGAATTAAGACAGAAGTTTCTAGGATTATCTGAGCAAGAATTAGTTATTAAAAGCATGGATTTTATGAAGGAACAATTCTTGTAATCATTCTCTAGAGATGATACCAGCATGAAGTCTGGTTCCAGTAGCCATGGCGGCCATGAAGAAGATGAGCATTTTGATCCTCTTTTGGATGAAAACGAATTTACAGTATTGGCGGGTGAATCACAAGACCCTACAGACGCTGATCCCAACTTTGGTGATTTTTGGGATTCTCTCACTGGCCTGATCGCAGAAAAGATGAGTCAGGACAAAGGGAAAGGAAAAGCCGGATAATGCTTTGTCCCCCACTCTGCCCAAGCAACTTTCCAGCGCCACAAGATGACAAATCTACTTTCGGTTAAAGTAGATTCCTTTCAGTTATTGTAACAACTGGCCATCCACCTGTCCCTTACTGACACTCGAAGATAAGGCAAATCACGAGAATATAAGGACGACCGACTCCAAACCAACCAGGACACGCCACCTGTCTTCCTCATCCTTATCTTGTTACTTTTATTTTTCTATTTAAGGGATGCCTCACCCTTGTTGAAGGCACGAGTTGTTTTAGTTTGTAATTTTCAGTTTATAAGTGTGAACTCTCCCTCTCCCTCTCTCCAAAAAGAGTGTACTTTTCTGCTACTAGTTGAAGTATAATAAAGTTTGCAGTACTGATTGTAAGTATTTCTTCTTTGTATTTATTTAATGTATGTCTGTTAATACTCTTGCCATATTAAATGAGATATTAGATTTTTATATTGTAAGAAAACATAATCTTGAAAACTTTTTATCAATTTGGCCGAATGACCCTTGGGGTCTCCAGGAATTAGAAATCTGTAAACAACAGATTAATCAAGTCCAGACTCAAGTGCAAGAACAAATTTGCCTTTTGGCTACGGCCGTAAGGCCTCTTCCTCCAGCACAGTAGATCATGAGACCATATATGGCATAATTAAAATAAAATAAAATAAAACTATGATTTGTATTATCCCTGGGTTTGTGCTTCATGATGGGTAGAACAGTGTTAGGGTTAGTGGGACGTCATCCAAGTCATGTAGAGTCAGACCATTAGCAGTGATTGCGGTTAGGTCATTTGATCTCGTAAGTCGTTGACAGACGTGCTAGCTTTGCCCTGTGTCAAGCACCATTATTGGTATCAGAGCCAAGTTTAGTATTGGTCATAGTTAGTTTTATTTACTTTTAATTATCCATATATGGTCACTATACAGCCTCATGAGTAATACACCTACAGAACCAGGACCTACAGAAGAGGTAGCCTCTACAGTAGCCAATACAGTAGCTTTTACATCAGAAGCCAGAGAGCTTGTAGCTTATCAGGATGTTAAGGAAGCCCTTGATAGGTGGACTATTCCTAAGGTCAAACTAGATACTATCTATAAGATAGGAACTTTTGACTTTTCTAGTAAAAAGATCATTAAAACCTTTGAACATGCTATGCCTGTCCAGAATAATGATGAGATTATGTATCTCCTTCATTTCCAGGATCTTTATCCTTTCTTACAGAAATACAAATATGTCCATATTGGACTTGTTCAGATTGCATTTAAACCTTTGACACTCTTAGGTCAAAATACCAGTATCCAGTGTACCCTTTGAGATGGAAGATGCCTCGATTGGAGAGCATCACTTATGGGAGCTATAGAAACCAGTCTCTCACATGGTCCAGTATATTTTGATATATATCCAAATCTAAGTATCGCACTCTCTGACGCAAATTTGTCTAAAGTTTTAGAGCTTAGAGTGTTATCTAACGGATATGAGTATCTTCCAGGATCACCACCCTATGCGGTCATTTCCAGAATTTATCTTAAAGTTTTAACCACTTTAAATCCTTATATCCGAAAACAAAGTCCAGCAAAACACACAGTCCTGATAGATACCAACTTATTCAGTAGCCAAGTAGATGTGCCTAAAATGATACCTTGGCAAGAAATTAAGTTTCCAGAAAGATGGCAGATAAACCAAGCTATTCCAGCTAGACCACTCATTCAACAATCATTGGATGAAGTTATCCAGACACAAGGAGGGAATGTCTATCTTACCTTCAAGAGACCACCAAGATCTCTTTCTAGAAGCATGTCTAGTACTAGTTATAGAACTGCTCCATCATATAGAGTAGATCTACCTGAGTCATCCAGACAATCATATTCTGAACCAGCTGAATCAATCAGAATACATCCAGACCTCCTAGTGATACTCAACTTGAGCAAGTTGATTCCATAGTTCAGGGAGTTCAATTTTCAGAAAACCAGATACATGGTATCTATGAATCCAGAAGGCCTTATAGCCCTACAGCCAGTGATATGAATTTCGAAATTTAAATGGATTTTACACCAGGAAGTAAAATCAGAAAAGCCCTCAATGAGGACTTGCAGCAAGAAAAATACAGAACTTTTAGAGAATGGTATTTTAGTTACCATACTTCTCTCCAGTTAGAACAATACAAAATCCAGTATTATAATGATTTAACACAACATCAAAAACTTCAGTCTTTTCCCTGGTGGTATGTAGAAAATATCACCCCTATAGAATCTCAAATAAATGTTATTGAAAAAATCCAGCAAACTTGGGTTTCCACCGATGGCCAGAATTTTGTCTCTATCCATCCACCAACTCAACCAGTAGAATTATAACCTGTAAGCAGTGGTACTGGTACAAAACCATTAGCTATTGCTGCTTACATGGAAATTCCTCATAAATCTCAGAATAGAGATCCTGTCCTTGTCCAGGATTTGATCCTTATTTTAAAATAGCATAATTATACAAATTTGTTTTGCCAAACAGCAGGAAAACAAATTACCAGAATTGAAGAAACTGTTAATCATATCAGAGACATTTGTCATTTACAGCCAAAATCTGAGGTCAAAACTAAGATAATTCCAGTAACAATTAAACCTCCTTTAGAAGTAACTAAATTTAAGTTATCTTCTACAAAGAAAGATACAAAATTTATGGATACTTTAGTTGATAAGATTAAACATCTTAAAATTGGAGAATCCTCTTCCATTAACATGTTATCCAGACAAGAAAATCCAATTGAAGAGAATTTAACACATTCTCAAATTACAGAAGTTGAAGAAAATTTTCAGAATAGACCAACCTCCATAAATAAAGTTCATTATGAAGAATCTTCTAGAAATTCTCATAAGACTGCTCCAACTCGGCATTTTTATCCCAGAAGCACTCCTATGGATATTCTCTATGAAGAAGATTTTTTACAGACACAAAAATCTTATCATGGAAAAACCATTTATGAATGGAATATAGATGGTCTTTCAGAATACCAGATATTTGAATTGTTGCATCAAATGATAATGTATTCAACAATTTGCAAACAGAATGAAAATGATAATCATGAAATCGCCAGATTCTTGGTCAATGGTTTTACCGGCATCCTTAAAGGATGGTTGGATAACATCATTACAGAAACTCAACAAATAGAAATTCTTACAGCTTTTAAAAGAATTACAAATCCTTTAACAGGTACTGTTCAATCTGAACAGGACGCTGTTTACACTCTTGTCAACACAATTCTACACCATTTTGTGGGAGCTTCTCCTGATGGTTTAGAAGATAGGAGTAGAGAACTTTTACAGAATTTAAGATGTCCTTCTTTATCCCATTTTATATGGTATAAAGATGTGTTCATGATGAGAGTTGTCAGAAGATCTGACGCCAACAGTGAACATTGGAAAGCCAAGTTCATTGATGGTCTTCCTACTCTCTTTGCAGAAAGAATCAGGCAAAAGCTAAGGGATAAACATAGCAAAATGCCTATTCCTTATTCAGAATACACTTATGGTCAACTCATAAGAATTGTTACAGAAGAAGGTCTTGCTTTGTGCAATGATCTAAAATTACAGAACCAAAAGAAAAAACAAAGTCATAATGAATTAGGTGAATTCTGTGAACAATTCGCCTATGATACTAAAATCCAGTATCCATCCAAACATAAACATAAAAAACATAAGTATGGAAAATCTTCAAAAGATTATTCTAAAAAATACAGAAGAAAGAAATATTCTAAACAACCAATCCAGCAACCTCAGCCTTCTAGAGCTAAAGAAAAACAGAAAAAATCTTATCCCCAAAAGGATAAATCTATAGTTAAATATTATAAGTGTGGCCAGACAGGTCACTATGCTAATCGTTGTAAAGCTAAAATTCAACAAAAATTAAATGAATTAGCTTTAGACGATGATATACAACAACAAATTCTTCAGATGCTTTCTGAAGATTCTGATTCAGATTCTACTTCTGATGATGGAGTCATAGCTTTATATTCATCATCTTCTGATACTGACTCTGAATCCCCTCCCGAAATTTGTACTTGTAAACCACAAGTTAATCAGATTTCAGAAGAAGCTAACTATTGGAAAGCAATAGTTGAGATGAATGGACTTGATATTGGTCCTAGTATCAATGTTCTGACAAATGATCAACATCATATGTTAAATATTGCTGAACAAATCCTAGATCCAGAGATGAAATTAAAATTTCTTGAATTATGCTATCATCAGCATAAGAAAGAAGAAGTTTTACCCCCAAAACATTACAGCATGAAAGAAGTATACAACAGAGTCAAAAATACTTCTGAAGAAAAACCCATAACAATCCAGGATCTTAAGATGGAAGTAAATGCTTTAAAAGTTGAAATAAAGCATTTACAAACACCAAATATTGCTATCAATTCAGATCTTAAGAAAATTAAGGAACAGGTTAGTTCTAAGAATCCAGAAAAATTAGAAATCATTGAAGCAACTGAATCCAGCACTAACAAAGATTCATCTGTTGCATATTTGAATCTTATCAATCAAGTCACATTCCAGAAATGGTATATCAGGATTACTTTTATTATAAAACCGGATTTTGTAATAAAAGACGCCATTGCTCTTGTTGACAGTGGTGCTTATATGAATTGCATTCAGGAAGGATTAATTCCCACCAAATATTTCCAGAAAACAACTCAATCACTTACCAGTGCAAGTGGTAATGCTTTGTACATTAGGTACAAGCTTCCAGAAGTATTAATTTGTAACCAAGGATTATGCTTGCCTACATCCTTTGTTCTGATTAAAAATATGTCTCAAGCTATTATTTTAGGGGCACCATTCATGTGTTTATTAATGCCAATCACTAAGATTGATTCCATCGGCATACATACAACCCTAAATAATCAACAGATTATTTTTGAGTTTATTACAGAACCTTACACTAAAGAATTAGATCAAATCAAAGATCTAGTTGATTTTAAAGAAAAACAAATTAATTTCTTACAAAAGGAAATTAGTTTTCTTACAACAGAACAAAGATTACAGCAATCATCATTCCAGTAAAAAATCAAATCACTTGAACAAGAATTTCAAGATGAAATCTGTAGTAATATTCCCAATGCTTTTTGGGACAGGAAGAAACATATAGTTTCTCTTCCTTATGAACCAGGATATGATGAGCGAAAGATCCTAACTCGAGTTCGTCCCAGTCAAATGAAAAAAAGAGTATTTAGAACTTTGTAAAACAAAGATTAGTACTCTACTCCAGAAGAAGCTTATTCGTTCCAGTAAAATCCTTGGAGTTGTACAGCATTTTATGTAAATAAAAATGCCGAAATTGAGAGAGGTGTGTCAAGATTGGTTATTAATTATAAACCTCTTAATGATGCCTTGCAATGGATAAGGTATCCAGTTCCAAACAAAAAAGATCTTTTAGATCGTCTCCAGGATGCTATCATATTTTCAAAATTTGATATGAAATCAGGTTATTGGCAAGTCCAAGTAGCCGAGAAAGACAAGTATAAAACTGCTTTTACAGTACCCTTTGGGCATTTTGAATGGAATGTTATGCCATTTGGATTAAAAAATGCTCCATCTGAATTCCAGCATATTATGAATGACATTTTTAATGCTTATACAGAATTTTGCTATATGTTACATTGATGATGTTCTTAATTTTTCATCATCTATTGACCAGCATATGAAACATCTTAATATTTTTAAACATGTTATCATTAGAAATGGATTGGTAGTTTCTGCATCAAAAATGAAACTTTTCCAAACTACAGTCAGATTTTTGGGCCATAACATTCATAATGGCACCATCATTCCAATTAACAGAAGCATGGAATTTACATCTAAATTTCCAGATGAAATTAAGGATAAAACTCAATTATAGAGATTTTTGGGTAGTTTAAATTACATTCATGATTGCTATCCTAATCTAGCTACAGATGCAGCTATTTTATATTCCAGACTCAGAAAAATTCCTCCACCATGGGGTCTAGAACATACAGAAGCCGTTCAGAAAATCAAAGCTAGAGTCAAAACTCTACGTTGCCTTTCTTTACCAAATCTAGAATGGAGAAAATTTGTTGAAACAGATGCCACAAACCTTGGTTATGGTGGTATACTAAAACAATTTAATCCCAACAGTAAAAAAGAACTTTTAAGGTTTACTTCTGGTATTTGGCATCATGCTGCTAAAAATTATCCGACTATTAAACAAGAATGTTTAGCCATTATCAAATGTGTCTTGAAATTTCAGGATGATTTATTAAATCAACACTTTTTAATAAGAGTTGATTATTCTGCAGCAAAACAAATCCTTAAAAAAGATGTCAAAAATTTAGCTCAAAAACAAATTTTTGCAGCATGGCAAGGCCAACTTTCAGTATTTAATTTTGATATTGAATAAATCAAAGGAGAACATAATTCTCTTCCAGACTTTCTAACCCGCGAATATTTGCAGTGTCCAAACCATGTATAGTAGAGGCCGAGGCTCCGGCAGAAGGGGCCGAGGAAGGGGCAATCCCTGCAATACAGAATTTCCCGGGCTTAATGCTCTTTCCAGTAAAAAAGGGGAATCTAGCGAAATGGCTAAAGATGTCCTCCTAACTCCTCCAGTACCTTATGTCTAGAATTTTATTATTGAGGACACAGTCCTTTATATTGACACAGCAGATATCCAGTGGATGAATGATCCTTGGGAGATCAAACGGCGGTATTTGACTACGCAACATTCTCTCCCGTATTTTGATCAATACAGATATATCTATGAGCATATTCTTGTTGAAACTACGTCTATGGATTTCAAACATACATTGGCTAAACCAAATAGGACTGCCAGTCCAATTAATTACAATAAAGTTACCATCCAGCAAATATTGCCTATGCAAGCTTGGGGTATGCATCCCCATGTTACCAGATCTCTTGAGATTCAAAATAAATAATCTCGTTACAGTTATTGGGATTATATTGATGCTTTTTCTCAAGCATTCTATTATATGAATCCCCCACGGAACCATTCCTGGTTTATCCGTGTCCTTCTAGAAGTTCTTAAAAATGATCTCCCAAAAAATTTTAATTTCATCTCTGGATCTAGGATTTGTTCAGCAATATTTAACATATGCTATTGATCATTTGTCAGAACATTGATACTAGGACCAATATCAAGTCCATTCATCTCAACTATTGCTTTCCAATAGTTAGCTTCTTCTGAAATCTGATTAACTTGTGGTTTACAAGTACAAATTTCGGGAGGGGATTCAGAGTCAGTATCAGAAGATGATGAATATAAAGCTGCTACTCCATCATCGGAAGTAGAATTTGAATCAGAATCTTCAGAAAGCATCTGAAGAATTTGTTGCTGTATATCATCGTCTAAAGCTAATTCATTTAATTTTTGTTGAATTTTAGCTTTACAACGATTAGCATAGTGACCTGTCTGGCCACACTTATAACATTTAAAGACAAAGGAAAAATCAGAGTAGCTTAGATAGATCTCATAAATTGAAATTAATCATGGACACCCATGAGAAATTATTAGGTACGGATATTATTGGTACCTAATATTTTTTCCATTTTCAGGAGAAATTATTTGGTATAGATAGGGTTACATGGAAATACTACTTTGTGCCTTCCTTTGTTCTCATTAGTTTAGATACAAAATCGATGATTTGTTAAAAGGTACCAAATTGCATGCCACTGGATCAAAATGGAGCAGTTGGCCACCATATTCGGGCCAAACAGCTCCGACCTGTATGGGTACCATGAAATACATTAGACAGCTCTTGCAACTCGCAACCACCAGTACATGGTCATCTTTCGAACCATCCTCACTATCGTGAGAGCTATGTTTTTCTTCTTCTTCTGAATAAAAGTTACCTCGGTACTCTGCCGCCATCACTGCTGAAAGAGGAATTGGCTAAGCATGTCTGTCAATGATTTATAAGGTGCAAGTGTCCCATATGGAATCCCTACTTGTGGACTAACCTATACGCGACTTGGGTGACGTCCCATTTCTCCTAACTCCATTGTTTATGTGGCACAAATCCTGGAATATAAATATACATAAAACAAGTATATAGTAAAGAAATTATGACATATATGGTGTCAAGTTTTACTGTTGGGGTCGAGGCCTAACGGCGGCTGCCCACACATAGACATGTTCCTGTATTTACTGTTGGATTCTGTTTATTTGTCGCTCACAAAATTCTACCTGTTGTGTATCCCACAGCTGAAGATACAGATCTTGAAGAACGCTTAAGTAATTATTACGGCTTGTAATATAAAATTCTAAAACATTTAATAAATCTACAAAAATATCAACAGAGGGCATACATCAAAGAAATACTTACAATCAAAATCTTCAAAGCAGTTTAACTCTTCAACACTTAATTTATATATTGGAGAAATTTTTACAAGATGAACACAATACTCAGTAATTTATTTTAGCAATAAAAAATTAATATATATACAGATTCACACATTATCACTGGCATTATTTTAGAAGATTATACTCCAAACATTGTCAGACCCTCAGAGAAGCAGAAAATGGAATTTGCAGGATATCTTTTTTTTTTCTTTGGTATCGGATGGAGTTAAATTTTGATAAAGAAATAAATAAGGAAAAGATCCAAAAAGATGGGCAATAAAGACAAAGGAAAAATCAGAGGAGCTTAGATAGATCTCATAAATAGAAATTAATCATGGACACCCATGAGAAATTATTGGGTATGGATATTATTGGTACCCAATATTGTTTCCATTTTCAGAAGAAATTATTTGGTATGGATAGGGTGCCACATGGAAATACTACTTGGTGCCTTCCTTTTTTCTCATTAGTTTAGATACATAATCTACGATTTGTTAAAATGCACCACATTGCATGCCACTGGATCAAAATGGAGCAGTTGACCACCATATTTGGGCCAAATAGCACCGACCTGTATGGGGACCATGAAATACATTAGACAACTCTTGCAACCCGCAACCACCAGTACATGGTCATCTTTCGCACCATCCTCACTATCATGAGAGCTATGTTTTTCTTTTTCTTTTGAATAAAACTTATCTCGGTACTCTGCCGCCATCACTACTGAAAGAGGAATTGGCTAAGCACGTCTGTCAATGATTTATAAGGTGCAAGTGTCCCATATGCAATCCCTGCTTGTGGACTAACCTATATGCGACTTGGGTGACGTCCCCCTTCTCCTAACTCCATTGTTTATGTGGCACAAATCCAGGAATATAAATACACATAAAACAAGTATATAACAAACAAATTATGACATATATGGTCCCATGCTTTACTGTTGGGGTGGAGGCCTAACGGCGGCTGCCCACACATAGACATGTTCCTGTATTTACAGTTGGATTCTGTTTATTTGTTGCTCACAAAATTCTACCTGGTGTGTATCCCATAGCTGAAGATATGGATCTTGAAGAATACTTAAACAATTATTACGGCTTGTAATATAAAATTCTAAAACACTTAATAAATCTACAAAAATATCAACAGAGGGCGTATATCAAAGAAATACTTACAATCACAATCTTCAAAGCAGTTTAACTCTTCAACACTTAATTTATATATTGAAGAAATTTTTACAAGATGAACACAATGCACAGTAATTTGTTTTAGCAATAAAAAATTAACATATATACAGATTCACACATTATTAGTGGCATTATTTTAAAAGATTATACTCCAAACATTGTCAGACCCTTAAAGAAGCAAAAAATGGAATTTACAGCATATCTTTTTTTTTCTTTGGTATCGGATGGAATTAAATCTTGATAAAGAAATAAATAAGTAAAGAAAAAATTAAAAAAATAGGTAATAAAGACAAAGTAAAAATCAGAGGAGCTTAGATAGATCTCATAAATTGACATTAATCATGGGCACCCATGAGAAATTATTGGGTACGGATATTATTGGTACCTAATATTTTTTCCATTTTCAGGAGAAATTATTTGGTATGGATAGGGTACCACATGGAAATACAACTTGGTGCGTTCCTTTCTTCTCATTAGTTTAGATACATAATCTACGATTTGTTAAAAGGTACCAAAGTGCATGCCACTGGATCAAAATCGAGCAGTTGGCCACCATATTTGGGCCAAACAGCTCCGACCTGTATGGGGACCATGAAATACATTAGACAGCTCTTGCAACCCGCAACCACCAGTACATGGTCATCTTTCGCACCATCCTCACTATCGTGAGAGCTATGTTTTTCTTTTTCTTCTGAATAAAAGTTACCTCGGTACTCTGCCGCCATCATTGCTGAAAGAGGAATTGGCTAAGCACGTCTGTCAATGATTTATAAGGTGCAAGTGTCCCATATGGAATCCCTGCTTGTGGACTAACCTATATGCGACTTGGGTGACGTCCCCCTTCTCCTAACTCCATTGTTTATGTGGCACAAATCCTGGAATATAAATACACATAAAACAAGTATATGACAAACAAATTATGACATATATGGTCTCATGTTTTACTGTTGGGGTGGAGGCCTAACGGCGGCTGCCCACACATAGATATGTTCATGTATTTACTGTTGGATTCTGTTTATTTGTCGCTCACAAAATTCTACCAGTTGTGTAGCCCACAGTAGAAGATGCAGATCTTCAAGAACGCTTAAATAATTATCACGGCTTGTAATATAAAATTCTAAAACATTTAATAAATCTACAAAAATATCAACAGAGGGCATACATCAAAGAAATACTTACAATCACAATCTTCAAAGCAGTTTAACTCTTCAACACTTAATTTATATATTGTTGAAATTTTTGCAAGATGAACACAATACTCAGTAATTTATTTTAACAATAGAAAATTAATATATATCTATAGATTCACACAATATCGGTGGCATTATTTTAGAAGATTATACTCCAAACATTGTCAGACCCTCAGAGAAGCATAAAATAGAATTTGTAGGATATCTTTTTTTTTCTTTGGAATTGAATGGAATTAAATCTTGATAAAGAAATAAACAAGTTAGGAAAAGATCCACAAAGATAGGTAATAAATACAAAGGAAAAATTAGAGGAGCTTAGATAGATCTCATAAATTGAAATTAATCATGGACACCCTTGAGAAATTATTGGGTACGGATATTATTGGTACCCAATATTTTTCCATTTTTAGGAGAAATTATTTTGTATGGATAGGGTGCTACATGGAAATACTACTTGGTGCCTTCCTTTGTTCTCCTTAGTTTAGATACATAATCTACGATTTGTTAAAAGGTACCAAATTGCATGCCATTGGATCAAAATGGAGCAGTTGACCACCATATTTGGGCCAAACAGCTCCGACCTGTATGGGGACCATGAAATACATTAGACAGCTCTTGTAACCCGCAACCACCAGTACATGGTCATCTTTCGCACCATCCTCACTATCGTGAGAGCTATGTTTTTCTTCTTCTTCTAAATAAAAGTTACCTCGGTACTCTGCCGCCATCACTGCTAAAAGAGGAATTGGCTAAGCACGTCTGTCAATGATTTATAAGGTGCAAGTGTCCCATATGGAATCCCTGCTTGTGGACTAGCCTATACACGACTTGGGTGACGTCCCCATTCTCCTAACTCCATTGTTTATGTGGCACAAATCCAGGAATATAAATACACATAAAATAAGTATATAACAAACAAATTATGACATATATGGTCTCATGTTTTACAGTTGGGGTGGAGGCCTAACGGCGGCTGCTAACACATAGATATGTTCCTGTATTTACTGTTGGATTCTGTTTATTTGTCGCTCATAAAATTCTACCTGTTGTGTAGCCCACAGCTGAAGATACGGATCTTGAAGAACGCTTAAATAATTATTACGGCTTGTAATATAAAATTCTAAAACATTTAACAAATCTACAAAAATATCAACAGAGGGCATACATCAAAGAAATACTTACAATCACAGTCTTCAAAGCAGTTTAACTCTTCAACACTTAATTTATATGTTGTTGAAATTTTTACAAGATGAACACAATACTCATTAATTTATTTTAGCAATAAAAATTAACATATATATAGATTCACCCATTATTAGTGGCATTATTTTAGAAGATTATACTCCAAACATTGTTAGACCCTCAGAGAAGCATAAAATGGAATTTGTAGGATATCTTTTTTTTTCTTTGGTATCGGATGGAATTAAATATTGATAAAAAACTAAATAAGTAAGGAAAAGATCCAAAAAGATAGGTAATAAAGACAAAGGAAAAATCAGAGGAGCTTGGATAGATCTCATAAATTGAAATTAATCATGGACACCCATGAGAAATTATTGGGTACGGATATTATTGGTACCCAATATTTTTTCCATTTTCAGGAGAAATTTTTTGGTATGGATAGGGTGCCACATGGAAATACTACTTGGTGCCTTCCTTTGTTCTCACTAGTTTAGATACATAATCTATGATTTGTTAAAAGGTACCAAATTGCATGCCACTGGATCAAAATGGAGCAGTTGACCACCATATTTGGCCCAAACAGCTACGACCTATATGGGGACCATGAAATACATTAGACAGCTCTTGCAACCCGCAACCACCAGTACATGGTCATCTTTCGCACCATCCTCACTATCGTGAAAGCTATGTTTTTCTTCTTCTTCTGAATAAAAGTTACCTCGGTACTCTGTGGCCATCACTACTGAAGGAGGAATTGGCTAAGCACGTCTGTCAATGATTTATAAGGTGCAAGTGTCCCATATGCAATCCCTGCTTGTGTACTAACCTATACGCGACTTGGATGACATCCCCCTTCTCCTAACTCCATTCTTTATGTGGCACAAATCCAGGAATATAAATACACATAAAACAAGTATATAACAAACAAATTATGACATATATGGTCTCATGTTTTACTGTTGGCGTGGAGGCCTAACGGCAACTGCCCACACATAGACATGTTCCTGTATTTACTGTTGGATTCTGTTTATTTGTCGCTCACAAAATTCTACCTGTTGTGTGGCCAACAGTTGAAAATACGGATCTTGAAGAATGCTTAAATAATTATTACAGCTTGTAATATAAAATTCTAAAACATTTAATAAATCTACAAAAATATCAACAGAGGACATTGTAGACACCCCATTTTTGACCGACCTTAAGACTCAGACGTCATCGATTGAGCGCTCAGTGATCGCGCATGTTTGTGCTCGTTTCGAGTTTCTAGAGTTTTTGGTTGAGTGCCTTGCCTCCGGGCCTCTGAACGCTTTGTGTTTTGGCTCGGTTTGTGGACCAAGCCTTGTTGACCTTGCCTAGAGGGAGGGAGAGGTCTGTAGACCACTTTTTGTGGTCATAGACCACTTTTCCTTCTTGTAGATTAGTTTCCGATTTCTGGAGCTTTTCGCCGCGCGTCTTGTCTCGGGACCGCATAACGTTCCCCTCTTGGCTTGGTTGTTGACCCATACCTTGTTGCCTCTGCCTAGTGGGACACAGAGGTCTTGTAGACCACTTTTTGCGGCCGTAGACAACTTTTCCCTCTCGTAGACCACTTTTGGTGCCCGTAGAATAGTTTTCGAGGTTTTTGGTTGCGTGCCTTGACCGGCAGACTCTTGTCTTGCATCCTTTTTGGTTTTTTTTTGGCACAAACCTTGTTTTCCTTGCTTGGGGGTGGAATAAGGGTTGTAGACCAGTTTCTCTCCCTGAAAACCACTTTTCTTCCCCGCCAGCCAGTTTTTTGGTTGGCCAACTGGTCTTTGTGGCCTGTGGACCACCAAAAGAGGTCGGCAGACATGTCACCATCTTGCTTTCTTGGTGCAGACCACCTTCCCCCCTTGCCAACCACTTGGTCTCCTTACAGACCATTTGTGCTGGTCGGCCGACCAGTGCAAGTAGCTAACCAACCACTTTAACTGGTCGGTAGCTTTCCTGCAGTTTTCTGTAGATATTTTGGTGTCAACTATGATAGCTGGTGAGCACAGAAACCATCCCCCATACGTGTATGGACGGATTGCATCTAGCTTCAAGCTTGTTCAACAAGCTTGAGGCTTGGTTTTCTATAAAAGGGAGGCCCTCTCTCCCTTCTCCAGGTTCAGAAAAGTTGCTTGGAGCTATACATATATCATCTATCTCTATATTGCTCATTCTCTTCATATTTGTGCTTGAAAGTGCCTTTTCTTCACAATTTTGCACACAAACACATACTGAAACACCATACTCTTGTTGCTGAGGCACCTTGAAGCTAGTTTTGGAGTTTTTGGATTTCTTTTGGTCAAAAAAAGTTGCTGGAGTTGCAGCTTTAAAGTTGTTCTACAAGGGTGAGTTTCTAACCCCTTAAACCTTTGTTTTTGATTAAACTTTTGGCCCTATTTACATGGTGTTTTAGGCTTAACTTTCAACTGCAAAAAGTTCTGATTTTAAGTGCTTGAAATGTTTGTTTAAGGTCTCTTTGGTGTTGGGGGGTGGTCTACCCCCTCTTGTGCCTTGTTTGGCTTTGTTTTGTGCTATCCTTTTAAGCTATTGGGACCACCTCTTTTTGGCCTTCTCACCACTGAAACTCAGAGGAATTTCAGTGGTGGAAAGGGTGTTTTGAGGTCCCAAATAGGAGGGGGTCATCCCCTCTCCTTGTATCTTCGTTGCTTGCCTTTTTGGCCTCATGTTTGAGCATGTTTATCTAGCATATGTTGGATCCATCTCAGCCTATTTTTGACCTCATTTCAGTATGGCATACCTCTATTTTGGCTTAGTTTAGGCCACCCTTGCATGCTCTATACACTTGTAGTGTAATCCTTGCAAACTAGCCTTACATGCTTGTGTTGATAGCTCATCTTTCTAGCATGTTTTGGCTCTATCTCAGCATGTTTTTGGTGTTGTTTTACCATTCCTTAACTCTTTTTTGTGTTGGTTTGATAGCCTCTTGCATGCTCCTTGCCCTTGTAGTGCATTTCCATTCACTAGCCTAACATGTATCATGCTTTTGACCATCATTCTAGCAACTTTTTGGCTCTACTCCAGGAAGCTTTTCTTCATGTTTTGCCATGCTTAAGCTCTTTTTGAAGTTGTTTTGGTCATGCATGCCTTGCTTTGTATAGCCATAGTGCATTCTAGCTCACTAGCTTTGGGTTTCCAAGCCACTAGCATGCATTGCTTGGGGTATTTGCATTATTTGGCATCATTTGATATGTGATGTTAGTGCATGTAGTGTGGCCATGCCCTCACATCTTTCACTCATTCAATGCTTTGGAGAGGTTGTGCTTTATGCCTTAAATATGTGCCAATATGCATGCCATCTTGCCTAAGCTTTCGGGATGCCATCTCAGTGGGTTTTTGGTCTTATTTTGCCATGATACAACTCTAATTTTTGTTGGTGAAGTCATCTCATGCTTGGTTTTGGTAGGTGTAGTGTAATCCTCCTTATTGGCCTTGCATAATCCATGCTTCATGTCTTCATGCTAGCTTGTTTTGGCTATACTCCATACATGTTTTAGCATCATTTTGACATGTTCTAGGATTGTTTTGAGTTGTCTTGGCCATTTGGTTCATGTATTGCATAGCTGTAGTGTAATTGGCCTTGCTAGCCTTGAGTTTTGAGCACCATAGCATGCTTCATTTGTGACATGTGCATGATTTGGCATCATTTCACATGTTATTTCAGAGCATATAGCATTGCCATGTTCCCGCTTCTTTCATTCCTTGAATGCTTTTAAGGGTTGTGCATTATTGCCTTGTTTGTGGGCCAATGTGTATGCATGCATGCCTAGGTTTTTGAGCTCCCATCTCAGTATGTTTTGGTCTTTGTTTTGACCTATTTGAGCTCTGTCCATGGCTGGTTCAGTCATTTGTGCCATGTATTGCATGCCTCTTGTGTAGTCCCTTTTGGTAGCCTTGTGCATTAGGCCCTCTTGCATGCTATACTTGTGTTGTTTGAATGGTTTGGCATCATTTCATACATGATTTCAGTGCGTATAGTGTTGTCACACTTCCATGTTTGTCACTTCTTCATCATGTTTGAGAGTTGTGTTCTTATGCTTAGTTGATGGGCCCTCACATGAGCATGTGTTCTTGGCTCTTTTGTGCCTTAGTTTTGATGCATTTTGGCCACTATTTTGGGCATGATTGAGGTCTATCCATATTCGGTTTAAGTCCATTGAGCATGTTGTTTGAATCTTGTTACATTGCATGTTGTTTGCATGTGCATGCATTGCATTGAGTTTGCATGCCATTAGCCTTGATAAGTTGATCATGTTGCATTGCATTGTGTTTGGATAGGGTGTTAATCCAAACATGAGAAACGAGGGACGTTTCATACTTGAAGTGATGAAACGTGCCTCATTTCTCGGTCGCCGACCCTCTTGATCATGCATGATAGAGGTTGAGGCCCTTATGTGTTATTTGTGCATTCATTGACATTGAATTGTGCAAACTTGGCTTCTCGGCCATCGTGCATTGCGATGCTCGGTTGGTGGTCCGAGAGTCGAGAACTACACTCTCTTGAGCTTAAGAAATGATAGGGAGGGTGGTTGTGCACACATATCTTGCAAATACACTGCCGTGCCCCTTGTTGTTTTCTGTTGCGGCAGCAAAATGGAGTTGTGCAGAATTTTCTGGTCGGTAGACCAGTAAAAGTGGCTGGCCGACCACTTTTTCTGGTCTGCAGAAAACTTAAGTGGTCGACAGGTAGTCTACAACACCAATAACTGGTCGGCAGCCTTCCTGGAGGTTCCCATGATGGAGTAGAAGCTATTTGGAGCTTTGTGAAGTGTCCTGAGAACAATTGCAAACAGAGGCAAGTTGGGGCATCGTAATGGATTTCCAAACTAGGCGACCGAGCATGCATGCACTTCTCGCCCTGAGGACATCTCTTTACTGCTTTGAAGCGCCAAACATGGACTGCTTTGTTTAGCTAGCTACTGCTTTGGTTTTGTACTTAATTAGTTGATGCACTTAGCTAATCAATTTGTGTTGTAATAACTAGTTAGTTAACTAGGATTAGTTAATTAGTTTAATTTTGTAATAATTAGTTTAATTAGCTTAGATTAACTAGTTACTTATTATTCGGACCCTCCGTCGAGAGGGCACAATGTTGTAAATAAGTGTGCGTGTGTGTGATGCATGCCTTCCAACCCCCATTTCTTTCTCCCTTTTACTTATCAGCTTTCGATGGTTAGTTTTAGGGCATGTTTCAATTAGCATCCTTATGCTTTGCATGTTTGCATTCATTCATTTGTTTTGCATGCACCGGGCTCGGTGCATCATACAAACTGCATTGTATTTCAGTACCTATTTGAATACATGTTATAAAGTTGCATTCACATGACATCTTAGAATAGCCGAGCCTATTTTAGTTGCATTTTGCATGTGTTGCATTAGGCATTCTTGACATAGCTAGGATCATGCATTGATTACTAACCAGCTTTTGTTTTGGCTCGGAGTACTAGGTAAGCTTTTATGCTTTAGCATCCTTGCATGAGTGTAGTGTTGCCATAACAACATGCTTGCCATGAGGCTATCTGCTTAAGTGTTTAACTGCATGAATGCCTGTGGATGAAGGTTGGATTGCTTGAATTGGAACAATTCATCAAAATGCGAATTTTAAGCCCACTTGAAGTGGCAAATCACCATGTTTTCTAAGCCCACATGAGGGTGGCAAAATCCGCGTCTTAGCCTACTTGCGAGTAGCACTTTCAAACCATTTTCGAAAAAAAACAAACATGAGATGTTTTGTTCCAACTTGAGTGATTTAGCCTATACTTGTGTGCTGTGTGCATCACATAGTAAAGTTAGCTAATAAACCGGAATAAGAACACATGTGTTTTGAAAAACAACATATCATGTTAGTAGAGGTCGATCCTTTGATCGGGCGAGTGGGGGTGCTCATTGCATGGCCTTCCCCTCTCGTACCCAAGTTCTCGAGCCGAGGCAACTTTGTTGATGACGGACACGTGGCCTTAGGCATGAGTCAGGGTTTCCTAAATTTCCCAAAAATAAAATATTTAGGTGGCGACTGTGAAATCTGGCAAAGCAATCCATGTTTGGTGCTTTTTGATTAAAATCAGTTTTCCAAAATGATTTGCCGGATTTGGACTCTTTGGTGATTTATCAGTCTTACATTGCACTTTGTGAGATTAGATTCAGAACCGTGACATGAGTCTGAACTGTAGTAGCTAAGAACTACGATTCGCGCCCTCGCGCGTGGAGCGAAGTTCCGGGCAGTCTACAGTTTCTGGCAACTCTGCTGGGGATTTAGAGAATTTGACTCGAACTCATGATATCTTGTTTTGACTACAGATATGTGTTTCTTTTCATTACACTTGCATTGGTGCGCCTAGGACACTGTGTTTGCCGTCTGCTATTCCTGAACGGTTTGTCGGAGGCTGTGTGACATAAGGCTGGCCGGTTGTGGGCTCTGCCACGATGGGAACACAAACCCCAGTTTTTACCGGGGCACCCTTTTTGACCATTTGACCTAGTGCATATTGAAAGCCATAGTGCCCATTCCAAACTAGGACAGGTTGCTTACCTGATTGTAGGTTGTTTGAAACCGCTGTGTGCGTAGTGAAACCCTAGCTCCTGACAAGATAGGACAGGGAAACCCTACCCCTCCATAGGGGTGTTTTGGCTCTTACTTGCTTGCTATGTGCTTTTAGAGTGTGCCTCTATAGGAATGCATGTATCAGTTTGCAAGTCTGGGTATCAGGCCTGCGGGCATCAGTATTTGGGGAAATTAGTTTACTTGAGGGTATCAGATTTGGGGCAGTGATTTGGGAACAGTGATCAGTGTTGAGAATAGTGTATTCAGCTTACAAATGCCAACTGTGTGTTGTCTTTATTTAAGCCGTTATGCTGTCCGTTTTTCTAGTTGTTTGTTTCCTTATTATGCTTTATTTATCTTTTTGCAAGGTAGTTTAGCACAATTGCTTCCGACCAGGCAGATATTCCCCAAGCACTCTGGGTTAGAGGTCGAAGACTTCATCGATCCGAGGATCTGATGGACGGATAACCAGTGTTCCTTTCATTACCCCCGGTTACTAGACGGAGGTCAGTTAGGCGCAGTTTATCAGTACAACGGTTACCAGATCAGTGGTCCTTGTCCACCCCGCTAGTGAGTAGTCAGGCTGAGGTTTCCGTTTCTACTGTAGAGACAGATATGCCTGTTGTTCAGTTAGACCAGCATCTTATGGCAAGTATGGAGGACATGATGCGTCAGCTCCAAGAGACTATGCAAGCCATGCAGCGGGATGCTGCCCGTCAAGTAGAGTTTGCTGCGCGTCATGCAGAGGTTGTGGCTCAAGAAACAGAGCTGATTGCCAGACTTCACCAGCAACAACATCCACAGCAAGCTGGAGCATCTGCTTCGCACCCACCTCCTCCCCCACCTAGAGTTCCAACACTCGGGGAGACTGCAAACATCCAGGAAAATACGGACGTCCCAACGGGGCAAGTTCCACCTCCAATCCTACCTCAGCTGTCCAAAGCACCGACTAATCTAGTGGATACACCGTTTGAATTTGAGGTGGATCCAACAATGCTGAAAGTGAGCAAGTTAGAAAAACTGTTCAAGAAGGCTCAAGGCATTAATTCCATTCCGGACATAGAGGATGGATACACCGATTCAGCGGTTACTTTGTCGGACCGGTTCAAGATGCCGCATATAGACCGTTTTGACGATTCTGGGGATCTCATGGTACATCTGCGGCTGTTCTCAGATATCCTAAGGGCGATAGGCCTCTCCAGATTGCAAAAGCTTTCCCTCTTTGGCCGGACCCTGTCAGGTGTTGCGGCTATTTGGTACGCAAAGCTGGAGGGCTCTGTCAAGAGAAGCTGGGAGGAGATGGCTGAGGCCTTTGTAGCTCGAGATCACAACTCGTGATCTCGAGACAACCAGACAGGAACCAAAGGAGAGCTTCTTTGACTTTGTAACCTGTTGGAGGGCCAAAGCTTCTATGATGACCATCAGGCCGGTCGACAAGGATTAGATACAGATGGTTGTGCGCAACCTCCAACCTAAACTCATGCAAAAAATGATCGTCTTACCCCTTCCCACCTTTGCAGATTTACACGAGATAGGGGTACAGATTGAGGACGCCATGAAACAGGGTTTGATTGACCATGAGAGAGAGCAGCCCGAGAAGACATTTTCTTGCAGTATGAATGCAGGCACGAGTAATGCTGCAGTTGCCAGAACTTCAGATGTGGGCATGGTCACCACCACTGCCACTCCAAAAACACTTACAGCCACCCCATTCACTGGTGCGTCCGGAAGTAGCTCAGAAATAGCCAGATATCCACCCCGAGGCCAAAGAACCTTTACTCCACTATACATGCCCCTGTCCAAAGCTCTGGGGGGTTCTAATCAAGAAAGGGCATTTGAAGCCCCTGGAGCCACGACCATTACCAGACAAACTTCCTCCCTCCCATAACCCGGCTAAATACTGTGCCTTTCACCAACAGCATGGTCACGACACCGACCAGTGCTTCAGACTGCATCACAAGATCCAGGATCTCGTTGACAATAAGGTGATTGCACCTCCAGAAAAATCAAATGTCACAACCAACCCTCTCCTACCACATAACCAAGCTCCACCACCTAAACGTATCCACCTGATCCAAATTGGGGTTGTGTCATACGACCCTAGCATATATATCACACCCTCCCACCTACCCAAGCCTGAGGTGTTCATCCCGGATAGCACAGACTTGTGCATGTTGAGCACCTCCCAAACCCAACTTGAACCGGTGGTGGTGACTGTCAAAGACAGAATTGGGGTTGTGCTGGCCTACGAGCTGATTGCTGCCATAGATAAGGTACAAGATGAGAATCCCTAGTATTATGACATCTAGAACTTCTTGGAGAAGGAAGCGTATCCACTAGGGGCAAATGCCAAAGATAAGAGGACAATTTGAAGAATGGCTGCTTAGTTCATCATCTGCGGGGGAAAACTGTACAAGAGGGGTCATCTCGGGATGCACAAACTGTGTGTTGATGCTGAAGAATCCAAGCGCCTGATGGAGGCCATCCATGGAGGAGAGTGCGGAGCGCACATGAGTGGGGTGATGCTAGCCCAGAAGATCCTTAGACAGGGTTATTACTGGTCCACTATGGAGGAGGATTGTATTGGCTTTGTCCGGCGATGCCACAAATGTCAGATCCATGCAAACCGCTTGAACATTCCGCCGTCAAAGCTATACAACATGACTTCGCCAAGGTCATTTTTCAGTCTGGGGGATTGATGTGATTGGGGCTGTCACTCTGAAGGGGTCCAACGGGCATGAGTACATTCTGGTAGCGATAGACTACTTCACAAAGTGGGTTAAGGCCCAATCTTACGCGGTGCTGAAGGCATCGCTTGTTGCTAAGTTCATCAGGAACAACATCATCTGTCGCTATGGGGTCCCGAATGAGATTATTTCGGATAATGGTTCCTACTTCAAGAAGGAGGTGATCGACTTGTTGGAGAAGTACAACGTGGCTTTTCATAAGTCATCTACATATCGGCTGCAACCAATGGAGCAGTTGAAGCCGCCAATAAGAACATCAAGCACATTCTGCAGAAGATGGTGGAAACCTACAGGGCTGGCCAGATAAGTTACCATTTGCTCTTTGGGGCTAACGGACTTCAATTCGAACTTCTACTGGGGCAACTCCGTATTCCTTGGTTTATGAGATGGTGGCTGTTCTGCCTATCGAAGTTGAGGTTCCATCATTACGGGTATTGGCTGAGTGTCAGATAGCTGAGGCAGATTGGCAGCAAAGCAGGTTCGAAGAACTCATGCTCTTTGATGAAAGAAGGTTGATAGCACTATATCATATCCAGGGTTATCAACGAAGAATTGCCAGGGCTTTCAACAAGAAGGTTAAGTCTAGGAATTTGAAAGAGGGGGATCTAGTGCTCAAAGAAAACCGAGCTCCCATCCACGACCCTAGGGCAAGTTCAGACCCAACTGGACTGGCCCTTACATCATCAAGTCTATCTGGTCGGGTGGAGCTGTCATTCTGATGGACCTAGATGGCCTAGAGTTCTCCCAACCGATCAACATGGACAAGTTGAAGAAATACTTTCCCTGAGTGGCTCGCTAGGCCGAAAACCCAAAAGGGCGACCTAGGCAAAAGTTAGAGCACGAAAAAATTGAAATAATAAAAACTGAGCTCGCAAGGTTGAAAACCCAGAAAGGGCAGCCCTGGCAAAAGTTAGAGCGTAAAAGGAGAGTGTTAATACAAAAGTGAACATGAACCGAACTACATAAGGCGTGATTCCCATCTTCGAGATTCGTAGGCAACTTCATTCTGAAGTCCAGCCATAAACACTTTCAAATCAACTTTGTCCATGTGATCCTGTTGGTCATCTTTGTCTACTCTGCATTCAAAAGCTCGGTTGTGATCTCCATTGCAGTGCTATTCAGACTAGGGGCAACTTTCCAGTTGCTAGGATCCGGGGTTGTACATCTCAGTGATAGATCTCAGGCGTGTCCAATTGTGATCCATGTCGAAAATGGTTTTGAAAAGTTTTAATAAAAGTTGATTTTGCTCAAATTAATCTTTTTATGACTTAGACCATTTTTGAACCAAATGGAAAATTTTCAATGCCCACAACCTTCAATTACATTGATTTCAGTACAGAATTCTCCTGCTCTTAAATACAAATTGAAGTTGCTTTTTATTACATTCATAAAGAAAACTTGAAAGTACTGATTAAAGCAAATAAACTCGGGGCATAGTCAAGTTGGGTGTTCCTGCGCCCCCTCCCAGAGCTTGTGGAAGCCTCTGATGCCAAAGTAGGCCCAACCTGCGCCTCTTCATCAAGCCAAGCTATGCAGTCATCAGAAACGGTGCAACTGAAAGTGGGAGCGGGGGCCAAAAGCTCTCTCGTTCTCCATGTTGTGGCATACCGAGCTAGCTGTGCGCCTCAGACCGGAAATGCAGCAGGGTACTCTATCCCTTCTTCCTGACAAGTCTGATCATGTCCAAATTGACGCTGGATTCGAAATGGAAAGTAAAGGACACAGTGCATCAGGCCGATCAACTGAATCCCAGGCTGGCGAGTCATGCTGTAGCTCATCGCCGACAGATTGAGCCAAGGGCATCGCCAAGTAATGTTGATAGCGGACAGACTGCACATCCATTCGCACCACCATCCCTCATCAGGGGCATCGACTAGACGTCGCCGGAAGAAATAGCTGCGAGCTGAATAAGCTGGGCATGAGTCCACAACCTTCAACTTATCCATCAACCATATCTGGTGAGGGATTAAAAAAATGAGAGATTAAAGAATAGAGAGGTGTATGTGGAGAGAAAAGTGAGAAAAGGGTTTTGAGAGAAAAACCGAGCCTGAGGGCCGAGTGATATGAGAAATATATGTGAGATAGGGTGGGAAACATTACCTGCAGCAGTAGTGGACTCCTCGCGAATCTAGTCATCTCCCGACGATGGAAAGCATCCAAACCCATCAATGTCTCAGCTGGTGTCATGGCGATGCAGCTCTTGCCCTCTTTTAAGCCCTCAGCAACCTCAATCAAACAGATGCTAGATCCACCGGAGCCTAGGGCAAGCAAGAAATGAGACAACATGCACAAGCAAAGCGCATGTCACCGAAAACCCTGCCAGTGATGGTCGCCGCAGTTACCAGCATCAGAAAATCGACGAATCAAGCTCGGAATGTCCAGTTCTCCGTCACGAATGAATGACCGAGCTTCATGCACAGTGAGCCTGCACATCCGTCCTAAGGCTTGGACGTGACCGAAGCGAAACTGGGGCAAGATCTCTTCCGCACACTCGGACTCCATCAAAGCTTGGAAGTCTTTGAAAGTGGGACATATCTCTTGTCCACCATAGCTAATAACGTGAGTTACCAGATTCCAACACCCTGTCGTGGCATGAAGGAATGGAAAACGCAGCGGGGTGCGGCTCAGCGTGAATAGTGCATTTATGCCGAAGCCCCGAAAATTTAGCTTTTCCAAGCCATCCAAGTTAACAATCCAATTTGTGAGGTTTTGGACAAGGAATGCTTCCATTTGGTGCAAAACTGAGTTAGAATGAGGGAACCACAAAGTTGGAACCTTTATGGAGGATAAGGCACTGTTTGGAAGACATATGTCAAAATTCTGGAGTTCCCCAGGCTAACTGGCCGGCCGGCCACTTTTTCTGGTCGACCAGCTACATTTTCTGGTCTGCAGACCATAAAAGTGGTTGGCAGGCTCTTTTACTAGTCGGCAGTGAGTAAAAATGTGGTCTGCAGCTTTTCCTTGTCTCTAGAAGAGAGTCCCTAGCCTTCCTATGTGCTGAGAGTGCTGAAGGTCTGAGTTTACCTCTGTTTCGGATGCGTTCTGTCGCTTTGTTTATCTAATATGCATTTGCTTATCGAGTTGTTAAGTTTTGCTTATCGAGTTGTTACGTTTTGCTTATCCAGTTGTTACTCTTTGCTTATCGAGTTGTAAACTTGTTAAGGTCTTGTTGTTGCTTATTGAGTTAAGCTGTTTTGTTTGTTATGTTGGTTCACTACCTGACTTGGCAACACATGAATGTTCAATTTCCACTCAATTTCATTTTTGTGCAAAATGATGCGATGCGATGCTTAGAATACAAATACAACACTTTTCGAACAAAACGCTGTTTTCTTTCCATCATTGTTTCTTTTTACAACCGGGTACAAGTTTTAAGAAAAATAAAACTGCCTAACGCTGTACAATGTGCTACAACTACTAGAAAAAAGAAAACAAAGCAAAAACAGCTGCGTCGGTGCTATCAAGCTCAAGATCGAGAGGCCCTCTTCACCCTCTTCAGCTGAGCAGCCTCTGCACCATCACCATTAGCACCTCCGTCTAAACCAGAGTCGCCGTCCTCGGAATCCTCCTCGGCGTTATCTCCATTCTCAGAACCGGAACCGGTGTCATTATCTCTGCTCGTGGATGTCTCAGACTGAGGGTGTGCTGACTTCTCCTCCTCGCCGGACTCACCATCATGTCTAGCAGGCGCTTGATGCCTCCATCGACCGCAAGTCGAGACCCCTCTCCCAGCTGCTCGAGAAGGCCTGGATGGCCCGGGCTGTAGCGGTGTGACTTGAAAAGGGCAGTTTGAATACATCAGCCAGAGCATGTATATGAGACGCAGATGCAAGTATGGTGCATGGAGTGTATGCGTGTAGATATAGTATGTGAATGTGATGTGTCAGATGTGCTCTACACATGCAGTGAATCAATATAGTGAAATGTTCAGTTTCAATATTGTGAGACCATGAAATATCCTCTCACATGGATGTTGTAGAGATCCAACGAAGAGGAGCTTCACCCCTGTAGATCTGCAATGAGGAACATAGTCGGTGCCACCCAACCGGGGTTTCCGGCCGGGAGTACTCCGATGATGAAGTCAGTCCCTGAATCAAGAAATAGTATATATGTATATCAGAAGGGGTGAGTGTGTGTGATGGAGGGAGAACAGACATACCTTTAACTTGGGATGCCCCCCCCCCCTTTATATAGATGGGGGGTGTGATCTTTATTTGGGCTAGACCTTTGTAGGCTTTGTTTAGGTTAGGCCCAATAAGCTAGTACCTATAAAATTCTGGCTCCCACAATTGCCCCAAAACTTTCATTGTCTGGGGTAGAAGGAATGAGAGTTTTTTTCTTGCCAAGTTACGCTGTTCAAATAGCTGTTAGGTTTTTTGATAAAGAAAGCTTTGGATAAATGAATAAAATATATGAATGAATGTCTGCATGTATGCGTGAATGTATGCTTGAATGTATGTATAAATGTACGTATGTCTTGAATGTATGTATAAATGTACGATGTACGTATGTCTTGAATGTATGTATAAATGTACGATGTACGTATAAATGTATGTATATCTTGAATGTATGTATAAATGTACGATGTATGTATGAATGTACGTATAAATGTACGATGTACGTATAAATGTACGTATGTCTTGAATGTATGTAAAAATGTATATATGTGGATCATAAGATGTGGGGGGTTGAGCTAAAACCCAGAAAGGAATACAAATAAATCATAACGATAGGCCGCGGTATTCTAACCCCCGGGCATGGGTGTAGGCCGCAGTATTCTAACCCCCGGGCATGGGTGCAGGCCGCAGTATTCTAACCCCTGGGCATGGGCGTAGGCCGCAGTATTCTAACCCCCGGGCATGGGTGTAGTATTTTGTCAAGTGCAAAGATTGCTTCCAAATATGGACTTTTATGCCGAGCTAGAAATATTTCTATAGGCCGAACACGGAAATGATTACCTGAACCAAATAAGATAGATATATCAGTAAAAAATTGGACCACGGTATTATTACCCCCGGGTGAGGGTGTAGACCTGTGGTATTATAACCCCGGGCAAGGGTGTAGGCCTTTGCTAACGGCGCTCTGTGCCGAGTGCGAAGATTGCGTTGTACTCGGAGACTTTTGCTGATTTTAAGTGGCAACTAAGTGCCAATGTGGCAAGGACTTTGAATAATGTATCCCGTACTGGATAAGGTGGACGTGTTAATCGCCAGTAATATTGCCCCGCTTGTATGGAATTGCTAAGTAGATATTGGGCCAACTATTTAATTGCCGAGTTGCTCGGTTTGCATTTAGTCCAAGGTAGACTTGCCCCATTGCTTTCGAATGCCAGGTGTTAGTCGGAAGGAATGTAGATTCCCATTGCCCTATGTTGCAGGGAAGGTTCGGCTTTGATAAAATGGCAGCGCGCAAAAATATGCAAACTGCTGTCTGCCAAGAGTGCAATGTATTGCCTCAAAACGGGCGCTTGCTTGAAGCTGTGTGAAAAGGAGCAGAAGTTTGTAACTCGAGTAATCGTCCTTGTAATGTTTGTACCAAGTTGGCCGAGTATTCATGCATATCAAAGGTGCCGAGATAATGATCGGCTGATGTGCCCCAATTGGAAAGCGAAAAATTGACTGATGTCCCAGTGGGCAAATGTTTTGCCAAATAATGTTGTTAAGTGAATAGAGTTGCCGAATACTGTGGCCAATGTTGCTACATAAAGTTTGACGATGCATAAAGTTGACAAATAATGTTGCTTAGCCGAATAGAGTTGATGCACGGCCGAATAATGATCATGCATAATGTTGAATTTAATAATGGTCGAATAATCTTGCTGGGTTAGGTTTGCTATCGGCAGTGGTTGCCAATTTAGTGGAGTTGAGCTTCTTGTCCAACGTATATTTGCCCCATTGCTTTTTGAATAAGATTGGCTATTCGGAAGGAATAAATTTGACTTGGGCCAAAGTTGCCGAGTAGGCCGATAATGATTTGAAATGGGTTTCGTGCCCCTGCTTGGTGCCGTGGCGAAATCAGAATGAAGCCGAGACAAAGTAGGGTGCTTGGTGATATCGGAATCAAATCTGCGATTTATTTGTATTTTTATTTATTTATTTCTATATATATATATATTTTGCGAGCTGAAATGGCAAATTTTGACTGTACGGATGGACCCGAAATGCGTTAAATAGCTGGAAAGGGCTATTAGGTCGCTGTGATTAGTCTCCTGATGGCGTAATTGTAGCCAAAATAGATTGAACGGCTTAGATCAACAGGGTGTAATGCGACCGCGGAGCACATGATTATTTCTTCATAACTTGCTGGATCATCTTCTCCAGCGAATGAATTTATTTTCTGGGCAAACTTTGAGTGGCTCTTACGACTTTGTTTGAGCTCCGATTTTGACGCGGTTTGTTGTGTTGGAATCGTCTCAATGAGTACTTCACGTTGGTGTGGGCAATTTTCGGCATACTTTGGTTACTTCTTGACTTCTAGGGTTGGTGATCCTTTGAGCCGATACGAATCCTGTGATATGTTTAGATGTGGATTTCGGCAAGCCAAGATGATGTTCTGAGCCGAGATATTAGTGCCGAATAAGAAATGTTGCGGTATAATTTTTGCCGAATACGTTATAAGCCGAGTTGATCATATGCATGCAGCCTGAATGAAAATACAAATTGCCGAATAAGTCAATAGGTTTGCCGAAACTCCTTGTTTGATAATATGCCGAGTAAGTCAATAAAATTGCCGAATTGTTCGTTGGGCCTATGGATGTAAGTTGGCTCGTTGGTGGTTGCCAAATATGCATAGTTGTGTTAATATGCAGTTGATAATAGGCCGAATGATATACCAAATCGCAGATAAGCAATACGATATGATGTTTGCCGAATAGTAGCGCCGAGCAATTTTGTACTTCCGAGAAGTGAATCATGAGATTTTTGCTGGAGGTGAATAATTTAATAATTTGTAGTTGTTCTGAGAATGTCCAATGTTGTGGAGTGGACATATGTGTGGCCGAGTAGGATTGCCGAGAAAGGTGGAAGAGATGCCGAGTAGGATTGCCAAATAGCTTTGTAGCTTTGCCGAGCGCGCTTCCATAAGTTGCAGTGTTGTCGAAATGCATTTGCAATGGCATCGCCGAACAGCTTTGTAGCTTTGCTGATCGAGCTTTGTATGGTCGACTTGTTCTGTCTTTGCCGAGAGCTTGGTTGGCAATGGTTGGAAGGGAAAAGAGTTAGCTACTTTGTGCGATTTCGGCAAGTTGGTAGCTATTCGGCATGCACAAGTAACCTATATGCTGCCGAGGAGGATGGCTAAGCTTCAACGCACTGATGGGCCAATGGAAATGTTGTCGAAGGTAGCCAATGACTAAGAGATGATCTACCGGATGTTGGGTCATCAAGATGGTCATTGTCGGCGGCAACAAAATTCTCCTATCATGACTCATCTAGTCGGCAAAATACTACGCAAGGTCATTGACGAACAACTTTCACTCGAGAATAAAGAACTAAGTCCGACCAAGCATGATTGCATGTTTTAGAGCGTAAATTGCCTGGTTTTGGGCTCTCAGCAGAGAGGATAATCCTTGGATGGGTTGCTTTGATCGGCACGAATCGTCGACTTAGGATAGGTTGCTGAGAAGGTGCAACATTGAGGCGATACAACGTTGTGCCATACTTGGTCTGCAATTGCTTGTGCATGTCGGCATAGTTGTGACGCTTATCCATGTATTTGTTTGGCCGAGGAGAAGACGGTATGGCAGAGCTACTCTTGCTCCGAAGGTTGCGTAATCTTGACACGAGTGCCGGGTAATGTAAACAACCATGTATGGGTGTGCCGAAACATCCATCAAAGGCAAATTTGATGCTTTCATTATTGCCAAAGTGTTACCGAGGAAGATGGAAGATCATTGTCTAATTCCTTGCTGCCTTTGGGTTGGCTGTTTGTGGGTCATATTGAATTCTTGTTTTTGATTTCCAAGAACACTTCGAGAGACAGAAACAAGATATATAGGCATATACATACATATATATATATCGAAAAGAAAAGGCAGAGACCCAACTGTGGGTCTACTTTTTCTAGAGAGAGAAAAAGGGAAGACCAACTTTGGAGTCCATAGAAAGTTTTAGCAGAAGTACATATATGCATATATCAAGAATCAACTTTATAAATGAACTCTGTGAGGTAATAAATGAATAAACAATCTTAGGGATGGGTTTGGCCGAGTAACCCTTTTGTAATGCCGAAAAGACGTTCTTACATAGAGAAGTGTGAAACCCATTATTAGAGAGAAAAAATGAAGCTGCAAATGTAAATCCATGAGCTCTGTTTTGTTTTAAAAAATTTTCATCAAGACTCACCATGAACAAAAGTTTTCCAGAGAGTTTGTAAACATACGCATATGTATATTCGATTTTCAAGTAATTTTAAACTAAGTTTAATTAGAGACAACATAGATCATCATCAAAGTATTGTTGAACTTTTACTTACAGCAACATGTTTGTTGTGTTCTTCGTTGATCTCGGTCAGTCGTTCCCACAGACGGCGCCAATTGTGAGACCATGAAATATCCTCTCACATGGATGTTGTAGAGATCCAATGAAGAGGAGCTTCACCCCTGTAGATCTGCAATGAGGAACATAGTCGGTGCCACCCAACCGGGGTTTCCGGCCGGGAGTACTCCGATGATGAAGTCAGTCCCTGAATCAAGAAATAGTATATATGTATATCAGAAGGGGTGAGTGTGTGTGATGGAGGGAGAACAGACATACCTTGAACTTGGGATGCCCCCTCCCCTTTATATAGATGGGGGGTGTGATCTTTATTTGGGCTAGACCTTTGTAGGCTTTGTTTAGGTTAGGCCCAATAAGCTAGTACCTATAAAATTCTGGCTCCCACAAATATGTAATCAGAAGTGTGATAAATACAAGGAACTTGAAAAGTACTAGAATGCCGGAGGCGTACAACATCGTCTCCCTCCGCAAGACCATACTCTCGAGTGAGGCCATCGCCTCGAGCAATCCCCTAACATATTCTCTGGGAGGCTGCAGATGCAAGTTCAAGTCATCAGTGAATCAATGAATGTGTAAATATTTGAATGACAGATAAAAGCTGTGAGGCATGCCGGTGGTGAGTCAGGATCACTGACGTGTCGCTGATCCGGCAGTGGAGGCTTTAGCGGAATCTGGTATGGTGTCCCATACTGCCAGCCTATCAGCTCAGTCGGAGGATCTGGCCACCCAGCACACTGCCAAGCAGGGGGCATCCCCCTACTCCTACCCCTCAATGTGCTGGCCCTGCTAGTCAAGGGAATGTTTGCAGCTCGGGCGCGGCTCGACGAAGGGATGTCAGCAGCTCTCCTCGTGGGAGTACGAACACCTGTCAGTAGAGGCATCAGGTATGTGTGGATGTATGTCGCGTACTCCCCTTCCTCCAGAAAAAGAACTGTATCGGCACCCTGCATGAGGTTGTCAACCTCCTGGGGAGTGAGACTCTCTGTGGACCGCATGTCCAGTGGAGGCGGTGAAGGGATCTCCTGAACAGGATTACCCATCGTTTGGCGCATGAAGTGCTACCTGAGAAACCAGGCTCTGTTGACTGGTCCCTCAAACAAAATCCTGTACCGAGTGGCGCCCCATGCACCAGCGAACTGGAACCGAGAATACCCTGGCATGGCTATCCAAGGCTGCCAGGTAATCTGCGGATATCAAGTGCATGAACTGATTAGTTGTCATAAATATGCAAGATAAATCAAAGCTGAAAGCATGAAGAACTGAGAGTTCTGGTTTACCTCCGTCGCCTGTACGGTGTCAAAATACTGCCGAAGATATGGCAATGTCTCCCGAGGCCTGGGCCGGCACCGACCCTCGAATCTGCGCGAGTATGGCATATCGAGTGGTGCCTCCACCTCTAGATCAGGGGCGAGCATCGGGAAGTAGGCGCAAACCCACAGCTGTGAAAGGCAAGACAGTGGTAATGAGAATACAAAATATACAGAAAATGCAGAATGCTGAGTGCAGAATGCTGAGTACAGAATGTAATGTGTGTAATGTGTGCAGTGTGCAGTGTACAGATAATGAAAAGTAGAAATGTAAATCAAGAGGGCAGAATGTACCTCCCAGGCTCTCCAGTAGCCACCTACTATACCCCCCCGTCCGCAGGAGGTCGCGCTCATGTAGCAGTAAAGGGTAGCAAGGCCAGCGCCGCCCCAATCAAAGTGTCGGACCTGCGATAGGTCTACCAGAGCACTGAGAAGACATAGCCCGACCGTGTTCCCTCTGTCGGAGAACAGTGTAGTCCCAATAAGGAACATCAGAAATCCCCGGGCATACTGCTCTATGGCCTCAACAGTCTCGGGCATAGTCCCCCTGTATTGCTCCGTAAACCAGGTGTACCTGACCATGCATGATGATCTGTAGGTCGGCGGATGGGCTCCGAGTAGACAAGTCCAAGCGGCATCCCACTCGCCCATATCGAAATCATATGGGATCGACCGACCTACCACGTCGAGGCCCGTCAGCATCGAAAAGTCGTACGGGGTCATCGTCATGTCCCCGACAGCAAAGAAATGGAAGGAGTTGGTGGTGTCCCACCATCTCTCTACTAATGCGCCCATGAGGGTCCTACTCGCCTGAAGACGCGACAACCTCGTGCAAAATGGGCCAAACCCTGCCTCATCTACAATCTGTCGAACAGCATCTGGGAGCTCCGTGTACCACTCCCTCGCGATGATCGACCCATATCCCGGGGCGAAACGGGAAGATACCTGTGTTCAGAATGAACAGATGTATTCAGTTTCAGAATGAATAGAATATTGTGTTGTGAGCTGTGTGCCAAATGAATAGAATACTGTGTTGTGAGTTGTGTGCCAAATGAACAGAGTACTGTATTGTGAGCTGTGTGCCCAATGAACAGGGTATTATGTATGAGCTGCGTCCAAATGAACAGAATACGGTATTGTGAGCTGTGTGCACAACGAACAGAGTGTTATGTATGAGCTGTGTGCCAAATGAACAGAATACTGTGTTGCGAGCTGTGTGCCCAGTGAACAGAGTGTTATGTATGAGCTGCATGCCAAATGAACAGAATACTATGTTGTGAGCTGTGTGCCCAATGAACAGAGTGTTATGTATGAGCTACGTGCCAAATGAACAGAATATTGTGTTGTGAGCTGTGTGCCCAGTGAACAGAGTATTATGTATGAGCTGTGTGCCAAATGAACAGAATACTGTGTTGTTAGCTGTGTGCCCACTGAACAGAGTATTATGTATGAGCTGCGTGCCAAATGAACAGAATACTGCGTTGTGAGCTGTGTGCCCAGTGAACAGAGTATTATGTATAAGCTGCATGCCAAATGAACAGAATACTGTGTTGCGAGCTGTGTGCCCAGTGAACAAAATACTGTGTTGTGAGCTGTGTGCCCAGTGAATAGAGTGTTTTATATGAGCTGCGTGCCAAATGAACAGAATACTGTGTTGTGAGCTGTGTGCCCAGTGAACAAAGTATTATGTATGAGCTGCGTGCCAAATGAACAGAATACTGAGTTGTGAGCTGTGTGCCCAATGAACAGAGTATTATGTATGTGCTGCATGCCAAATGAACAGAATAGTGTGTTGTGAGCTGTGTGCCTAATGAACAGAGTGTTATGTATGAGCTGCGTGCCAAATGAACATAATACTGTGTTGTGAGCTATATGCCCAGTGAATAGAGTGTTGTGTATGAGCTGTGTGCCAAATGAACAAAGTATTGTGTTGCGAGCTGCATGCCAAATGAACAGAATACTGTGTTGTGAGCTTTGTGCCAAATGAACAGAGTATTGTGTTGTGAGCTACGTGCCAAATGAATAGAATGCTATGTATGAGCTGTGTGCCAAATGAACAGGATGCTGTGTAGTGAGTTATGTTCAGAACAAGCAGAAGCGCTGTGTATGTAATTGTGTTCAGAGCGAGCAGATATAATACATAGCGAAAGCATGAAGTGTGCAATAAATGCAAAATACATTGTGGAAAATGTAAAAGTGAAGTACGCACCTCGCGCGCATGATGAGGCAAGTGGGACTGCGGCTCCCATAGCAGCAAGTCTGTAGGTGGCCGTCGCACGAATCTGTGAAACGATGAAAGGTACTCAGGGGTAGGATGTGCTCCTGAGGGTGGTACCTCTCCGAGTCGAAAGGCCGAATCCTCGGAGGCAATGGCATGATGTCAGGCTCGTCCTCTACTCGCAGAGAACCCCCATCTTGTGGAATGTCGTCAGTCATTTGCAAAAATGAGCAAAAATGAGCGAAATGAGCCAAAATTGCAAAAAGTCAACAAAAGTCAACCCTCGGGAAGAGAAAAAGTCAAAGAAAGTCAAAGCCCGGGAAAACGTGCTAAACTTCGAGAGAAACATACCTCAAGTGGTGAAAATGGAGAAAGAAGCTCTGAAAACAAATTCTGATCGGTTCAAAAGGAAGAGAATCAAAAGTTTTTTGCGAATGAACTTCGCGGGGGCGTTGGAATATGCGTATAAAGTGTGGATCTGAGAGAGAAAAGCGCCTAGGAGCAAAGAGAAGTGTATTTCGGCCTTGGGTGTGAGACCCAAAGTGATTTGGAGTTGTATACTTAAAGGGCCGAACCTCAAAAGACCAAGCTACCCCTGTTTTGCTAAACTGGTCGGCCGACCAGTTTTTCTAGTTGGCCGAACACTTAGGTGGTCAACAAGTGGTCGGCAGCTGATCTAGGTGGTCGGCAGCGCTCTTGGGTGGTCTTCATGGTCCCATTGTCCTCCCTGTGTGTTTTGGTGATGATTGGAGTCCTCAGCTTTCAAGAAAGTGCAAGAAAAGTACACTTTTCGGCTCAAAATTGTCCTCGCAGGAACTTCAATTCAAGTCGTCGATGCGTGGCTCATCGTCACTCGTCAAGAGCAAGGTGTATCCTTTTTTAGTACATTGTGACCCCTCCGAGAGGTAAATCGGAGGTCGCGTTTGAATTGGCCTCGTTAAGGCTTGTATTTCTTTATTTGGCATTTTGTTTCAAACATGCTATTGAAGTTGCACTCGTTGCATTGTTATGCGCGCTTCGGTTGCATTGTTATGCACTCTTCACTTGCGTTGCCACGTACATTTTTCTTGCATTGTTATGCACTCTTCATTTGCGTTGTCACGCACATTTTGCTTGCATTGTTATGCGCGCTTCGGTTGCATTGTTATGCACCCTCTCTACTTGCATTGTCACGCATGTTTTGCTTACATTGTTATGCGCAGTTTGGTTGCATCGTTATGCACCCTCTCCACTTGCGTCGTCATGCACGTTCAGTTGCATTGTTATGCACTTTTCACTTGCATTGCTATGCACCTTTCCATCGGCATCATATGTGCACGCATTTATCTTGTATAGAAATTGTACCTTGATATACCATTGATCATGTGTTCCTACTATATTGTACCTGTTGAGTTTCTTTCTTGTGCAGGCACGATATTGTATGTAAGGTTCATTTGAAGTTGGTGAAACCGGACGATGTTGCATGTACGGTTCATTCAAGAGAAGTTCCAGTTCAGTTTGACTGTTACCTTTCTCCACTCGCGTTTGGCATGCGTTTGGATGTACCTTTCTCCTTTCGCATTTGACACTCGTTTGGATGCCTTTTTCCTTTTGCGTTTGATACGTTGGCATAAACACCCCATTTTTGACCGACCTTAAGACTCAGATGTCATTGATTGAGCGCTCGGTGATCGCGCATGTTTGTGCTTGTTTCGAGTTTCCGGAGTTTTCGGCTGAGTGCCTTGCCTCTGGGCATCTGAACTCTTTGTGTTTTGGCTCAGTTTGTGGACCAAGCCTTGTTGACCTTCCCTGGAGGGAGAGAGAGGTTTGTAGACCACTTTTTGTGGTCGTAGACCACTTTTCCCCCTTGGAGACTAGTTTCCGGTTTCCGGAGCCTTCGGTCGCGCGCCTTGTCTCGGGACCGCTTAACGTTCTCCTCTTGGCCTGGTTTTCGAACCATACCTTGTTGCCTTTGCCTAGAGGGATACAGAGGTCTCGTAGACCACTTTTCTCTCCTGTAGGCTAGTTTCCGGTTTCCGGAGCCTTCGGCCGCGTGCCTTGTCTCGGGACCGCTTAACGTTCTCCTCTTGGCCTGGTTTTTGAACCATGCCTTATTGCCCTGGTCTAGAGGGACACAGAGGTGTCGTAGACCACTTTTTGTGGCCGTAGACTACTTTTCCCTTGTGGACCACTTTTGGTGCCCGTAGACTAGTTTTCGAGGCTTCCGGCTGCGCGGCTTGACCCTCAGACTCTTGTCTTGCATCCTTTCTGGTTTGTTTTTGGCACAAACCTTGTTTTCCTTGCTTGGAGGGTGGAATAAGGGTTGTAGACCAGTTTCTCTCCCTGAAAATCACTTTTCTTCCCCGCCAGCCAGTTTTTTGGTTGGCCAACTGGTCTTGGTGGTCTAGCCATGCAACCACCTTGCTTTCTTGGTGCAGACCACCTCTCCCACCTTGCCAACCACTTGGCCTTCTTGTAGACCACTTGAGGTGGTCGGCCGACCAGTGCTAGTAGCTGTCCAACCACTTCAAGTGGTCGGCAGCTTTCCTGCAGCTTCCTGCAAATATTTTGGTGCCAGCTGTGACAGCTGGTGATGGAGGGATTGCATCTAGCTTCAAGCTTGTTCAACAAGCTTGAGGCTTGATTTTCTATAAAAGGGAGGCCCTCTCTTCCTTCTCCAGGTTCAGATTTTTGCTTAGAGCTATAGATATACACCTTTATCTCTATATTGCTTCTTCTCTTCTTATTTGTGCTTAAAAGTGCATTTTCTCCACACTTTTGCACACAAACATATAGTGAAACACCACACTCTTGTTGTTGAGGCACCTTGAAGCTGGTTTTGGAGTTTTTGGACTGCTTTTGATCCAAAAAGGTTATTGGAGTTGCTTCCTTGAAGTTGTTCTACAAGGGTGACTTTCTAACCCCTTAAACCTTTGTTTTTTATTAAGCTTTTGGCCCTATTTGCATGCTGATTTAGGCCTAACTTTGAATTGCAAAAAGTTCTGATTTTGAGTGCTTAACATGTTTGTTTAAGGCTTCTTTGGTGTTGGAGGTGATCCATTCCCTTTTGTGCCTTGTTTGGCTTTGTTTTGCACTATCACTTTAGGCCCTTGAGATCACTTTCTCTTGGCCTTTTAACCATTGAAATCCAGTGGATTTTCAGTTGTAAAAGTTGTGTTTTGAGGTCTCAAATAGGAGGGGGTCATCCCCTTTCCTTGTATCTTGCAAACTAGCCTTATATGCCTCATGTTTGAGCATGTCTTTCTAGCATGTTTTGGCCATATCTTAGCATGTTTTTGGTGTTGTTTTTCCATGCCTTAGCTCTGTTTTGGTTTGGTTTGGTTTGATAGCATCTTGCATGCTCCTTGCACTTGTAGTGCATTTCCATTCACTAGCCTAACATGCATCATGCTTTTGACCATCATTCTAGCATGTTTTTGGCTCTACTCCAACAAGATTTTGTTCATGTTTTACCATGCTTGAGCTCTTTTTTATGTTGTTTTGGTCATGCATGCCTTGCTTTGTATAGCCATAGTGCATTCTAGCTCACTAGCTTTGAGTTTCCAAGTCACTAGCATGCATTGCTTGGGCTATTTGTGTGATTTGGCATCATTTGGTATGTGATTTTAGTGCATGTAGTGTGGTCATGCCCTCACATCTTTCACTCTTTCAATGCTTTGGAGGGTTTCTGCCTTATGCCTTAAATATGAGCCAATGTGTATACCATCTTGCCTAGGCTTTTGGGCTGCCATATCAATGTGTTTTGGGTGTTATTTTTCCATAATAGAACTCTAATTTTTGTTGGCAAAGTCATCTCATGCTTGGTTTTGGTAGGTGTAGAGTAATCATGCTCATTGGCCTAGCCTACTTGATGTTTTGGCCCTTCATGCTAGCTTGTTTTGGCTTTACTCCATGCATGTTTTAGCATCATTTTGGTATGCTTTAGGATTGTTTTAGGTTGTCTTGGCCATATGGTTCTTGTGTTACATAGCTGTAGTGCAATTGGCCTTGCTTGCCTTGAGTTTTGAGCCTCCTAGCATGCTTCATTTGTGACATGTGCATGATTTGGCATCATTTCACATGTTATTTCAGAGCATATAGCATTTCCATGTTCCCATTTCTTTCACCCTTTGAGTGCCTCTAAGGGTTATGCATTATTGCCTTGTTTGTGGCCTAGCTTGTATGCATGCTTGTCTAGACTTGTGAGCTCTCATCTCAGCGTGTTTTGGTTTTTGTTTTGACCTATTTGAGCTCTGTCCATGGCTGGTTCAGTCATTTGTGCCATGTATTGCATGCCTCTTGTGTAGTCTCCTTCACTAGCTTTCATGCTTAAGGACTCTTGCATGCCATACTTGTGTTTGAATGATTTGGCATCATTTCATACATTATTTCGGAGCATGTAATGTTGTCACACTTCTATGTTTGTCACTCCTTGAGCACTTTTGAGAGTTGTGCTCTTATGCTTAATTGGTGAGCCATTGCGTGGGCATCACCATCTTGCCTTTCATACCATCCTTTCATAGCATTTTGGCCACTGTTTTGGGCATGATTGAGGTCTGTCCATATTCAGTTTTAGTCCACATAGCATGTTGTTTGCATGTCATTGAATTGCATTGTGTTTGCATGTTGTTTGCATGTTATTACATCGCATTTGTTGTTTGCATGCTTATGTTGCATTGCATTGTGTTTGCATGCCATTAGCATTGCTAGGTTGATTATGCTGCATTAGCATTGTTCGCATGCCATTAGCATAGATAAGTTGATCATGTTGTATTGCATTGTGTTTGCATGCTCATGTTGCATTAGCATTGTTTGCATGCCATTAGCATTGATAGGTTGAGCATGTTGCATGCATTGCATCGTGTTTGGATCGGGCATTGATCCAAATACGAGAAACGAGGGACATTTCCTACTTGAAGTGATGAAACGTGCCTCAATTCTCGGTCGCCGACGCTCTTGATCATGCATGATAGATTTTAAGGCCCTTATGTGTTATTTGTGCATTCATTTACATTGAATTGTGCAATCTTGGCTTCTCGGCCATCGTGCATTGCGATGCTCGGTTGGTGGCCCGAGAGTCGAGAACTGCACTCCCTTGAGATCATGAAATGTTAGGGAGGGTGGTTGTGCACACATATCTTGCAAATACATTGGTGTGCCCCTTCTTGTTCTCTGTTGCAGTAAAATGGAAGTGTGCAGAATTTTCTGGTCGGCAGACCAGTAAAAGTGGCTGGCCGACCATTTTTTCTGGTCTGCAGCAAAGGTAAGTGGACGGTAGGTGGTCTACACCACCAATAAGTGGTCAGCAGCCTCCCTGAAGGTCTCCATGGTGATGCAAAAGCTATCTGGAAGCTTGTACAATGTTCTGAGAACAATTGCAAACAGAGGCAAGTTGGGGCATCGCGATGGATTTCCGAACGAGGCGACCAAGCATGCATGCACTTCTCACCCTGAGGACCTCTTCTTTTACTGCTTTACTTAGCTTCTTTACTTAGTTAGCTAATGCTTTGGCTTTGTACTTGAGTAGTTAATGCAATTAGCTATTTGTTTCAATTTGAATTGTAATATTTAATTAGCTAGAATTAGTTAATTAGTTTCGTTTTGTAATAATTAGTTTAATTAGCTTAGATTAGCTAGTTAGCTTATTATTCGGACCCTCCGTCGAGAGGGCGAATTTCGTAATAAGTGTGCATGTGTGTGATGCATGTCTTCCAACCCCCATTTCTTTCTCCCTTTTACTTAACCGCTTTCGATGGTCAGTTTAGGGTCATTTTCAATTAGCATCCTTATGCTTGCATGTTTGCATTTATTTATTCGTATTGCATGCACCAGGCTCGGCGCATCGTACAAACTGTATTGTATTTCAATTCCTATTTGAATACATGTATCAAGTGTTGCATTTCATATGACATCTTAGAATAGCCGAGCCTATCTTAGTTGCATTTTGCATGTGTTGCATTAGGCATTTCTTAACATAATTAGGATCAAGCATTGATTTCTAATTAGTTTCTGTTTTGGCTCGGAGTACTAGGTAAGTTTTTATGCTTTAGCATCCTTGCATGCGTGTAAGTGACTGCCATGATAGCATGCTTGCCATGAAGCTATGTGCTTATGTGATATAACTGCATGAATGCCTGTGGATGAAGGCTTCATTGCTTGAATTGGAACAATTCATTGAAATGTGAGTCTTAAGCCCACTTGAGGGTGGCAAATCCGCAACTTAGCCTTTTTGCGAGTAGCATTTTCAAACCATTTTCACAAACAAACATGAGATGTTTTGTTTCAAATTGAGCGATTTAGTCTATACTTGTATGCTGTGCGCATCACATAGTAAGCTAGTTAATAAACCGGAAAAAGAACACATGTGTTTTCAAAAACAACATATCATGTCAATAGAGGCCGATCCTTTGATCGGGCGAGCGGGGGTGCTCATTGCATGACCTTCCCCTGTCGTACCCAAGTTCCCGAGCCGAGGCAACTTTGGTGATGATGGACACGTGGCCTTAGGCACGAGTCAGGGTTTCCTAAATTTCCCAAAAATAAAATATTTAGGTGGCGACTCTGAAATCTGGCAAAGTAGTCCATATTTGGCGCTTTTTGATTAAAATCGATTTTCCAAAACGATTTGCCGGATTTGGACTCTTTGGTGATTTATCGGTCTTACATTGCACTTTGTGAGATTAGATTTAGAACCGTGACAGGAGTCCGCACTGTAGTAGCTAGAACAACGACTCATTCCCTCGCGCGCGGAGCGGAGTTTCGAGCGGTCTACAGCTGGGAGGTGTTTCGTTTGAGACTCCGGGTGTTCTCGGTAGTTGCTTTTAGCCTTCTCCGCATGAGACGCAGTGAGAATTGTATAATTTTCTTACATCATTTCTGCATGAGATGTAGTTTGGTTCGTGTTTACTTTCTCGCATAGCATTTGCTTAAAATATTGCATTTATTTTGCATAATTGCTTCATCACAGCTCTCTTTGCATGATCATAAGTTATGTTCGACATTGTGCATGTCATTTGCATTTTGCCCTTGCCTGCGGGCGCATCTCTTTGTTGTCTTGTCTGTTTGTCTAAGTCTTCGGCCTTGTCAAAAATTGGTCGTCTCTGGGCTTTGACATTCACTCCCGTCACTTCTTGACTTCCGAGTTCTGTCGAAGAGGGGCAACTGTAGACACCCCATTTTTCACTGACCTTAAGACTCAGACGTCATCGATTGAGCGCTCGGCGATCGCGCATGTTTGTGCTCGTTTCGAGTTTCTGGAGTTTTCAGCTGAGTGCCTTGCCTCCGAGCCTCTGAACTTTTTGTGTTTTGTCTCGGTTTGTGGACCAAGCCTTGTTGACCTTGCCTGGAGGGAGGGAGAGGTCTGTAGACCACTTTTCCTTCTTGTAGACCAGTTTCCGGTTTCCGGTTTCCGGAGCCTTTGGCCGCGCGTCTTGTCTTGGGACCGCTTAACGTTCTCCTCTTGGCTTGGTTTTTGAACCATGCCTTGTTGCCTCTGCCTAGAGGGACACAGAGGTCTTGCAGACCACTTTTTGTGGTCGTAGGCCTCTTTTCCCTCCAGTAGACCACTTTTGGTGCCCGTAGACTAGTTTTCGAGGTTTTCGACTGCGTGCCTTGACCCGCGGACTCTTGTCTTGCATCCTTTTTAGTTTGTTTTTGGCACAAACCCTGTTTTCCTTGCTTGGAGGGTGGAATAAGGGTTGTAGACCAGTTTCTCTCCCTGAAAACCACTTTTCTTCCCTGCCAGCCAGTTTTCTGGTCGGCCAACTGGTCTTGGTGGCCTGTGGACCACCAAAAGTGGTCGGCAGCCATGCCACCACCTTGCTTTCTTGGTGCAGACCACCTTCCCCCCCTTGCCGACCACTTGGTCTCCTTGCAGACCACTTTGTGCTGGTCGGCCGACCAGTGCAAGTAGCTGGCCGAGCACTTCAACTGGTCGGCTGCTTTCCTGCAGTTTTCTACAGATATTTTGGTGCCAGCTGTGACAGCTGGTAAGCACAGAAACCATCCTCCATACACGTGTATGGAGGGATTGCATCTAGCTTCAAGCTTCTTCAACAAGCTTGAGGCTTGGTTTTGTATAAAAGGGAGGCCCTCTCTCTCTTCTCCAGGTTCAGAAAAGTTGCTTGGAGCTATACATATATCATCTATCTCTATATTGCTCCTTCTCTTCATATTTGTGCTTGAAAGTGCCTTTTCTTCACACTTTTGCACACAAACACATAGTGAAACACCATACTCTTGTTGCTGAGGCACCTTGAAGTTGGTTTTGGAGTTTTTGGATTGCTTTTGGTCAAAAAAAGTTGCTGGAGTTGCAGCTTTGAAGTTGTTCTACAAGGGTGAGTTTCTAACCCCTTAAACCTTTGTTTTTGATTAAGCTTTTGGCCCTATTTGCATGGTGTTTTAGGCTTAACTTTCAACTGCAAAAAGTTCTGATTTTAAGTGCTTGAAATGTTTGTTTAAGGTCTCTTTGGTGTTGGGGGGTGGTCTACCCCCTCTTGTGCCTTGTTTGGCTTTGTTTTGTGCTATCCTTTTAAGCTATTGGGACCACCTCTTTTTGGCCTTCTCACCACGAAAACTCAGAGGAATTTCAGTGGTGGAAAGGGTGTTTTGAGGTCCCAAATAGGAGAGGGTCATCCCCTTTCTTTGAATCTTGGTTGCTTGCCATTTTAGCCTAATGTTTGAGCATGTTTATCTAGCATACGTTGGCTCCATCTCAGCCTATTTTTGACCTCATTTCAGTGTGGCATACCTCTATTTTGGCTTAGTTTAGGCCACCCCTGCATGCTCTATACACTTGTAGTGTAACCCTTGCAAACTAGCCTTACATGCTTGTGTTGATAGCTCATCTTTCTGTCATCTTTTGGCTCTATCTCAGCATGTTTTTGGTGTTGTTTTACCGTGCTGTAGCTCTTTTTTGGGTTGGTTTGATAGCCTCTTGCAAGCTCCTTGCACTTGTCGTGCATTTCCATTCACTAGCCTAACATGCATCATGCTTTTGACCATCATTCTAGCATGTTTTTGGCTCTACTCCAGGAAGCTTTTCTTCATGTTTTGCCATGCTTAAGCTCTGTTTGAAGTTTTTTTGGTCATGCATGCCTTGCTTTGTATAGCTGTAGTGCATTCTAGCTCCCTAGCTTTGGGTTTCCAAGCCACTAGCATACATTGCTTGGGCGATTTGCATGATTTGGCGTCATTTGATATGTGATTTCAGTGCATGTAGTGTGGCCATGCCCTCACATCTTTCACTCATTCAATGCTTTGGAGAGGTTGTGCTTTATGTCTTAAATATGAGCCATTATGCATGCCATCTTGCCTAAGCTTTCGGGATGCCATCTCAGTGGGTTTTTGGTCTTATTTTGCCATGATGCAACTCTAATTTTTGTTGGTGAAGTCTTCTCATGCTTGGTTTTGGTAGGTGTAGTGTAATCCTCCTTATTGGCCTTGCATAATCCATGCTTCATGCCTTCATGCTAACTTATTTTGGCTATACTCCATACATGGTTTAGCATCATTTTGACATGTTGTAGGACTTTTTTGAGTTGTCTTGGCCAATTGGTTCATGTATTGCATAGTCGTAGTGCAATTGGCCTTGCTAGCCTTGAGTTTTGAGCACTATAGCATGCTTCATTTGTGACATGTGCATGATTTGGCATCATTTCACATGTTATTTCAGAGCATATAGCATTGCCATGTTCCCACTTCTTTCATTCCTTGAATGCTTTTAAGGATTGTGCATTATTGGCTTGTTTGTGGGCCAATGTGTATGCATGCATGCCTAGGTTTTTGAGCTCCCATCTCAGCATGTTTTGGTCTTTGTTTTGACCTATTTGAGCTCTGCCCATGGCTGGTTCAGTCATTTGTGCCATGTATTGCATGCCTCTTGTGTAGTCCCTTTTGGTAGCCTTGTGCCTTAGGCCATCGTGCATGCTATACTTGTGTTGTGTGAATGGTTTGGCATCATTTCATACATGATTTCAGTGCATATAGTGTTGTCACACTTCCATGTTTGTCACTTATTCATCATGTTTGAGAGTTGTGTTCTTATGCTTAGTTGATGGGCCCTCACATGAGCATGTGTTTTTGGCCCTTTTGTGCCTTAGTTTTGATGCATTTTGGCCACTGTTTTGGGTATGATTGAGGTCTGTCCATATTCGGTTTAAGTCCATTGAGCATGTTGTTTGAAAGTTGTTACATTGCATGTGCATGCATTACATTGAGTTTGCATGCCATTAGCTTTGATAAGTTGATCATGTTGCATTGCATTGTGTTTGGATAGGGTGTTAATCCAAACACGAGAAACGAGAGACATTTCATACTTGAAGTGATGAAACGTGCCTCATTTCTCGGCCGCCGACCCTCTTGATCATGCAAGATAGAGGTTAAGGCCCTTATGTGTTATTTGTGCATTCATTGACATTAAATTGTGCAAACTTGGCTTCTCGGCCATCGTGCATTGCGATGCTCGGTTGGTGGTCCGAGAGTCAAGAACTACACTCCCTTGAGCTTAAGAAATGATAGGGAGGGTGGTTGTGCACACATATCTTGCAAATAAACTGCCGTGTCCCTTCTTGCTCTCTGTTGCGGCAAAATGGAGTTGTGCAGAATTTTTTGGTCGGCAGACCAATAAAAGTGGCTGGCCGACCACTTTTTCTGGTCTGCAGCAAACTTAAGTTGTCTACAGGTGGTCTACAACACTAATAACTGGTCGGCAGCCTTCCTGGAGGTTCCCATGATGGAGTAGAAGCTATCTGGAGCTTTGTGAAGTGGCCCTGAGAACAATTGCAAACAGAGGCAAGTTGGGGCATCGTAATGAATTTCCGAACGAAGTGACCGAGCATGCATGCACTTCTCGCCCTGAGGACATCTCTTTACTGCTTTACTTAGCTGCTTTGCTTAGCTAGCTACTGCTTTGGTTTTGTACTTAATTAGTTGATGCACTTAGCTAATCAATTTGTGTTGTAATAACTAGTTAGTTAACTAGGATTAGTTAATTAGTTTCGTTTTTTAATAATTAGTTTAATTAGCTTAGATTAGCTGGTTAGCTTATTATTCGGAACCTTCGTCGAGAGGGCACAATGTTGTAAATAAGTGTGCGTGTGTGTGATGCATGTCTTCCAACCCCCATTTCTTTCTCCCTTTTACTGATCAGCTTTCGATGGTTAGTTTTAGGGCATGTTTCAATTAGCATCCTTATGCTTCGCATGTTTGCATACATTCATTTGTTTTGCATGCACCGGGCTCGGCGCATCATACAAACTACATTGTATTTCAATACCTATTTGAATACATGTTATAAAGTTGCATTCACATGACATCTTAGAATAGCCGGGCCTATTTTAGTTGCATTTTGCATGTGTTGCATTAGGCCATCTTGACATAGCTAGGATCATGCATTGATTACTAACCAGTTTTTGTTTTGCCGCAGAGTACTAGGTAATCTTTTATGTTTTAGCATCCCTGCATGAGTGTGAGTATTGCCATGACAGCATGCTTGCCATGAGGCTATCTGCTTAAGTGTTTAACTGCATGAATGCTTGTGAATGAAGGTTGGATTGCTTGAATTGGAACAATTCATCAAAATGCGAGTTTTAAGCCCACCTGAAGTGGCAAATCACCATGTTTTCTAAGCCCACTTGAGGGTGGCAAAATCCGCATCTTAGCCTACTTGCGAGTAGCACTTTCAAACCATTTTCGAAAAAAAACAAACATGAGATGTTTTGTTCCAACTTGAGTGATTTAGTCTATACTTGTGTGCTGTGCGCGTCACATAATAAAGCTAGCTAATAAACCGGAAGAAGAACACATGTGTTTTCAAAAATAACATATCATGTTAGTAGAGGCCGACCCTTTGATCGGGCGAGCGGGGGTGCTCATTGCATGACCTTCCCCTCTCGTACCCAAGTTCCCGAGCCGAGGCAACTTTAGTGATGATGGACACGTGGCCTTAGGCACAAGTCAGGGTTTCCTAAATTTCCCAAAAATAAAATATTTAGGTGGCGACTCTGAAATCTGGTAAAGCAGTCCATGTTTGGCGCCTTTTGATTAAAATCAGTTTTTCAAAACGATTTGCCGGATTTTGGCTCTTTGGTGATTTATCAGTCTTCCATTGCACTTTGTTAGATTAGATTCAGAACCGTGACATGAGTCTGAACTGTAGTAGCTAAGAACTACGATTCGCGGCTTCGCGTGCGGAGCGGAGTTCTGGGCAGTCTACAGTTTCTGGCGACTCTGCTGGGGATTTAGAGAATTTGACTCGAACTCATGATATCTTGTTTTGACTGCACATATGTGTTTCTTTGCATTGCATTTGCATTGGTGCACCTAGGACACCGTGTTTGCCGTCTGCTATTCCTGAACGGTTTGCCGGAGGCTGTGTGCCATAAGGCTGACCGGTTGCGGGCTCTGCCACGATCGGAACACGAATCTTGGTTTTTATCGGGGCACCTTTTTTGACCATTTGACCTAGTGCATATCGGAATCCATAGTGACCATTCCAAACTAGGACAGGTTGCTTACCCGATTGTAGGTTGTTTGAAACCGCTGTGTGCGTAGTGAAACCCTAGCTCCTGACAAGATAGGACAGGGAAACCCTACCTCTCCATTGGGGTGTTTTGCCTCTTACTTGCTTGCTATGTGCTTTTAGAGTGTGCCTCTATAGGAATGCATGTATCAGTTTGTAAGTCTGGGTATTAGGCCTGCGGGCATCACTATTTGGGGGAATTAGTTTACCTGAGGGTATCAGATTTAGGGCAGTGATTTGGGAATAATGATCAGTGTTGAGAACAGTGTATTCAGCTTACAAATGCCAACTGTGTGTTGTCTTTATTTAAGCCGTTATGCTGTCCGTTTTTGTGGTTGTTTGTTTCCTTATTATGCTTTATTTATCTTTTTGCAAGGTAGTTTAGCACAATTGCTTCCGACCAGGCAGATATTCCCCAAGCACTCTGGGTTAGAGGTCGAAGACTATATCGATCCGAGGATCTGATAAACGGACAACCAGTGTTCCTTTCATTACCCCCAGTTACTAGACGGAGGTCAGTTAGGCGCAGTTTATCAGTACAGCGGTTGCCAGATCAGTGGTCCTTATCCACCCCGCCAGTGAGTAGTCAGGCTAAGGTTTCCGTTTCTATCAAAGAAACAGATATACCTGTTGTTTAGTTAGACCAGCATCTTATGGCAAGTATGAAGGACATGATGCATCAACTCTAAGAGACTATGCAAGCCATGTAGCGGGATGCTGCCCGCCAAGCAGAGTTTGTTGCGCGCCAGGCAGAGGTTGTGGCTCAACAAACAGAGCTGATTGCCTGATTTCAGTAGCAACAACAACCACAGCAAGCCGAAGCATCTGCTTCGCACCCACCTCCTCCCCCACCTAGAGTTCCAACACTCGGGGAGACTGCAAACGTCCAGGAAAATACGGACGTCCTAACGGGGCAAGTTCCACCCCCAATCCTACCTCAGCTGTCCAAAGCACCGACTAATCTAGTGGATACACTGTTTGAATTTGAGGTGGATCCAACAGCGTTGAAAGTGAGCAAGTTAGAAAAACTGTTCAAGAAGGCTAAAGGCGTCAATTCCATTCCGGACATAGAGGATGGATACACCGATTCAACGGTTACTTTGTCGGACCAGTTCAAGATGCCGCATATAGACCGTTTTGACGATTCTGGGGATCCCATGGTACACCTGCGACTGTTCTCAGATATCCTAAGGCCGATAGGCCTCTCCAGATTGCAAAAGTTTTCCCTCTTCGGCTGGACCCTGTCAGGTGTTACGGCTATTTGGTATGCAAAGCTGGAGGACTCTGTCAAGAGAAGCTGGGAGGAGATGGCTGAGGCCTTTGTAGCTCAATACTCCTACAACACGCAGATCGAGATCACAACTCCTGATCTCGAGACACCCAGACAGGAACCAAGGGAGAGCTTCTCTGACTTTGTAACCCATTGGAGGGCCAAAGCTTCTATGATGACCATCAGGTCGGTCGACAAGGATCAGATACGGATGGTTGTGCGCAACCTCCAACCTAAACTCATGCAAAAAATGATCGTCTTACCCCTTTCTACCTTTGCAAATTTACACGAGATAGGGGTACAGATTGAGGACGTCATGAAGCAGGGTCTGATTGACCACGAGAGAGAGCAGCCCAAGAAGGCATTTTCCCGCAGTACGAATGCAGGCACGAGTAATGCTGCAGTTGCCAGAACTTCAGATGTGGGCATGGTCACCACCACCACCACTCCAAAAACACTTACAGCCACCCCATTCACTGGTGCGTCCGGAAGTAGCTCACAAACTGCCAGATATCCACCCCGAGGCCAAAGAACCTTTATGCCACTATACATGCCCCTGTCCAAAGCTCTGGGGGTTCTAATCAGGAAAGGGCATTTGAAGCCCCTGGAGCCGCGGCCATTACCAGACAAACTTCCTCCCTCCCATAACCCGGCTAAATACTGTGCCTTTCACCAACAGCATTGTCACGACACCGACCAGTGCTTCAGACTGCGTCACGAGATCAAAGATCTCATTGACAGTAGGGTGATCGCACCTCCAAAAAAATCAAATGTCACAACCAACCCTCTCCCATCACATAACCATGCTCCACCACCTAAACGCATCAACCTGATCCAAACTAGGGTTGTATCATACGACCCTAGCATATATATCACACCCTCACACCTACCCAAGCCCGAGGTGTTCATCCTGGACAGCACAGACTTGTGCATGTTGAGCACGTCCCAAACCCAACCTGAACCGGTGGTGGTGACCATCAAAGACAGAATTGGGTTGACTTTGGGGGAAGATGGGAATGATGATTCAGAGCCTGAGGGGTCTGCGAGCTTTGCATACAACCCGAGTGGTTATATCACATCAACGGATCAGTTTAAGCCGAGGGTAGAATTGCCAGTTGGAGCAGAGATCAGTGTGAGTCGGGAGGATGGACCTAGTCAGGGGCTAGATGACCTAACAGTACTGGAAGAGGACTTTGCAAATCTGCAGCTCTTTAAAGATCAGGGCTCAGGGGATGTGAACATCAACTGGTTCGACTTGGATGGGTTAGCAGAATATGGGGTGGCTCAGTGACCAGCCAGATGTTGTTGAGCAGCCTCAACCAGAACAAGGATCGTCAACAATGAGAACATCAGTGGTGGCCGGAATGGCCGGGAATCAGGAAGCATCGCCGGAGAGCACCGGTGTGAAGAATTATGCTCAGGAATCGGGCAGTGTATGTACAGCAGACGCCGAACGGGAGGCTGCATTGAAGAGAGTTGAGCAGGAAAAGATCGTGGATCCTGAGGGGGCTCGCAAGGCCAAAGCCCCTAAAGGGACAAAATGTGCTGTGAGCACAAGAACAGTTGCAACGGAGCCGGACAGCTGTGTGTCAGTTGCCAACGAAATGTGGTGGGAAGACGACGACTTACGTCTTGCCCACACTGACGAAGATTGGGGGCAGACCCAACCGGATGACACGTGGTATGTTGAGAAGGTTGACCACATGGCCAGGAGTGGGCGGTATTTCAAGGCCCCATACTTGGATCAACCAGAGGCGTCCGGAAAGGAGAAAAAAACGAAGAGGCAGAAGGAAAAACTGCTGGAGGAGGAGGCTGTACTGAAACAGCTTAAGAAAATCCAAGCAGACATCTCCATCTGGGAACTGCTTATGGCCTCAGGAGTTCACAGGCAAGCTGTCCTTTCTGCAATGGATAGGGCTAAACTTTCAATCGATACAACTCCGGCGCAGTTAGTTGGGCTGGTTTTTCTGGGAGGAGTTTCCCCGACCTTGACCTTCACTGACAAGGAACTGTCGCTTGAGGGCTCAGATCATAACAAACCGCTCTATATCTTTATCGAGTGTAGAGAGAAATGGATACCAATGGTCCTTGTTGACACAGGATATGCTATCAACATGTGTCCGTCGAGGACAGCATATGCTATCGGGTTGAAGCCCGCGGATTTTGTGCCTACTGCCCAGGTGATACGGGCGTATGATAATACCAGCTGAGAGATGATGGGGACTGTACAAATTCGAACTCAGGTTGGTCCAGGGCAACAAGATATTGACTTTCATGTCTTGGATGTCCCAGCAACCTTCAATCTACTCCTGGGGCGGCCGTGGCTACACCAGGTGAAGGCTGTCTCTTCCACCCTCCACCAAATGTTGAAGTACCCCTATGGGAAGGGGGTGTCCATCGTCTTTGGGAATTTTTCAATCCATCCGCCGCCAGAGGTTCCTACACCAGTTCTGGAGATTGAGCATGGCGCAAAGGATGTGTTCTTGTCAGGGTTCGCCCTAGTCGAGGCCCGGGTTGTACAGAACATTCTAGCTGTTGATGAGGGGCTATACGTCAGCGCATAGTCTGTCTACCTTATGAACAAGTTCCAGCACATCCCCGGGATGGGATTAGGGCGAAGTGGCTGGAAGGGCATTACAGTATCGGCCGAAGTGCCGCACAACCCATATACCTTTGGCCTAGGTTATCTGCCTACCAAAGAGGATTGGGCGAGGAAAGGGAAAGAGATGGCTGGAAGAGCCAGAGCCAAGTAGGCCGGGAAGCATTATGAGCTGATGCACCGACCTATCCAGGGCACCCTGAACGGACGCTTTGTCCGGGAGCGGGAAGACTTCTCGTTCTGCGGCTTCCCAGAGCCATGGCTAAATGCAAAGAGGCGGCACCTGCTGGGATTTGAGATTTTCTTTGACTTGCAATTGTCCGGGCATGACGTTGCTGAAGAGCGGACAAACCCACCAGCTGAGGCTGAGCAGTGCAAGGAGGAGGATTTCGAGAGCACAGAGATTGAAATGGGGGTAGCACTGGCTTGTCTACTCTCAGATCCTCCGATCGTACAGGAATGCTTGGGGGATAACTTCTCAGTTTCCATGATCGGGAATGAAGTGGCTGTGGGCCCATGTTCAAACATTCTGGATGCATCCATCGCACCCTCCCTCGTCTGGCAATACGAGGAGGGCTTTTTATCGAGCAGCACCGGGTTAGGTAGTGAGCCGGAATCTGATTCCACCGAGTCTGTGGAGTCAGAATCCGGTTCCAGCTCGTCTGAGTCTGAGTCCGGCATTCTTGGTGGTGATAACCCGGATCCACTGTCCTGTCCAGGTCGTCTTTTTCTTTTTCCTTTGAGTCTGTTGTAATAGAGGAATCAAGCGGACTGGATGTTATTAATGAGAATTGTACGGCTGTGGCTTCCGAGCACTTTTGTGTGCCTTTAATTTATTGCATTAATCAGGATTTTCAAAATTTTGATGAAAACGATGGGGAAGAAATTCCTCCGGTTTTGCAATATTTGCTTCATCAAGAGCAGGAGAGGTTTGAAAAACCCTTGGTTGATGAAATCACCACAATTAATGTTGGTACTGAGAAGGACCTGCGGCTGGTCCAGATTGGGTCCACGTTGTCTTTGGAGGAGCGCGAGCGCTTAGTTGCTTTATTAAAAGATTTCAAAAATGTTTTCGCATGGTCCTACGAAGACATGCCTGGAATCGATCCTGAGATTGTACAGCACCAGATCCCTCTTGACCCAGAGGCCCGACCTGTTAAGCAGAAGCTCCGAAGGATTCGCCTGGACTGGGCTCTGAAGATCAAAGAAGCGGTCACCAAGCAGATTGACGCGGGGTTCCTGCTGGTATCTGAATACCCTACTTGGTTGGCCAATATAGTTCCGGTGCCGAAGAAGGACGGCAAAATTCGGGTATGTGTGGACTTCAGGGATTTGAAGAAAGCCAGTCTGAAGGACGACTTTCTTCTGTCGCATATCGACGAATTAGTGGACTTCACTGCTGGGCATGCGCTGCTCTCGTTCATGGATGGGTTTTCAGGCTACAATCAGATTTTGATGGCACCCGAAGACCAGGAGAAGACTGCTTTCACCACACCGTGGGGAACCTATTGTTATAGGGTGATGCCGTTTGGGTTGAAGAATGCTGGAGCTACTTATCAACAAGCTACGACCATAATCTTGCATGACATGATCCATAAAGAGGTTGAGGTGTACGTGGACGATATGATTGTGAAGTCTAAGGAAAGAGAGGGCCACTACACCGCCTTGAAGAAATTCTTCCAACGGATCAGGGAGTATCGGTTGCGGTTGAACCCTCAGAAGTGTACATTTGGTGTTACAGCAGGGAAAATGCTGGGGTTCTTGATCACACAGAGAGGTATCGAGGTCGATCCTTCTAAAATCAAGACCATCTTAGAAATGCCACCACCGATGACTGAAAAGGAGGTGCGAGGCTTTCTGGGTAAAGTGCAATTCATAAGACGGTTTATTGCAAAATTAACATTGACTTGTGAACCATTGTTTGTTCTCCTGAAGAAAGGATAGAAGTTCCAATGGGACGACCGATGCCAAGTTGCTTTCGAACAGATCAAGCAATATTTACAGAACCCACCTGCGTTGTCACCGCCTGAGCCGGGGAAACTGTTGATTCTGTACCTTTCAGTGACTGAAACTACAATGGGCTGCATGCTTGCACAGGAGTCTGAGGACAAAGTGGAGAAGGCTATCTACTACCTGAGCAAGAAAATGCTGGATTACGAGACCTGCTACACTCCGCTGGAGAAGGCTTGTTTGGCCTTGGTATGGGCTACCAGGAAACTGAGGCACTACCTGTTAGCTCACTCTGTAATACTAGTTTCGAGATTAGATCCCATCAAATATCTCTTCGAAAAACTGGCATTTACGGGTAGGCTAGCCCGTTGGTTGCTTCTGCTTTCCGAATTTGATCTGAAGTACATGACACGCAAGTCAGTGAAACGGACAGCGGTAGCGGAGTTCATAGCCGATCACCCAGTTGAAGAGGATGAAGCAGTTGAGTATCTTTTCCCAGACGAGGCTATTCTTTATGTCGAAGAAGAGACCTGGACGATGTACTTTGACGGAGTGTCAAACCAATATGGGTATGGGATAGGGGTGTTGCTGATAGCACCCGATAATTCCCGTAACCCTCCAGCATTCAAATTCCGGTTCAAAATGTCGAACAATGATGCAGAATATGAGGCATGTATTGTTGGACTAGAAGCCGCTCTGGAACTAGGGGCAAAACGGTTGGAAGTCATCGGGGACTCGAACCTTGTTGTATCTCAAGCTAAAGGAGATTGGAAAGTTAAAGAAAAAAAGTTGAGAATCTATCACCAGACCTTGGACATGTTCATTCCTTGGTTTGAAAAACTGAACTTCGCTTATCTGTTAAGAGGGAACAATAGGTTCACTGATTCGTTAGCAACTCTATCTTCTATGATAGACATTCCTTTCGGAGTTCAGATGCGTCTGATCGTCATCGAACAGAAATTCATACCGACCTACGAGCTGATTGCTGCCATAGATGAGGTACAAGATGAGAATCCCTGGTATTACGACATCTGGAACTTCTTGGAGAAGGAAGCGTATCCACCAGGGGCAAATGCCAAAGATAAGAGGGCAATTCGAAGAATGGCTGCTCAGTTCATCGTCTGCGGGGGTAAACTGTACAAGAGGTCATCTCGGGATGCACAAACTGTGTGTTGATGTTGAAGAATCCAAGCGTTTGATGGAGGCCATCCATGTAGGAGAGTGCGGAGCACACATGAGTGGGGTGATGCTAGCCCGGAAGATCCTTAGACAGGGTTATTACTGGTCCACCATGGAGGAGGATTATATTGGGTTTGTCCGGCGATGCCACAAATGTTAGATCCTTGCAAACAGCATGAACATTCCGCCGTCAAAGCTGTACAACATGACTTCGCCATCGTCGTTTTCAGTCTGGGGGATTGATGTGATTGGGGCTGTCACTCCGAAGGGGTCCAACGGGCATGAGTATATTCTGGTAGCGATAGACTACTTCACAAAGTGGGTTGAGGCCCAATCTTACGCGGTGTTGAAGGCATCACATGTTGCTAAGTTCATCAAGAACAACGTCATCTCTCGCTACGGGGCCCCGAATGAGATTATTTCGGATAATGGTTCCCACTTCAAGAAGGAGGTGATCGACTTGTTAGAGAAGTACAACGTGGCTTTTCATAAGTCATCTACATATCGGCCGCAAACCAATGGAGTAGTTGAAGCCGCCAACAAGAACATCAAGCACATTCTGCAGAAGATGGTGGAAACGTACAGGGACTGGCCAGATAAGCTGCCATTTGCTGTTTGGGGCTACCGGACTTCAATTCAAACTTCTACTGGGCCAACTCCATATTCTTTGGTTTATGGGATGGAGGCTGTTCTGCCTATCGAAGTTGAGGTTCCGTCATTACGGGTATTGGCTGAGTGTCAGATAGCTAAGGCAGATTGGCAGCAAAGCAGGTTCGAAGAACTCATGCTCTTTGATGAAAGAAGGCTGAAAGCACTATATCACGTCCAGGGTTATCAATGAAGAATTGCCAAGGCTTTCAACAAGAAGGTTAAGTCTAGGAATTTGAAAGAGGGGGATCTAGTGCTCAAAGACAACCAAGCTCCCATCCACGACCCTAGGGGCAAGTTCAGGCCCAACTGGACTGGCCCTTACATCATCAAGTCTATCTGGTCGAGTGGAGCTGTCATTCTGATAGACCTAGATGGCCTAGAGTTTTCCCAACCGATCAACATGGACAAGTTGAAGAAATACTTTCCCCGAGTGGCTTGCTAGGCCGAAAACCCGAAAGGGCGACCTAGGCAAAAGTTAGAGCATGAAAAATTTGAAATAATAAAAAGTAAGCTCGCAAGGTTGAAAACCCAGAAAGGCCGGCCTTGGCAAAAGTTAGATCGTAAAAGGAGAGTGTTAATACACGAGTGAACCTGAATCGAACTACGTAAGGCTTGATTCCCATCTTCGGGATACGTACCGAACTTCATTCTGAAGTCCAGCCATAAACACTTCCAAATCAACTTTATCCATGTGATCATGTTGGTCATCTTTGTCTATTCTGCATTCAAAAGCTCGGTTGGGATCACCAATGCAGTGCTATTCAGACTAGGGGCAACTTTCCAGTTGCTAGGATCCGGGGTTGTACATTTCAGTGATAGATCTCAGGCGTGTCCAGTTGTGATCCATGTCGAAAATGGTTTTGAAAAGTTTTAATAAAAGTTGATTTTGCTCAAATTAATCTTTTTACGACTTAGACCATTTTTGGACCAAACGAAAAATTTTCAATGCCCACAACCTTCAATTACATTGATTTTAGTACAGAGTTCTCCTGCTCTTGAATACAAATTGAAGTTACTTTTTATTACATTCATAAAGAAAACTTGAAAGTACTGATTAAAGCAAATAAACTCAGGGCATAGTCAAGTCAGGTGTTCCTGCGCCCCCTCCCAGAGCTTGTGGAAGCCTCTGATGCCAAAGTAGGCCCAAACTGCGCCTCTTCATCAAGCCAAGCTATGCACTCATCAAAAAGGGTGCAACTGAAAGTGGGAGCGGGGGCCAGAAGCTCTCTCGTCCTCCATGCTATGGCATACCGAACTAGGTGTGCACCTCGGACTGGAAATGCAGCAAGATACTCTATCCCATCTTTTAGACAAGTCTGATCATGTCCAAATTGATGCCGGATTTGAAATGGAAAGTAAAGGACACAGTGCGTCAGGCTGATCAACTGAATCTCGGGCTGGCGAGTCATGTTGCAGCTCATCGCCGGCAAATTGAGCCAAGGACAGCGCCAAGCAATGTTAACGGCGGACAGACTGCACATCCATTCACACCACCATCCCTCATCAGGGGCATTGACTAGACGTCGCCGGAGGAAATAGCTGTGAGCTGAATATGATGGACATGAGTCCACAACCTTCAACTTATCCATCAACCATATTTGGCGAGGGATTAAAAAAATGAGAGATTAAAGAATAAAGAGGTGTATGTGGAGAGAAAAGTGAGAAAAGGATTTTGATAGAAAAAATCGAGCCTGAGGGCCGAGTGATGTCAAAAATATATGTGAGATAGGGTGGGAAACATTACCTGCAGCAGTAGTGGACTCGTTGCGAATCTAGTCGTCTCCCGACGTGGAAAGCATCCAAACCCATCAATGTCTCAGCTAGTGTCATGGTGATGCAGCTCTTGCCCACTTTCAAGCCCTCGGCAACCTCAATCAAACGGATGCTGGATCCACCAGAGCTTGGGGCAAGCAAGAAATGAGGCAACATGCACAAGCAAAGCGCATGTCACCAAAAACCCTGCCAGTGATGGTCGTCGCGGTTACCGGCATCAGAAAATCGACGAATCAAGCTCAGAATGTCTAGTTCTCCATCGCAAATCAATGACCGAGCGTCATGCAAAGTGAGCCCGTACATCCATTCTAAGGCTTGGACGTGGCCGAAGTGAAACTGGGGCAAGATCTCTTCCTCACCCTCGGACTCCATCAAAGCTTGGAAGTCTTTGAAAGTGGGACATATCTCTTGTCCACCAAAGCTAAAAACGTGAGTTACCGGACTCCAACACCTTGTCACGGCATGAAGGAATGGAAAACGCAACGGGGTGTGGCTCAGCGTGAATAGTGCATTTATGCCGAAGCCCCGGAAATTCAGCTTTTCCGAGCCATCGAAGTTAGCAATCCAATTTGTGAGGTTTTGGACAAGGAATGCTTCCATTTGGGGAAAAACTGAGTTAGAATGAGGGAACCACGAAGCTGGAACCTTTATGGAGGATAAGGCACTGTTTGGAAGACATGTGTCAAAAATCTGGAGGTCCCCAGGCCAACTGGCAAGCCGGCCACTTTTTCTGGTCGACCAGCTACATTTTCTGGTTTGCAGAATATAAAAGTGGTCGGCAGGCTCTTTTACTGGTCGGCAGTGAGTAAAAATGTGGTCTATAGCTTTTCCTTGTCTCCAGAAGAGAGTCCCTAGCCTTCTGTGGGAGCCGAATAATTAGCAGAATCAGAAGCATACGCTTTAGAAGATAGACGTTACTCGGCTCTAACCTGCACCATTATGAGGCCGAATACAATAAATAGGCCAAGTAATTATTGAACTATGGGGCCGAATAAATAAGCAAATAGTGAGGGAAAAGTCGACCAGGCCCCAATCAGAAGCATACGCTTTAGAAGATAGACGTTACTCGGCTCTAACCCGCACCATTATGCGGCCGAATACAATAAATAGGCCGAGTAATTATTGAACTATGGGGCCAAATAAATAAGCAAATAGTGAGGGAAAAGTCGACCAGGCCCCAAGGCCTTGGAGACGAGTATAAATAAAGGATTAACAATCAAAGAAAGGTATGTGAGAACTATTATGCTTAACTTAGAATACAAGTAATCCTGAGTGTAGAGACTGACTGTCCCGTCGGAGTGCTAATTCCGGCACCCCCGACCGGAGTGTTTATTCCTTTTCAGCTGACTAGCAAAGGATCACTAGCGTCCCCCAGGATCAGAAGGATATTTCCAAACCGCTTCTCCACAATTGGTGCCGTCTGTGGGAATACTCAAATACATCCATAGCGGCGTAACAGAAGACCCTCTAATAGTCACTGATGAAACCACGCAGAGGGACGACCTCACTCCAACAACCATGCTTGGACCGGAGACTATCGCCGCAAGACGCACTTTGAACTTCACCTCACCCTCAACTTCGGAGCACAAGACAATGCAGGCGATCATGGAACAAACAAAGCAAAATGAACAGAGGTTGGAGAACATGATCACTGAGTACGAACGTCTCCGTCAAGATCTAGCCTTGGAGGTTGCGAACTCCAAACAAGCTATACGCCTAGATCCCGAGCGACCTTCGAGGGCAGGTGGTCGACGACCCCGAGCCCGACAAGACTACACTAAAAGGGACTCCGACTCATTATCCCCGGAGCCCAAGAAGAAGGGGCGACCTGAAACTACCAGTTCTTCTGAAGAAAGTCCCCGTATAAGGCATAAGCGAAGAAGAAGCAGTTCAGAGGAAGAAGACCAGCATGACCCCTTTGTACGTCGGATTGCAAAGGTAGTGCTTCCCAAGAAATTCAAAGCACCGTCATTCACCTTGTACGACGGTAAATCAGACCCCACTGATCACATCCGCCATTATAAGCAAGCCATGACGCTGCATGCAGACGATGAGGCTCTCATGTGCAGAATATTCCTGAGCAGTTTGGGACCACTAGCTGTCAGGTGGTATTATAAATTGGAGCCGGCTTCGATTAAAAGCTTCCACCAACTCCAAAAATCCTTCAGGGCAAGGTTTATTACTAATGAGGTCCAGCCAAAGCAAGCCAATTCCCTCTGGGCAATGCAGATTCAACCGGGGGAAACCCTTCGCACGTATTCAGTGCGGTACTGGGAATGTTTTAATCTGGTAGACAATGCTTGCAATGACTCCATGGCCATCACCGACTTCAAGATGGGGCTACATCCCGACAGTGCCCTCCGCAGCTCTTTGACCAAACGACCCCGCAAAACAGTTTGGTTGTTGATGAAGAGAGTTGAAGAATACTGTAAGGTGGAAGATGATGCCTTGCAGGTTAAAGCCGAAAATTTGCCCAACAAGACGGCTCCTGCTGAAATTGCTCAGCCGTTAAATTCTGTAGCACCTCAGAGTCCTGAACCACGGCATCGGGCAAAACGAGATAAGAGACGGGATTCCCGCCGATCAAGCGACCACTGCTCCCACCGAGAAAGTGAACAACTGCAAGTTGACAGCAGGCGCACGAGGTGCGCCGACAAGAAATATATGGAATTGACAGAGCCGATTAGTGTGCTTATGTCCAAAACCCAACACCTTTCGTTCTTCAAGTGGCCGTCGAAAATGGTAGGACCTCCAGACATGAGAAGACGGGATAGACGGTGTGAGTATCACAAGGACCATGGCCATGATACTGAGAGTTGTTATGTACTGAAGGATCACCTGGAGGAATTGGTACGAGATGGCCGCCTACAACAGTACGTCCAAAAAAGCAACCCAACCAAAGCAATAGCCTTAAGACAGGATTCACCTCCACTCGGCGTGATCCACATGTTATACAGCCTGCTAATGTCATCAGCGGTGCATACGATTCAGTCAAATCTCGACCCTCAAAATCAACTCACACTGGCTAAATAGCCCCATGAAGCTGCAGACATTACTTTTGATGATTCAGATTTGGCCGGAGTGACACTGCCCCACATTGATCCCTTGGTAATTGAGTTATGCGTAAACCGATTCTGGTAATTGTACTAAGATGGATCATCCAATCAGCAGGGCAGCGGAGCTAGAGTTGTGATCATGGCTCCTGACGGCGCAATAATTGAGTAGGCCGTTAAGCTCGGCTTCGAAGCATCAAATAACGAAGCCGAATATAAAGCCCTTCTAGCCAGTTTGCGGAATGCACATCTTCTGGGTGCTCGGTGCTTACTTGTATTTTGCGATTCAAAACTGGTGATCAATCAGCTAAAGGGGGAGTACGCGGCAAGAAATGACCGTATGGTGGCTTACATGAAAACGACCAACTCCTTGCTGGCAAAATTTGACCATCATGAATTGAACTAGATAACACATGATCAGAACACACATGCAGATGCCCTTGCCTGCCTAGCCTCCGCCATTAACTCAGAAATTAAACGGACCATCAAAGTAGGTTTCATCCCGGAGCCGAGCATCGGCCCTTCAGAGGAAGTTCAGGTCAATGTTATAGAATCTGGACCGAGTTGGATGGATCCCATTGCTGCATTCCTGTCTTCCGAACAGCTCCCAGAGGACAAGAAAGAAGCGCACAAGCTGCGAAACAAAGCCCTGCAATACTACTTGGATACGCAAGGAAGGCTTTATAAAAAATCCCTCTCTGGTCCATATTTGGAATGTGTGCACCCTGACAAAGTCGAAGAGCTTCTTGCTGAAATACATGAAGGCAGTTGTGGTGTCCATTCTGGTGGGCACTCTTTGGCCCATAGAGCTATAACACAGGGGTATTATTGGCCGACAATGAGATCTGATGCGGAATGCCATGTGAAAAAATGTGAACAGTGCCAGAAGTTCTCCCCGTTAACCCATCTGCCTGCTGAAGAGTTGAGCTCTATCACCAGTCCCTGGCCGTTTGCCCAGTGGGGGCTTGATATCATAGGACCGTTGCCGAGGGCCCCAGGGAACAAGCGATACTTGATTGTCGCCACAGACTACTTCACAAAATGGGTTGAAGCGGAGGCATTAACACACATTCAAGATTCTGATGTCAAGCGCTTTGTGTGGAGAAATATCATAACGCGATTCGGCATTCCAAGAGCTCTTATCTCAGACAACGGCACCCAGTTTGATTGTGGCGTCTACCGGGAGCTATGCAGCAAGTATGGTATCCGGCCCTACTTCTCCACGTTGGCTTACCGCCAAAGCAATGGTCAAGCCGAAGCCTCTAACAAATCCATCTTGGACGGCATCAAAAAGAGGCTGGAGAAAGCAAAGGGCAAATGGGTCGAAGAATTATCGAGTGTATTGTGGGCACATCGAACTACGCCGAGGCGATCCACTAGCGAAACGCCGTTTGCTCTATGCTTTGGAACCCAGGCGATCATACCCTGGAGATCGGCCATCCAACCCTGAAATCTCAAGTTTTTGATATGGGCTGAAACGACATGATGCTGGCTTTGGATTTGATTCTGATCAAAGAACGAAGAGACCGCGCCCTTGCCTCCATGGCACGATACCAGCAACAACTTGCCAAGTCGTACAATCAACGTGTTTAGCTGCGCTGCTACACACCAGGAGAGTTGGTCCTGAAGAAAGTACTTCTGGCGGCCAGAAAATCGGCTGATGGAAAATTGGGCCCTAACTGGGACGACCCTTATCAGGTCGATTCAATTGAGGGGTAGGGGCGTATCGACTTAAGGACATGTCTAGAAGGAGTCTGCCACGGCCTTGGAATTCAACGCACTTACGAAAATTTTATCATTAAACCCAACTTGTGGGGAATGATACTAGTTCTAAATGGTTCAACGTGTACATGCTCCACTCTTGTAATACAAAGATCTTTGTTTATTCATGCCAAATCCAGTTCAAAAGTGTTCCAAGTAAAGCCTCCGGATTCGGAGCGCCCTTCGTGGATATCACGATTGGCCAAAAAGTCTCCTGATTCGGAGCCCCATCGGCGCACGATGTCTTTGGGCCGATTAAGCCTTCAGATTCGGAGCGCCCTTCGTGGATATCACGATTGGCCAAATAAGCCTCCGGATTCGGAGCCCCATCCATGCACGACGTCTTTGCGCCGATCAAGCCTCCGGATTCGGAGCGCCCTTCGTGGATATCACGATTGGCCAAACAAGTCTCCGGATTCGGAGCCCCATCGATGCACGACGTCTTTGGGCCGATTAAGCCTCCGGATTCGGAGCGCCCTTCGTGGATATCGCGATTGGCCAAATAAGACTTCGGATTTGGAGCCCCATCGGTGCACGACGTCTTTGGGCCGATTAAGCCTCCGTATTCGGAGCGCCCTTCGTGGATATCACGATTGGCCAAATAAGTCTCCGGTTTCAGAGCCCCATCGGCGCACGACGTCTTTGGGCCGATCAAGCCTCCGGATTCGGAGCGCCCTTCGTGGGTATCATGATTGGCCAAATACGTCTTCGCGATTGGCCAACAGGGTATTATGTATGAGCTGCGTGCCAAATGAACAAAATACTGTGTTGTGTGCTGTGTGCCTAATGAACAGCGTATTTTGTATGAGCTGCGTGCCAAATGAACAGAATACTGTGTTGTGAGCTGTGTGCCCAATGAACAGAGTGTTATGTATGAGCTGCGTGCAAAATGAACATAATACTGTGTTGTGAGCTGTGTGCCCAATGAATAGAGTATTATGTATGAGCTGCATGCCAAATGAACAGAATACTGTGTTGTGAGCTATGTGCCCAGTGAACAGAGTATTATGTATGAGTTACATGCCGAATGAACAGAATATTGTGTTGTCAGCTAAGTGCCCAATGAACAGAGCACTATGTATGAGCTGCGTGCCAAATGAACAGAATACTGTGTTGTGAGCCGTGTGCCCAGTGAACAAAGTATTATGTATGAGCTGTGTGCCAAATGAACAGAATACTGTGTTGTGAGCTGTGTGCCCAGTGAACAGAGTATTATGTATGAGCTGCATGCCAAATGAACAGAATACTGTGTTGTGAGCTGTGTGCCCAATGAACAGATTATTATGTATGAGTTGCGTGCCAAATGAATAGAATACTGTGTTGTGAGCTGTGTGCCCAGTGAACAAAGTGTTATGTATGAGCTGCATGCCAAATGAACAGAATACTGTGTTGTGAGCTGTATGCCGAGTGAACAGAGTGTTGTGTATGAGCTGTGTGCCAAATGATTAGAATACTGTGTTGTGAGCTGCGTGCCAAATGAACAGAATACTGTGTTGTGAGTTGTGTGCCAAATGAACAAAGTATTGTGTTGTGAGCTGCGTGCCAAATGAATAGAATGCTGTGTATGAGCTGTGTGCCAAATGAACTGGATGTTGTGTAGTGAGTTATGTTCAGAACAAGCAGAAGCGTTGTGTATGTAAATGTGTTCAGAATGACCAGATATAATACACACTGAAAGCATGAAGTGTGCAAGAAATGGAAACTACATTGTGGAAAATGTAAAAGTGAAGTACACACCTCGCGCGCATGATAAGACAAGTGGGACTCCAGCTCCCGTAGCAACAAGTCACGGGTGCTTGTCGCGCGATATCTGTGAAACGATGAAAGGTACTCGGGGGTAGGATGTGCTCCTGAGGGTGGTACCTCTCCGGGTCGAAAGGCCGAATCCTCGGAGGCAATGGCATGATGTCAGGCTCGTCCTCTACTCGCGAAGAACCCCCATCGTATGGAATGTGGTCAGTCATCTGCAAAAATGAGCGAAATGAGGCAAAATTGCAAAAAGTCAACAAAAGTCAACTCTCGGGAAGAGAAAAAGTCAAAGGAAGTCAAAGCCCGGGAAAACGTGCTAAACTTCGAGAGAAACATACCTCAAGTGGTGAAAATGGAGAAAGAAGCTCGGAAAACAAATTCTGATCGGTTCAAAACGAAGAGAATCGAAAGTTTTTCGCGAATCAACTTCGCGAGGGCATTGGAATACACGTATAAAGTGTGGATCTGAGAGAGAAAAGCGCCTAGGAGCAAAGAGAAGTGTATTTCGGCCTTGGGTGTGAGACCAAAAGTGATTTGGAGTTATATACTTAAAGGGCCGACCCTCAAAAGACCAAGCCGCCCTGTTTTGCTAAACTGGTCGGCCGACCAGTTTTTCTAGCTGGCCGACCACTTAGATGGTCAACAAGTGGTCGGCAGCTGATCTAGGTGGTCGGCAGTCCTCCTGGGTTGTCTTCAAGGTCCTATTGTCCTCCCTATGTGTTTTGGTGATGATTGGAGTCCTCGGCTTTCGAGAAAGTGCAAGAAAAGTACACTTTTTAGCTCAAAATTGTCCTCGCGGGAACTTCAATTCAAGTCGTCGATGCGTGGCTCATCGTCACTCGTCAAGAGCAAGGTGTATCCTTTTTTAGTACGTTGTGACCCCTCCAAGAGGTAAATCGGAGGTCGCGTTTGAATTGGCCTCGTTAAGGCTTGCATTTCTTTATTCGGCATTTTGTTTCAAATATGCTATTGAAGTTGCACTCGTTGCATTGTTATGCACACTTCAGTTGCATTGTTATGCATCCTCTCCACTCGCGTTGTCACGCACATTTTGCTTGCATTGTTATGCACTCTTCATTTGCGTTGTCACGCACATTTTGCTTGCATTGTTATGCGCGCTTCGGTTGCATTGTTATGCACCCTCTCCACTTGCATTGTCACGCACGTTTTGCTTGCATTATTATGCGCACTTCGGTTGCATTGTTATGCACCCTCTCCACTTGCGTTGTCACGCACGTTCAGTTGCATTGTTATGCACTTTTCACTTGCATTGCTATGCACCTTTCCATCGGCATCATATGTGCACGCGTTTATCTTGTATTGAAATTGTACCTTGATATAGCGTTGATCATGTGTTCCTACTATATTGTATCTGTTGAGTTTCTTTATTGTGCAGGCACAGTATTGTATGTACGGTTCATTTCAAGTTGGTGAAACCAGACGATATTGTATGTACGGTTCATTCAAGAGAAGTTCTGGTTCAGTTTGACTGTTACCCTTCTCCACTCGCGTTTGGCATGCGTTTGGACATACCTTTCTCCTTTCGCGTTTGACACGCATTTGCCTTCCTCCTTTTGCGTTTCATACGTTGGTGTAGACAACCCATTTTTGACCGACCTTAAGACTCAGACGTCATCGATTGAGCGCTCGATGATCGCGCATGTTTGTGCTTGTTTCGAGTTTTCGGAGTTTTCGGCTGAGTGCCTTGCCTCCGGGCCTCAGAACTCTTTGTGTTTTGGCTCGGTTTGTGGAGCAAGCCTTGTTGACCTTCCCTGGAGGGAGAGAGAGGTCTGTAGACCACTTTTCCCTCTTGGAGACTAGTTTCCGATTTCCGGAGCCTTCGGATGTACGCCTTGTCTCGGGACCGGTTAACGTTCTCCTCTTAGCTGGTTTTCGAACCATGCCTTGTTGCCTTTGCCTAGAGGGACACAAAGGTCTCGTAGACCACTTTTCTCTCCAGTAGGCTAGCTTCCGGTTTCCGAAGCCTTCGGCCATGCGCCTTGTCTCAGGACCGCTTAACGTTCTCTTCTTGGCCTGGTTTTCGAACCATGCCTTGTTGCCTTGGTCTAGAGGGACACAGAGATCTCGTAGGCCACTTTTTGTGGCCATAGACCGCTTGTCCCTTGTAGACCACTTTTGGTGCCCGTAGACTAGTTTTCGAGGCTTCCGGTTGCGTGCCTTGACACGCAGACTCTTGTTTTGCATCCTTTTTGGTTTGTTTTTGGCACAAACCTTGTTTTCCTTGCTTAGAGGGTGGAATAAGGGTTGTAGACCAATTTCTGTCCCTAAAAACCACTTTTCTTCCCCGCCAGCCAGTTTTCTAGTCGGCTAACTGGCCTTGGTGGTCTTTGGACCAACAAAAGTGGTCGGCAGCCATGCCACCACCTTGCTTTCTTGGTGCAGACCACCTCTCCCCCCTTGCCGACAAGTTGTGGTGGTCGGCCGACCAGTGCTAGTAGCTGGCCGACCACTTCAAGTGGTCGGCAGCTTTCCTGCAGTTTCCAGCTGATATTTTGGTGCCAGCTGTGACAGCTGGTGAGCACAGAAACCATCCTCCATACACGTGTATAGAGGGATTGCATCTAGCTTCAAGCTTGTTCAACAAGCTTGAGGCTTGGTCTTCTATAAAAGGGAGGCCCTCTCTGCCTTCTCCAGGTTCAGATTTTTGCTTAGAGCTGTAGATATGCACCTTTATCTCCATATTGCTTCTTCTCTTCATATTTGTGTTTAAAAGTGCCTTTTCTCCACGCTTTTGCACACAAACACATAGTGAAACACCACAGCCTTGTTGCTGAGGCATCTTGAAGCTGGTTTTGGAGTTTTTGAACTGCTTTTGATCCAAAAAGGTTGCTGGAGTTGCTTCCTTGAAGTTGTTCTACAAGGGTGAGTTTCTCACCCCTTAAACCTTTGTTTTTGATTAAGCTTTTGGCCCTATTTGCGTGCTGATTTAGGCCTAACTTTGAACTGTAAAAAGTTCTGATTTTGAGTGCTTAATGTCTTGGTTTAAGGCTTCTTTGGTGTTGGAGGTGATCCATTCCCTTTTGTGCCTTGTTTGGCTTTGTTTTGCACCATCACTTTAGGCCCTTGAGATCACTTTCTCTTGGCCTTTTAACCACTGAAATCTAGTGGATTTTCAGTGGTAAAAGTTTTGTTTTGAGGTCTCAAATTGGATGGGGTCATCCCCTCTCCTTGTATCTTGCAAACTAGCCTTGTATGCCTCGTGTTTGAGCATGTCTTTCTAGCATGTTTTGGCCATATCTCAGCATGTTTTTGGTGTTTTTTTGCCGTGCCTTAGCTCTGTTTTGGTTTGGTTTGATAGCATCTTGCATGCTCCTTGCACTTGTAGTGCATTTCCATTCACTAGCCTAACATGCATCATGCTTTTGACCATCATTCTAGCATGTTTTTGGCTCTACTCCAACAAGCTTTTGTTCATGTCTTACCATGTTTGAGCTCTGTTTTATGTTGTTTTGGTCATGCATGCCTTGCTTTGTATAGCCATAATGCATTCTAGCTCACTAGCTTTGAGTTTCCAAGTCACTAGCATGCATTGCTTGGGCTATTTGTGTGATTTGGCATCATTTGGTATGTGATTTCAGTGCATGTAGTGTGGTCATGCCCTCACATCTTTCGCTCTTTCAATGCTTTGGAGGGTTTGTGCCTTATCCCTTAAATATGAGTCAATGTGTATGCCATCTTGCCTTGGCTTTTGGGCCGCCATATCAATGTGTTTTGGGTGTTATTTTGCCATAATGCGACTCTAATTTTTGTTGGCGAAGTCATCTCATGCTTGGTTTTGGTAGGTGTAGAGTAATCATGCTCATTGGCCTAGCCTACTTGATGTTTTGGCCCTTCATGCTAGCTTGTTTTGGCTTTTCTCCATGCATGTTTTAGCATCATTTTGGCATGCTTTAGGACTGTTTTGGGTTGTCTTGGCCATATGGTTCTTGTATTGCATAGCTGTAGTGCAATTGGCCTTGCTTTCCTTGAGTTTTGAGCCTCCTAGCATGCTTCATTTGTGACATGTGCATGATTTGGCATCATTTCACATGTTATTTCAGAGCATATAGCATTGCCATGTTCCCATATCTTATACCCTTTGAGTGCCTCTAAGGGTCATGCATTATTGCCTTGTTTGTGGCCTAGCTTGTATGCATGCTTGTCTAGACTTGTGAGCTCTCATCTCAGAGTGTTTTGGTCCTTGTTTTGACCTATTTGAGCTCTGTCCATGGCTAGTTCAGTCATTTGTGCCATGTGTTGCTGCCTCTTGTGTAGTCCCCTTCACTAGCTTTCATGCTTAAGGACTCTTGCATGCCATACTTATGTTGTTTGAATGATTTGGCATCATTTCATACATTATTTCTGAGCATGTAGTGTTGTCACACTTCCATGTTTGTCACTCCTTGAGCACTTTTGAGAGTTGTGCTCTTATGCTTAATTGGCGAGCCATTGCATGAGCATCACCATCTTGCCTTTCATACCATCCTTTCATAGCATTTTGGCTACTATTTTGGGCATGATTGAGGTCTGTCCATATTCGGTTTAAGTTCACATAGCATGTTGTTTGCATGTCATTGAATTGCATTGTGTTCGCATGTTGTTTGCATGCTTATGTTGCATTGCATTGTGTTTGCATGCCATTAGCATTGCTAGGTTGATTAGGTTGCATTAGCATTGTTCGCATGCCATTAGCATAGATAAGTTGATCATGTTGCATTGCATTGTGTTTGCATGCTCATGTTGCATTAGCATTGTTTGCATGCCATTAGCTTTGATAGGTTGAGCATGTTGCATGCATTGCATCATGTTTGGATCGTGCATTGATCCAAACACGAGAAACGAGAGATGTTTCATACTTGAAGTGATGAAACGTGCCTCAATTCTCGGTCGCCGACGCTCTTGATCATGCATGATAGATTTTAAGGCCCTTATGTGTTATTTGTGCATTCATTTACATTGAATTGTGCAATCTTGGCTTCTAGGCCATCGTGCATTGCGATGCTCGGTTGCTGGCCCGAGAGTCGAGAACCGCACTCCCTTGAGATCATGAAATGATAGAGAGCGTAGTTGTGCGCACATATCTTACCAATACATTGATGTGCCCCTTCTTGTTCTCTGTTGCAGCAAAATGGAAGTGTGCATAATTTTCTGGTCGGCAGACTAGTAAAAGTGGCTGGCCGACCACTTTTTCTGGTCTGCAGCAAAGGTAAGTGGTCGACAGGTGGTCTACACCACCAATAAGTGGTCGGCAGCCTCCCTTAAGGTCTCCATGGTGATGCAGAATCTATCTGGAAGCTTGTACAATGTTCTGAGAACAATTGCAAACAGAGGCAAGTTGGGGCATCGCGATGGATTCCCGAATGAGGCGACCGAGCATGCATGCACTTCTCGCCCTGAGGACCTCTTCTTTTACTGCTTTACTTAGCTTCTTTACTTAGTTAGCTAATGCTTTGGCTTTGTACTTGAGTAGTTAATGCAATTAGCTATTTGTTTCAATTTGAATCGTAATATTTAATTAGCTAGAATTAGTTAATTAGTTTCGTTTTGTAATAATTAGTTTAATTAGCTTAGATTAGCTAGTTAGCTTATTATTCGGCCACTTCGTCGAGAGGGCGAATTTTGTAATAAGTGTGCGTGTGTGTGATGCATGTCTTCCAACCCCCATTTCTTTCTCCCTTTTACGCAACTGCTTTCGATGGTTACTTTAGGGTCATTTTCAATTAACATCCTTATGCTTGCATGTTTGCATTCATTCATTCGTATTGCATGCACCGGGCTCGGCGCATCATACAAACTACATTGCATTTTAATTCTTATTTGAATACATGTATCAGGTGTTGCATTTCACATGGCATCTTAGAATAGTCGAGCCTATCTTAGTTGCATTTTGCATGTGTTGCATTTGGCATTTCTTAACATAATTAGGATCATGCATTGATTTCTAATTGGTTTTTGTTTTGGCTCGGAGTACTAGGTAAGCTTTTATGCTTTAGCATCCTTGCATGCATGAAAGTGACTACCATAATAGCATGCTTGCCATGAGACTATGTGCTTATGTGATATAACTGGATGAATGCCTATGGATGAAGGCTTCATTGCTTTAATTGGAACAATTCATTGAAATGTGAGTCTTAAGCCCACTTGAGGGTGGCAAATCCGCGACTTAGCCTACTTGCGAGTAGCATTTTCAAACCATTTTCGCAAACAAACATGAGATGTTTTGTTCCAAATTGAGTGATTTAGTCTATACTTGTATGCTGTGCGCATTACACAGTAAGCTAGCTAATAAACCGGAAAAATAACACATGTGTTTTCAAAAACAACATATCATGTTAGTAGAGGCCGATCCTTTGATCGGGAGAGCAGGGGTGCTCATTGCATGACCTTCCCCTCTCGTACCCAAGTTCCCGAGCCGTGGCAACTTTGGTGATGACGGACACGTGGCCTTAGGCGTGAGTCAGGGTTTCCTAAATTTCCTAAAAATAAAATATTTAGGTGGCGACTCTGAAATCTAGCAAAGCAGTCCTTGTTTGGTGCTTTTTGATTAAAATTAATTTTCCAAAATGATTTGCCGGATTTGGACTCTTTGGTGATTTATCAGTCTTACATTGCACTTTGCGAGATTAGATTCAGAACCGTGACATGAGTCCGAACTGTAATAGCTAGAACAACGATTCGCGTCCTCGCACGTGGAGCGGAGTTCTAGGCGGTCTACAGTTTCTGGCGACTCTGCTGGGATTTAGAGAACTTAACTCGAACTCATGATATCTTGCTTTGTCTATACTTATGTGTTTCTTTGCATTTCATTTGCGTTGGTGCGCCTAGGACACCGTTTTTGCCGTCTGTTATTCCTGAACGGTTTGCCAGAGGCTTGCTTGGAAAAGCGTGCCATAAGGCTGACCGGTTGTGGGCTCTGCCACGACGGGAACACAAACCTCGATTTTACCGAGGCACCCTTTTTGACCATTCGACCTAGTGCATATCGGAATCCATAGTGACTATTCCAAACTACGACAGGTTGCTTACCCGATTGTAGGTTGTTTGAAACCGCTGTGTGCGTAGTGAAACCCTAGCTCCTGATAAGATGGGACAGGGAAACCCTACCCCTCCATAAGGGTGTTTTGGCTCTCACTTGCTTGCTATGTGCTTTTAGAGTGTGCCTCTATAGGAATGCGTGTATCAGTTTGCAAGTCTGGGTATCAAGTCTGAGGACATCAGTATTTAAGGAATCAGTTTTACCTAAGGGTATCAGATTCGAGGCAGTGATTTGGAAACAGTGATCAGTGTTGACAACAGTGTGTTCTGCTTACAAATGTCAACTGTGTGTTGTCTTTATTTAAGCCGTTATCCTGCCTGTTTTTATGGTTGTATGTTTCTTTATTATGCTTTATTTATCCTTTTGCAAGTTAGTTTAGCACAATTGCTTCTGACCAGGCAGATATTCCCCAAGCACTCTAGGTTAGAGGTCGAAGACTTCATCGATCCGAGGATCTGATAGACGGACAACCAGTGTTCCTTTCATTACCCCCGGTTACTAGACAGTGGTCAGTTAGGCGCAGTTCATCAGTACAGCGGTTACCAAATCAGTGGTCCTTATCTACCTCGCCAGTGAGTAGTCGGGCTGAGGTTTCCGTTTCTACCACAGAGAGAGATACATCTGTTGTTCAGTTAGATCAGCACCTTATGGCAGGCATGAAAGAGATGATGCGTCAGCTCCAAGAGACTATGTAAGCTATGCAGCAGGATGCCGCCCGCCAGGCAGAATTTGCCGTGTGACAGGAAGAGGTTGTGGCTCAACAGACAGAGCTGATTGCCAAACCTCAGCAACAGCAACAACCACAGCAAGCCAGAGCATCTGCTTCGCGCCTACCTCCTCCCCCACCTAGAGTTCCAACACTCGGGGAGACTGCAAACGTCCAGGAAAATACGGACGTCCCAACGGGGCAAGTTCCACCCCCAATCCTAGCCCAGCTTTCCAAAGCACCAACCAATCTAGTGGATACACCGTTTGAATTCGAGGTGGATCCAACAGCACTGAAAGTGAGCAAGTTAGAAAAACTGTTCAAGAAGGCTCAAGGCGTTAATTCCATTCCAGACATAGATGATGGATACACCGATTCAGCGGTTACTTTGCTGGACCGGTTCAAGATGCCGCATATAGACCATTTCGACGGTTCTGGGGACCCCATGGTACATCTACGGTTGTTTTCAGATATCCTAAGGCCAATGGGCCTCTCCAGACTGCAAAAGCTTTCCCTCCTCGGCCGGATCCTGTCGGGTGTTGCGGCTATTTGGTGCGCAAAGCTGGAGGACTCTACCAAGAGAAGCTGGGAAGAAATGGCTGAGGCCTTTGTAGCTCAATACTTCTACAACACGCAGATCGAGATCACAACTCGTGATCTTGAGACAACTAGACAAGAGCCAAAGGAGAGCTTCTCCGACTTTGTAACCTGTTGGAGGGCCAAAGCTTTTATGATGACCATCAGGCCAGTCGACAAGGATCAAATACGGATGGTTGTGCGCAACCTCCAACCCAAACTCATGCAAAAGATGATCGTCTTACCCCTCCCTACCTTCGCGAATTTACACGAGATTGGGGTACAGATCGAGGACGCCATGAAGCAGGGTCTCATTGACCACGAGAGAGAGCAGCCCAAGAGGGCATTTACCCGCAGTACGAATGCAGGCATGAGCAATGCTGCAGCTACCAGAACTTCAAATGTGGGCATGGTCACCACCACCACCACTCAAAAACACTTCTAGCTACCCCATTCAACGGTGCATCCGAAAGTAGCTCACAGACAGCCAGATATCCACCCCGAGGCCAAAGAACCTTCACTTCACTACACATGCCCCTGTCCAAAGCTCTGGGGGTTCTGATCAAGAAAAGGCACTTAAAGCCCTTAGAGCCGCGGCCACTACCAGACAAACTTCCTCCCTCCCATAACCCAGCCAAATACTGTGCATTTCACCAACAGCATGGTCACGACACCCACCAGTGCTTCAGGCTACGTCACGAGATCCAGGATCTCGTTGACAATAGGGTGATCGCACCTCCAGAAAAACCAAATGTCACAACCAACCCTCTCCCACCACATAACCAAGCTCCACCACCTAAACGCATCAACCTGATCCAAACTGGGGTTGTGTCATACGACCCTAGTATATATATCACACCCTCCCACCTACCCAAGCTGGAGGTGTTCATTCCAGACAGCACAGACTTGTGTATGTTGAGCACCTCCCAAACCCAACCTGAACTACTGGTGGTGACTATCGCAGATAGAATTGGGTTGACTTTGGAGGTAGATGGGAATGATGATTCAGAGCCTGAGGGGTCTACGAGCTTTGAGTGCAACCCAAGTGGTTATATCACATCAACAGATCGGGTTAAGCTGAGGGTAGAGTTACCGGTTGGGCCAGAAATTAGTGTCGTTCGGGAGGATGGACCTAGTCAGGGGTTAGATGACCTAGCAGAGCTAGAAGAGGACATTGCAGGTCTACAGTTCTTTAAAGAGCAGGACTCAAGGGATGTGAACATCAACTGGTTCGACTTGGATGGTTCAGCAGAGAATACGGGGTGGCTCAGTGACCAGCCAGATGTTGTTGAGCAGCCTCAGCCAGAACAGGGACCGTCAAGAACGGGAACTTCAGCAGTGGCCGGAATGGCTGGGAATCAGAAGAGATCGCCGGAGAGCATCGATGTAAAGAATTTTGCTCAAGATCCGGGCAGTTTGAATACAGAAGATGCTGAATAGCAGGCTGCACTAAAGTAGTTTGAGCAGGAAAAGATCGAAGATCTGGAGAGGGCTAGAAAGGCCAAAGCCCCTGCGGGGATGGAACGTGCTGTGAGCACAGGAATAGTTGCAACGAAACCGGATAGTTGTCTGTCGGTTGCCGACGGAATGTGGTGAAAAGACGACGACTTACGTCTTGCCCACACCGACGAAGATTGGGGGCAGAACCAACCGGATGATACCTTGTATGTTGAAGAGGTGGATCATATGACCAGGAGTGGGTGATATTTCAAGCCCCCACACTTGGATCAACCAGGGGCATCCGGGAAGGACAAAGAAGCAGAGAGGCAGAAGCAAAAAATGCTCGAGGAAGAGGCTGTGCTGAAACAGCTTAAGAAAATCCAAGTAGACATCTCCATCTGGGGACTGCTTATGGTTTCAAGAGTTCATAGGCAGGCCAGCCTTATAGCCATGGATCGGGCCAAACTTTCAATCGATACAACTCCCGAGCAGTTGGTAGGGCTGGTTTTTCCGGGAGGAGCTTCCCCGACCTTGACTTTCACTGATAAGGAACTGCTGCCTGAGGGCTCAAATCATAACAAACCACTCTACATCTCTGTCGAGTGTAGAGAGAAATGGATACCGGTGGTCCTTGTTGACACAGGATCTGCTATCAATGTGTGTCCATCGAGGACGGCATATGCTATCGGGTTAAAGCCCACAGATTTTGTGCCTGCTGCCCAGGTGATGTGGGCCTACGATAATACTAGCCGAGAGGTGATGGGGACTATATAGATTCAGACTCAGGTTGGTCCAGGGCAACAGCATATTGACTTTCATGTCTTGGATGTCCCAGCAACCTTCAATCTACTCCTGGGGCGGCCGTGGCTGCACCAGGTGAAGGCAGTCTCTTCCATCCTCCACCAAATGCTGAAGTACCCCCACGGGAAGGGGGTGGCAATCGTCTTTGGGAATTCTTCTATCCATTCGCCGCCAGAGGTTTCTACACCAGTTCTGGAGATTGAGCACGGCGCGGAGAATGTGTTTTAGTTAGGGTTCACCCTAGCTGAGACCCGGGTTGTACAGAATATACTAGCTGTTGATGAGGGGCTATATGTCAGCGCACAGTCTGTCTACCTTATGAACAAGCTCCAGTACATCCTCGGGATGGGATTAGGGCGAAGTGGCCGGAAAGGCGTTACAGCATCGGCCGAAGTGTCGCATAACCCATATACCTTTGGCTTAGGTTATCTACCTACCAAAGAGGATTGGGCGAGGAAGGGAAAAGAGATGGCCGGAAGACCTAGAGCCAAGCAGGCCGGGAAGCATTATGAGTTGATGCACCGACCTATTCAGGGGACCCTGAACGAACGCTTTGTTCGGGAGGGGGAAGACTTCCCGTTCTGCAGCTTCCCAGAGCCATGGCTAAATGCAAAGAGGCGGCGCTTGCCGGGATTTGAGATTTTCTTTGACTTCCAATTGTCTGGGGATGACGTTGCCGAAGAGTAGACAGACCCACCGGCTGTGGCTGAGCAGTGCAAGGAGGAGGATTCCAAGAGCACAGAGATTGAAATGAGGGTAGCACTAGCTTGTCTACTCTCAGATCCTCAGATCGTACAGGAATGCTTGGGGGATAACTTCTTAGTTTCCATAATCGGGAATGAAGCGGCTGCGAGCCCATCTTCAAACATTCTGGATGCATCCATTACACCCTCCTTCATCTGGCAATACGAGGAGGGCTTTTTATCGAGCCGCACCGGGTCAGGTAGTGAGCCGAAATCTGATTCCACTAAGTCTGTGGAGTCGAAATCAGCTTCCAACGTGTCTGAGTCTAAGTCCGGTATTCTTGGGTATGATAACTCGGATGCCACTGTCCTGTCCAGGTCGTCTTTTTCTTTTTCCTTTGAGTCTGTTGTAACAGAGGAATCAGGCAGACTGGATGTTATTAATGAGAATGGTATGGCTGTGGCTTCCGAGTACTTTTCTGTGCCTTTAATTTATTGCATTAATCAGGATTTCCAAAATTTCGATGAAAACGACGACAAAGAAATTCCTCTGGTTTTGCACTATTTGCTTGATCAAGAGTAGGAGAGGCTTGTTAAACCCTTGGTTGATGAAATCACCACAATTAATGTTGGTACTGAGAAGGACCCGCGGTTGGTCCAGATCGGGTCCACGTTGTCTTCGGAGGAGCGCGAGCGCTTAGTCGCTTTATTAAAAGATTTCAAAGATGTTTTCGCGTGGTCCAATGAAGACATGCCTGGAACCGATCCTGAGATTGTACAGTACCGGATCCCTCTTGACCTAGAGGCCAGACCTGTTAAGCAGAAGCTCCGAAGGATCCGCCTGGACCGGGCTCTGAAGATCAAAGAAAAGGTCACCAACAAATTGACGCGGGGTTCCTGCTGGTATCCGAATACCCTACTTGGTTGGCCAATATAGTTTCGGTGCCAAAGAAGGATGGCAAAATTTGGGTATGTGTGGACTTCAGGGATTTGAACAAAGCCAGTTCGAAGGACGACTTTCCTCTGCCGCATATCGACGAATTAGTGGACTTCACTGCTGGGCATGCGCTGCTCTCATTCATGGATGGGTTTTCAGGCTACAATCAGATTTTGATGGCACCCGAGGACCGGGAGAAGACTGCTTTCACTACCCCGTAGGAACCCATTGTTATAGGGTGATGTCGTTTGGGCTGAAGAACGCTGGGGCTACGTATCAACAGGCTGCGACCATAATTTTGCACGATATGATCCATAAAGAGGTTGAGGTGCACGTGGACGACATGATTGTCAAGTCCAAGGAAAGAAAGGGCTACTACAACGCCTTGCAGAATTTCTTTCAACGGATCAGAGAGTATCGGTTGCGGCTGAATCCTCATAAATGTACATTTGGTGTTACAGCAGGGAAAATGCTGGGGTTCTTGATCACACAGAGAGGTATCGAGGTCAATGCTTCTAAAATCAAGGCCATCTTAGAAATGCCACCACGGAGGACTAAAAAGGAGGTGCGAGGCTTTCTGGGTAAAAAGCAATTCAGGAGACGGTTTATTGCAAAATTAACCTTGACTTGTGAACCACTGTTTGGTCTCTTGAAGAAAGGAAAGAAGTTCCAATAGGACGATCGATGCCAAATTGCTTTCAAGCAAATCAAGCAGTATTTACAGAACCCACCTGTGTTGTCACTGCCTGAGCCGGGGAAACTGTTGATTCTGTACCTTTCAGTGACTAAAACTACAATGGGTTGCATGCTTGCACAGGAGTTTGAGGACAAAGTGGAGAAGGCTATCTACTACCTGAGCAAGAAAATGCTGGATTACGAGACCCGCTACACTCCACTGGAGAAGGCTTGTCTAGCCTTGGTATGGGCTACCAGGAAGCTGAGGCATTACCTGAGCAAGAAAATGCTGGATTACGAGACCCGCTACACTCCGCTGGAGAAGGCTTGTCTGGCCTTGGTATGGGCTACCAGGAAGCTGAGGCACTACCTATTAGCTGACTCTGTAATATTGGTTTCGAGATTAGATTCCATCAAATATCTCTTCGAGAAACCAGCACTTACGGGTAGGCTAGCCCGTTCGTTGCTTCTACTTTCCGAATTCGATCTGAAGTATATGATGTGCAAGTCAGTGAAAGGGAGAGCGGTAGCGGAGTTCCTAGCCGATCACCCAGTTGAAGGGGATGAAGCAGTTGAGTATATGTTCCCAGACGAGGACATTTTGCATGTCGAAGAAGAAACTTGGACGATGTACTTTGACGGAGCATCAAAGCAATACAGGTATGGGAGAGGGGTGTTGCTAATAGCACCCGACAATTCCCGCATACCTCTAGCATTCAAACTCCGGTTCAAAGTGTCGAACAATGAGGCAGAATATGGGGCATGTATTGTTGGACTAGAAGCCGCCCTGGAACTAGGGGCAAAACGGTTGGATGTCATCGGGGACTCGAACCTTGTTGTATCTCAAGCTAAAGGAGATTGGAAAGTTAAAGAAGAAAAGATTAGAATCTATCACCAGACCTTGGACGTGTTGATTCCTCAGTTTGAGAAACTGAATTTTGCCCATCTGTTGAGAGAGAACAACAGGTTCGCTGATTCATTAGCAACTATATCTTCTATGATAGACATCCCTTTCGGAGTCCAGATTCGTCCGATCATCATTGAACAGAAATTCATGCCGGCCTACGAGTTGATTGCTGCTATAGATGAGGTACAAGATAAGAACCCCTGGTATTACGACATCTGGAACTTCTTGGAAAAGGAAGCGTATCCACCAAGGGCAAATGCCAAAGATAAGTGGGCAATTCGAAGAATGGCTGCTCAGTTCATCGTCTGTGGAGGTAAACTGTACAAGAGGGGTCATCTCGGGTTGCATAAACTGTGTGTTGATGCTGAAGAATCCAAGTGCCTGATAGAGGCCATCCATGGAAGAGAGTGCGGAGTGCACATGAACGAGGTGATGCTAGCCCGGAAGATCCTTAGATAGGGTTTTTACTAGTCCACCATGAAGGAAGATTGTATTGGCTTTGTTCGGCGATGCCACAAATGTCATATCCAGGCAAACCGCATGAACATTCCGCCGTCGAAGCTGTACAACATGACTTCGCCATGGCCATTTTCAGTCTGGGGGATTGATGTAATTGGGGCTGTCACTCCGAAAGGGTCCAACGGGCATGAGTACATTCTGGTAGCGATAGACTACTTCACGAAGTGGGTTGAGGCACAATCTTACGCGGTGTTGAAGCATCGCATGTCGCTAAGTTCATCAGGAACAACATCATCTGTCACTACAGGGTCCCGAATGAGATCATTTCGGATAATGGTTCCCACTTCAAGAAGGAGGTGATCGACTTGTTGGAGAAGTACAACGTGGCTTTTCATAAGTCATCTACATATCGGCCGCAAACCAATGGAGCTGTTGATGCCGCCAACAAGAACATCAAGCACATTCTGCAGAAGATGGTGGAAACCTACAGGGACTGGCCAGATAAGCTGCCATTTGCTCTTTGGGGCTACAAGACTTCAATTCGAACTTCTACTGGGGCAACTCCGTATTCCTTAGTTTATGGGATGGAGGCTGTTCTGCCTATCGAAGTTGAGGTTTCGTCATTACGGGTATTGGCTGAGTGTCAGATAGCTGAGGACGATTGGCAGCAAAACAGGTTCGAAGAACTCATGCACTTTGAGGAAAGAAGGCTGAAAGCACTGTATCACGTCCAGGGTTATCAGGGAAGAATTTCCAGGGCTTTCAACAAGAAGGTTAAGTCCAGGAATTTGATGGAAGGGGATCCAGTGCTCAAAGACAACCGAGCTCCTATCCACGACCCTAGGGGCAAGTTCAGACCCAATTGGACTGGCCCTTACATCATCAAGTCTATCTGGTCAGGTGGAGCTGTCGTTTTGATGGACCTAGATGGCCTAGAGTTCTCCCAGCCGATCAAAATGGACAAGTTAAAGAAATACTATCCCTAAGTGGCTCGCTAGGCTGAAAACCTGAAAGGGCGACCTAGGCAAAAGTTAGAGCATGAAAAATTTGAATAAATATAAACTGGGCTCGCAAGGTTAAAAACCCAGAAAGGGTGACCTTGGCAAAAGTTAGAGCGCAAAAGGAGTGTGTTAATACACGATTGAACCCGAACCGAACTACGAAAGGCTTGATTCCCATCTTCGGGATACGTAGGCAACTTCATTCTGAAGTCCAGCGATAAACACTTCCAAATCAACTTTGTCCATGTGATCATGTTGGTCATCTTTGTCTATTCTGCATTCAAGAGCTCGGCTGTGATCTCCAGTGCAGTGCTATTCAGACTAGGGGCAACTTTCCAGTTGCTTAGATCCAAGGTTGTACATCTCAGTGATAGATCTCGAGTGTGTCCAGTTGTGATCCATATCGAAAATGGTTTTGAAAAGTTTTAATAAAAGTTGATTTTGCTTAAATTAATCTTTTTACAACTTAGACCATTTTTGGACCAAACGGAAAATTTTCAGTACCCACAACCTTCAATTACATTGTTTTCAATACAGAGTTCTCCTACTCTTGAATACAAATTGAAGTTGCTTTTTATTACATTCATGAAGAAAACTTGAAAGTACTGATAAAGCAATAAATTCGGGGCATGGATAAGTTAGGTGTTCCTGCGCCCCCTTGCAGAGCTTGTGAAAGCCTCTGATGCCAAAGTTGGCCCAACTTGCGCCTTTTCATCAAGCCAAGCTATGCACTCATCAGAGAGGGTGTAACTGAAAGTGGGAGCGGCGGCCAGAAGCTCTCTCGTCCTCTATGCTGTGGCACACCGAGCTAGCTGTGCGCCTCGGATTGGAAATGCGGCGGGGTACTCTATCCCTTCTTCCGGGCAAGTCTAATCATGTCTGAACTGGCGCCGAAATCGGAATGGGAAATAAAAGACACAGTGTCTCTGATCGATCAACTGAATCCCGGGCTGGCGAGTCATACTGTAGCTCATCGCCGACAGATTATGCCAGGGACAGCGCCAAGGAATGCTGACGGCGGACAAACTGCACATCCATTCGCACCACCATCCCTCATCAGGGGCATCGACTAGACGTCGCCGGAAGAAATAGCCGCGAGCTGAATATGCTGGGCATGAGTCCACAACCTTCAACTTATCCATTAACCATATCTGGGGAGGGATGAAAAATGAGAGATTAAAGAATAGAGAGGTGTATGTGGAGAAAAAAGTGAGAAAAGGGTTTTAAGAGAAAAATCGAGCCTGAGGACCGAGTGATGTGAGAAATATATGTGAGATTGGAAAGGAAACATTACCTGTAGCAGTAGTGGACTTCCCGCGAATTTAGTTGTCTCTCGGCAATGGAAAGCATCCAAACCCATCAATGTCTCAGCTAGTGTCATGGCGATGCAGCTCTTGCCCTCTTTCTAGCCTTGGGCAACCTCAATCAAACGAACGCTAAACCCACCGGAGCCTGGGCCAAGCAAGAAATGAGACAACATGCACAAGCAAAGCACATGTCGCCGAAAACCCTGCCAGTGATGGTCGCCGCGGTCGACGGCATCGGAAAATCGACGAATCAAGCTCGGAATGTCCAGCTCTCCGTCGCGAATCAATGACCAAGCATCATGCAAAGTAAGCCCACACATTTGTCCTAAGTCTTGGACGTGGCCGAAGCAAAACTGGGGCAAGATCTCTTCATCACGCTTGGATTCCATCAAAGCTTGGAAGTCTTCGAAAGTAGGACATATCTCTTGTCCCCCAAAGCTAAAAATGTGCGTGATCGGATTCCAACACCTTGCTGCGGCATGAAGGAATGAAAAATGCAACGGGGTGCGGCTTAGCGTGAATAGTGCATTTATGTCGAAACCTAGGAAATTCAGCTTTTCCGAGCCATCCAAGTTGGCGATCCAATTTGTGAGATTTTGGACAAGAAATGCCTCCATTTGGTGCAAAACTGAGTTTGAATGGGGGAACCACGAAGCTGGAACCTTTATAGAGGATAAGGCACTGTTTAGAGGACAGGTGGTCAAAATCTGGAGGTCCCCAGACTAACTGGTCGGCCGGCCACTTTTTCTGGTCGGCCAACCACTTTTTCTGGTTGACCAGCTATATTTTCTAGTCTGCAGACCAAAAAAGTGGCCGGCAGCCTTCTTTGGTGGTCGGCCATGAGCAAAAAGGTGGTCTACAGCCTTTTCTTGTCTCCAGAAGAGAGTTCATAGCCTTCCTATGTGCTGAGAGTGCTGAAGGTCTGAGTTTACCTCTGTTTCGGATGCGTACTATCGCTTTGTTTATCCAAAATGCATTTGCTTATCGAGTTGTTAAGTTTTGCTTATCGAGTTGTTACTCTTTGGTTATCGAGTTGTTGCTCTTTGTTTATCGAGTTATTGCTCTTTGCTTATCGAGTTGTAAACTTGTTAAGGTCTTGTTGTTGCTTATTGAGTTAAGTTGTTTAGTTTGTTATGTTGGTTCACTACCTGACTTGGCAATACATGATGTTCAATTTCCATTCAATCTCATTTTTGTGCAAAATGATGCGATGCGATGCTTAGAATACAAATACAACACTTTTTGAACAAAATGTTATTTTCATTCCATCATGGTTTCTTTTTTACAACATTTTACAACAAGGTACAAGTTATAAGGAAAATAAAACTACCTAACGCTGTACAAATGTGCTACAACTACTAGTAAAAAGAAAACAAAAGCAAAACATCTGTGTCGGTGCTATATGGCTCAAGATCGAGAGGCTCTCTTCACCCTTTTCGGCTGAGTAGCCTCTGCACCACCCCTGCCGGCACCACCATCTGAATCGGAGCTGCCATCCTCGGAATCCTCCTCTGCGTCACCTCCGCCCTCAGAACCAGAACCAGTGTCATCATCTCTGCCCACAGATGTCTCTGACTGAGGGTGTGCTGGCTCCTCCTCCTCCCTGGACTCGTCATCGCATCTGGCAGGTGCTCTGCGTCTCCCTCGGCCGCACGTCGAGGTCCCCCTCCTTGCTCGAGAAGGACTGGATGGCCCGGCCTGCAGAGGTGTGACCTGAAAAGGCAGTTCGAATACATCAGCCAAAGCATGTATATCAGATATCAGATGCAAGAATGGTACATAGAGTGTATGCATGCAGATATAGTATGCGAATGTGATGTGTTAGATGTGCTCTACACATGCAGTGAATCAATATAGTGAAATGTTCAGTTTCAATATGTCATCGGAAGAATGATAAATGCAAGGAAATTGAAAAGTATCGGAATGCCGGAGGCGTATAGTAGCGTCTCCCTGCACAAGACCATACTCTCAAGTGAGGCCACCATCTCAAGCAACCCCTCAGTATATCCTCTGGAAGGCTGCAGATGCAAGTTCAAGTCATCTGTGAATGAATGAATGTCTAAATATCTTAATGATAAATGAAAACTGTGGAGCATACCGGTGGTGAGTCAGGGTCACTAACATATCGATGATGGGGCAATGGAGGCTCCAGTGGAATCTGGTAAGGCATCCCATACCGCCAGCTTGTTAGCTCGGTCGGAAGATATGGCCATCTAACACACTACCTAATGGGAGGGATCCCCCTACTCCTACCTCCTGAAGTGCTGGGCCTGCTAGTCGAAGGAATGTCTGCAGCTCGGGCGTGGCTCGACGATGGCATATCAGCAGCTCTCCTCGTGAGAGTATGGACACCCGTCAGTGGGGGCATCAGGAATGTGTGGATATATGTCGTGTACTCCCCCTGCTCCAAGAAAAGAACTGCATCAGCACCCTGCATGAGTTCGTCAACCTCCTGGGGAGTGAGACTCTCTGTGGACCGCATGCCCAGTGGAGGCAGCGAAGGGATGTCTTGAGTGGGATTACCCATCGTCTGGTACATGAAGCGCTCCCCGAGAAACCAGGCCCTGCCGACTGGTCCCTCAAACAAAATCCTATACCGGGAGGCGCCCCATGCCCCAGCGAACTGGAACCGAGAATATCCTGGCATGGCTATCCAAGGCTGCCAGGTGATCTGCGGATATCAAGTGCATGAATTGATCAGTTGTCATAAATATGCAAGATAAATCAAGGCTGAAAGCATGAAGAACTGAGAGTTCTGGTTTGCCTCCGTCGCCCATACGGTGTCAAAATACTGCCAGAGATATGGCAATGTCTCTCGGGGCCTGGGCTAGCACCGACCATCGAATCTGCGTGAGTATGGCACATCTAGTGGTGCCTCCACCTCCAGCTCAGGGGCGAGCGTCGGGAAGTTGGCGCAAACCCACAGCTGTGAAAGGCAAGACAGTGGCAGTCAGAATACAAAATGTATAGAAAGTACAGAATGCTGAGTGCAGAATGCGAATACAGAATATACAGAAAATGCAGAATGCTGAGTGCAGAATGCGACTACAAAATATATAGAAAATGTAGAATGCTGAGTGCAGAATGTGAATACGGAATATACAGAAAATGTAGAATGCTGAGTGCGGAATGCAGAGTACAGAATGTAATGTGTGCAATGTGTGCAGTGCGCAGTGTACAGATAATAAAAAGTAGAAATGTAAATCAAGAGGGCAGAATGTACCTCCCAGGCTCTCTAGTAGCCACCTACTATGCCCCCGCGCCCGCGAGAGGTCGCACTCATGTAGCAGTAAAGGGTAGCAAGGCCAGCGCCGCCCCAATCAAAGTGCCGGACCTGTGATAGGTCTACCAGAGCACTGAGAAGATATAGCCCGACTGTGTTCCCTCTGTCGAAGAACAGTGTGGTTCCGAGAAGGAACATCATAAAGCCCCGGGCATACTGCTCTATGGCCTCAATAGTCTCGAGCGTCGTCCCCCTGTACTACTTTGTAAACCAGGTGTACTTGACCATGCATGTCGATCTGTAGGTCGGTGGATGAGCTCGGAGCAGATAAGTCCAAGCTGCCTCCCACTCGCCCATATCAAAATCGTATGGGATCGGCCGGCCTCCCACGTCGAGGCCCGTCAGTATCGAAAAGTCGTACGGGGTCATTTTCATGTCCCCGGTAGCAGAGAAATGGAAGGAGTTGGTGATGTCCCACCATCTCTCTACAAGTGCGCCCATGAGGGTCCTGCTCGCCTGAAGATGCGACGACCCCATACAAAATGGGCCAAACCCTGCCTCATCAACAATATGTCAAACAGCATCTGGGAGCTCCATATACCACTCCCTCGCAATGATCGATCCATATCCCCATGTGAAACGGGAAGCTACCTGCGTGTAGAATGAACATATGTATTCAGTTTCAGAATGAACAGAATACTATGTTACGAGCTGTGTGTTCAGAGTGAATAGTGTACTATGTTATGAGCTCTGTGTTTAGAGTGAACAGAATACTGTGTTATGAGCTGTGTGTTCAGAGTGAACAGTGTACTGTGTAATGAGCTGTATGTTCAGAGTGAACAAAATACTGTGTTATGAGCTGTGTGTTCAGAGTGAATAGTGTACTGTGTTATGAGCTGTGTGTTCAGAGTGAGCAGAATACTGTGTTATGAGTAGTGTGTTCGGAGTGAATAGAATACTGTGTTATGAGTTGTGTGTTCAGAGTGAACAGAATACTGTGTTATGAGCTGTATGTTCAGAATGAACAGAATGCTGTGTTGTGAGCTACATGCCAATTAACAGGGTGTTATGTTATGAGCTGTGTGCCCAATGAACAGAATGCTGTGTTGCGAGTTGTGTGCCAAATTAACAGAGTGTTATGTTATGAGCTGTGTGCCCAATGAACAGAATGCTGTGTTGCGAGCTGCATGCCAATTAACAGTGTTATGTTATAAGATGTGTGCCCAAATGAACAAAATGCAATGTTGTAAGCTGCGTGCCAGTTAACAGAGTGTTATGTAATGAGCTATGTGCCCAATGAACAGAATGTTGTGTTGAGAGCTGTGTGCCAAATTAACAGAGTGTTATGTTGTGAGCTGTGTGCCCAAATGAACAAAATGTTGTGTTGTGAGCTGCGTGCCAATTAACAAAGTGTTATGTTATGAGCTGTGTGCCAAATGAACAGAATGTTATGTTGTGAGCTGCGTGCCAATTAACAAAGTGTTATGTTATGAGCTGTGTGCCCAAATGAACAGAATGATGTGTTGTGAGCTGTGTGCCAAGTGAACAGAGTGTTATGTTGTGAGCTGTGTACCAAATGAACCGGATGTTGTGTATGTAAATGTGCTCAGAACGAGCAGATATAATACATAGCGAAAGCATGAAGTGTGCAAGAAATGCAAAATACATCGCAGGAAATGTAAAAGTGAAGTACGCACCTCGCGCGTGTGATGAGATAAGTGGGACTCCGGCTCCCTTAGTAGTAGGTCTGCGGGTGCCCGTCGCGCGAAATCTGTGAAACGATGAAAGGTACACAGGGGTAGGATGTGCTCCTGAGGATGGTACCTCTCCGGGTCGAAAGGCCGAATCCTCGGAGGCAATGGCATAATATCAGGCTCGTCCTCTACTCTCGAAGAACCTCCGTCGTGTGGAATATTGTCAGCCATCTGAAAAAAAAGGTGCAAAAATGAGCAAAAATGAGCGAAATGAGCCAAAATTACAAAAAGTTAACAAAAGTCAACTCTCGGGAAGAGAAAAAGTCAACGAAAGTCAAAGCCAAGGAAAAGGTGCTAAACTTCGAGAGAAACATACCTCAAGTGGTGAAAATGGAGAAAGAAGCTCCGAAAACAAATTCTGATCGGCTCAAAACGAAGAGAATCAAAAGTTTTTCGCGAATCAACTTCGCAGGGGGCATTGGAATACTTGTATAAAGTGTGGATCTGAGAGAGAAAAGGGTCTAGGATGGAAGGGTCGAACCTGATTGGCCTTGTGTTTGTAAGCAAATGTGTTTGTACAAATTCTGATTGGCCTTGTGTTTGTAAGCAAATGTGTTTTGGAGTTGTATACTTAAAGGGTCGAACCTTAAAAGACCAAGTTGTCCCTATTTTGGTAAACTGGTCGGCCGACCAGTTTTTCTAGCTAGCCAACCACTTAAGTGGTCTGCAACTAGTTGGCAGATGTTCTAGGTGGTCGACAGCCCTCCTGGGTAGTCTCTAGGGTCCCATTGTCCTCCCTGTATGTTTTTTGTGATGATTGGAGTCCTCGGCTCCCGAGAAAGTGCAAGAAAAGTACTCTTTCGGCTCAAATGTCCCCGTGGGAACTTCAATTCGAGTCTTCAATGTGTGGCTCATCGTCACTCGTCAAGAGCAAGTTGTATCCTTTTTTAGTACGATGTGACCCCTCTAAGAGGTAAATCGGAGGTTCCGGTTGAATCGGTCTCGTTAAGGCTCGTGTTTCCTTATTCCGTATTTTGCTTCAAACATACTATTGAAGTTACACTTTTCTCGCATTGTTATGCACATTTCTCTCCCGTTATTATGCACACCTTACTTGCGTTGTCATGCACATTTTGCTTGCATTGTTATGCGCGCCTCGGTTGCATTGTTATGCACCCTCTCCATTTGCGTTGTCACGCACATTTTGCTTGCATTGTTATGCACGTTCCAGTCGCATTGTTTTGCACCTTTTCACTTGCGTTGTCACGCACGTTCAGTTGTATTGTTATGCACCGTTTCACTTGCATTGTTATGCACTTTTCACTTGCATTGTTATGCACTTTTCGCTTGCATTACTATGCACCTTTCCATTGGCATCATATGTGCACGCGTCTATCTTGTATTGAAATCGTATCTTGATATAGCGTTGATCATGTGTTCTTGTTATATTGTACTTGTCAAAATCTGTCTTTTGTGCGGGCACGATATTGTATGTACAGTTCAATCAGAGAAGTTCTGGTTCAATTTGACAGCTACCCTTCTCCCCTCGCATTTGGCATACGTTTGGACGTACCTTTCCCCTCTCGCATTTGACACACGTTTGGATGACTGCGCTTTCTTGCACAGTCCTTCTCCTTTTGCGTTTGTTACACTGGGAGGTGTTTTGTTTGAGACTCCAAGTGTTCTCGGTAGTCGCTTTTAGCCTTCTCCGCATGAGACGCAGTGAGAACTGTATAATTTTCTTACATCCTTTCCGCATGAGTTGTAGTTTGGTTTGTGTTTACTTGCTCGCATAGCATTCGCTTAAAATGTTGCATTTATTTTGCGTATTTGCTTCATTACAGCTCTCTTTGCATGATCATAAGTTATGTTCGGCATTGTGCATGTAATTTGCATTTTGCCCCTGCCTGCGGGCGCATCTCTTTGTCATCTTGCCCGTTTGTCTAAGTCTTCGGCCTTGTCCAAAATGGGTCGTCTCTGGGCTTCGACATTCACTCCCATCACTTCTTGACTTTCGAGTTCTGTCAAAGAGGGATAATTGTAGACACCCCATTTTTGACCGACCTTAAGACTCAAACGTCATCAATTGAGCGCTCGGTGATCGCGCATGTTTGTGCTGTTTCGAGTTTTCGGAGTTTTCGGCTGAGTACCTTGCCTCCGGGCCTCTGAACTCTTTGTGTTTTGGCTCGGTTTGTGGACCAAGCCTTCTTGACCTTCCCTGGAGGGAGAGAGAGGTCTGTAGACCACTTTTTGTGGTCGTAGACCACTTTTCCTCTTGGAGACTAGTTTCTGGTTTCCGGAGCCTTCGGCCGCGCGCCATGTCTCGGGACCGCTTAACGTTCTCCTCCTGGCCTAGTTTTCGAACCATGCCTTGTTGTCTTTGCCTAGAGGGACACAAAGGTCTCGTAGACCACTTTTTATGGTCGTAGACCACTTTTCTCTCCTGTAGGCTAGTTTCCGGTTTCCAGAGCCTTCGGCCGCGCGCCTTGTCTCGGGACCGCTTAACGTTCTCCTCTTGGCCTAGTTTTCGAACCATGCCCTGTTGCCTTGGTCTAGAGGGACACAGAGGTCTCGTAGACCACTTTTTATGGCCGTAGACCACTTTTCCCTTGTAGACCACTTTTGGTGCCCGTAGACTAGTTTTCGAGGCTTCCGGCTGCGCGCCTTGACCTGCGGACTCTTGTCTTGCATCCTTTTTGGTTTGTTTTTGGCACAAACCTTGTTTTCCTTACTTAGAGGGTGGAATAAGGGTTGTAGACCAGTTTCTCTCCCTGAAAACCACTTTTCTTCCCCGCCAGCTAGTTTTTTGGTTGGCCAACTAGTCTTGGGGGTCTTTGGACCACCAAAAGTGGTCGGCAGCCATGCCACCACCTTGCTTTCTTGGTACAGACCACCTCTCTCCCCTTACCGACCACTAGGTCTCCTTGCAGACCACTTGTGGTGGTCGGTCGACCAATGTTAGTAGCTGGCTGACCACTTCAAGTGGTCGACAGCTTTCCTGCAGTTTCCAGCAGATATTTTGGTGCCAGCTGTGACAGCTGGTGAGCACAGAAACCATCCTACATACACGTATGGAGGGATTGCGTCTAGCTTCAAGCTTGTTCAACAAGCTTGAGGCTTGGTCTTCTATAAAAGGGAGGCCCTCTCTCCCTTCTCCAGGTTCAGATTTTTGCTTAGAGCTATAGATATACACCTTTATCTCCATATTGCTTCTTCTCTTCATATTTGTGGTTAAAATTGCCTTTTCTCCACGCTTTTGCACACAAACACATAGTGAAACACCACAGTCTTGTTGCTGAGGCACCTTGAAGCTGGTTTTGGAGTTTTTGGACTGCTTTTGATCCAAAAAGGTTGTTGGAGTTGCTTCCTTGAAGTTGTTCTACAAGGGTGAGTTTCTAACCCCTTAAACCTTTGTTTTTGATTAAGCTTTTGGCCTTATTTGCGTGCTGATTTAGGCCTAACTTTGAACTGCAAAAAGTTCTGATTTTGAGTGCTTAACGTCTTTGTTTAAGGCTTCTTTGGTGTTGGAGGTGATCCATTCCCTTTTGTGCCTTGTTTGGCTTTGTTTTGCACCATCACTTTAGGCCCTTGAGATCATTTTCTCTTGGCCTTTTAACCACTGAAATCCAGCGGATTTTCAGCGGTAAAAGTTGTGTTTTGAGGTCTCAAATAAGAGGGGGTCATCCCCTCTCCTTGTATCTTGCAAACTAGCCTTGTATGCCTCGTGTTTGAGCATGTCTTTCTAGCATGTTTTGGCCATATCTCAGCATGTTTTTGGTGTTTTTTTGCCATGCCTTAGCTCTGTTTTGGTTTGGTTTGATAGCATCTTGCATGCTCCTTCCACTTGTAGTGCATTTCCATTCACTAGCCTAACATGCATCATGCTTTTGACCATCATTCTAACATGTTTTTGGCTCTACTCCAACAAGATTTTGTTCATGTCTTACCATGCTTGAGCTCTGTTTTATGTTGTTTTGGTCATGCATGCCTTGCTTTGTATAGCCATAGTGCATTCTAGCTCACTAGCTTTGAGTTTCCAAGTCACTAGCATGCATTGCTTGGGCTATTTGTGTGATTTGGCATCATTTGGTATGTGATTTCAATGCATATAGTGTGGCCATGCCCTCACATCTTTCACTCTTTCAATGCTTTGGAGGGTTTGTGCCTTATGCCTTAAATATGAGCCAATGCGTATGCCATCTTGCCTAGGCTTTTGGGCCGCCATATCAATGTGTTTTGGGTGTTATTTTGCCATCATACAACTCTGATTTTTGTTGGCGAAGTCATCTCATGCTTGGTTTTGGTAGGTGTAGAGTAATCATGCTCATTGGCCTAGCCTACTTGATGTTTTGGCCCTTCATGCTAGCTTGTTTTGGCTTTGCTCCATGCATGTTTTAGCATCATTTTGGCATTCTTTAGGACTTTTTTGGGTTGTCTTGGCCATATGGTTCTTGTATTGCATAGCTATAGTGCAATTGGCCTTGCTTGCCTTGAGTTTTGAGCCTCCTAGCATGCTTCATTTGTGACATGTGCATGATTTGGCATCATTTCGCATGTTATTTCAAAGCATATAGCATTGTCATTTTCCCATTTCTTTCACCCTTTGAGTGCCTCTAAGGGTCCTGCATTATTGCCTTGTTTGTGGCCTAGCTTGTATGCATGCTTGTCTAGACTTGTGAGATCTCATCTCAGCTTGTTTTGGTCTTTGTTTTGACCTATTTGAGCTCTGTCCATGGCTGGTTCAGTCATTTGTGCCATGTATTGCATGCCTCTTGTGTAGTCCCCTTCACTAGCTTTCATGCATAAGGACTCTTGCATGCCATACTTGTGTTGTTTGAATGATTTGGCATCATTTCATACATTATTTCAGAGCATGTAGTGTTGTCACACTTCCATGTTTGTCAATCCTTGAGCACTTTTGAGAGTTGTGCTCTTACGCTTAATTGGCGAGCCATTGCATGAGCATCACCATCTTGCCTTTCATAGCATTTTGGCCACTATTTTGGGCATGATTGAGGTCTGTCCATATTTGGTTTAAGTCCACATAGCATGTTGTTTGCATGTCATTGAATTGCATTGTGTTCGCATGTTGTTTGCATGTTATTACATCGCATTTGTTGTTTGCATGCTTATGTTGCATTGCATTGTGTCTGCATGCCATTAGCATTGCTAGGTTGATTATATTGCACTAGCATTGTTCGCATGCCATTAACATAGATAAGTTGATCATGTGGCATTGCATTGTGTTTGCATGCTCATGTTGCATTAGCATTGTTTGCATGCCATTAGCTTTGATAGGTTGAGCATGTTGCATGCATTGCATCGTGTTTGGATTGGGCATTGGTCCAAACACGAGAAACGAGGGACATTTCATACTTGAAGTGATGAAACGTGCCTCAATTCTCAGTCGCCGATGCTCTTGATCATGCATGATAGAGTTTAAGGCCCTTATGTGTTATTTGTGCATTCATTTACATTGAATTGTGCAATCTTGGCTTCTTGGCCATCGTGCATTGCGATGCTCGGTTGGTGGCCCGAGAGTCAAGAACCGCACTCCCTTGAGATCATGAAATGATAGGGAGGGTGGTTATGCACACATATCTTGCAAATACATTGCTGTGCCCCTTCTTATTCTCTGTTGCAGCAAAATGGAAGTGTGCAGAATTTTCTGGTCGGCAGACTAGTAAAAGTGGCTAGCCGACCACTTTTTCTGGTCTGTAGCAAAGGTAAGTGGTCGGCAGGTGGTCTACACCACCAATAAGTGGTCGGCAGCCTCCCTGAAGGTCTCCATGGTGATGCAGAAGCTATCTGGAAGCTTGTACAGTGTTCTGAGAACAATTGCAAATAGAGGCAAGTTGGGGCATCGCGATGGATTTCCGAACGAGGAGACCGAGCATGCATGCACTTCTCGCCTTGACGACCTCTTCTTTTACTGCTTTACTTAGCTTCTTTACTTAGTTAGCTAATGCTTTGGCTTTGTACTTGAGTAGTTAATGCAATTAGCTATTTGTTTCAATTTGAATTGTAATATTTAATTTGCTAGAATTAGTTAATTAGTTTCGTTTTGTAATAATTAGTTTAATTAACTTAGATTAGCTAGTTAGCTTATTATTCGGACCCTCCGTCGAGAGGGCAAATTTTGTAATAAGTGTTGTGGGAGCCGAATATATGGATAAATCGGAAGGGGCATGTCTTAGTACTAACATTAACCGGACGTCCAGCAAAGATTAATCGGCCCCATCCTGCAAGTCTAGGGTGGGCCGAATACGATAGGTAAGCCGATTAATAAAAATCGTTGGGGGCCGAATATAAGAACGGGTAATGATTGAAAACCAAGCTCAGGCCCCGAGGCCTCAGGAGGAACAACTATAAATAAAGGAAGCAGCATTCTTGGAAGGTATGTAAGAAAAATACACTCCACTAAACTTGAAAAACAAACTTTCTTGAGTAGAGGAACTGACTTGCCCATCGGAGTGCTAATCCCGGCACCCCCGACCGGAAAAATTTTCTTTGCAGGTGACTAGCAGAGAATCAAGAGCGTCTTCCTCGATCAGAAGAGTATTTCCAAAAACCACTTCCCCACAATTGGCGCCGTCTGTGGGAATACTCAAATACATCCATGGAAGGCGTGACGCAAGATCCTCCGATAGCCACCGACGAGACCACACAGAGAGACGACATCACCCCGGCAGATATGCTCGGGAAGGAAACCATCGCTGCGAGACGCGCCTTGAATTTTGATTCACCAACGACTTCAGCGCAGGAGACGACGCAAGCCATCATAGAACAAGCTAAACAGAATGAGCAAAGGCTGGAAAATATGCTCGCAGAAAACGAACGCCTCCGACAAGATTTGGCCCTGGAAGTAGCAAAATCCAAAGAAGCCGCGCGCCAAGACCCCGAACGACCCCCGAGGGCAGGTAAACAACGACCTCGAGCCCAACCAAGGGGAAACTGATAGCGACTCCAATTCATTATCCACGGAGCATAACAAGGGACGCTCAGACACTTCCAGCTCCTCTGAAAAAAGCCCACATATAAGGAACAAGCGCAGAAGAAGCAGCTCAGACGAAGAGGACCGGCACGATCCTTTCATCCAACGAATTGCGATGGCGGCCCTGCCCAAGAAGTTCAAAGCTCCATCATTTACTCTCTACGACGGAAAATCAGACCCCACCGATCATATACGTCACTACAAGCAAGCCATGACGCTGCATGCAGACAATGAAGCCCTCATGTGCCAAATATTCCCCAGCAGTTTGGGGCCACTAGCTGTTAGATGGTATTACAAGCTAGAGCCGGCTTCGATCAAAAGTTTCCATCAATTGCAAAAATCCTTCAGGGCCAGGTTCATCACCAACGAGGTACAGCCAAAACAGGCCGACTCTCTCTGGGCTATGCAAATTCAACCGGGAGAAACGCTGAGAGCATACTCGGCGCGATATTGGGAGTGCTTCAACCTCGTTGACGACGCTTGCAACGACTCCATGGCCGTCACCGCCTTCAAAATGGGACTACATCCTGACAGTGCTCTTCGCAACTCCCTGACCAGAAGACCCCCCAAAACAGTCTGGGCGTTGATGAAGAAAGTCAAAGAGTATTGCAAAGTGGAAGATGATGCCCTGAGGATCAAAGCTAGTCGAACGTCCACCAAATCGAGACCTCCTGACATTGCTCAGCCGATAAGCTCCGTGCCACCTCTGAGCCCCGAGCCGCGACAACGTGCTAAACGGGATAAAAGGCGGGACTCTCGCCGATCGAGCGATCAATGCTCCCACCCAACGAATGAGCAATTGCAAGTCGACAGTAGGCGCTCGAGGCGCGCCGACAAAAAGTACACGGAACTGTCAGAGCCGATCACCGTTGTAATGACCAAAATCCAACACCTCCAATTCTTCAAATGGCCGTCAAAGATGGTGGGACCACCCGATACACGACGAAGGGACCGGAGGTGCGAATATCACAGAGATCACGGCCACGAAACAGAGAGTTGCTACGCATTGAAAGACCACCTGGAAGAACTGGTGCAAGACGGTCGACTGCAGCAGTATGTGAAACAGGGAAAGCCAACCAAGGCATTAGCATTAAGGCAGGACTCTCCCCCACTCGGCGTGATCCACGTAATTTACAGCCTGCCTACACTTCCAGCCATGCACACAATTCGATCGCACCCAATTTTACAGGGACGCCGTATTTCGACTGACCGGTCTGAAGAAGCTCCGACAATTGCCTTCAACGACTCCGACCTCAATGGCGCAACGGCTTCCCACGTCGATCCGTTGGTTATTGGATTACGCATAAATCAGTTCATCATTGAACGAATCCTCATAGATCCAGGGAGTAGTTCAGAGGTCATGTACTATCAAACTTTCGTCAAGATCGGCCTCAACGAGGCAGATCTATCCCCGGCACCTCACCCACTGTTCGGCTTTAATATGAACCCGGAATACCCATTGGGCAACTTCACATTACCTGTTCGAGCAGGATCTAGAACGATCGAAGTGGAATTCCTGGTCGTGAAGCTCCCCTCGCCGTATAATGCTATAATGGGAAGAGCCTGGCTACATATCATGAAGGCCGTCCCAAGCACCTACCATCAGATCCTGCGTTTCCCAACAACCCACGGCATTGAAGAAATACGAGGTTCCCCCCAAGCGGCACAAGCAGAGCTCTGACAAAAACCCTATCACTGACCCGATCTGTGGGCTCTGATAACTGTAAATATATTTTGCCCCTGCAATATGAATTACTTTTCCTCGACGCTGAAAATCATATGTCGATTCCCAGTGGGGCACTTGCCACGATTGGCCAAATCAAGTCTCCGGATTCGGAGCGCTCTTCGTGTATCACGATTGGCCAAATTAAGTCTCCGGATTCGGAGCCCCCTTTGGCGCATGCCACCTTAGGGCCGATTAAGTCTCCGGATTCGGAGCGCCCTTCGTGTATCACGATTGGCCAAATTAAGAAAGTCTCCGGATTCGGAACCCCCTTTGGCGCATGCCGCCTTAGGGCCGATCAAGTCTCCGGATTCGGAGCGCCCTTCGTGTATCACGATTGGCCAAATTAAGAAAGTCTCCGGATTCGGAGCCCCCTTTGGCGCATGCCGCCTTCGGGCCGATCAAGTCTCCGGATTCGGAGCGCCCTTCGTGTATCACGATTGGCCAAATTAAGTCTCCAGATTCGGAGCCCCCTTTGGCGCATGCCGCCTTAGGGCAGATCAAGTCTCCGGATTCGGAGCGCCCTTCGTGTATCACGATTGGCCAAATTAAGTCTCCGGATTCGGAGCCTCCTTTGGCGCATGCCGCCTTAGGGCAGATCAAGTCTCCGGATTCGGAGCGCCCTTCGTGTATCACGATTGGCCAAATTAAGTCTTCGGATTCGGAGCCTCCTTTTGGCGCATGCCGCCTTAGGGTAGATCAAGTCTCCGGATTCGGAGCGCACTTCGTGTATCACGATTGGCCGAATCAAGTCTCCGGATTCGGAAGCCCCTTTGGCGCATGCCGCCTTAGGGCCGATTAAGTCTCCGGATTCGGAGCGCCCTTCGTGTATCACGATTGGCCAAATTAAGTCTCCGGATTCGGAGCCCCCTTTGGCGCATGCTGTCTTAGGGCCGATCAAGTCTCCGGATTCGGAACCCCCTTTGGCGCATGCCACCTTAGGGCCAATTAAGTCTCCGGATTCGGAGCGCCCATCGTGTATCACGATTGGCCAAATTAAGTCTCCGGATTCGGAGCCCCCTTTGGCGCATGCCGCCTTAGGGCCGATCAAGTCTCCGGATTCGGAGCGCCCTTCGTGTATCACGATTGGCCGAATCAAGTCTCCGGATTCGGAAGCCCCTTTGACGCATGCCGCCTTAGGGTCGATTAAGTCTCCGGATTCGGAGCGCCCATCGTGTATCACGATTGGCCAAATTAAGTCTCCGGATTCGGAGCCCCCTTTGGCGCATGCCGCCTTAGGGCCGATCAAGTCTCCGGATTCGGAGCGCCCTTCGTGTATCACGATTGGCCAAATCAAGTCTCCGGATTCGGAGCCCCCTTTGGCGCATGCCGCCTTAGGGCCGATTAAGTCTCCGGATTCGGAGCCCCCTTTGGCGCATGCCACCTTAGGGCCGATTAAGTCTCCGGATTCGGAGCCGAGTCATCTCCTTAAGGCCGAATGGGCCGGAGCAGACGTTGGCACGAACGAAAGATTAATTGCTCCTATCTAACACACTAGAATAGATCATACATTCGAAATAACGGGCAGGCAGATTTAAAATAAAACCATTTATTCGATCAAACAGTTGTTACATAAATGCAACCCGCATTCGAGTGTTACAGTATCGAAAGCATAAATATAACCATTTATTCGATCAAACAGTTGTTACATAAACACAACCCCCGTTCGAGCATTACAGTATCGTAAGCAAAAAAGAAACAAAATGCGCTGGTAAAGCAGCATCGCCGGATCCACGAGCGCCACCTTGAACCTCTCCACGGCGTGCAATACCTTGAACCAGATATGCTCAAGCCCACGACTCGCACAGCGCCAAACTTCCCCCGATACCATTGACAATGTCAAGGCAAAGATCCAGGACAAGGAAGAATGAACTTAACAGTTGTTGCCTCTCCTTTCGGGGTGATCTGCTTCGACGACTTGGAGACTTACAGATCTCAGGCTCTTTGGACGACTTAACCCCCTCACACCTAGGTTTTCTGATGAAAACCATCGCAACGCCAAATTCGACCGAAGTCTGAACCTCTGAAACCAAAATCACCACCCCACGCAAGGAATGATGAGTCGAGTGGGATTATTGGTGCGAAGCGCCTGCTCCTTTTATTCTCAGCGACGACCGCGATCTCGAGGTCCCAATCCCAAGAGAGTCTGATAGCACCAAAAAACGCATTGGCTGGATAAAACGAGCGTCGATTGACATTCGTAACGACCACCAGCCCACTAATCCAACCGGCCAAGTAATAATGCGCCAACTCAAATCCAAGATAAATAGCCGTCGAAACCATAACAGCCGTGCAGACCCTGCCGATAAGCCCGCGTATGGCCGGACAGTTAACAGCCATCTGGGCCGGACAATATTTAGACAACACAAAATACGCATAAGCCGAATACGAATGACAACGAGACGGTAATAATGAAACGTTCTTTATTCAGTAAAATAATAAGTTACATAGTTTCAAGCGCGCCGTGCGTTCCAATTTTACAACTACTAAACTCATACGACGTCGCCTTCATCCTCACTCTTCTCAACTTCAAAAGCAGAAAACGGAAAATCTTTATTCCTGTAGCGTGGTGATGCAAAATCAATTCCCAACGCCCGAAGAGCTTCCGCGGCTCGAGATGCCTTGATCCAACCATGCCGAAACCCACGATTTTCACATCGGCACACTTCTTCGGCCAATTTCTCCTTGGTTTTCTCGATCCCCACTTTTCGGCCCTCATGAAAACCTTTCTCATAGGCCCTCCCCTTCGCGCTCTCTATCGCGAACATACTTTCTGTATCTCGATCGGCGAGTGCGGAGCTGAAAAGCCGACTAGTAACCCTCTCCTCCACAATTGGGTTCGCGTGCACGGTGGGTTGTGGCTGTGCCGCCTTGATCTTCCTTAGTTCCCGCTCGGCCGCCTCCGCGCGGGCCTCCAGACTTCGAATACTTTCTTCCTTCTTCTCCATCTCTTGACGGGCAGTGCGCAGTCGCATGCCGACTTCGTAAGCAGTGTAAAGCCCCTTCACTGCGCCGTGAACGCCCTCGCGAAACACCTCATAGTCCTGACGACCAAGCATTGACTGCTGAACCTCAGGGGGGAATATTTGTCGGGCAAAGTCGACCGCTACGTCTGGGTCTCGAACGATCGAATCCGCCTCCGTCATGGGTCTATTCTTTACGAATACCGCAAAGCTTAATGGGCGCGGATTCGCGTCAGACCTCCTCTCAACTCGGGGTTGTGGAGATTTACCCTGCGACTGCTTGTCTCGCCTGGGCGATCTACTGCGACATCGAGGAGACTGACGCCTCTCTCGACCCTTGGCACTCCTACTTCCTACACGCGAGGGTTCACCACCTCGGTTCATATCTCCGCCCAGCTCAGCTATGGTCTTCGCTTCCCCTTTACTATTAAAGAAGAGTCGGTTCGACATTCACGCAACAAGTTTTCCTCTAGGAGCTCGAGGATACCAAGCTCATAAAGGATGCACCCTTGTTCATTTATCCTTCACAGAGGCAGCATGTTCGAGGCAATCTCATTAATTAAAGATCCTGAATCGCCCGACGCCGGCTGAGTTGACGGCAGGGGCGCGATTTACCATCTCTTCGAATACCCCAGCCGGCTCCTGAATCGATCATAATTCGGCGTTGCCTGATTCTAAATAAGCCGTACATACAATATCGTTTGCTCGCGTGTCTAATCAAAACAAGGCATTCGAAGAAAATGGAGTATAAATGTCAACATCCGCAGATTCACCAATTTATTCGGCTCACAACTTGACAGTTCATAAAGACAAATCAATGTTGACACAGGATATTCAATCCCTAAAAGCTGAAACTCAGCAACAATTTTACGCAAAGTAGCAAAAGGCTTTGAGCCAAACTCAGCAAAATGTTTCATTAACATAATCACACAAATTGTGCACAGGAAGTAGTGGCATTACAAGGAAATGTTCATTAATAAATTGCGTACAAGTTAGTAACCAATTTATACATGAAAACTACCCTGAACCAACAAAACCCAACCAAAAAAAAATATATATATATATATTATTAATTAATTAGGAAACGCCTCCCAAATCACTCCTCGGTGTCAGATTCGAGTGGCTCGACATCCACTTGCTCATAAGGAATTGGCAAATCCGATGTAACCCCAGCGGCAGCAAGGGCTTTGAGCCACCCATGTTTGAACCCCCGATTCTCAAACTTGGGAACTTCATCAACATATTCAATGAAAGCGGCGCTCTTTCCCGCCTCGAAAGCCTCAGATACGGCTTTCTCTTTGGCCGCCTTCAGCTCCTCCAGCTGAGCCTCCGCCTGGGCAAGTTCGTCCCTTGAGAGTTTGAGCGATTCCTCACTCGCATTCGCTCTAGCCTCAGCGTCAGATCAAAGTTGTTCAGCAGAGCGAGCCCTCTCCTTCTCTGCTTCGGCTCGGGCGCTCTCCATTGCGGCCCTCATTTTTTCAAACTCCGCTCTACTCTTCTGACCTTCCACTTCGGCTTGCAAACGGTCAATCCTGCCAAGAGCATCATGCAGACGGCGACCCAAGTCGGCAATCCGGCCGACGGTCTGCAAGAATAAGGGATCATTAGATACCTTTATAAAAAATAAATTCAGAAATAAATATAAGATTCCTACCAGGAGTGCCGACTGCGCAGATAAGGCTACGGCCAAAATATCCGGCACGGCGCAAAAGGCTGCACTGTCAGCCGGCAAGGAAATCAACGCCGCCAAGCTCAACGCAATGGCCAGATCCTCAATGGCAGAAGCATTGGAAGAAATCGGCGTATCTCTGATCTTCGGCTGAATAACAAACGGAGCAACCACGTCCGATTCCTCAAGGCGAGGCCGTTTGTCAGGACTAGCTTCAGAACTGGCTTCCCCCTCGGCGCTACGTTTTTGGCCGCGCTCCCCCGGAATTTCCCGTTCCTCAATGGCCCGCTGTTCACCCCCTCTTTCCGTTTCAACCAGCGTAACCTGAGCCAGCCCTTCAACGATGGGTACGGAGGCCTTAGGCAAGTTGGGATCAGATCCGCCGACCTCGGCCTTTTGTCGAGCAGCCATTCGCTCGGCGTTTTTCCTATGCGCCATTTGCGAAAGGCTTTCTTTCGCCATACCTTCGAAGAAATCGCCGGGTAGGTCGCCCAAATTCGCAAAAATGTCTCCGGAAGAGACTTCTGCCCGACCCGACGCGGATGGCGAAGGCTGATCGAGTCCGGTAGCCTCAAACGCAGAGCGGACGGCCACGTCAACTTCTTCGGCCTCCACAGTGAATTCTCTCGCCGGATCGGCAACTACTTGTATTTTCAGCTCTGCGTCACGCCCCGAATCAGAATCTTCGAGACCGATTTGCCTGAGGTTCTTGTAGCTGGGGAAGATAAGAGCCGAGAGCTGCTGATCGCCGGATGGAATCGGAATGTTGTCAGTAGCCGAGAACGTGGTATAAGTGGGCTCGTACCGAAGTAAAATGTGGGCGGCTCTCCCCTGTTTTTGCACGTTTGGGTGGCCAAAGTAGTCGAGTGCAATCTTAATATCCCTAAGGACCGCTTCGTCAGCGCAAGTCAGAATCTTCTTCAATTTATTACCTGTAAAAAAGGAGTGATTAAGGAAAGAGAGCCGATTAAAAAGTAAACCATTAAACACAAGATACTACGTGGCAACCTGGGTCACCCTTATGTCTGGGGATGGGGTCTAGGCGATCTTCGCCTTCACCGAACTCCCAATTACCTCGGACATTGACCATTACATCGTCAACCCTCTTACCAGAACTGGCAAGCATAGTCACCAAATGATGGTCAGTATCCTTGGCCCTAAGGAAGTACCGACCCAGCCGACCAGAGGATTTGGCTAAAGCATAGCAGTGCCAAATAGCCGGAATTCCAAGATTGATCCCAAGACGCCGGTTCAACTCTATAACACCCATAACGATTCGAAAGAAATTTACATTGGGCTGAGAAGGAATCAGATTCCAATGGCGAAGGACAGCCCTAAGTAGTGGATGTAGGGGGAAACGGACTCCGCCTTCCGCTATGGACAGGAGGGGGAATACGATTGTATTCTGATCCTCCCTTTCCATATCCAGAGTACTGTCCGTTACAAGAGTTAGATGGACGTCATCGGAAATGGAAAAATGTTGTCGGAAGCCGGAAATGCGACTCTCAGAAAGGAGGTCCTTCAGGTGTTTAGCCATTTTGACGGAGGTCCAAGGTTTCGCCGAAAATAAAAAATGATAAACAGAGAATAGGGTTACAAAGAAAGGGGAAGAAAACTTACGAGGAGCAGATGAGGCAAAGGTAGACGGACGAAAGTTGCAGAAAATGCGGGTGAGAGAAGAGATGCGCGCTGACGGTCCAAACGTATCAGATGATCGACGAAATGTGCACCAAAAAGGGACTGAAGTTTCAAATCGCAATAAATGCGAGGGACGCATGAATGAAGCGGGAAAGTGTAATGATAGACGAAAAGGCGTGCGCTTTCTGACATTTTCTGACGCCTTGGGATACGCGAAGCCTCCTGATCTAAGGGGCTTTTCGAATTCTAAACCAAACACGCCGATTAACTACCGTCAATAGGGAGTTCGGGGGGCAATTGTGGGAGCCGAATATACGGATAAATCGGAAGGGGCATGTCTTAGTACTAACATTAACCGGACGTCCAGCAAAGATTAATCGGCCCCATCCTGCAAGTCTAGGGTGGGCCGAATACGATACGTAAGCCGATTAATAAAGATCGTTGGGGGCCGAATATAAGAACGGGTAATGATTGAAAACCAAGCTCAGGCCCCGAGGCCTCAGGAGGAACAACTATAAATAAAGGAAGCAGCGTTCTTGGAAGGTATGTAAGAAAAATACACTCCACTAAACTTGAAAAACAAACTTTCTTGAGTAGAGGAACTGACTTGCCCGTCGGAGTGCTAATCCCGGCACCCCCGACCAGAATATTTGTCTTTGCAGGTGACTAGCAGAGAATCAAGAGCGTCTTCCTGGATCAGAAGAGTATTTCCAAAAACCACTTCCCCACAAGTGTGCTTGTGTGTGATGCATGTCTTCCAACCCCCATTTCTTTCTCCCTTTTACCTAACCGCTTTCGATGGTCAGTTTAGGGTCATTTTCAATTAGCATCCTTATGCTTGCATGTTTGTATTCATTCATTCGTATTGCATGCACCGGGCTCGGCGCATCATACAAACTGTATTGTCTTTCAATTCATATTTGAATACATGTATCAACTATTGCATTTCACATGACATCTTAGAATAGCCGAGCCTATCTTAGTTGCATTTTGCATGTGTTGTATTAGGCATTTCTTAACGTAATTAGGATCATGCATTGATTTCTAATTTGTTTCTGTTTTTGGCTCGGAGTACTAGGTAAGCTTTTATGCTTTAGCATCCTTGCATGCGTGTAAGTGACTGCCATGATAGCATTCTTGCCATGAGGCTATGTGCTTATGTGATATAACTGCATGAATGCCTGTGGATGAAGGCTTCATTGCTTGAATTAGAACAATTTATCGAAATGGGAGTCTTAAGCCCACTTGAGGGTGGCAAATCCGCGACTTAGCCTACTTGCGAGTATCATTTTCAAACCATTTTCACAAACAAACATGAGATGTTTTGTTCCAAATGGAGTGATTTAGTCTATATTTGTATGATGTGCGCATCACATAGTAAGCTAGCTAATAAACCGGAAAAAGAACACATGTGTTTTCAAAAACAACACATCATGTTAGTAGAGGCCAATCCTTTGATCGGGCGAGCGAGGGTGCTCATTGCATGACCTTCCCCTCTCGTACCTAAGTTCTCGAGCCGAGGCAACTTTGGTGATGACAGACAAGTGGCCTTAGGCGCGAGTCAGGGTTTCCTAAATTTTCCAAAAATAAAATATTTAGGTGGCGACTCTGAAATCTGGCAAAGCAGTCCATCTTTGGCACTTTTTGATTAAAATTGATTTTCCAAAACGATTTGCCGGATTTGGACTCTTTGGTGATTTATCAGTCTTGCATTGCACTTTGTGAGATTAGATTCAGAACTGTGATAGGAGTCCGAACTGTAGTAGCTACAACAACGCTTCGCGCCCTCGCGCGCGGAGCGGAGTTCCGGGCGGTCTACAGCTGGGAGGTGTTTCGTTTGAGACTCTGGGTGTTCTCGATAGTTGCTTTTAGCCTTCTCCGCGTGAGACGCAGTGAGAATTGTATAATTTTCTTACATCCTTTCTGCATGAGATGTAGTTTGGTTCGTGTTTACTTGCTCGCATAGCATTTGCTTAAAATGTTGCATTTATTTTGCATAATTGCTTCATCACAGCTCTCTTTACATGATCATAAGTTATGTTCGGCATTGTGCATATCATTTGCATTTTGCCCCTGCCTGTGGGCGCATCTCTTTGTTATCTTGTCTGTTTGTCTAAGTCTTCGGCCTTGTCAAAAATTGGTCGTCTTTGGGCTTCAACATTCACTCCCGTCACTTCTTGACTTCCGAGTTGTGTAAAAGAGGGGCAACTGTAGACACCTCATTTTTGACCGACCTTAAGACTCAGACGTCATCGATTGAGCGCTCGGTAATCGCGCATGTTTGTGCTCGTTTCGAGTTTTCGGAGTTTTCGGCTGAGTGCCTTGCCTCCAGGCCTCTGAACTCTTTGTGTTTTGGCTTGGTTTGTGGACCGAGCCTTGTTGACCTTGCCTGGAGGGAGGGAGAGGTCTGTAGACCACTTTTTGTGGTCGTAGACCACTTTTCCTTCTTGTAGACTAGTTTCCGATTTCTGGAGCCTTCGGCCGCGCGTCTTGTCTCGGGACCGCTTAACGTTCTCCTCTTGGCTTGGTTTTTAAACCATGCCTTGTTGCCTCTGCCTAGAGGGACACAGAGGTCTTGTAGACCACTTTTTGTGGCCGTAGACCACTTTTCCCTCCCGTGGACCACTTTTGGTGCCGTAGACTAGTTTTCGAGGTTTTCGGCTACGTGCCTTGACCCGCGGACTCTTGTCTTGCATCCTTTTTGGTTTGTTTTTGGCACAAACCTTGTTTTCTTTGCTTGGAGGGTGGAATAAGGGTTTTAGACCAGTTTCTCTCCCTGACAACCACTTTTCTTCCCTGCCAGCCAGTTTTCTGGCCGGCCAACTGGTCTTGGTGGCTTGTGGACCACCAAAAGTGGTCGGCAGCCATGCCACCACCTTGCTGTCTTGGTGCAGACCACCTCTCCCCCCTTACCGACCACTTGGTCTCCTTGCAAACCACTTGTGGTGGTCGGCCGACCACTTCAAGTGGTCGGCAACTTTCCTGCAATTTTCTGGAGATATTTTGGTGCCAGCTGTGACAGCTGGTGAGCACAGAAACCATCCTCCATACGTGTATGGAGGGATTGCATCTAGCTTCAAGCTTGTTCAACAAGCTTGAGGCTTGGTCTTCTATAAAAGGGAGGCCCTCTCTCCCTTCTCCAGGTTCAAATTTTTGCTTAGAGCTATAGATATACACCTTTATCTCCATATTGCTTCTTCTCTTCATATTTGTGGTTAAAAGTGCCTTTTCTCCATGCTTTTGCACACAAACACATAGTGAAACACCATACTCTTGTTGCTGAGGCACCTTGAAGCTGGTTTTGGAGTTTTTGGATTGCTTTTGGTCCAAAAAAGTTGCTGCAGTTGCAGCTTTGAAGTTGTTCTACAAGGGTGAGTTTCTAACCCCTTGAACCTTTGTTTTTGATTAAGCTTTTGGCCCTATTTGCATGGTGTTTAAGGCTTAACTTTCAACTGCAAAAAGTTCTGATTTTAAGTGCTTGAAATGTTTGTTTAAGGTCTCTTTGGTGTTAGGGGGTGTTCTACCCCCTCTTGTGCCTTGTTTGCCTTTGTTTTGTGCTATCCTTTTAAACTATTGGGACCACCTCTTTTTGGCCTTCTCACCACTGAAACTCAGAGGAATTTCAGTGGTGGAAAGGGTGTTTTGAGGTCCCAAATAGGAGGGGGTCATCCCCTCTCCTTGTATCTTGGTTGCTTGCCTTTGTGGCCTCATGTTTGAGCATGTTTATCTAGCATATGTTGGATCCATCTCAGCCTATTTTTGACTTCATTTCAGTGTGGCATACCTCTGTTTTGGCTTAGTTTAAGCCACCCTTGCATGCTCTATACACTTGTAGTGTAATCCTTGCAAACTAGCCTTACATGCTTGTGTTGATAGCTCATCTTTCTAGCATGTTTTGGCTCTATCTCAGCATGTTTTTGGTGTTGTTTTACCATGCCTTAACTCTTGTTTGGGTTGGTTTGATAGCCTCTTGCATGCTCCTTGCACTTGTAGTGCATTTCCATTCACTAGCCTAACATGCATCATGCTTTTGACCATCATTCTAGCTTGTTTTTGGCTCTACTCCAAGAAGCTTTTCTTCATGTTTTGCCATGCTTAGGCTCTATTTGAAGTTGTTTTGGTCATGCATGCTTTGCTTTGTATAGGCATAGTACATTCTAGCTCACTAGCTTTGGGTTTCCAAGCCACTAGCATACATTGCTTGGGCTATTTGCATGATTTGGCATCATTTGATATATGATTTTAGTGCATGTAGTGTGGCCATGCCCTCACATCTTTCACTCATTCAATGCTTTGGAGAGGTTGTGCTTTATGCCTTAAATATGAGTGTAGACGTCCCCGAACGTCTCGGTAGGGAATCCCGTTTTGTTCATTGGGCTCACTACAGTTCAGGACTCAATGTCACGGTCCTGTACCTAATCTCACAGAGTGCAATGCAAGACCGATGAATCATTAAAGAGTCCAAATCCGGCAAATCATTTTTGAAAATAGATTTTTTGAAAGAAGTGCCAAACATGGACCGCTTTGCCAGATACAGAGTCGCCACCTAAATATTTATTTTGGGGGAATTTAGGAAACCCTGACTTGTGCCTAAGGCCATGTGTTCGTCATCACCAAAGTTGCCTCGACTCGGGAACTTGGGTACGATTGGGGAAGGTCACTTCGTGAGCACCCCCGCTTGCCCGATCAAAGATCGGCCTCTACTAACCATGATATCGAGTTTTGAAAACATTATGTACTCTTATTACGGTTATTAGCCTAGATTTACTACGTGATGCGCACAGCATACAACTATAGACCGAATCGCCTAAATTGGAACAAAACATCTCATGTTTGTTTTTGAAAGCGGTTTGCTGCTCGTAAGTAGGCTAAAATGTGGATTTGTCACCCTCAGGTGGGCTTCGAAAACATGATTTTGCCACTCTCAAGTGGGCTTAAAACTCGCAGTCGATGAATTGTTCCAATCCAAATAACCCAACCTTCACCCATAGGTATTCAGGCAGTTATATCATATAAGCACATAGCCTCATGTGAAGCATGTTATCATGGCAATCACTCACACGCATGCAAGCATGCTAAAGCATGAACGCTTACCGAGTACTCCGAGCCAAAGAAAGAAGCTAATTAGAAATCATGCATGAATCCTAACTATGCTGAGATGCCTAATGCAACACATACAAGAATGCAACTAAGATAGGCTCGGCTATTCTAAGATGGCATATGATGATGCTACAACTAGCACGTATTCAACTTGAAATTGAAATACAATGCAGTAAGTATGATGCGTCGAGCCCGGTGCATGCAAGACAGATGAATGGATGCAAACATGCGAGCATAAGTATGCTAATTGAAACATGCCCTAAACTAACCATCATAAGCTGGTAAATAAAAGGGAGAAAGACGTGGGGTTGGAAGACATACATCACACACACGCACACTTATTACACAATTGCCCTCGCTCGGAGAGTCCGAATAAATAATACAGTCCGAATAAATAATTAACTACTCCAGCTAATTAAATATTACAAAACCCTAGTTAATTAACAAATTAACTAGGAAAGCGAGCAAACTAGCATGCAAGCTATAAAATGGACTGCCTAGCTCTTGTTCCGAATGATGAAAGATGCATGCGTGCTCGGGTTGCTTTGTCGGGAAATTCCTTGCGATGCCCCGATTTGCCTCTATTTTGCATTTGGTCCTAGAACACTGTACCAAACTTCCGAAGGCTGCTGACTAATTTTTGTTGCTGGATTCCGACTTGCTGCAACAGAGAGTAAGAAAGGGGCATGGCAAAGTATTTTCAACACATGTGTGCATAACCACTCTCCCCGTCATTGCACAAGCTCTAGGGAGTGTAGACCTCGATCCTCGTGCCACCAATCACGCATCCCGATGCATGATGGCCGAAGAGTCGAATTGCACGACTCAATATGAAATGGATGCACACATAAACACAACAAGGCCTAGACTCCATCATGGGTAATCCGGAGTGTCGGCGACCAGAAATTGAGACACGCTTCGTCACTTTGAGTACGAAACGCCCCTTGTTTCCCGTGTTTGGACTAACCTTACTCCAAACACAATGCAATGAGATGGCATACACAATATGACTAACATGCAACCCTAAATGCAATGCAACCTAATCATGCTGGCATGCGAGGGATGATATGCAAACATGCAACTAGCAGACGCAATGCTATGAACTGAGAATGGCATACTCGATGCACACGAACTATATGGCATACGCAATGCAATATGGACTTAAACTAAAGTGAGTGGACCTCAGCCCCACTCAAATCAGTGGCCATATGATGAAAACGAGACAACTGAAATACATGCAAACATGCACGAATGCAAAGGACCGATCCTAAGGCACAACATGCAACTCTAACAAAGCATGGCAAATGATAAAATATGGCATAGAATGGCACATGATCCAGCTCTGAAATGGCATAAAAGATAGTCTCGAAACATGCAAACACCTCACATAATGCATACTAGATGGCCCGGATACCGAAACTAGTGGAGTGGATTACACTATAGGTATACAAAGCGATGCACAAATGACCAAACCACCCCCAAACAGACCTTAGGCAGGTCCAAGACAGTGGGAAAATGGTCTAAAAAGATGGCTCGAAATGCAAAGAAATGAAGCTCATTCAATGGTCCAAAAACAAGGCATACAAGCCCAACTCTCAAACGCATTTAAAGAGTGAAAATCATGGGAATATGGCATACATGTAAGCTCTGAAATATGATATGCAATGGCCCCAAAACATGAAAATACCTCAGTATATGCATGTAATAGACCTCGAAACTCAAAACTAAGCATGGACATTAAACTACAAGCATGCAAAAAAAACATCATTTGACCATGAGACCCAAAAACAGAGCTAAGGCAGTCCAAAATATGCATAAAATCAGTCTAAGTCATGGCCAAAAAGTGCTAAAATTAAGTGCCAAAAGATCATGCAATACAAGCTAGTGAACCATGATTTGCACTACAACTATATGAAGCACATGAGAGCTCACCAAACCAGCCAAAAACAAAAGTATGCCATGCCAAATAATGCCCAAAAACCCATGGAAACATGTCCAATGCATGCAAGAATGATATGTTCCTTTGAAAGGCCAATAAGAGGGTTATTCAACACATGCATGATGGACATACAAAATGGCAAAACCACCTCTAGAAAGAGGTTATGATGGCCCTAAAACTCACTGAAAATGGCCTAAAATGAGCCTAGGAAGCATGCAAGTAAAGGCCCATTTGAAAGGCTTTGAAGAGGATTACTCTACACATGCACAATAGACATTCAACATGGAAAAAAGGGCTCTGGGCAGAGCCTATGCAGGTCACAAAACTCACAAAAAGTGGCCTGAAACATGGCTTGAAAACATGCAAATAGGGGCTCCTTTGAAAGGCCAAGAAAGCTAGTAAACAAAACAAGGGGTGAAAGGGTCACCCCTCTCTGATTTTGATGCTCAAAAACACATAATAACCACTGAAAATCCGCTGGATTTCAGTGGTCAAAAGGGCCAGCAAAGCTCACAACAAAGGCCCTAATGCATGGCCTAAAATAAGAGGAAATGAAGCATGCAAGGGGGTAGATGACCCCCAATAGAAAAATAGTCTTAAACAAACATGTTTAGAAGCTCAAAACAAGACTTTTTTCAGTTTATGACAAAACCTAAATATGCTTGCAAATGGAGCTAAGATGTGAAGCAAAATAATGCTTAAAAAGAGGGAATGAGGGTTACCCTTATAGAGAAGACCTCCAGCAGCTTCTGGACCAAAACAGTAGCTCCTTGGCCTCTAAAAATAAGCTCCAAGATGCTTCAAGCAAAGGTGGAAGGGTTTGGCTAAGAGGTGGTAGGCCAAGGGCCAAGAACCAAGCTCTTTTGAAGGCAAAGTATAGAGACAAGAGGGAGATATAATGTATGAGCCTTAGAGATTTTCTCCACCCTTGCAATGGAAGAGGACCTCTTCCTTTATAGAGGAGAGGGGATAAAGCTTCCTTGAGAAGCTTAAAACTAAGCTCAAATATCCTCCATACACGTGTATGGAGGATCACTTCTGAGGCTTCCAGCTGGCACAGCTGGCTAACACTCAATGAGACAAAAAAGCAGGAAGCTGGCCGACCAGTTCAGGTGGTCGGCCGACCAGGTTCAAAAGGGTCAAGCTCAAAAGGTGGTCAGCCAGCCAATATTGGTGGTCTCCCAGGTGAATGCAACTCAGTAGTGATATGGGAGACCAGAAAATGTGGCTCAAAAGTCAGGGAGACCAGCTACCTGACAAGAAAAACCGACTGACCGGGGAAAGGTGGTCTCCAAGAAGAAAAGGTGGTCTCCCACCCTAGTACCACCTTCCTAACAATGAAACTAGGGTCCATGCCAAAAATGAATCCACACCGATGCAAAACGAGGGTTCGGGGGTCAAAACGCGCGGCCGAAGTCCCCTAAAACAGACTATTAAGCACCGGAGGTGGCGTGCGACCACAAAGGTGGTCTCCCAGGCCACAGTGTCCCTCTAGGGAGAGGGAACAAGGTGTGTGCCAAAAACCGTAGCAAACAGAGAAAGTTAAGCGGTCCCGAACCGAGGTGCACGGCCGACGGCTTCGAAAACCGAAAACTGGTCTCCAAACGGCAATAGTGGCCTACGACCACGAAATGTAGCCTACGGCCACTGAGAGATGGTCTTCGAGACCTCTCCCTCCCTTCGGGAAGGGAAAACAGAGAAAACAGGACCTGGTTCGCAAACCGAGGCAAAGCACAAAAGAGTCCCGAAGTCCGGAGGCAAGGCTCTCAGCCGAGACTCTGTGACCTCAGAACGAGCACAATATTCATCATCATTGAGCGCCCAATCGGCGACGTCTGAGTCTTAAGGTCGGTCAAAAATGGGGTGTCTACAATGAGCCATTATGCATGCCATCTTGCCTAAGCTTTCGGGATGCCATCTCAGTGGGTTTTTGGTCTTATTTTGCCATGATACAACTCTGATTTTTGTTGGTGAAGTCATCTCGTGCTTGGTTTTGGTAGGTGTAGTGTAATCATCCTTATTGGTCTTGCATAATCCATGCTTCATGTCTTCATGCTAACTTGTTTTGGCTATACTTCATACATGTTTTAGCATCATTTTGACATGTTCTAGGACTGTTTTGAGTTGTCTTGGCCATTTGGTTCATGTATTGCATAGCTGTAGTGCAATTGGCCTTGCTAGCCTTGACTTTTGAGCACCATAGCATGTTTCATTTGTGACATGTGCATGATTTGGCATCATTTCACATGTTATTTCAGAGCATATAGAATTTCCATGTTCCCACTTCTTTCATTCCTTGAATGCTTTTAAGGGTTGTGCATTATTGCCTTGTTTGTGGGCCAATGTGTATACATGCATGCCTAGGTTTTTGAGCTCCCATCTCAGCATGTTTTGGTCTTTGTTTTGACCTATTTGAGCTCTGTCCATAGCTGGTTCAATCATTTGTGCCATGTATTGCATGCCTCTTGTGTAGTCCCTTTTGGTAGCCTTGTGCCTTAGGCTAGGCCCTCTTCCATGCTATACTTGTGTTGTTTGAACGGTTTGGCATCATTTCATACATGATTTCAGTGCATATAGTGTTGTCACACTACCATGTTTGTCACTTCTTCATCATGTTTGACAGTTGTGTTCTTATGCTTAGTTGATGGGCCCTCACATGAGCATGTGTTCTTGGCCCTTTTGTGCCTTAGTTTTGATGTATTTTGGCCACTGTTTTGGGCATGATTGAGGTCTGTCCATATTCGGTTTAAGTCCATTGAGCATGTTGTTTGAATGTTGTTACATTGCATGTTGTTTGCATGTGCATGCATTGCATTGAGTTTGCATGCCATTAGCTTTGATAAGTTGATCATGTTGCATTGCATTGTGTTTGGATAGGGTGTTAATCCAAACACGAGAAATGAGGAACGTTTCATACTTGAAGTGACGAAACGTGCCTCATTTCTCGGTCGCCGACCCTCTTGATCATGCATGATAGAGGTTAAGGCCCTTATGTGTTATTTGTGCATTCATTGACATTGAATTGTGCAAACTTGGCTTCTCTGCCATCATGCATTGCGATGCTCGGTTGGTGGTCTGAGAGTCGAGAACTACACTCCCTTGAGCTTAAGAAATGATAGGGAGGGTGGTTGTGCACACATATCTTGCAAATACACTGCCGTGCCCCTTCTTATTCTCTGTTGCGGGAAAATGGATCTGTGCAGAATTTTCTGGTCAGCAAACCAATAAAAGTGGCAGGCCGACCACTTTTTCTGGTCTGCAGCAAACTTAAGTGGTCTACAGGTGGCCTACAACACTAATAACTGGTCAGCAGCCTTCCTGGAGGTTCCCATGATGGAGTAGAAGCTATCTGGAGCTTTGTGAAGTGTCCTGAGAACAATTGCAAACAGAGGCAAGTTGGAGCATCGTAATGGATTTCCGAATGAGGTGACCGAGCATGCATGCACTTCTCGCCCTGAGGACATCTCTTTACTGCTTTACTTAGATGCTTTGCTTAGCTAGCTACTGCTTTGGTTTTGTACTTAATTAGTTGATGCACTTAGCTAATCAATTTGTGTTGTAATAACTAGTTAGTTAACTAGGATTAGTTAATTAGTTTCGTTTTGTTATAATTAGTTTGATTAGCTTAGATTAGCTAGTTAGCTTATTATTCGAATCCTCCGTCGAGAGGGCACAATGTTGTAAATAAGTGTGCGTGTGTGTGATGCATGTCTTCCAACCCCCATTTCTTTCTCCCTTTTACTTATCAGCTTTCGATGGTTAGTTTTAGGGCATGTTTCAATTAGCATCCCTATGCTTCGCATGTTTGCATTCATTCATTTGTTTTGCATGCACCGGGCTCGGCGCATCATACAAACTGCATTCTATTTCAATACCTATTTGAATACATGTTATAAAGTTGCATTCATATGACATCTTAGAATAGTCGAGCCTATTTTAGTTGCATTTTGCATGTGTTGCATTAGGCATTCTTGACATAGCTAGGAACATGCATTGATTACTAACTAGCTTTTGTTTTGGCTCAAAGTACAAGGTAAGCTTTTATGCTTTAGCATCCTTGCATGAGTGTGAGTGTTGCCATGACAGCATGCTTGCCATGAGGCTATCTGCTTAAGTGTTTAACTGTACGAATGCCTGTGGATGAAGGTTGGATTGCTTGAATTGGAACAATTCATCAAAATGCGAGTTTTAAGCCCACTTGAAGTGGCAAATCACCATGTTTTCTAAGCCCACTTGAGGGTGGCAAAATCCGTGTCTTAGCCTACTTGCGAGTAGCACTTTCAAACCATTTTCGAAAAAAAACAAACATGGGATGTTTTGTTCCAACTTGAGTGATTTAGTCTATACTTGTATGCTGTGCGCATTACACAGTAAGCTAGCTAATAAACCGGAAAAATAACACATGTGTTTTCAAAAACAACATATCATGTTAGTAGAGGCCGATCCTTTGATCGGGAGAGCAGGGGTGCTCATTGCATGACCTTCCCCTCTCGTACCCAAGTTCCCGAGCCGAGGGAACTTTGGTGATGACGGACACGTGGCCTTAAGCACGAGTCAGGGTTTCCTAAATTTCTCAAAAATAAAATATTTAGGGGGCGACTCTGAAATCTGGCAAAGCAGTCCATGTTTGGCGCTTTTTTATTAAAATCAGTTTTCCAAAACAATTTGTCGGATTTGGACTCTTTGGTGATTTATCAGCCTTACATTGCACTTTGTGAGATTAGATTCAGAACCGTGACATGAGTCTGAACTGTAGTAGCTAAGAACTACGATTCGGGCCCTCACGCGCGAAGCAAAGTTCTGGGCAGTCTACAGTTTCTGGCGACTCTGCTGGGGATTTAGAGAATTTGACTCGAACTCATGATATCTTGTTTTGACTACACATATGTGTTTCTTTGCATTGCATTTGCATTGGTTCTTCTAGGACACCGTGTTTGCCATCTGCTATTCCTGAACGGTTTCCCGGAGGCTGTCTGCCATAAGGTTGACTGGTTGCAGGCTCTGCCACGATGGGAACACAAACCTCGGTTTTTACCGGGGCACCCTTTTTGACCATTCGACCTAGTGCATATCGAAATCCATAGTGACCATTCCAAACTAGGACAGGTTGCTTACCCGATTGTAGGTTGTTTGAAACCACTGTGTGCGTAGTGAAACCCTAGCTCCTGACAAGATAGGACAGGGAAACCCTACCCCTCCATAGGGGTGTTTTGGCTCTTACTTGCTTGCTATGTGCTTTTAGAGTGTGCCTCTACAGGAATGCATGTATCAGTTTGCAAGTCTGGGTATCAGGCCTGCGGGTATCAGTATTTGGGGGAATCAGTTTACCAAAGGGTATCATATTTGGGGCAGTGATTTGGGAACAGTGATCAGTGTTGAAAACAGTGTATTTAGCTTACAAATGCCACCTGTGTGTTGCCTTTATTTAAGCCGTTATGCTGTCTATTTTTCTGGTTGTTTGTTTCCTTATTATACTTTATTTATCTTTTTGCAAGGTAGTTTAGCACAATTGCTTCCGACCAGGCAGATATTCCCCAAGCACTCTGGATTAGAGGTCGAAGACTTCATCGATCCGAGGATCTGATAGAGAGACAACCAGTGTTCCTTTCATTGCCCCCGATTACTAGACGAAGGTCAGTTAGGCGCAGTTGATCAGTACAGCGGTTGCCAGATTAGTGGTCCTTATCTACCCCGCCAGTGAGTAGTCAGGCTGAGGTTTCCGTTTCTATCGCAGAGACAGATATACTTGTTGTTCAGTTAGACCAACATCTTATGGCAAGTATGGAGGACATGATGCATCAGCTCCAAGAGACTATTCAAGCCATGCAGCGGGATACTGCCCATCAAGCAGAGTTTGCTGCGCGCCAAGCAGAGGTTGTGGCTCAACAAACAGAGCTGATTGCCAGACTTCAGCAGCAGCAACAACCACAGCAAGCCAGAGCATCTGCTTCGCACCCACCTCCTCCCCCACCTAAAGTTCCAACACTCGGGGAGAGTGCAAACGTCTAGGAAAATACGGACGTCCCAACGGGGCAAGTTCCACCCCCAATCCTACCTCAGCTGTCCAAAGCACCGACTAATGTAGTGGATACACCGTTTGAATTTGAGGTGGATCCAACAGCGCTGAAAGTGAGCAAGTTAGAAAAACTGTTCAAGAAGGCTCAAGGCATTAATTCCATTCTGGACATAGAGGATGGATACACCGATTCAGCGGTTACTTTGCCGAATCGATTCAAGATGCCGCATATAGACCGTTTTGACGGTTCTGGGGATCCCATGGTACACCTGCGGCTGTTCTCAGATATCCTAAGGCCGATGGGCCTCTCCAGATTGCAAAAGCTTTCCCTCTTCGGCCGGACCCTGTCGGGTGTTGCAGCTATTTGGTACGCAAAGCTGGAGGACTCTGTCAAAAGAAGCTGGGAGGAGATGGCTAAGGCCTTTGTAGCTCAATACTCCTACAACACGCAGATCGAGATCACAACTCGTGATCTCAAGACAACCAGACAGGAACCAAATGAGAGCTTCTCTAACTTTGTAACCCTTTGGAGGGCCAAAGCTTCTATGATGACCATCAGGCCGGTCGACAAGGATCAGATACGGATGGTTGTGTGCAACCTCCAACCTAAACTCATGCAAAAAATGATCGTCTTACCCCTTCCCACCTTTGCAGATTTACACGAGATAGGGGTACAGATTGAGGATGCCATGAAATATGGTCTGATTGACGATGAGAGAGAGCAGCCCAAGAAGGCATTTTCCCGCAGTACAAATGTAGGAACGAGTAATGCTGCAGTTGCCAGAACTTCAAATGTGGGCATGGTCACCACCACCACCACTCTAAAAACACTTACAGCCACCCCATTCACCGGTGCGTTCGGAAGTAGCTCACAAACAGCCAGATATCCACCCCGAGGCCAAAGAACCTTTACTCCACTATACATGCCCCTGTCCAAAGCTTTGGGGGTTCAAATCAGAAGAGGGCATTTGAAGCCCCTAGAGCCGCGACCATTACCAGACAAACTTCCTCTCTCCCATAACCCGGCTAAATACTGTGCCTTTCACCAACAGCATGGTCACGACACTGACCAGTGCTTCAGACTGCGTCACGACATCCAGGATCTTGCTGACAATAGGGTGATCGCACCTCCAGAAAAAACAAATGTCACAACCAGCCCACTCCCACCACATAACCAAGCTCCACCACCTAAACGCATCAACCTGATCCAAACTGGGGTTATGTCCTATGACCCTAGCATATATATCACACCCTCCCACCTACCCAAGCCCGAGGTGTTCATCCCGGATAGCACAGACTTCTACATATTGAGCACCTCCCAAACCCAACCTGAACCGGTGGTGGTGACTGTCAAAGACAGAATTGGGTTGACTTTGGGAGCAGATGGGAAAGACGATTCAGAGCCTGAGGGGTCTGCGAGCTTTGCATACAACCCGAGCGGTTATATCACATCAACGGATTAGTTTAAGCCGAGGGTAGAATTGTCAGTAGGGGCAGAGATCAGTGTGGTTCGGGAGGATGGACCTAGTCAGGGGCTAGATGACCTAGCAGTGTTGGAAGAGGACATTGCAAATCTGCAGTTCTTTGAAGAGCAGGACTCAGGGGATGTGAACATCAACTGGTTCGACTTGGATGTGTTAGCAGAGAATACAGAGTGGCTCAATGACTAGCCAGATGTTGTTGAGCAGCCTCAGCCAGAACAGGGATCGTTAACAACGAGAACATCAGCAGTGGTCGGTGTAGGCCGCTCGAACTTCCGCTCCGCGTGCGAGGGCGTGAATCATTTGTTCTAACTACTACAGCTCGGACTCGTGTCATGGTTCTGAATCTAATCTCGCAAAGTGTAATGCAAGACTGATAAATCACCAAAGAGTCCAAAATCCGGCAAATCGTTTTGGAAAATCGATTTTTAAAAAAGAAGTGCCAAACATGGACTGCTTTGCCAGATACAGAGTCGCCACCTAAATATTTTGTTTTTGAAAAATTTAGGAAACCCTGACTCATGCCTAAAGCCACGTGTCCGTCATCACCAAAGTTGCCTCGGCTCAGGAACTTGGGTACGAGAGGGGAAGGTCATGCAGTGAGCACCCCCGCTCGCCGGATCAAAGATCAGCCTTTACTAACATGATATATTATTTTTTGAAAACACATGCATTCTTATTCCGGTTTATTAGCTAGCTTACTACGTGATGCGCACAGCATACAAGTATAGACTCAATCATACGGATTGGAACAAAACAATTCATTTTTGTTTTTTAAAGTCGTTTGAAAGTGCTACTCGCAAGTAGGCTAAGTCGTGGATTCACCACCCTCTAGTGGGCTTAGAAAACATGATTTTGCCACTCCGCAAAGTGGACTTAAAACTCACAATCATCGAGTTGTTCCAATCTAAGCAATTAAGCCTTCACCCACAGGCACTCATGCAGTTTATACACTTAAGCAGTTAGCCTCATGGCAAGCATGCTATCATGGCAACACTTACACACATGCAAGGATGCTAAAGCATAAACACTCACAGTGTACTCCGAGCCAAAAAAGAAGCTAGTTAGTAATCAATGCATGATCCTAGCTATGTTGACAATGCCTAATGCAACACATGCAAAATGCAACTAAGATAGGCTCGGCTATTCTAAGATGTCATGTGAATGCAACTTGATAACATGTATTCAAATTGGTATTGAAATACAATGCAGTTTGTATGATGCGTCGAGCCCGGTGCATGTAAGACAGATGAATGAATGCAAACATGCAAAGCATAAGTATGCTAATTGAAAATGACCCTAAACTAACCATCGAAAGCGGTTAAGTAAAAGGGAGAAAGAAATGGGGGTTGGAAGACATGCATCACACACACGCACACTTATTACAAAATTTGTCCTCACGATGGAGGGTCCGAATAATAAGCTAAGCTATACTAAGCTAAGCTAATTATTACAAAACGAAACTAATTAACTAATTCTAGCTAATTAAGTATTACAATTCAAATTGAAACAAATAGCTAGGCTAAGCTAATTAGAATATTACAAAACGAATCAAATGACTAATTTATACGAACTAATCATAAGTAATGAAATGGCCTCGCGGGCAAGGAAGTGATGGATTCTCAGTCGGCTTCGCTTGGAAATCCACTATCGTGCCTCATGTTGTCTCTGTTTGCACACTTTCTGTACTTCTGAAAATTCTGACCCACCTTAGGAACATGCTGAGGGATGGTCGGCCAACAGGGATGGCCATCGGCCAAAGATAATGGCTATCGGCCAAAGATAATGGTTATCGGCCAATTTTTATAGCCGATCGGCAGATTAAGTGGTCGATTGGCCGTTTTTTCCTGCAAATTCTTTTTTTGCTGCAGCAGAGCACAAACAGAGGCATGTCAGTGTATTTACAAAAAAATGTGCATGCAACTACACCCCTTATCATGTCTTAAGCTCAGAGGAGTGTAGTGCTCGACTCTCGGGCCACCAATCACGCATCTCAATGCATGATGGCCAAAGAGGCCAAGTTGCGCAAATCAATGTCAAATGAATGCACAAAAACACATAAATGCCTTAACCTTTATCATGCATAATCAAGAGGGTCGGCAACTGAGAAATGAGGCACATTTCATCACTTCAAGTATGAAACGTCCTTCGTTTCCCGTGTTTGGACTAACAACCTATCCAAACACAATGCAACACAAGTATGCCAAATACAATGCAATGCAAATATGCCAAATACAATGCAATGCTTGCAAGCGGACAACAATGTAAACAACAAGTATGCAAACAACATGCAATGCGAACAACATGCAATGCAACATGACCAATTTATCAAAGCTAATGGCATGCAAACTCTATTAAATGCAACCTAAGCATGCAAACAACAAGCATGCAAACAACATGCAATGCAACATGAGCAATTTATCAAAGCTAATGGCATGCAAACTCTATTGAATGCAACCTAAGCATGCAAACAACAATGCAAACAATAAGCATACAAATAACATGCAATGCAACAAGCATGCAAGATGGACTTAAACCGAATATGGACAAACCTCAGCCATGCCCAAAACAGTGGCCATGAGTACTGAAATGATGGCATGAAGAGCATGGAAAGGCAAGACAAGCATGCATGCCAATTGGCTCAAAAATTAAGGCATAAAGATGCAACTCTTAAGAGCACTTAAAGAGTGAAAAGCATGGACGTCTAACAACACTATAAGCTCTGAAATCATGTATGGAATGGTGTCAAACCACTCAAACAACACAAGTATGGCATGCAAGAGGGCTCAAAGCTTGAAGCTAGCATAGGTACTTGCACTATAGCTATACAAAACACGAAGCATATGGCCAAGACAACCCAAAATAGTCCTAGAACATGTCAAAATGAGACTAAAACATGCATGGAAGGAAGCCAAAACAAACTAGCATGAGGGGCATGAAGCATGGAGTATGCAAGGCCAAAATGGAGGATTATACTACACCTACCAAGACCAAGCATGAGATGGCTTTGCCAACAAAAATTAGAGTTATATCATGGCCAAATAACCCCAAAAACACACTGAAATGATAGCTCGCAAGCTTAGGCATGAAAGCATACACAATGGCTCATGTTTAAGGCATAAAACACCAACTCTCCAAAGCATTGAAATAGTGACAAAAGTGAGTGTATGGAAACATTATATGGACTGAAATAACATTTCAAATGATGCCAAATCATGGAAATAGTCTAGGCAATGCATGCTAATGGACTCAATACACAAAGCTAATGAGCAAGATTGAACCATGGCTATACAAAGGAATGCATGCACAACTAAAACAACATGAAACAGAGCTAAAACATGGTAAAACATGAACAAAAGCTTGTTTGAGTAGAGCCAAGAACATGCTAGAATGATGGTCTAAAGCATGATACACATTAGGCCAATGAATAGAATTGCACTACAAATGCATAGAGCATGCAAAAGGCTATCAAACCAACCTCAGACAGAGGTATAACATGGCAAAACAATACCAAAAACATGCTAAGAATAAGCCAACATAAGCTTAACAAACATGCTCAAACATTAGGCCAAATAAGGCAAGCATATAAGATGCAAGGAGAGGGGATGACCCTCTCCTATTCGGGACCTCAAAACTACCTTTCCACCACTGAAATTCCTCTAAGTTTCAGTGGTGAGAAGGCCAAAAAGAGGTGGTCCCAAAAGCTTACAAGGATAGCACAAAACCAAGCCAAACAAGGCACAAGAGGGGGGTAGACCACCCCCAACACAAAAGAGACCTTAAACAAACATTTCAAGCATGTAAAATTAGAGCTTTTTGTAGTTAAGAGTTAGGCCTAAATCAGCATGCAAATAGGGCCAAAAGCTTAAACAAAAACAAGGGTTTAAGAGGTTAGAAGCTCACCCTTGTAGAATAACTTTAGAGTAACAACTCCAGCAGCTTTTTTTCATCAAAACCAGTCCAAAAACACCAAAACCAACTTCAAAGTGCCTCAGCAACAAGAGTGTGGTGTTTCACTAGGTGTTTGTGTGCAAAAGTGTGAAGAAAAGGCACTTTTGAGCACAAATATGGAGAGAGAGGAAGAAATATAGAGAGAGTGTGATACATGTCTTGTATATCAACTTTTCAGAACCTCTGGAAAGGGAGAGGTCTCCCTTTTTATAAAAAATCAAATCTCAAGCTTGTTGAGCAAGCTTGAGACTTGTTTCAATGCCTCCATACACATGTATGGAGGATGAAATCTGTGCTCACCAGCTGTCACAGCTGGTACAAAAATATCTGCAAAAGCAAATAAAAAGGCCTCGGCCAAAAGATATGGCCGATCGTCCAAAAAGGGGGCCAATCGGCCAAAAAGAGTGCCGATCGGCCACCACCAATGGCCGATGGCAAGAAGGAAAGCCCGATAAGCACAAGGCTTGGCCGATGGGTTGTAGGGATGGCCAACAAGCCACCCTCTTCCCTCATAAACAAAACCACAAGTCCTTGGTCTACAACCAAGCATAAAACAGACAAGTTGAGAGGTTCTAAGGCAAGGCGCGCAGCCGAGACCTTCAGGAACTCAAAATGAACACGACCATGGATGATCATCGAGTGTTCAAATGATGACGTTCAAGTCTTGAGGACGGTCAAAAATGGGGTGTCTACAGTTGCCTCTCTTTGACAGAACTCGAAAGTCATAAGATGACGGGAGTGAATGTCAAAGCCTAGAGACGACCCATTTTTGACGAGGCCGAAGACTTTGACAAACGTACAAGATTACAAAGAGATGCGCTCGCAGGCAAGAGCAAGATGCAAATGACATGCACAATGCCGAACATAACTTATGATCATGCAAAGAAAGCTGTAATGAAGCATTTATGCAAAATAAATACAACAGTTTAAGCGAATAAGAAACAACAGTCTCACACATTCCAACAAAAAGGATGTAAGAAAATTATGCAATTCTCACTGCGTCTCATGCAGAGAAGGCTTAAAAGAGACTACCGAGAATACCTAGAGTCTCAAACACAACATCTCTCAGCATATCACACGCAGGAGAGGAAAGGCAACACTTCTCAGCATATCACACGCAAGAGAAGGAAAAGGAGCAACCCTCAGCGTATCACATGCAAGAGAGGAAAGAAGCAACACTTCTCAGCGTATCACACGCAAAAGAAGGGAAGGAAGCATCTCTCAGCGTATCACACGCAAGAGAGGAAAAGAGTATCTCCCAGCGTATCACACGCAGGAGAGGAAAAAAGCATCTCTCGGCGTATCACACGCAAGAGAGGAAAGGAAGCATCTCTTAGGGTATCACACGCAGGAGAGGAAAAAATTATCTCTTAGCATATCACACGTAGGAGAGGAAATGAAGCATCCCTCAGCGTATCACACGCAGGAGAGGAAAGGGTAGTAGTGCAAGCACTGAGGAGTTACATAAACATCGAAGTGAGTCCCAATGCTTCTAACAAGGGTATAGCGTAAACACCGAGCGCACCCGGGTGTTCCTAACCGAAACAAAACGAACTCAAAGGACAGGAAAGGTCTTACCTGGGATTCCTCTGAATAGACCGTACATACAATATCGTGCCTGCATAAGAAAGAAACTCAACCGGTACAATATAGTAGCAACGTATGTTCAACGTTGCATCAAGGTACAATTCTAATTCGAAATAAACGCATGCATACACAATGCAAGTGAAAAGATGCGTGATAGCGCAAGTAGGGGGATGCATGACAATGCAACCTAAGTGTGCGTGACAACGCGGATAGAGGGGTGCATGACAATGCAACTTAAGAGTGCGTGACAACGCGGATGGAGTGCATAAAAATGCGAGAGAAATGTGCATAACAATGCGAAGAAAATGTGCGTGACAACACAAATAGTGTGTGCATGACAATGCAACAACATTGAGATGCACCTATTCAATGTAAGCATGGTAAAGGCATATTAACCACAATGTTGAGATACAACTTCAAAACGAGAAGAGGTATACTCAATGTAATGCAACATATTCAAAGCAATTTTCGAATCTTGCAATATACAAAAGGATACGAAAAAGGATACACCTCGTGCGTATCGAGTGCCGCACACGGAAGACACAGTTCGAGGTCACCACGGAGGCCGCTTAAGCTTCAAAAGTGTATTTTCTTGCACTTTCTTGAGAGATAAGGGTACCAATCAACATAACTACCCCCAAACAAGGGCATTAGAGGTGCATCGGCCACAAGGGGAATCCATCGGCCATCCATCGACCATCAAACAATCTTATCGGCCAAAAATTTAGCCGATCGGCTAACAATTAGGCCGATCGGCCAAAAGTGGTAGATTCAGGGCAGTTTTGTCCATTTGCCTCGGGTCTTTAAGTATAGGGTTGCAAACAACATTTCCTTACTTCCTCCAAGCCGAACACTCTTGTTCTCTCTCTCTAGGTTGTTTTCCTCCCTTCGATTTGAGCTTTTCCTTCATTTTCAAGCCTCCCGCAACTTTCGATTCATGAAACCGTTATTGTTTCGAACACTTTGAGCCAATTGGAAATTGTATTCGGCGCCACATTCTTGATTTCCCTCACTTGGGGTTTGTTTCCCCCGAGTTACCTTTGGTTTTCGTGCCTTCTTTCGCACTTCGACATTTTCTTCCATTTTTCACCCCTCGGGGTTAACTTTCGGTTGACTTTTGGTATTCTTGCCCATTTTCCATATCCTCGGCCATTTTCATACTCTTCCCGAGATGGCGGACGATATTCCACAGGGTGGGACTCCTCCAAAGATGGATATGGATCCCGAGGTCAGGCTCTTACTGCTTAGTGTTCGGCCTTTCGATCCGGCGACATACCAGCCCGCAATACATGTGCTGCCTCCCGACAGCATTCACTAATTTAGGAGCTTCGCGCGAGGTGCTCCGGAGGACCTCCTGCTACGCGAGTTGGAGTCGCACCTTTCTTACGGCGCCGCTGAGGTATACTCTTCCTCTTTACTTTCTGCAATGTAGGTCATATACCTTGAATAGCTGATACTGCCCTTTATCTGATCATCACAAACACACTTGTAAATCACATGCTTAGTTCACCATGAGCACACTCATACATGATATTTGTGTCAACTCGAACACATGCACACACACTGTATTTTTATCAATTCTGAACGCATTCAAACACTGTATTTCTGACACTGCTTCGTATCTGTTTGTCTTGAACACAGGGAGATTCCCAAGCCTTCCGGGGGTATAGGAACACCATTGCCCGGGGTTGGTATATGGAACTACCCGACGAGGTTCGCCATATTATCGACGAGGCCGACTTCGGCATTTTCTGCATGGGACTCTTGCGCCTCACTGCGAGTAGGCCCCTTCTAGGCGCATTAGTGGAGAGGTGGTGCGACACCACTAATTCCTTCCACCTTTCTGCTGCAGGGAAGATGACGATGACTCCCTTTGACTTCTCTATGCTCACTGGCATCGGAGTAGGGGGTGATCCGATCCCCTTCAACACTGATATGGGCGAGTGGGATGCCGCCCAAATCTTCTTGCTTGGCGCTCACCCACCTCTCTCCCGGCCAGGGTTCGTGAGATACTCGTGGTTCGAGGACCAGTTTCGGGTACAGACGCTGATGACCCGCGAGGAGGTCGAGCAGTATGCCTGAGGGTTTCTTATGTTCTTGCTAGGCACCACTCTCTTCGCCGATCGGGCGAACACAGTTGGCCTCTATCTGTTGAGCGCACTGGTGGACGTGACCCGAATCTGGCGCTATGATTGTGGTGGCGCAGGATTGGCCACACTGTACGGATACATGAGCTCCTCCTCTCGTCACAGTGGACACCTGCTAGGGGGGTACTGGCGAGCCTGGGAGGTACACCTTTTCTATCTGCTTTACATTATCTATACACTACACACACTGCATACACGCAATCTGCTTTACACTGGTTGTACATTGCATACACTGCACAAGACACTTCACACACTGCATGATACACTGCACATCATTCTCTGATTTTTGCTCTATTTGTATTATGCTTTACTGATAAACATACTCACTGTTGCCCTTTTACATTCTGTAGTTGTGGGTGTATGCCTACTTTCCGAGGCTTGCTCCAGAGCTGGAGGTAGAGATGCCCCTCATTGTCCCATATTCTCATAGATATGACGTGGGGTGCGAGCGGAGGCCACGAGAGTCTTTCTTGTTCTTCCGCAGATACTTTGACACTATAGCCGCAGCAGAGGTATTTCAAAACTTAAGTTCATTTAAGCTTTGCTTTATATTGCACTCTCAATAATAGATAATAAACTGTATATCCTGTCATCTGCAGATCACCTGGTAACCCTGGGCAGTGCTACCCGACGCAGCGAGGGACCAGTACATGGGCTCTCGGGAGACCGCCCGGTTCCGGGTCTTGCTGGAGGGTCCAGTCTGCCGGGCGTGGTACCTGGGTGAGCGCTTCCTGTAACAGACCCTTGGTTTGCCCGAGCCAGTGGTTCCGATACCACCCCCTATGCACATGAGACAGACAGCGACCTACACCCCACAGGAGATGGAGGATTACAGGATCGGTTGGGATGCTGAATTTTTCAGGGGTGAGGGCGACTACACCGTCTTCATCGAGACTCATCTTATGCGGCCTTTGGCCAATGCTCGCTGAGTTGAGAGGGAGAGGCCTGCAGCCCCAGTGGAAGGAGCAAGAGCATCGAGGGCGACTCAAGCCTATGACAGGAGTGGTCCCCGGAGGGGACGGAGAGCAGAGTGGCCAGACTTGCCCACCACTATGACATGTCGTGGGCAGGCTGGAGAGAGTTACCAGATTCCGATCGCTCCTCCCCCAGCTGATCATGAGCTCGTCGGAGTTCGAGGCTCGACCCTGGTATGTGCTATACTTTACATTTTGTACAGTCATTTCATTTCATTTGATATCCTACAGATTACTAATTACTTCAACACTTTTGCAGGCGTCCATCAATTATACTGGGCAGGCTCTGGAGCTATCAGCCTCAGTGATGGGGATGCTGCAGATGAGCATAGACCTGCTTAGTATCTACGGTATCCCGATAAGTTCTTTTAACCTCAGTCCCAAAACCTTGCATAATCTGTTCCATAATGATCTGATGCATTACATTATCAATACGACACTGGTATACTGTATCTCATACACTGCTCACAGCATTCACACACCACTCACGACATTCATACACTGTAATCATACACTGCAATCGATACCATACTCAGCTTCGAAAAGCATAACTGATGTATCTGCCAACTTGTTCTTTTCTGGCCCCATTCCAGATACCGGCCGCAGCGGGTGCCCCAGCAAAACCATCAGCGCCTACCCGAGCAGCAGGGAGAGCACGATGAGGGATTTCGGCGCGCAGCCATAGCAGGGCCGGGCTTACTCACTGTGGGAGTAGTTCACGGGCACCTACCCCAGATGACAACGAGTCTGATGCAGAGACAGAGTCATCTCAGGATGAGGCCAGAGATGGCTCGGGTTCAGACTCTGGCAGTGGAGCTGACGGCGGCGATCCTGGACCCTCGTCCAAGAAGAGGACGAGGACGGATTCCCGCACTTGAAACGACCGGCGCCGATCTAGATACTACTCTTTTTTGCTTTATTTTTCTTTTTACTAGTAGTTTTGCACATTGTACTGCGTCAGGCAGATTTTATTTTCTTCAAAACGATGTACTTTTGCAAAAGAAAACATGATGGAATGAGAAACAGCTTTTTTGATTGAAAAAGTGTTACATTTGTACATTCTAAGCATTGCATCGCATTGCATCATACAGAATGTAAATGAGATTAGACTTTGTTTGAAAATTGCACACTCGAATTGCATTGCCCTAATCAAGTAGTGAATCAACTGACAACAAACAAAACAACTCGATAAGCAAAACCAAGACTTGACATGCTAACCAAAATGTGAATACAACTCGATAAGCAAGACAAGAACTTAATAATCAATACTAAATACAACTTGATAAACAAATGCAACAACTCGATAAACAAATTGAAGTAACACAGGCACTACTTCACAAAATCGTTACCGAAAGGCATTCGAAGTGGAACAATTCACCAATTCTCAACACCTCCAACACATGGACAGCTTCAGTGGACAAAGGAGAGGCCATCGGCCAGGGTGAGAGGCCATCGGCCAAGGGAAATGACCATCGGCCAACATTACTAGCCGATCGGCTAAAAAGATGGTCGGTCGGCATTCTTTTTGGCCGATCGGCCAAAAATGGCAAGGACCTCCAAAATGCTACCACCTGTCTTCCACTCAACACCTTATCCTCTACAAAAGTCCCAGCTTCGCAATTTTTCCCATTTCAACTCAGTTTTTGCACCAAATGGAGGCATTTCTTGTCCAAAATCTCACAAATTGGATTGCTAACTTGGATGGCTCGGAAAAGTTGAATTTCCAGGGCTTCAGAATAAATGCACTATTCACGCTGAGTCACACCCCGCTGCGTTTTCCGTTCCTCCATGCCACGGCACGGTGTTGGAATCTGGTAACTCACGTCTTTAGCTTTATCGGACAAGAGATGCGTCCCACTTTCGAAGACTTCCAAGCTTTTATGGAGTCCGAGTGCGAGGAAGAGATTTTGCCACAATTTTGCTTCGGCCACATCCAAGCCTTGGAACGGATGTGCAGGCTCACTTTGTATGACGCTCGATCTTTGATCCGCGATGGGGAATTGGACATCCCTAGCTTGATTCATCGGTTTTCTGATCCCGGTGACCACGACGATTATTACTGGCAGGGTTTTCGGTGACATGCCCTTTGCTTGTGCATGCTGTCTCATTTCTTGCTTGCCTCAGGCTCCAAAGGGTCTAGCGTCCGTTTGATTGAGGTTGCCCAAGGCTTGAAAGAGGGCGAGAGCTACATTGCCATGCCACTAGCTGAGACATTGATGGGTTTGGACGCCTTCCATCGCCGGGAGACGACTAGATTTGTGGGGAGTCCACTACTGCTGCAGGTAATGTTTCCCACCCTATCTCATATATATTTCTTACATCACTTGGCCCTCAGGCTCGGTTTTTCTCTCAAAGCCCTTTTCTCACTTTTCTCTCCACGTACACCTCTCTATTCTTTAATCTCTCATTTTTCATCCCTCCCCAGATATGGTTGATGGATAAGTTGAAGGTTGTGGACTCATGCCCATCATATTCAGCTCGCAGCTATTTCTTCCGGTGACGTCTAGTCGATGCCCCTGATGAGGGATGGTGGTGCGAATGGATGTGCAGTTTGTCCACAAATCGCATTGTTTGGTGCTGCCCCTGGCTCAATCTACCGGCGATGAGTTACACATGTCTTCCCAGCCTGGGATTCAGTTGATCGACCTGACACACTGTGTCTTTTACTTCCCATTCCGATTTTGAAACTAGTTTGGACATGATCAGACTTGTCCGGAATAGGGGATAGAGTACCCTGCCGCATTTCCGGTTCGAGGCATACAGCTAGCTCGGTATGCCACAGCATGGAGGACGAGAGAGCTTTTGGCTGCCACTCCCACTTTTAGTTACACCCTTTCTGATGAGTGCAAAGCTTGGCTTGATGAAGAGGCGCAAGTTGGGCCTACATTGGCATCAGAGGCTTCGACAAGCTCTAGGAGGGGACGCAGGAACACCTGACTATGCCCCGAATTTATTTGCTTTAATCAGTACTTTCAAGTTTTCTTTATGAATGTAATAAAAAGCAACTTCAATTTGTATTCAAGAGTAGGAGAACTCTGTATTGAAATCAATGTAATTGAAGGCTGTGGGAGCGGGGACCAGAAGCTCTCTCGTCCTCCATGTTGTGGCATACCGACCTAGTTGTGCGCCTCGGACCGGAAATGCAGCAGGGTACTCTATCCCTTCTTCCAAACAAGTACAATCATGTCCAAATTGACGCCAGATTCAAAATGGAAAGTAAAGGACACAGTACGCCAGGCCGATCAACTGAATCCCGGGTGAGTGAGTCATGATGTAGCTCATCGCCGGCAGATTGAGCCAAGGGCAGCGCCAAGCAATGTTGACAGCGGACAGACTGCACATCCATTCGCACCACCATCCCTAATCAGGGGCATCGACTAGACGTCGCCGAAAGAAATAGCTGCGAGCTGAATATGCTGGGCATGAGTCCACAACCTTTAACTTATCCATCGACCACATCTGGGGAGGGATTAAAAAAATGAGAGATTAAAGAATAGAGAGGTCTATGTGGAGAGAAAAGTGAGAAAAGGGTTTTGAGAGAAAAACCGAGCCTGAGGGCCGAGTGATCTGAGAAATATATGTGAGATAGGGTGGGAAACATTACCTACAGCAGTAGTGGACTCCCCGCGAATCTAGTCGTCTCCCGACGATGGAAAGCATCCAAACCCATCAATGTCTCAGCTAGTGCCATGGCGATGCAGCTCTTGCCCTCTTTCAAGCCCTCGGCAACCTCAATCAAACGGATGCTAGATCCACCGGAGCCTGGGGCAAGCTAGAAATGAGACAACATGCACAAGCAAAACGCATGTCGCCGAAAACCCTGCCAGTGATGGTCGCCGCGGTTACCGGCATCAGAAAACCGACGAATCAAGCTCGGAATGTCCAGTTCTCCATCGCGAATCAATGACCGAGCATCATGCAAAGTGAGCCCGTACATTCATCCTAAGGCTTGGACGTGGCCGAAGCGCAACTGGGGCAAGATCTCTTCCTCACGCTCGAACTCCATCAAAGCTTGGAAGTCCTCGAAAGTGGGACATATCTCTTGTCTACCAAAGCTAAAAACATGGTCACCGGATTCCAACACCTTGCCGCGGCATGAAGGAACAGAAAATGCAGCAGGGTGAGGCTTAGCGTGAATAGTGCATTTATGTCAAAGCCCATAAAATTCAGCTTTTCTGAGCCATCCAAGTTAGCAATCCAATTTGTGAGGTTTTGGACAAGAAATGCTTCCATTTGGTGTAAAACTAAGTTAGAATGAGGGAACCACGAAGCTGGAACCTTTATGGAGGACAAGGCACTGTTTGGAAGACATGTGTCAAAAATCTGGAGGTCCCCAGGACAACTGGCCGGCCGGCCACATTTTCTGGTCGACCAACTACATTTTCTGGTCTACCGACCATAAAAGTGGTCGGCAGGCTCCTTTACGGATTGGCAGTGAGTAAAAATGTGGTCTGCAACTTTTCCTTGTCTCCATAAGAGAGTCCCTAGCCTTCCTATGTGCTGAGAGTGCTGAAGGTCTGAGTTTACCTCTATTTTGGATGCGTTCTGTCGCTTTGTTTATCCAATATGCATTTGTTTATCGAGTTGTTAAGTTTTGCTTATCAAGTTGTTACTCTTTGTTTATCGAGTTGTTGCTCTTTGCTTATCGAGTTGTAAACTTGTTAAGGTCTTGTTGTTGCTTATTGAGTTAAGTTGTTTTGTTTGTTACGTTGGTTCACTACCTGACTTGGCAATACATGAATGTTCAATTTCCACTCAATTTCATTTTTGTGCAAAATGATGCGATGCGATGCTTAGAATACAAATACAACACTTTTTGAACAAAAAGTTGTTTTCATTCCATCATTGTTTCTTTTTACAGTAGGGTACAAGTTTTCAGAAAAATAACGCTGCCTAATGCTGTACAATGTGCTACAACTACTAGTAAAAAGAAAACAAAGCAAAAGCAGTTGCGTCAGTGCTATCAAGCTCAAGATCGAGAGGCCCTCTTCACCCTCTTCGGCTGAGCAGCCTCTGCACCACCGCCATCAGCACCTCCGTCTGAACCAGAGTCGTCGTCCTCGGAATCCTCCTCGGCGTCGTCTCCGCCCTCAGAACCAGAACCGGTGTCATCATCTCTGCCCGCGGATGTCTCTGACTGAGGGTGTGCTGACTCCTCCTTCTCGCTGGACTCATCATCATGTCTAGCAGGCGCTCGACGCCTCCCTCGGCCGCGAGTCGAGACCCCTCTCCCAGCTGCTCGGGAAGGCCTGGATGGCCCAGGCTGTAGCAGTGTGACCTGAAAAGGGCAGTTTGAATACATCAGCCAGAGTATATATATCAGATACAGATGCAAGTATGGTGCATGGAGTGTGTGCATGCAGATGTAGTATGTGAATGTGATGTGTCAGATGTGCTCTACACATGCAGTGAATCAATGCAATGAAATGTTCAGTTTCTATATGTCATCAGAAGTATGATAAATACAAGGAAATTGAAAAGTACCGGAATGCCGGAGGCGTACAGCAGCGTCGCCCTCCGCAAGACCATACTCTCGAGTGAGGCCATCGCCTCGAGCAATCCCCTAACATATTCTCTGGGAGGCTGCAGATGCAACTTCAAGTCATCAGTGAATCAATGAATGTCTAAATATCTGAATGATAGATAAAAGCTGTGAGGCATACCGGTGGTGAGTCAGGATCACTGACGTGTTGATGATCCGGCAGTGGAGGCTCTAGCGGAATCTGGTATGGTGTCCCATACCGCCAGCCTGTCAGCTCGGTCGGAGGATCTGGCCACCTAGCACACTGCCAAGCAGGGGGCATCCTCCTACTCTTACCCCTTGATGTGCTGGCCCAGCTAGTCGAAGGAATGTCTGCAGCTCAAGCGCGGCTCGACGAAGGGATGTCAGCAGCTCTGCTCGTGGGGGTACGAACACCTGTCAGTGGAGGCATCAGGTATGTGTGGATATATGTCGCGTACTCCCCCTCCTCTAGGAAAAGAACTACATCGGCACCCTACATGAGGTCGTCAACCTCTTGGGGAGTGAGACTCTCTATGGACCGCATGTCCAATGAAGGTGGTGAAGGGATCTCCTGAGCGGGATTACCCATCGTCTGGCGCATGAAGCGCTCCTCGAGAAACCAGGCTCTGCCGACTGGTCCCTCAAACAAAATCCTGTACCGGGAGGCGTCCCATGCCCCAGCAAACTGGAACCGAGAATACCTTGGCATGGCTATCTAAGGCTGCTAGGTAATCTCTGGATATCAAGTGCATGAACTGATTAGTTGTCATAAATATGCAAGATAAATCAAAGCTGAAAGCATGAAGAACTGAGAGTTCTGGTTTACCTCTGTCACCTGTACGGTGTCAAAATACTGCCGGACATAGGGCAATGTCTCCCGGGGCCTGGGCCAGCACCGACCCTCGAATCTGCGCGAGTATGGTACATCGAGTGGTGCCTCCACCTCGTGATCAGGGGCGAGTGTAGGGAAGTAGGCGCAAACCCACAGCTGTGAAAGGCAATACAGTGGTAATGAGAATACAGAATATACAGAAAATACAGAATGCTGAATGCTGAATGCAGAGTACAGAACGTAATGAGTGCAATGTGTGCAGTGTGCAGTGTACAGATAATGAAAAGTAGAAATGTAAATCAAGAGGGCAGAATGTACCTCCCAGGCTCTCCAGTAGCCTCCTACTATACCCCCGCGCCCGCTGGAGGTCACGCTCCCGCGGGAGGTCACGCTCATGTAGTAGTAAAGAGTAGCAAGGCAAGCGCTGCCGCAATCAAAGTGCCGGACCTGCAATAGGTCTACCAGAGCACTGAGAAGATACAGCCCGACCGTGTTCCCCTGTCGGAGAATAGTGTGGTCCCGAGAAGGAACATCAGAAATCCCTGAGCATACTGCTCTATGGCCTCAACAGTCTTGGGCGTAGTCCCCCTGTACTACTCCGTAAACCAAATGTACCTGTCCATGCATGATGATCTGTAGGTTGGTGGATGGGCTCCGAGTAGATAAGTCCAAGCGGCCTCCCACTCACCTATATCAAAATCATATGGGATCAGCAGACCTGCCACGTCGAGGCCCGTCAGCATCGAAAAGTCATACGGGGTCGTCGTCATGTCGCCGGCAGCAGAGAAATGGAAGGAGTTGGTGGTGTCCCACCATCTCTCTACTAATGCGCCCATGAGGGTCCTACTCGCCTGAGGACGCGACAACCCCATGCAAAATGGGCCAAACCCGGCCTCATCCACAATCTGTCGAACAGCATCTGGGAGCTCCATGTACCACTCCCTCGCGATGATCGACCCATATCCCCGGGTGAAAGGGGAAGATACTTGTGTTTAGAATGAAGAGATGTATTCAGTTTTAGAATGAACAAATGTATTCAGTTTCAGAATGAACAGATGTATTCAGTTTCAGAATGAATAGAATACTGTGTTGTAAGCTGCGTGCCAAAATGAACAGAATACTGTGTTGTGAGCTGTGTGCCGAATGAACAGAGTATTATGTTGTGAGCTGTGTGCCCAATGAACAGAGTATTATGTATAAGCTGCGTGCCAAATGAACAGAATACTGTGTTGTGAGTTGTGTGCCCAATGAACAAAGTGTTATGTATGTGCTGCGTGCCAAATGAACAGAATATTGTGTTGTGAGCTGTGTGCCCAGTGAACAGAGTGTTATGTATGAGCTACGTACCAAATGAACAGAATATTATGTTGTGAGCTGTGTGCCCAATGAACGGAGTGTTATGTATGAGCTACGTGCCAAATGAACAGAATATTGTGTTGTGAGCTGTGTGCCTAATGAACAGAGTATTATGTATGAGCTGCATGACAAATGAACAGAATACTGTGTTGTGAGCTGTGTGCCCAGTGAATAGAGTATTATATATGAGCCACGTGCCAAATGAACAGAATACTATGTTGTGAGCTGTGTGCCTAATGAATAGAGTATTATGTATGAGCTGCGTGCCAAATGAACAGAATATGGTGTTGTGAGCTGTGTGCCCAGCGAACAGATTATTATGTATGAGTTGCGTGCCAAATGAATAGAATACTGTGTTGTGAGCTGTGTGCCCGCTGAACAGAGTATTATGTATGAGCTGCGTGCCAAATGAACAGAATGTTGTGTTGTGAGTTGTGTGCCCAATGAATAGAGTGTTATGTATGAGCTGCGTGCCAAATGAACAAAATACTGTGTTGTGAGCTGTGTGCCCAGTGAACAAAGTATTATGTATGCGTTGCATGCCAAATAAACAAAATACTGTGTTGTGAGCTCTGTGCCAAATGATTAGAATACTGTGTTGTGAGCTGCGTGCCAAATGAACAGAATACTGTGTTGTGAGCTGTGTGCCCAGTGAACAAAGTGTTATGTATGAGCTACGTGCCAAATGAACAGAATACTGTGTTGTGAGTTGTATGCCCAGTGAACAGAGTGTTATGTATGAGCTGTGTGCCAAATGATTAGAATACTGTGTTGTGAGCTGCATGCCAAATGAACAGAATACTGTGTTATGAGCTGTGTGCCAAATGAACAGAGTATTATGTTGTGAGCTGCGTGCCAAATGAATAGAATGCTATGTATGAGCTTTGTGCCAAATGAACAGGATGCTGTGTAGTGAGTTATGTTCAGAACAAGCAGAAGCGCTATGTATGTAAATGTGTTCAGAATGAGCAGATATAATACATAGTGAAAGCATGAAGTGTGCTAGAAATGCAAAATACATTGTGGAAAATGTAAAAGTGAAGTACGCACCTCGCGCGCGTGATGAGACAAGTGGGACTCCGGCTCCCGTAGTAGCAAGTCTGCGGGTGCTCGTCGCGCGAAATCTATGAAACGATGAAAGGTACTCAGGGATAGGATGTGCTCCTGAGGGCGGTACCTCTCCGGGTCGAAAGGTCAAATCCTCGGAGACAATGGCATGATGTCAAGCTCGTCCTCTACTCGCGGAGAACCCCCACCGTGTGGAATGTGGTCAACCATCTGCAAAAATGAGCCAAAATTGCAAAAAGTCAACAAAAGTCAACTCTCGGGAAGAGAAAAAGTCAAAGAAAGTCAAAGCCCGGGAAAACATGCTAAACTTCGAGAGAAACATACCTCAAGTGGTGAAAATGGAGAAAGAAGCTCCGAAAGCAAATTCTGATCGGTTCAAAACGAAGAGAATTGAAAGTTTTTTGCGAATCAACTTCGCGGGGGAGTTGGAATACACGTATAAAGTGTGGATCTAAGAGAGAAAAGCACCTAGGAGCAAAGAGAAGCATATTTCGGCCTTGGGTGTGAGACTAAAAGTGATTTGGAGTTGTATACTTAAAGGGCCGAACCTCAAAAGACTAAGCTGCCCCTGTTTTGCTAAACTGATCGGCCGACCAGTTTTTCTAACTGGCCGACCACTTAGGTGGTCAACAAGTGGTCGGTAGCTAATCTAGGTGGTTAGTAGCCCTCATGGGTGGTCTTCAGGGTCCCATTGTCCTCCCTGTGTGTTTTGGTGATGATTGGAGTCCTCGGCTTTTGAGAAAGTGCAAGAAAAGTACACTTTTCGGCTCAAAATTGTCCTCGCGGGAACTTCAATTCAAGTCGCCGATGCGTGGCTCATCATCACTCGTCAAGAGCAAGGTGTATCCTTTTTGAGTACGTTGTGACCCCACTGAGAGGTAAATCGGAGGTCGTGTTTGAATTGGCCTCGTTAAGGCTTGTATTTCTTTATTCGGCATTTTGTTTCAAACATGCTATTGAAGTTGCACTCGTCTCATTGTTATGCGCGCTTCGGTTGCATTGTTATGCACCCTCCACTCGCGTTGTCACACACATTTGCTTGCATTGTTATGTGCGCTTTGGTTGCATTGTTATGCACCCTCTCCACTTGCGTTGTCACGCACGTTTTGCTTGCATTGTTATGCTCACTTCGGTTGCATTGTTATGCACCCTCTCCACTTATGTTGTCACGCACGTTCAGTTGCATTGTTATGCACTTTTCACTTGCATTGTTATGCACTTTTCACTTGCATTGCTATGCACCTTTCCATCGGCATCATATGTGCACGCGTTTATCTTGTATTGAAATTGTGCCTTGATATAGCATTGATCATGTGTTCCTACTATATTGTATCTGTTGAGTTTCTTTCTTGTGCAGGCACGATATTGTATGTACGGTTCATTTGAAGTTGGTGAAATAGGACGATATTGTATGTACGGTTCATTCAAGAGAAGTTCCGGTTCGGTTTGACTGTTACCCTTCTCCACTCGCGTTTGGCATGCGTTTGGACGTACCTTTCTCCTTTCGCGTTTGACACGCGTTTGGATGCCTTTCTCCTTTTGCATTTGATACGCTGGGAGGTGTTTCATTTGAGACTCCGGGTGTTCTCGGTAGTTGCTTTTAGCCTTCTCCGCCTGAGACGCAGTGAGAATTGTATAATTTTGTTATATCCTTTCTGCATGAGATGTAGTTTGGTTCGTGTTTACTTGCTTGCATAGCATTCGATTAAAATGTTGCATTTATTTTGCATAATTGCTTCATCACAACTCTCTTTGCATGATCATAAGTTATGTTCGGCATTGTGCATGTCATTTGCATTTTCCCCCTGCCTGCGGGCGCATCTCTTTGTTATCTTGCCTGTTTGTCTAAGTCTTCAGCCTTGTCAAAAATGGGTCGTCTCTAGGCTTTGACATTCACTCCTGTCACTTCTTGACTTCTGAGTTCTGTCAAAGAGAGACAACTGTAGACACCACATTTTTGACCGACCTTAAGACTCAGACGTCATCGATTGAGCGCTCGGTGATCGCGCATGTTTGTGCTCATTTCGAGTTTCCGAAATTTTCGACTGAGTGCCTTGCCTCCGGGCCTCTAAACTCTTTGTGTTTTGGCTCGGTTTGTGGACCAAGCCTTCTTGACCTTGCCTGGAGGGAGGGAGAGGTCTGTAGACCACTTTTTGTGGTCGTAGACCACTTTTCCTTCTTGTAGACTAGTTTTCAATTTCCGGAGCCTTCGGCCGCGCGTCTTGTCTCAAGACTGCTTAACATTCTCCTCTTGGCTTGGTTTTTGAACCATGCCTTGTTGCCTCTACCTAGAGGGACACAAAGGTCTTGTAGACCACTTTTTGTGGCCGTAGACCACTTTTCCCTCCAGTAGACCACTTTTGGTGCCCGTAGACTAGTTTTCGAGGTTTTTGGCTGCGTGCCTTGACCCGCGGACTCTTGTCTTGCATTCTTTTTGGTTTGTTTTTGGCACAAACCTTGTTTTCCTTGCTTGGAGGGTGGAATAAGGGTTGTACACCAGTTTCTCTCCCTGAAAATAACTTTTCTTCCCTGCCAGCCAATTTTCTGGTCGGCCAACTGGTCTTGGTGGCCTGTGGACCACCAAAAGTGGTCGGCAGCCATGCCACCACCTTGCTTTCTTGGTGCAGACCACCTTCCCCCCCCCCCCTTGCTGACCACTTGGTCTCCTTGCAGACCACTTCTGCTGGTCGGCCGACCAATGCAAGTAGCTGGCCGACCACTTCAACTGGTCGGCAGCTTTCCTGCAGTTTTCTACAGATATTTTGGTGCCAGCTGTGACAGCTGGTGAGCAGAGAAACCATCCTCCATAACGTGTATGAAGGGATTGCATCTAGCTTCAAGCTTGTTCAACAAGCTTGAGGCTTGGTTTTCTATAAAAGGGAGGCCCTCTCTCCCATCTCCAGGTTCAGAAAAGTTGCTCGGAGCTATACATATATCATCTATCTCTATATTGCTCCTTCTCTTCATATTTGTGCTTGAAAGTGCCTTTTCTTCACACTTTTGCACACAAACACATAGTGAAACACCATACTCTTGTTGCTAAGGCGCCTTGAAGCTGGTTTTAGAGTTTTTGGATTGCTTTTGGTCAAAAAAAGTTGCTGGAGTTGCAACTTTGAAGTTGTTCTACAAGGGTGAGTTTCTAACCCCTTAAACCTTTGTTTTTGATTAAGCTTTTGGCCCTATTTGCATGGTGTTTTAGGCTTAACTTTCAGCTGCAAAAAGTTCTGATTTTAAGTGCTTGAAATGTTTGTTTAAGGTCTCTTTGGTGTTGGCGGGTGGTCTACCCCCTCTTGTGCCTTGTTTGGCTTTCTTTTGTGCTATCCTTTTAAGCTATTGGGAACACCTCTTTTTGGCCTTCTCACCACTGAAACTCAGAGGAATTTCAATGGTGGAAAGGGTGTTTTGAGGTCCCAAATAGGAGGGGGTCATCCCCTCTCCTTGTATCTTGGTTGCTTGCCTTTTTGGCCTCATGTTTGAGCATGTTTATCTAGCATATGTTGGCTCCATCTCAGCCTATTTTTGACCTCATTTCAGTATGGCATACCTCTATCTTCGCTTAGTTTAGGCCACCCTTGCATGCTCTATACACTTGTAGTGTGATCCTTACAAACTAGCCTTACATGCTTGTGTTGATAGCTCATCTTTCTAGCATGTTTTGGCTCTATCTCAGCATGTTTTTGGTGTTGTTTTACCATGCCTGAACTCTATTTTGGGTTGGTTTGATAGCCTCTTGCATGCTCCTTGCACTTGTAGTTTATTTCCATTCACTAGCCTAACATGCATCATGCTTTTGACCATCATTGTAGCATGTTTTTGGCTCTACTCCAGGAAGCTTTTCTTCATGTTTTGCCATGCTTAAGCTCTGTTTGAAGTTGTTTTGGTCATGCATGCCTTGCTTTGTATAGCCATAGTGCATTCTAGCTCACTAGATTTGGGTTTCCAAGCCACTAGCATGCATTGCTAGGGCTATTTCATGATTTGGCGTCATTTGATATGTGATTTCAGTGCATGCAGTGTGGCCATGCCCTCACATCTTTCACTCATTCAATGCTTTGTAGAGGTTGTGCTTTATGCCTTAAATATGAGCCATTATGCATGCCATCTTGCCTAAGCTTTTGGGATGCCATCTCAGTGGGTTTTTGGTCTTATTTTGCCATGATACAACTCTAATTTTTGTTGGTGAAGTCATCTCATGCTTGGTTTTGGTAGGTGTAGTGTAATCCTCCTTATTGGCCTTGCATAATCCATGTTTCATGCCTTCATGCTAGCTTGTTTTGGCTATACTCCATGCATATTTTAGCATCATTTTGACATGTTCTAGACTGTTTTGAGTTGTATTGGCCATTTGGTTCATGTATTGCATAGCTGTAGTGCAATTGGCCTTGCTAGCCTCGAGTTTTGAGCACCATAGCATGCTTCATTTGTGACATGTGCATGATTTGGCATCATTTCACATGTTATTTCGGAGCATCTAGCATTGCCATGTTCCCACTTCTTTCATTCCTTGAATGCTTTTAAGGGTTGTGCATTATTGCCTTGTTTGTGGGCCAATGTGTATGCATGCATGCCTAGGTTTTTAAGCTCCCATCTCAGCATGTTTTGGTCTTTGTTTTAACCTATTTGAGCTCTGTCCATGGCTGGTTCAGTCATTTGTGTCATGTATTGCATACCTCTTGTGTAGTCCCTTTTGGTAGCCTTGTGCCTTAGGCCCTCTTCCATGCTATACTTGTGTTGTTTAAACGGTTTGGCATCATTTCATACATGATTTCAGTGCATATAGTGTTGTCACACTACCATGTTTGTCACTTCTTCATCATGTTTGACAGTTGTGTTCTTATGCTTAGTTGATAGGCCCTCACATGAGCATGTGTTCTTGGCCCTTTTGTGCCTTAGTTTTGATGCATTTTGGCCACTGTTTTGGGCATGATTGAGGTCTGTCCATATTCGGTTTAAGTCCATTGAGCATGTTGTTTGAATGTTGTTACATTGCATGTTGTTTGCATGTGCATGCATTGCATTGAGTTTGCATGCCATTAGCTTTGATAAGTTGATCATGTTGCATTGCATTGTGCTTGGATAGGGTGTTAATCCAAATACGAGAAACGAGGGACGTTTCATACTTGAAGTGATGAAACGTGCCTCATTTCTCGATCGCCGACCCTCTTGATCATGCATGACAGAGGTTAAGGCCCTTATGTGTTATTTGTGCATTCATTGACATTGAATTGTGCAAACTAGGCTTCTCGGCCATCGTGCATTGCGATGCTCGGTTGGTGGTCCGAGAGTCAAGAACTACACTCCCTTGAGCTTAAGAAATGATAGGGAGGGTGGTTGTGCACACATATCTTGCAAATACACTGTCGTGCCCCTTCTTGTTCTCTGTTGCGGGAAAATGGAGTTGTGCAGAATTTTCTGTTCAGCAGACCAGTAAAAGTGGTTGGCCGACCACTTTTTCTGGTCTGCAGCAAACTTAAGTGGTCTACAGGTGGTCTACAACACCAATAACTGGTCGGCAGCCTTCCTGGAGGTACCAATGATAGAGTAGAAGCTATTTGGTGCTTTGTGAAGTGTCCTGAGAACAATTGCTAACAGAGGCAAGTTGGGGCATCGTAATGGATTTCCGAACGAGGCGACCGAGCATACATGCACTCCTCACCCTAAGGACATCTCTTTACTGCTTTACTTAGCTGCTTTGCGTAGCTAGCTACTGCTTTGGTTTTGTACTTAATTAGTTGATGCACTTAGCTAATCAATTTGTGTTGTAATAACTAGTTAGTTCACTAGGATTAGTTAATTAGTTTCGTTTTGTAATAATTAGTTTAATTAGTTTAGATTAGCTAGTTAGCTTATTATTCGGACCCTCCGTCGAGAGGGCACAATGTTGTAAATAAGTGTGCGTGTGTGTGATGTATGTCTTCCAACCCCCATTTCTTTCTCCCTTTTACTTATCAGCTTTCGATGGTTAGTTTTAGGGCATGTTTCAATTAGCATCCCTATGCTTCGCATGTTTGCATTCATTCATTTGTTTTGCATGCACCGGGCTCGGCGCATCATACAAACTGCATTCTATTTCAATACCTATTTGAATACATGTTATAAAGTTGCATTCATATGACATCTTAGAATAGTCGAGCCTATTTTAGTTGCATTTTGCATGTGTTGCATTAGGCATTCTTGACATAGCTAGGATCATGCATTGATTACTAACTAGCTTTTGTTTTGGCTCGGAGTACTAGGTAAGCTTTTATGCTTTAGCATCCTTGCATGAGTGTGAGTGTTGCCATGACAGCATGCTCGCCATGAGGCTATCTGCTTAAGTGTTTAACTGCATGAATGCCTGTGGATGAAGGTTGGATTGCTTGAATTGGAACAATTCATCAAAATGCGAGTTTTAAGCCCACTTGAAGTGGTAAATCACCATGTTTTCTAAGCCCACTTGAGGGTGGCAAAATCCACGTCTTAGCCTACTTGAGAGTAGCACTTTCAAACCATTTTCGAAAAAAAACAAACATGAGATGTTTTGTTCCAACTTGAGTAATTTAGTCTATACTTGTGTGCTGTGCGCATCACATAGTAAAGCTAGCTAATAAAACGGAATAAGAACACATATGTTTTCAAAAACAACATATCATGTTAGTAGAGGCCGATCCTTTGATCGGGCGAGCGGGGGTGCTCATTGCATGACCTTCCCCTCTCGTACCCAAGTTCCCGAGCCGAGGCAACTTTGGTGATGACAGACACGTGGCCTTAGGCACGAGTCAGGGCTTCCTAAATTTTCCAAAAATAAAATATTTAGGTGGCGACTCTGAAACCTGGCAAAGCATTCCATGTTTTTTGGTTTTTGATTAAAATCGGTTTTTCAAAACGATTTGCCGGATTTGGATTCTTTGGTTATTTATCAGTCTTACATTGCACTTTGTGAGATTAGATTCAGAACTGTGACATGAGTCCGAACTGTAGAAGCAAAGAACTACGATTCGCACCCTCGCGCGCGGACCTGAGTTCTGGGCAGTCTACAGACATACATCAAAGAAATACTTACAATCACAATCTTCAAAGCAGTTTAACTCTTCAACACTTAGTTTACATATTGGAGAAATTTTTACAAGACGGACATAATACTCAGAAATTTATTTTAGCAATAAAAAATTAATGTATATACAGATTCACACATTATCAGTTGCATTATTTTAGAAGATTATACTCCAAACATTGTCAGACCCTCAGAGAAGCATAAAATGGAATTTGCAGGATATCTTTTTTTTTCTTTGGTATCGGATGGAATTAAATCTTGATAAAGAAATAAATAAGTAAGGAAAAGATTCAAAAAGATAGGTAATAAAGACAAAGGAAAAATCAGAGGTTCTTAGATAGGTCTCATAAATTGAAATTAATCATGGACACCCATGAGAAATTATTCGGTACGGATATTATTGGTACCCAATATTTTTTCCATTTTCAGCAGAAATTATTTGGTACGGATAGGATACCACATGGAAATACTACTTGCTGCCTTCCTTTGTTCTCATTAGTTTTGATACAAAATCTATGATTTTTTAAAATGTACCAACTTGCATGCCACTGGATCAAAATGGAGCAGTTGACCACCATATTTGGACCTAACAGCTCCGACCTGTATCGGGATCATGAAATACATTAGACAGCTCTTGCAACCCGCAACCACCAGTACATGGTCATCTTTCGCACCATCCTCACTATCGTGAGAGCTATGTTTTTCTTCTTCTTCTGAATAAAAGTTACCTCGGTACCCTACTACCATCACTGCTGAAAGAGGAATTGGCTGAGCACGTCTTTCAACGATTTATAAGGGGCAAGTGTCCCATATGCAATCCCTCCTTGTGAACTAACCTATACGCGAGTTGGGTGACATCCCCCTTCTCCTAACTCCATTGTTTATGTGGCACAAATCGAGGAATTTAAATACACATAAAACAATTATATAACAAACAAATTACGACATATATGGACTCATGTTTTACTGTTGGGGTGGAGGCCTAACAGTGGCTGCCCACACATAGATATGTTCCTGTATTTACTGTTGGATTCTGTTTATTTGTCGCTCACAAAATTCTACCTGTTGTGTAGCCCACTGCTGAAGATACAGATCTTGAAGACCGCTTAAATAATTATTACGACTTGTAATATAAAATTCTAAAACATTTAATAAGTCTACAAAAATATCAACAGAGGGCATACATCAAAGAAATACTTACAATCACTATCTTCAAAGCAGTTTAACTCTTCAACACTTAATTTATATATTGGAGAAATTTTTACAAGATTAGCACAATACTCGGTAATTTATTTTAGCAATAAAAAATTAATTTATATACAAATTCACACATTCTCAGTGGCATTATTTTAGAAGATTATACTCCAAACATTGTCAGACCCTCACAGAAGCATAAAATGGAATTTGCAGGATATCTTTTTTTTTCTTTGGTATCGGATGGATTTAAATCTTGATAAAGAAATAAATAAGGAAAGGATTCAAAAAGATAGGTAATAAAGACAAAGGAAAAATCAGAGGAGCTTAGATAGAACTCATAAATTGAAATTAATCATGGACACCCGTCAGAAATTATTGGGTACGGACAAAATTGGCGCCCAATATTTTTTACCATTTCAGGAGAAATTATTTGGTATGGATAGGGTACCACATGGAAATACTACTTGGTGCCTTCCTTTGTTCTCGCTAGTTTAGATACATAATCTACGATTTGTTAAAAGGTTCCAAATTGCATGCCACTAGATCAAAATGGAGCAGTCGACCACCATATTTGGACCAAACAGCTCCGACCTGTATCGGGATCATGAAATACATTAGACAGCTCTTGCAACCCGCAACCACCAATACATGGTCATCTTTCGCACCATCATCACTATCGTGAGAGCTATGTTTTTCTTCTTCTTCTGAATAAAAGTTAGCACGGTACTCTGCCGCCATCACTGCTAAAAGAGAAATTGGTTCAGCACGTCTGTCAATGATTTATAAGGTGCAACTGTCCCATATGCAATCCCTGCTTGTGGACTAACCTATACGCGACTTGGGTGACATCCTCCTTCTACTAACTCCATTGTTTATGTGGCACAAATCGAGGAATATAAATACACATAAAACAAGTATATAACAAGCAAAATCGAACATATATGGTCTCATATTTTGCTGTTGGGGTGGAGGCCTAATGGCGGCTGCCCACACATAGATATGTTCCTATACTTACGGTTGGATTCTGATTATTTGTCGCTCACAAAATTCTACCCGTTGTGTAGCCCACAGCTGAAGATACGAATCTTGAAGAACGCTTAAATAATTATTACAGCTTGTAATATAAAATTCTAAAACATTAAATAAGTCTACAAAAATATCAACAACGGGCATACATCAAAGAAATACTTACAATCACAATCTTCAAAGCAGTTTAACTCTTCAACACTTAATTTACATATTGGAGAAATTTTTACAAGACAGACACAATACTCAGTAATTTATTTTACCAATAAAAAATTAATGTATATACAGATTCACACATTATCAGTTGCATTATTTTAGAAGATTATACTCCAAGCATTGTCAGACCCTCAGAGAAGCATAAAATGGAATTTGCAGGATATCTTTTTTTTTTCTTTGGTATCGGATGGAGTTAAATCTTGATAAAGAAATAAATAAGTAAGGAAAAGATTCAAAAAGATAGGTAATAAAGACAAAGGAAAAATCAGAGGTTCTTAGACAGGTCTCATAAATTGAAATTAATCATGGACACCCATGAGAAATTATTCGGTACGGATATTATTGGTACCCAATATTTTTTCCATTTTCAACAGAAATTATTTGGTACGGATAGGGTACCACATGGAAATACTGCTTGCTGCCTTCCTTTGTTCTCATTAGTTTTGATACAAAATCTATGATTTTTTAAAATGTACCAAATTGCATGCCACTGGATCAAAATGGAGCAGTTGACCACCATATTTGGACCTAACAGCTCCGACCTGTATCGGGATCATGAAATACATTAGACAGCTCTTGCAACCCGCAACCACCAGTACATGGTCATCTTTCGCACCATCCTCACTATCATGAGAGCTATGTTTTTCTTCTTCTTCTGAGTAAAAGTTACCTCGGTACTCTGCCCCCATCACTGCTGAAAGAGGAATTGGCTGAGCACGTCTGTCAATGATTTAGAAGGTGCAAGTGTCCCATATGCGATCCCTGCTTGTGGACTGACCTATACGCCACTTGGGTGATGTCCCCCTTCTCCTAACTCCATTGTTTATGTGGCACAAATCTAGGAATATAAATACACATAAAACAAGTATATAACAAACAACTTATGACATATATGGTCTCATGTTTTATTGTTGGGGTGGAGGCCTAATGGCGCAAACCCACACATAGATATGTTATTGTATTTACGGTTGGATTCTGTTTATTTGTCGCTCACAAAATTCTACCTGTTGTGTAGCCCACAGCTGAAGATACGGATCTTGAAGAACACTTAAATAATTATTACGGCTTATAATATAAAATTCTAAAACATTTAATAAATCTACAAAAATATCAACAGAGGGCATACATCAAAGAAATACTTACAGTCACAATCTTCAAAGCAGTTTAACTCTTCAACACTTAATTTATATATTGGAGAAATTTTTACAAGATGAACACAATACTCAGTAATTTATTTTAGCAATAACAAATTAATATATATACAGATTCACACAATATCAATGGCATTATTTTAGAAGATTATACTCCAAACATTGTCAGACCCTCAGAGAAGCATAAAATGGAACTTGCAGGATATCTTTTTTTTTCTTTTGTATCAGATGGAATTAAATCTTGATAAAGAAATAAATAAGGAAAGGATTCAAAAAGATAGGTAATAAAGACAAAGGAAAAATCAGAGGAGCTTAGATAGAACTCATAAATTGAAATTAATCATGGACACCCGTCAGAAATTATTGGGTACGGATAAAATTGGCGCCCAATATTTTTTACCATTTCAGGAGAAATTATTTGGTATGGATAGGGTACCACATGGAAATACTACTTGGTGCCTCCCTTTCTTCTCATTAGTTTAGATACATAATCTATGATTTGTTAAAAGGTACCAAATTGCATGCAACTAGATCAAAATGCAGCAGTTGACCACCATATTTGGGCCAAACAGCTCCGACCTATATGGGGACCATGAAATACATTAGACAGCTCTTCCAACCCGCAAACACCAGTACATGGTCATCTTTCGCACCATCCTCACTATCGTGAGAGCTATGTTTTTCTTCTTCTTTTGAATAAAAGTTTCCTCGGTACTCTGCCGACATCACTGCTGAAAGAGGAAATGGCTACGCACGCCTGTCAATGATTTATAAGGTGCAAGTGTCCTATATGCAATCCCTGCTTGTGGACTAACCTATACGCGACTTGGGTGACGTCCCCCTTCTCTTAACTCCATTGTTTATGTGGCACAAATCCAGGAATATAAATACACATAAAACTAGTATATAACAAACAAATTATAACATATATAGTCTCATGTTTTACTGTTGGGGTGGAGGCCTAATGGCGGCTGCCCACACATAGATATGTTCCTGTATTTACAATTTGGATTCTGTTTATTTGTCGCTCACAAAATTCTACATGTTCTGTAGCCCACAGCTGAAGATACGGATCATGAAGAACGCTTAAATATTTATTACGGTTGTAATATAACATTCTAAAACATTTAATTAGTCTACAAAAATATCAACAGAGGGTATAGATCAAAGAGATACTTGCAATCACAATCTTCAAAGCAGTTTAACACTTCAACACTTAATTTATATATTGGAGAAATTTTTACAAGATGAACACAATACTCAGTAATTTATTTTAGCAATAAAAAATTAATATATATACAGATTCACACATTATCAGAGGCTTTATTTTAGAAGATTATACTCCAAACATTGTCAGACCCTCACAGAAGCATAAAATGGAATTCGCAGGATATCTTTTTTTTTTTTTCATATCAATTCGAATTAAATCTTGATAAAGAAATAAATAAGTAATGAAAAGATTCAAAAAGATTGGTAATAAAGACAAAGGAAAAATCAGAGAAGCTTAGATGGATCTCATAAATTGAAATTAATCATGGACACCCCTGAGAAATTATTGGGTATGGATATTATTGGTACCCAATATGTTTTCCATTTTCCGGAGAAATTATTTGGTACGGATAGGGTACCATGTGGAAATACTACTTGGTGCCTTCCTTTGTTCTCATTAGTTTAGATACATAATCTATGATTTGTTAAAAGGTACAAAATTGCATGCCACTGGATCAAAATGCCGCAGTTGACCACCATATTTGGGCCAAACAGCTCCGACCTGTCTGGGGACCATAAAATACATTAGACAGCTCTTGCAACCCGCAACCACCAGTACATGGTCATCTTTCGCACCATCCTCACTACCAGGAGAGCTATGTTTTTCTTCTTCTTCTGAATAAAAGTTACCTCGGTACTCTGCCGCCATCACAGCTGAAAGAGCAATTGGCTAAGCACGTCTGTCAATGATTTATATGGTACAAGTGTCTCATATGCAATCCCTACTTGTGGACTAACCTATACGCGACTTGGGTGACGTCCCCCTTCTCTTAACTCCATTGTTTATGTGGCAAAAATCGAGAAATATAAATACACATAAAACAAGTATATAACAAACAAATTATGACATATATGGTCGCATGTTTTACTGTTGGGGTGGGGGCCTAACAGCGGCTACCCACACAGAGATATGTTCCTGCATTTACTGTTGGATTCTGTTTATTTGTCGCTTACAAAATTCTACCCGTTGCGTAGCCCACAGCTGAAGATACAGATCTTGAAGGAAACTTAAATAATTATTATGGCTTGTAATATAAAACTATAAAAAATTTAATAAATCTTTTAAAATATCAACAGAGGACATACATCAAAGAAATACTTACAATCACAATCTTCAAAGCAGGTTAACTCTTCAACACTTAATTTATATATTCGAGAAATTTCTACAAGATGAACACAATACTAAGTAATTTATTTTAGCAATAACAAATTAATATATATACAGATTCACACATTATCGGAGGCTTTATTTTAGAAGATTATACTCCAAACATTGTCAGACCCTCACAGAAGCATAAAATGGAATTTGCAGGATATCTTTTTTTTTCTTGGGTATCGGATGGAATTAAATCTTGATAAAGAAAAATAAATAAGAAAGGAAAAGATTCAAAAAGATAGGTAATAAAGACAAAGGAAAAATTAGAGGAGCTTAGATAGATCTCACAAATTGAAATTAATCATGGACACCCATGAGAAATTATTGGGTATGGATAATATTGGCGCCAAATATTTTTTACATTTTCAGGAGAAATTATTTGGTATGGATAGGGTACCACATAGAAATACTACTTGGTGCCTTCCTTTCTTCTCATTAGTTTAGATACATAATCTATGATTTGTTAAAAGGTACCAATTGCATGCCACTGGATCAAAATGCAGCAGTTGACCACCATATTTGGGCCAAATAGCTCCGACCTGTATGGGGACCATGAAATAACATTAGACAGCTCTTACAACCCGCAACCACCAATACATGGTCATCTTTCGCACCATCATCACTATCGTGAGAGCTATGTTTTTCTTCTTCTTCTGAATAAAAGTTACCTCGGTACTCTGCCACCATCACTTCTGAAAGAGGAATTGGCTAAGCACGTCTGTCAATGATTTGTAAGGTGCAAGTGTCCCATATGCAATCCCTACTTGTGGACTATTCTATACGTGACTTCGGTGACGTCCCCCTTCTCCTAACTCCATTGTTTATGTGGTTTAAATCCAAGAATATAAATATACATAAAACAAGTATATTACAAACAAATTATGACATATATGGTCTCATGTTTTACTGTTCGGGTGGAGGTCTAACGGCAGCTGCCCGCACATAGATATGTTCCTGTATTTACCGTTGGATTCTGTTTATTTGTCGCTCACAAAATTCTACCTGTTGTGTAGCCCACAGCTGAAGATACGAATCTTGAAGAACGCTTAAATAATTATTACGGCTTGTAATATAAAATTCTAAAACATTTTATAAATCTACAAAAATATCAACAGAGGGCACACATCAAAGAAATACTTACAATCACAATCTTCAAAGCAGTTTAACTCTTCAACACTTAATTTATATATTGGAGAAATTTTTACACGATGAACACAATACTCAGTAACTTATTTTAGCAATAAAAAATTAATATATATACAAATTCACATATTATCAGTGGCATGGTTTTAGAAGATTATACTCCAAACATTGTTAGACCCTCAGAGAAGCATAAAATGGAATTTGCAGGACATCTTTTTTTTTCTTTGGTATCGGATGGAATTAAATCTTGATAAAGTAATAAAAAAGTAAGGAAAAGATTAAAAAAGATAGGTAATAAAGACAAAGGAAAAATCAGAGCAGGTTAGATAGATCTCATAAACTGAAATTAATCATGGACACAAATGAGAAATTATTGGGTACAGATATTATTGGTACCCGATATTTTTTCCATTTTCAGGATAAATTATTTGGTATGGATAGGGTACCACATGGAAATACTACTTGGTGCCTTCCTTTGTTCTCATTAGTTTAGATACATAATCTATGATTTGTTAAAAGGTACCAAATTGCATGCCACTAGATCAAAATGCAGCAGCTGACCACCATATTTGGGCCAAACAACTCCGACCTGTGTGGGGACCATGAAATACATTAGACAGCTCTTGCAACCCGCAACCACCAGTACATGGTCATCTTTCGCACCATCCTCACTATCGCGAGAGCTATTTTTTTCTTCTTCTTCTGAATAAAAGTTACCTCGGTACTCTGCCGCTATCACAGCTGAAAGAGGAATTGGCTAAGCACGTCTGTCAATGATTTAGAAGGTGCAAGTATCCCATATCAATCCCTTCTTGTGGACTAACCTATTGGCGACTTGGACGACTTCCCCTTGTCCTAACTCCATTGTTTATGTGGCACAAATCCAAGAATATAAATACACATAAAACAAGTATATAACAAACAAATTATGACATATATGGTCTCATGTTTTACTATTGGGGTGGAGGCCTAACGGCGGCTTCCCACACATAGATATGTTCCTGTATTTACTGTTGGATTCTGTTTATTTGTCGCTCACAAAATTCTACCTATTGTGTAGCCCACAGCTGAAGATACAGATCTTGAAGAACCCTTAAATAATTATTACGGTTTGTAATATAAAATTCTGAAACATTTAATAAATCTACAAAAATATCAACAGAGGGCATACATCAAAGAAATACTTACAGTCACAATCTTCAAACCAGTTTAACTCTTCAACACTTAATTTATATATTGGAGAAATTTTTACAAGTTGAACACCATACTCAGTAATTTATTTTAGCCGTAAAAAATTAATATATATACAGATTCACACATTATTAGTGGGATTACTTTAGAAGATTATACTCCAAACATTGTCATAGCCTCAAAGAAGCATAAAATGGAATTTGCAGGATATGTTTTTTTTTCTTTGGTATCAGATAGAATTAAATCTTGATAAAGAAACAAATAAGTAAGGAAAAGATTCAAAAAGATAGGTAATAAAGACAAAGGAAAAATCAGAGGCGCTTAGAGAGATCTCATAAATTGAAATTAATCATGGACACCCACTAAAAATTATTGGGTACGGATATTATTGGTACCCAATATTTTTTCCATTTTCAGGAGAAAATATTTGGTTTGGACAGGGTACCACATGGAAATACTACTTGGTGCCTTCCTTTCTTCTCATTAGTTTAGATACATAATTTATGATTTGTTAAAAGGTACCAAATTGCGTGCCACTGGATCAAAATGCAGCAGTTGACCACCATATTTGGGCCAAACAGCTCCGACCTGTATAGGGACCATGAAATACATTAGACAACTCTTGCAATCCGCAACCACCAGTGCATGGTCATCTTTCGCACCATCCTCACTATCGTGAGAGCTATGTTTTTCTTCTTCTTCTGAATAAAAGTCACCTCGGTACTCTGCCGCCGTCACTACTAAAAGAGGAATTGGCTAAGCACGTCTGTCAATGATTTATAAGGTGCAAGTGTCGCATTTTCAATTCCAACTTGTAGACTAACCTATACGCGACTTGGGTGACGTCCCCTTTCTCCTAACTCCATTGTTTATGTGGCACAAATCCAGGAATATAAACACACATAAAACAAGTATATAACAAACAAATTATGACATATATGGTCTCATGTTTTACTGTTGGGGTGGAGGCCTAACAGTGGCTACCCACACATAGATATGTTACTGTCTTTACTGTGGGATTCTGTTTATTTTTCACTCACAAAATTCTACCTGTTGTGTGGCCCATAGTTGAAGATACGGATCTTGAAGAACGCTTAAATAATTATTACGGTTTGTAATATAAAATTCTAAAACATTTAAGAAGTCTACAAAAATATCAACAGAGGGCACACATCAAAGAAATACTTACAATCACAATCTTCAAAGCAGTTTAACTCTTCAACACTTAATTTACATATTGGAGAAATTTTTACAAGACGGACACAATACTCAGTAATTTATTTTAGCAATAACAAATCAATATGCAGGATATCTTTTTTTTTCTTTGGTATCGGATGGAATTAAATCTTGATAAAGAAATAAAAAAGTAAGGAAAAGATTAAAAAAGATAGGTAATAAAGAGAAAGGAAAAATCAAAGGAGCTTAGATAGATCTCATAAACTGAAATTAATCATGGACACAAATGAGAAATTATTGGGTACGGATATTATTGGTTCTCAATATTTTTTCTATTTTCAGGAGAAATTATTTGGTATGGATAGGGTACCACATGGAAATACTACTTGGTGCCTTCCTTTGTTCTCGTTAGTTTAGATACATAATCTATGATTTGTTAAAAGGTACCAAATTGCATGCCACTGGATGAAAATGCAACAGTTGACCACCATATTTGGGCCAAACAACTCCGACCTGTGTGGGGACCATGAAATACATTAGACAGCTTTTGCAACCCGCAACCACCAGTACATCGTCATCTTTCACACAATCCTCACTATTGTGAGAGCTATGTTTTTGTAACGCCCTCAAAAAAAAACCCATAAATCAAATAATATTGACATGCTTAGACATAAGAAAATAAAGCATAATCACATTCCATCAGAGTATTCATTACAAAATGTATTACATGTTGACAACAAAAGTAAATGCCCTATGGGCTTACAACTTTCCAAGTCAACACTTGGTTACAAAAAGGAGTACTAACTCGAAACACAAAATAAGCCCTTGGCTTGATATACATGTAATACAAAAATGTAATCACAAAAGATGTCCCAGCCACTAAGCCTCTCAAGCTACGTCCTTGGAGGTGGCATGTTACCTGTACCTGAAAATGATGTCCCATATAGGGTGAGCCAATGCCCAGTAGAGATATGCTAAACATAATATAAGCAATAACTAAAACATTGGCCATTGATAAATGTTTAACTCATATGAATCAATTCATAAACCATTTCAATTACATGACAAAAGTGACCATGTTTCATTCCATTTTCCATTTCTTATCCAATTCTCAATTCATAACTATGGCTCAAAACCTGGCCAAACAATTTGATTGAGATTACATCTCATATCAACAGTATTTCTATTTCAGATGAGATAATAACTCATATTAAACATCTCACACTTCATAACAGATACACATTTTGGTGCTGTATCAATAACACATGACAACACTTCCATACTTCACAAATGATACACATTTTAGTTCTGTATCAATGTCAAACAAAAACACTTCCATACTATACAAATGATACACATTTTAGTGATGTATCAATGGAGTTCATCCCCTATCTCCTCCCAAACAATGTCCAGTTTAGAGGTCCATTCCCTATCTTCCCCTAAACCGTGGAGTACATCCCCTATCTCCTCCCACACAACGCGATGTATATAAACACATATCATATACATAATCAAATCAATACATAAAATTCATGTATTATATCAACCGCCATATTCAATGGCATACTCATTTGATTAGTTTTAGTTTGCCTAATCATCATGCATTGTCTACAACAATCAAGACCATCCTCCACCGATAGCCCAAAGCAATTATTTCTAGACAGATAATAAATGCATCAACAGATAATTTATCAACATTTTCAAAAGTGAGCGATTAATAAACTCCAACTTCTCTCTAGGGTTTGATCTAGTAGGAGTGGTCTTCTTCTCCTTGGGTTCTCCATTTGAGGTAGGGATTCCTACTTATCTTTATGAGCTTTGACATGAATATTGAGCTTTTGTATAAATGGTTTTGGATTTTGGAAGTTAGGGTTTTAAATGTGTAATTTTTGGAAAAAGGGGTTTTGTTTCTTTTGAACCATAAAATGTGTATTTGGGTAACACATTACTTGTGTATCTTGATAGTTCATGTGTATGTATTACACTTTTTGGTTATGCTTTGTTATATTGAGATGGTTTGTGTTATACACCGCGCTTATAATGAGGGGTACCATTACCTTCCAGCTAGCGCCTCTAGAATGTGGACGGGGTACCATTACCTTCCAGCTTGTGTCTGAAGAATGTGGATGGGGTACCATTACCTTCCAGCTTGTGTCTGGAGAATGTGGACGGGGTACCATTACCTTCCAGCTTGTGTTTGGAGAATGTGGCTAGTCATTTGTTGGGAGACGTATCCTTAGCTTACTGTGCTTATAGCCAGTAGAGCAGAGTTTTGTTGTTATTGTCTCAGTGTATCTGAGTAGTTTCGGTTGTGCTGGTTACAGTTTTGAAAGGCCGAGTTGCCTCATTTGTTGATTATATACATGTTGATGATTTGTTATCTCCCTTTTATTAAAGGCATGCATGTATAAATATAAATATTTTGGGAACAAACCAAAATGTCATTTGAAACTTGGGAAAGTGTGACGGAAATTGAGTATTTGAAAATATGTTTTCAAAAAGGCAAATCTGTTGTAAGTATGGAAAGTGGGAGAAAAGTAATGGACTTAGTGAAATTGTTTTTCTAAGAAGTTGTCTTTGTTATGAAAGTTTGGGAACTAGGGGTATTGAAAAGAAAAGAAAGATGAATCGCTTATAGCGTTGAATCAAATGGTTGTTTTCGAGAAAAGTTCATACATATGTATATTTTGGATAAACTGTCACCTTACTATTCTAGTATGAGGTTGGGCATTCATGATCATAGCTATCTGTAAGTTGTTATTGTTGAGGGCCATGTTGAGATCCCTACTAGACTATATGTTCATCCCACGTTGTTGAATCTTTTTCAGGTGTTAAGCAGGATGTGCTACAAGATTTGGATCTTCTTATTTGTTGGCTATGAGGCCTCTTTTGTGTTGGCGAAATGCCATATATGTAAAAGGGTTGCACCCTTCTTCTTGAATCTTTAATGATGTAAGCCTTCGGGCATTTTATTCGGTATGCTCATGTTGTATTTAATTTGCATTCGGATGAGAGAATTATTATTTCATTCCACTAATCGAATGTTTCAGTTTATTTCCACATGTTGTCTCCGAACTTGATTTAAATTAATGGACTTGCTAATGATTTCGAGTAATAAAAAGTAGGGTGTGACAGTTTTTCTTCTTCTTCTGAATAAAAGTTGCCTCGGTACTCTGCCGCTATCACAGCTGAAAGAGGAATTGGCTAAGCACGTCTATCAATGATTTAGAAGGTGCAAGTATCCCATATCAATCCCTTCTTGTGGACTAACCTATTGGCGACTTGGACGACTTCCCCTTGTCCTAACTCCATTGTTTATGTGGCACAAATCCAGGAATATAAATACACATAAAACAAGTATATAACAAAAAAATTATGACATATATGGTCTCATGTTTTACTGTTGGGGTGAAGGCCTAGCGGCGGCCGCCCACACACAAATATGTTCCTGCATTTACTGTTGGATTCTATTTATTTGTCGCTTAGAAAATTCTACCTGTTGTGTAGCCCACAGCTAAAGATACGGATCTTGAAGAACGCTTAAATAATTATTACGGCTTGTAATATAAAATTCTAAAACATTTAATAAATCGACAAGAATATCAACAGAGGGCATACATCAAAGAAATACTTACAATCATAATCTTGAAAGCAGCTTAATTCTTCAACATTTAATTTATGTATTGGAGAAATTTTTACAAGATGAACACAATACTCAGTAATTTATTTTAGCAATAAAAAATTAATATATATACAGATTCACACATTATCACTGGCATCATTTTAGAAGATTACACTCCAAACTTTGTTAGACCCTCAGAGAAACATAAATTGGAATTTACAGGATTTGTTTTTTCTTTTTTTGGTATCGGTTGGAATTAAATCTTGATAAAGAAAGAAATAAATAATGAAAAGTTTCAAAAAGATAGGTAACAAAGACAAAGGAAAAATAAAATGAGATGAGATAGATCTCATAAATCGATTTTAATCATGGACACCCATGAGAAATTATTGTGAACGGATATTATTGGTACTGAATATTTTTTCCATTTTAAGGAGAAAATATTAGTTACGGATAGGGTACCACATGGCAATACTACTTGGTGCCTTCCTTTGTTGTTATTAGTTTAGATATATAATTTATGATAGGTTAAAAGGTACCAAATTGCATGGCCTGGATCAAAATGGAGCAGTTGAGCACAACATTTGGGGCAAACAGCTGTGACATGTCTCGGGCCCATGAAATATGATAGACAGCTCTTGCCACCCGCAACCACAAGTACATGGTCATCTTTCGCACCATCCTCACTATCGTAAGAGCTATCTTCTTGTTCTTCTTATGAAGAAAAGTTAACTCGATACTCCGCTGCCATCACTGCTTAAAGAGGAATTGGCTAAGCACGTCTGTCAATGATTTATAAGGTGCAAGTGTCCTATAAGCAATCCCTGCCAGTGGACCAACCTATACGCGACTTGGGTGATGACCCATTTCTCCTAACTCCATTCTACCCATATGTGTCACAAACCTAGGAATATAAATAAGCATAATACAAGTATACAATAGACAAATTATGACATATATGGTCTCATGTTTTACTGTTGAGGTGGAGGCCTAATGGCGGCCGCCCACACAAAGACATGTTTCTGTATTTGCTATTGGATTTTGTTTATTTGTTGCTCACAAAATTCTACCTGTTGTATAGCCTACGGCTGAAGATGCGGATCGTAAAGAACTGTTAGATAATTATTACGGCTTGTAATATAAAATTCTAAAACATTTAATAAATCAACAAGTAAATCTACAGAGGGCATACATCAAAGAAATACTTATAATCACAATCTTCAAAGTAGTTTAATTCTTCATCACTTAATTTATATATTTGAGAAATTTTTACAAGATGATAGAGAGAGAGAGAGAGAGAGAGAGAGAGAGAGCTTACACCAATAAAACTTGAAATTTAGAAAAACACTCTTTCAAAAAAAACACAATCTTCTCTTCTCTACCCCAACAAGGGTGAGGTCCTTCCCTTTTATAGACATAAAAATGGAAAAGATAAGGTACAAGAAGGACAGGTTGCGTGTCCTACTGGAGTGGAATCAATCGTCCTTGTCCTCAATGGGTCATCATTTTGTCTTGTCTGTCTGGTTGTGGATAAATAGCTGACAGGGCATCTATTTTTGTCGAAAGTGGTTATACTGGTTTTGTCTTCTTATGCCAACAGTTTTGCTGGTGAGAGACAAAGGCTATCATGCTTTGCCTTTACCTTTTTTATCCTTTTCTTTGTCGATTTTGTCGACAATAATACTGGTAAGTGAATCCCAAAAATCACCAAAGTTGGGATCATTGTCTTCTGGTGCATGTGATTCTCTGGCCAAAACTGCAAATTCATTTTCATCCTAGTCAAGATCGGGATCTTCATGACCTTGACTACTGGTAACAGATTTCGTAGAAGTATCATCATTGGAGAGAGTTTTGAAAAAATTGTTTCTACATGAAATCCATACTTTTAATAATTAATTATGTTTTTGACAAATTAGGATATTTTTGTCGTAATTCTGTTTGGATTTGTAAAAACGGATTATGAGTAACTGGTTGGCTAGGAATAGTTTTTGGAATAGCATCCCAACAGGCTTGAGAATATGCCTTGATTTTCTAGACAGTTTATGGTAGAGTAGGGTTCATGCCCTTATGCTGCCATCTCACAAAGAAAACCCTTTTGAGACGTAGGATCTTATTCTAATAATCACACTAAAAGTCCCATTTCCAAATCCATGGAATACCAAAACGGATTGTGAAATGGACTAAGGATTTTGTGATAGAGATATCCTTATTTACTGGTAAATGGGAATATGCAACATGCCATTCATTATAGGCTTCCCTGATTGGTACTAGTAAAACTTCTAACTGTAACCCAAATTTATCCCACCAAATGAGGAACCAAGAAGGGACATTGTTTTTAAGGACATTAGGGCAAATGCGGATAAACCAAGAATGGTTATTAATGGGATTCTGGTAGTAAAATGTTTGAGTAAAAGCATTGATATAATCCCAATAACTATACCGAGTTTCCCTGTTACGAATATCAAGTTGCCAGGTAGTGTGTGGGTGAATGCCCCACATCGTAATGGCCATAATATTATGGATAGTGATTTCATTATACTGGATAGGACTGACAGTTTTAGAGGGATCATGCAAAGTATGCTTGATCTCTGCGGCTGCAGTTTCAATGAGTATCTGTTCATAAACATATCTGTATTTGTCAAAATGAGGAGGAATTTGCTGCGTAGTAAGATACCTACGCTTGATTTCCCATGGATCGAACATCCATCGTTCATCTGCTAGTTCAATAAAGAGGATTGTTTCCTCAGTAATATTGTTAGCGGTATACTGTTCTTCAAGCATAAGGAGAATATCCTTAACCGTTTGACTGGATTCACCTTTACTGATAGAGGCTTACAGCCTTGGAAATTTTGTTTGATATGGGTTAGAGCCCTTGCCACGGCCTCGACGGCCCCGGTCTTTGCTGGTTATGATTTTGTTGAGCCCTATAAATATTCACGGGTGAGAAAATTTGGTAATGAATTATGTTCATCTTTAATATATTCAATATCAAAGTCAAATACTGATAAAATAATTTACCAAGTAGCAAATATCTATTTAGATCCTAAATTTAAAACATCTTTTTTAAAAATCTGTTTAGTTGCAGAACAGTCAACTCGAATAAGGAAATGTTGATTAAGAAGATCATCCTGGAATTTTAACACACATTTAACAATGGCTAAACATTCCTGTTTAATAGTTCGATAATTTAAAACAGGTCCTTTCTAGCTACCGAATGTAAAATGTAAAATGTAAAAGTTCTTCTGTTGAAGTGGTAGGGTTAACTTGTTTCAAAATACCACCATAACCCTGGTTAGAAGCATCTGTTTCCATGATGGATTAGGAAGATGAGGGCAAGGAAGGTGTTTTACTTTAGCCTTTATTTCCGGTACAGCTTGGCTATGTGCATAAGACCAAGGAGGAGGATTTTTCTGTAATCTAGTATGAAGAATAGATGCATCCTAGGATAACTGATGATAGTAGTCTCGAATATAATTTAAACTACCAAGAAATCTCTTTAATTGAGTTTTATCTTTGATTTCATCAAGAATTTTAGATGCAAACTCTATACTGCAGTTAATGGGTATAATACTTCCATTATGAATGTTATGACCCAAACATCGTACTGTTGTCTGAAAAAGTTTCATTTTTGGTGCAGAAATAACTAAACCATTTCTAATAATAATATGCTTGAAGATATTAAGATGTTTAATATGCTGGTCAATAGAGGATGAGAAAATAAGATCATCTATATAGCAGATTGCAAATTTGGTATAAGGAGTAAAGATGTCATTCATGATACGCTGAAATTCTGAAGGAGCATCTTTTAAACCAAATGACATAACACTCCATTCAAAATGCCCAAAAGGTACGGTAAAAGCGGTTTTATACCTATCCTGATCAGTGATTTGGACTTGCTAATATCTTCATTTAAGATCAAATTTAGAAAATATAACAGCATCCAGTAAACGATCTAAAAGATCTTTTTTATTCAAAATTGGATATCTGATCCATTTTAGAACATCATTAAGAGGTTTATAATTAATTACTAATCTTGGCACACCTCTTTCGATTTCTGCATTTTTATTAACATAAAATGATGTTCAACTCCAGGGTGAGTGGCTAATTCTGATTAAGTTTTTTTGGAGGAGAGAGTTAATTTATGTTTTGCAAAGCTCAAGATAGTCTTTTTTCATTTGACTAGGTCTAGCTTTGGTTGGGATGAATTTTTCATCAAAATCAGGTTCATAGGGAAGAGAAACAATGTGGTTTTTTCTCGGCAAAAAAGCATTTGGAAGATCACTACAAATTTCTATTTGAAATTCTTTTTCAATAAGCTTGATTTTATTCTATAAGGAAGGTTGTTGTAACCGTTGTTCAGTTGTAAGAAAATGAATATATGTTTGAAGAAAATTAATTTGTTTTTCTTTAAAAGTAACTAGATCACGGATTTGGTCTAGCTCTTTTGTATAGGGTCTGTTATAAATTCAAAAATAAGTGGTTGATTACTGATAGTCGTATGAATGCCTATAGGATCAATCTTAGTAATAGGCATTAAGAGACATAAAAATGGTGTTCACAAAAGAATAGTTGGAGACATATTTTTGATAAGGACAAAAGATGTAGATAAACAAATGCCTTGATTACAAATAAGAGCTTCAGGTATTTTATACTTGATATGCATAGAGTTACCACTAGCACTAGTAAATGACTGGGTAGTTTTCTAAAAATATCTAGTCGGAATTAATCCTTCATGTATACAATTCATGTCAGCACCACTATCAACAAGGGTGACTGCATCTTTGATAATAAAATCAGGTTGAATAACAAAACTAATATGAATATACCATTTCTGAAATGTGACCTGATTAACAAGCATCAAATACTGGTTATCTTTCTGTTCAAAAGTTTCTGGAGCAATATCTTTATTTTTTTGTTTTGTAGTTTTAAGCTGATGCATATCGGCTTGCATAGCTTGGTTGGCAATTTGAAGATGCCTAATTCTCGTTTTTAAGACATTAATTTCCATTTTTAAGTCTTGAATGGTGACTGGTTTTTCAATAACAGGTGAAGACTGTATTCTATTCGAAACATCCTTCATGCTATAAGATTGAATAGGAATTAAAGGAGGTTCAGTAGCAGCCTTTTGTTGTTGATAACAAATTTCTAAAAATTTGGCTTCATTTCTGGATCCTTAATTTGCTCAGCAAGATCTAGCATGGACTTCTGATCATTAGTTAAAACATGAATACTAGTACCCCCAAGGTCCAAACCATTCAATTCAACAATAGATTTCCAATAATTTATTTCAGAAATTTGATTCAGATTTGTAGAAGAAGAACAATTAGGTTCTGGTGTTTCTAGCTCATCACTAGAGGTAGATGGTGAGTAGTGCTCAGCGAGTCCATCTGACTCAAAGCTAATGTCAATTTCTTCTTCAAATAGAGTCTATAAGAGCTGTTGAGTTATAATAGGATCTAAAGACATTTCATTAATTTTCTATTTTAATTTCAATCTACATCAATTAGCATAATGTCTAGTTGTTCCACACTTATAGCATTTAACATTCTTTTTTGATAAAGGCCTTTTAGTGGTTTTAGTGGGTTGTTGTTCATGGTAGGAAAAGTTTTTCTGGTAAGAAGTAACACTGTGGGATTTTTTTGTAATGTTTACGATACAGTTTGGAAGACTTTTTATGATAAGATTTTCTGGTTTTTGATGGATATTGGATCTTAGTGTCATAGGCAAACTGATCACAAAATTCACCTAATTCTTTTTTGCCGGTAAGATTATGTTTTTTCATCTGGTATTGAAGTTTAAGGTCATTGCACAAAGAAAGACCTTCTTCTATGATGAGGCCTATGAGTTGGCCATAGGTGTACTGGTTATAAGGAATAGTCATACAATCTTGGCAATCTCGAAGTTTTTTTCTGAACTTTTTCTACAAAAAAAAGTAAGAAGGCCATCAATAAATTTGGCTTTCCAATGTTCACTGTTAACATTAGATCGTTGCATAACTTTTAATAAAAACACATCTTTGTACCAACGAAAATGGGTTAAAGATGGGCATCTAAGGTTCTGGAGTAATTCACGGCTACAGTCAGCATTAACTGTACCGCTCCCAACAAAATGATAGAAAATTGTCTGTACTAAAGTATAAACTACATCCTCTCTCTTTGAATAACAGTATTACTAACGGGATCCATTTTAGTTTTGATAGCATGTAAGACTTCATTCTGTTGAGTGGGAGTAACGACATTATCCCATCATCCTTTAAGGATACTTATAAATCCATTAACATTGAATCTAACTATCTGATGGTCAGAATCATTATTCTGTTTACAAACAGTGGCATACATAATAATCTGATGTATACATTCAAATATCTGATATTCAGAATTACCATCTATATTCCATTCATAAATGGTTTTTTCATGATAAAAGTTCTGGCCATGAAAGAAATCTTCTTCATAAAGAATATCCTGTGGTGTAGGTCTATATAATAATACCTACTGGGCCTTGTAAGGCTGTTTTGCTGGTTTGTTTTGGTAAAACGGTTCGATTAATAGATTGCATATCTTGAAAATTATTCTAGATTTCATAAATTAATGAAGGTGTAACTTCTTCATCATCGTCCAGTTGTATTTCTAGAGAGTGTTGAGTAGACAACGTGTTTATAGAACTACTACCTAGTGCTGATTTCCCTAAATTTAAATCACTCATTTTTTGCAAAAGGGTATCCATGAATTCACTACCCAGTTTATCAGAACTTAACTTAAAACTAGTTACTTCTAAAGGTGGTTCAATATTTACCGGTTGAAGAGTTGAAGTGGAAGGTGGTACTAGTTTATGATTTTTAAAAGTATCTATAGCTTCCTCAATTCTGGTTAGTTGCTTTCCTACAGTTTGAAAGCACAAATTAGCATAATTGTTCTGTTTAATCAATGGCACAATATCTTTAGCCATTAATGTCTCTCTTTGAGCTATTCTGGATGGAGTTTCCACAAAAGCAGTGATGACTAAAGGCTGAGATGAACTAGAAACATCACTAGATGCTAACTCTAATGACTGTGTGGACAGATAGTATGTTTTGGCCATCTACAGTTTTCCATGTCCTTTGGATATTTTCTTAGACAGTAAGCTGGTTGGTTGAAAGGGTTTCCATGACCGTAATAAATTCAAAGTACCATTCTGGAAAAGGTCGAAGAGCTTGATGTTCCTCTAAATGATAATAATACTGATTTTTTAACTATTGAAGTTGATGCTTAGAATGGTTATTAAAATACCATATTCTAAATTCCTAATATTTTTATCTTGCATAAAATCCTAGTTAAGTTGTTTTCTAATTTCACTCCCTGTTGTAAAATCCATTAAATATCAAAATTCATATCATTAGCAGTTGGGCTCTCAAGCCTTCTAATTTCATAAACACCATGAGGGATTTGGTTTTCGGACATATGAATCCCCTAGATTAGGGTTTCAATAAGTGGATCACTGGATGGTTGACTAGGAGGTCGAGATGGCATTCCTTGGTTCACAGATTCAATTGGTTCAGACATAGAATGCCTGGAGGATTCTGGTAAATCTACTCTATAGGGTAAATTAGAGTGCTAACTTATATTAGATATACTTCGGCTTAGAGGTCTTTGGAATTTAAGGTAAACATTACCTCCTTGTGTCTGGATAACATCATCAAGAGTTTGTCTGATAATTGGTCTGACTGGTACAGCATTCTTAATTTGCCATCTTTCTGGAAAAGTAATATTGTTCCAAGGAATCATTTTAGGAATAGCTACCCGGCTATTGAAAAGATTAGTATCAATAAGGACAGTTCGTCCTAACTCACTGTATTTTCTGATATAAGGATTTAAAGTACTTAAAACCTTAAGATGAATTTTGAAAATAGCTGATAATGGGGGTGATCCTAGTAAATACTGGTAACCATTAGTCAAGATTCTAAGTTCAAGAACTTTAGACGGGTTAGGGTCTATGAGTGCTATACTCAAATTCGGATAAATGTTGAAATATACTGGTCCATGAGATAAACTGGTTTCAATGGCTCCCATCAAAGAAGCTTTCCAATCAAGGCATCTACCATCCCTAAGTGTACAAGTAAGACTGGAATTTTGCCCTGGTAGAGTTAAGGGTTTAAAAGCTATCTGGACAAGTCCTATGTGGACATATTTATATTTTTTTCAAAAAAGGAACTAAATCCTGTATTTTTAGTAATTGAATTACTTAGTCATCATTCCGTAAAGGAACTTCATGTTCAAAAGTTTTAATGATTTTCCTACTGGTAAAATCAAAGGCTCCTATTTTATAAATAATTTCTGGTTTTACTTTTGGGATTGTCCACTTATCAAGGGCTTCCCTCACATCTTGATAGGCTACTAGCTCTAATGCTTCTGATTTAGAAGCTACTGTATCGGCTACTGTTGTGATGGTTACTTCTTCTGCCATTTGCTGTATGTGACCATATATGTATAATTTAAATTTCATATATATGTATTATGTATATGTATAAACTTGGCTCTTATACCAACTAAGTGCTCGAAAGGGGAATTGGCTAAGCACATCTGTCAACGATTTATAAGGTGCAAGTGTCTTATATGCAATCCTTGCTAGTGGACTAACCTATGCGCCACTTGGGTGATGTCCCACTTCTCCTAACTTCATTCTACCCTTACGTGGCACAAATCTAGGAATATAAATACACATAATATAAGTATATAATAAACAAATTATGACATATATGATCTCATACAACAAATGGCAGAAGAACTAACATAAGGGCAGAATGGGACACTTGCACCTTATAAATTGTTGACTGACGTGCTTAGCCAATTCCCCTTTCGACCACTTAGTTGGTATCAAAGCCAAGTTTATACATATACATAATACATATATATGAAATTTAAATTATACATATATGGTCACATACAACAAATGGCAGAAGAAGCAACCATCACAACAGTATATGAACAAAAAGATAACCAGTATCTGATGCTTGTTAATCAAGTTACATTTCAGAAATGGTATATTCGTATTACTTTTGTTATTCAACATGATTTTATTATCAAAGATGCAGTTGCCCTTGTTGATAGTGGTGCTAACATGAATTGTATACAAGAAGGATTAATTCCGACCAGATATTTTCAGAAAACTACCCAGTCACTTACTAGTGCTAGTGGTAACTCTATGCATATCAAGTATAAAATACCTGAAGCCCTTATCTGTAATCAGGGCACTTGTTTATCTACATCTTTTGTCCTTAAATATGTCTCCAACTATTATTTTGGGAACACCATTTTTATGTCTCTTAAGGCCTATTACTAAGATTCATCCTATAGGCATTCATACGACTATCAGTAATTAACCACTTATTTTTGAATTTATAACAGAACCCTATACAAAAGAGCTAGATCAAATCCGTGATCTAGTTACTTTTAAAGAAAAACAAATTAATTTTCTCCAAACTGAAATTCATTTTCTTATAACTGAACAATGGTTACAACAACCATCCTTACAGAATAAAATCAAGCTTATTGAAAAAGAATTTCAAACAAAAATTTGTAGTGATCTTCCAAATGCTTTTTTGCCGAGAACAAAACACATTGTTTCTATTCCCTATGAACCTGATTTTGATGAAAAATTCATCCCAACCAAAGCTAGACCTAGTCAAATGAAAAAAGACAATCTTGAACTTTGCAAAACATAAATTAACTCTCTCCTCCAAAAAAACTTAATCAGAATTAGTCACTCACCTTGGAGTTGTACAGCATTTTATGTTAATAAAAATGCAGAAATCGAAAGAGGTGTGCCAAGATTAGTAATTAATTATAAACCTCTTAATGATGTTCTAAAATGGATCAGATATCCAATTTCGAATAAAAAAGATCTTTTAGATCGTCTACAGGATGTTGCTATATTTTCTAAATTTGATCTTAAATAAAGATATTGGCAAGTCCAAATCACCGATCAGGATAGGTATAAAACCGCTTTTACCGTACCTTTTTGGCATTTTGAATGGAATGTTATGCCATTTGGTTTGAAAGATGCTCCTTCAAAATTTCAGCATATCATGAATGACATCTTTACTCCTTATACCGAATTTGCAATCTGCTATATAGATGATGTTCTTATTTTCTTATCTTCTATTGACCAGCATATTAAACATCTTAATATCTTTAAGCATATTATTATCAGAAATGGTTTAGTTATTTCTACACCAAAAATGAAACTTTTTCAGACAATAGTACGATTTTTGGGTCATAACATTCATAATGGAAGTATTATACCCATTAACCGCAGTATAGAGTTTGCATCTAAATTTCCAAATGAAATCAAAGATAAAACTCAATTACAGAGATTTCTTGGTAATTTAAATTATATTCGAGACTACTATCATCAGTTATCCCAAGATGCATCTATTCTTTATACCAGATTACAGAAAAATCCTCCTCCTTGGTCTGATGCACATACCCAAGCTGTACAGAAAATTGTAAAACACCTTCCTTGCCTTCTTCTTCCTAATCCATCATGGAAGAAAATTGTTGAAACAGATGCTTCTAACCAGGGTTATGGTGGTATTTTGAAACAAGTTAATCCTACCACTTCAATAGAAGAACTTTTACATTTTACATCCGGTAGCTGGAAAAGACCTACTTTAAATTATCCAACTATTAAACAGGAATGTTTAGCCATTGTTAAATATGTGTTAAAATTCCAAGATGATCTTCGTAATCAACATTTCCTTATTTGAGTTGATTGTTCTGCAACTAAACAGATTTTTAAAAAAGATGTTTTAAATTTAGGATCTAAACAGATATTTGCTACTTGGCAAAGTATTTTATCAGTATTTGACTTTGATATTGAATATATTAAAGGTGAACATAATTCATTACCAAATTTTTTCACCCGTGAATATTTATAGGGCTCAACAAACTCATGACCAGCAGAAGAAGAGGCCGTCGAGGCCGTGGCAAGGGCTCTAACCCATATCAAACAAAATTCCCAAGGCTGCAAGCCTCTATCAATAAAGGTGAATCCGGTCAAATAGTGAAGGATATTCTCCTTAAGCCTGAAGAACAGTATACCGCTAACAGCATTACTGAGGAAACAGTCCTCTTTATTGAACCAGCAGATGAACAATGGATGTCCGATCCATGGGAAATCAAGCGTAGGTATCTTACTACGCAGCAATTTCCTCATCATTTTGACCAATACATATATGTTTATAAACAGATACTTATTGAAACTACAGTCGCAGAGATCAAGCATACTTTGCATTGTCCCTCTAAAACTGCCAGTCTTATCCAGTATAGTAAAATCACTATCCGTAATATTATGTCCATTACCATGTGGGGCATTCACCCACATACTACCCGGCAACTTGATATTAGTAACAGGGAAACTCGGTATAGTTATTGGGACTATATCGATGCTTTTACTCAAACTTTTTACTACCAGAATCCCATTAATAACCATTCTTGGTTTATTCGCATCTGCCCTGATGTCCTTAAAAACAATGTCCCTTCTTGGTTCGTCGTTTGGTGGGATAAATTTGGGTTACAGTCAGAAGTTTTACTAGTACCAATCAGGGAAGCCTATAATGAATGGCATGTTGCATATTCCCATTTACCAATAAATAAGGATATCTCTATCACAAAATCCTTAGTCCATTTCACAATCCGTTTTGGTATTCCATGGATTTGGAAATGGGACTTTCAATGTGATTATCAGAATAAGATCCCACATCTCAAAAGGGTTTTCTTTGTGAGATGGTGGGATAAGGGTATGAACCCTACTCTACCAGAAACTATCCAGAAAATCAAGGCACATTCTCAAGCATGTTGGGATGCTATTCCAAAAATTATTCCCAACCAACCAGTTACTTAGAATTCGTTTTTACAAATCCAAACAGAATTACGACAAAAATATCCTAATTTTTCAAAAACATAATTAATTATTAAAAGTATGGATTTCATGAAGGAACAATTTCTTCAAACTCTCTCCAGTGATGATACTTCTCGAAAATCTGTTACTAGTAGTCAAGGTCATGAAGATCCCGATCCTGACGATGATGAAAATGAATTTTTGTTTTAGCCAGAGAATCACAAGCACCTGAAGCTGACGAACCCAACTTTGGTGATTTTTGGGATTCACTTACCAGCATGATTACTGATAAAATCAACAAAGAAAAGGATAAAAAGGGTAAAGGCAAAGCATGATAGGCTTTGTCCCCTACCAGCAAAACCGTCAGCATAAGAAGACAAAACCAGTACAACCACTTACGGCAAAAGTAGATGCCCTATTTGCCATCTATCCACAACCAGACAGAGAAGATAAGATGCTGACTCATTGAGAATAAGGACGATCGACTCCACTCCACTAGGACACGCCACATGTCCTCCTTGTATCTTATCTTTTCCATTTTTATGTCTATAAAAGGGAAGGACCTCACCCTTGTTGAGATAGAGAAGAAAAGAGTGTGTTTGTTTGAAAGAGTATTTTTTTTTTTTAATTTCAAGTTTTATTGGTGTAAGCTCTCCCTCTCTCATCTTGTAAAAATTTCTCCAATATATAAATTAAGTGTTGAAGAATTAAGCTGCTTTGAATATTGTGATTGTAAGTATTTCTTTGATGTATGCCCTCTGTAGATTTACTTGTTGATTTATTAAATGTTTTAGAATTTTATATTACAAGTCGTAATAATTATCTAATAGTTCTTCAAGATCCGTATCTTCAACCGTGGGCTACACAACAGGTAAAATTTTGTGAGCAACAAATAAACAGAATCCAACAGCAAATACAAGAACATATCTATGTGTGGACGGCTGCCGTTAGGCCTCTACCCCAACAGTAAAACATGAGACCATATATGTCATAATTTGTTTATTATATACTTGTATTATGTGTATTTATATTCCTGGATTTGTGCCACATAAAGGTAGAATGGAGTTAGGAGAAGTGGGATGTCACCCAAGTCGCGTATAGGTTAGTCCACTAGCATGGATTGTTTATAGGACACTTGCACCTTATAAATCATTGACAGACGTGCTTCGCCAATTTCCCTTTCAAGCACTTAGTTGGTATCAGAGCCAAGTTTATACATATACATAATACATATACACAGAGTATGGCAACAAATTGACACTTGCCGCTTAATCTAACAAGTCCTTATCAATGAAATATGCATGCAATGGTTAGGGCACTCAGGTCTATAAGCTTAGGGGGTGTGTCACTCAATAAGATGGAGCTTACTTGCTCCGTGAGTACGACCTATTGGGACACGTGTGTCCTAGATTTACGCTTTTGCTACAAAGGTCCTTTAAAAATTTAGCATAGGAGGTACTTGCTTAATCGCCTCCAATAGGGGCAGGTTGATTTTAACTTGTTTAAAAACCTCCATCATTGCTTCCATGGATGCCGCCTTCTTATTAAGAGGGGACGGTGTATCAAGGCATTGGGGTAAGGGTATCTTAGGCACATATGGTGCCTTACACTCATGTGAAGTATTAGGGACTAAGTCATCCCCCTTATGTGTTTCTCCCTCACTCTTGCTCTCATTGGGTTTACCACCATGGTCACCCTTTTTAGCCCTAGTTGCATCAGACGCAACTGGCCGAGGCTCTAACTCCTTTCCACTCCTCAAAGTAATCACCGCTTGCACCTATTCATGGTGCTTTCCATTCCCACTTGACCCTTTTGCCCCATATTGACCCTTAGGGTTGGCCACAGTCTGACTCGGTAATTTTCCCTCCTCTCTCCTATTCATGTTATTAGCCATTTGACTTAATGGGCCTCTAGCTTGGTAATGGAGTGAGTATGGGAGTGAACTACTGGTGTTAACCCCTTAAGCTCTGAAAGAACTTCTAACACCTGAGTCTCAAAGGTCAAGTTGCCTTGAGGAACAAGCGGGGGTTGTGGTTGCCGGTAAGTTTATGGTGGCCAGTAGGAAGATTGGTTGGCAAAATTATTAAAATTCTGCCTTGGTGGTGGAGGGTTGTAAGAAGTGCCTTGTGAAAAAGGTCTCCATGAAAAGTTATGGTGGTTCCTCTATCTTGGATTATATGTGTTGGAGTATGGGTCATTACCCAGGTTGGAGAAACCTTGAGCCACGTTCACATGCTCTTGGACTAATTCCAGAAATTGTGATGCCGAAGGGCACTCACTCAAGTCATGAGTAGGGCTCCCACAAAAAGCACATGCCTCATGAAATTGAGGTTGTGGTTGCTATGTAGGGGCATGTCCCGAAGCTAATAATTAGTCTATTTTATGGGACAATGTTTCTACTTGTTAGGCTAACTCTAGGTTTTGTCCTACCTCATAAATGCCCTTGGTTTTCATGGCTCTAACTACCGGTTGCTGGACTTGCCGGGCTGCGGAGGCATGGTGAAGGGAATTATCACTTAGGTTCTCAAATAATTGCCATGCTTCAGCGTCATTTTTGGACATGAATGTCCCACCACAAGAAGAATCCACCATTTGGTGGTGAGGCTCAGTTAAGCCATAGTAAAAGGTTTGAACAAGTTGCCAATTAGGCAGTTGGTGGTGGGGACATTGTTGGAGAAGGTCACAAAGTCTTTCCTATGTTTCATGAAATTGCTCGCCATCAATTTGAGCAAAATTGGTGATGGCTCGCCTAAGTTGGTTGGCCTTACCAATGGGAAAGTACTTCTCCAAAAACTTCTGCTATAATTAGTCCCATGTTGTGACAGAATTAGCAAGTAAGGAGTTCAGCCAATGTTTGGCTTTGTCCTTTAGTGAAAATGGGAACAGTCATAACATTAAGGCCTCATTGGTGACACTTTGGATCCTCACTGTAGAGAAAATTTCTAGAAATTCATGTAGGTGTTTGTAATGATCATCATGACCTAGTCCATGGAATGATGGGAGCATTTGGATGGTGCTAGACTTAATCTTATAATAAGCAGCGGTGGTGTCGGGTAACTGAATGTATGATGGTAATGTATATGCAGTGGGTATGAAGTAATCCTTAAGGGTCCGGTTGGGCTCATTTAGGCATTTCGGGTTTGCCATCTCTAATGGTTCGAAGTATGGATATGGATATTCAAGCCTAGGAACACAGGAAGAGGCTCTAAGGTTCCTAAGGGTCCTTTCTAGTTCAAGGTCCAAACTCTACAATTGAGGACGACAAGAATGGGGCCTAGGCATACACCACTCACACATGCACACACTAAGTTCTAGAACTTATTCTTGGAAGAGGGTTAAGTTGCTTACCTTGTAGTGATTTTCTTGAAATTTCTAGGCCTGAATCCTTAGCTCTTTTGAATTTCCTTCCCTTTTCTCTCTTTTCTCTTTTCTTCTCCCCTTCTTCCTTTTTCTCGGTTCTTCTTGACTTCTCCAGCAAGTTATCTCTCATTTATTTTGTTAAGAACAAGGGATTTTATATAGTGTAGATAGGGTAAAGTGGGAAGTTTCCTTGATTGGCTAATTTTCTTGTTTTAGCCTTGTTGACCAATGTTAAAGCTAAGTAATCTAATCTTATCTTAATCATATTTATCCTAATTAATCCTAATTAGCAAAACATCAAATAACATAAAATGAACAAGTTCATTAGACTAAAGTCTTTAAGCTCCTCAATTAAGGCGTAGGGATATTCTATGGTTCTAAATTTCCAATCTAAACCATTCCTTAACTTCAAGCATAGGACAAGCAATGTTTCTAAGTTTAGATTTCTAAACTAACTTTTCCTTCTCCTAGGTAAGTCCTAATTCAAGCAAATAAGTGCTAAACATTAAGCTAACATGCATGAACGTCATGATATGCATATGCATGAAGTCTCGGGTGTCACACCAAACCAGAGAAGCATGGATATAATAAGGATGGCCTGGTTGGTGCCTTTGAGGTAGCCTTTTTCTCATGCCTTGACAACAAAGAACTGAGAGGAAAGCTATAGAGATGCAAAAGGATGGCAGGTGGTTAAGAGATTCAACATCACTCATGATATACTAGTATAGGTCAATTCCTCTAGAAATGCATAAGACACAATGCTAGAAGTCCATAGAGAAATCTGCACTTATGCGGAAACCCTTGCAATAGTTTAACTCAATGATGTGTACAGAATAAGATCATAAAATCAATGAGCATGTACATACAAAATGAGCCATTGGAAAATACACATGAATCCTTGCAAGCTGCATGAGAGTTGTTCAAATAAATCTATGTGCAAAGATGACAAGTATCAATGACAATGAGATTATAACATCCAAGGACACAGAATGGCAATCACACACAACCACTCATGCAACAAGTCACACTCTAGTTGATGAACACTACACCCAAGGTCTTTCTAAGGAACTCAAACCTGAGAAGATCAAAGGATTTTGTAAAAATGTCTTCTCTTTTATGCTCAGTGGATACATGTTCAAGAACAACAAGGCCCTTCTCAACTAACTCTCGAATGAAATGGTGATGAATGTCAATATGTTTAGTGCGAGAGCGTTGAACTGGATTTTTGAAGATGTTGATGGCATTAGTGTTATCACAGAAAAGAGTGAGTGTGTCCTGGTCTATACCATAGTCATGAAGCATTTGCTTCATCCAAATCATTTCAGCACAAAAACTCCTTGCAGAAATATACTCAGCCTTAATAGTCGAAAGAGATATGGCATTTTGCTTTTTGCTATGCCATGCAACCAAATTATTCCTAAGATAAAAACAACCTCTGGATATGCTTTTGCGATCATCAGCACATCTTACCCAATCGGCATCAGTATAGCCAGTGATATCAACTGTAGTGTCAGATGAGAACCAAATCCTATACCCCAAAGTTCCACGGACATACTTGACAATTCGCTTGACAGCTAGAAGATAAGACTCTTTAGGACAGGCTTGATAACAGGTACAAACACCTACAGTAAATGCAATGTCAGGCCGACTGGTTGTCAGGTACAGAAGACTCCCTATCATACTCTTATAAAGGGTAAGATCGACATCAGTGCAAGAGGAGTCTTTAGAGAGGTGGAGACTCGTGCTCATAGGGGTTTGTGCATGTTTGTCTGACTCTAGAATAAACTTAGGCACAAGGTTCTTGGCATACTTGGTTTGAGAAACAAACATACCCGACTGCAATTGCTTAATTTGAAGCCCCAAGAAAAAACACAGTTCCCCTATCATGCTCATTTCAAATTCGTGTGTCAAGCAATTCGAGAAATATTTCACAATAGATTTAGATGTGGATCCAAACACAATATCAGCAACATAAATTTGAGCAGTTAGAATATGTGACTTAGTATATTTCACAAATAAGGTCTTGTCCACATTACCCCTTTCAAAGTCATTGTCAAGAAGAAAGGTAGTAAGCCTATCATACCAGGCCCGAGGGGCTTATTTCAACCCATATAAAGCCTTGTCTAACTTGTAGACATAATTTGGAAATTTAGGGTCCTCAAACCCCTTTGGTTGCTCAACATAGGCCTCTTCCTTTAGGTACCCATTCAGAAAGGCACTTTTCACATCCATTTGAAACAATTTAAATTCCAGAAAGCATGCAACAACAAGAAAAATTTGAATAGATTCGAGAAGTGCAACAAAGGAAAATGTCTCATCATAGTCAACGCCCTCTACGTGTGTATAGCCTTGAGCAAGCAACCTAGCTTTGTTTCTAATCACTATACCATTCTCATCAGATTTATTTTTAAAGATCCACTTGGTACCTATCACATTCATATCTCTAGATCTAGAAACAAAAGTCCAAACTTTGTTACATTCAAATTGACCTAATTCTTCATGCATTGCATTGACCCAACTATCATCTAGTAAGGCCTCTTTTACATTCTTAGGTTCAATTAAAGAAACATAACACATGAGATACCTCCCACACCTAACACCTGGAAGTGAAAGGAGGATCAAGCGGTATGATGGTAATTCATATCTGAGGGTTGTGTTTCCAACATGGCAGAGCCCACGACCGGCCAGCCTTGTGGTGAGCTTTTTAGGCACGCCTTTGACAAGCCGTCTAAGAATAGCAAATGGAAAACACAGTGAGTTACGAGCACCAATGCAAATGCAATACAAAGAACATATAAGTGTTGATAAAATTTTACATCATGAAGTTCGAGTCAAGTTCTCTAAGTCCCTAGCAGAGTCACCAGAAACTGTAGCCTGCTTTTCATGCTCCTCGGAGGGGTTTAGTCTCCTCGGATATGGTAGCCCTAAAGTTCAGACTCCTGTGGTTCTGAATCTGGTTTTACAAGTGCAATGTGAAACAGAAAAAAACACAAATGAGAGTCCAAATCCAGCAAATCTTAGAAAATCCATTTATCATCAGAGATGCCAGAAATAGACTGTATTGCCAGATTTTAAAGTCGCCACCTAAATATTTTTGAGAAATTTTGGAAACCCGTGACTCATGCCACAGGCCACTTGTCCATCATAACCAAAGTGTCTCAGCTTGGGAACTTAGGTATGAGAGGGGAAGGTCATGAATTGAGCACCCTACTCACCGGATCAAAGATCAACCTCTGCTAATCATGATGTGATTTTTATGTACATTATATGCTTTTGTTCCGATTATTATGCTAACTTACTATGTGAGGCACACAAGTATAGACTAAGTCACTCACTTGGAATGCTTTAATTTCATGTTTGTTTGAAAAGTGTTTTTAATATGTGCCACTTGAAAAAGCGAGATCATATATACATTAATCAAATGCATCCCAACTTAAGCAAAATAGCCTTCATACACTGGCATTCAAGAGGTATATCAAATAAGCACTTAGCCTCATGGTAATATGCTTGTTATGCTAACACAAACATTTATGCAATATGCTAAAAGGAAAATGCTCACCTAGTACTCAACCGAGGCAAGCCAAAATAAGAGAAAATAGTTAGAAAAATGTATGTTCTAATATGCAAGTGACTAATGCAACACATACAAAATGCAACTACTAGGTTCGGTTTCTTAAAATGACATATGGCTCAACTCAAAGCAAGCACTTAGCGCATGTATTCAAGTAAGTAGGAAATGACAATAAAGTTAGAGTGATGAACCGAGCCCAATGCATGCAAAAATGAATATTTACACATGGTAATGATATGAGACTAAAAATATGACACTACATGCAATCCATCACAAACAAGTAAATAAAATAGAGAAAGAATAAGGGTTGGAAGACATACACAATAATACAAGTTTGCCCCTCATACAAGAGGGTCTGAATGTCCGAATTTAAAATAATTATTACAACACCAAATTAACTAATTTAACTAGTTGTTACAATTTCAAACAAATCTAATTAATTTAAATATACTACTACCAAAGAGTTAATTTTAAAGGACCACGGGAAATGAAGCATTGCACACACACACAAATGAGAACGTCCTCCCAGAAATCTCTCTGTTTTGCTGTCAGAATCTATTTTGTTTGCAGTCAGAAAATTATTCTATTTTTGTTCCAGTATCTGCTCTGTTCTGCCATAAAAATGACACTGCCTGCACAACAAGATATGGCTAGTCGGACAGAAAGGTGGCCGGCCAGCCACTATTTTTAGGTATTGACTTGCTGCCACAAAGTTGAAACAAAGCAAAAACAGAGTGTTTCCAGGAGATGTTTATCCTCTCTGCCTCACCCTATCATGAAACTGATCAAGGAAGGAGTAGACTCGATTCACAAATCATCAATTGTCACAAATTTGTTGCGTGATGATCTACGTATCAATAGGACAAAAGCTCAATGAATGGAAATACAAGACCAACAACACCTTCTCCCTATCATGGAGTTATCTCAAACGAAGTGGTAGACATTGCTTCTTGAATCATTGGCATCACTAACGAGTATGTAATGATTCAAAAATCAATGGGTTCAATATAACGTTCGATTGAACCCGACTCAATCATGCTCGAAATGATGAAACTTCACAAAATTATACATGCATGTATGTTCTAGCTCCCAATTCAACAATCTAAGCTCAATTCTCACACTTAATCACATTATATTCTTGAATTCACTCATTAGAAGACTTTAATTCATGAATGAAGAATCAAACAGTTACTTAGAATCTTCAATTACACTTGAATTAGCCAATTATTGAGCTCTACTTCACAATTCTCCAACCTCCTAGCCAAATCTTCAAGATCAAGCCTTCTCTCTCTAAGTTGGTGTCACCCTCTCTCTCTCTCTCTCTCTCTCTCTCTAGAACTCTTTCTCTAGCAAAATTGAGTTCAAAGATGAGCTAAGCCATTTCTAATTCTCATATATACATGTGGATTAGATTAGAGTGCTAATGAAGGTTTAAGCTCACTAATTACACTTAAATTAATTAATCAAAACTTAATTTTTCTGAACTAAATCATATTTTAATCAAACTTCTCAAAAGGCTCTAAAAATTATGTTATTCTAATTCAACTTACCAATTTTGGTTTTTCAAGCCATTAAGGCCTTCAATTTCGAATTCGAAATAGAAATCATAACAGATATTCCAACAATGAACAGATATGCATACAAATATCACATTAAACACATAACTATCATTCAAAATTAAATAAACAAAAGCATATTACGTAATGGGGTTGTCACACCTAGGATCGCAGATCAGAGCCCGATTGTCCTTCAACACTAGATCTCCCTTATTTAGATTTCTAGACTTGACCTTCTTGTTAAACGCTCGAGCAGTCCTGTGCTAATACTTCTGCACATGGTATAGGGCCTTCAACCTTCTCTTATCAAATAATATCAGCTCCTCAAAGCAATTTTATTGACAATCATCCTTCATTATCTAATATTCGACCATAGCCCTCAGTGAAGGCACCTATATCTCAATCGATAGCACTGCTTCCATCCCATAAACTAGAGAGTAGGGGATTGCTCCAATAGATGTTCGGATCGATGTCCTGTAGCCCCACAACGCAAAAGCCAATTTATTTGTCCAATCCTTGTATGTTTTCACCATCTTCCGTAAGATGTTCTTAATATTTTTATTTGCTGCTTCATCGCTGTCATGGGTCTATGGCCTATAAGTTGATGACTTGTGAGAGACCACATTATATTTCTTGAGCAGATCAATCACCTCTTCCCTGAAGTGCAAACCGTTGTCTGAAACAATCTCATTTGGAATCCCATATCGACAGATGATGTTGTTCCTTATAAATTTGGGCATATCTGACGCTTTCAACACTACATATACCTGCAGCTCTACCTATTTTAGTAAAATAATCAATTGCCACCAGGATAAGCTTGTGTCTATTTGACCCTTTCCGTGTTATTGTCCCAATGACATCGATTTCCCAGATTGAAAAAAGGCCACGATGAAGTCATATTGTACAACTTTGATGGCAAGATATTCATGCAATTGGTGTGAATCTAACACTTGTGGCATCGTTGGACAAAACTAACACAATCACTTTACATGGTCAATCAGTAATATCTTTGTCTGAGGATTTTCCTTGCTAACATCATACCATTCATATAAGCCCCACATTTCCCTCCATGGACAACTTCCATGTTGTGCTTTGCTTCATCTTCTTCCACCCATAACTTATGCATTCCTAGATGACCCCTTCTATATAGCTTGTCTCCACAAATGATGAATTGAGTGGCTAGACACCATATCTCGCTTTTGTCCTTAGCATTTGCCCCTTGCGGGTATGTTTCTTTTCTAGAAAATTCCAAATGTCAAAATACCAAGGACCCTCATCTTGGGCTTCTTCTGTCACAGTGATTATTTCATACGCTGGTGTGTACCTCTACTCTATGACAATCGGACGCATCCTTACCCCAATTGGTATGTCCACTATCGAAGCTCAAGTTGCCCATGCATTAGCGAACCTATTGTTTTCTTTCAACAAATGTGTAAATGTCAATCGTTCGAACCTTGGAATTAGCGTATCTAGGGTCTGATGAGAGACTTTCATTTTCTCTTCCTTCACACTCTAATCCCTATTGACTTGAGACACAACTAGGTTTGAATCCCCAATCACATCGAATCTTATTGCCCTTAGTTCCAGGGTGTAGACACCCCATTTTTGACCGCCCTTAAGACTTGGGGGCCTCTGATTGTTTATTTGGTGATGAAAGTTGTGCAGTACAAAGGCTCGATTTCTTTGGCAAAGAGGAGCTTCAAATCCCAACCTTATACCCCTTTTTGGACCAAAACGATTTTGACCAAAAGATTTTAAACCTTAAAACCCTCTCTTTCAAAATATTTTTGAAAAAGTTCCTACGATGTTCCGACGCTTGCATTTTGTTAAATGTTGCGCTTTTCGGTAAACCGAGCAAGGACAAAGTGGAAATGAATGGAAGAGAGGTGAACTCTTTGAAAAATATTTCAAAACACCTTATTTAGGGGTTTAGGGTTGAAAAAAATAGGAGAAGAGGGAAGAAAACTAGTTGGAGAAGAAGTTGGGCATGAATCTGAGTAGGATCGAAACTCAGCAGTCTTCACTAAAAGAGGCATATTTTCTTGCACACTTGGAATTTTGATGTGAGGCTGCCACCATTGGAAAGAAGACTTCAAGGGCTTACATTTAGGCTCAGGAATGACCTGTAAAGGAGTCCAGATGAAGGAGATATTCCCATTTGAAGTTAGGTCCAAAAAGTAGATTTTTCTGGCCAACCAGAGGTGGAGGTTGCTGGCCATGGATGGGCTTTTCTGGCCATGAACCGGCCATGAATGGCCTTTGCCAGCCATGTGCCATCCAAGAGTGATCCTTGCCAGCCAAGAATGGACCTATGCTGGCCATCAATGATGGCCGACCGACCATTGCTGCCAAAAATCAATTTTTTTGCAGATATTTACCTCCAGCTGTTTCCAGATTGCTCCAGCTGTCCATTAATGGATATTTTCGACCAAAGCTCATGGTTTTCTATACATAGATGGCCTATCTCTCATATTTCAAGGTTGGAAGAATTTTGGGAGCCTCTCTCTCTACAATCCTCTCTCTCTAGATTTCTCTCTCTCTAGAGCTTTTGTGCTTAGAAGCTTGCATACATCAAACTTTAACCTATCAACCCTTAATCAAACTTGACCGCCTTTGGGCTGAGGTCACTTGGAGTCTTGTTTGAGCTCTAGAAGGAGGTTTGAGCTTGGATTTGTGCCTAAGTTGTGCTTTGCTTCAAAGGTATAACACTTACCTTCTTTAAGCTTGTTTTGCACACTTGTTTTGCCACCTTTGCAAATTATTTTTTGGCCTGGTTTTCAACTACAAAAACCTCTATTTTTTAGGCTTAAAAATGGTGGTTTGAGGCTATTTTGGAGTTAGGGGTGGTCCACCCATCTTGTAGCTTGCTTGCTAAGTTGTTGTGCCATCTTTCAAAGTTGTTTTAAATCAAACTTTTTGGCCTTTCTAACCACTGAAAATCAGAGTTATTTCAGTGGCAAAAACTATGTTTTGAAGTCCAAAAGTGGAGGGGTTGGCCTCCCCTCCTTGTGTCTTGTTAGCATGTGTAGATAGCTTAACATGTAACCATGATTTTCTAGCATTTTGTGACTTGATCTCAACTGTTTTTGCTATTATTTTGACTTGTTTTACCTCTGTTTGGGGCTGGTTAAGTCACTTGAGGCTTGCTTTGTATACTTGTAGTGCAATTGTGCTTAATAGTTTAGTTTGTGCTATGTGTCAGCCTCCTATTCTAGCTATTTTTAGCTTACTTTAAGCATGTTTCAGGACTCCTCTTAGGCTGTTTTAAGACTGTTTTGGACTATTTGTCCCTTTTGAGCTTTGTATTGCATGCCTATAGTGTAGTGCTCTTCACTAGTTTGGTATTTTTGGCTTTCGAACATGTTGTGCATAAGTTGCTTGCTTGTTTTAGTATCATTTTGCATATCATTTCAGCACTGAAATATCTGTAACCTCCCTCATTTCTTCACTTTTTCCTTTACTTTGAGGATTGGTTAGCCTTAGGGTTGTGTTTAAGCTTCAGATTGAGACTTGTGCTTAATGGTTTTAATCCTCTTTTGAGGGTTTCTACTAACTAACTGCATGATCTCTCTCATGTATTAAATCATCTCTTGGTTGACACCTCTCTCATTAGGGGACACTCACCTTGGACTAAATTGACTAAAGAATGGATCGGTAATTAAAATGTGTAAATAAAACATGACAAGTAAAACTTAAGCAAGTTAAGCATGTTGTGTTTACATTGCATGTGTTCAATCGGACGTTATATTGAACACAAGGTAGATTGGAGCATTTCATACTCAAAGTGATGAAATGAGCCAATCTCCTTTGTCTCCCTTGCCTTTGATCGTCCATGACAAGGTAGTGGTCTAGAGTCTTGTTTTCGTGCACTTATTGAAATTGTGCAACTTGGATCTTTGGCCATCATGCATTGAAAATGCTTGATTGGTGGTTTTGGATCTAAGAGTTCCACTCCTTTGATGTTTTTATATGATAAGGAGGGGCATAGTACAAACATATCCTTGGAAAACCCTCCCTTTTTCCTCTATTTGTGCTCTGTTGCAGTGTGTTGATTCAGTATACCAGTGGCCGGCAGTGGCTCACTGATGACCGGCAGTGCTTCATCCTTGGCTGGCATGGCACATTTTTGGCCGGCAGGGGGCTGGCAGCAAGCATTCATGGCTGGCAGGCCACTAGTGCAATCCTCGCATTGAATTGGTAAGTTGGAGCAGAAGGTTCTGGAGTGTAGTCAACCCTGCAAACAAAGCCTCTAAAGAGCAAACCGAAAGGCTTTTCGGGGCGAAAGCCGAGTGCATGCATCCTACATTTCCTAAAGCAGAGTTATGGCAGCGTAGTTCAGTGCTCTAAATGTTTAATTAGTGTACATTTGTATTGTAATTTAATTAACTAGTTGCTAATTAGTTAAGTGTTGTAATAATTAAGTAGCTTAGCTTAGCTATTTCTTTATTTTTTTTGTAATTAATTTGCTAAGTTAGTTAATTAGTTGTTTGGTAATAATTAGCTTAGCTTAGTGTAGCTTAGCTGATTCATTCGGACTCTCCTTCGAGAGGGTGTAATGTTGTAATAAGTGTGCGTGCGTGTGTGCATGTCTTCCAACCCCACGTCTTTCTCTCTTTTATTTATCCGCTTTCGATGGTTAGATTAGGGATCATTTTCAATTAGCATACCTTATGCTTGCATGTTTGCATCATTCATTTGTCCTGCATGCATCGTGGCTCGGCGCATCATTCAAACTGCATTGTCAATTTCAATACTTATTTGAATACGTGTTTCAAAACATGTTGTTCAAGTTGTATTGTATGCCATATTAGTAGCCGAGCCTATTAATTGCATTATTATATGTGTTGCATTAGGCATCTTGTATAGTTAGGATCATGCATAGTTTCTAACTAGCTTTTGTTTTGGCTTGGAGTACTCAGTAAGCTTTTACGCTTTAGCATATTGCATGAGTGTGATTGCCATATTGCCATGTTTTGCATGCTTGCCATGAGGCTAGTGCTTACTTGCTAAACTACATGAATGCCTGTAGATGAAGGCTTTGTTGCTTGAATTGGAACAATTCGACGAGTGTGAGTTTTAAGCCCACTTTACGAAGTGGCAAATCATCATGTTTTAAGCCCACTTGAGGGTGGCAAATTCAAACCATTTTCGAAAACAAACATGAGTTGATTTGTTCCAATTCTTGCGACTTAGTCTATATTTGATTGTGTGTGCATCACATAGTAAAGTTAGCTAATAACCGGAATAAGAACACATGAGGTTTATGAAACAACATATCATGCTTAGTAGAGGCCAATCCTTTGATCCGGCGAGCGGGGGTGCTCATTTCAGGACCTTCCCCTCTCGTACCCAAGTTCTCAAGCCGAGGCAACTTTGGTGATGAAGAACGCGTGGCCTTTGGCACAAGTCAGGGTTTCCTAAATTTCCCAAAAATAAAATATTTAGGTAGCGACTCTATAATCTGGCAAAGCGGTCCAATTTTGACATTATTTTATTCAAAATCAATTTTCCAAAATGATTTGCCGGATTGGACTCTTTGGTGTTTATTAGTTTCACATTACACTTGTGAAACTAGATTCAGAACTGTGACAGGAGTCCGAACTGTAGGACCAATTCGAGCTCTCCGAAAGGGGGCGCGAAGAAAGTCGAGTCTACACAGGGCAGCTTCCAGTCCACCAATGCATGCCTCGTATTCTGCCTGATTGTTGGATACTTTAAACTGGAGTTTGAAGGTCAGAGACACGTAGGAATCATCGAGTGCTATGAGCAATACTCCTATCTCATATCTATAATGATTGGCAATCCCATCAAAATACAACTTCCAAGTGTGTTCTTCTAACTGCAGGACCTCTTCATCCGAGAACCTGTACTTCCCGTCATCTTCTCCATCGATTGGGTACTTTGCTAAGAACTTTGCTACAGCTCTCCCCTTGACAAATTTGCGAGTGACATATCGCTGATCAAACTTGGAAAGCAAAAGCAGCCAACTAGCCAACCTACCAATAAGTACTGGTTTCTCAAAGAGATACTTGATGGGATCTAACCTTGAAACCAGGATTACCAAGTGTGCGAACAAGTTGTGCCTTAACTCTCTGGTGGCCTAAACCAAGGCTAGGCAAGCCTTTTTCCAAAAGGGTGTAATGACTCTCGTATTCCAACATTTTCTTACTCTGATAGTATATGGCATTTTCCACTTTCTTTTCTGATTCTTGGGCTAGCATGCAACCCATAGTAGACTCATTATCTAATAGGTATAGGATCAGTGCTTTCCCTAGCTCATGGGGTGATAACACAGACGAATTCTCTAGATATTGCTTGATTTGCTCAAACACGTAATTGCATTGGTCATCCCATTAGAACTTCTTCCCTTTCTTTAGCAAGCCAAATGGTGATTCACAAATGGAGGCTCATTTAGAAATAAACCTTCTTATGAATTGCACCTTACCTAAAAGCCTCGCACCTCCTCAGATTGTACTCTCAAATTCTTTCAAAGAACCTTTTTAATGTATCATGGTGATCCTCCCATTTTTTGGACTTGACAATCATATCATCCATATATACTTCGACCTCCTTGTGAATCATGTCATGAAATATGGTTGTTGCTTTCTCTAGTAGGTGGCTCTGGCATTTTTCAGTCCGAATGGCATAACTAGATAGCAATAAGTCCCCCATTGGGTAGTGAACATCATTTTCTCTCTGTCTTCAGGTGCCATGGAGATATGATTATACCCTAAAAACCCATCCATGAACAAAAACAGAGCATGACCTGCAGTGAAATCTACCAATTCATCAATGTGTGGTAGGGTGGAATCATCTTTATGGCTGGCTTTATGCAAATCTCTGAAATCAACACATACTCAAATCCTGCCATCCTTCTTTGGAATTGGTATCATGTTCGACAACCATGTCGGATACTCTAATACAATAAAAAACGTTACATTAATTTCCTTAGTGACCTCCTCTTTAATCTTCAATGCCCATTCTGACTAGATTCTACAAAGCTTTTTCTTAATAGGTATAGCCTGGGGATCAAGAAGGATCCTGTGCTGGACAATTTTAGGATCGATTCCAGACATATCTTCATGGGATCATGCAAAAACATCTTTAAATGCTTTCAACAAAGCGACTAATCACTCGCATTCCTCCAAAGACAGCATGGAACTAATCTGGACCAAGCGAAGATCCTTCTTAGTGCCCACATTGATTGGAACAATGTCATCTATCAAAGGTTTTGCACGCCTTTCCACTTCCCAATTAACCAAATTTTTCAAAGCCCTAGGAATTTCTTCCTCTTTGTTTTCATTAAAATTTTGAAAATCTTAGTCAATGCAATACACTAAAGGCACAGAAAAGTAAGCACAATCCACAAGATTCTCATTCAACAAGTATGGCTCAACAGATACAGTGGACTCAAAAGAAAATAAAAAAGACGACTAAGACAAGACAGTGGTATCTGGGTTATCAACTACCCTAGAACCACCCAATTCAAAACTACCAAAAGAATTTGAGTCTGACTCCGACTCCACAAATTTAGTAGAATCAGGCTCAGATTCACTATCAGATTCAGACTCCACAATACAACCCCTCTCGAGTTTCCAAGTCAAATGAGGCGCCTTAGATGTATCCAAGATGAGGTCACTGCAGTCTATGAACAATCTTTCCCGATCACAAAAACATCGACATCGTCAAAACCCTATAACTCAGTGCTAGCTTCACGACCAGCCAGTGCCAACTCTACTTTGTCCCCCTCCACTATGCCCAGACAATTGCTCATGTCTTGGTCTATGCCATTTCCAAAGTTTTCTTCCTCATCCTTACTCTCAGACAGCTGGTGGTCAAATAAAACCTGAAATCTAGGGAGATGCTCCTTTGTCTCAGGGTTCACCCACAGCTCAAGAAAGCCACAAAAGGGGAAATCATCTCCCTCTTTGATTAAGAGAACATTCAGGGTTCCCCGGATCGGTTTGTACTTAAATTCATATTGCTTAGCGGCCCTCTTGGCTTTGGCCCTTTCTCTCACCTCATCCCCTTTCTTCTTCCAATCCTCTTTCGTGGGTCTGTATCCTAACCCAAATGAATGAGGGTTGTGGGTAGCTTCCTCTGCCGTAGAAACACCTTTCCTACCACACTTTCCAAGTCCCATTCCTGAGATATGCCCCAATTTGCTCATGAAGCAGATTGACTGAGCACACAGGTATATCTCATCTTTATTTGCCATGATAGTCTAGACTAACTAGGCCTCGACTAAAGTGAATCCAGAAAGAAAAACATCTTCTTCCCTGTGATTTATCTCCAATATTGGGGTTGTCACCTCAGGTGAAGGGTAGATAGATGATTTTTTGAAGAGAGTAGCGATCCCTCCGACATGTAGGTATTTGACAAACTAATGTATTGTGGAAGAAATAGCTTTCATTTAATGTAACCATGGCCAGCCCAATAGCAAATTGAAAGTCGCCGGCACATCCATGACGTGGAACTCAGTTTCGTGCTCAGATGGTCTTACTAAAATCTTTATTTTAACAGTACCCATAACCTCCCAGCTAATGTTGTCATATGCTTGGATCAGCTGATTGGTCAGCACGAAGTATGCTGGCTTCAACCCTATCACATAAGCAATACACGAAGGGCACACATTCATAGCTGACCCAGTGTCAATTAAAACCGTAGGGACCCACTTTTTTTAGCATTCCAGAGGCACATACAAAGGCTTGTGGTGCTCTAATCCTTCTAGAAGGAGTTCCTTATATAAGAAAATCATAGATGGAATAGGCCCTGTTGGTGTGATCAATGACACCAGCTAGTCAAGTGTGGTATCAATGGACAACTTGGCTTTGCTTAATACTGTGAGCATAGCCTGTTGGTGTTCACATGATGCCATGAGCAATCCCCAGATTGAAATGTTAGCTTAGATATTCTTCAACTGTTCAAGGACTAGATCTTCCGCTTCTTCCTTTTCCTTTGCTTTTCTTTTCTCTGCATCATTTCCCGACAACTCGTCATGATCTAAGTGTAAGGGCTTAAAGAAACATTCACTCCTAGTTAGATGATCAATTTCTTCAGAATACCAGGTGTCGTCTGGCGAATTGTTTCCCCAACCTGCATCAATGTGGACAAAATGCAAATCATTGTCTTTCTACCATTCCCCTTCATTTACAGATAAGCAATCATTCGACTCAACATGTATCATTCTTATATTGCAATCCTCTCCTTTTGGCTGGTAGGGTGATGTTGATCAAATTTTTACAAAGATCTCCCTTTTTCTCAAATGTTCCCATACCCGGCTAGCTCTTTGTTCTTCTTCTTCTGCTATTGAATCAATTGGCTTGGTGTTCTCAGATGCAAGGACTATCCTCATAACTTCTCCTCCTAGCACCTCTTTTCCATTCTTCTCTGTTTTGGACTTTTCCAGCCTATTGCGTTTCCCGATTTCACTACTTTCGCCTTTATTTTCCTTTCCCTTTGCTTTTCTAGTAGCTCGTGCAATTTTCCTTGCTTCCTCATCACTTCCTTCTGCTTTTGAATCCTCCTCACTACTTACCCATCCATTGACATTGCCCAAATTGTTCGGGTTCCACCATTGGATTTGTATATCTTCTAGATTCTACTCTTCAAAGAAATGGAGGTTATCCAAATCCTCTTCTAAATTAGCCAAGTCATTTAGTCCTTGCTTGAGTACATCCCTCCTAATAAAATTAATGGAGAATGCATCGGGTAATGAAACCTTCACCAATAGGTACTATATATCTGCTAGGATCATATCCTGACAAATCCCTCATTCTTATCGCTGGCACCTCCATTATTACCACAGGATTTTTGGGTTCTGGATGAGATTGAAGCGTATCCATCATGCATAGATTAGCACCCTCAGGAATGTGGATTTTAGATTTGGGTAAGTGTGAAAGCGTGATGTAGACAGGGAGGTGACAAAACTTGATCATGGGTAGGTGTAGACACCCCATTTTTGACCGCCCTTAAAACTTGGGTGCTATTGATGGTTTACTTGGTGATGAAAGATGTGCAGGGCAAATGTTCAATTTCTTCGGCAAGAGGAGAGTCAAATCCTAACCTCACACCCCATTTTGGACCAAAGCTATTTTGAATGGTTTTTAGACCTTAAAACCCTCTCTTTCAAAATATTTTTTTTGAAATAAAGTTCCTACGATGTTCCGAGGCTCGCATTTTGTCAAATGTTGCGTTTTTCGGTAAACCGAGCAAGAACAAAGTGGAAATGAATGAAAAAGAGTTGAAATCTTTGAAAAATCTTTCAAAACACCTTGTTTAGGGGTTTGGAGTTGAAGAAAAGAGGAGAAGAGGGAACAAACCTAGCTGAGGAAGAAGTTGGGTATGAATCGCTAAGAGAGAGTTGAGCGGTCCTCGCTAAATCAGGCTTATCTGTCTATGCACTTTGATTTAAGCTATGAGGCCACCACCGTTGGAAATAATACTTTTGGGGCTTCATTTTACACTCAAGAATCTCCTAAAGCCAAGTCCGGATGGGGGAGATATGATTGGTTGAAGTTGGGCATCATTCCGGTTGGACCGAAACTGAGCAGCCTTCACTAAAACAGGGATATCTCTTATCACACATGGAATTTTGATGTAAGGCTTGCATAATTGGAAATAAGACTTTCGGGGCTACAGTTTAGGCTAAGAATGACCTAAAAAGGCATCCAGATGAAGGAGTTAGGCTTGCTTCAAGTCGGGGACTAGGACGGATTTTTGCTGCCGGCCTCTATGGGAGTGTGCCGGCCATGAATGGCCAATGCCGTCCAAGAGTGACCCCTGACGGCCAACAATAGTGTGCTGCCGGCCAACAACGGTAAAGGTGCCGGCCATTGATGAAAATATCAGTTTTGGACAAATATTTTGCTCCAGCTTGCTCCCGCTGTCTCCCTTGAGATATTTTCAACCCAAGACCCTCCTTTTGCTATATAATGAGGCCATATCTATCATATTGAAGGGTTAGAACACTTAGAGAACATTTTTGACAAAAGGTTTGGGAGCTTCTCACACTAGAGCCTCTCTCTCTACAATCCTCTCTTGAGCATTTGTGCTAGAAGGCTTGCATACAACCATCTTCAACCTATCAACCCTTGAGAAGAGTTGATCACCATTGGCTTGAGGTCCCTTGGAACCTATTTTTGGGCTGATTGAAGGTTGTTTGGCTCAGATTTTGGCTGGTTTTGCTGCTGTCCTTCAAGGTTCTTCAAGGGTAAACACTTGCTCCTTTAAACCTTTGCTTTGCATGCTTGTTTTACCACCTTTGTAAACTATTTTGGCTTGGTTTTGAACTAAAGAAAACTCTATTTTTCAGTCCTAAAGGTGATGGTTTAGGCCTATTTTGTGTTAGGGGGTTGTCTCTCCCTTTTGTTCCTTAGCTTGTACAGCTTTTGAGCCATCTTCTAAGGCCTTTCAAAACAACTTTTTGTGGCCTTTTAACCACTGAAATCCAGAGGATTTTCAGTGGTAAAAACCCTATTTTGAGGTCCCAAATGGGTGGGGGTTGTCCCCCCTCCTCTTGTCTTGTTTACATGTCTTATTGGCCTATCAAATGAGCATGTGTTTCTACCATTTTGAGGCTTAGTTCAGGCACTTTTTTGTAACTTTTAGGACCTGCCTTAACTCTGTCCATGGCTGGTTTGGTCACCTTATGCATGCTTTATACACTTGTAGTGTAATTCTTGCAAACTAGCCTTATATGCCTCATGAAGTAGCATCTTTTGTGGCTTGTGTTAGCTCTTTTCAAACATGTTTTTGTGACTTTTAGGACATGATATAACTCTGTTTTGGGCTGGTTTGGTCACCTCTTTCATGCTTCATGTACTTGTAGTGCAAATCTTGCTTACTAGCCTTGTATGCATGATATTTTGGCTCATTATTCTAGCATATTTCGGCTATGCTCCAGCATGATTTTATTCATATTTTGGGCTGTTTTAGGACTGTTTTGGGCTGCCATGGTCATTTGACTCATGTTTTGTATAGCTATAGTGCAAATGCCTTGACTAGTCTTGAGTTTTGAGGCCCCTACCATGCTATACTTGTGATGTTTGCATGCCTTGGAATCATTTGGAATGATATTTCAGAGCATATAGTGTTGTTACACTTCCATGTTTTCCACTCTTTAAGTGCTCTTGAGAGTTGTACCTTTATGCCTTATCTGTGAGCCATTGCATGAGTCTCATTTTATTGCCTTTCCAGCCATCATCTCAGTCCATTTTGGCTACTGTTCTGGCCTGCATAAGGTCTGTTCAGGGCTGGTTTGACCATTTGAGCATTGTCTTACATGCCTCTAGTATAATGCACTTCACTAGCTTTGATGCTTAAGCCTTGCAACATGCATCACATGAGTTGTTTGCATGATTTTAAGTCATTTAGCATGACATTTCAGTGCTGGAACATATGCCATTGTACTCCATGTTTCATCCTTTCAATGCCTTTGGAGAGTTGTGTCTTGTGCCTTAATCTTGCAGTAACATGTATGCATGCTTGGCTAGTCCTTGGAGTCTCCATTTCTGCATGTTTTGCCACTGTTTTAGGTATGATGTAACTCTGTTTTGAGTTAGTTTGGATGTTTGAGCATTGTGATGCATGCTTATAGTGTTATCCTCTTCACTAACCTTGGTGTTCTTGGCCCCTTAACATGTTGTGCATGAGTGTTTGCATGATAGAGTCTTGCATACCATCTTAACATGTCAAGATTAGCATGAGAGTTATGCATGTCATGTTGCATGTGTGCATTGCATTGCATTGTGTTCAACCGGACGTTATGTTGAACACAAGGTGGATTGGTCCACTTCATACTCAAAGTGATGAAAGTGAGCCAATCTTCTTTGGTCTCTATTGCCTTTGATCATCCATGACGAGGTAGTAGATTTAGAGTCTTGTTTGCATTGCATTTATTGAATTTGTACATGTTGGATCTTTGGCCATCATGCATTGAGATGCTTGATTGATGGTTTTGGATCTAACGGTGCCTCTCCCTTGATGTTTTGAGGTGATATGAAGGGGTACGGTACATACATACCCTTGGGAGACCCTCCCTTTCCTCTATTTTGTGCTCTGTTGCAACTTGGTGTCATAGCACACCAGTGGCCGGCACCCTCTTATTGTTGGCCGGCAGCCCTTCATCATTGGCCGGTAGTGCACATCTTTGGCCGGCAGGAGGGTCGGCAGCAGCTCCTCATGGCCGGTAGGCCACTGGTGCACTCCTCAGCACTGTTTTGGTGAGATCCAGCAGCTAGTTCTCAGGGACACCCTGCAGACAGAGCCTCTAAAGAGCATTTGGAGAGCTTTTCGGGACGAGAATCAAGAGCATGCATCCTTTCTTGTTCAAGGCAGAGCTGAGGCAGCCTGATTTTGTGCTTTGCTTGTTAATTAGCATTCGGTGTTGTAACTTAATTAATTTGTTTGATTAGTTAAATTTTTGTAATAATTAGTTGTAACTAGTTATTCAATTTGGTTGTGTAATAATTAGTCTAATTAGATTATTAGATTAGTTGCTTAGCTTAGCTTAGATTAGGTTAGCTTATTATTCGGACCCTCCGTCGAGAGGGCCAACTTTTGTAATAAGGGTGCGTACGTGTGTGAATGCCTTCCAACCCCACGTCTTTCTCCATTTTACTTAACCGCTTACAATGGTTAGTTTTAGGTCATGTTTCAATTAGCATTCCTATGCTCGCATGTTTGCATTCATTAATTTGTCTTGCATGCACCAGGCTCGGCGCATCATACAAACTGCATTGTATTTCAATTCCTATTTGAATACATGTATCAAGTTGCATTTCACATGACATCTTAGAATAGCCGAGCCTATCTTAGTTGCATTTTGCATGTGTTGCACTAGGCATTCTTAACATAGCTAGGATCATGCATTGATTACTAACTAGCTATTGTTTTGGCTCAGAGTACACTGTAAGTGTTTTCGCTTTAGCATCTTGCATGTATGTAAATGTTGCCATGTTGGCATGCTTGCCATGAGGCTAACTGCTTAAGTGATATAACTGCCTGAATGCCTGTGGGTGAAGGTTGGATTGCTTGAACTGGAACAATTCATTAAATGCGAGTTTTGAGCCCACTTGAGAGTGGCAAAATCATGTTTTCTAAGCCCACTCGAGGATGGCAAATTCACGTCTTAGCCTACTTGCGAGTAGCACCTTCAAACCATTTTCAAACAAACGAACATGAGATGTTTTGTTCCAACTTAGGCGATCTAGTCTATACTTGTATGCTGTGCGCATCACGTAGTAATTCTAGGCTAATACACCGGAATAAGAACGCATGTGTTTTCAAAAACAATATATCATGTTAGCAAAGGCCGATCTTTGATCGGGCAAGTGGGAGTGCTCATTGCATGACCTTCCCCTCTTGTACCCAAGTTCCCGAGCCGAGGCAACTTTGGTGATGACAGACACGTGGCCTTAGGCACAAGTCAGGGTTTCCTAAATCCCCCAAAACAAAAATATTTAGGTGGTGACTCTGTATCTGGCAAAGCAGTCCATGTTTGGCACTTCTTTATTACAATCAGTTTTCCAAAACGATTTGCCGGATTTGGACTCTTTGGAGATTTATCAGTCTTGCATTACACTTTGCAAGATTAGATTCAGAACCATGACATTGAGTCCGAACTGTAGTAAGCCTAATGAACCAAACGGATTTCGCGCCTTTGCCGCAGGGAGCCAGGACGTTCGGGCACATCTACAGTAGGCCACAAATTGGTAGTGATATTTGGCCTTTGTGGTGGAGCTTGTGTTAAAGCTATGATTTTATGGTCTATAAGGTCCTGAATCTCATGACGGAGATGAATGCAACGGTCGATTTCATAGCCTTGTTGCTGGTGTAAAGTATAATACTTGGATGCATCATGCCTAGGTGGAAGTTTGAGATGGCCTTTTCCACTAGTGTTTTTAGGGCTCGATTTGGAGTCATATAAAGTGGATGGAAATCACGATTTAGGAAACAGTTCCAATTGTAAAGTTGTGAGGTGGCATCAGCAAGGAATTGGCTATCTTTGTGGAGATGGTGACAGTACTAACTTCCAAATGTTTAACGGTTGTGTTACTACTGCTAGGAACATTGGAATCACGAACAAAAATCTTTCTTATAGGCTCTTTCTCGTCTACAATGATCCCCTGTTTCATAGCATCCTCAATCTAAACTCTTATCTCGTGCAAGTCTTTGAAGGTAAAGAGTGGGAGAACTATCATCTTTTGTAACATCTTGCCATGAAGGTTCCTTACCACTATCTAAATTTCATCCTTTTTTGCGGGCCTATTAGTCATCATGGCCGCCTTAGCCCTCCATTTTGCTATGAATTCAACACAACTTTCCTTTGGCTCTTAGGATATGGCTTCCAAGTTCAGGGTGGTTACTTCAGTATGTGTATTATAAGAGTATTGAGCAATGAATGTCTCAGCCAATTCTTCCCAATTTTGCTTCACCTTGTCTACCAATTTAACATACAAAGTAGTAGCAACTCCTGACAAAGTCCCCCCAAACAGAGATAATTTCTGGGGGCAAGTCAGACCCATAGGTTTCAGAACATCTAAGAACAAGAAGATATGTACCATAGGGTCCTATGATCTATCAAACTGGTCAATATGTGACATTTTGAATCTTTCAGGTAATTTGATAGTTGCTTCTGTATATTCATCCTCTATATCAGGAATAGAATTGATCCCCTGGGACTTTTTGAATAATTTCTCTAACTTGGTTATCCTCAGCATGGCTGGATCAAATTCGGCGATGTCGAGGAGAAAAAGTCTCTCAACTGAATGTACTGGAGCTCTAGCAGTAGGAACCTGGGCTACTTCTTCTGGCTAACCAAAACCTAGGAAGTTCTCATTTAGTAGAGGTAGGTCTGGACCTGGATGATTAGCTTATAGTAGATGGGCGGCAATTGCCCCGACTATTTGTTGCATTCCAATAATGGTATCATCCCTGGGCAGCTACTGTATGATTAATAGCTTCTATAGCAGATTCTAAGCCATTGCAGAGAACGAATAAGAGTTTATTGGGGTACTGAACAGAGGAGATCTGATGGGTGACTGATGTAAAAACTGCAAAGGAAATTGGAGAGGTGACGGATTCTAAATCAACTATGCCTATCTGACCCTTCTTCTGGATACTGGTGGAAGTGAGACTAACACTGGTTGACCTTGAACAAGATCTGTAGTTTTATAAAGTCTACCAACATAAATCCACAGGATTTTAGGGGTGTCAGAACTTTTTGAAGCCATAATGAACCAACTACCTAGCAAAAGGAAAACAAACAAAAAACAAAACATACATCAAACGAAAATCTGTTAACAATTCGCCTCAATCTGTACCATTGATCACTGTATATTTCATTAAACTTTTCTTAACCCAACCACCAATGTATCTGAACCACTGATATGAATAACGAGCCCTTGTATTGGATCTCACATACGGCATATAGCAAATAAGGTGAACCAAAACACCCCTATGGTGGCTTGAGATGCCCTATCCTACTTTAGGAGACAAACTAGGGATTCACTACACAAACAAGTGGTATCATTGCATCTTGGACACGGGAGAGCATCCTGTCCAATTTGTGGAAATTGCTAGAGCTGAGTACATGAACTAGGTCAATCTGGTCAAAAGGGTACCTTAACAAGACACCTAATATACCTACCCTACCCAACACCAAAATGAAGGGAGGATCAAGTAGTACGTTGACAGTCCAGATCTGAGGCTTGTATTTCCACCATAACGGAGCCCACGTATAATGCCCCAAAATAATAACAACAACCCATCTCATGATAATCAAAAGAAAATGTAACATGCGAAATAATAACATTTCGTTTATGAATCTATAATATATGAGAGTATACATTCATACATCCTAGATCCTGAATCTATAATATATGCCATATATGATCGAACTAAAATAAAATGTTATCTAGATAAGTAACGCCCTAATGGCTACATCTTTCCCAGACAATGCTTGGCTACAACAAAAGTGAGACTAACTCAATATAGTTAAAGCCCATGGCTTGTACAAAAATAATTATATCAAAGAAAACAAAAGAAGCTCTTGGCTCCAAGTCCTCCCAAGCTATGTCCTTAGTGGAGGCATATCAACAGCACCTGAAAGTTGTTTTTCACATAGGGTTAGCCCAGTGGAGATACTTTAACACAATTTATGAAACTTAACAAAGTTATGGGATGAATGCATATACATGCCATTTGCCAAACATTTTTCCTTTCCATCTCAAACAATGCAATGCGAGGATTATATTTCAATTCATGAAAATATCCTTTTATATCAGAAAACAGGGCAGTGAATACAAAACACTAGGAATCTCTAGATACATGTCTACCAGTAGGCTACACAAGCACTACTAAAGCCATTTTACCGATACTAACCAGAAGGATCGACACCTTACCACGCGGGTTTGTAAACTTTCACCAAGCACACATAGCGTGATGACCCCAACCTCTGTAATATTATATTACATTATTTTAATAAACTTAATTGCATGATTGTACGTTTAATTGTGTGATTATATGCTTAATTTTGTGATTATCTGTCGATACATGGAATATATGTTCACTTACTGACTTAGAATTAGAAATTAAAAGCCCAAATAGCCTCAGAAACCAAAATTGACTTGCCCAATAGGCTAATTAGAATATTTAGACTTTTATGGTAACTTTAATTGAAATTTGATTCGAATCAAAATAATTAGAATTCATTAAAATTAAGTGGGATTAATTAGTCCGAAGCTAGCTCAATTATCCTAAGTTACCTCATATAAGGCCTTAATCATGTTTTGAACTCATATTTTTACAACACTTGGGCTGAGATTGTTGAGAGGGAGAGCAAGAACTCAACCTAGAGAGAGAACAAGGAGAATTTGTAAGAGATTGGATGGAGACTTAGTGAATTAACCTAAGATACACTTGAATTCACACTCTAGGTATGAAATTCTCACTTAATCTTTATAGATAAAATATGTAGAAGTTGAATTCATCTAGTTCTTGAGTTTATTTGCATGAAATTGTACAAAGGAGGCATGAATTACCTTGAATTTGGTAAAATTGAGTTGATCATATACATGCATGCATGAATCACCAATTTAAGTTTCAATTTCATGGAATTTTTCACATGCATGAAGCTATATTTGACATTTTTGAAGATATTTCGTAGTTCTAACACTTCTCGTCTCATGCATGGGAGTTTTAAAAATAAAAGAGTGCAATTCATGTCATGCATGGTTTCACCATCATGGTTTAAGTTTGAATTTAGAATTTGGGAGCATGATTTTGACCAATCTGTTTCAAATTAACTATGTTTTCATGTTCTATAATGTTTTTCCATGTTTTTGTACCAAACTTACAAGTTTGAACCATTGACTTGCAAGTTTGAGCTTCAAACACAATTCTGGAAATTCCAAAATTCGACCAGTTCGCTCGAGCGAAGAAAGTGTCGCTCAAGTGTAAAATTCAAGCTCCCAGAAGTTTTGCAGACAATTGCTTGGTAGCTCGAGCGGAAAAACTTGTGCTCGAGCGAACCCTGTTTTGCACTACTCATGGCTCGGGCGACAGAAAGTTGGCTCAAGCCTAAAAATCTAGCAACCAGTACTTTTGCAGAGTTTTGCAGACTACTCGAGCGACCAAAGTTGCACTTGAGCAAAGACCCTATTTTCAGCAAATTTTGACTAACTCATTTAAGTGCATACTTGCATCCTTATATCATTTCAAGTACTCTTAGGCACCAATTAGACTCATATAATCAAGAAATGAGTTAGAAACACATAAGAGTTTAATTAAAGTGATATGGATATTGAGTGGTGCTTCAATTGTGTATTTGCAATGTGTTTTGTTTAGGTGGATGTCTGAGACCTAACGTCGGTAAAACCCACTGTGAGTAATAACTTTATGAAGATATGTTCAAGTTATATTTACTTTCGAAATTGTTATTGTTCTCGAAATCGTTATGATAATTAATGGAATGCTTTATTGAAACGTTATTTTCTTATGAATGAATGAAGTTCCCTTTTGAAAATTTATTCGTGGCATCCTTTAGTAAGGCCCTTGCCTAGGGGAAATTAATACCATGGCCCATTTGTTTAATAGGCCCTTGCCTAGGGAAACAGTACCGCAGCCCATTAGATAATTGAAACACAGAGATCTCTGATGTTAGACCCATGTGGTCACATTTGTTTAATAGGCCCTTGCCTAGGGGAAACAGTACCATAGCCCATTAGATAATTGAAACACAGAGATCTCTGATGTTAGACCCACGTGGTCACATTGAATGTGGAAGATTGAATAACCCTTATGGTCCCATTGTCATTGATGCATTGTTACTCTTTGGATTTGCCACATAAATGGATTGAAATGGTTGTGGATACCATGATTTGAATAGAATTGGAAATGTTATCGAACTTCATTCATATAACCTCTTTATTCTGTTATTACTCACTGGGCCCTAGCTCACTATTTATATGTATATGTTGGTGAGCAAAGGGAACATCAAGGTTAAAAGAGAAAGCCTCGGAGTCTATCCCATTTCAACCTTTTTGAAGAGCTTCCGGGAAGGAGCTCGCGCCGGGCTCGAGTGGAGCCAACCAAAGTCAAAACCCCTTTTGTTTTTGAGATTTCGTTTTGGTACTTATACATGAGGTTTTTGTTTAATTATGAATTGTGGAGAATTGATGTATGAATTAGATGTTTTGGACTTTTGAGATGTACGTACTTAAAGACTTGTTGCACAACTATAAATGAGGTCTTTTCATATAAGCACAACTCAATGGATTAATTTCAAGTCTAATATTGCTTCTGCTAAGCCCCGTAATTTATACTCAAATTGATTTTGTTAATAGTGGCCGTAGGTAATCTAAGATTACTGGCCAGTCATGACATTTAGGTCGTGACAGAGTGGTATCAAAGCACGAGTTATTCATTTACCTGTCCATTGAGATACAGATAGTCTAGAAAAGACTTCAGGATTGCATTCATATGCATTTGAATATTAGAGTGAGATAATTTTTGTGATTAACTATATGAAATTGTGTGCGTAAATATATTGTGTTTATCATAATGCAAATTTTCATATAGAAAATGGTGAGAACAAGAGGTGATGAGCTAGAGGAAGCTACCTCCTCAAGATTGGATAGAATGGAACAAATGATGCAAGATTTGGCTGAAGCTATAAGACAACGACAGCAACAATGGCAACAACAACAATAGAAATAACCACCACCCCCACCTCCAATGCATGTCCCACCTCCAGTACTGGGGTGTCAAACTGGTGATTGTACTATTCCATTGATTAAGGAATTCAAGAAAATAAAGCAACTCTTATTTTATAGAGGCATAGGTCTGCTCAAGGCTGAAGCCTGGGTTTTGGGCATAGAGAAACTATTTGAAGTGTTTCCCTGCACTAAGGCTCAAAAAGTATTGTTAGCTGCATTCACACTAGAAGATGAAGCCAGAAGATGGCAGATACTAGTTCGGGAAGAGAATAGAGACATCACTTGGGCCCATTTCCTAGAAATTTTCTACGAAAAGTACTTCCCACAATGTGTTAGAGATCGAAAGGTGTCTGAATTTGAACAACTCAAATAGGGAAACAAGTCAGTTGCCGAATATGAGGCCTAATTTACAGAATTGGCTCATTTTGCGCCATACATGGTTGTTACAAACTACAAGAAAGCCAAAAAGTTTGAAGGAGGCTTACATGACTCGATTTTGGAAAGAATTAATGTGCTTAAATTGCCAAAATATATAGATGTGCTAGATAGAGCATTGATGTCAGAAAAGAACATGGCCAACCGCAGTCAGAAATTCGAATGGAAGAGTAAAAGACAAAACTTTAATAAGGGAGCATCATCCACAACAAGCAAGAAATCCAAATCTGGAGCATCCAGTAATTCGGGGTCAACCCAAAGTGGCAACTCAATACCTACTTGCACTGTTTGTGGAAAGAAGCACTGGGGTGTTTGCTATCGCACTGCGAGGGCCTGTTATCAGTGTGGAAATGTTGGACATATGGCAAAAGATTGTACACAGTCACGTCAATGTGGTACCGAGGTACTACAAACTTAATTAGATCTATTCCCACAGCAAAACCAGCTGCAACACCGTCCACAACAAGAAATTATGTGAGACAATGAAGGGTTTTTGCTCTCGTACCAGGGGATACTCAAAATACCAAGGTAGTAGTGTCAAGTACAATTTCCATTTGTGGTCAACCTGCTAATGTCTTAATTGATTCAGGCTTTACACATTCATTTGTTTCTATAGTATCCGCTGAAACTTTGAATAGACCTATGGAAACATTGAGATATGTATTGTGTGTTGCATCACCTATGGGGGGATCCATGTTATGCTTATCTGTATATGTTGCATGTGAATTATTACTCGGGAATGTTATTTTGTATGCTGATTTAATACCTTTAGACATGAGACATTTTGATGTTGTTTTGGGTATGGATTGGCTATCTAAATACCATGCAACCATTGATTGTGCTTTAAAACGAGTGATATTCCGACCTACTCCGACTAATGTGACAAAAGTTCGAAGTTTTATGGGACTAACAGGTTATTATCGGAGGTTTGTTAAAGACTTCTCAAAAATTGCAGTGCCATTGACCCAATTGACTCAAAAGGGGGAACCATTTGAGTGGACAGACCAAAGATAATCTACATTTAAAGAATTAAAGACAAGATTGACCACAGGTTCAATTCTTACTATACCCTCAGGTACGGAAGGATATGTAATTTATAGTGATGCATCTTAGAAGGGTTTGGGTTGTGTCTTAATGCAGAATGGCATGGTGATTTCATATGCCTCCCAACAATTGAGACCACATGAGCAAAACTACCCAACACATGACCTAGAACTTGCTGCAGTTGTGTTCGCATTAAAGCTATGGCGTCACTACCTATATGGAACTACATGTGAAGTGTACACCGATCATAAGAGCCTAAAGTACTTTTTCACACAAAAGGAATTGAATATGCGACAAAGAAGATGGCTTGAACTGATCATGGACTATGATTTACAGATTCACTATCATCCAGGCAAGGCCAATACCGTGGCAGTTACACTCAATAGGAAGAATGTGGGTAATCTAGCTTGTTTGCTCACAGATCAGAAAGAATTGCTGCAAGAATTTGAAAACTTGAAATAGAAGTAGTTCCTTTTGAACAAAATAACTTGATAGCTACAATGTCTGCACAACTGACAATTATTGAAGAGATCAAACAAAAGCAAATGAATGATGAGTTTCAAAAGAAGATTTGTGATGAGTTTGAAGCCAAACCAAAACCTGAATTCACAATTGAAGACTCAATATTGAAATTTTAGGGGAGATTACGTGTTCCTAATGATGCAGATTTGAAAAGGAGAATTTTGAAGGAGGCTCACAAGTCAGTGTTTGCTATGCATCCCGGAAATACCAAGATGTACCAAGATTTGAAGTTAGTGTATTGGTGGGCCAACATGAAAAGAGAGATTGCTAACTTCAACACCAAATGTCTGCAATGCCAACAAGTAAAAGCAGAACATCAGAAACCGACAGGCTTACTTCAATCCCTCCTTATTCCAGAATGGAAATGAGAGCATATAACCATTGACTTAATCATCGGATTACCTCGATCAGCTAGAGGTATGAATGCTATTTGGATTATAGTAGATAGATGACAAAATCTGTTCATTTTCTTGCTGTGAAAACTTCCTTTAATGCATATAGACTTGCTACTATCTACATTGACGAGATTATTCGATTACATGGAGTTCTAGTGTCTATCGTGTCAAATAAGGATCCTAAATTTGTATCTAGATTTTGGCATAGTCTACAAAATGCAATGGGGGCAAAATTGAGGTTTAGTACAACATTTCATCCATAGACTGACGGGCAAATCGAGAGAACTATTCAGACCTTAGAAGACATGCTTCGTATGTGTGTCTTGGATTTTCAAGACAGCTGGAAAACATATTTGCCATTGGCTGAGTTTGCTTATAACAATAGTTTCCATGCTAGTATCGGCATGGCACCATATGAGGCATTATATGGTAGAAAGTGTAGGTCGCCAATTTGTTGGATAGAGCTTGGTGATAGGGCTATCTATGGAACAGAACTTGTGAAAGAAACAACCGAAAAGATAAAAATTATTTAGCAAAGGCTGAAAACTGCACAGAGCCGACAGAAAAGCTATGCAGAGCAACAAAGAAGGGATTTAGAGTATGAAGCGAGGGATCAAATATTTATCAAAGTAACACCGATGAAAGGGCAAACAAGGTTTGGCAGAAAGGGAAAATTGACTCCTCGCTTCATCGGGCCGTTTCAAATTCTTGAGAGATTTGGTCATGTTGCCTACCATATTGTTTTACCACCGGGAATAGAACAAATGCACAATGTATTTCATGTATCCATGCTTCGTGGGTACCTTAGACATCCATTCCATGTGATCAATCACCATTAGATTGCTTTGGACGAGACTATGATTTATGAAGAATGGCCCGTACAAATCATTGACTGACAAGTGAAGTAATTGAGGAACAAAACTATTCCTATGGTGAAAGTTGAGTGGAAAGAACATTATGGAAAGAAGCCACTTGGGAAAAAAAGGATAAAATGCGGCAACGATATTCATATTTGTTTCCATTTGAAGGTTAGTTAAGTTTGGAGAACCAAACTTTCTAAGGGTGAGAGATTGTGATGACCCCAACCTCCGTAATATTATATTTCATTATTTTAATAACCTTAATTCCATGATTGTGTGTTTAACTGTGTGATTATATGCTTAATTTTGTGATTATCTGTCGATACATGGAATATATGTTCACTTACTGACTTAGAATCAGAAATTGAAAGCCCAAACGGCCTCAGAAACCAAAATTGACTAGCCCAATAGGCTAATTAGAATATTTAGACTTTTATGGTAACTTTAATTGAAATTTGATTCAAATCAAAATAATTAGAATTCATTAAAATTAAGTGGGATTAATTAGTCCTAAGCTAGCTTAATTAGCCTAAGTTAATTGCACCTTACATAAGGCCTTAATCATGTCTTGAACTCATATTTTTACAACCCTTGGGCTGAGATTGTTAAGAAGGAGAGCAAGAACTCAACCTAAAGAGAGAACAAGGGGAATTTGTTGGAGATTGGAAGGAGACTTGGATAATTAAGCTAAGATACACTTGAATTCACACTCTAGGTGTGAAATTCTCCCTTAATCTTTGTAGATGAAACATGTAGAAGTTGAATTCATCTAGTTCTTAAGTTTATTTGCATGAAATTTTACAAAGGAGGCATGAATTACCTTGAATTTTGTAGAATTTAGTTGATCATATATATGCATGCATGAATCACCAGTTTGAGTTTGAATTTCATGGAATTTTCCACATGCATGAAGCTATGTTTGACAAGTTTAAGATATTTCATAGTTCTGACACTTCTCATCTCATGCATAGGAGTTTTACAAAGAAAAGAGTGCAATTCATGTCATGCATGGTTTCACCATCATGGTTTAACTTTGACTTTAGAAATTGGGAGCATGATTTTGAATAATCGGTTTCAAATTAACTATGTTTTCATGTTCTATAATGTTTTTCCATGTTTTTGTACCAAACTTACAAGTTTGAGCTTCAAACACAATTCTGGAAATTCCAGAATTCGACCAGTTCGCTTGAGAGAAGAAAACGTCGCTCGAGCATAAAATTCAAGCTCCCAAAAGTTTTGCAAACAATTGTACGATGGCTCGAGCGAACCCTGTTTGGCACTACTCATGGCTCAAGCGACAAAATGTTGGCTCAAGCCTACAAATCTAGCAACCAGGACTTTTGCAGAGTTTTTTAGGCCGCTCGAGCGAAGACCCTATTTTCAGCAAATTTTGACTAACTCATTTAAGTGCTTACTTGCATCCTCATATCATTTCAAGTACTCTTAGGCACTAATTGGACTCATATAATCAAGGAATGAGTTAGAAACACATAAGAAGAGTTGAATTAAAGTGATATGGTTATTGAGTGGTGCTTCAATTGTGTATTGGCTATATGTTTTTGTGGGAGCCGAATATACGGATAAATCGGAAGGGGCATGTCTTAGTACTAACATTAACCGGACGTCCAGCAAAGATTAATCGGCCCCATCCTGCAAGTCTAGGGTGGGCCGAATACGATACGTAAGCCGATTAATAAAGATCGTTGGGGGCTGAATATAAGAACAGGTAATGATTGAAAACCAAGCTCAGGCCCCGAGGCCTCAGGAGGAACAGCTATAAATAAAGGAAGCAGCGTTCTTGGCAGGTATGTAAGAAAAATACACTCCACTAAACTTGAAAAACAAACTTTCTTGAGTAGAGGAACTGACTTGCCCGTCGGAGTGCTAATCCCGACACCCCCGACCGGAATATTTGTCTTTGCAGGTGACTAGCAGAGAATCAAGAGCGTCTTCCTCGATCAGAAGAGTATTTCCAAAAACCACTTCCCCACAATTGGCGCCATCTGTGGGAATACTCAAATACATCCATGGAAGGCGTGACGCAAGATCCTCCGATAGCCACCGACGAGACCACACAGAGAGACGACATCACCCCGGCAGATATGCTCGGGAAGGAAACCATCGCTGCAAGACGCGCCTTGAATTTTGATTCACCAACGACTTCAGCGCAGGAGACGATGCAAGCGATCATAGAACAAGCTAAACAGAATGAGCAAAGGCTGGAAAATATGCTCGTAGAAAACGAACGCCTCCGACAAGATTTGGCCCTGGAAGTAGCAAAATCCAAAGAAGCCGCACGCCAAGACCCCGAACGACCCCCGAGGGCAGGTAAACAACGACCTCGAGCCCGACCAAGGGCAGCTGATAGCGACTCCAATTCATTATCCACGAAGCATAACAAGGGACGCTCAGACACTTCCAGCTCCTCTGAAAAAAGCCTACATATAAGGAACAAGCACAGAAGAAGCAGCTCAGACGAAGAGGACCGGCACGATCCTTTCATCCGACGAATTGCGAGGGCGGCCCTCCCCAAGAAGTTCAAAGCTCCATCATTTACTCTCTACGACGGAAAATCAGACCCCACCGATCATATACGTCACTACAAGCAAGCCATGACGCTGCATGCAGACAATGAAGCCCTCATGTGCCGAATATTCCCCAGCAGTTTGGGGCCACTAGCTGTCAGATGGTATTACAAGCTAGAGCCGGCTTCGATCAGAAGTTTCCATCAATTGCAAAAATCCTTCAGGGCCAGGTTCATCACCAACGAGGTACAGCCAAAACAGGCCGACTCTCTCTGGGCTATGCAAATTCAACCGGGAGAAACGCTGAGAGCATATTCGGCGCGATATTGGGAGTGCTTCAACCTCATTGACGACGCTTGCAACGACTCCATGGCCGTCACCGCCTTCAAAATGGGACTAGATCCTAACAGTGCTCTTCGCAACTCCCTGACCAGAAGACCCCCCAAAACAGTCTGGGCGTTGATGAAGAAAGTCGAAGAGTATTGCAAAGTGGAAGATGATGCCCTGAGGATCAAAGCTAGTCGAACGTCCACCAAATCGGGACCTCCTGACATTGCTCAGCCGATAAGCTCCGTGCCACCTCTGAGCCCCGAGCCGCGACAACGTGCTAAACGGGATAAAAGGCGGGACTCTCGCCGATCGAGCGATCAATGCTCCCACCCGACGAATGAGCAATTGCAAGTCGACAGTGGCGCTCGAGGCGCGCCGACAAAAAGTACACGGAACTGTCAGAGCCGATCACCGCTGGAATGACCAAAATCCAACACCTCCCATTCTTCAAATGGCCGTCAAAGATGGTGGGACCACCCGATACACGACGAAGGGACCGGAGGTGCGAATATCACAGAGATCACGGCCACGAAACAGAGAGTTGCTACGCATTGAAAGACCACCTGGAAGAACTGGTGCAAGACGATCGACTGCAGCAGTATGTGAAACAGGGAAAGCCAACCAAGGCATTAGCATTAAGGCAGGACTCTCCCCGACTCGGCGTGATCCACGTAATTTACCTGCCTACACTCCCAGCCATTCACACAATTCAATCGCACCCAATTTTACAGGGACGCCGTATTTCGACTGACCGGTCTGAAGAAGCTCCGACAATTGCCTTCAACGACTCCGACCTGAATGGCGCAACGGCTTCCCACGTTGATCCATTGGTTATTGGATTACGCATAAATCAGTTCATCATTGAACGAATCCTCATAGATCCAGGGAGTAGTTCAGAGGTCATGTACTATCAAACTTTCGTCAAGATCGGCCTCAACGAGGCAGATCTATCCCCGGCACCTCACCCACTGTTCGGCTTTAATATGAACCCAGAATACCCGTTGGGCAAGGTCACATTACTTGTTCGAGCAGGATCTAGAACGGTCGAAGTGGAATTCCTGATCGTGAAGCTCCCCTCGCCGTATAATGCTATAATGGGAAGAGCCTGGCTACATATCATGAAGGCCGTCCCAAGCACCTACCATCAGATCCTGCGTTTCCTAACAACCCACGGCATTGAAGAAATACGAGGTTCCCCCCAAGCGGCACAAGCAGAGTTCTGACAAAAACCCTATCACTGACCCGATCTGTGGGCTCCGATAACTGTAAATATATTTTGCCCCTGCAATATGAATTACTTTTCCTCGACGCTGAAAATCATATGTCGATTCCCAGTGGGGCACTTGCCACGATTGGCCAAATCAAGTCTCCGGATTCGGAGCGCCTTTCGTGTATCACGATTGGCCAAATTAAGTCTCCGGATTCGGAGCCCCCTTTGGCGCATGCCGCCTTAGGGCCGATTAAGTCTCCAGATTCGGAGCGCCCTTCGTGTATCACGATTGGCCAAATTAAGTCTCCGGATTCGGAGCCCCCTTTGGCGCATGCCGCCTTAGGGCCGATTAAGTCTCCGGATTCGGAGCGCCCTTCGTGTATCACGATTGGCCAAATTAAGTTTCCGGATTCGGAGCCCCCTTTGGCGCATGCCGCCTTAGGGCCGATCAAGTCTCCGGATTCGGAGCGCCCTTCGTGTATCACGATTGGCCAAATTAAGTCTCCGGATTCGGAGCCCCCTTTGGCGCATGCCGCCTTAGGGCCGATCAAGTCTCCGGATTCGGAGCGCCCTTCGTGTATCACGATTGGCCAAATTAAGTCTCCGGATTCGGAGCCCCCTTTGGCACATGCCGCCTTAGGGCCGATCAAGTCTCCGGATTCGGAGCGCCCTTCGTGTATCACGATTGGCCAAATCAAGTCTCCGGATTCGGAAGCACCTTTGGCGCATGCCGCCTTAGGGCCGATTAAGTCTCCGGATTCAGAGCGCCCTTCGTATATCACGATTGGCCAAATTAAGTCTCCGGATTCGGAGCCCCCTTTGGCACATGCCACCTTAGGGCCAATTAAGTCTCCTGATTCGGAGCGCCCTTCGTGTATCACGATTGGCCAAATTAAGTCTCCGGATTCGGAGCCCCCTTTGGCGCATGCCGCCTAAGGGCCGATCAAGTCTCCGGATTCGGAGCGCCCTTCGTGCATCACGATTGGCCAAATCAAGTCTCCGGATTCGGAACCCCCTTTGGCGCATGCCGCCTTAGGGCCGATTAAGTCTCCGGATTCGGAGCGCCCATCGTGTATCACGATTGGCCAAATTAAGTCTCCGGATTCGGAGCGCCCTTCGTGTATCACGATTGGCCAAATTAAGTCTCCGGATTCGGAGCCCCCTTTGGCGCATGCCGCCTTAGGGCCGATCAAGTCTCCGGATTCGGAGCGCCCTTCGTGTATCACGATTGGCCAAATCAAGTCTCCGGATTCGGAACCCCCTTTGGCGCATGCCGCCTCAGGGCCGATTAAGTCTCCGGATTCGGAGCGCCCATCGTGTATCACGATTGGCCAAATTAAGTCTCCGGATTCGGAGCGCCCTTCGTATATCACGATTGGCCAAATCAAGTCTCCGGATTCGGAGCCCCCTTTGGCGCATGCCGCCTTAGGGCCGATTAAGTCTCCGGATTCGGAGCGCCCTTCGTGTATCACGATTGGCCAAATCAAGTCTCCGGATTCGGAACCCCCTTTGGCGCATGCCGCCTTAGGGCCGATTAAGTCTCCGGATTCGGAGCGCCCATCGTGTATCACGATTGGCCAAATTAAGTCTCTGGATTCAGAGCGCCCTTCGTGTATCACGATTGGCCAAATCAAGTCTCTGGATTCGGAGCCCCCTTTGGCGCATGCCGCCTTAGGGCCGATTAAGTCTCCGGATTCGGAGCCGAGTCATCTCCTTGAGGCCGAATAGGCCGGAGCAGACGTTGGCACGAACGAAAGATTAATTGCTCCTATCTAACACACTAGAACAGATCATACATTCGAAATAACGTGCAGGCAGATTTAAAATAAAACCATTTATTCGATCAAACAGTTGTTACATAAATGCAACCCGCATTCGAGTGTTACAGTATCGAAAGCATAAATATAACCATTTGTTCGATCAAACAGTTGTTACATAAACACAACCCCCATTCGAGCATTACAGTATCGCAAGCAAAAAAGAAACAAAATGCACTGGTAAAGCAGCATCGCCGGATCGACGAGTGCCGCCTTGAACCTCTCCACGGCGTGCAATACCTTGAACCAGATATGCTCAAGCCCACGACTCGCACAGCGCCAAACTTCCCCCGATACCATTGACAATGTCAAGGCAAAGATCCAGGACAAGGAAGAATGAACTTAACAGTTGTTGCCTCTCCTTTCGGGGTGATCTGTTTCGACGACTTGGAGACTTACAGATCTCAGGCTCTTTGGACGACTTAACCCCCTCACACCTAGGTTTTCTGATGAAAACCATCGCAACGCCAAATTCGACCGAAGTCTGAACCTCTGAAACCAAAATCACCACCCCACGCAAGGAATGATGAGTCGAGTGGGATTATTGGTGCGAAGCGCCTGCTCCTTTTATCCTCAGCGACGACCGCGATCTCGAGGTCCCAATCCCAAGAGAGTCTGATAGCACCAAAAAACGCATTGGCTGGATAAACCGAGCGTCGATTGACATTCGTAACGACCACCAGCCCACTAATCCAACCGGCCAAGTAATAATGCGCCAACTCAAATCCAAGATAAATAGCCGTCGAAACCATAACGGCCGTGCAGACCCGGCCGATAAGCCCGCGTATGGCCGGACAGTTAACAGCCATCTGGGCCGAACAATATTTAGACAACACAAAATACACATAAGCCGAATACGAATGACAACGAGACGGTAATAATGAAACGTTCTTTATTCAGTAAAATAATAAGTTACATAGTTTCAAACGCGCCGTGCATTCCAATTTTACAACTACTAAACTCATACGGCGTCGCCTTCATCCTCACTCTTCTCAACTTCAAAAGCAGAAAACGGAAAATCTTTATTCCTGTAGCGTGGTGATGCAAAATCAATTCCCGACGCCCGAAGAGCTTCCGCGGCTCGAGATGCCTTGATCCAACCATGCCGAAACCCCCGATTTTCACATCGGCACACTTCTTCGGCCAATCTCTCCTTGGTTTTCTCGATCCCCACTTTTCGGCCCTCATGAAAACCTTTTTCATAGGCCCTCCCCTTCGCGCTCTCTATCGCGAACATACTTGCCGTATCTCGATCGGCGAGTGCGGAGCTGATAAGCCGACTAGTAACCCTCTCCTCCACAATTGGGTTCGCGTGCGCGGTGGGTTGTGGCTGTGCCGCCTTGATCTTCCTTAGTTCCCGCTCGGCCGCCTCCGCGCGGGCCTCCAGACTTCGAATACGTTCTTCCTTTTTCTCCATCTCTTGACGGGCAGCGCGCAGTCGCATGCCGACTTCGTAAGCAGTGTAAAGCCCCTTCACCGCGCCGCCCTCGCGAAACACTTCGTAGTCCTGACGACCAAGCATTGACTGCTGAACCTCAAGAGGGAATATTTGTCGGGCAAAGTCGACCGCTACGTCTGGGTCTCGAACGATCGAATCCGCCTCCGTCATGGGTCTATTCTTTACGAATACCGCAAAGCTTAATGGGCACGGATTCGCGTCAGGCCTCCTCTCAACTCGGGGTTGTGGAGATTTACCCTGCGACTGCTTGTCTCGCCTGGGCGATCTACTGCGACGTCGAGGAGACTGACGCCTCTCTCGACCCTTGGCACTCCTACTTCCTGTACGCGAGGGTTTACCACCTCGGTTCATATCTCCACCCAGCTCAGCTAGGGTCTTCGCTTCCCCTTTACTATTAAAGAAGAGTCGGTTCGACATTCACGCAACCAGTTTTCCTCCAGGAGCTCGAGGATACCAAGCTCATAAAGGATGCACCCTTGTTCATTTATCCTTCACAGAGGCAGCATGTTCGAGGCAATCTCATTAATTAAAGATCCTGAATCGCCCGACGCCGGCTGAGTCGACGGCGAGGGCGCGGTTTACCATCTCTTCGAATACCCCAGTCGGCTCCTGAATCGATCATAATTCGGCGTAGTCTGATTCTAAATAAGCCGTACATACAATATCGTTTGCCCATGTTAGCAAAGGAACCGCCTGGGGCAAGGGCACATTCATCAATATATTCGGCTCAGGTACCCCAGTCGACTCCTGAATCGATCATAATTCGGCGTAGTCTAATTCTAAATAAGCCGTACATACAATATCGTTTGCCCATGTTAGCAAAGGAACCGCCTGGGGCAAGGGCACATTCATCAATATATTCGGCTCAGGTACCCCAGCCAGCTCCTGAATCGATCATAATTCGGCGTTGCCTGATTCTAAATAAGCCGTACATACAATATCGTCTGCCCATGTTAGCAAAGGAACCGCATGGGGCAAGGGCACATTCATCAATATATTCGGCTCAGGTACCCCAGACGGCTCCTGAATCGATCATAATTCGGCGTTGCCTGATTCTAAATAAGCCGTACATACAATATCGTTTGCTCGCGTGTCTAATCAAAACAAGGCATTCGAAGAAAATGGAGTATAAATGTCAACATCCGCAGATTCACCAATTTATTCGGCTCACAACTTGACAGTTCATAAAGACAAATCAATGTTGACACAGGATATTCAATCCCTAAAAGCTGAAACTCAGCAACAATTTTACGCAAAGTAGCAAAAGGCTTTGAGCCAAACTCAGCAAAATGTTTCATTAACATAATCACACAAATTGTGCACAGGAAGTAGTGGCATTACAAGGAAATGTTCATTAATAAATTGCGTACAAGTTAGTAACCAATTTATACATGAAAACTACCCTGAACCAACAAAACCCAACCAAAAAAATATATATATATATTATTAATTAATTAGGAAACGCCTCCCAAATCACTCCTCGGTGTCAGATTCGAGTGGCTCGACATCCACTTGCTCATAAGGAATTGGCAAATCCGATGTAACCCCAGCGGCAGCAAGGGCTTTGAGCCACCCATGTTTGAACCCCCGATTCTCAAACTTGGGAACTTCATCAACATATTCAGTGAAAGCGGCGCTCTTTCCCGCCTCGAAAGCCTCAGATACGGCTTTCTCTTTGGCCGCCTTCAGCTCCTCCAGCTAAGCCTCCGCCTGGGCAAGTTCGTCCCTTGAGAGTTTGAGCGATTCCTTACTCGCATTCGCTCTAGCCTCAGCGTCAGATCGAAGCTGTTCAGCAGAGCGAGCCCTCTCCTTCTCCGCTTCGGCTCGGGCGCTCTCCATTGCGGCCCTCATTTTTTCAAACTCCGCTCTACTCTTCTGACCTTCCACTTCGGCTTGCAAACGGTCAATCCTGCCAAGAGCATCATGCAGACGGTGACCCAAGTCGGCAATCCTGCCAACGGTCTATAAGAATAAGGGATCATTAGATACCTTTATAAAAAATAAATTCAGAAATAAATATAAGATTCCTACCAGGAGTGCCGACTGCGCAAATAAGGCTACGGCCAAAATATCCGGCACGGCGCAAAAGGCTGCACTGTCAGCCGGTAAGGAAATCGACGCCGCCAAGCTCAACGCAACGGCCGGATCCTCAATGGCAGAAGCATTGGACGAAATCGGCGTATCTCTGATCTTCGGCTGAATAACAAACGGAGCAACCACGTCCGATTCCTCAAGGCGAGACCGTTTGTCAGGACTAGCTTCAGAACTAGCTTCCCCCTCGGCGCCACGTTTTTGGCCGCGCTCCCCCGGAATTTCCCGTTCCTCAATGGTCCGCTGTTCACCCCCTCTTTCCGTTTCAACCGGCGTAACCTGAGCCAGCCCTTCAACAATGGGTACGGAGGCCTTAGGCAAGTTGGGATCAGATCCACCGGCCTCGGCCTTTTGTCGAGCAGCCATTCGCTCGGCGTTTTTCTTACGCGCCATTTGCGAAAGGCTTTCCTTCGCCATACCTTCGAAGAAATCGCCGGGTAGGTCGCCCAAATTTGCGAAAATGTCTCCGGAAGAGACTTCTGCCCGGCCCGACGCGGATGGCGAAGGCTGATCGAGTCCGGTAGCCTCAAACGCAGAGCGGACGGCCACGTCAACTTTTTCGGCCTCCACAGTGAATTCTCTCGCTGGATCGGCAACTACTTGTATTTCCGGCTCTGCGTCACGCCCCGAATCAGAATCTTCGAGACCGATTTGCCTGAGGTTCTTGTAGCTGGGGAAGATAAGAGCCGAGAGCTGCTGATCGCCGGATGGAATCGGAATGTTGTCAGCAGCCGAGAACGTGGTATAAGTGGGCTCGTACCGAAGTAAAATGTGGGCGGCTCTCCCCTGTTTTTGCACGTTTGGGCGGCCAAAGTAGTCGAGTGCAATCTTAATATCCCTAAGGACCGCTTCGTCAGCGCAAGTCAGAATCTTCTTCAATTTATTACCTGTAAAAAAGGAGTGATTAAGGAAAAAGAGCCGATTAAAAGGTAAACCATTAAACACAAGATACTACGTGGCAACCTGGGTCACCCTTATGTCTGGGGATGGGGTCTAGGCGATCTTCGCCTTCAGCGAACTCCCAATTACCTCGGACATTGACCATTACATCGTCAACCCTCTTACCAGAACTGGCAAGCATAGTCACCAAATGATGGTCAGTATCCTTGGCCCTAAGGAAGTACCGACCCAGCCGACCAGAGGATTTGGCTAAAGCATAGCAGTGCCGAATAGCCGGAATTCCAAGATTGATCCCAAGACGCCGGTTCAACTCTATAACACCCATAATGATTCGAAAGAAATTTACATTGGGCTGGGAAGGAATCAGATTCCAATGGCGAAGGACAGCCCTAAGTAGTGGATGTAGGGGGAAATGGACTCCGCCTTCCGCTATGGACAGGAGGGGGAATACGATTGTATTCTGATCCTCCCTTTCCAGATCCAGAGTACTGTCCGTTACAAGAGTTAGATGGACATCATCGGAAATGGAAAAATGTCGTCGGAAGCCAGAAATGCGACTCTCAGAAAGGAGGTCCTTCAGGTGTTTAGCCATTTCGACGGAGGTCCAAGGTTTCGCCGAAAGTAAAAAACGATAAACAGAGAATAGGGTTACAAAGAAAGGGGAAGAAAACTTACGAGGAGCAGATGAGGCAAAGGTAGACGGACGAAAGTTGTAGAAAATGCGGGTGAGAGAAGAGATGCGCGCTGACGGTCCAAACGTATCAGATGATCGACGAAATGTGCACCAAAAAGGGACTGAAGTTTCAAATCGCAATAAATGCGAGGGACGCATGAATGAAGCGGGAAAGTGTAATGATAGACGAAAAGGCGTGCGCTTTCTGACATTTTCTGACGCCTTGGGATACGCGAAGCCTTCTGATCTAAGGGGCTTTTCGAATTCTAAACCAAACACGCCGATTAACTACCGTCAATAGGGAGTTCGGGGGGCAATTGTGGGAGCCGAATATACAGATAAATCGAAAGGGGCATGTCTTAGTACTAACATTAACCGGACGTCCAGCAAAGATTAATCGGCCCCATCCTGCAAGTCTAGGGTGGGCCGAATACGATACGTAAGCCGATTAATAAAGATCGTTGGGGGCCGAATATAAGAACAGGTAATGATTGAAAACCAAACTCAGGCCCCGAGGCCTCAGGAGGAACAGCTATAAATAAAGGAAGCAGCGTTCTTGGAAGGTATGTAAGAAAAATACACTCCACTAAACTTGAAAAACAAACTTTCTTGAGTAGAGGAACTGACTTGCCCGTCGGAGTGCTAATCCCGACACCCCCGACCGGAATATTTGTCTTTGCAGGTGACTAGCAGAGAATCAAGAGCATCTTCCTCGATCAGAAGAGTATTTCCAAAAACCACTTCCCCACAGTTTTGTTTAGGTGGACGTCCGAGGCCCAACGTCGATAGAACCCACTATGAGTAGTAACTTTATAAAAATATGTTCAAGTTATATTTACTTTCGAAATTGTTATTGTTCTCGAAATCGTTATGATGATTAATGGAATGGTTTGTTGAAACGTTATTTTCTTATGAATGAATGAAGTTACCTTCGAAAATGTATTCGTGGCATCCTTTAGTAAGGCCCTTCCTGGGGTAAATTAATACCATGGCCCATTTGTTTAAGAGGCCCTTGCTTAGGGAAAACAATACCACGACCCATTAGATAATTGAAACACAGAGATCTCTAATGTTAGACCCATGTGGTCACATTGAATATGGAAGATTGAATGACCCTTGTGGTCCCATTGTCATTGATGCATTGTTACTCTATTGGATGTGCCATGTAAATAGATTGAAATGGCTATGTATACCATGATTTGAATAGAATTGGAAATTGATATTGAAAATTTTATCGAACTTCATTCATATAACCTCTTTATTCTGTTATTACTCACTGGCCCCTAGC